>OZ005651.1:22818049-24260549 GCA_963930645.1 Salticus scenicus | reverse complement strand
TGCTTATATAACATAAAGGGTTTTCAGATCAATTTAATGCCATTTCTAGAAAATTTGACATAGTGCATTAGACATAACATAATACAAATATAATATAAAAATATTAATATAAGATGAAATATGAGTATTTTTTCTAAGTAAGTTTTAACTTTGCATCCACAAATGGTGACAAAGTTTTTTTTTTTTTTTTTTTTTTTTTTTTTTTTTTACAAAATTTATTATCCAAATACATAAATACTCTGAAAAAATAACCAAAGCAATATCAGGGAAATTTAGAAACATATCATCGATAGAATTAGTTAAATTTAAAGCAGTATGAAAGAGAAGCGAACGATAAGTGGTTTTATAAAGATTTCAATTTAATTAACTTACAGTGTATTCCCAAGGACTTATTAAAAATAAAAATATGCATTACATACTTATACTTTTGCTTGTCTTTCATAGTGCTTAAATTTCAACTAATTCTGTTGACGATATCTTTTTGATTTTTCACAATGTTTGCATGAGTTCTATACATTTCACTAAATAATACCCAAAAATTTTTTTTCGTTAAATCTTGTGCATGCGCAGATAAACATCTTTTAGTAAAAATGCTCATTTTTTTGCATAAATTTAATGTTCTTAATCTCAGATTACAGAATGTTGTGTCTAATGTACTATGTGAAGTTTTCTAAAAATGACTTATAATAAATTAAAAACCGTGCTTATTATAAATAAAAAACACTTGAAAGTCTTTAATTTCGTTAAAGAAATTTTCTGTGATGGTGAATTATAAATGATAATTAAAAAGAGCGTCATAAAAACATGCTAAAACTACAATAAATTTCAAGCATTATTAATTACAAGATGGTGCCAAATATGTAAAAATATAATTTTATTAGTGGTTCTTTTCTTATCTTTGGGGTATTTTTTTTAAACATATGTGATATAACATGTTATTTACACCCACAAAGTATCCATCAAATGTTTCTCAATATTTCCGACAAAATGTTTAAATTCGAAAGTATCGCTTTTTTTCTTATTTGGTCCCCCATCATCTGTATACGTATATAAAGATGCACAATAATTATTCTGTGGATTACATATGTGCTTACACTTGTGTGTATTCATACTAGCTTTATCTGAATTACTATTTGATTATTAATCATAAAATTGACCGATTCATTAATTACATACAGTACAATATACTCTTAATAAATATACGGCATTGTAGTTCTTAGATACTGTACAACGTATGTCTACTATGTACATATTTAATATTTATGAGTTTTGTACGTTATACACCAAAAATGATAAATTCGGAACAACAGTTTAAATTTTTCAAAAATATATATCTTAATAATGCGAAATGCATACGAAAATAAAACTTTAAAAGATTAAATTAAAACAATATTGTGCATTGTGATTTTACATAATGCCCAATGTTACATAATGTTTTTACGCAACCAGATACCAAAAAAAAAAAAAAAGGATTATATTAACCAGAGTATTGTTTGTGACATTAATGTTCAGGTTCACTTAATTATTATTTTGTACATCTCTATATAATTCAGATGAAAGAAAAATATAAAGCTACGCAGACTTATACATTTTTATTTATTTAAATTCGTTTAACCCTTTCAAAGGCTTTGGAATACATTATATCAAACCTAATTTTAATTCCCAACTGTAAAAACTTGTCCAAGAATTTTTTTTTACAAAGTTTTACTTTAATAATATAGAAGAAAAACTTCATTTTTCTTTTTAATCACTTATATTTGTTTGTACGTACTGGTGGCAGATAATTTTAAATGATCAAAATTATCTTGTCCCTCAAAGGGTTAAGTGAGAATAACTTTTACACATTTAACATAAATATATTTGGTTACACGAAGAAATATTTTTAGAAATTTCTTTATTAGCTATATATTGAAGAATGTTAAATATTGAATATAGCAGACATATTTTCGTAATCAATTAATTAAAGAGGTATAATAAAAACGCTTTAAAGATTAAATTGAAATACATGTATGCAAACATTCAGATGCATTAAACTTGTCTATCAGAGTTGACTTAAGCAAATTATTACAGTAAAATTCACGTCTGAAAAAGATGCATTAAATCTGAAAATGGAATATGAGAAAAATAAAGGGAAAAAAATATGAAACTCTATTCCATATTTTGTGTTGTGATTTTATTCCAAACTTTATAACAATACTCTGTACTTTGAGAGTTTAAATTTGTACATTTTTTACTTTTACTTTTTTTTTCTGATACAATATATATATATATATATATATATATATATATATATATAGTCGAATCTAATTAACGTAAACCGCTTATCGTGAATAGTTTCCACAATCCCCGCTAAAACAAAGGTCAGTTTCTCAGTTACTGACAATATAAACTACTGATAACATGAACAATTTTTTTTTATTCCCCATGAGATTCCCGTAAACGAGGTTCGACTGATATATATATATATATATATATTATATATATAATGTATGTTGATTGGTAAGTAAGCTAAAAAAAAAAAAAAAAAAAAAAAAAAAATTCATCTAAATATCTCATGATAAAATGAGTATTTATCAACAACAGGTGGATCTGTTATTATTTAAGAACTACAATGTTAAAGTCAACTGTACCTCTTTAGATTTTGAAGCATGTATTTTATAGCCCCTGCTCTTTCCATTATATTACCATTTGATTTCAATGAATATAATAAAACGAAAAAGTACATTTTCCTTTAAAAAGAAATGAATGAATAAAAAAAAAAAAAAATTAATTTTAATTAAATTTTAATTTTAATAAGTTTAATCTTTTCAGCTATATACTACCATTGTTTCCAATAAATACAACAAATAAATAAATAAATAAATAATAAAGATTTCTCTTTTAAAGAAATTATTTAAAATAAACAAAAGTAAAAAGCTGTTATACTATGAAATTTATACATTATGCATAAACACAACGGTTATAAATAAGATTTTATTTAAATTTTAATGCGCTTTTTTTTTCTTTTACTTCATTACCATTTGATTTGAAGGTGACAAATAGGTTATACATTGAAAATAAAAGAAACGCAATAGCTGTTTCAGGTCAAATTATCAGTCCGACTCTTCTTCAAGTGAAAAAAGAAAGCACCGAAATATTATTAAAGCAACTACGCATTCGTAAATTTTAAGTGAATTTCGGAGTAGTGCTGCTATCTATTAGTATTTTACAAGAAAGATATCTTACGAACTGCTATATAGTAAAACGCAACTCACAAATTATCTTAATTTCAAACTCTCTCTCTATATATATATATGTATATTTTGTCAAAAATATAAAAACATGAAACTTAATACAATATTTTAAATAGCTAAATGTAAAATAAACTTTTTTACTTTAAAAAATATACGAATTTAAAATAAATGTTGGATAAGAAATTAATAATCTCAAGAAATTCTGCCATAAAACGGAAATTTTAGAAACTGTTGAAAAATTTCTTGTAAAATTTCTGTTTTTATTTCTTAATAAATTTCTGTTTTTAAACATGTTCTCTTAATATTAACCGTAACTGACTGTAAACATTTACAACATTAAATTAAATTAGCATTTTTATAAGCAGGCTTTTACTCACATCTCTTGAGAAAATCGATGTTATTGAATTTAAGAAAACTAATACATAATTTTTTTTTAGCATTTATTACATGGATATTGAAACTGAAATATAATTTTCTGTCTGAAATCACACGTACATGGTCATAAACGGTTATAAAAATTAAAAGAATAAAATTCATAATATTAAAAAAAAAAAAAATTATCTACGTTATTTAATTTTTGAAAATTCTCCTTGATTGTGCACTAATATTGTTTATTAGTATAATCTGAATACATTTGTGCTTTACTTTGTGGATCGATTGATGAGTTAATTTTTATTTTTGTAATATTTTTAACTGTGGAATTTTCATGCAATTATTTTTTTTCTAATTCAAAAATTATATATATATATATATATTTATAAATAAATCCACAAAATAAATGTACAGATGCATTTAGAGTATATTTATAAACTATAATAATATAAGATCGAAGTAAAAACTTAAGACTAAAGCATTTTAAACAATTTAAAAAAAGATTAAAATTTGTAATTTTAATTTTTTAAACTTTGGTAGTATTCAGGAAATTTTAATATATTTAATATTCATACATTTCAATGCATATACAGACACTGTGAAACATACGCTGTGAAACCGGTGTAAACTCCACATTTTTTAAATATGAATATTTTTGCTTAATTTTACCACATTTAGTTACATCTTTCATTATAAAAGTGAAAAACCTCTAATTATTGCATTAAAATCCCATAAATGGCCTTACATTGTTTTTTAAGAAAACTAAAACTTCTAAATAATTATAAAAATGAAACTTCTAAGTTATTTTTCTTATAATTTATAAATTCTTACTACTCTGATTTGTTTTAAACGCTAAAAATAGGTAATGCTTACAAAATCTTAAATTGTTTTCCTACATATAAATTTGCAAAAAGTTCGTTATTTCAAAATCTATTTAGAAAGAAACAATTCACTTTACATTGAACGACCCATTATATGCAATACAAACAATTGTAAGACAATAATTTCACAGAAAGATTTTCAACGTCCACCATACCCTTATTAAGACTGACAAAATGACACAAGCACACATACCTTAAAATTAGATTTATAAGAAATTAATATATGTTTTTTTCTCTTGATGAGAAATTTAAATTATGTTTATTTTTTACACAAAAATCCCGCTTATTTATAACAGAAAAAATATTTGATGTCATAATACTATTATGTGACAAGTTTTGCTTGTAAAATTTATTCATTGGTAATACTAATATTCAAATGCTGTTAGAAAACAAATTAGTAGTTAGATTTACATTAACAGCATTTTTCAATTTCTCGAGATAAAAAAAAAAAAAAAAAATAACTTAAAAATAACAAGTCAAACTTTTTAGCATCTGATTAATAATTATATACAAACTTTTATTATAAGTATGAATAAAGTATTAATAATGTATCAAAATATATGTATGTAAGATATATAAAATAAATTCACTCTTACGTCTCTCTTTGATAATCAGAAAGTCATCAACATGAGAAAATTGATATGAAATCATTTGGTTTTCGCGCCGGAAAATTATGGAACTGGCAACCCTTGTTGGTAATTTGGCGGTCTAGTCAAATTTGGCAGCTTTCTATTTTGAGATAAAACAACACAAGTAGTCCTTTTCATTTTGTGGCATAGTCATTATTTAATTATTAGGGGGGGAAAAAACTATTTTTGTTTTATGTAATTACTTTAATGAAAAATGCAGAACTCAACAATTGTATTAAAAAAATGTTATTTAAATATTATGTTACAGAGTTTGTATTTAACAATATTTTGTTAAATAGTTTATTTTTATGATGAGGCAAGATATAAAAATTCGTCGTGTATTTAAAATGTTGCATGCTTGTTTTATTGAATTACATAAAATGCCACTTCAAGGAAAGCTTATCTAACTAAACAGGATGATAATTACAAAATCAAGCTAGTACGTCGTGGCCATTACAAAACTGTATTTTATATTTTCTTAAACAAATCCACGTTGTTCAATTAAAAGCAGTTATTTCTGCATTTTACATTTATGAAAAAAATGAGAGAAAGGAAAAAAAACAATAATGGAAAAAAATATTATTTATTTATTTGTTTTTATATATATATAAATTCAATTATTTCAAATTATTACAGAAGCTTGATTCAACTATTCATTTTAAAAATTGTGAGCTATTTCAAAAAATATTAAAAACATTTTGCTGGCACGAAAGAGCGGTTGTGAATGATGCTACTCCATATACTGTTGGCAGAAATATTATTGAAGCTCTAGTAAATCAAAATATTTGCACCTAAACTGTTTTGTTGAGTAAATATTTATCGAGTCATAATCTTAGTCTTAAGCTGTTTATAAAAAAGTAGATTGATGATAAAAATTAGTGATCAAACTAATATCTATATAATATTTCGCTAACGTGGACCAATTTCAATTAATATTTTTTGAAATGATACGATAGTGGTAAAATTAATAAAATACGTGAGAATAAAAAATAGTATTTAAAAATGAACAATATTTAAGCACGCGGATTCAGTTCAATGATCTAATAAAGAAAACATGACGATATTTGTTTGAGGACATTATTTTATGAGAAATGTATTTTTGAAATTTATTTCTGCAAAATCTTTGCAAGAGTCAGTATAAACCTAGCAATATTTCAAAGATATAAACAGAACATGATATATTATCATAAATTGGCTACAAAACGCAATCATAAAAAAATATTATCAATTTAAGTCTAGGATTTTTTTTTTTTTTTTTTTTTTTTTTTTTTACAAAAAATTACGCTAAAATAAATAAAATGCCATTGCATACATTAAAATTTAAAAGGCGTCACAGGGGTCCTTTACTAAAACCGTACTGCCTGCGGAAGTATGAAAACTGAGTCATAAACCATGAATTTTATTTTGAAGCTTTTCTTTGAATAATTCTGGTTTCACTATTGTACAATATTTATTTGGATCTAATAATAATTTGACTTCTGGTAAATTAAAATTTTAATTAAGGGGTGAAATTGATATAATATTTATAAGTTTCAAATTTTAAAGGTAAATAAGAAAAGAAATAAAGTGCGAAAATGTCGCACGGGTTTGCTAGTATATATGAAACGTGGATGTGTGCTTCAGTAATTTTCAGTATTGTGTATATATATATATATATATATATATAATCATTTCACAACCATTAGTTAAAAATAATCTGTGTATTTTTATACTAAACGTTATTCTAGATGACTGCACGGATCGAAATTTTATCCTTTAAACCTTTAATTTAATCCTTTGCCGGTCCTATTGAATTTCCATCTCCTTTTTTGAATGTTGGCAAATTTAAGGATTTTTTTTGTTCAATATCCACCAATAAATTTCTACTGCATCGGTTGTCTAATCACTTCGAAGTTTATTCGTCCATTATGTATATCAAATATCACTCCTCAAAATTATTGGTGTTCCTTAAATAAAAGAGTCCCTCAATTTGGCAATACTATGTATAGCGGTTTAGAGCACTAGGGCCGGCAAAGGGTTAATATAGGAGAAAATAAATAAATTAATAAATAAATAAAACATTTTTTTTAGCTGTTTTTAATTATTTCAACCTCAAGATTTGATCAAGCGTATGATTACCGTTTATTATTATTATTATTATTATTTTACTTACATCTGTCAAGAAGAAAGTATTGGATTCGTGAAAATTTCCGACTTTCGATTTTCGATAAATTCACACAGTTTGTGATTTTTGGAATATGATTCGACTATTGTTAGAAAATGTCTTTGTATGTGTGTCAGAAAGAAAATTTTGGACTCTGTTTCTCACGAGCCAGTGGACAGCATTTAACCAAACTTAATATTTGGCTAGACTTAAATTACTGCTAATTAGATTTTAATATGTGGCTTTCATAAAATGTTGCTTCTATATTGCAATCCTACTGGACAGGCTCCATCTAATCATCTATAGTTATAAATACACTAAGCTTGTACATGTGATGGAAATCATGTAAATCTGTACTGATTTTATTTGGGTACAAAAAGCTAACAGACGACAATTTAATTTCGTTTCTGATAAGGTAAAACCTTGCTTCTCATAGTAGGTAGTTCTTCTAAGGTATATATATTTCGTATGTTATTTATTGTTATTTAAATCCACCAAAATTGGTATATGATATTTATATTATTAAAATGTATGCTGATTCAATTCGGATGTAATCTATCCACAATGTGGCGTTGCTGTTAGTGTCTGGGATTTCCAGTTGCCTATACAGCAGCACCTATTGGTGAAAATTGTACGAAATTACATGTACAGAAAGTTAATTGTGAGAAGCTAAGTTTCTTGAAATTTTGTGCGAATAAATCGTTGGTGACGCTATTATATAGAATGGAATAAAAAAAAAAAACTTTTAAAGCCGTCACAGTATAACTAGTTTTTTTTTTTTTTTTTTTTTTTTTTTACTAATGCGCAAGATATTTATATTTTTATTGAAATATTACAGAAATTGCTACATTTTTACTATATTTAGTAATAAACAAAAGAGAAAAATCATGCGGACACTTAGTTTATAAAACACCTGCACCCTACACCTAAACATACACTTTTGTACGTTTAAAATTTTAGTGAGTCCCCATATCAAACCGCTTACGGTATACACATACTTTTAATAAAAAATGAGCACGGTTACGATGTAACTGAAGAATTATAAAATATATTTTTGAAATTAGAGAACGAATAGACAGATAATGGTGTTGACAAACTTAAATTTTAAGCATATTTTTAACTCGTTGGAAAGTTGAAAACGTTTAACAAAATTTAAAACACACTTCGATAAATTTTCGCTTATTATCCTCTAATATATCTAAATATTTCTATATGGCCTTATGAATCATAAGCTAACAATAAAATATTTTATAGGAAACATGTTTTATGTGCATACGAACAGTATTTGATAATTTTATTACGTTTCGTGTAGCATATCTAAGTATGCTTTAAATAAACATTAGCAGGCTTTGCCCGCTTTGCTGCATAGTATATTTAAATAAATTCTCAAAATTCCATGTCATTATTAACAAAATCTCAAAAGAAAAAAAAAATCGCTGAAATCAATCGAAACTTAAGTTGATGTTCCAGCTGCGTTTGGTAATGGTTCTTCCGCTCGCAACATGATTAGTCTGGGTTTCCATTGCTTTCGGCAGCGTCTTACCCACTTTTTACTCTCCCTCTTCGGCGGGTAAGTTAGAATTTTCGCGAAATACCACCGAAGTGCCTATTACATACACTTAATCAATACCCACCAACCAAAATTCGCCATTCCAAGATAATTTGAAGCAAAATTTTGGATTTTATAATGTGTGAAATTTGAAGGTATCGCTATTTTTTTTAATAACGACCGTCATCATGAATGTAGACCATCAATTAAATCTCTTCTTTCATTTGACAGACACATCACTTCTCAACCCAAATAAATAAATAGATAAAAATAAAATAAAAATTACTACTTAATTATGCATTATCAGTATTTAAAAAAGACTGTTTTTATTTAAATATTAATAATAATTTCGTGGGACACTCACATGGCTGTCTCTTACTCTTACCTAGCATTTGAATACTATAAATGCAGATTGCAGATTAAAGTGTAAGATAACAAATACTATATATAAATCTACGTTTCAAAAATTTCAAACTAGTTTTAGGAACAGATATTATTTGACGAATAACTCTCTCAATGAGGAGGGGGGGGGGACCCCGTTTAAATATATTGCATAATGGCTACTATAAAAAATTCTTGGCTATTATTAAATTTAAAAGTTCATTCCAAATTTTTCAGTCAACTTTCTTTCTCACCACTCTTTCAAGCTTATTAATCTTGAACAAACATTTTTAGCAACCTCAAAATAAACTTCAAAATACAAAATTTGAATTATCTGCAAATATTTGTTTTAAAATTAGCTGATAACAGGCATACACAAAGATTAACCATTAAAAATTTGATTTTAGTATTCAGGGAACCTCAAAACGTGTAATTATAGGGAAAAAAAAAGCGTTAAAATTTCCACTTAAAAAATTTCTTTGTTTACTATGTAGGTTTGAAGTATTAATTATCATTCCTAGGTAGCCCTGTAGATGAATGGGGAATGATTTTCATGCCATATTTTACACTAAACATACTTTTATGCATATAAAAAAATATATGTTAACTTATTTTTGTTTAGTACAGGCTACAGATATTAAACTGTAAATAGCAAAAAAATTTCGCTCACATACCTAATGTATTTGAATTATCTTGGACGTCCCTGTACACGAAGCATTTGCTTGATCTCAAGGAAAAGCTAAGTGCAGCATCCCCTTACATGATTCAAATGTAGAATACTAAGTTTTCATATTCTGGAATTATTTGTTTTTGAAATGTGCTGATAACTGGCATACACGTACAGGTATACACAAAGACACACACACACACACACAGATCAAATACAAAAACCTGATTTTTGGATTCAGGGGACCTCAAAATGTGCAAAAATATTGCAAAAAATCAGTTTCAAAATTTGACCCAAAAACAATATTTTCGGGTCAAATTTTGGATTTTTCTTATCCATATCTGTGGATGAGAGAAAGAAAAGAAAGAAAAATATAAGCAATAATTAAAGAGAGGAAAAAAAATAGCCAAATTAGCGATAAAACTGCTAAACCGTTTGACTTCCTGTAATAGCAGATGCTTGCTTATCGTTAAGTTAAAGCGCGAAAATTTTTGTCACATTCTTCAATTATGTTGATGCTATGCAGACCGAACCTTGTGCAGTTTGCTGATCAAGCAGTAGATTATTTATTCAATAACATCCTTGATTAGCAGATTTTCATGACAGAAGACAATCATTTTTATGCTATGTAGAACATCTTAGAAAATTTATTTTTCTAAGGGTTTATTATTATTATGACAAATGAAAAAAAAAAAAAAAAAAAAAAAAACGGTAAATTTGTTTTAAATCATCAGAAAACGATGGTTCAATTATTCGTTTTAAAGGTGATATCGAATTCTTTTGAAAGATAATCATAGTGAAAATTTTTATCCACCCCTCCCCCATCCCCGTATACTTATTCCTAGGGGAAAAAACAATGTCCTATGAATAATAATAATAAAAAAAAAAAACTGTTTGACTATTACTCGTTATACAGCCAAATTGAATCAATAATGTATATCAAATGTATGTCACACAGAAGGTTTGGTGAGTATATATATTACAGAAGCTGATAGATAGCCTTTCTGTGAATGGAAAATATTGGAACGTGGCAGTGCCACCTGTCGTCCAATATGCACCCAAAGGCAATCTGTAGAGTTTTACGTAATATTAATTTCACGTACCAAATTTACAACATTTATAAATCACAGAAGTTGAGATTTTTCGTTTCCGTTATGAGATTACATTGCAACATAGCCACGCCACCTGTTGGCCGATGTGCATCCAAAATGGACCAGTAAAGCTTTACATAAAATCGATTTCACTTATAACTTCAGTGTATCACAAAATTTAAGTGTTAAATCACAAGAGTTAAAATATTGCCTTTCCGTTAAAATGATTAAATTGCAGATTACAACGCCACCTGTTGGACAATGTATACATCCAAATTGTATTAGCAGAGGTTATAATGATATATACCAATATATTAAGTTTAATGCATTTGTACACTATAGAAGCTGAGATATAGCCGTCCCATAAATGGAGGGTTTCATTACATAGCACCGCAATCTATCGGACGATATATCCTAAATGAAATTTAAATAACCTCCAATTTAGGGCAAGATCTAATTATGTAACAAGTTTGGTTGAATTCCATACATTGATTCATGAAATACAAAATTCACAAAATTTTTCCATGAGTTTAAAATTTTGTAATTTTTTTTCACCTCACCGCTACTGATTCTTGAAAAGCATTCTTTACTGACGTGCTAACAAAACGTTAAACTGAAAATGTAAAAAATGCTCTATTCTCTATCAAGCTAAGAATTATAAATTTCGAATAACTTACGAAGTTTTTAAATTAGAATGTTACAAATCTCTCGATAGGATTCTTATCAATATCATAAGCGATATTTTAAAACTGGTCCGATCTCTCTGCAATCATTTGTTCTTGAGATATCGTGTACATGGACTAACGGGCTATCACGCTAATAGGTGCCGATACCATACCAACCTTTTGACTTCCGGATTCCTCACGCCAGAAAACGTGTAAAAAAATCAAAAACTGAAGTCAAAAATTTTCATGATTAACCTAGTTTCTCAACCAATAGTACTAAAAAGTCATTTTGTCATATTCGTTATAATTACACTGTTACAGAACGTGTTATGACGGTGTTACACTTGAACGTTCTATATAGAACTAGAATTGTACTTTTATAGATGGTACAAATCAAACATTTTCAGAACGTTCTAAATAATACCATTTCTGAACGTGTTTTAGAACGTTCTTTTGACACGAAACACGGTGTTTGAACTATTGAAACCGTTATTAGACGTTCACAGAACGTTCCTGTGCTACTTGGGAAGTGTAACTTCTTTCAATCAGAAATAACTTTTTTAGGGTTTAAGGTGTCAAATGGGAAAATTTTCCCGGCTAGAAAAAATGTTGAAGTAATTGATAAATTTAAACGACCTACAATTCATAAGCAGGTGAGGTCTTTTCTAGGCTCTATTGGATTTCATAGGTGTCACATGTTACTATTCTAAAAGGACCATAAACTTAACCAATCTCACTAAAGAGAAAAATAAGTTTGTTTGGACTGAGGAGGCTGAGGCAGAATTTAAAGACCTTAAGAAAGAGCTTGCAAAAATTCCATCTCTACGTCTGCCCGACATGTCGAAAGAGTTTATTATATATACTGATAGTTATGCGATAGCAATGGGTGCGGTTTTGTGCCAGGCGAATGAGAATGGTTTTCCTAACCCTGTAGCTTTTGCTAGTCGCAAACTGAAGGAGGTTGAGAGCAGGTACTCTGCTACTGAAAGAGAGTTGTTGGCTGTGGTGTGGGCCGTACAATATTTTACAGTCGGCTGCAAAATTATTCGAGCACTGGCAATAATCCTTGCCAAAAAAAAGTACACTTAATACAGCTTTGTTAAATAAATCCTTGTCGAGTCATGTTCTTAATCAGTCTAAGAACATGATTCGACAAGGATTTACTTAGGAAAACAGTCTTAAGTGTACTTTTTAAACATAGGAATTATTGGCTAGTGCTCGAATAATTTTGCAGCCGACTGTAAGTGCTATGTTTTTCACAGAAAGTTTATAGCTTATACAGATCATGCCGCGCTTACTCATGCTTTTAAAATTGAGGGATCCCACGTCGAGAATTGCCAGATGTTATGTGCACTTAGGGCCTTATTCACCAACTTCTTAACACTCGAATTAAACCATGGATCAGAAAATCCGAGAATTAAAGTAGCCGGTGAACAGCGGATTTGGTTGATCCGTAGATCAGAGGTTCACTTTCTGCTTGGCGAACTTCCGTAGCGAGAAACTGCCTATCCTTGTAAACATAACTTAACAATTCTATTATGACGCAGTATGGAGAGATTTGATTGGTTCATTTGTTTTTTATTCATTTGAGTGTATTTTACATTGCACTAGAGCTACATTATGGGTAATTAGGCTATATTTAATTGGTTCATTTGTTTTGATGAGTATATTTTAGGCTGTGGCTATTGCTACGACATCCGTAACAATATTATTGTTACGGCAGTCTGACTGCGCTTGCGCAGTGAGACTGCCGGAGAATTTTTAAGAATGATTCTTTATTTGAATGATTCTTGTATCCGGCAGTCTATTTGTTTACTTTTTTCAGCCATGTTTTTTCTTCGATAGCCCAGAATAATGCTACCTGTGTTTGTCGCATTAATAATCTTGGACTATATTGATCCTTGTACAAATAAAAAAGCAATGAACGGTTATTGTTAATATTTAAATCTGTATCAAATACATTTTTATGAAATTTATCGAGTGTCAGTTAAAGACGATGAAAAAAATTGCACTTAAGATTAACATTCCTTTTTTAATAAATTGTCTTTACAAAGCTGTACATATTTTACTTATGTGCCGATGTGTATTTTAATTTATCTTTTTTTATACATGTAATTAAAATTAGAATTTACTGTCAGTTTTTTTTCCACTCCGGTGCAATTTCCGTAATTACTTTCTGTTCAATTAAAATTAGTTTTAAGTTTATACTCACTTTGTCTTTCTTTCTCGTTACATAGTTTATCAATTATCATGTCTTGTTTACTAGGTATTAAAACTTTATATTTTACCCGTATTGAAAACCAAAACTACCGTAACGGATCGTAAATCTTTATCAACATTAAATCTACAAAAGTATAATAAATTATTCTGCTGTCAAATGTGTACTTCATTAATAACTATAAATTAGTAAGCTTTTACATTCTTTTTTTTTTCAAGTTTGCAAACACAATCATATATGCTTATGTGTGCAAGCATTATTATTGAAAAGTTTTAAATCATTACAAAATTGATACTTATTAATAATTTAGATGATTTTAATGTTATGCACACTATTAAAAAATACATTTTTAATGAGCTAATGTTTAGTCTTCAGTAACATTAATAACTTAAATCTGTTATGTCATATTCTTAATAAAAGAAAAATAGTTTTTGTATACTTCTCTTTTTCATCATCCCCATGGGATTACTAAAAATTTTCATAATAGCTTTATCATATTAGTACTAGTACCTTGACCTTGACAGTACATTTTTTTATAACAGCCCTATAGTATCGTTATGAAAAAAGTACCCCCCCCCCCTTTTTTTTATTTAGTAAGCCAAAATTATATAATTTTTTTTTACCACGTAAAATCATTCATTTCTGCCAAAATAATTATTATGTATATATATTTAAAATATTAAATACGTGAGGTGAAAATATTCTTGGATAACAGGAATATCATTTTCTCTTTTAGATAAAATGAAAAACACGTTTAAATCTTGTATGTGAAATATAACTCATTCATTGTTCTCAAAAGGCGTATATTTAGCTTTATTCCCCATATTCTTTTTTCTTTGTAGGAAGAGGGGATATTTTCAATGAAATATAGTTTTAAAATATTTTATTTAAACAAAAAAGTACTTAAGCTTTTTTATTTTCATTTTATTTGCTCAGTAACAAGAACATTTAAAACTCATAAACGGTAATTAAATGTATAACAAATTTAAATACCTTAAAATTTAACATTGCATGTGGCAGAAGAGCTCTTTTCGGAAGGGGGGCCCCTCCTTCATCGGTGCCGTCTGCACTTCGCGGCTGGCGGTCTTGTGTTTGATGTTCTTCTCCTTTAAGTAGGTGACGCCATATCTCTCCAATCTCAGCCGACTCGTGGTCATTGATTGCGTCATTTTGATGCGCGATCTCGATGCTCTCACGGATATATGCGTAGATTGGGTTATTGTAATTAGCTATTTTCACGACGTTTTCAAAATAATTTCTGGCGAGCGCGGTTGTGTTACGGTTAAATTTAATGTCATTTTTATGTTCTTTTAACCATAACACAACTGCGCTCGCCAGAAATTATTTTGAAAACAATATGGAAATTGACTTTGAAAACGTCGCGAAAATAGCTAATTACAATGACCCATCTACGCATATATCCGTAAGAGCATCGAGATCGCGCATCAAAATGACGCAATCAATGACCACGAGTCGGCTGAGATTGGAGAGATATGGCGTCACCTACTGAAAGGAGAAGAACATCAAACACAAGACCGCCAGCCGCGAAGTGCAGACGGCACCGATGAAGGAGGGCCCCCCCCCCCCTTCCGAAAAGAGCTCTTCTGCCACATGTGAAGTTAAATTTTAAGGTATTTAAATTTGTTATATGTTTATAAACTTCGTTAAAGTTTTAAAATTATAATGGTTATTAAATGTTTTAGGAAAACCAGAATATAAAAGATTAAAGATATTAGATTTAGAAAGCAAGCTTAAAAGCTATCAAGTAAAAAACTATGAATAAAACACTATAAATTGTGCATCATCGCTTTGTTTGCGGCACTCGTGCCAACTTAATTGTTTTGGGGTTTTTTCAGTTTATAGTGTTTATTCAGTTTTTCACTTATTACTTTTCAACATTTTTCTGGTGTATTTTTTATTATTTTAATATTAAAAGAAAAGCTAATGAAAAGTATTAAAAAAAAGAGAAAATTCAAATTTTATTAAGAATAAGCTGTTTATTAAAAGCTAGTTTATTTTTTTTAAATATTGATTTTAGTGACAGATTTTGACTTAGGCCCGTGCCTAGGGGTGCCTCAGTTTTAAAGATAATTAAAATTTGAACAGTAGTGGCAGTTAAATTTGAAGGACAACCAGTATTTAATAGGAATGAAAAACATTTTTAATTAATTGTTTTTATTTTTTACCAATTATAAAACATTTTATCAATCCCTGTTTAACACGTTATAGATTTTTAGATAGTGGTTTGAAATATACGAATAGATAGTGTTATTGAAAATTGATTTTTCCAACTGAGGAAAATAATGCCCGGACCGGGAGTTGAACCCCGGATCTTTGACTTACACGGTCTAAGATCTTTGACCATGTAAGTCAAAGATCTGGGGTTCGACTCCTGGTCCTGCCATTATTTTCACTGAGCTGGAAAAATGAATTTTCTCTATATATGATTTTCTTCCCAATCTGTTGATTGTGTGATATTAATAAAAAAAGATAGTGTTATATTTGAACGGTTGATCCTCTGGACTAAGCAGCGGCAATATGTAGCTAGGGATGCTGCTGTTTTCTTATGGCGATTAAACGTCCAGCAATGGATTATGCTTAGATCCAGGTAGAGTGTGGCAATTTTTTTTAAGCTTATTAAATTCTTAATAAAATCTTTTTGTAAAAAAATAGAACCGACTCCAAAAAGTAACTACAATTCAAACAACTAAAAATGAACGAAAATTGGCAGAAAATGGAACTGTAAATTGCGCCTAAAAGTATAAAATAATTTCCTTCGCCAAACAACCTATAACACTACAATTAATGATAACTTTTGAAGTCGGCGCAAAATTAAATAAAATTTAATTAGTTTTTAAAGGTTTGCCTTTAGATCGGTAGCAACAAATGCTGTTGTCTCGAATGATCCATTTTCATGTTTCCTTTATTATTTTATCACTGTATACAATTGGCCCATTAGTAGCATCTACATAGAACAGTGAACGTTCTTCACAATGCGGTATTTATGTTTCTACGAAGTTAGAGTTTCCTTTGTAAATTTGGTATAACTTTGATAACTATCATCCTTGATGGCTTTTGAATTTGGCGATCAAAACGTAAGGCAAAAATATACACGCAAGATGTATATTTTCATAATATATATTGTACGATGTGTTGTTTCATATTCTTAATTACTCTCTTGATATACCTTATCAAAATATTCATGATATCCCAAAGAAATTAAATATGTTTGACAGATAATTTTGCGATTATTCTTTCACCAAGGACGTCAGATACCAGCATCTTCGCCAGCTTATGCTGCTTACGAAATCTTATTTGTTTTCTTGAATCAAAGTAGTTTTCGGCTGCGTTTTGCAGGTAACAATGTGAGATGTGTATTTTGAATAGGATTTGATTTTTGTATTGAATGAAAGATCAATTTTTATTTAATTTTGCGCCGACTTCAAAAGTTATCATTAATTGTAGTGTTATAGGTTGTTTGGCGAAGGAAATTATTTTATACTTTTAGGCGCAATTTACAGTTCCATTTTCTGCCAATTTTCTTTCATTTTTAGTTGTTTGAATTGTAGTTACTTCTTGGAGTCGGTTCTATTTTTTTACAAAAAGATTTTATTTTTCTCTTTTCAGTGAAAACTTATTTATACAGCAGAGCATCAGAAGACGTTCGACGGAAGTTTCACAAATCACAACTTCCAAGAAAAGTGACATTACTCAAAAAATGGTTTATGTGACTGAAAAATACATGAAATGCACCCAATGTGAACAAAAAAGTTACATCTCCATCTAGAAAGTTATCCACTCGAGAGACAGTTGTGCCAGTTTTATTCTAGTCAAGTCTTATGTTGATTTTTTTCAAATGCAGCATTTTTAAGTTGTGTCACTTTTCTTGCCTTTATCGGATATGAGCAAAAAACTATGCATTGAACGAACATACGTTAAATTAAAAAGTCTTTACAAATGTAAAGAACGGATACGCTATATTCGCAACCGAAAATTCTGTTAGGCGTATATATTGAACTTTACAGTGAATACGTGTCACCCGCTGCGCTGGAAATTGCGCAGCGTAAAGTTCATACAAAGGGCAAAATATGCATTGCAGCTGACGGACAAAAGTTTCAACATCGATACTTACATACTGCTTTTACCAGTGCAGCTGCATGCGTTCAGCAGTTAGAGTGAGAACGGACTTTTGTGAGTATAATGTAATTTGTTTATATCTTAATGAAATCATAATGAAACCTTTTTCAGGCCAAGATCATTACGACAACGAAAGAAGTATTAAAATTAAATCATCTCTTACGAAGTTATAAGCTAAGAAATTTCAACAACAACAACGAGAAACATGATTTGTATTGCGAACCTTTTCCTTTATGAAGTCGGTTTAAAACGTCTATGCGTTAATCGATGCGACCGCTTACAATAACCATACTTTAAATTTTACATAGCATAAATGTCACCCGCTACGCTACAACATATGCAATGTCGTTGAAGTGTGCACAAAATAGGAAATTGTGAAGAAACAAATGCACATTTTAAGCGTTCTGTTTCTAGAATTATTGTCTAAAATACCTTTGCGTACTACATCGATGATGCTCTGCAATTTTATAATTCACTTTTTCCCCTGTCTTGAAACTTTTCCGAGATAGGATCGTTAACGCCACTCTTTTCCACCAGGTGGCGCTTTAGGCTGTTGAATAGCTCATGTCCACTTTACTATACCTACATATCACTTTTATGGCTATAGCTGCAGCCGTTCAGCAGTTAAAAGTGTCGGGACTGACTTTTTTGGTCACCCTGTATCTTCTTTTGATCGTAAATATCTTACAATGGGACCTATTTCAGACCAAGACCTTTCCAATAAAACAAAAAAAAAGTATCAAAATTGGATCATCCGTTCAGCAGTTATGAGCTAACAAACAAAAACAAAAACAAAAAACATACGCTTTGAATTGAGAACCTTTCCTTTTTGAAGTCGGTTAATTAGAGCATCTCTTACGAAGTTATAAGCTTACAAACAGCAACAACAACACATAGCTCGAATTAAGAACACCCTCCTTTCTGAAGTTGGTTCAAAACGACTTTGCGCTAATCGATGTGACCGTTTACAGTAACAGTACTTTGAACCACAGAGTATACGTGCCATCCGCTACGCTGCAAAGTGTGCAACGTAGTTCAAGTGTGCACAGTGTAGGAAATTGCGAACAAACAACTGCACGTCTTTTCGTAGTAAATCGATGAGGCTCTAAAACTTTGTAATTAACTTTATTCCCATCTTGAATCATTTTTGAACCGTTTTTGTTCCGCTGTTTTTCACCAGATGGCGCTTTATTTTCTTTAGATTGTAAAGATGTTATAATGGGACCTACTAGATGTTATAATGGGACCTTCTTCAGACCAAGATCTCTACAACAAAACAAAAAGTATCCAGTAACCGTATTTTGAACTATATAGCGTTTGTCTCACCAGCTACGCTACAACGTGAGCAATGTAGCTCAAATGTGTATAGTGTAAGAAATTGCGAAGAAAAAAATGCACGTTTTTAGCATTGTATTTTTAGCATCAATGTCAAAACTATCTTTTCCTACTAAATCGATGATGCTCTGCAATTTTATAATTCACTTTTTCCCCCTTTCTTGAACCGTTTCCGAGATAGGAACGTTAGCATGAATGTCCAAACTATCTTTTTGTACTAAATCGGTGATACTCTTAAGCTTTGTAATTGACTTTTTCCTTAGACCGTTTTCGAGATAGGAACATTAACTCCGCTATTTTCCACCAGGTGGCACTGCAAGCAGTTTAACCTTGTACTGCATGGCCACTTTGCTATACTTACATACCATTTTTATCACTATAGCTGCAGCCATTTAGCAGTTAAAAGAGTTGGGACTGATTTTTTGGGCACCCTGTATTTTCTTTAGATCGTAAATATATTACAATGGGACCTATTGCAGGCCAAGACCTTTTCAACAAAACAAAAAGTATCAAAATCGGAGCATCCGTTCAGAAGTTATGAGCTAACAAACATAAAAAAAACATACGGTTTGAATTGAGAACCTTCCTTCCTTCCTTTTTGAAGTCGGTTAAAAAAACATACGGTTTGAATTGAGAACCTTCCTTCCTTCCTTTTTGAAGTCGGTTAAAAATGATTTAATTTTGAACACAAATCCAAACATTAAGAGCAATCGAATAGATTTTCAGTCGATAATACAAATTTCAAAGCATGATCTGCTCTCTCTGTCAGGAGTCAAACATGTTATGATTTGATGAGAGAAATTATTTTCTGAAAATAATTAAGTATGCAATGATTTAAATATAAAATATCGAACAAGAAGCTGTAAAGAAACTATTTTTAAACAAATTAACCTACACTGTAAAAAAATAACTATTACCAGCTGCAAGAAACTCTCTCTGATTGGAGAAAATAATTATTTTCTCCAATCACAGAGAGTTTCTTGCAGCTGGTAATAGTTTTTTTTTTACAGTGTATCTACTTATGAATAAAAATAATTTCTATTTTGATTAATAAAAATATAAAAAGAAAGTTAGTCAGTTCTTAAGTGATTAAATAAAAAATTAAATTCTGCTTATTAACATTTTTTGTAGGAGAAACCAAATAAAGTAATTGATTTTTTTCATGATCAGAATCAGATATGATTATTTATTTTTTACTTATGTAATGATTATTATATAAAGATTGCTTAGAGATTGATAGATCTAAGAAAAATATTTCTCTTTTAGCTGTACCATATTTATTGCTATTATTACTATTACAAATGCATAATATACTTCAAAACATGGGAGGGGGAAGGTGCCATATCGAAATGGGTGTAGGGTACAATCTAACTCAAATCCGCCGCCTCTGATTGTATTGTTATTTATTGCTGCAATCATATTGTAAATATGCTGCTATTGTTAGTATAAATATCAACAAATGCAGGAGTGAAACTTTTCAGGGGCTGCCCCTGAATTCAGGGTTTTTAAAATTTTTGCTGCTTCTGAATTTTATGTTAAATTATTTTGTTTTTATAGAAATTTGTCATTTTGATTGTTTGCCTTAAAATGCATTAAGAACCCTTTAAATATTATTTATTACAGGTTACAGGTAGATATATAATATACCATTATTAAATCCCCCCCCCCATCTGCATACAAATAGCAGATTTCAGGGTTTTTGCATATTAGGTAGTTTCACCCCCTACAAATGTCCATTTTGACGCCCCCCCCCCCCCCCCTCAACCTTTCAGCAGAAAGTTTTGAAAAAATAAAAACTGATATTTTTTTTTTAACATAAGCAAATGATGGCATGTTAATAATCAATCATTCAAAAAATAAAAAGGTGTAACTTAATTTTTTTCTTTTTTTTTTAATCTTAGGACTCTAAAAGAAAAATGTGAAAATGATAATGTGTAAACATAGTTTATAATTCGGACGTCAAAATGTACATTTATGTGTATCAAACATTGCGTACATTAAAATGTACAGGTACAATGTACATTAAAACTAATCACGGATGCATAAAGTATTCAAATTGTATAAGAAAAAACTAATTTTCTGATGTTCATACTACTTTTTGATATTTATACTAACAAAGAAAATTTATTTATTAATTTAAACATCAATAAGTTAAGTAACTAATATTTAATGAAAAATAAAAAATGATTTATAAAGCACGGGAAAATTTGTTTCCATAATTATGCATTACTTAATGTATTTTTTTAAATTCCGTTTTCACATTCAGAAAAAATCACAAACAATAAATTAGTACTTGTTTTGCAAAAATTTATTTTTTAAACTTTTAACATTTTATTTTGCAGTTAAAAAATGCAAATGATATACTTGGTTACTTTTTTATATTTAAACTCAAAATATTAAAAGAACCAATTTAACAGTTGAAAAATTTCTAAATGTCAAAACAAAATTATAATAAATTGGATAATCAATAATTCTGGAAACAAATTTCAAAGGTTAGGTAGTACTCTTAAGTATTAACCACTTTGCAGGTTGCAGTAATGTGTAGACGACAGCTATAGTGTGCCTCTGACTAGTTGGTCAAGTGGTTAAATGAAACTTAATTTATTTTAATATGCAAACTTTAATATTGTCTTTCTACTAATTTATATTAATAAAATCAGACTTTTGTTTGTAAATTTCAGAATAAAAAAAATTTGCAATATCAATTTGCAATATAATTTGCAATTGTTGTGTCCGTAACTTTATTTTTGTCCAAGTATCACGCGAGAACGGCTAAACTGAATTGCAGGACTGCAGGAGACTTAGGTCTCCTGGAATTCAGGTCTTAAAGCAACTTAAAATTATATATATCAACTTTTACAACATTTTCTCCCCTTCCAAGGGGCAGGAGGCAAAAACATGTTTGTATGCATAACTCAGCTCCAAATTACTTCACGATGAGGAAATTGCACATGGAGAGACTAGATTTGAGGACAAAAAGGAAAAAAACTTTCTATGATTTTGAAATTTTTGATTTTTAGGGGGGGGGGAGGAGAAAATAAATTTTTGGTGGAAATTTTCACAAATTCCCGATTTTTGAGTAGAACTCTACCAAAAATGGTTAACAAAGATGTTGAAAAGAGCCATGTAATTTCCAAATGCCCATTTTTGTTTTTTGTAGTTTTTTAGGGATTCGATTTGTGCACAATGCTAGTGCTTTAGTGCTGAATTTGTCTTGGAAAAACTGTAGGAGCTGAAGTCAAGAATTTCAGTGGGTGGATTATTTATATGTATCTGACATCTATAGTAATGGAATTTTATGCCCCCCCCCCTTTCTCCCTGGAGAGCAGGAGGCAAAAACACGTCTGTAATTGTAAGCATAAGTCAATTTCACATTACTTCACGGTGAAGTAATTGCACATGTGGAGAGTATTGAGTATAGAGTCCTGCATCGGGTTGGGTAACCCAATTTTACCTGAACTTGACCCGACCCATGGGTCGGGTTGACAAATTTTTTTCTCTTGCGGGTCTGGTTTAACTTTCTATGAGTCAGGTCGACTTGTACACACCTTTCAAAAAAAATTTTACAGTTGAAAGCATAAATTTGTAGACATAATTACAGTTTCTTTAACTGATTTTAGACATGTGTCGGAGCTCCATATTCCTATACACGGATATCCACCCGAAAAAGAAAAAAAAAATCCGTATAAGCATGAGAAAAAAATATTTGTATATGTTTTCTTTTCTTAAACAAATCTAAAACTGATCATATGTAGAAATTGTATGAAAATTTTAAAGTACTGTATAAATTTTTATTGACTATTGTTAATATATATATATATATATAAGAAATACAACATAACCTCACTTTTACGTTTTGGAAATTTAAGTTATTTCTCAATTTACATTTTTTTTTTTTTTTTTTTTTTTTTTAAGATATCATTATTTTTAATGAATTTTAATCCTCGCTTGTATGTTAATGAAATTTTGAATTTTCTTCCATTTCCATATACAGCAAATATAAAGGGAATACTTGTCGTGATTTAATTAAAAAAAGTAATGTAAAATAAACACATAAAGGAAACGAATACCATCAAGGCAGATTATATTCTTTATCGTCTTCTCTAGAATGAATAAATAATGCACCAAGTAAAACTGAAACGAGAAGAAGCTAAGTTGCTGATTATGCGAATTTAAAGTAATCAGTGATCCTTAAACAGCAGATGTTTAACTGTGAATCACATACATGCTACACAAATTATTACAGTAAAGTAAACATCTACATCGGACAAAAGCAATAAAGAATAATACATCTTTATTTTTTTTTCCAGACTATAAGTATTAAATAATAAATTACGAACATTTAAATTGAAGTACATTTTTTTACTTTCTTCTATATTCAATAGAAGAAAGTATTGGATTCATAAAAAGTTTCGATGGATTTACATGTTTTGAGAGGTGTAGAACACGATTTTACCATTTATAGAAAATGTCTGTCTGTGTGTGTGTGTGAGACAAAAAGTTTGTGACGACTGTATCTCCGGAGCTACTGTTCAGAATTATATATGAATTTATATGTAGAGGTACCTTGACCTAAATTAGTGCCTATCAATTTTTGTCAACTGATCAACAGGTGGCGCTGCTATACTGCAATTTCTGAGATTTAAGAGAAGGCTATATCTCAGGTTCTATTGAGTATAATCAAACAAAGCTTGATATATAAAAAGGCTATTATGAGACATTATGATGATTCAATTTGAATTCTTATTGGCCAATAGGTGGGGCTGCTGCACAGCGATTTCAGCAGTTTAGGGGAAGGCTATAGCTCAGGAACTACTGCATAAAATTGCATATAAATTTATATGTAGATGCACCTTGACCTAAATTAGTATCTCAACTGTTGGTGTCAACCGCTCAACAGGTGGTGCTGCTATACAGCAATATTTGCAATTTAATGGGAGGCCATGTCTCAGGTTCTATTGTGTATAATCAAACAAAACTTGATATGTGAGAAAGCCATAAGGAGACATTATGTTGAATCAATCTGTATGCTAATCGGCCAATAGGTGGAGCTGCTATGCTGCAATATCCCTGGATAATGGAAAGGCTATATCTCAACTTCTATGGCATATAACTCTACGAAACCTGATATGTCAGACAACCATTATAAAAACGTACTTTTTAAGATGCTATTTATAGGCAATAAAATTGTCACTTTCGATATTTAGTGTTAGTTGTCTCTAAGATGAAAACCGTTTACATTCATCCTGTTAGATAATCTTAAAAAATAATATTTTTAATAAATTATTTGCACTTAGTAAAATATAGGAAAGTATAGAAGAAAGTCTTGTGGTGGCCAAAACATACTAGTTTACTCTTGAATTTCACAACTCACATAAATGGTTAAAAATTATTATTGATCTTTTTTTCAGTTTTAAATTAAACAATTAGTAATTACATTTCAAATTCTTTTTAAAATAATTTACCAACTGTATGCCAAGGAAAACTTACCTTATTTTATAATTTAAAAAAGTTTTGCATGATTTTTACATGAAAAAGTAATTTTCATTTAGTTCTCGGGTTTCGGGTCAGGTACGGGTTGATAAAAAATTTTTAGTCGGGTTCAGGTCGGTTTTCGGGTTGATAAAATTTTTTTTGTCGGGTTCGGGTTAATATAAAATTCATCTGTCGGGTTCAGGTCGGGTGCGCAGGACTCTAATTGAATACAAGAAAGCATTTTCTGTGATTTTGAAATTTTCAATTTTTAAGAGGGGTAGGGGGGAATTTTTGAGTAGAGTTTTACGAAAAAGTGGTACATATTCTAAAGAAAACACATGGCTGTTTTCAGTACATATCTCCAAAAACCCATTCATGTTTTTGTGACTTTCGATTTTGAGAGTTGTGTTGCAAGGGGGCAAATTCGTGACCCCCCCTCCCCTTTCAGCGCTACATTTGTCTTGGGAAATCTAGGTAAGTTGCAGTCATGTATTTTAATGCATAAATAGTTTATATGTATCCAATACCTATTGTAATGAGATTTCCCTCCTTGGGTTCAAGGGGGGGGGGGAGAAAAAAGGTTTCCAGGTGTAACTTTGCTCCAAATTATCTCAGTCAGATTAATTTTAATGTGTGGGTTGGTTATGCATACCCAACATGCACTATAATAGGATTTTATGAAATTTCCCCTCTTCCCCCTTTTAAAGGTTGGAAGGAAATACATTTTCAAGACTAACTCTGTTCCAAATTATCTTAGGAAAGTGATTTTTTGATGTCGATTGGTTATGCATACCCAATACACACACCACAAAGAGATTTTGTGAAACTACTTTCTACTTTCTCCCATAGGAAGAGGGGGGGGGGAGTAAAAAGAAAGTTTTCAAGGTTAAATCTGCTTCAAATTATTGTAGAACAGTAATTGTTTACGTGTGTGTCGGTTATATGTATCCAATATGTAGTATAAAAAGATTTTCCAAAATTCTCCCCTTTTTCCACACTTTAGGATCAGGGTGTGTGCAAAGACACGTTTTTAGCATAACTCTGCTCCAAATTATCCGAGGAAAGAGATTTTTTGATGCGTCAATTGGTATGTGTATGCAACACACACTCTAAAGGGGTAGGGTTTCGCGAAATTACCCCCCCCCCCCCCCAACACACACACATACTACCACCGTCCGTTGGGGTAGGCTCAGCAAAAAACACAGTTTCAAGTTTGAATATGCTTCAAATTTTCATGGAATGGCGAATTTTGGCATATGAGTCAGAGATGCTGTTTATGTGCTACAGTGCGTAAATTACGTGAAAAATCGGAGGCAGAAACGTGAAAAATTTATTGTGACGGGTACCAGTAGACATGTAATTTTTATTCTTGAAAAAAATAATAAAGAAACGAAGAAAGAAAAAAATAAATTTTAAAATATATTTCTTGTTTAAAACTAATATGGGTTGGTTATGCATACCCAACATGCACTATAATAGGATTTTATGAAATTTCCCCTCTTCCCCCTTTTAAAGGTTGGAAGGAAATACATTTTCAAGACTAACTCTGTTCCAAATTATCTTAGGAAAGTGATTTTTTGATGTCGATTGGTTATGCATACCCAATACACACACCACAAAGAGATTTTGTGAAACTACTTTCTACTTCCTCCCATAGGAAGAGGGGGGGGGAGTAAAAAGAAAGTTTTCAAGGTTAAATCTGCTTCAAATTATTGTAGAACAGTAATTGTTTACGTGTGTGTCGGTTATATGTATCCAATATGTAGTATAAAAAGATTTTCCAAAATTCTCCCCTTTTTCCACACTTTAGGATCAGGGTGTGTGCAAAGACACGTTTTTAGCATAACTCTGCTCCAAATTATCCGAGGAAAGAGATTTTTTGATGCGTCAATTGGTATGTGTATGCAACACACACTCTAAAGGGGTAGGGTTTCGCGAAATTACCCCCCCCCCAACACACACACATACTACCACCGTCCGTTGGGGTAGGCTCAGCAAAAAACACAGTTTCAAGTTTGAATATGCTTCAAATTTTCATGGAATGGCGAATTTTGGCATATGAGTCAGAGATGCTGTTTATGTGCTACAGTGCGTAAATTACGTGAAAAATCGGAGGCAGAAACGTGAAAAATTTATTGTGACGGGTACCAGTAGACATGTAATTTTTATTCTTGAAAAAAATAATAAAGAAACGAAGAAAGAAAAAAATAAATTTTAAAATATATTTCTTGTTTAAAACTAATATTTTCTTTATATTTTTAAAGCATTCTGCTCTGAAGAAGGAAAAAAGATCTTTTCCTCCTACATAATATTAGTTTTAAGACAATTTCAAAAAGAGCTGGTTAAAAATTCCTAAAAATCTGTTTTTCATTTACAATATATATATATATATATATATATATATATCTGTAATGTATAAATTCATTCATGTGGGGACCCATTTTTTGAAAAATTGACCCAGATTTTTTAAACTCATGGGTCCCAAGATTTTGAAAGACTAGCGGCATCACTGTGAGTATTGATTAAGAATATGCAATATTCTCTCTGATTCGATTTATTGAAAATTCTGATTTTCCCGTCAGTGGCGGATCGAGAACTTAACTTTTTGGGGAGGGGGGGGGGGCTAAGATTTGTCAAGATGTTAATCCAGATCAATGGAATTTTTACAATTGTAATATTCAAATGTGAAATGAATGCCAGTATTTTTTTTGGGGGGGGGGGGCTTCCCCCCTTAGATCCGCCACTGTTTCCCGCTATGGACAGGGGAGTAAATCAGTGCCGAAGGCAGTGGGAACCTGAACTCTTCATGCTGCAAGCGAGAAAATCTCTACTGAATGCGACATAAACTTTAACTTAGGTTTCAACTGATTTTAGTATTTTTATTTTTGAGATTTTATAATAATGATATGGAATTTTGAGAATTCGTTTAAATATAGTGTCCAGTGAAGCAGGCAAAGCCTGCTAGTAAGTTATATAGTTCTTCAGAATTATAAAAAGAAATTTGTGATTAATTAGCATGAAAGAAATTAGCAGAATTATTTTAATTAAAAATATATACTGTATTAAATTAAAATTTATTTAAATATGCAGTCATACTTAATTTTTAAAGTTTTAGTTAATTACGGCTGAATCTGCAGCTGCACAAACTGTTCATAAATTGGAATTTTGTAACAATTGATCTGTATTTTTTATTTATAATTTTACTGGAGATGGAGATTACTGAAATATTCTACATAATATTCATACTAGAGATATACCAAATATTTGGCCATATTACTGATTATTCCATTTGGCCGAATCTGAAACTATTTGGCTAGATGAATATTCAGTTTGTCCAAATATCCAATTATTTGGTAAGCTATTCAATTAGCCAAATTTATAAAACTTCATTTATTACTTTCTTCTACATTTTAGTAGAAGAAAGTATTGTATTCGTAAAAATTTTTGACCTTGGGTTTTCAATAGATTTTGATTTACGCATTCTGAGAGGAGTAGAACACGATTTGACCAGTTTTAAAAAATGTGTCTGTGTGTGATAAATTTTTGTGGCAATTGTATCTCAGGAACTACTGCATAGAATTTCATGCAAATTGGTATGTAGTTGCACCTTGACATAAATTAGTGCCTGTCAACTTTTGGTGAAAATAGTCTTCTCTTAAAGGTGGCTTTGCCAACCTGCTTTTTCTAAAGTTTTAACATGGTGATATATCTCAAAATTTCGTGTAAATGTGTATAATTATTTTTTAATAATTATGAAATTAAAAAGAATTGTTTATAACAGTGATAGTCAACTGAGGAACATTTTTGTATACGTAGGAGCATTGCATCTGTCTCCTGTAAATTTTCATTATGTACCCAAAGAGCTTTAACTATGTCCTTTAAACGAATGATTGAACTATAGATATGTGATAAAAGTTATTGATTTTTTTCATTAAAAGAAAGAAAAAAACGTATTTTTATAAAATGTTATTTGGAGAATTAAATTGATTTTCTTTGGATATTTGACGTTACGACTTCTCTAGAAATGTAAATCATCTGCATTTATCATGGAAAATAATTTTAATAAATTATTTTTACTGAGAGAATTTGTTTACGAAAATATAGGGTACAACTTCAGTATACACCCACAGCTGAATTTGGCGATTTTTCTTTGATGCTGTTTTGAACGATAACAATGTCGTTCTGGACTGTTTGCGATATAATATGGCAGCTTATATTTTGTTTATTTTAGATTTGTCATTTTATCATTTATGATTTAGCCATAATCGCCAAATATTGTTGTGAGTGCATACTGAAGTTGTTCCAAATACAGAAGAAAGTCATATAGTGGCCACAGCATATTTTTTTTTTTTTTTTTTTTTTTTTAATTCCATTTTCACATTCAGAAAACTATTAGTACTCATTTTACAAATTTGGGTTCAAAAATGCGAATTTTCATTAAGTGCATTTTTCTCAATTATTAGCCATAAAATGAAATAGTACTAAAAATTTAAAAAAATAATTTTTGAAGAATAAGTACTAATTTAATGACTGCAAATTTTTTTAATGTAAAAATAGAATTTTAAAAAATACATTAAGTAATGAATAAATATGGAAACAAATTTTCCCATACAATAACTGTCAGTGAAAGTAGGCATTATATGCTCGCAACATGCAAAAAACCCTGAAAACTGGTACTTGCATGCAGAATGAATGGCAAGACTTGTTAATGATATATAAAATGGCTATTATTAAAAATATTTATTTACACTAATCCAAAATGATAATATGATATTTGCGAAGTTCCAAGAAAATTACAATGCAAATGAAATATTCAAAATGAAAAATTTCTATAAAAACAAAATAACATGAAATTCGGAGACACAACTGAAGCGAATCCTGCAGATAACATTATTAATATTAAGTCTTCCTTCACTATTCATTCTGCATGCAAGTAGAAGTTTACAGTTTTTTGCTTTCTAAGCGGTTTTACACCCATCATGTAAAAAAATGCAAATATTTTAAATCTTCCACAGCAATATCAAAAATGATTAATTACATTTATTATAACAATTAATATTTGAATAAGTATAAATTCTACTATGGTACAAAACAAATAAAAGATATGAGAAAAAACTAGTATGTTGCGGCCATGACAAAACTATGTTCATTTTCCTATAAGAATTCACACAATACAAATAATCTATAAAAAATTATGCAAACGATTTTCATCCCAGAGAAGTATAACGCAGAATATACAAAAAAAAAAAGTAAATTTTATGTTTTGCAAAATAAATCGATAGTATTTTAAATTATCACAGATCGATGGTTCAATTATTTTCTGATTGAAATCCCGTCCCGAAATGTGGGGATCAATGTGGGAGATTTATTTCCCTCATATAATGATTTATATGAGGGAAATAAATCTCCCACATTGATTTCAACATTTTTTCCCGAACACACTAGCTCAAAAAATAAATTAAAATGCCGCATTCAACAAAAAGCAAGGATAGTAAAGCGATCATTTAAAATAATAAATATGAAAATGGCGTCGTGAATGTCAACAAGTGTGCTACGAGATTGATTCACAAAAGAGCCGTTCTTAGTGGGAGCGATAAAGATTCATTGGTGACTGCCGTAACAATAATATTGTTCCGGCTGCCGTAGCAATAGACACTTCGTATATTTTACGTTGCACTAGAGCTACATTACAGGAAATTACGCGATATTTGATTGGTTCATTTGTTTTGAGTGTATTTTACGTTGCACTAGAGCTACATTATGGGAAATTAGGCAATATTTGATTGGTTCATTTGTTTTCAGCGTATTTTACGTTGCACTAGAGCTACATTATGGGTAATTAGGCTATATTTAATTGGTTCATTTGTTTGGATGAGTATATTTTACGTTGCACTAGAGCTACATTACAGGAAATTAGGCGATATTTGATTGGTTCATTTGTTTTGAGTGTATTTTACGTTGCACTAGAGCTACATTATGGGAAATTAGGCGATATTTGATTGGTTCATTCGTTTTCAGCGTGTTTTACGTTGCACTAGAGCTACATTATGGGAAATTAGGCGATATTTGATTGGTTCATTTGTTTTCAGCGCATTTTATGTTACACTAGAGCTACATTACGGTAAATTAGGCGATATTTGATTGGTTCATTTGTTTCGAGCGCATTTTACGTTGCACTAGAGCTACATTATGGGAAATTTTGGTCTTAACATGCGCGATAGTGATTGCCGCGGAGCCGAGTTACGTGCGTTTTCAGATTCATGCACAGCGAGGTAGGAGTGTCCAGTGATGTTTTTTTTTTGTTGTTGTTTTGTTTTAACATGCGCGACAGTGATTGCCGCGGAGCCGAGTTAAGTGCGTTTTCAGATTCATAGCTTTATACAGTCATGTTTCTTTGTTGATTCATATACCTTAGGGGTATGTCCCAATTCATCCTCCGTCGTTACAGTGGCCGGATCCGTGAACTTTTAAAACAGAGAAGCTTTAAATTGCTTCAATTAACTAATTATGCATGTATTTTTTTTTTTCATTTTTAATTAATAAGCACTAAAAATAACATTTGAATATTAAATAGTTTACTTTCTATAATTTTTTAAAAAATTATAATAATGCGAATAAAGTAAACGTTGTCTGTAGAAAATGGGGATATTTGGTTGCCGTACTCATTGCCCACAACGTAGCACTAGTTCGACGTAAAACTCACTCACTCAATCACTTGTTGGTCAAGTTTATGAAAACTAGGGAATTTTCCCCTCCGCTGAAATGTAAGTGTTAATGAAAAATTCGAAACGATATGTGTCTGGAGAAATGAAAGCGTATCATTTGATAACTTGAAAATATGTTTTTTTATTTTATTTGTATATTCTAAGAATTTTTATACCGATGTGTTTCGATTCATTTGAATGAGGTTTTAGAATCCTCGAATGTTACGAATTAATTGAGCGCGAAGTGAAATTATTTGATATGGGATTTATGTATTATGGAGTCAACAGAAATTTCAAAATGGAAAAAAAAAAATTAAAATAAAATTCATGTTGCATATATTGTAAGTTTTCATGCATTTTTAATTACTTTTAAAGTTATATTTTTATTCTGAATTTTCATTTATTCAATTACATTTATTGTGTTGTTGAAATTAATTTGCTCTTAAAACTTCGATGACAAAACGTGCATTTTGTTAAGTATTTGCTTATTTATTAAAATATTGTAGTTAAAAAGTTAATTAACCATCGCCATTTTATGAAATTTCTTCGATAATTTTATTTAATTACGTTAAAAATTCGTCTGCATTAATATTTCTTTCATTTCGAACGTAAACAAACGTTTTGTAAGGTTGCCATAAGATAAATTCATTTCCTTGGTTCGTTGGCGCACGGATAATATCGCCAAAGTGTAAACAAACATCAGTGAACCTCTGTTCTACAGATCTGCCGCGGATTTTTGTTGGAGAATACCGATTTTTGTATGATCGAGCGATTATCACTGATCCGAGGTTTAATCCGAGTGTTAAGTAGTTGGTGAATAAGGCCCTTAGTGACTTCAACTTCGAGCCGAGATACATAAAAGGAAAATGCAATTCAGTTGCTGATTTCTTGTCAAGATTTGTTGACCACGCATTGGAATTTGTCAATAATGAGAGTATTCAAGCGTGTAATTTTAAGAAAACTCTGGAGAGGAAATGCACATTTTGAGCAGCAGTTCATTGTTGAGTGAGATTAAATTAGCTCAGGAAAAAGATCGTTTTTGTAAAAATGTTAGCGCGCGTTTATGTAAAGATTAACTTTTAAACCTTTTACTTTTAAATTTTTTGCTAAGGATGAAATTATCATGTGTTCAAAATTGTCGCCAAAATCAAAAAGACAAGCGGGTGAGAAAATTTTCTTACCAAAAGCTCTAGTTCCAAAAATTTTTAGTATTACTCACGATTCTGCTTTAGCATGCCATGTTGATTTTTATAAAACATTTAATCGTATTAGAGCTAATTTCTTTTGGCAAGGCATGTATGCTAATGTAAAAAGACTTTTGGCCTCTTGCCAGTCTTGTTTGTAGTTCGGAGCTCATAAACCTAAAAGGTTAGCCGAACTCCAAAGGTTAGAAATCCCCGACGCTCTCTTTTCGATCATACACTCAGATGTTTGTGGGCCTTATCCCATCACTGAGAGGGAAAATAAATTTAAATTCTGTACTTGGATAGTTTTTCAAAATGGCCTGAAGCATTTGCAGTCCCCAACATCACTGCTGATACTGTAGCCGAAAATTAAGCAGAATTTATATGTCGGCACGATACTCCCGCAAAATTTATTGCTGAGAAAGATACGAGCTATATGAGTCAAGCCACTGCTCAGGTATATAAGCAGTTAGATATAAACCATGTACACACTTCGAGTTTCCACCCCGCTTCGAACGCTCAGGTAGAACGAGTTTATTCAACAATGAACCATGCTCTTGCTCACCTTGTAAATGCTCACCATAACGATTGGGATGTGAAGTTAAAGTTTGCTTTGTTAGCTCTGAGGTCGAGCATTCTCTCTACAATTGATGAGTCTCCCTTTTTTGTGGCGTATGGTCGTGATATTAGGCTGCCTTACAACACTCTTGGGAAAGATAATGTTATCATTTATAATGATCAGCCCTCGTATTGCGAAAATTTGATCCCCTGTCTAAGACAGGTATATTCTCAAACTAGAAAATTGTTAGAGCAGGCATCTATTAAGCAGGAAAATTCACGTAGTAAAATAGCTTGTGATAAAAAACTAAAAGTTGGTGACCTAGTTATGTTATTTACTCATACTATGAAACCTGTACTTAGTAAAAGTTTTAATAAATGCAATAGGGGTCCGTTTCGAGTTCTCCGAAAACTAAGTTCTGTAAATTTTGAGATACAGCAACTCAGTAATTTAAAAACATACAAATAGTTCATGCCGGCAGGTTATCAAAAATTGTGAACAAACCGGTTTTTTCTGTATTAGAGAGTTCGGATCAAATTGATGCAAATGTCAGTTAAAATCATAATCAGCGTGGTAACCTAAATCAGCCTAAGGTGTTGCAGATATGTTAGATGGTGTTAGCCAGTTTCAAAGTGGAAATTCTGGGGGGGAGGGGGTGTACTGCAAACTTTATAATGTGTTTATGCCTACAGGTCAGATGCAGGGTAGTGAAATTTCTAATTCAACTAGGCATCCTGTTGATTCCTCATTTGAGTCTATCTTAGCGAGCCCCGAGGTCTCACACACTGTGTTCTGTCCAGTCAATTTTCAACAAAATGTATCTCCGAAAGTTAGTGAAGCTGAAAGAGTAAATTTAGGCGACGTTACTGAAACTACTCCAAAAAGTGTTAGGTCCACACGAAATGAAATAAATGAGGAAATTGTTTCCAGGTCTACGGATAATTATGCATTACGCTCGCGTAGTAGAATAACGTCTTGTAGTTTTTTGTAGTCACATTTTGTAATCAAAATTTGTAAATATTATTTTTTATTTATTTTTTCTTCTACTTGTTCGTATGTATGTGTTTAGTATAGTTTTCTTATTGTTTTGCACCGTATATTTGTTAGCATTTGTATCAGTATTTTTTTTTTTAATGTTTATTAGTATTATGCATATGAGTATATTTTTCTGTGTTGCACTGTGTTGGCATTTTATTGTTAGTGTTTTTTTTTTAGTATTTGTACGCATGTGTCGTATTATAGGAATTAATTGAGCAAAACTTGTTTTGGGATATCATGTAGGGGAATGGTCTCAGGTATAATGCAATAATCTATGGAGTGACAAAAAACAAATATTGTGGGGTGGCAGGTCATGTTTAAGAAAAAATTTGTAGTTTAAATTTTTTTTTTCTCCTTATCTCTCCGATACCTTGTCTTTCATCAGTAAGGTGCTAGGTTTTTCTTGAAAAAATCTATTTAGGGGAAAGTTTATATAGTTTATGCCTGCCTCTCTTTGATCTGTGTTATCTGGTTTGCCTATCTTTTTTTTTTTTTTTTTTTTTTTTTTGTGAGTATATAATATTCATTTAGGTGAACAAATTTTTGTAGTATTTACTGTTTATGTATTTCGATATATTGCATTTGAGACAGTGTGTATTCTCTTTCATGATTACTGATAGTCCTTCGCAGTTAGTAGTATACATTTTTGTACAAAATTTAGAAAAATTAGCAATTAAAAAAAATTAAACTGTTTTTTGCATTACTAACATCAATGATAGTGCTCGGAGGTGAATTTGCCCTGCTTGTTATTAGGCACAAACCAATTAATATTGTTTCTCTCTCTCTCTCTCTCTCTCTCTCTCTCTCTCTCTCTCTCTCTCTCTCTCTCTCTCTCCCTAAATGTTTGTGGTATTTGTGTATATGAATCACGTTTGAATTATAATTTTCTAAGTATTCGTGTTGTGGAAAATTTCATATGGTTTGTTCAACCTAGAATGTAGTTTGGAAAAATTTATTATGTATTTTTTTAAGTGTATTATTAATTTTTGTAATGCTATTCCTATAATGTATATATAGTAAAGATGTTACCAAGAGTTCTCATGTTGTCCCACTTACATGTAGAAATTTATTTGTGCTGAATTTACTGCTTACCCAGCCCAGGTGTTAAATTAGAATGTTCGAAGGAAAGCTGTGAAAAATTTGCAAAGAATGTTAAGGATGCATGTTAATGCCGATTTGGATTTATCTAGTAGTGGCCAGACTTGTTAGGTGGTGTGATGCCCTTGTGGTTAAAATTTTGTTACGTACTGTGTCAACCGCGAATTGCTAGATGTTTAGGTTTTAATGTGGCTGTTATGCTAGATTATTGTGCTGATTTGCGGTCTTCCGTGTGGAATTGGTGCTGAATTGAGTGGATGGTGTGCCTATGAATGTGTAGTGGGTCCTCGATTGCTGAAACAACTTTGGTGCTATTCAATGGAATAAAAATTCTTAGTCTACAATAGCTTGTATCTGGATTAAACTATAGTTTTCTTTTTGAAGGTGGCAGGTTCGGTTTGCAGATAAGATGTCTATCTTGCGAACTGAGGAAAATTCTTAGTTCATAGCTGTCTTCTCTCTTAGGGTCACTGTTTGATCTTTTTGACGGGCAGACACTTTGTCTCTGGGTTTTCAGCTTCTTTAAAAAAAAATTAATAAAATAAATAAAAATAATAATAATAAAAAAATAAAAATAATAAAAAAATTTTGTTAAAAAATTTTTTTTCGTTGGGGATAACGGAGTGTTGTTACGAAGGAATTCGTAAATTTTTGTTAAAAATTAAAATTTGTAAAAAAAAAAAAATTAGAATAGAGAATTTTATTTCCTTACTTTTAATAGATTAAAATGATTGTAAGTCTTATTATTATAGTGCAATAACTGTTCTCGTTTAAATTTGTTTTTCCCATATAATTACTTGTTTATCTGTTTTCCTGTTAAAATACTCAAGAGTGTGGATTGTGCTAAGTGTTTTCTCATCATTAGTTTATTTGGTTCAAAATTAAATGTACCTCTTTTCAGCGAAATTACAGTAAAGAATTTCCGTTATTGATCGGTAACGCGCATTTGCTTTTCTTTTTCAGAGTCATTAATGTCATCTCCCCTCCTCAGGTTGGAGAAAAACATCTGCTTTCGTTTTCCAATTCTGCTGATGAACGTAAGCGAAGATGTTTCTCAGACGAAAAAAGATATGTTTTCTGATTCAATCATGATATGCGGTTCGAAACCTCCTGTGCGGTTTACAGTTTATCAAAGTAATGTTTTAACTGGGAATAAATGGAATGGATTATTCTGCCAGGTGTGTGTCACTAATAGTAATCAGAGTGGGGTATGTACGTGTTAATGGCTTTTAGACAGGTTCTCTTCGTGAGAAAATTTTACTTGGGTATTTTAATAGGTTTTTAGTTAATTGGTAAGCGGGGCGGAGTCTTGTTAATATTTGATTGTAAGGTTGTATCGAATGAGTGAATTGGCGTTTATCTGTTAGTTGTGACAGCATCGAGATTGGCTTTCTGAAGCAGGGCCGTTGTTCGTGTGAAAAAGAAAGCGATTTTATTTGTTTGTTTATAAGAGTGTTTTCTTTTCTTGTAGAAGCGCCAGTCGTTTTGTGAAGGGGGGATGTTCTGAAGGGGTTTTAATGACCCGATACCTTTCCCCGAATTTATTATTATCATTTCTGCTTCCTTTTCAAGAGGTTGTTTTTGGCAGATAATCAATGTGTGCTTTGCAAAGAGGAGGCATTGAATTGACCGTCATGGCCATGTGTGCTGTTGCACATCCTCGAAGATAGCTTTGCAGAAAAAATAGGCATCAAATTGATCGTCATGGGCATGTGTGCAGCTGCTCATCCTCGAAGATAACAAAAAAAAAGAGGTTTGATTATCTAAATTTTCGGCTAATCTTAACCCTGCTCTGGAGAATGTCGGCTGGCTGGGAAAGTTGCCTTGTACAGTCGGGGGAAAAAACGCAACGCCCGCTGTATTTCCGTTATTAATTGAATCAGGAACATCTAATAGACATAATTAAACAGGAAATTAAATGCACTTTCTGAAAATGTTGTCGAATTTTGAATTAGGGGTCATCTACATATTGAAATGAGCGCCAAATTTGATTTTTTCAATACCAACACCCAATTTTGACTTCATATTCGAATTTCTGAGAGTCTGGCAGTGGGAAAAGTATACTGTTTGTATACTTTACCTTTAGTATTCATAGAGTTATAATCAAAAATGTGTTAAGGGGTTATCTGTAAATGTAGAAAAATAAAATTAAGATCCTATAAGAAATAGACAAAATTTTAATGTTTCGCACCGGAAGTCTTTCCAGAAAAAGATGAATTATAAAATTAATAGAAACATTGACACTTTTTCAGTTTCTTAATTATCCTGAATTCAGCTTTTATACAATGAAAAACGGCAGTTTTTCGAGTGGCGCAAGTCCAAGGACAAACTGAATGCTGCGAACTCATACATACGGCTAGTTTGACATCAAAGAGATTTGTAAAAGCCGACACTTAATATCTCAGCAAATATGCCATATTTTGTTCGGATCTTTTCAAAATAGTCTTTTATCTTCTGTCTTAATCTATCCTGAAAATTTTACATTTCTATATTACATGCAGTATGTTTTGAGATCTGAATCTCAATTTAAAGCCAAAAGGGAAAATGGATGGTGTAATGCACTAAAATCATGAAAATATCTCTAAAACGGCACGAACGATTTTCATTTAATTAATATACGTTGTTAATGGGATCTTTCTGAATCTAGTAACGTTTTCGTTTTTTTTTTTTTTTTTTTTGTTTGTTTGTTTGTTTTCCAGGAAAACTCTTGTTTTTTATAAAAATTGTTTTAAAAATGGAACTATATTACTCCACCAATTGCATGCTTTTCTTCGGCGAAAACGTCGTTATGCGGTTATTACTTTCACGGCTTGAGTTGATTTCGTTGGTTGGTTGACCAACATGAATGCAGTCAATGCATTATTTAAATTTTTCTTTTTTTAACGCAAACATACATTATTACATTTTTTATATACTTATTGTATATACAGGGTGGTCCGAAAAACATGATAGAAAGTAAGCGATCGTTGTGGAAAAAATAAAATATGCAAGAACATGAAACCTACGTTATTGAATAAAGATATGAATGACATTTAATACACAAGGTGCTCAAAATGTCTACTGTCCCCGACTATAGTGTTATAAAGCCAGTTCCAAAACTCTGTCATAAAGCGCTGGAGTGTGTCGGAATCAAGTGCATCAATCTCAACTCTGATGGTCGATTTCAGGCCCTCAAGTGAATCAGGGGATTCCTATAGATTCTGTCCTTGGTGTAAACCCATAAGAAGAAGTCGCACAGATTTAGGTCTAGACTGTATGGGAACCCCTCTATCCCATGCCCCGTGAATTTTCTGCATGAAATGCAATCAAACGCTCACTAAACGTCGGAAGACAACAGCAGTTCTGTTGGAACGAGCCCCATCTTGCATGAAACAGTACTGGCATGTCATGTTGACACAGCCCGCTTCAGCGCCAAAGTGACGTTCTAGAAACTCTCGATACTTCACTCCCATGACCATACCGTCAATGAATATCGGACCACTCATCTGCTTCGACGATATGACACACCACACCGTGACCCTTTATGGATACAGTCGTGAGACGACACTGAGACGAGGATTTTCCGTACCTCAATGGCACCTCAAAAAATATTCTTACGATAAACAATCATTCTTCCAAATTCAGTGATTTCATATTGGTTATTCATTATTTCCGTTAATCAAGCATTCACCTTAAATGTCAATATATGTGCAATTACAATAAGGAAGAATTGTATTTATATCAGTACATTTGAAATCAGGAACTTAAACTACTTTCCATCATGTTTTTCGGACCACCTTGTATACTAAGTCAAATTCACTTAAATATATTTTCTCTTCTGTTATGAAAATATATTTTTGGCTTCAAAATTTCATATTTAGTCAAAAAAGTATTTAGATAACATTTTAAATAAGGAAGCATTTTGTAATTTTAGATATTCCATTTTATCATAATAATGATGAATTTACAATTTTTCAAAGCGAAAAATTTTTAATCATTCATAAACATCGATTTTATAGTAGCTCAATGGTTTGCGATTCCTATTCATGTATCCTTCCTCACCGGGATTGGAAAAAAAACAGCTAATAGAGTTTTGGCACCATCTTTTGTTTTTAATTTAAGACACACACATTCGCATATAAATATATATATATTTCTTTTTAAAAATTAAAAATCTCTTTTTAAAATACAGTTAGAGCTTATTCATATATTTACTTTTCAGACCTTAAAATGATATATATTTTAAATATTAACATAATCAATCTATTATTTTTATTATTATTTAAAGCAATAATGGCTAGGGGATGAAAGAGGGGTTAAATACACTGCATATATACATATATATATATATATATATATATATATATATATATATATATATATATAAACAAAAAAAACATGAAAATAGAATTAAAATTCATGAAAAATGTGTCAAATAGCAATTATTGAAAAACACGTCAAAATAAATAAATAACATCTACTTTGAAACCCATAATAATTTATTTAAAAAACATAATTCTCTCTTAGAAAGATATTAAAACTTGTTCACACACCATAAATTTTAAGACAGCACAACCGGTTTCGAAAGGAGGTAGCCTTTCTTCATCAGGTGCAAAAAACACGTGCTACTGCCTTGGAGTCAAAAGCAAGACTGACAGGAGGGCAAAATCCAGAGGGGGAGGAGCAACACAAACAACCAATAGGAAGCATCTTGCAGGACCAATCAGAGAGGAACACACGTACACACACGAAAAAAAGCGAACCGCCAATTGCCCACCTGCGCAGCACAAGTGCGACGTAAAACCCAACCATCCATTAGTTAAATAAGTAAAATAACGTATTTTATTATTTTTAACTTATAAACAATATGTTGAATTTCATTAAAAATGTAGAAAACTGAAAAGTATGTGTGGAAATATTTTTTATATTTTGCTTAAATTATAGCTAAAATAAGTAAGAAAATAACAAACTACATAATTTTAATTTCTAAGCAATGTATGAAATTTCATAAAAAGTGTAAAAGAAAAAAAATATATATATACATATATATATAATATATATATATATATGTTTTTAATATTTTGATTAAGTTTATAAATAATCTACCTACAGGGTGTCCCACAAGTTTGTAGACATTTTAAAAATTCATACTAACTATTGAATGAATTGATAGAATCCCAGCAAACACAGCCGTGTCGGAAACGTGACAAAATGATGTTAGATATGTCAGACTTGTCAGATATATCGATTTTCGCTTAACATTTAGTTACCTTTTCACGATAAAATAAAGTTATATGAAAATATATTTATCTAATCGATCTCTTTCTAATCTAATCTCTTTCTTATCTAATCGATCTCATCGATATCTAATCGATGTCTTTAAAATATCGTACTTTATGACATGCTATTTCTGTATAAATATTTGTTATCGAAACGATAGCTAAAACAAGACATATTGATGACACCACACTAATCTGTCCAAAATATGATATTGATCTGATATCAGAAACAAGTTAATTTTTTGACATCCCTTTTTGAAGTATCGAAAATGTCATCGAATGAACCAAATGATAATACTGTCGTGTTTTTCTGGCTGGTAGGTAGGTTGGGTTTGGTCGCTCCTGGTCTGCTCAACTCTACTCGTTAGAGTGTTTACTTTTCCGGCTACAGCCGAGTTGCTGGTGTTTCCCTCGAGGTTGGTTTTGTTTGAATTTTGTCCGGCTTTCTAGTCGAAAGTTGGTAAGTTTTTCGCTTTTTCCTTTTCTTTCACTCTTAGGAGTGTGAGTTCGTCTTTATTTTCTGTTGCGGGGTTTTTCTCCTCGCTTGGTTTCATTTGGCCACATGTCCGGAGGCGGTTCCCTGGATAGGCCGCCATGTTCATTGAATTACTTTTCCAACGCCGGTGCGTTGGCAGAATCGCTTAGTATTGCCCTAAACGACGGATATGACTCCATTGGGATAATCATCGCGGCTAAAAATGGCTCTATACCACATTCCCATCCTAAAACTTTAAAAGAAGGAATTACCAATATTGTTGTGGATAATAGAGTCATTGAGGACTTAAAATTAACCAGGCAGGGTAAACTGCCCAGCAAAACTTATAGTGGCGGGCTCGTTATGGCCTACTGCTGGCATCCTGCACTTGCCATCAGTTGCCGGTTGCCCCATATAACACCAGCAGCGGGCCATTGATGGCTGCCAGCAGTGATGGAAGCCTAAAGAAAAATGGTCGGTGGCCCAGAGGTGGCATAAACACAGTTGGCCTTATGCAAGCTATCACCACAAGGCCAACATCATGTTTTTCATGTTGTGGCCACAAATTATTAAGCCATAACCAATTTGTATGCATAGAGGGCGCTGTGATTCTTTTTCTGTTGATTTGAAATTCCCTCGCTGTCCGCCATTTCATACGAAGTTTTTGTTCGTTAGTGTCGTCTGCGGATGTGTCTTCGAGATTGAAAATCTCGTAAAAAGAATATATGAGTAAGTAATTCAATTATTAATTTGTTTTTGTATTATTTTTTAAATACTATTTTTTTTAAATGTTTGATTCTAAAACCATTGTTATAACAAAAGGATTTCTAGAAATATATAACAATTATCCAGTTGATCCGTTTTAGTAAATTATGATAGTCGCTAACTTTCTAGTATTTTATCATTGTTATTATTATTTTAATTGATTTAATAAAATAAAAATTATGGATCTTAATTTAAATAGTTTTGTTATATGGACGGGAGAAAGTTATTAGAACACTTATAACTATTTATAGTTTATGTTTCATTTTTTTTTTTCTTCCTTCAGTGTTGTTAAGAAGAAAGCAATAGATTCGGGAAAATTTTCGACATCCTTTTTTCGATAGATTTTGCACGTTTTGAGTTGTTCTGATGAACATAATTTGAAAAATTGTCTGTCTTTTTGTGTGTGCTCAAATATTTATGAAAGTGATAGTAGTCTAGAAAGTTTACTTCTTCCGCTTTTTTTTTTTTTTTTTTTTTATGTACAAACATCGCTTCCTCCACCCCTGAGGGAGAAGTATAGCCGATAGAGTAAATTTCCAATATGGGTATTCTTGAAAAGAATTCGTCAATATCTTCAAACGAACGATTATATTATATATCTGTGATATTTTAAAGCAAGTTTATTGATTTTATTATTTTTGACAAAAACTAGTATGTTGTGGCACCACAAAACTTTCTTCTATATTTTTTATTATGCAAATTCGCGTAGTGCAAATAATAATTTGTTAAAATCATTTTCCTGAATGCATGGAAACGATTTTCATTTTAGAACAGTGCTTGTCAATAAAAAAAAATCAATTTTGTGCCAACTTCTAATAAAATGCTTTCTTCTTCTTCTTCTTCTTCTTCTTCTTCTTCTTCTTTTTTTTTTTTTTTTTTTTTTTTTTTAATAATTTATAACTTTGTTTTCATTTACCACAAATTTAAATCAGTCATTTATGTGGAAGTTATTGATGAGTTTCTTTTGAAAAATACCACTATTGAAAATTTATCCCCTCATGGAGAAGGGCGAGCGATTCCTCAACTTATACAAAAAAAAAAAATTCCTGGTTAGTTGTTAGTTATTTAAATACTTATTTTTTAATTCATAATAAAATTTTAAAAAATAATAATTATCATTTATTTGAAATCATTTATATGAAATTTCCTCCTCTACTATGTCATATTGAAAGTTACGTAGAAGTAGAAGTATGGAGCCATGTGTTGAGTGAATGATACACGAATGTAATCGGGAACGATTTTAATCAAATATCAAATTATTTTAATTAAATATCAAATTTGGTTAAATTTCGTCCATTGGTTCGTGAGATACAGCTTCCACACATTTTTTATACACATTTACAGAGGGGAACTTTCTAAAAATGATCAAATCGTGTTCAGGAATCTCAAAACATGCAAATACGTCAAAAACCGAATGTCAAAAATTGTCTTCATATATACATACATATATATATATATATATATATATATATATTACTATAAAATTGATTTTCCTTCGAAATTTAGTATATTGTACTTGTTTTAAATGAAAATCGCCTACCTACATCATAGAAAATAATTTTCTTAAATAATAATTTTCATATGTAATTTCTATAAACTATTATAGGAAAAAAAAAGAAAAAAGTGGTAGCCCTAACAGTTTTATTTTATTTATTTGTTAATTATTATTTTTTAAATGCAAGGAAGAAAAATAATTTCACTTTTACGAAACTGAAATAGTCCCCCCCCCCCTCACAATTTGCGGTAACTTATAAGAATATGTTTGTGCATCACTATTAAATGAACTACAAATATTTATTTTATCATTTTTGATTAAAAACATTTTTTATTGCATCTATAAAATTTATGTTGATCTGTATTTTTAACGCTGTATAAAGATTTTTACGTGCGCTGATAAGAAGTTTCTCGTAAACTGTAATGTATCCAAATTATTTTATGGATTTTTATACTGAAACCATTTGTGTTACCTGTACATCTTTTTATGACAAGCATCCTACAATAAGTCTGCAAAACCTGTATAACATATATGAGTTTTGTGGAATTCTAAAAATATTTTTAAAAATATGTAATTAATAAGCACACTCCAAATATAAAGTAAAATTATAAATTATATTAACAAGTGAAATTGATTTTCTTGAATTTTTGCATGCATGAGAAATCCTACACACATATACTTATATCACCTAACAACACATTAAATCAGAACAGAAAACAGCTGTACTTCTTTCATAAAACAACAAGATGTAACTGATAACTGCTGCGTCAGCGTTGCGTTGCGCAGGGAGGAGATTTGTTTATCCTGAAACGAGGAACTGTGTTCAGAAAATAAACGAAAAAAGTAGAAGAAAAATTAGTCAATTCATCAATTATTTTTAAATGAGTGCTTCTATTTTTTACAGCTCTATAAAGAAATATATTTGTTTATTAACAGCTAATAGATTAAAACTATTTGAAGTACGCTATTAAACAAATTCTTCAATAAAATAATGATTTATATCTGAAATTATGCTAGGATTTGTGTCAACTAATTATTTCTTATTATTCATTTCCATAATCCGAATACCGTAGATAATGGAAGCATTGTATTCGGTCAAAAATTTTGATTTCGAGTTTTCACCTGATTTACATATTTTAAGGTCTCGTGAGTCAGAAAAGTGTTTTTTGGCAATTAGTCTGTGTGTTTGTGTATCTGTATTGCATATATGTGTATATGTTTCTGGAAATTTTCTGAGTATCATATCTAATCATATCATATCTGAGTATCATATCTGAGTATCATCACTAATAAAGAAAGACGAACTTTTGAATTAAGACAGGTATAGTGTACAGATGATTTTTCCAACTTTTCTTGAAAACTGGAAATCTGAAATCAAAAACTGGCGATTGTCTTCAAAGTTATATAAACTTTATTTTGGATGTCTTTTGTATTTGTTATTTCAGGGAAATTGATAAACGTCCTATAAAAATACACAACAATTTTAAGTCTCACAAGTGCTTTCTTTTAAAAACAGCTTTATGGATTTTCTTCAAAATCGCTATATTAATTCCTTTTTAGATATAATTTCGTACGCAATTGTTAGTTTATGATGAACAGATCAGTTTACTAAGTTTTGGTGAAATTATCAGTGGGACAGAAACCGATATCTCAAAAAACGACTTTAACTTTCTTCAAATTTGCTACATAAACCCCTTTTTAGCATGTAATACTTGCTTAATACAGGAAAATTGACAAGAGTCCTTATTAGGTGGAAGCAACTGGAAATCTTGGAAATGGGTGCTTCCAAAACTACTCTAACTTTTTTTGTTGTTGTTAATTCGCTATGTAAACTCTCTTTGTTATATTATGACGCATGTATCAGTTTGCTTTAACAGGAAAATTATTAGATGTGTAAATTGACAAACCATTTTTATGTTTTCTGACCACTTCATTTAAAAACAACAACAACAACAGCAACAACAACAACAATAATAATAAAATATAAAAGGAGTAAAATATGTGTAGTAATAACCGATAAAATTACTGCAGATTATTATTATTATTTTAATGTGGGTCGGATTGTTTGATCTCTAATCTTCGCTTTATGGTAAGTATAATTTTAAACTCGGTTATCGACCTCAAGATTTTGAAGACATGCTGTTTTTAAGCTACTACATTTCGTTGATGATATTATGCTGAACTCGTAGTCAATTTATCTTTTCCTGATGATGGGTCGAGCTTAATTATTTTGAGTGGAAACGGCTGGTGTGTTGTTTCATAATTTATAAAGTTTACTTACTTTTTTCCTTCTTCAACAATAATTTTCCTGTCATTTTACTAAATGTTCTCAAAAACCTTTCTAGCATAATTTATTTTAATAAATTGAAAAAAAGAAAATGTATCTAAAACAAACAAGAGAGAGACAGATTTTAAAACATATACTTATTACAGCAAAAAATTTAATGAAGAACTGGTGTTGAAACAAGTAAATAAAGAACTTTGTAAATTTAATTTACAAAATTGTAAAAAACATTAATAATAATAATAATAAAAGTTTCAGGTCGAAATGATTCCATGACCATTCATTAGGTGAATAAAGTAGGCACGAGTGAAGTAGTTATAAACAGCGAAGTACTGCTCTTTCATACATTTGGAAATATCACTAACTATTATTAAAATAAACTCAAAATGAAATATTAAAAATTGGAAGTGATATTTAAACATTTCAAAAACATAATTGCCTCATGGGATTGAAATAGTGCTAATGGCATATCTTAATACTATCTTCGGCGTGAAATTGCTGACAGAATTTTTGTCAAATGAATACATAAATATAGAATAATTATATTAATATTATTATATATTTTATTTATATTATAAATTTATAATATAATAAATTTATTCTAAATATAAATTTAATATAATAGAAAGAAGGTTAGGAAAACTATTTCATGTAACTAAATTCTATGATATATAGTACCAAAACTAAGATGTCTAATAGATGCTGAGTTTTATAGTAAAGCTGTAGTTCCTGAATAATAGTAGCACCACCTGTCTACCGATAAACACACAAATTGAACCTGTCGTTTAAGGCTCTATCGAATGCAGTGGGGACCCGGGTCGAACATTGCACGAAAGACGAAGACGCTGCCAAATGCAGCGGAGAATTAAAACTTTGCTTTATGTGATTTCAGTGGACTTTGCTTTAGTTGTTAATTTTAAAGTAATATAAAGAAAATTATATTTATCTATTGATTTTCTTTCCTTTCTTTCTTTCTTTTTTTTTTTTTTTTTTAATTCGTTTAATTGTAGGGACAGCAAAGCGGGCAAAGCCTGATAGTAATAAATAGAAAAATTTGTAAATAAACATAATCATTGCCCCCCCCCCCCCCCAATGAAAAAAAAATGCATCAGTTCTTTTAGGTTGAAATAATAATGCATCCCTTCGTGAGTCTAACAAAAAGCACGAATGCAGCAAATTACTTTTGCTGCACTCATGCCCACTTTGTTTCGCTTGATGAAGGGTCTTTGTGCTATTTCGATCGGAAACAATTGCTGCAGTTTTATTTTTATTTTTTGAGTTTATGGTGTTTGTTTTTTACAATGCTCTCTTTATAACAATTTTTGTTTCAATATTTTATAATTTTCACATGTAAAGTTACATTTATTTACATCAAATAACTTAACAAAGTTAAACATGTTGAAATTTAAACACTTAAAAAAAAAAAAAAACATAATCTCCTTCATTCCAAAAAATGTAATGGATCAACTGAATATTTCCTATATGTTGTACTAGAAATCCTGAATTTATAACCATAGTGTATGAATCAAATACTTGTAAATAGTATTTAAAAATGAATATGTACAAAATCAAATTAAATATTGGCTGCATAGAAAAAACTGGCTGCTACCTCATCAGAGAAAAGAGAAAAAAAAAAGAAAAAAAGAAAAAAAAAAGCACTAATAAAATTAAAGGTATCACCAATAAAATGAATGTACTAGCTATAACCAAATCACTGCTGACCCGTTAACGGCCCTCTTCACTTACCGTCTCCGGAAGTCCGAGCCAATGTTATTCTATGGGAAACTTTCTTTACAAATAACTTATTATCTAATACATATTTTAAATTCTGTTTTCACATTCAGAAAATTCCCAACTTTTAAATTGTCGGACCATTTTTAAAAATGTATTTTTTTAATTTTTAATATTTTATTTTGAAATTGCAAAATGAAAAATTTCACATATTGAAAATTCGTATTTTGCAGCTTCAAAATAAAATAAAAAAAATAAAAAAATATTTTTTTAAAAAAAGTCCGTCAATTTAACAGTTGGGAATTTTCAGAATGTGAAAACAGAATTTAAAAATATGTATTAGTTAATAAGTTATTTGTAAAGAAAATTTCCCATAGAATAACATTGGCTTCGGCTTCCGACGACGGTGAGTGAAGTGGGCCCTTAATGGGAAACTATAAAGGACCAATGAAGACTGCCGGCAGTAATATATATTTTTATGTTTGCCACAGCTGGCCCACTGTAGGCTGCCAGCAACAACATGGAAAAACTATATTTGCCACCAGATGGCCCAACACTGGCCCACTAACAATTTCAAACCTAATGTTCGTTGCCAACAGTGGCCCATTACCTATTTTCATCATACTGCTAGTTGCCAGCAACGATCCAATCACCGGCCCACTAACTTATTTTTAACTTACTGCTGGCTGCAAACAGTGGAACGGTTGAATACGGCCAACTGACGGCCGGCGTAACATATTCCCTGCGGCAACGTTAACTTTTGCCACCGGCGGGCCAACTGCATCTACTGCTGGCAACCAGCACTTGGCCTCATGCTGGCCGTCATCTGAGGTTTTGCTGGGTGCTGATAACTACTAAATCAGTTGCTGCTGCTCAAAAACTGCTTAGCATCAATTCGCTATTGGGGGTCGCTGTGGACCCATATGTAATTACCGATACTATTTCATCAAGATTTTTGTTGCATAATATCGAGACAAGTGTGTCCTGTGCAGACATCGCCGATGAACTTGCGGTTCAAGGGCTAGCGGCCTTGGAGGTCCGCCGCTTTATGAAGAAATCACAGGGTGAAGAAATTCCCACCCAAACCGTCCTGGTTACGCTAATCGGTACAAACCTTCCAACAAGCGTCAAGTTGTGGTATGTTCGCCACAATGTCACCCCCTTCTATGACCGGCCTCGGGCTTGCCTCAACTGTCACAGGTTCGGGCACTCGACAAAATCATGTCGGAGCCAAAAGCTCTGTGTTCGATGTGCTGAACATCATTCGGAGGAGTATACGGCTGCATCCCCTAAATGCATTAACTGCAAGGGATCACACGCAGCATCTGACAAAGCATGCCCGGAGTATAAAAAGGAATCTGAAATCCAAAAATTTAGAACTGAGAACCACCTCACAATGTCGGAGGCGAGGCGCATTTACAGGGATTCAAGGAAAACATCCAATAGGTCTTTTGCGACGGTGGCGGCTAGCAGCCCACAAGACGTTGTGTCCAAAGCCGATCTTCACACGGCCCTACAGGGCATTACTGAACACTTTACCAACATGGTCCAAACCCTCGTTGCTGAGTTCCAGCAATCACTGCAGGTGCTGGCAGAAGCTATCTTTCAGCCTCTCTCTGAAATTATGCAGGCGGTGCAACCAAAAAAGACACAAGAGGCTGCCCTGGCGGACGTGTTTACTGAAGTCCTCCGGAAAAAGTCGAAGAAGTTGCGCTTGCAGTCCCAGGATTCAACCATCATGGACTCTTCCTTGTCTCGCCTCGCACATGATCCCTCCACTTCCATGGATACCTCGTCGCAAGACCCGCCTCGCCCTGGTGTTTCGACAGACAAGTCTCCCCCGGTGGGATAGCGTGCCTTGGCTTCCGGTGCTCTCACGGGTAAGTCCCCTTTTCTGTTGTTTCCCTCTTTGTCTGTTTCTGTTTTTTATGGGTTTTATCAATTTTCTGGTTCAATGGAACTGATGTAGCCTTAGGGCTAATGGTCATTGACTCCGCTCTATCCCTGAGCTCCATGCTATCCTGCTTTGCCTGCAGGAGACATTTTTGTCTCCCCAGGACACCTTTGTCATCCCTGACATGACGGTGTACAGGGCTGATAGAGTTGATACTCGCGGTGGTGGTCTCCTCACTGCTGTTCACGCCTCTAAGGCTTCCTACCTGGCTATTCTCCCTCCTTGCCTGGTCCAGGACTTCGAAGTTCTCGGGGTCAAAGTTTTCTTGGACAACTGCTGGACACTTGTGCTGAACTGCTACTCCCCTTCATGCAACTTCCCGTCGGATTGGCTTACTGAAATCCTATCCTCGGAGAACCCCCCCCAGACAGCACATCGCCTCCCCACGATATCTTCAAGATGTCTTCTGGATGAAAAGATATCCCAGAAACGTCCTTAAGATGTACTGTGGATAAGTTAAGCCTAACTGTGCTGTTAGGGCCCCGTTATTATAGTTGGTGACTTCAATATCAACATCCTTTCCCGCTCCCCCCCCGTCCCTAGGCGGGTCCAACTACTGCTAGACTGGGCTAGCGTCCAGGATGTTTGTGTTCTGAACTTTGATCACCCTACTCGCTCTGGCTCTTTCGGTTCCTCCTCCCTCTTAGACCTCACCATGCTGTCCCCTCTATCCAGTCCAGAAATAGATTTTACGTCCACCCTGACTTGTTCGATTCGGACCACCACCCCATCATTCTCTTGGCCTACTCCCCTGTGGGCTTCCCAACGGCCACTCGTCGCGTTTACAACTGGACTAGAGCCTCTGCTGCTCTTAACAAGATAGATAATCTTCCGACTTCTTCGTATCAGGACTTTGAGCACACTTGCAGAGAGGTTATGGACTCCACTTCCTCTCACCTGAGTCCGCCTAGTCGCTCGGGCCCCATACAACCAAAATCCACCTCTGGATGTCCCATAATGATCCTACAAAACCTAAAGTGGTCATATCCCGTACAAACCATAAAAAAACAGCCTGAGGATGACATATGCAGGATCTAAGCAAACTAAATTGGTTATATCCCGAAGGAAGCATAAAAAGGCAGCCGGAGGATGATATATGCGGGATCTAAGCACACTAGCTCCCTGGAGGCCGTCCACTGGCGGCAGGAGAAAGAACATATGTATTGGCAACGGTATTACCTCGCGTGATGGTCATGTCGGCCATTACTCTAATTCTTGTTAGTTATTGTTACTATTATATCTCATTGTATGTGTATCTACTTCCTGTGTAATAAAAGATGACATTGATTTGTTTCATGTAAGTAAATTTTTGAATTCCATTCAAAGAAAATAATTTGTCTGAATTTGCTGTAATAAATCAAATGTTTTTAAATGTATCATGAATAACATTAGGGTTAATATTCATTATCGTGACCCTTTTTGTTGTTGTTGTTGTTGTTGTTTATTTGCAATATTTATTCAGTAAAACAGTTAAAACTTAATTTCGCAAAAATTTTTTTTAACTGCCTTATGTTATTTGTGAAAAGACGTTTTGTAAAATCTATCAAAATATTCCAATTTAAGTACGCGTGTTTGTGTATACTTTGGAAAAAAAAAAAAAAATCATTTCAGTGTATGAAGGTTTATTTTACTTTTATTTTTCTTATTTATTTCTGTGTGTTTTTGTGTACGTACTACTATTTATCATGTAACTTGTTGTACGCAGTATTCGCCAAATCGTGACTCTAACATTGTTCAGCTTAAGATAAAACAATAGTTTCCCATTTTCATTAGCTTTATAAAAATATGCAAGATTTATTCATCATACATCATATTGTAATAAAAATTTATATTTAAACTGTTTATTTTCGAATATATTTCACTCAATGTCAAACGCGTTTATTATTGTACAAAGAAAAAGTTTTGTATTTCCAGTCTTTTTTTTTTTTTTTCAGATCTTATTTTCACTTTTATTTAAATTATTAATGCTTAATATTTGCCAGCTTTCAACAAGACATTCTAATGATGTGTGTACCAATTTGTTATATTTTGTGCAGTAATTATTATAAGACAATAGTTATACTATTTGACCTATTTGCCAACTCACATAGAATATTTTATTTTGCTAAATTTTCTTAATTATTAGTAGAAAAACACAGTAAACTGCAAAATAATACGTATGGTAAAGAATATTAAGTCATTATAAATACCAATTTAATAGTTTCTTTGACAATCTAAATCTCTAATCTAAGTTTATATGGTTACATTTAAATGTGTGAAACAAATATCAACAAAATCATTCATTCACATGCATGTTGTCTATATGTAAAAAAAAAAAAAAATAGCAGGAGAGAAAATTAAAAATGATTTACAAAAATTGAAAATATTAAGAAACATCAATTTTTCAAATGAAACAAATGTAAACATGTTATATGGCAAATTATATTAATACTTGAATTGAAAAATTTGATAAAATTCTTATTATTTTAAATTACTTATATTTTTATTATGAAATTATAAATAAAATTATTTTAAAATATAAAATGTAGAAATTTTTATGTAATTAACCCTCGCTTTCTCAAGATCAAGGCGTTACTGCAGAAAAATTGCTTGCAGGTGCTGCTTGGCATGTTTGGCGAAAATCACCAACACCGCGCCTTTTTGTATCATTTAGAATAAATTGTCGTGCAACATTCCACTGGCTGATTCCACCTGAGATAGTAAATCTCTGGTGAAGTAGCGCATTTTTTGAATGAGGTGGTCTTAACAAAATTTTTGATAATATCGATACTGACATATTTTACTCATATTTGAATTTTTTTTTTATATATATATATATATAAAGAAAGACAACAAAGTTATCACTGTCTGTATGTGTCAGTATTAGATCCAGGTTTTAATTTTTTTTGGTACAATTTTAGTAAAAGAAAAAAAAAAAAATGTAACACTTTCCACTTTCAGTTGTTCATAGATAAATGTTTATTATCAAGTTCATGTTTCATTGAACCAAGTTATAGGTAATAATTAAAAATATTTCAGGAAACAGGGAAAATTTTTATAAAAAGATCATTTTTTATAAAACTCTTTTTAAAAGGTTGTTTTTATGAATTTGAAATTTGCGAGGGGCAACAAAAGAACTTTATTTTTTACCCATAGCAAACCTTACAAAGTCAGTATATTATATTTGTTCTATATTTAATATTTGTTGTTAAATCTGTAGAATTTTAGGCAAACTAATACTTAAAAAAAAAGAAAAGACGTACAAAAATGGCTCGTAATTTTATTCTCACCTTTCTTTTTTTCCAGGACTTCGGACCTGCCTAGGGTGCCTCAATAAGATAAGAGTGGCGACAGATCTGTGACAGATTCTCATTGGACGAGACTGACCATCAGCTGCCTGGGGCGATTCTTGGATGATGCTCCATAGGTTTTACATTGAGAGTTTCGCATGCGTCGAAAAAAGCATTTTTTTGTCTTGATATTAAGTAAGTTTGTTTTTTCTTTTTTTTTAGAAATTCATTACGAAAGATTAATTGTAAAAAAAAAAAAATACTGAATAATGTTAATTAATGTTTTATTGACTTTATTGATGAACATGACTGGGAGATTCTTTTATTAGCCTGTTTCATAGCTTATAAATTAATATAAATAGAAAAAATACTGTATGATTACTGTCATAACTGATCTGTAATCATCTTATTTATTAAATATATTACTTTTGTCCTATATTTGTTATTTTAAATTTAAAAAATAATGATTTTCTTGATATATGAAAGTAGAAACTTTTGGCGATATTTAGCATGGTACTTGGCGAGAGATTCTTCGCCAGTGTTTTGACATCTTTTCTTAGAGAAGACTAAAACCTCTATAAGTGTGTATCTGTGTGTGTTATGTGAAAGATTATGTACTGTACTAAGGAATATTATATATAAATTGTTTTTTGTGGGGTGGGATTCTACCTGCCGGTCACTCCTGCGTTCGAAGCGGAAACATCTCCGACTTGCCCGGTTGCATTGCTCCAGGGAAGATTGGGCTCTCTACAAGAAGTATGCGGCCAAACTTCGAAGGTATGTCAAACAAGCTGCCCGCAGCTTCTGGGATTCCCTCTGCCAAGGCAGTTGCGAAAGTGGGAGAATCTTAAAAATCCTGAAACGCCTGGCTAGTCGTGACCTTCCCTCTGGCGACAATATTATCAAAGACCCTGTCCCCATCGCGTCTATTCAAACCCAAGCTCATGCCTTCCTAGAATATTTCTCTAAACCCAACCTTTCCCACCCTATACCGGTTGCTCTCGGTGATGGGGATCCGATTCTGGACGCCCCTCTTTCCCTGGATGAACTTCGCCACGCTCTAAAACGTTCGCGTCCCACTACTCCAGGCGCTGATGGCATCTCCATCAAGCTCTTTCAGAAGCTTTCTGAGAAACACCTCGAAGCCCTGCTGAACACCTTTAACCTTTCTTTCGGTTCGGGGGAAATCCCCAACTCCTGGAAGCTTGCCACCATCGTTCCCATCCGGAAGCCTGGCAAACCTGCCCATCGAGTCGACTCCTACCGCCCGATAGCTCTCACTTCGGCGGGGTGCAAGTTATTGGAACGCATAATCCTCCGCAGACTCCTTGCTTGGGGCGGGCAGCGGCACTTGTTCCACCAAGATCATTTTGGATTCATACCTACTAGGGACTGCACCCTAGCTTTATGCACGTTTATAAACGATATTGTCTCGGCCCGCTCTCGTAAATGGTACCTCGCGGCAATCTGTCTTGACATCAAAGCGGCCTATGACTCTGTTCATATTGACACCCTCATCTACAAACTTGCTTCTCTTGGAATTAGAGGCATCATGGGCCGTTGGCTATCTTCGTTCCTGAACTCTCGGGTTATTCAGGTCCGCTGGAAGGCTGCTATTTCCGACACTGCCCCTTGCAACCAGGGCGTCCCACAGGGCAGCGTTCTTTCTCCGCTTCTTTTTATTTTTTATATGCTGGATATTGTGGAGACGCTGGAAGACGGGGTTCGCATGATCGTCTACGCGGACGACCTCTTTATCTATGTCGTGGGTCCGGAGGCTACCCAGGCACGGAGAAAACTCCAGGATACCCTTTTGCGCGTTACCTGCTGGTGTTCCTCGAATGCGCTTAGTATTGCCCCTGCCAAGTGTTCGGCAATCAACTTTACTCGCTGCAGGGACCAGGGGGCTCCGTTCACCCTTCGGGGCGTGGAGATACCTTGGAGTTCCCCGATAAAAATCTTAGGTGTCTGGTTCTCTCGCACTTTGTGTTTCACCCCCCACTTCACTGCTATCAAGTGCAAAGCCCAGCGCCGGCTAAACTACTTAAAGGCTATCACGGGCCGCTCCCGTGGTATTAACAGTTACCACATGCTAAAGATCGTCAATTCCATCATCCGAAGCATTCTAGAATATGGAGCTCCTCTGTTTTATGATTCTCCTGTATCGGCCTTGAATATTCTTGAGATCAGTTATAAAGCTGCCCTTAGATTGGCTACCGGTCTTCCTAAATGCACCCCGGTCCCTGTTCTCCGTCGGGAAGCTGGGGTTCCTAGTGTGTCCAGTTGCCTCCTCCTCCTCACGAAGATGTTTCTTCTCCGCCTCCTCGCCTCCCCTCCTGGGTTGCGCCTTAGCGAAGCTGCTCATGCAGCTCTTGCCCAGCCTGCTCCGTTGTGGAAGTGGTGGCTCCCGCTACAAGAGATACAATCCCAGGTGGGCTGTCCCCTTTCATACATTATCCGTCTGTGCTGGCCTCCCCCCCCATGCTGTGCCCAGTTTCGGGTGATTTCGAACGGTCTTGAATTTCAGTCTCCGGACTTCCCAGCCCTTACTAAAGTTCACGCCTGGTATCAGTGGTTTTCCTCCCTTCCCCCCTGCTTTTTCGCTGCCACCGACGCCTCGAAAGACGGTGTTAAAACCGCCATCGCTGCTGTGGATCCTATCAGCCATACTTCGGTCGCTACCTTGGTTCCTCATGACAACTCGGTGGTCACTGCGAGGCTCTTGCGTTATATCTTGCTCTCTCTACTCTCCCCATATCTCATCCGAACATTTTCATCCTGTCTGATAGCCTGTCGGTGCTTCGTGCCCTTGAGGAGTGGTCTATTCGTTCGCCGAATGTGATCCTTCTGCTGATCTCCCATATCCAGAAGCTCAATGCTCGCGGCTACCATATCACCTTTGTCTGGTGCCCCGGTCACTGTGGTATTCCTCCCAATGAACTTGCAGACTCCCTCGCCAAAAATGGGCCATATCTCTGTGCCTCTTTCCTTCGTATTGCTCCAGAAGATCTCCGCTCTCAGGTCCGGAAGACCTGGAAGGTAGAACAAGAATACTCTTGGATAAACTGCGATTACGCGATCTCTCTCCCCTTTCTCCTTCCTGACAGGTCCTTCCCTAACTGGGTCTCGTCTCGCAAAATGGATGTTCTGATGGCTCGTTGGCGGTCAAAAACTGATCTAACCAATCAACGCCTACATAGGATGAACCTCACCTTTTCCCCTCTCTGCAACTTCTGCTACGACTTGGAAACTCCCGAACACATCTTGCTCCGTTGCTCTAGGCTCTCTACCCCTCGTCATAATTTGTTCAATGCTCTTCATTTGGGCCCTAACCCGTCGTACCGTGACGTTATCTTGGCTGCCTTCGGCTCGAAATGGTCCTTAGCGTATCTGATTCTCTTCTCTCGACTAGCTTTCTCGTCCTAACCTAACACTTTGTTTGGCTTGCGTTTTTGGTTTTTCCGAGATGAAGCTGTCCTTTGGGACATAGCATAAATCTCAGTATCCCCCCTACCTACCTACCTACCTACCAAATGATAATCCACGGAGTATTATTTAAGGGGTTACATCCAGTTGTAATTTTCAAAAAATCGATTTTTTTTTTTTTTTTTTTTTTTTTTACATATTTTGAATGTGCATATATTTGATAATATTGTCTGAAAATTTCATATCGATCCGGCAATTAGTTTCGGAGAAATTTGCATATTTGTAAAGACGTCTCCGAGCGTTTTAAAGTAGGCGGAGCGTAAACCAGAGTAGCAGCTGTTTTTCATTATCCCTATGCCCTTGTCCATGCTTTTCATAATGTTTTGCTTCCTAGAATAAGAATATAAAAGGTTTATCTTATATCTGAGAGCTATATTTAGAAATTTTAGGTATACAGTAAATAAATATCGTCAGTTTAAAGTGAACTGCCACGTTGTCAAGTCGTGCCAATATTCTGTTTATTTCCTCTGTGTGTAGAGTTTTGTGTATCAAAATGCCTCGTAAAATAAGTAGAGACACTTGAAAACGTACCCGTACACAGTTATCACGAGCGAAAAAACGTAAACATGTTTATAATCCAAAGACAACTGAATATGATGAAAGTAGTTTCAGTGCTTCAGCAAAAAAATTTAAAGCCCAAGAGGAAATAATAGTGACTCGTGATACTTCCATTGAATATCAAATTATAAATTTTATTACGGTATTTGCGGCTATCAGTGAATATGTCACATGTAAATCGTGTAATGGACCAGTCAAATTTGAAACAGCATCACAACGGGGACTTGGTTTTAAGATTGTTATCTTGTGTGATAAGTGTAATCCTCGAAGCATTAATTCATGTGGCTTTATAAAACATTCGTATGAAATAAATCGAAGATTTTTATTCGTTATGAGAACTCTTGGGTTAGGTTTAAAAGGTGCCGCTCAATTCTGTGGATTGATGGATATGCCAGCGTTTATGCTACAGTCTACTTACGACCAGATAAAAAAAAAATATACACGAATGTGTAAGAATTGCTGGCGAAAAATTGTTGGAGAAAGCTTGTAGTGAAGAAAAAAAAGCGACGTCGGAAAACCAGGGTGAAGAAAATATAAATGACCTGACAATTTCTGGAGATGGTACCTGGAAAAAGAGAGGGTTTAGTTCTTTATATGGAGTGACTTCATTAATTGGGTATTATACAGGTAAAATTGTTGATCTTTTCGTAAAAAGTTCTTATTGTAAGGAATGTGAACCTTGGAAAAATTTAAAAAATACGGCTGAATATAAAGAGTGGTGGGATGAGCATCAAGAAGTTTGTTCTTCTAATCACGATGGGTCATCAGGGAAAATGGAAGTTGATGCGGTCATTGAAATGTTTAACCGTTCATTAGAAAAGTTTGGAGTTCGTTACAGGAACTACATTGGAGACGGTGACTCCAAAACTTACTCAGGAATTTTAAAGGCCGCACCTTATGGTGACATAGAAGTAATGAAAAAAGAATGCATAGGTCATGTCCAAAAGCGAATGGGTAAACGACTAAGATAATGTGTAAACAAAACTACAACAGAAACGACTGATAAAAAGGGGAAGAAACGTCAGAAAAAGGTACTTGCTGGAAAGGGTAAACTGACTGGTAAAATGATCGATAAATTAACTGTCTGTTATGGATTAGCAATAAGAAGACACTGTGATTCTGTTGAAAATATGTCTAATGCCATTTGGGCTTCTTATTATCATAATTGCTCCACTGACGACAATCCTCAACATGGTAAATGCCCGACTGGAGAAGACTCATGGTGTTCTTGGCAGAAAGCACGAGTCTTGGACACATTATCAAGCTACAAACATGATTATCAACCCTTACCGCCTGATGTTGCTGAAGCTATACTTCCAATTTACGTAGATCTGAGTAATGAAAAATTATTAGAAAGATGCGTTGGTGGTTTCACGCAAAATAATAATGAAAGTTATAATCAGCTGATATGGAAAATAACTCCAAAAATAATCCCATGTGGCTCTAAGATCGTTGAAATTGCTGCTTATCTTGCTGCCGGCATGTTCAATGAAGGAAAAACATTTCTTCTATACTTCATGAACGCAATGGGACTATCGCTTGGGCCTAATGCCCATGCCTATGTAGAAAAAGAGGACGCAGAGCGCATCTTGATCTCTGACGCACGAGCGCAAGGGAGCACGCGCGAGGGGAGAATGTCACGTAGACAACAACAGTTGGCTGTACTAGAAGCAAATGATGAAGCAGAGGGTCCCTCTTATGGTCCTGGAATAGATGACTCGATGTAAGTAGGAAAAAAAAAATTAACTTAGCTTAAATGGTTCCCAAAACTTTAAACGCGTTTATCTCGAAACGGTGTTTTCAAAGTCGGTGAACAAAATTTCTCCGAAACGGCTGAACCGATTGACTTGAAATTTTGACACGATTTTCTTAGATATTTTTGTCAGGTAATGATCGTAGAAATAAGGTTTCTGATAATAATTTCGATTTTTTCAGCCACTTTCAAGTGTAAATTTTCATGAAAAAAACGATTTTTTGGGGGGGAAGCCGCCATTTTGTCAAAAATCAAAATTTTGACTATTCCTACGATCATTACCTGTATTCATCTATCCTAAAAATAAATCTTTTGGTTTTTTTCATTTCAGATAATTTGGATCAGAGATATCTTGCTCACCGCCAGACACCTTTTTGTGGAAGTCCTCTAGGAGATCTACTACAGGAACAGCGGAACCCAATATTTTTGTAAACTCATCACGGATTCTTAACATACATTAAATTTGCTATATGTATATGTATTGTATATATTTCTTTAATAAAAGGCCTCTTCACAAAAAATTCACAAAAAAACACGTTTTTTCGTGCATACAACTGGATGTAACCCCTTAAAGAGGAGATGAAAGTCCAATGGGAGAAAGCTTTAAAACTGCGATGTGAATTTCTGCCAGCTATTGGGGGCGACACTTGTCTCTTTACCCTATATTTCGGCGCGAAGTACTACAGTTTTCAGTTTCATTCTACTGACGTGCTTTTCGAATTTTGAATTTTAAACAGTTTAATATTTTTGTACGTGCTTAAAACTAATTCATTGAGATGGGTTCATGTAAATGCTTCGTTCTTCGATGTAAAACAGGTTCTTATGATAGTGACAAAAAAAAAAAAAAAAAAAAAAAAGAGAAAAGCGGACAGAAATGCCCGAGTTTGTTTTTTGCTCCACGGGTAAGTATTATTATTAGAGTACTGCGCGGGTCGGGTTTTACCCGACAGATGATTTTTAAATCAACCCGAAACCTGACCCGAACCCGACAAAAAAATTTTCATCAACCCGAAAACCGACCCGAACCCGCAACAGAGATTTTTTTGCGACCCGAACCCGACCCGAAACCCGAAAAATAAATCAACATTACTTATTCATCTAAAAATCATGCAAAACAAGGTAAAATGATATAACATGATATAAAATAATGTAAATTTTCATTGTCACACAGTTGGTAAATTATTAAAAAAAAAAAAAAAAAAAACTAGTATGTTGTGGCCACCACAAGACATTCTTCTATATTTTTCTGTAAAATTCACTGTGCGAATAATTTATTAAAACTATAATTAAGAAGTTTAACGTGATGAATGCAAATAATTTTCATCTTAGGGAAATCTAACACTAAATATCCAATCAGAGACAGTTTTATCGTCTATAAATAACTTCTTAAACAATGCGTTTTTATAATGGTTATCTCACATATCATGGTTCGTACAGTTATATGGCATAGAATTTGAGATATAGCCATCCTGTTATCGATGAAATTTGCAGTGTAAAAGCGCCACCTATTGGCCGACAAGCATTCAAACTGAGTCAGCATAATGTCTCATAATCGCCTTCTCACATATTAAGTTTTGTTTGATGATACACAATAGAACCTGAGATATAGCTTTCCTTGTAATTGTGGAAATCGCTGTGTGGCAGCGCCACCTGTTGAGTGGTTTACACCAAAAGTTGACAGGCGATAATATATATTAAAAGGCACCGACATGCAAATTTATATGAAATTCTGTGCAGTAGTTCTTGAGATATAGCCTTTCCTTAAATTGCGGAAATCTCTGAGTAGCAGCGCCACCTGTTGGCTAATAGGCATTCACTTTGAATCAGCGTAATATTTCATATTGGTCTTTTCACATATCATGTTTTGTTGGATTTTAAGCAATGAAACCTAACATATAGTCTAGACCTCTCAAAACTTGTAAATATTTAGTGTTAGTTTTTTCTAAATGAAAATCATTCATTATGGTAGATAATTTTAATAAATAATACATAGTTTTAAGAAAATATTTTTACTGAGCGAATTCCTATAGGAAAATAATAGAAGAAAGTTTGAGGTGGTCACAGCATACTAGCTTTAAATGAAATCACAACAAGTATTTCTTATATATTTGCTGTATAAACAAGTATAAATAGAGAAAATTCAAAATTCCGTTTACATAAAAGCAAGGATTGAATTTCATTAAAAGTAAAGGTATTAAATAAATAAATAAATAAAAATAAAACTAGTATGTTGTGCTCACCACAAGACTTTCTTCTATATTTTCTAATACAAATTCGCTCAGTACAGATAATTTACTAAAGCTATTATTTATTAAAATTACCTACCATAGTGAATGCAGACGATTTTCATCTTAGAGAAAAATTACATTGTGCAAAGAAAGACAGTTTTATCCTCCATAAATAGTATATTAAAAAATGCGTTTTCATAATGGTTATTTCACTTATCAAATTTTGTACAGTTATACACCATAGAAGTTGAAATATAGCTTTTTTGTCTCGGGGAAAATTGCAGGACAGCAGCGCCACCTATTGGCCGATATGTATCCAAATTGAATCGGCATAATGTCTGATTATGGTCCTTTCAGATATCTTTTTTTTTTTTTTTTTAATTATACACAATAGAACCTGAGATATCTCTTTCCCTTAAATTATGGAAATCGTTGTATAACACCGCCACCTATTGAATTATTGGTACCAAACGTGGGAAGACTATAAATTATATCATGGTACATCCACATATAAATTTATGTGCAATTTTGTTTAGTAGTTCCTGATATATAGCCTTTCCTTAAAACGTAAAAATCAACGCAACCTTTTGAGAAATTGACATAAAAAGTTGATAGGGACTAGGTTATGCAAGGTGCATCTACATATAAATTTATATACAATTCTCTGCAGTAGTTCCTGAGATATAGCATTCCCTTAAATTGCGGAAATCACTGTATAGCAGCGCTATCTGTTGAGCGATGGGCACCAAAAGTTGATAGGCACTAATTTATGTCAAGGTGCATTTATTTATGAATTTATAGGTAATTATGTGCAGTAGTTCAAGAGATACAGTCACCACAAAATTTTTGTCACACACATACAGTGACACAGACTGATATTTTCTAGAAATAGTCAAATCGTGTTCGGAACTCTCAAAACGTGCAAATTTATCAAAAACCGGAAGGTGAAAATTTTTACGAATCTAATACTTTCTTCTACTGAATATAGAAGAAAGTAAATTAAAAAAAAAAAAAAAAAACTTGTAAACTGCGAAATCTTTTCATTTTCCAGCGAGGTAAATGCGAGGTTATACTGTATTTGTATTTCTTTAATTTATATATTAACAACAGTCGAGAAAGATTCATAATACTTTTCTAATTTTCATACAATTTTTTCAAAAGATACATATTAGTTCCGTTGAAGAAAAGAAAACAGATACAGATACAAATACGGATCTAATTTTCTGGCGGATATCCGCGGATACGAATAGGGTGCTCCGGTACATGTCTGCCCACCAGCGGCCGAGCGGTTCAGCGCTCGAAGCTGGTAGCTGGGAAGTATCGGGTTCGATCCCAGGTTGCGCTCGTCGACCTAGCCGCTCGGAACACGCGTAAATACGGGCTAGGACCCCTTAGAAAGACTCAAACGGAGGGCATTCCCCCTATAGGCCTGGGACACATCTGGAGTCAATCGGCCTTAAATCCTCCAACCAAACAACCAACCGATACATGTCTAGTATGTGCAGAATGTTTAAATTAGTTACATAGTTGTATACATTCCTATAAATTTATGTTCATAATTGTAAAAAAAATATTTTGTAAGGTGTTCTCAAGTCGACCCGACTTGTTGAAAACCAAACCCGACCCGCAAGAAAAAAAAATCAGTCAACCTGACCCGAACCCGACCCGCACGAAAAAAAGATCAGTCAACCCGACCCGAACCTGATCCGCAAGAGAAAAAAATTCTGTCAACATAAAAGTTCTCTAAACATAAAAGTTACACTAATTTTCCTCTTAAATTTCTAATGTCAAGTATCCTATTACACTAATATTATAAGAAACTAAATGTATTATTAACCCAGCATGATCTCAGAATGAAATGCCTCACTCACTAGGCTATCCTTTCTTCCTCCACTTTGACACGTTTACCTTATCCTAGTTTTTGTTGTTTAATTTTATTAGGCTCAGTTTTATGCAACTCCATATGTACTATTTTTAAAGTAATAATTCTCATGATAATCCATTATTATGCAAAAACTTAATTTTGTATGTTAAAAAAAAAAAAAAAAAAAAAATCCTGAAATTTTAATAACTTATGCAATTGCGTAAGTTTCGCACAGGTTTGTTAGCATACTGTTAAAATAGTGTACTGCTGCGCTACTGAGCTTGTATTTGATTTTCCAAAATATTCATTTGATAAATGATGATACAGCAATGCTTAGACTTAGATTCTTCACTGTCTCTGATTCTGAGAATGACTCAAACAGTTGAAACTGGTCATAATCTTGATCAAATATTCAAAAAAAAAAAAAAAAAAAAAAAAAAAAAAAAAAATCAGGACAAAATTTAAAAAAAGTCTTAATTACAAAATTCACATGCATTAGTGAAAATTTTAGAGAAAAATCTTAACATAAAATTACAACTTTATTTTTTAAATCATACTAATATTTTTTAATTTCATACTAATAGTAAACCAAAATAACTTTTCCTTTTACTGAAAAATGTAATGCCAACACTTGAAAATTTATTGAAACAGTATGTAATTTTATTACACATCAGGTTACACAGAAGAAGAAAAAAAAATTGCATAACAAAGAATTATTTTAAACTTGATGTTGGTAAAAGGAAATGAATGAAAAAATCAAATCGCTAGCAACTCCTTATTTTTATTTATTTATTTATTTTTTTTTATTACACCGTCAAATACAGCAACAACGAAAAATTATAAGACTCACTGCCATAAGATATCCATAAAAACCAACATTCTCAAAAAAAAAAAAAAAAAAAAAATATCTCTCCATAACAATGTAGTTTAGCTTCGGTTTTACGCATAAAGATCAACGTCATTTTAAATGTTCTCTCACTAAGTAAGATGCTTAAAATAGTTCTTTAAAAAAAAACATGTTGTCAAAAAGACTCTATTAAATGAAATCTGCGTTCAACCGAATTTTTTTAAGCTCAATATTATTCTTAAAAAATTAATAAAAACGAAACATTTCCCTATTGAATAACGTTACGGAAGCTGGAAAGCAGGGTATAGCGAACGCTGGCGCCCTCTGTTAACGTTAGAAAACAACATCGCAAAATTTCAGCGTTACTTTCGTCTCCTCTTAAAAAAAAAAAAAAAAAAAAAAAAAAAAAAAACTATCTCTCCATAACAATGTAGTTTAGCTTCGGTTTTACGCATAAAGATCAACGTCATTTTGGTAATCAGACATTCGTCCGTGTGGTAATCAGACATTCCTTTGCTAGCCGTAACCGCTAACTGAACCAACCTCATTGTTTGTTGTTTACAAGCCAGAAGGGAAGCAAGCGTGGTGGTGAGTGATGATCTTGTTTTGGATATTTTTATATATATTAATCTGTTGCTAATTCATTATCATATAAGTAAGGAATTTTCTTTTTTATTAGATGCTCTCATACTTCTCAAAAAAATTAAAAGAGGATATTGTATTAACTTTTTATAAAATTATAAATATGTTTGGTGTTTCATACTTACTTCAGTTAAGAATGTTTCTTCAGAAATTTGTTATTTTATGATTCGCACGTTTAAGCTTAATCTGTATGATAAATGCATTTTGATTTTAAAAAAGTCAAAGTACTCACTAATTTTAATATAAATTGGAGAATATAATTGTAATAATAAACTTTGTGATATCCTCCGGTGCTAAGTTTAAATAATATAGAAGGTAAAATATTCATAGTGTTAGGCTTAGTTACTAGACTATTTTCCAAGCCAGTATTGCATATTAATTCTGTGAGAAACGTATTTTTCATATCACATAAACAATAAAAGCCAAAAGCGCCAAAATCTAAGAAGAAAGAAATTGCGAGTTATTTATACCTACTATTTTAACTCGTTTGCAGAAGTAGTAAATGTAATGATTGTTGATATCGTTACCTTTTATAAATGTTGTGAGTTATTCATGTCCGCATTGAACATTTTGCTACGAATATAATAAACAATGTTCAATTATAAAATTTAAAATAAGAAAAAAATCAGAAAATATTGTATTTTGAATTACAGTGATAAATAAGAATTAAGTATGAAAATATGATTGTTCATTTAAATGGATGAACATAAACATTGTTCATTTTAATGGATGAACATTTATACTTTCTCAATTAAAACTGAGTTTGACAATGTTCATTGTGGTAAAATCCTATCATGCAGTACCCCCTTGCACTTTTTGGCGACTTTTGATGGCGCGATCCCCGCCGGCTCAGAGGCATGATTTACTTTCCAAGATGGCGTCTGTTGACGTTTAACCCTTTCAGGGGCGGTGGCTAGAGGGTCTATCCACCTACTTTAGAAATTTTTCTCTAAGTGTGCAGTGGCTACTTTTTTTATCCACTTTTATGAAAAGTTAATGTGTACTTCTAAAATTGAAATAGAGATGGCAGAACTACAGTAACTTTAAGCAGGATGTGCCTGTGACTTTTTTAAATGGACAAGTTGCGGGAAAATTTTTTGAAGTTTCTTTTATATATTTTTATGAAAAATAATTTTTTATTCAAAAGTATTTGGTAGTGTAAATATACTGTAATGCACCTTTTAAATACAACAGATTTACATATTATCTTAGATCATTAATTTTAGTTTGATTTTTAGGAGCATCTTTGAGGTGGATAGACACGGTGGCTAGAACGCCTAGCCACCACCCACAAAAAAATCCCCACATGCTGAATTTTTTTCTTCATCAAATATGACTTGTAGGGGATGTTTACTTTATGATATATATATATTTAAAAGGAAATTCAATCATTTTTACATAGTGCCCCTGAAAGGGTTAACAGGTCGTTTTTACGTGCAAATGAAAGTGAAAAAATATGATCTTTAATGAAATTTTAAATACAAAAAACATCAACAAACGCCATTTTTAAATGTAAATTACACCTACAAGCTAATGTGGATCACACCAACAAAAGTCACATTCAAAATAATAAAAATAGTACTAAAATATATATTATTAAAAGAAAAATATTTAAATTTAGACTTTTTTTTTTTTTCTGTACATTGCAGGGGTCGGTATTCTTTTGAACTGGCGTGGTCAGTTTAATTACTACTGTTTGCTCGCTTCGCGAGCATTAAAACAAATAAAGACATCACTGGACACTCCTAATTCGTGAGGCATGAATCAGTAAAAGTATGAAAATTGATGGAGCCGCGGTCACTATGTTTTCTGCTGTTTGCTTGCTTCGCGAGCATTAATAATAATAAAAAAAAAACATTACTGGACACCCCTAATTCGTGGGGCATAAATCAGTAAAAGCATGAAAATTGATGGAGCCACGGTCACTACGTTTTCTGCTGTTTGCTCTCTTCATGAGCATTAAAACAAAAAACAAAAAAACATCACTGGATACCCCTAATTAGCGATGCATGAAAATTTGTATAGGCCGTGGACAGTACACTAGCTGCAGTATGCTTGCTTCGCAAGCATTAAAACAAAAAGAAACATCACTGGACACCCCTATTTTGAGGCACATGAATCAGAAAATGTATGAAATATGTACTGTAACGGTCACTTTTCCGATGCTAGATCACTATGCAAGCATTTATAAATAAATAATCACTGAATGCACCTAATTAAATCAGGTGCATGAAAAAATCTATACTGAAGCAATGACTGCCATGCCCCATCTTTTTTCTTTGTAAATTTATTAAAAAATATATAAATATACACTGAAAAAAATTTGCTTTAAACTTTAAAAAAAATCATTTAAAAACAGTAAAATCTAGAATTAATCTTACTTACAGATACCGTGGCGGCTTTTAAAAAAGTAGAAGAGAAGATAAAAACCATCTTTAACAAATGAAGATCCTCACGTAAAAGGAGTATTTTGAATTAATTTTAAATTAAAATCGGCTCTGTTACGAAAGCTAAACCAATCAGCTAAAGGAATTCTAATTTTAATGCTCCCAGTGGCTCCTGCTATGCGACTAATCCATTGAGATGAAAGCAGGGTTGTTGATTTTTTTTATTTAAATCAAGATTTATTTGATTTTAATGATTTTTGTTATGTATTCATACATAATTGTATAACATTTGTTTTTTATTATGTGTATGTGTGTGTATATATATGCACAATATCCACACTATCAATCATTTTACTTAAATTATAAAAATATAAATAATATTATATTTCTATAGAAAAAATCCATGTAGGCATTTATTACCAACATTTTTATTCAACATAGTATCTTCATAATAAGAAGTAATTTTCTAACAATCATAAATGAGTTCCAGTTTTCTTAATTTAAATTCGGCTATAAACCAAATAATTGAAAATTTAAAAAATGAAATTATTTATTGGTACCGTTACGTCGACGACGTCTTTGCCATAGTTGAGAAAAAAAGCCGATTTTGATAAAATCCTAAACGCTATTAATAGTCACGATAAAAATATCCAATTCACCTATGAACAAGAGAAAGAATCACAATTAAATTTCGCGAATCGATAGAGATCTCAACTAATGACGAAGTGTGCAATGATAGCGGCGCAGTAGCCCCAAATAGAGCCTGGAACCACCTGATGAGAAATCAACAGAGAAGTGGCACAGATGCTGTATAATCCACAGGTCGCCAAGTTCGTTTTTTACCTCCAAGCGAAGCGATTTCTCGCCAAATGTGGCGCATTTTTAATTGTGGCAACCCCTGCGAGTTACCGTTCCGTCAGCACAGCGTCCCCGTAGATTTTAGATTCATTTGCTGCTTGGATTTTGCGCGGTTTATACGTATTTTTTTCTAGCAGATTTATCCAGCACGTGGTGTTGTTGTCGGTCTTTTTGTCAGGTTGTATTGCTCTGTTTCATTTTATTGTTTTATGTTTTATTTATTGAGTATTATTCTGTATTATGGCTGTATCCAAATGTGTTGTGGATTTTCAAAACAAAATTAGTGCTTTGCCGGGATTTAGGTTTGCCGGGATTTTCATTATGTGAATAATTTATAATTAGTGCTTTGCCGGGATTTAGGTTTGCCGGGATTTTCATTATGTGAATAATTTATAAATGTCATTAATTAATGTGATTAATTTCATATAAATTTAATGAAAAGCAAACTAATTTTATTTCATTTAAAATATACCTTATATAGGCTTTTCAATTTTGGCTAATCAATTTCGATCACAATCGTGATCATCTTCAGAGCCACTTGTTACGTCTTCGTCCTTCGTTTTATGGTTTCGCGGTTTGTTGTCAGAGTTCCTTCGCTTCACTTCGGATTCTTGTAAGAGGTGTTGCCATGCAGCTGGGATAATGGAATGTTCTCTATTGTTTACTGTGTTGGGGTTAGTGATAATGGAGGCCCTTGAAATTATCACTAACCCCAACACAGTAAACAATAGAGAACATTCCATTATCCCAGCTGCATGGCAACACCTCTTACAAGAATCCGAAGTGAAGCGAAGGAACTCTGACAACAAACCGCGAAACCATAAAACGAAGGACGAAGACGTAACAAGTGGCTCTGAAGATGATCACGATTGTGATCGAAATTGATTAGCCAAAATTGAAAAGCCTATATAAGGTATATTTTAAAAAAAAAAATAATGTGATTAATTTATAGGTTAAAGAAAAGGAAAATTTTTGGATATGATGATAAAGTTATATGCATATATTGATTCATAAAGTGCATGTAACAAGCTAATCTGATCCTTTAAAAAAAAAAAAAAAAATTTTTTTTTTGCTTAAAATTCATATTAAATTTTATATATGCGATAATTTTTATGTAATATTCCTTATTTATTTTTTAATGTTTTCAAATGACATGTTAAGATATTATTAAATTTTTATAACAAGCGGGGGAGGGGGGAGGGGTTCAGGGGGGTCTCCCCCCTGAAAAACTAAAAAAAATTGCATAGTTATTAAATTTTAATGTTTAAAACAAGGGGGGGGGGTTCAGGGGGGCCTCCCCCCCCTGAAAAACTAAAAAAATGTGCATAGTTTATTTTTTAATGTTTTCAGATGACATGTTAAGATATTAAATTTTTATAACAAGCGGGGGGGGGGGGGGGTTCAGGGGGGTACTAAAAAAAATTGCATAGTTATTAAATTTTAATGTTTAAAACAAGGGGGGGTCTCCCCCCCTGAAAAACTAAAAAAATGTGCATAGTTATTAAATTTTAATGTTTAAAATAATTGTAAATTTTTGATTAAAATCTTATTAAATCTTTATTTTATTGTGTACAGATTTTTTTTTTTTTTTTTTTTAGTCAAATTCTGTTTTTTTTTTTTTTTTTTTTATATCGTTTTTCAAAATCGATGTATTTTTTTATCATCCGTGATTATCGGAGTTTTTTTTTTAACCACTTCATAAATTTAAAGAAAAAATAAGTGTTAAAAAATGTAACTGTAATACAAAATATGCGATTTTACTCTTTGTTTTTTGTTTTTTTTTTTTTTTTTTATAATAATTTCATGATATGTATGCAAATATTAGTTTTAAATGTATATTTTTTATGGAAAAAAAAAAACCTGTAAGTTCGCGTATTTTGTATTAAAATTGCATTTTTAAACCATTATTTTTTGTTTAAATTTATGTTGTGGTTAAAAAAAACACTTCGGTAATCGCGGGTGATAAAAAATTGCGTCGATTTTGGAAAACGGCATTTTGGCGTGATTTCGCCGCCATTTTGAAAAATGGCGCCAACCGGTGGATTATACAGCATCTGTTCCAGAGAGGTAACCAGAAGCCAAGTTTTCCATCACAGAGTTAACGTTTTCTGAAGAGGACCGGGTGCCCGGTACCGAAAGATCTAAAAACAGCCAATGAAGTAAAGTTAGGTTTTTTATGTTTTATTATGTAATTATTATAACTTTGTTTTTTCATCTTATTTAAATGATTATATGTAGTTAAATTAAAATGTTATTATTTTTTAAAAACTTTTTGGAGCCTTCAGGGCTTTTTAAACAGTACAATGTAAACTATGCTATTATTTTTTAAATATCATATGAGCCAATGCTAAATGGCATAAACTGGTATGAGAGCTAAATAAACAAGGAAATATTATCTTTTTGAAATATCAACCACTAGGTGGGCAAAGGCAAACTAGAATATGTATATAATATTAATCAATGAATTATACACTAAATAAATATTTACAATTCATTCATACACCAGACATAAGGCTGTACTTGTATAAATAATTAACCTATTAATGCCCAGCGTCCTCATTTGAGGACAGCTAATAAAATGGCATGTCATGTATATTTTTGGGGGGGTTGTTGGAATGATTTCTGCTTTTTAGTGACAGTTTATAGCATCACTCCGAATGATCCCAGAGAGTTTTATGTGTCTACTATTAATTACTATTTCGTAATTCGGATAGTTATTTTATGATTTTTCATTTGTCGCACATATATTTGCTTCTTGCACAGATATATTAATTTAAATCAAGTTGAATAATATATATTATAATACTTTACTTTCGAGGTCTTTGTCAGCATATAATAGAAAATGAATCTGTTATCTCAAAGTTTTTTTTTATTTGGAAGATTTTTCACTAGAACACTAAATGTCCTCAAATGAGGATAGGTTGTTAATTTAAAACTATTAGAAGAGTTTTTTAAATTTAAAATATTTCATTCTCAGTTGTCCATATTAGTTTAAAATTGAAATATTCATCAAAATATATTTTTCAAAATTATTTCAGGCATTAACGGGCTAAAATATAATAAGTTGTTAAAATATATAATAAAATTTATAAATAATTAAGAAAGTTAAGGTATAACTTATTTTTGTGTTTATTAATGTTGCTTTGTAGAGATGAATCTAAAGTCAAGAAATGAGAAATATTAGCTTGTCTAATGAAATATTTTTTTATACTATTTTACGAATTGTATTTTTAACCTTCCAGCGGGCGCGCGTGTGTATGTGAGAGATACACTAGAGCTGAATATCGTTGTATATCTTAAAGTCAGAGATCATTTGGGACACTTATCCTTGGCTATTCACTCAGTATATATTAGAGGTGAGTTCGGGCTCTATTTTGGCAATCCGAGCCCGCCCAGGCCCGAAACATTTTTGAAGTGAGCTCGCCCGAGCCCGAAATATTTTGTGTGATCAGAGCCTGAGCCCGATATTGAGAGCGGTATACTATGCAATGCATACACAATAGTAAAATTAAATAACGTTTTCATTTTCAAATTAGTTTTCTGATTATCAATCCTCAATTTAAATAACTATAAATGTTATTATAACAATTTATAATGTCTGTGTCTCTGTATACATGTATATATTTATATAATATATATTTATAGTGCATCCCATTGTTTATAACGTGCCTATCGGGGGACAAAAAATTTATCCGAATGAGTCATATAATAAGGCCCAATATAAGGAAGGAGGAAGGATTACTGCATAACACTATGACATAATATGCATCCCGTTAAAGAAAAGTTCTTATTTAGAAAAAAGAAAGTCAAAGCTACTAAGGTTTGCAAGATTACTTTGTGATCAATAACCTATCATGATTATTATGGCATTACTAAAAGTGCTCTCAAAATGAATAACATTTCTTTTTTTTTTTTTTTTTTTTACATTTTCCAGCTAATGAAGAATAAAATAAATGGAACTTTTAGCTTGAATCCGAACCCGCCCGGAGCCCGAAGACTTGCGTAAGATTTGAGCCCGATCGGGCTCGCGCTCGGGCTGAGCCCGTCTCATCTCTAGTATATATTGATCTATTTTTATTTATCTTTTGAACCTCAAGATAATGATATGAAGCTTTATATTTGCTATTTGTATTTGAAAAATATGCGCAACCGCAGTGGCGGATTTAAGGGGGGGGGGGCTAGGGGGATCAAGCCCTCCTCAAAACCACTGACATTCACAATTGAATATTACAATGGTAAATTTTTCATCAATCTAGAATAGCATCTTGAAAAATCTTAGCTCCCCCCCCCCCCCAAAGTTAAGTTCTGGATCCGCCACTGCGCAACCGTTCAAGTGACATTTTGTTATATTTGATTTTTTTTTTTTTTTCGCTGTTTAAGAGGATTCTTCATATTGTTTTTGTTTTAAACATTATTATTTTAAATATTTTAAAAGTTAATTAGCTTTTAACTTTACATTTTTTATTAAAAATGACAAAACATCAACTATATGTTTTATTTAATTTTCAGATAATTCTGGTGTTTATTTGATTACTTTATATTGATTTTGTGCTTTAAGCTTCATTGTTTCAGATTTTTTTTTAATGAATAAAAGTTCCAATTGAATGTTCATATTAATCTTCAAACGATTATAGTGAAATTAAAATATTCAGATACTTGAAAATATATATTTTACAATAGTGTATGTGAAAAATACATGCGACTTTTCATGTTCGTACAAGCAGCGCGTCTGCTAAAAGGTTAAATTTACATAAGAAATAATTAAATATCTCATTTTTTAAAGTTAGATTATCAATTACATTTCATTAAAGCCAATACCTTTGATATTTAAAATAAATGATTTAAATCAGTGATTTAAAAAAAAAAAATCAATTGATTTAAATCACTACAACCCTGGGTATCTATTCTCCGATCCGACCGCCATAGCGACCGTCCTTAAACAACGACAGTCGTTAAATTCCAATTTTACCGACTTTCTTTCCTCCCACTGCTAAAGAGCGATTCTCCCCCCCAAGGTTGTTATCTAAGGTAGTAATCGAAGCAGTCTTCTTCCGAGGCTAAAGATGCCAGTGATTTCAGCCAATGGCGTTCAGGGTTGGCAGGTTTTTGACACGTGACAGTTTTTGACGGTTTAAACCATGGTTAAAACCGTCATGTCAAAAACCACCTTGTCAAAAATGTCAAAAACTGTCAAAAACCTATATTTATAATTTAATTGTCGTATGAAAAATTAGCTTAATAAAATACAGTTCATAAGGATTTTTTGAAAAGTAAATAGAATGATGTTCTTTGAAAAACACATTGTTACAACATTTTGATTAATATAAAAAACAAAACTTTCGGCTTTTAAAATTTTACTATGAATTATTTCTATGTTCATTCAAAATATGCTGTGATACTTTTATATATTATTATGAAATTTATTTATAACTATGCTTGATATAGCACATGTTAAACTTAGTTATGCGATACTTTAAAAATATAGTTGTTTTCAATAAGATATTATTTATGAGTATGTTTTAAAAGGTAAACATAATACATATTAATGTTTTTGGAGAAACATTATTATAACATTTTGATTAATATAAAAACAAAACTTTAGGCTTCTAAAAATTTATGATTTATATATCATTGATAGATCATTTTGATTGACAAATCATTTTATTTTCAATACAACATTGTATAGTTCAATTTTTTTAGTATTGTGCTTTTAGTATTATGTATTTAACCAGTAAAATAAAAATGCATAGCCTAATATTTTGTATTTAAATATTTTATAGAAAAATATAACTTTTTTTTTTCTTAATGACTGCTGATATTGCAAGTTTTTAAGAAAAAGTAATAATTCTGAATGTTAAAAATGCTTGAATTGTGTCTGAAATTCATATAATTACCGTGAAACACGAGAAATATGAATGCTTTCTGGACATGTATAAATTGTAATAAATGTAATATTTACCCGTACAAATTTTTAAAATAATTATTAGTCTAAGCTGTAGGGCCCACCAGCAGCCAAGTGGTACTACGCTCAAAGCTGGTAAACGTGAGGTGTAGGGTTTGATCCCAGGGCGCACTCGTTGGCCTAGCCATTCAGAGTTTTTCATGTTTTTCTCCAAAACTTGTATAAATACGGACTAGGACCCTGTAGACAGACCCACTCGGAGGGCAATACCCCTTAGGCCTAAGATACTAGAGTAGTCAATCAGCCTTACTCCCAAAACACCGAACACCAATAGTCCAAGCTTTAAACAGGTACAAATATTTATACAATCAATAATAATAATAAACAGATAAAAATTCATTAATAAATGATAAGTATAATAAATGTAGATTATAAATATAATTATTTTCAACTTCATATTAATTTACTGCCCACATATATTATGTTTTACTTAAAGAAAAAAAAAAAAAAAAAAAAATCCGGTATTCCTGTGTTTAAGTCTTATGTGAAAATTCATAAGTAACTTCGGAATTTTAGAATTTCATAAATATTAATATAAATAAACATAAACATACAAAATATAACTGTATGCATACTTTGTATATATTTCTTAGATTATAAACCAGTATATTTACCTAATTTTTTATAAATTATCTACAAATTGTTTTCAGATTTCTTAATTTATAAACAGCATAATATTTAGATATTCACTTGTATATGGCAAATATTACTAAATCCTATTTCTAACCAGATTTTAGCTCATTTATAGATGTTGAATTTTTAAAATACAGGTTTTTGACAGTATAGAAGTTTATGACAGGTTTTTGACGGTTTAAACCGTGTTTAAACCTTTGTCATGTCAAAAACCACTTTTTGACGTCAAAAACCCAACCCTGGGCGTGTTGAAGTAGACGCTAGACTAAAGGTCTAATATAGACTAAAGGTCTATCTTTCAATTAATTTTATTAAGCAGTTTCACATACAGTGGAAACGTTAATCTTTAAGTTTTAAGGGTTTCAATAAAAATAACCCGACCAGTGTTCAACTGTTATAACACATCAAATACACAAGTTTTAACAACAAAACAAATTTTATTCAATGAAACACAAAAAAATATATATTAATAAATAAAGTATATTCAACAGATTTTCAAAGTATAACATATTTAAAGTTACCTCATTTCACAAGAGATGCACAATATGTAGCAGACTAAACTTCACTATGACAAAATCATGACACATCATCATCTTCAAAAGAACACATATATTTCACAGATGAAAAAAATACGCCGCGGTCGCCTCGTTGACCAGCGGGAGACGAAGCATGATTATATCATTTAAAACTGAAGATCACTACCACACTGATTATATTACTGAAGGTTGAAGATCACAATTTGCATATCATTAATTCCATAATCTGATAAAAATCACTTATAATTTAATTTAATTCACTATTGGATGCTAGCAACTTTATAACTTGATTATGTAGAAAAATTTCAAAAACGTAACAAGTGCGGTTTAAAAAACCGCTAAACAATATCAACATCAATCAAACTATCAAATTTAACGACCTCATTTCAAAAACATCGATTATCAATTTTTATTTTTTAGTTTTCGCGAATAACGAAAAACTTCAAACTTTATCCCTTTTAACAGGGTACAAACTTAACAACAAACTTAAACAGTTAACATTTGTAAAAAATAACAATAACAATGGCAGCCATCATTTCTTTAAAAGCAATAGCCAAAAAAACATAACTAGCTCAGCTGTACCAGCATCAGTACTTAGCCATCAACAGCTTAGAGCTGCTCAATTATTTACAAACAGCCACTTCATTTTTAATTGAAGACTAGCTGCCCATTACTGACAACTGCCGATAACTGCCCTTTAACACTCGCATCGCGATCTATTTATACTGACTGCCAAGTCAAAAATCTACATATAAATAATGCATCACTATTGCCACTCAACGGTCATAGCCAAAAATACAATTTACTATAAACATTTCAATAACAGTGGCAACAGTAAAAATTAAGAAAATTAAGCAGAGCAAGTTTGGCAACGACAACAATGTAAACAAGACATCGTTAGTAATGGCGCGATGCAAGTAAAAGATGGATGACCGAGTTTAAATAGAGAAAACTTTTAAATTCAACTTAAAGGTAAGTTAACAACTATATATATAAAACATAAGCATTTATATTCATAGAATTAATAATTTTTTTTATGTGCGAGGACAATTGATAGATATCAATTGCCCCCCACCACAGCATATAAAAAAAAATTTAACAAAATACCATCATGAGATTCCCCATAGTCCATAAGAAGTGTCACAAGTGATGTAATAAACTAATTACTAGATAACCATTGACAAAAAAAATTTCAAGTGATGAAAAACAACTCCCCACTCCGCAGATATACTAAAGAAAAAGTGATATGAAAAACATACATTATATACAATATTAATTATATGATGCAATATTCAAATTATGAACAAGAGTAAATATGAAGTATATATACAAGAAATGAATATATATGCAATATATGAAAAAAATATGAAAAATGAATATATATATACAATGAACAAATACGCAAGGCGCCTCACGATTTCACACACACATTCACACCATGATAACATAATATAAAAAAAAATTATGAAAAGCATCTACAGAGCTAAGAAATTTATTCAAACACGAAAGATTTATATAAAGATCACTTTTATAAATTTTAACAAATCACTTTTTGTCAACGGCTTCGTAAACTGGTCGGCAAGATTTAATTTAGAGGAAATATATTGAATATGAAATTTGCCCTCATCAAACCAATCCCTTATAAAAAATAGTTTAATATTAACATGACGCGTATGGAAACTCTCAATCCTGGACTTTGTAAAACGTATTGCAGCCTGATTATCAGCATATAAGGTAGGTATTTCAAAATTATTTTCTATCAGATTTAAATTAGAACATTCACATAAAATATTATAAAACCAGTCCTGCTCACGAACACAATCACACATAGAAACAAATTCTGACTCCATCGTTGATATGGTAATCCCTTTCTGTTTATTAGTACGCCAAGAAACAGCAGCATTATCCAAAAGAATTAACTGGCCACCCATAGAAACATAGTCGTCCCTATTAGCGGCGAAGTCAGCGTCAGAATAAGAAATTAATTTAACCTGTGTGCATTTAAGATGGAGCTTATTATTGACTGGTGAATTTTATATATCCAAGAAGTTTAAGTAAATCCTGCCAATGTTTAATACCTGGATTTTGTTGGAACTGTGAGAAAATGTTAGTGGCATATGCGATATCGGGTCTAGTACGGTTTGAAATGAAAGAAATACAACCTAAGAGATTTCTGTAAGGTAAATGAGAAGCTTCATCGATGTCTTCTTGAATAACAGGACAATCACTTTTTGAAAATTTGATACCTTTAACAATAGGTAAGGAGGAGATAGGTACACGGTGATTTTGAAACCTCTTACTGACTTCGTCAATATATTGATTTTGGTGGATCAAAACTCCTGTATCTGTATACTCAAACTCCACACCTAACAACTTGCGTGTGATACCCAAAATTTTCAAATCAAACTTTGATTTCAACAAACTTAAAATGTCATTAGCTTGAGATTCAGTCCTGGCAAAAACAACGATGTCGTCAACATAAACCAATAAAACAGAAAAATCATAATATGAATAAGCACAGTTACAATTTTCAAATTTATTAAAACCAAGTTCCAACAATACTTTATTTAATTCATAAAACCATAATCTGCCTGACTGGTGTAATCCGTACAGTGCTCTATCCAGTTTACAGACCCAGTCTTCTTTACCTTTTTCAGTAAAGCCAACTGGTTGCCTCATGTAAATCTCATCCTTGAAGGGAGCATACAGATAGGCACACTTAACATCACACTGTACATTAAACCAACCATAACATGAGACTAAAAGAGAGAAAAAAAACCTAACAACAGAAAAATTTATAACAGGCGAAAAGGTCTCATCATAGGATTCACCCTGGACCTGGTTGAAACCTTGCGCGACCAACCTGGCCTTGTATCTTACAATGTTGCCAGACTCGTCACGCTTTACTGTGTAAACCCAGCGGTTTCCCAACGCAGTCTTGTTCTCAGGGAGTCTCACAAGATGCCAGACACCTCTCATGGCCATACATTCTAACTCTTCCAACATAGCCCCATGCCATTCATCAGATTGTGCAGATTTTAAAGCCTGTTTATACGTTCTCGGGACCACCACATCTAGTCAACTAGCCGTGCTGGACGCGGAAGGTACAACACCAGGATTAACAACACCAGTAAACTTATTAAACTTAGAAAAATCAAAATCAGCAGGGTTAAAAACAATATTATTTAAATTACAAAACTTTTCAACATCATTAGGTGACCTTTGACAACACCTTTTACCCTCTCCATCAGGATAATAGTAAATATCGACCTTTTTTCCCTGAGGTCGAGGCACAACCTTCCTGTACCATACGGGATTGGTCATCCAGTTAGGAGAAGCAGTCTGCGGAGTAACTTGAGGAGCAGGAGAAACAGGAGAGACGGCTGGGACGACAACTTCAGTCTCGCTGGGCAAGACCCCAGAGGTACCAGGCTCCGGACCAGGAAGAAGGTACCGGTCAACGGGCCGTGGTTGTTCCTCTGGGACAAGCACCAACTCAAAAGAAGAGTCGCCCATCACCGCTCCACTGCGTAGAACATCACCGCTTTCAACAAAAGAAACATTAATGGTTTCCACAACCTTCCTCTCGTCTTCTAACCAGACCCTGTAACCACGGGTACGCAAGGCATAGCCCACAAGGACACCACGTTTTGATTTGGAGTCTAACTTGTGCTTATGCCTGACTTTTGGAACACCCACATATGTCAAAGTACCGAATGGTCTTAAGTGTCGAACAGAGGGTTTATTTCCTGAATAGAGTTCAAATGGAGTTTTGCAGTTCCCGCCATGACAAATACGATTCCATGTATAATTAAAGTGTAAACATGCTTCAGGCCAAAAATCATCAGATAAACCACTGGACTTTAACATTGCCCGAACACAGTTCATAATTGTTTGGTTGAACCTCTCACAAACTCCATTTTCTTCTGGTGTGTAAAAGTTGGTCAGCTCATGATTTATTCCATTTTCTCTACAAAAACCCTTAAAAAAAACATTATCAAACTCTTTGCCATTGTCAGTTCTGATCGACTTCAACTTGGTTCCCAAAAACCTTTCAGCCCTCAAAACATGTCTCTTAAAGACATCAAAACACATGGATTTTTCCTGGAGGGGGTAAACGGATGATCTACCAGAAAAATCATCTATTATTGACAAGAAAAAACATTCACCCTTTTTGCCAGGAATTTTAATTGGACCCCAAGTATCCATAAAAAGTCGATCTAAAGGTTTTTTGGAAGAAGAATGACTTAAAGGTTTAAAAGAAATACGATTTTGCTTACTCACATGACAAGGATCACAAAAAAAATTATCAACTGATTTTAAATTGGGCAGACCTTTTACAGCAGAGTTACGGATGGTATTAAAAATTAAGTCAGGGCTTAGATGATCAAAACGAAGGTGCCAGGTATCAAAGTCTTTTATATTAACAGGTTTTATTACAGGAAAAGCTGAAATTTCAGTATTATCATTTAAATTTTCATTAGAATTCTGCCCCCCATTCAATTTAACACTGTGCTTATTTTTAATTACTTTTGGAAATGTATAATAAATCCCGTCATGGAGTTTAGCAGAGAAAAGGAAATCACCATACTTGTCGACCACGTTTATTTTGCCGGCCTTACCAATAAATTTAGCACCACCCTGGTCGAATCTAGAACCACTCAAAAGATTTTTCCGCAAGTTCGGCGAATACAAGACGTTCCAAAGTTTAATAACAGTCCCATTAAAATTCAGTTCTACTTCACCCTTACCAGTAATGGGAAAAGTGACGCCATCAACAGCCACGTGTAACTCATCACCGGAAATTTCAGAAAAATTACAAAAAAAGGATTTATCTTTACAGAAGTGATGAGAGGCCGCCGTATCATAAGCCCAGCTGCCCTCTCTATCAAAACTACTTAAATTTGCTTCAGCAATGAAATTTTGAGCTTTAGGAGTTTTATCACGTTTTGACTGTTGACTAGAGCCACCCCTCTTAGAAAAATTACTTCTGAGTGGTTTTTCTTTTTCCCTTGCAGCTAGATCATTATTTAACTTAACTTTACAATCTTTAATTACATGGCCTTTTTTCCCGCACCTCCAACAAGTAAAAACAGGCCTGCGTTTAAATTTTACATTTTGGGCCTCAATAGAATATTCCGTTCTACTTTTATCAAAATTTCTAAGTTGAAGGCGCGTTTCCTCGGCACATAACTCAACAATAATATTTTTAAAGTTAAAGTCCTTATCAGGCCAACGAAGAATTTGTTGAACAACCTGATCAAATTTATCAGGTAGGTATCTCAAAACCTGAAAAGATAAATATTCGTCTGCAATAGGTTTATTAATGGATTTTAACTGATCAGCAATTTTAGATATTCTAGCTGCAAAAACACCAATAGATTCGCCAGGTTCTAAAAAACATGTCATAACTTCAGAAAACAATTTCATATGATAACTTCTACTATCTGGCTGGAAGTTAACCTTTAAAATTTTCCACGCCTCTGAGGGGTCAGTACATTCACTTATTAAACTTTTAAACTCACTATCAATATTCAAATATAAAATTGACATGGCAGCATTCTGCCTTCTTTTAAAGTCTTGTACTGCCTCCTCAGACACGGTTTCACTAACTTTAGGCTTAGTTTCGTCACCAGTGACGATATCATAAGCATTTTTTTCCATAAGTAAAAATTTAATATCACACTTCCAACCAGAGTAGTTAGTGGCATTTAACTTAGTGATTTGAGGTACAATATTATAAGCCATTTTTAAATAGTTACTTAATTATCAATTATACAGAAAACAAGAAAAGAACAACTGGTCAAGTTTAAAAAGATACCCTTAAAAAAAACCGCCCATAACCAAATAATATAGACTAAAGGTCTATCTTTCAATTAATTTTATTAAGCAGTTTCACATACAGTGGAAACGTTAATCTTTAAGTTTTAAGGGTTTCAATAAAAATAACCCGACCAGTGTTCAACTGTTATAACACATCAAATACACAAGTTTTAACAACAAAACAAATTTTATTCAATGAAACACAAAAAAATATATATTAATAAATAAAGTATATTCAACAGATTTTCAAAGTATAACATATTTAAAGTTACCTCATTTCACAAGAGATGCACAATATGTAGCAGACTAAACTTCACTATGACAAAATCATGACACATCATCATCTTCAAAAGAACACATATATTTCACAGATGAAAAAAATACGCCGCGGTCGCCTCGTTGACCAGCGGGAGACGAAGCATGATTATATCATTTAAAACTGAAGATCACTACCACACTGATTATATTACTGAAGGTTGAAGATCACAATTTGCATATCATTAATTCCATAATCTGATAAAAATCACTTATAATTTAATTTAATTCACTATTGGATGTTAGCAACTTTATAACTTGATTATGTAGAAAAATTTCAAAAACGTAACAAGTGCAGTTTAAAAAACCGCTAAACAATATCAACATCAATCAAACTATCAAATTTAACGACCTCATTTCAAAAACATCGATTATCAATTTTTATTTTTTAGTTTTCGCGAATAACGAAAAACTTCAAACTTTATCCCTTTTAACAGGGTACAAACTTAACAACAAACTTAAACAGTTAACATTTGTAAAAAATAACAATAACAATGGCAGCCATCATTTCTTTAAAAGCAATAGCCAAAAAAACATAACTAGCTCAGCTGTACCAGCATCAGTACTTAGCCATCAACAGCTTAGAGCTGCTCAATTATTTACAAACAGCCACTTCATTTTTAATTGAAGACTAGCTGCCCATTACTGACAACTGCCGATAACTGCCCTTTAACACTCGCATCGCGATCTATTTATACTGACTGCCAAGTCAAAAATCTACATATAAATAATGCATCACTATTGCCACTCAACGGTCATAGCCAAAAATACAATTTACTATAAACATTTCAATAACAGTGGCAACAGTAAAAATTAAGAAAATTAAGCAGAGCAAGTTTGGCAACGACAACAATGTAAACAAGACATCGTTAGTAATGGCGCAATGCAAGTAAAAGATGGATGACCGAGTTTAAATAGAGAAAACTTTTAAATTCAACTTAAAGGTAAGTTAACAACTATATATATAAAACATAAGCATTTATATTCATAGAATTAATAATTTTTTTTATGTGCGAGGACAATTGATAGATATCAATTTCAGCCAATGGCGTGTTGAAGTAGACGCTACACCTGTGAATAGACGTCGTGTAAGGAAAACAACATTGCAAGGCAATATGAGGAGAGGATCGCACATCCAGAAATGCGCGTTCTACAGAGATGCCAACATGTCCGGAAATTCCGGAGTTGTTACGGAAATAAGGTATCAAATACGGTAATACGGAAATGACATAAAAAGTACGGAAAGTGGTAGTTTCTCCTCTAATTTCGTCTCTTTGCCGGCAATCCGCTTTCGCGAGTCACGGCAGCACCGATTTCCATACGCGGCAGCAAACGTAAACAACAGCGAGAGGTAAGTGCTAGATCTACCCTTACGGAGAGAAAAAACGGCGAATCAGCGTGCAGTATAGCGTAACTCCGATGACGTCAGTTAAATGCTCCGCCCTCCAGCGGTATGCATGGTAGATTTCTTCCTCCCTAGCTTGTATTAGAGGGAGAAAATTATATTTTATTCCTTGTCAATCGATAATTTCACTCTAACTGTAACGAGTATCTACCGCGTTTGTTTTGAGGAGTGAGCGTCACCGTGGTTCATGTTGTGATTTGTTATTTTTGTCTGCCGCGTTATTGAATGTTATAACTCTTCAATGATAGTTGCCTTTAATATTTTTTATGAAAATGTCAGATCATCATGATCAATCCAAAAAACGCGTCGCAAATCAAAAGTTTATTGAAGATTATGCAAAAACAATGGCCGTGTTTGAAAGCCGGCAATGCACAATTTTCGGCATTTTGCAGAAAGGAGTTCTTTGGAAAATTTCGCATCATAGCGCTTTTTACTTTTTGATAGAGAACTTCAGTGCTGCCAACTCTCCCGTTTTTCACGGGAGACTCCCGTTTTTTAACCCTATCTCCCGTTTTTACGCTTTAATGTGTATTTCTCCCGTTTTTCTAATATTTTCGAAAAATCGAACTAAAAACGCTAATTTTTGACAATTCGTAGGTGCCATATTTTCAGATTTACGAAGGTATTCCAATTCACAATCTTTTTGCATCCACAACATAAATGTCGATATTAATTTAAAACTTACTTTATGAGATTTTAGAATATCTAAAGAAACAGAATCCTTCAATATTTCTCGCTTACGTAATTATTTTTAACTCCTCCTCCCCCCATATTTTCTTATCTCCTACTAGTGATCGGTGATCAAATGCTCTTTTGAACTCTTTTGTTTCTCATTCTTTCTTCATCTACAAGCCACAACAAAAATGTCAATATTCATTTTAAATTTGCTTTATTAGATTCTAGAGCCTATAAAGAAGTAGAAAGTTTAACAGTTTACACTCATGTAATTATCGTTTGACCCCCCCCCCCCCCCAAAAAAAAAAAAAAAAAAAAAAAAATCCCTTTCTCCAATTAGCTTTCTCATTCTACAACAAAAGAATCAAACATTTCCCCCCTGGTTTTAAAAAAATGTAGGGTACTGCTAGTTTAAAAAAAAAAAAGCACTTTTTAGATTCTTGAGGGCGATTTGAATTTTTAAGGACACATCTGACATTTAAAATCCAAACACTTAATTTAAAAATGTAGTTATAAATATGCATACAAAAAGAAAAAAGTCTTTTTTAAAATTTTTCTGTACTTTTATTTGTTGTTAATGTGCTGTTGTTAATGTGCACAATAGTTTTATTTATATTTACAGCATTTATCTTACAGCATTTAAGTTATTTTCTACGAATGCAGTAATGGGGGGGGGGATAGATTGGGGCAAAGTGTTTCTTTTTTTTTTTTTTTTTCTTCTTCTTCTAAACAAAGATCAGGCGAGGTGCAGCACCCTCCTGAAATTATCTGGGGAAAACTCTGGATCAATGTTCATAAAAACGTTGATCCAGTTGTTTTATTAGATTTTAGAACCAACTGAAGCGATATAGGGGTTCAAAATTCTTTACATATGTAGTTATTATTAGACTTTGTTAATGAACTTGTTAACTATTTGTTTTTCCCCAATAAGTTTAAAATATAAATTATCAAATAAAAGTTATATTAGGTCTTTTCAGTTAAAAAAGTATCATGTATTGAATAAAATAATTTTGTTTTGTTTTCTCCAGGAAACCGTAAATCTCCCTTTTTCTTCCTTGAAATTATGTGAAATCTCCCTTTTTCTCCCTTGAAATTATGTAAAATCTCCTGTTTTTTTTCCCACCAAGGTTGGCAGCTCTGGAACTTACTTTCTCTACCATTAAATCTGACAATAAAGAACTAGACAAATTAGGTCGATAATCATTAAGATTTTGAATTCGTATTTTTTATGCTGTAGAATATAATATTTTAAGTATTTTTTCCATCTTATAACCTTTTCCATCTTATTCCTTTCTTAATTTCTTTTCTGTTCTTTTAATTTTTATCAATTTATTCAATAAAATTTTATCTGAATAGTAAAGAGGGGCTACAAAAAAGTTGACTTGGGAAAAAAAAAAAAGACTGACCAGATTTTAATTAAAAAAGACCGGACTAGTCAGTTTTGATTAAAAAAGGACTGGAAATAATTATTTATTTATTTTTAACTTGTATATCTTACTACACATTTAATTTAAAATCATACTCATATTCTTGTTTATTATATAGCATCAAATAATAAAAGAATATAATAAAAATACCCTTTATTGTAGGTATAAGGGCATTTCTCATTATAATTTAAATAATTTTTCATATAGATCTATCTAATTGAATCTGTAAAAGAATAAGTCAAGTTTTCTAAAAGAGCTATGAATTCTGCAAAAAAGAGAAAAAGTTTATTATCTAAAAACTCAGTCAGTTTCAGGAGGATGTTGCACCTTGCCTGCCCTATGACTAGAAAAATAGCAAAAGTGTCTGGATTTTAAATGTTAAATGTGCCCCTAAGAATTCAAAACAGCCCTTGGGAATCTAGAAAAAAACCTTTTTTTTATTATTAGCAGCATCCTGCCCTTTTTTAAACCTGGGGGAAACTCTGACATTGTATTTTTAAATAGTATGGTTGTAAGATTGACTCCTGAAAAAACTCCTGAAATACGAATTTTTGACTCCAGAAGAAGGGTGTAAAACTCCTGAAATTGAACTTACTCACTCCTGATGTAAGGTTTACAATGTTGGCGTCTCTGGTTCTAAAAAAATTCATTGTTCAGAGTTTGCGTTCCTTTATTATCAATACTGTGTAAAAAATTTCATTACAAGACAAGAATTATTATATGTTAAAATTTTATCTTTACTAATATGAGGGGATAAAGCTGTTAGAGTGTAAAAATTTAATAGGAAAAAAAAAAATAAAAAAATAAACTAAAATACCACAATGATCTTTTTTTAATATGGCTTTTTCTTTCTTTCTATATTTTATCTCTCTCTCTCATTTTTATTTTTTTTTTTCTTTTGGCGGTTTAAATTATTTTGATAAGTTTGTTTATTTAAAAAATGTTTTCATCTTCAGGAGTAAGATTACTTATTGAAAAATGTAATTCAACTCAAATCTATACATAATGCAATTATTATTATATATATTTTTATTATTTGTGTTAACCTACTTGTTTCATGATATAGATTTTCGCTTAATTTATTAATAAAATCTACAATATATTAAGGTGCCTGTTAAATAATAAATTAAATTAAACATGGAAATAAGATGTAGGTTTTGCCCACAATGCAAGTAAAATATAAGTAGATTATTTTGAAGCAAAAGTAATTTAATTTTTCAAACTCCTTATATTCAAATGAACACTATTATAAAACTATTTAACTGATTTAATCATTTTATTTTATTCACAAATAGCTGGTAAACTGAATTTAAATTTAGTTTATTATTATTTATTTATTTATTTATATTATATTATATATTGAAACTAAACATGATAGAAATCTGAAATTTTTTATTTTAACTTTATACGAAATTTCATTTTATGCGTAGCATAAATGCACTTTTAGAATTAATAATACTGTTTTTTAAACACCTCCTATTGGGAGCTTCATTACTCCAAAACTGACTTTTTAAAAAAGTCTGAAAATTTGTTAATTCGAACTTCTCTCTCTATCTATGCTTAATAAATATATTATAAATGAATACTGCGTTTTTACTTAGAAGATTTTATACATTTTTATTTAAAAAGTAATATGTTTTTCATAGGATTAATAATACAAAGATTTTCTAATTATATTGAATACACAAGGAAAATAATTTTTACATAAACAAAATACAGACTAATATAGGTAATTATTATATTTCGAAAAATATTTAGCATTAAATAATAAGTAATAAAAAGCATTAAAAAATTGCACTAAACATTTTCGTTTTTTTTTTTTTTTTTTTTTTTTTTAATAACATTCTGAAAACCAGTAAAGTTCAAAAACTTTTCATTAGAAATATTTAATATATATATAAAGAGTGAGTAAATAAACTATATGTAACTTCAGTTTAACAGTTACTTTGAAAGAAAAAAAATCGAATGAATAAATTACATATTTTTTAAACAATGATCATTTTAAAAGGAAGAATTTTTCCTGATTTTCCGAAAATGTTTAATATGTATTTAAAATCGTTTGTTTCTCGGCTTCTACTACTTAATATATATATATATTCAGAGAGAGAGGAAAAATTAAACAAAATGGCAATCCGATTTATTTTTATTTATTTATTTATTTATTTTTAACTTTATATCAAGTTTTATTTTATTAATAGCATAGAAGCACTTGTAGAATTATTATTTGTTTTAACTATACCCATAATGGAAATATCATCCTACTCCAAAATCAACTTTGTTAAAAATCTGAAAGGTTAATTTGAACCTCTATCTATGATTAATAAATAAATTCTAACTAAATATAATGCGTATTTGTTTAAAAGATTTAATTTTTATTTATTTATTTTTTATTATGTTGAATACACCGGGAATAACTCTTTTTCAACCAACAAAATACAGAATACTGGTACATAATTATTACAATTGAAAAATATTTATCCTTAATAAGTAATAAAAATCTTTAAAAGAAATTGCATAAAACTTTTGCATTTTTTGAAAATAACATTCCGAAAAACAGTAAAATTCAAGAACTTTTCAGCAAAAATACTTTTAAAAAATAATGTAAATTCAGTTTAAAAGCAATTAAAACAAAGAAGAAAAAAAAAAGAAATTGAATGAATAAAGTACACACTTTTTAAACAATAATCATGTAAAAAGGAAAAAAATTTCTGATTTTTCGATAATGCTCAATTTGTGCTATAAATGGCGAAAAAAATTAAAAAAAAAAAAAAAAAATTACTATAATTATATATAAGCATATATGCACAGTCAGAAACAGTTCAACAGTTACTTTGAAAGAAAAAAAATCGAATGAATAAATTACATATTTTTTAAAAAATGATCATTTTAAAAGGAAGAATTTTTCCTGATTTTCCGAAAATGTTTAATATGTATTTAAAATCGTTTGTTTCTCGGCTTCTACTACTTAACATATATATATATTCAGAGAGAGAGGAAAAATTAAACAAAATGGCAATCCGATTTATTTTTATTTATTTATTTATTTATTTATTTATTTATTTTTAACTTTATATCAAGTTTTATTTTATTAATAGCATAGAAGCACTTGTAGAATTATTATTTGTTTTAACTATACCCATAATGGAAATATCATCCTACTCCAAAATCAACTTTGTTAAAAATCTGAAAGGTTAATTTGAATATCTATCTATGATTAATAAATAAATTCTAACTAAATATAATGCGTATTTGTTTAAAAGATTTAATTTTTATTTATTTATTTTTTATTATGTTGAATACACCGGGAATAACTCTTTTTCAACCAACAAAATACAGAATACTGGTACATAATTATTACAATTGAAAAATATTTATCCTTAATAAGTAATAAAAATCTTTAAAAGAAATTGCATAAAACTTTTGCATTTTTTGAAAATAACATTCCGAAAAACAGTAAAATTCAAGAACTTTTCAGCAAAAATACTTTTAAAAAATAATGTAAATTCAGTTTAAAAGCAATTAAAACAAAGAAGAAAAAAAAAAAAGAAATTGAATGAATAAAGTACACACTTTTTAAACAATAATCATGTAAAAAGGAAAAAAAATTCTGATTTTTCGATAATGCTCAATTTGTGCTATAAATGGCGAAAAAAATTAAAAAAAAAAAAAAAAATTACTATAATTATATATAAGCATATATGCACAGTCAGAAAATCATATTTTCATGTTATCACTTCAGTTAGGATTAAAATGTAGCATTCTGTTCTGTTACTTTTTAATTTTGAAAAGCTTATTCTTTTATATTATTATTAAAAATTTCTTTAATTGTATAGGTCTGCTTTTTCAAAAATAATATTGGGGGGGAGGGAGGATAAACGAATCTCACAATAGCAATTTATATATTGATAAACTTATCTTTCCCAAAAAATCATTCACGAGAATTGAAGAAAATAGGGACGAGTCAGCATTATAACAACTCCCTCATGCAGTCGTTATCATAAGGACTGAAACAAACCAAATCTTCACCGCAAATTTCTATGATTGAGAGGGGAGAATAGCAAAACGTCGGAATGTCACGTCACGTGATCAAAATAACGACTTTGACAGTCAGAATTGAGCTATAGTCGGATCGGAGAATAGACCCCCTGGATGAAAGCGCTGATGGGTTGCACTAAGAGAAGCAAGAGAGGAGCAAATTCACGTGACCGGCGAATGGGTTTGCCAGGCGCAACGTGTTATCACTAGTTTTGGCGGGGTACCGTTAAATAGGATAAAACCGTTCATCGTATTGAAACCTTGATAACAGATAATGGTATAGAAAACATTAATAAGATAATGAGAGAATTTGTCTAAAATGTACAATATATTATGAAGTGAGTTTTCAATTTTATATGTTTAGTATTAGATATGTATATAGTGTGTTTGATCAGTGTCAAAACTGGCTACTCGGGGATAAGCTTAAAATTATTTATTGTTATTGCATCGCAATATTGTAAAATTTTAAGCCAAAGAGGAATTACAGCAATCTATTTGCTAGTTGTAAATAAACTTTTTAATGTTATAAGTGAAATTTTAAGTCTTGTAAAAATGCACCAGGAGCTTTCATGTATGTTTACCACAATTTTTTTTTTCCAAATCTTAGATGCTGTGAAGTAAATTTTATTAACAAAGCGTGACGTTGGCATGATTCTGGTAAGTTTATCTTTTTTTTATACTAACTTTCTTCATCACTAAAATTTCATGATATTTTATTTTACAATTTTTACTTTATTTCTCAAGCCTTGTATAACAATCTATATAAATAAAGCAAATAGTTTGCCAGGAATACATCAAGGTGGACCACTTCTATTTTTGATTGGTCTAGATTTAACTACTTTGGTGATAAAAGTTGGCCATTTTTTTTAGTAAATCTGATGAATTTTTTAAAAAGATACTGCATCAATATTATAGTACTTTCTAAAATTTGTTCATTTTTTGTGTGGAAATTATATGCATCAAGTTATTGAAGATATTATGTTACAAAGTTTTCTTTTAATTAATTAAAATATGAAAATAAATATTAGTTATAATTTAATAGTTTGTCATTTCGGCGATGAGTTGATATGGGTATCGCAAATGCATAAGTAAACATTTTGGTGAGCAACGTCTGAGCTACTTCAGTGCCAAATTTCAAATCCCGCCAAAAGGTCCAAGCTCTTTCAATGTTTTTACACAATTTTTCTTAATTTTATTTTAAATATTTTTGTAATGCGAGTGGGGAAAAAAAGGTAAAGCATTTTTTAAAAATTTTGTCTATTTATACAATTATCTCCATATAAAATATCCTATGCATTTTTCGTTCTGTTTATTATCAAAAAGAAAATGACTAATGCAGTGTTTCATGTATTATTGACATTTCTATAAATTAAATTAAATTATCCAGTACCAAGACGTTGTGGTGAAGAAGTCACTGCCAAAGTCAGCGAGTGCCCGAAGTGTAGTTTTTAAGCAATTTCAATGTATTTTCTTTTTAGTTTTCATTTGTAGAACGGTTTAAAAAATATTGATTCTTTTTTAAATTCATTTAATTGTAGTGACCAGCAAAGCCTGTTAGTAATATTAAATAGATTGAAGCTGTGAAAATATTTTTTGAAATCACTCTGTTGTTTATTAAATTAATTTTGTGAATAAATTGTATAACATTAACTTTATTATTGGGCAGGTAAGATTTATTGTATAAGAATTTATGAAAACGTTAGTGATGATTCTGATAAAAATGATGCTGCAAGAAGTAAGTTGAGCTGATGGGTGTTTTAAAACTTAATTTTCTTATTTTTTGATAAATTTATATGAATTTTCATGCATGAACTTTTATCACTGTTACTTCACTTATTTTATTTATTTATTTCTTTATTTTTTGTTATCAATATGTTATAGTGATTGCGTTTTACCAAAATTTCATATAAAATTATCAAAAAACAAGGAAATTAAGTTTGTAAACATCCATCAAATTGACATACTTATTATGCATCCTTGGAACACTGAGCATTTTTCATGAAATTTTAAAATTTAATCACAATAGTTTCAATATTCATGTATAAACTTTTATTACTGTTATTTTTCTGTTTTCAATATGTTAAAAAGTTTTTGTTGTACTAAAATTTCATATGAATTTAACAAAAAATACAAAAATTAAGTTTCAAAACATGCACCAGCTCGATATATACTTATATACCCTCGGAGCATTAAGCATTTTTCGTGAATTAATTTTAACATGAACTGTTTCCGCAATCCTTGTCAAAATGAAGATTAATTTCTGAGCTACTGATAACATGAACAGTTTTTTTTTATTCTCCTTGAGATCATGGGCGTCAGTACAATAGGGCAACTCCCCCTGTACAATTCTAATAAGCATTTTTTTTTCCATTTAACTTTAAAACTATGCTATCAGAATTTTATTTAACCACTTCACCAGCCATCCCGAGATAACTCGGGGGGAAACATAGCCTTCCACATACTACAGTGGCCGGTGAAGTTTTTTTTTTTTTTTTTCATGCTGTGCTTGCCTCCCCACCCCCCCTGAATTTTTTTCTGGAGATGCCACTGCTTGAGATTCACACATTAACAAGGTTCAACTCTATAAACTAATCTTCATTTTGATGAGGATTGTGGAAATAGTTCATATTAAAAGTAATTCATGTTAATGAGGTTTGACTGTACACTGCATAAAAAAAGTAGACGGACACTTCTTTGCAATTTTTTAAAACCCTGTCTTTGTTTAATAGGAAATGTCAATTGAAATTCTTTAACATGTTTATACTTATCAATCTTCATAGTTTTGACAGACAAATAAAAATATTCAATTATTTATAATTTTAATGTAGGGAAATGCAGAAAAGAGAAAAGATATACATTTGCACAATATATATATATATATTTTTTTAAGTAGACGGACACTGGTCAAAAACTGCAATTATCTAAGTGGGTGTTTCTTGCGGAATACCAGTTTTGCATGTACATGTACATTTGGCATTTTGCCAATTGCTAACGTGCTTGACAAGATGGTTTTGCGTAGTTAAATTTCTTGGAGATGAATGTTCCATGCCACGAGGGATTCCGCTAACTGATTACCAGAAAGGATAGATTATAGCGCTGAAAAATGTTAATAAAGGAGTCAGAGAAATTAGTCGGCTAGTTCTATCTAACAAGCAAAAGTAGCATCAGTGATTTTCTATGTGCTCCTGAAACCCATGGAGTAAAGAAAAAGAGTGGCCAGCCAAAGAAACTTTCTCTTAGAGACCAAAGAAAAATTTTTACTGAGCTGAAAAAAACTGGAGCATCAATTCCCAAAGTTCGAATAAGCACAGGAATTACTAGCGTAACTTCTCAGACAATTTATAACTACATTAAGCACTCAGAGCTCTTTTAGTATAAGAAGAGAAAACATCATCCATGCTGGAAGGATCACCACGTGACATAACGTCCACAGTGGGCTCAAAACAATATGTCTTGGACTACAGAATGGATATCTGTAGTTTTTTCAGACGTCCCAGATGGATATCAATATTATTGGCACAGTTTGGAGAAAGAAGACAAAGTGTACTCTACTCGGCAAGTTGTTGGTGGTGGTGTGATGGTGTGGCTAGCTGTTGGCTATGGTGGAAGGACAAATTTAGTGTTCCTAAGTAAGAAGTAGACTCACAAAGATTATATTGAAACACTAAGCAGTGAGCTTTTGCCATTTGCGTGTGATCTTGGAGGAGAAAACTGGATTTTCCAACAAGATGGAGCGCCAATACACACAGCTAACAACTTTAACAAATGGTTTCATGAAAACAACTTCGATGTTTTACCCTGGCCAGCCAAAAGTCCGGATATGAATCCTGTAGAAAACATTTGGGCTATACTTGTTCATAAAATTTATGAGGATGGACGCTAGTATGAATCAATTCACCAGCTTAAAGAAGCTCTTACAAACATTTGGGAAATTTTTTGTCAAAAAAAGATTCAGAATCTCATTGATTCGATGCCTAACAGAGTATACGAACTTATTAAAGCAAATGGGAGAAGAACCCCTTACTAAAATCAGGGACGTATCCAGAGGGGGGGCTCTGGGGGCTCGAGCCCCCAGAGAACATTCGCATAAGGAATCAGAAGGATTACCGCAACGAATCTCTCAGTAAGAAAAAACAATCGCATGCAATTGTATAGCCCCAAGCATTACAACAAATTGGTCAACACAAAGTCAAAAAAGTATTTGTAGCTCCCTGCGCTCGAGAGAAGTAGTAAGGTATTCTACCGACAATGGTATGAACCACAGCTGGCACCATAAGCCAAGTGAAAGGAAAGAGAGAAAACTTATATATATATACATAATGTTGAATTAGGCTCCCTGAGTTCAACAAACCTCTGAAGAGATCTAAGACGGTCCAAAAACGAAAGTGGGTGTGAGCTGCGATGCAAGTAGAATAATTGGTTCTGCTAGCTACTGCCCTGACAGACCTTAAAAAACTAACACGTTATGTAAACATCTTTGTTACGATCGTCACAAAGCAGACAATATCTGAGTCTGATGTAGAATGCGATGATGGGCCATCGCTTCATTGTTCAATTTCCAAACGATAATCACTAATGACGTGCATCCACAGTTGAAGATACGCTGTGTCACATGAGACACCTGGTTGATACACACCCTGGTTACATATAGAAATGCTAGATAGTTCGATACGTACGCCATGCCAGAAGATTTTCAGCAACTACAATGCATATAAGCATGGTCCCGGGTCTGTAGAAGACACGTCTACCCACGCTAAACAGTAAGCCATATGAGAAGGCCTCAATGTGTTCACTAAAAATAGACATGTAATATGTCTAGGTTTAGTGGATGCCAGCACACAGGTCCTCATGTTTCCGGTAATATGATCTAAAGCAAGCATTATTATCTAATTAGAAAACCACATATATATATTATTTTCTTCTACACACAAAACAAGAGAAAAAAGTATTGGTTTGGAAACTTTTAGGCTTCTAGTTTTCAATGTATTTACATGTTTTTAGATCTATTGAACACCATTAGACTATTTTTGTAAACGTAGATATAAATTTTTTGTTGATTAGATTTTTGGGTACATCACTCAGCAGTTCGCTTAGCTGCTCTAGATTTCCCTTTTTATGGAAAAGATATATCTCGGATGTATAAAAAAAGAAGCTATATCTAAAAAAAAATGAAAAGTATTTGAAACATGGTTGTTTCGAACATAAATCATGCACCATACCATTGAATTAGGAAGTCAGCCAGTTTTTGGTATGTTGAATTTGAATGGACTTAACATTGCACTAAAGCTAGACAGACAGCATATCAACGGTCTAGAATTCATTTCTAGGGTAATCGTACCATCACAATTTAAAACCTCCACGGTGGAAATGTTTCCCCAACTTCAGTATACCTGAGCTATTACATTTACAAAACATGGAGAACACAACGGATTTTACTTGCACCTGATACCATTAATCTACATGACAGTCTTTGGATGGCTTCAGCATCAATCGCTCTGTCCTTCAATTACGAGCTCGACTCCTTATTAAGCGGACTACCGTGAGTCCAGTTTTTGGGGATTTTCTCCTTTTGTCCGCAGTTTATAACATCACGGATTAAAGAACTCTCTAGTAGAGACTTGTGCATTTTAAAGGACTAGTTCCATCAGTTTTAGGCCCGAGGCACTTTTTAGAATTATTATTATTATAAAATGTTTTCTTGCTATTTCAGATTTTAGGAATATTAATTCCATTGTTTGCCACCATGCGGCATTGTAACCGATCTTTTTTATAGCGCATAACCATTTTACTATGCCTAGATACGAATTTTAAGGTAATAACTTATATTTGTTTAAAAGTTAAGTTGATTGGGGAGGGGGGGACAAACTTTAATGTACACTTTCTTGGTGTACATATGTGTGGGTGCACGACCAACATTTGAGTGAAAGTTGGGCCCCCTCTGAAATTTTTTTCTGGATATGGCCTTGACTAAAATCGTTTTATTTTAGAGATACAAGATGTGTTCGTCTACTTTTTTTAAGAAAAATTACAGTGGAAATATGCACCATTTTTGTTTCCTGAATTTTTTCACTACATAATTCAAAAGGATTGAATCTATATCGAAAAAATAATAATATATGATGTCTCAAGAATATAATTATATTAGAGAAATGAACCTCATATCTCTAAAGAAATAAATGGCTTTAAAGTATTACAAGTAAGTGTTCGTCTACTTTTTTTATGCAGTGTATATGCTTTGTTTTTAAACCTTTTTTTATACCACAAATGCATGTTAATTTCTATTTTTTTTTTTTTTTTTTTGTATTTGTAACATTTTGCCACCCCTTCCTAATATATCCCGATTTTCCTTGAACATTGAGGGGGGAGCTTCAACGGTATTTTAGAGTAATATATATTTCTTTAAATTCAAAATTATTCTTTTCTTATTTTTATTTGCACAAAAGTATAACTAAAATTTTGTGTTAATAAATACATAAAGGTTTTTTTCTTCTTAAATATTTCATTTTTGTCTGATTTGTCGATACAATTTTATGTAATAAATTTTTATTAAGTATTGCATATTTATACAGGATAGTTATAATTAAATTCTTATACCTGAAATGTACAAGTTCATATCAATAATCGTCTTTATACCAAGTTTGTTGGCAATGTACTTGCCCGTTTTAACTGCAGAATGTTGTTATACCAAATATTTTAATTATAATGACTCTGTATTTGTATATTCATAATTTGTTAGTTTGTTTATAAAATAAATATCTCTTATTAACACATTTCTTTCAATAATGCATAAAAATAAGTAAATTCTCAGTACTACTCTGTATTGGCCAAATACTTAGCCCAAATTTGGCCGAGTACCAAGTATATACAGAGTATATACTCTCGGTTCAGCTCTAATTAAGATTTTGTACCATAAAATGGCTCTCCAAAGGTGAAATTTTATCAAATTTTGTGAATTTTTTCAGGTAATGTCATTAAGAAACTAATTAAAAGAATAATAAAAAACTGTTGGTTAAATTATAAATTCAATCCCCCTCACAATTATTATAATGTCTACTTTCTCTCTATATATGTATATAAATAACACTGTTATTAATTTGCATTTTCACTTACCCATTTTAATCAAATTTTAAAAGTAGCATCCTAACATAAACTTCAAAATACCAAATTTGAATTTCCTGCAGTCAGGGCCGTCGCAAGATGCTCTGCCGCCCTCAGGCAAGCTTCAATTCGCCGCCCCTTCATACGCTGAAATTTTGCTTAGACGAATTTTTATAACTTGAGATTTTCCATCAGTCAAAGTTTTTATAATGGTAACTCCATTTTCCCTTCTTAGTCACTAAGACTTTGTTTTAACAAAATTAAGTGTACGTAAGACCGTAACAAAACAAAATGTTGAGAAAAATTTACGGTCTTTTAGTTTTATTCTAAAAATTTCAGCATTTCCCTAACACTTTCGTGTGTTGTCACTTATTTAAAATCCACAATTTTAAGTTGACTAATCAAACATTGCATAAAAATTGCATGCAATTTAAATTAATTTAGTCACACGAAACTTTACACAGGTTCGTAAAACAAATAGAAAATAGTTTGTCAAATCTAATGCAGGGTGACCAGACATCCTCATTTTTTAAGGACTCTCCTCATTTTTAGATATCCTTCTCAGTTTTGAAAATTTATAATGTGGACCACATTTGTCCTCATTTTAAACTTTTTTGTCCTCATTTTCTGAAAACTGCTAACAATTTGTGTATTTTCATAAATTAGATTTTCCTTTCACCAATTCTAAAATATTAATGCTTTTTATCTTTTAGTGTTGTATCTAGATTGTTGAAAATGTTCGACCTGAGAATAGAATGAAATTTAGTGAATAAAATAATATTGTTATGCAGATAAAACCATTATCTAATTTCATTTGTACATATAAACATGTATTGCTGAAATAGTATACATTCTTCAATTTTAAAGTTAATTTTTTATTATAACTAAAAATTTAATAAATTTGAAAATTTCAAATTCATTTTATCTCTAAAACTAAATCTAATTTGGGTTAGGTAGTGGGGATTAAGGCCGATTGACTGCACTAGGGTCGTAGGCCTGAAGGGGAGTGCCCTCCGTGTGGGTCTTCCTAAGGGTCCTAGTCCGTATTTATGCAAGTTTCAGAGAAAACCATGGAAAACTCCGAACGGCTAGGTCAGCGAGAACGACCTGGGATTAAATTCGACACCTCACGTCTACCAACTTTGAGCGCAGATTCGCTCTGCTGCTGGTGGGCTAGTATCCAGTTTGTATAAATTTAAGCATACTTTTAATTAAATTAATGTGAAATTCCCTTCTTTTTTTTTTTTTTTTTTTTTTTTAGATTAAAATTTAGATAAATTTTAGATTTTTTAGGTAATGCATAAAAAAAATCTGGAGTGACTTTCTGAACATTAAATAATTAACAGTTGTATAAATAAATTAAAATAAGACAAATCCTTAAATAAACAAAAGTGAAAATTATAATAGGGTGTATGAATATATTTTTCCATTGTTTAATTTTACGCTATTGTACTTAGAATAATTTCATCCCATAGATCATAATGATAAAGAATATTTTGTGTTCCTCCCCTGTAAAAAATCTATAAGTGTGAAAATCATCAAAATATGCAGTTCGTGTGACTGTGACGTATAGTATGAGTGTAAATTTTCAGCTCAATCAGGTAAGGCATTTAGACACTATCGCACTTAAAAAAAATTGGGCCCATAGACCATAATGATAAGGAATTTTTCCTCGTGTCCCTATAAAAAGTCTTTAAGTACTAGATTCACGAAAATTTATACAGTTTGTACGTAATGACTTATAACATGTGTATAAATTTTCAGCTTATACGAATAAGGCGTTTGAGCGTTATCGCATTAAAAAAAAATTGTGGTCCATATACCATAAAGAATTCTTTTATTTGTGTGGCTGTAAAAAAACTATAAGTGCTAGATTCACTAAAATTAATAGGGTTAGTGCTATAGGGATTTACAAAGCGTTAAGGCGCTATCCTTTTCACTCTCACACACACATCATTATAAAAAAGTAAAAATGAACTCAGGGGACCGTAAAACGTGTATAAACACCAAAATCTCATAGTCAGATTTTTTACATGATTATACTTTCCTAACATATTATGTAAGGAAAGTACTGTAAAGGGCTTAGTTTAGACTTAATAATTCCCTTAAAATGTTGTATCTCAAATTCAGTGTTTTATTTCACACTCATGAATTCTAAATAATTTTGTCTTTTTCTTAAGGCCACCCATGTAGAACTCCATATACTATATGTATCCCTCATTTCTGTTTAAATTAACAATATCCGGTCAGTAATAGCTTTTTTGTTGCATACCGACAGGACTGGGTCCTAAGCGTACTCATCTGTAGTCTCCCAATTAAAACTTTTTCAGAACGTATCTGTCTATAAAAACTAGGCTAGATGGAATCGGACCCATGCAAAGATAGTTTCTTATTCTAAGCGGAAAGCTTTGTGCTTTCACATTTCTCATACTGTCCTTTTCACACATCTTGTTCGATTTATTGACGAATTTTACTAGCAGCAGTTTTCTCAACCAATTTAGATTCTTTCATGAGGATGGGAGGTGGGTAGGGTGTCTTTTTTACAAAACATTTTGTAAAAATATTTTTTTTTTCAATCTTGCTTTTTTTTTTTTTTTCGTACTTCATTTTAATGATTCGAGTGCTGCCCTTAGACAACTGCCGCCCTCAGGCATTGCCTGGGTTGCTTACTGCCTAGCGGCGGCCCTGCCTGCAGTTATTTGTTTTGAAGTTATACTGATAACAGATGCACATCAACTGCTAAAAGCTAAAAATTGGTTTTTCAGATTCAGTGCGCTTTAAAACATGATATTAAACAAAAAGAAAAGCCAGAGTTGAAAATAGAACTAAAAAAAATACTTTGTTTATAGTATAGGTTAAAGCAGGGCGCGAAATTTCCGCTCGCTAGCTCGCCATTGGCGAGTGGAATTTTTACTGTTGCGAGTAAAAAATTGGTCTAGTTATAGATAGAATTCTTGCATGATACGGTGACAGAAAGCATTTTTTTTTTATAGATTTAAATATGGCCTCATATTTCACCTCTCCCTTTTCTCTTCTCCGAGCGCCGAGTCTGTATGTGCGCTGCCCAACGATTGCCCCAGCCTGAGAAAGTAAAAATGCTTAGTAGGTACATGCATAAAAGTTTTATCGCTTCGGCAGTTTCGTTTTTCCCACTGTGATTTCTTCTAGCAGAGTGAGAATACAGGATCAGAGAGCTTCTTTGCCCGTCGCTCACTATCCGAGAGAAGAAAAATGCGAAAGTTTGCCTATGCGATATTTGCACATGAAAATGAGCCCGAGCCCTTTTAAAGATACTGCCTATGTTTATTTTGTTGAATAATGATCAAAAAACAGTTCACATTTTCCAGTTTTTCCTGAAACGCTAAGAATTTGTGCTTGTTATGATTTGTAAGCAACGATTTTATCTAAAAAGTAATTCTGAAATGACTATTTCAAATGACAACAATGAACAAGTTATACACATCGACATGCCGTCTGATTATAAAAATAAAATAGACGAAAAAGTCACTTCTGATGTAAAAAGTTAAATAAATAAATAGGTAAATATGGAAGCTTAATCTTTCATAATAAAAAGATTTTCACAGAATATTGTTTGGCAAAGTTTTTTTTTTCCCCTTCTTGTTTTCTTTAACGACTCTTCGCATTTATAGATATTTTAATCTTTTTGAAATCTCACATACAATGCATTATAATGATTTTTGATTATAGATGATGATGAGACATAATGATATACGACACACTTTTAATATATATAATTTTAGGCATATTTGTAAAAGCATTGGAAATAGTTAGGAAAAAGAAAAACCCAAAATGTGTAAAAAAAAAAAAAAAAAAAAAAAAAAAATGACAACCTATTTTGTGGCGAGTAAAACTTTTTTCCGGCGAGTGTAATCTGAGCTGAAATTTCGGGCCCTGGGTTAAAGAATTAATTATCCTTCCTGAGCAGTGTTCATCGACATAGTAAAATGTAGCAAAAAGTACTTCCATCAATTACATCTAATAGAAAAGAATGTTTAACTTAATTTTGGGTAGCCCTATGTTTGTTTATTATAAACTATATACACTTCACACTGTGCACTTAAATTTATTTTTATATGAAAAAAAACTAATACAAAATTAAATACACTTCCAGCAATTTCGAAATATAATCCCAATGCATCCAAATACTTTTGGCAATCCTGTAAACGATCACCAGTTTGATGACTGATTGTTAGTGTGGGAAATGGGGGGGGCGGGATCAGAAAACATATGAGTGAGAAGTATTGAACAATTTTACTTCTATATAAGATATAAAATAAATAAAATTTATCCTTATATTGTAATACAATAATTAGACTATTGCCCCTGAAGAGTACTGATTATTTTATTGCAATTTTGTTTAATGTTTTAATTTCATAAAAGGAACTTATTAAATAATGATACCAGAATAATATTGGATCAAAATTTTTTTTCCAGTGATATTTTACATTTTTCATTTCTTCCTGTGATATGTTTGAAAGGGTTTCTATCAGGGTTGGGTTTTTGACATCAAAAAGTGGTTTTTGACATGACAAGGGTTTAAACTGTCAAAAACTTGCCAGAAACCTGTATTGTCAATACACAAAATCTATAAATGAGCTAAAATCTGGTTAGAAATAGGATTTAGTAATATTTGCCATATACAAGTGGATATCTAAATATTATGCTGTTTATAAATTAACAAAACTTAAAACAATTTGTAGATAATTTATAAAAAATTAGGTAAATATACTGGTTTATAACCTAAGAAATATATACAAAGCAATATTTTGTATGTTTATGTTTATTTATATTAATATTTATGAAATTCTATAATTAATGAATTCTATAATGAATTTTAACATATAAGCCATGAAAACACAGGAATACTGGATTTTTTTTTTCTTTAAGTAAAACATAATATATGTAGGCAGTAAATTAATATGAATTTGAAAATAATTATATTTATAATCTATATTTATTACACTTAGCATTTATTAATAAATTTTTATCTATTTATTATTATTATTATTAATTGTATAAATATTTGTACCTGTTTATAGCTTGGACTATTGGTGTTTTGGGAGTAAGGCTGATTGACTACTTAGGCTAAGGGGGAGTGCCCTCCGTGGGGGTCTTTCTAAAGTGTCCTAGCCCATGTTTATGGAAGTTTCAGAGAAAACAACAAAAAACTCTGAACGAATAGGCCAATGAGAGTGCCCTGGAATCGAACCCAGCACCTCATGTCTACCAGCTTGGATCGTAGAACCACTTAGCCGCTGGTGGGCCCTACAGCTTAGAATAATAATTTTTTAAAACATCTGTACGAGTAAATAATAAATTTTTTATAATTTATACATGTCCAGAAAGCCTTCATATTTCTCTTGTGTCATGGTAATTATAAGAATTTCAGATGCAATTCAAGCTTGTTTAACATTCAGAATTATTGCTTTTTCCTAAAAACTTGCAATATCAGCAGTCATAAAAAAAAAAAAAAAAAATTAAATACAAAATATTAGGCTATGCATTTTTATTTTATACTGGTTAAATACATAATACTAAAACCACAATACTAAAAAAAAAAAAAAAAATGAAATATACAATGCTGTATTGCAAATAAAATGATCTATCCATGATTTATAAATCATAAATTTTTAGAAGCCTAAAGTTTTGTTTTTATATTTATCGTTATAATAATGTTTCTCCTAAAACATTAATATGTTTAACTTTTAAAACATACTTATAAATAATATCTTATTAAAAACAACTATATTTTTAAAGTATCACATAACTAAGTTTAACATATACTATAGTTATAAATAAATTTCATAGTAATATATAAAAGTATCAGAGCATATTTTGAATGAACATAGAAATAATTCATAATAAAATTTTAAAAGCCAAAAAAGTTTTGTTTTTTATATTAATCAAAATGTTGTAACAATGTGTTTTTCAAAGAACATCAATCTATTTACTTTGTAAAAAATCTTTATAAACTCTATTTTGTTAAACTATTTTTATATGACAATTAAATTATAAATATAGGTTGACATGACGATTTTAACCATGGTTTAAATCGTCAAAATCTGTCACGTGTCAAAAACCTGCCAACCCTGGTTTCTATACAATATGCAGGGCTCAAGGTTGCCTAAATTTTACATGACCCAAAAAAACCTGTGTAGTTTTTATCAATAAAACCCAAGAAAAAGCCCAAGTGGGTTTTTCCAAATCCTTGTTTAAAACTGTACTTTTGTCCAACTTACAATAAACATATAAATATAAAACAAATATTATATACATTATTAGAACATGAACGAAGAATTTTCAGAAATATTGGCGATGCTCAAACTGCTCTATAGAAAAAAATCCTGAAAAATTCCCCATGAAAAAAAAATGTATGATTATCTTATTAAAACAGAATTAATATATATATATATATATATATATTAAAAAAATAAAAGCAAGAAAAAACAGAGTTGCTTGTCAATATTGTTGCGTACTTGGGGGTTCGTGAGTACTCCTAGAATGAAAGGCAAAACTTACAAAAATTCAGTAATTTATTCACAGAAAGTTCCAGAAAAATACAGGCCTATAAACCAAGTATCAGCTTCAATTCAACCAGTAAACACAGCTTAAACAACAGCTGTCATTAGCAAATCCACAGTACAAACTGTATAGCAACAACACATAAAGCAAGTCTCTTTCAAAGAGGCTCGAAACAATGCAAGTATTAACGGAAGCTGGCTGAGAACTGAACTGACTAGCCTTGGCGAAGACAACAGCCTTTATATATCCCTGTAGAAAAGTGTGGAAAGTTCCAGAAATTTCCGTATCTCATCAGCCATTGAGATTAGAGCTTCCATGTTTGGTATATCCCTAATAAGGATTTTCTCGCCAAGGCCGCCAAAAAAATCACCAAGGTAGGAAAAAGTTGCCAAATTTGGCGCCAAACCCATTACCTGCCTTATTGGGGCTTTTTAATGCACTTTTAAGGGAAAATAAGGCTACTTCAACACTTAAACAACTAGAAATGCACAAAATTAGCACTTTATCAACTTACTAAGCCTCTTTCAAAGAATTTATACAAAAATAAACACAATTATTTACGATTTTGTTACACTGCCCCCCTCCCAAGGACTGCTTGTCCCGGGCAGTGCAACCCTTGGTCAAGAGGCGAAACTAAACAAATTTACACAATCTAAAATACAAAAACTAAGTTGCATATAACTATAAAATAGAAATATAAATTAAGTGAGAAATGTTTACAAAATTCACAAATATGTAGAAATATTTATAAACAAATATTTATATTACGCATGCACAAATTTTACCAGTATTTACATTTTAAATTTTAACCCTTTGAGTGCTATGGACGCACATATGCATCCAGCAAAAGTCAATAATATAGACTATGGACGCAAATACGCGCTTAGCAGATGTTATCAGTATGGACTATGGACGCAGATACGCGCCCGGCAAAAATGATCAGTGTACTATGCAACACTCGTATAAAGTATTCAGTCCCTGGCCGCGAGTATTCAGCACTCAAAGGGTTAATATTACCGTTAATTGTGGTACTTGGCTAGCCTGTTATAGTGCACCACCTTCGGTTTTGATGAAGGTGTTTTAGTGATCCGCTCTACTACATCATTCAGCCTTTTTAAGACTGTGTACGGTCCATCCCAGTTGCACTGTAACTTGGGAGAGAGTCCCTTGCGTCGAACAGGATTCCACAACCAGACCTTGTCTCCTTCCTGGAACTCGTGTTGTGTAGCCTTTAGATCGTATCTCGTCTTCATTTTCTCTGTTGCCATGTGAATCTGCTCCCGAGCAAAGTTGTGTACGTCTTCAAATCGTGCCTGGAGATCTTGGATGTAGTCCTCGGGCGATGAAGGCGAATCTGGTGGACAACCAAACAGGAGATCATATTGGAGATGGAGTTCGCATCCAAACAGCATCTGAGCTGGAGTATAGCCGGTGGTCTCATGGACAGCACTTCGATAAGCCAGCAGGAACAACATGGCAACTTCAAGTCCCAATCTTGCTGGTTCTTTGATACTAGAAGAGAGAGGTTATTCAGGATGGTACGGTTGAACCTCTCGACCATGCCGTCCGACTGGGGATGTAAGGGTGTTGTCTATGCCGAGTAGTTGACACAGTCCTTTGAAAACAGCAGAGGTAAAGTTTGTACCTTGGTCAGTATGAAATTGTAGGGGCATGCTGTATCTTGACACCCATTGCTGCACTAGGACCTTCGCAACTGTGCATGTCTCTTGATCGGGATTAGGATATGCCTCAGGCCACTTGGTGAAATAATCCATCATGACGAGGATGTATTTATTTCCACTGGAGGTCCGTGGCAAAGGACCCAAGATGTCGAGTGCAATCCGTTCAAATGGTGCTCCCACGTTATACCGTTGCAGTCTTCTTCGACTTCGTTTCTGTGGGCCTTTACATGCCGCACAAGCATCACAGGATTTACACCATTCCTCCACATCCTCCCTTGCCTTGCACCAGTAGAAGCGTTCCTGAACTTTCAGCAGAGTCTTCATTACCCCAAAATGGCCTCCGGTAGAGCTACTATGCAGTTGTTCTAAAACATCTGGAATTTTTGATCTTGGTAATACAATCTGCCATCTGAAGCTTTTCCCATTATCAGATTTCCACTTTCTGTATAATACGCCATTTCTGATATGAAGAGAGTCCCAAAGTGCCCAATAACTTTTCGTAATGGTACTAAATCTGGAAAATATCCTGCCAGGTAGGTCTGTTGCTGGTCGTCTCCTTCAGCTGTAATATTGGCTTTATGTCAGGATCTTCCAACTGGGCTTGTCTAAGTTCTTCGTCACTCCATGGATGGGGATCTTGTTCTGATGGTGTTGAGACAGTAACTTGGCACTTGGCAGGCAACCGGATTTATCGGCAGGTATTTCTGTTCGGCTCTAGAGCAGTCCGTGCAGCTTCCCGAGCAGGGCTTCTGTGACAAGGCATCTGCATTACCATGTAGAGTCTCTTTACGATGACGTATCTCGAAGTCATATTCCTAGAGGCGTTGTATCCACCTGCAATCTGTCCTTCCAGGTTCTTGAACTGGAGCAACCACATTAAAGATGCATGGTCAGTCCGGAGTAGGAATCTTCTGCTATAGAGGTAATGATGGAAATGTTCTATGGCTTTTATGATGGCGAGTAGCTCTTTCCTGGTGGTACAGTAATTCCGCTCTGGCTTAGACAAGCATTTACTCCTATAGGCAATGACATGTTCGTGACCATCAATTTCCTGCGGCAGAACAGCACCGACACTCTCATGGCTGGCATCTGTATCAAGTATGAACTGTCTGTTGGGCTGTGGATACGTCAAGATAGGCAATGATGTTAAGGCCTCTTTAAGTCTCTTGAATGCTTTTTCACATTCATCTGTCCACAGGGACTTCTGTTTGGCTTCCGTCAGCTTGTGGAGTGGTCTGGCAATATTTGAGAAACCCTTGACAAACTTCCTGTAGTAAGTGCATAACCCCAGGAAACTTCGTAGTTGGTGTACATTTTCAGGGCGACTGCAGAGATCTTCTCAGGTTCAGTTCTCACACCTTCGGCAGAGATGATATGTCCGAGGTAGCTTACTTCATGATGGAACAAGTTACACTTGCCTGGATTAAATTTGACGTTAGCCATTCTGAGTTTCTCCAGCACCTTTCGGATGTTTCGTAGAGGGTCTACAAAGGTGTGCCCCACAATGATAATATCATCCAAATACACCAGACAGGCTTCATAGGAAAGTCCTTTTAGCACTGTCTTCATCAGGCGTTTGAAAGTGGCAGGTGCATTACATAATCCAAATGGCATAACTTTAAATTGCCACAGTCCTTGTCCCGTGGTGAATGCAGTCTTCTCACGATCATCAGGATGTAATTCTACTTGCCAGTAACCGCTCTTCAGATCCAAAGTCGAGAACCATTTATTGCCAGCAAGTGTGTCTGTCTAGTGTGCCGTCAATTCTAGGAAGAGGGTAACTGTCTTTCTTCGTGATGTCATTCAAATGATGATAATCCACGCAAAATCTTGTTGAACCATCCTTTTTTTGCACCAGTACTATGGGAGAGGCTCAAGGACTCGTTGATGGCTTGATGACGTTGTTGCGCTGCACTTCATTTAGAAGTTCAGTGATCTCTTCCTGTTTAGCAAATGGAAGTCTTCTTGGATGTTGTTTGATTGGAGGATGATTTCCTGTATCAATTCTGTGCTGGGTGATGTTCGTTCTCCCGACGTCGTCAGGTGTTCAAGAAAAAAGGTCTTTAAATTCTTGGAGTAGTTTCTCCGCAGCACACCTCTGTTCACTTCCTAATTCTGCATTCTTGAATAGTTCCATTGTTAATTGCTCAGAAGACTTAGATTCGGTTGATGCATGTAACAGGAGTGCAGGTTGCTAACAGCTCATCCTTCTTCACTGTCTGGATCTTATCTCTGATGTTTGCGACTCTCACTTTGAGAGATCAACGAGAGATAAAGCTACCAGAACTTCTCTTGGGCTATTGTCTGTATTCGGGTATTCAATCAGTCCATAGCGAAAGTATTGCTTGGTAGGAGGTGTTCCTGAAACTATTGTCTCTGTGTGTGGAGGGATGGAAATTTCAGACTTGGTTGTTATCTGGCAAATTGGCTGAATGTCTTGATTTTCAGTGTTGAAAACAGCTATGTCTTCCGAACTCGAATGCAGTTCATTATTCTTGAAGTCCAATTTAAAGTTAAACTTCCTCAGGAAATCAATTCCAATGATTAGAGGATCTCTTATATCTGCCACATATGCCATATGATGGTAACTGGCATTTCCAAAAGTGATGGTCAAGTTCATTTTTCCATACATTTTGACTTCGTCTCCGGTCGCAGTCTGGAGTTTAACACAGGGCGGCGTCCAGATGATCTTCTCTTTTAGTTCTTGAGCCAAATCCGTTCTAATGATGGTCACATTGGCTCCCGTTTCCAGAATCATCCGGCAGGTGGTGTTGTTAACTTGGCCATAGACATAAAGTCCATTATCGCCGCCACTCATCGATGACACATGAAATACTGTAAATTGGGGCTCTTTAATTTCAGGCAACCTCCACCCCGCGAGATGGCTCTGCAGTGATGGTGAAGCCGGGTGATTTTCTTTAGTTGGTCGTACAAGGCAGTTCCTCTTCACATGACCATCCCCTCCACAGCCCCAGCACTTCATCTTCTGATCCTTTATTTCCATATTATTTTCCAGGCTGCCATCTCTTTAAGATCTCTGCAAGGCTTCTCTTCATTTCATTTTCATCAGCAGACGTATCATTTAATGAGACTGCTCTTATGGTATGGTGGTCTTTATGGGAGGCTTGTTGAGCTGCCTCTATCCTAAGTGCATAGCTTAAAGCTGATCCTACATCTCTGATGTTGGAGAGTCTCAGCGCTTTCTGAATTTCTGGATTCCGAACAGCATCGATAAAGTACTGAAGAGCTAGATCGTTTAGAGTGTCAGCATGACAGTCTGAGAATGGTAGGTGTGACAGTCTCTGAATGTCCGCTGCCAGCTCTTGCAAACTTTCGCCCGTTTTCTGGTAACGGGATTTTAGCTGGAGGCGACTATAGTCCTTAGAACACTTCTCTCCAAACCGTAGCTCCAGTGCTCTAGTCAGGGCCTCGAAGTCGTTCCTTTCTTCTTTAGAAACATTTCTTAGTATCTTGGCTGCATCTCCCCGTAATGCTGCTGCTAATTGGACTGATTTGGCGGTAGAGTCCCAGCCGTTAGCTTCAGCTACGATGGAAAACTGCATCTTATATACATGCCAGGAGGAACTGCTGTCGTAGGTCTATAGCTTAATATATTCCTGATTCTGGATTCTTCTCTCTTTCTTTTCAGTTTCCTGGGGCATGGGTTCTAACTTTTCTTCCACTTTTCTCTCCAGATCTTCTTCTGTTCTTTTCAATTTACCGTCTATCTCTGAAAACCTTCCTTTCAGTTCCTGATGAAAATTTTCTTTAACTTTCGCCTCAAAATTCTCTTCTATCTTCATAAATCTCTCTTCAAAATTTCTTTCTACTTTCATAACATTTTCTTCTGTCTTTATAGCTTTCTCTTAAAAACTCTCTTCTATTTTCAAAACTTTCTCTTCTATTCCATCCACTCTGCTTTCCATATCCGATAATTTACTTTCAATCACTTGCTTTACTGCCGAAAGTTCTCTTCATCTCCTCCTGATTGCATTCAACTTTTTCTTGAATTGACTTGATTTCTCCCTGAACTTCACCCAAACTGCCTTTCAACTCTTTTTGTCCTTCTTTCTTTCTTTCGATCAATCTGGTTTCCATCTTTTCCTGTCCTGTTTCCATTTTCTCTATCAATCCAGATCTTAGCTCATTCATTTGAGCAGTGAGACCTTCTAGAAGTTTCTTCATTTCTTGCTCCATAGCTCTCGTTATCACCATTCACAGACAACCCCACTCCTAACACCTGTAATGTTGCGTACTTGGGGGTTCGTGAGTTGTCCGAGAATGAAAGGCAAAACTTACAAAAATTCAGTAATTTATTCAGAGAAAGTTCCAGAAAAATACAGGTCTATAAACCAAGTATCAGCTTCAATTTAACCAGTAAACACAGCTTAAACAACAGCTGTCAATAGCAAATCCACAGTACAAACTGTATAGCAATAACACATAAAGCAAGTCTCTTTCAAAGAGGCTCGAAACAATGCAAGTATTAACGGAAGCTGGCTGTGAACTGAACTGACTAGCCTTGGCGAAAAAAACAGTCTTTATATACCCCTGTAGAAAAGGGGATCCGGACATGATATCGCGTTACAAAATCTCGCCGGACAAAATATCGTGCCGTTTAAATTAAAATAATGGGATCTATTTCATGTGCGATCTCTTGTGAGGTCCATAGGACCTTATAAATATATATATTATAGAGTGGAATTTCATTATTTTATCTATATTTAATTTCAAGTTATTTTATCATTTGCTTTTCATCATTCAAAATACATTTTAAAAATATTGTGCATCACTGCAGACAAAGCTTAACATTGTTTACAAGCCTGAATTAAAAATTATAAAATTAATAAGCACTATTGAATTAATTATGACTAATATTGACAAAAGTTAATAAACATAGTTTTTAAACTCTATTAAGCAAAATTCATAAAAAAATTTGTGGTAAATATGAATGTGTTGCCTTGAAATTTTATATCACATTACTAATAATTACCAACTCATTCATATAAAATGTTGTAAAAGTATCATTTTATTTATATAAACACCAATCACATTAATTTTGCTTTCCATTCATTTATATAGCCGACATTTTGTCCTGCGATATTTTGTCCCCAACCTGTAGAAAAGTGTGGAAAGTTCCAGAAATTTCCATATCTCATCAGCCAATGAGATTAGAGCTTCCATATTTGGTATATCCCTATTAAGGATTTTCTTGCCAAGGTTGCCAAAAAAATCGCCAAGGTGGGAAAAAGTCACCAAATTTGGAACAAAATCCATTACCTGCCTTATTGGGGCTTTTTAATGCATTTTTAAGGGAAAATAAGGCTATTTCAACGCTAAAACGACTAGAAATGCACAAAATTAGCACTTACTAAGCCTCTTTGAAATAATTTATACAAAAATAAACACAATTATTTACAATTTTGTAGCAATATAAAGGAAACTGTAGGACTCGAGGAATGTAAAATATAAATAATTACAAGATTAAAAGAACTTTTTATATACCACGGTTTTAAATTTTCTGTAGAATCATTATAAACTTGACAATTCTATGTATTAATAAATACTTAAAAAAATTTTTTTTTTGGTGTGTTATCCCATCAACTTGAAAGAAAATGATCAAATGATAATAAACAGAGCAATTATAAGAAATTTTCAAACATTTATTAATTGAATAAAAATATTAAAAGAATGCATTGTCATCGTGTTCTCAGCTATTCTAAAAGTTTCAAATGTCTAGCTAGTCAGGAAGTTAGTTAAAAATCGTTTGCAAGATTTGTACTGGACAAACATACAAGAAAGTGAGTAAATAAAAATGTGGTAATAAATAAAAATCAAATAAAAAAAAAAAATTCAGAAAACTTTAACGGTACTACACTATTATGTAATGTAGAGGGACAATAATTACAAATGTTTTATGAAAATCTCTTGACTATGAAAAGTTTAATATAGCAATATGAAATACTTATTAAAATCCAGTTTTTTAATGTAAAGGGCAGATAAAAAAAATTAGAATATTTAAAGTACAATTATTTAATTTTTTAAATTTCTTTATAACTTAAATCATAAAAAGACTTTAGAAATTTTAAAATTAAATTTTTAAAATTTTGATTTTAAATGAATATGAGGTTATAAGATGGCAAGGTTTTGTCATATTTAAATCTATAAAAAGAATGTTTTCTGTCACTTAATCATGTAAGAATTCTGTCTATAACTAGACCAAATTTTTACTCACCACGAGCTGGCAAGCGGAAATTTCGCGCCCTGATATAGACCGTATGAACTTGTTCATAAACTCAGATGGATAATGAAAGTTTGGGAGCAGGTTTGTAAAGATTTAATCGCTTAATTCTCTGTAAAAACAAAAACAAAAAAAAAACAAAAAACACTAATAATTTTTTAGAAGCCTAATATTTAATTAATGTAGAAATATTAATTAATTTGATGTGTAGCATGTGTTTCTTAATTTTATACAGATTAATTTATTAATTTTCAATTAATAATTAGTTAAATATCTTTTGAAATTTAAATCATGTTTATTAGTTCCACTTATTATTACATTTGGAAATTTCTTTTCAAATTAGTAGAAGAAATATTTTTTCTACAGTTTGGGAATATTTGTCGGATATAAAAATCAGCCGCTTAAAATAAAATTACTTTGGCTCATAACAAATGTGATTTTACTGAGTGACGGGTACTGTTTATATATATATATATATATATATATATATATACTGTAAAAACCAGCATATGGGCTGCATTCACGTATGGGCTGCACTAATGTAATTTTGGTTCCGGAAAAATTAAATTTTGCAGAATCTCCACACCACGTGTAAAGGCCTCACTTCGAAAAATAAACTAATACCTAAAATTACATGAAAACAAGTACGATTTATAAATTCATTACAATATTCATCATTTAAATATTGGATATATCGGCATTGCTGCTTTGTTCGCCTGACAAAAAGTTGTGTTTTCTTTTGACTCAAAACAATTGTTGCCAATTCTTGCACTTTATGGTGTTTATTCAAAGTTTTGTAATTGTTGCTTTTTAACGCTAGTTGTGTGGTGCTTTTTCAATTTATATATATATATTAGCCGCCTACGGCGACCAGCTGGTTCGCGATCCTTGAAAAATCCGACTTTACGAAACTCCCGCTCGGTGGCGGCTGCGGCGTCTTTTTCCCTTCCTCGGTCATTAGAATTTGAAATATTGAAATTTAAAAATATTACAGCGTCATCTGGCGTTAGAAATTTCTGTAATTACTGTTCAATTCCAAATCAACAAAACTTTCAAATGATGTATTACTTATGAAATTATTTTAATTAGTAGCTGAGATACACAAGAAAACCTAATCAGGACACCTTAAAACATGTGAATCAGGTGAAAACTCAAAATTCACTTTTGATAATATAAAAGTACTTTAAAATATCTTTTGAATGATGCATTAAAAATAATTTAATCATAATTAGAATTTGAAATGTTGAAATTTTAAAATATTACAGCGCCATCTGGCAGTAGAAATTTCTGTAATTGTTCAATTCCATATCAACAAAGCTTTCAAATGATCTATTACTTATGATATTATTTTAATTAGTAGCTAAGATACAAAAGAAAACCGATTCAGGACACCTCAAAACGTGTAAATCAGGTGAAATCTCAAATTCCACTTTCGATAATATAAATGTACTTTAAAATATCTTTCGAATGATGCATTAAAAATAATATAATCATAATTAGAATTTGCCGTATGCAATGGTTTTATGCATAAAATTAAAAAATTTATAACTCATTCAGTTTTTGGAAAAATGAGATGAGATGTGAATCGTCTAACTGAGATCTATATACAAAAAAAAGAAAAAAAAAGAAAGGATTTATCTATAAAAGATTTTGAGTTATGAAATGTTTTGTGAAAAAATCGATGTTTTGTAAAATCTGAAAATATGGATTGCTAATCCGTATTTTGTTAAAATGTGTATATGGTTTGAAAGAGGATTAAATGAGCTTTCCAAATATACCAATTGTTAAGAAATGGAACAGTTACTCGGTCGTACAGGGCGATTCCAAAAAGATGATCAAGAAAAAGAGAAATTTTGGACCGTTTAAAAACTTTTTTTTAAAATATAAAAGATCTGTATTTTTCAAAAAAAAAAATTGTACCGTAAGAATCACTAATAAATGCTCTTTCTTGTGGTACAGGTGTATTTTCGGTATCTGCAACCGCTAAGCTGGGATGGCTTTACAAAAACGCACAAAATTTTCTCTCTGTGTTTCTTCTTTCAAGGAACGCGCTGAATTCTACTTGGAGGGCGGAAAATACGATCAGCTCGCTTTTTAATTAGACATTGATCGATGTTTTAATTAATATTTCCAGATCTAATTACAATTTCTAAATTCTGCTTTTATGAGCCCCTCGGGAAGGCTTTTGAGCGCCCTCATGCCAAATTTTGTACTTCTGCGTTCAGTAGGGGCTGAACGTATAGATTCAGACAGACAGACATCTTCTTTTATTATTATATATATATATATATATATATATATTGTTGCTTCTGTGGGCTTCTTGTATCAAGTGAATAGATTTGTGAATAAGTCTGTTTTCTTTTTATTGTTTTATTTGTTAAATTGCCCCCCACCCCTTTTTTTTTTCTCATTTATTGTGTGTTTCATTTCGAATTTTTATTTTACCAATTATTTTTTAATTGTTTAACCCCACCTATTTTCATTTTAACTCCGTCCACTTTTGATTTTTGAATTTTCTTTTTCATTTATTTGTGTGAGATGCGTTACCGCTTTCTTTGCAGCACTCGTACATACTGCGCTCAGCTGACAAAGGATCATGGTTTCTTTCAGTCCAAAAGAATTGTCGAGAGTTCTTGCATTTTATGGTTATACTTTTCTAAATGCCAATTTTTATTTATTTATTTATTTAATTTCTTTAAGTTGTCTGATTTTTCTGAAGCATTTGTTTTAAATTTGACGATTTTTATGAAGTACTAGCCACCTTCGGTGAACAGCTGGTTCGCGATCCTTGAAAAATCAGACTTTACAAAACTGTCACTTGGTGGCGCCTGCGGTGCCTTTTCCCCATTTCAGGTCTTACAACAGCTTATTGACATATAGTGAAAAAAGCTTTGTTGAAAAATTTAATGGCAGTAAATTCCCTTTCGGCAGCACCTGCGGCGCTCTCTTCCCGTTTCAATATCTGAAACAGCCTGTTCGCTCACCATTTTATGATCGTTCAAATTTCTGACTTTAGCAAAATCCCGCTCGGTGGTGCCTTATCCACGTTTTGGAACTTACAACACCTTCCTCGCTCATTAGAATTTTAAATATTGAAATTTTAAAATATTACAGTGCCATCTGGCGGTTCCAAATCAACAAAGCTTTCAAGGTGTTCTGGTTTTTCTGTGGTTTTCCCTGAAAATCCCGTATGGAATTTAACGGCTTCTATCGGTTTAAAAGTCCACAATATTTCAAATGATGTGTTATAACTAATTTAATTAGAATTAGAATTCTAGATATTGACTTATTAAAATATCAAACTGTGACAGAGATTTGCAACATATACTCTTCGATTCCAATTCAAAAAACTTTTAAAATTATATATTACTTATGAAATTGTGTTAATTAGGAGCTGAGATACAAAGGTAATATTAACATTTTTATAAAAAAAAAATTGTGTCTGACTCATCCATGTTTTTTTTCTCCAAAACTTGAGAAATTCTAGGCTATATAACATTAAAGATCATCAGTACGAAATGTGAGCGAAAAAATTCAAATCTCTGCACAATATAAAAGAATAAAGGCATTCTGGGTCTTCCATTGTTTTCTCTGAAACACCCGTGCATTTTCTGCATTTTTTCCCCTTTGTCCCCCTCCTTTTTGTCCCTCCTAATAATTTTACACTCGAAAATATCTGCAATCGATTTATCTTGCTTTAAAATTTAATCATATGAATTTCAGACACTGTAAAACTTTTTTTTTTTTTCTCCCCCACCCTCTTAAGTCTTTCCTAATAATTCTACACTTTCAAAAATATTCACAATCGAATTATTGGGCATTAAAACACAATACTACGGAATTTCAACAGCATATCTCAATTTAAGATACTGCAATATACAAAAGACAACTTAATCTTACATTGTCTTTTGGTCACATGAGTCGTGATAAATATAATTCCCGATAAAAATGTATTTTTTTTTATTTATTCACATATTTTCTTGAAAATTGAACTGTAACTTTATAATATGCTGTCTAGGCCGAATATCAATTTAAATGTAACGTAAATGAAAATTTGAAAAGTTTGAAAATTGCAATTTTTTCCCCCACTATAAAACATGTGACATCTTAATTGATTACAATCATTTCCTTTTTCATCCAGACAGTCGTCTGCGATCTGTTTTCATCGCAGACAGTTGAAATGATGTTACCATCTAAATTTTATATTTTAGTTAATTTTAAAAAATCTAAATGTTGTATCGATAAGCCGCTTTCACTCTTAGATTCAGAAAAATTGCCGCTTTCATTTGGTACCAAATTTGTAATGATCAAAGTAATATTTCTAATTTATTTTCCATGTTTTCTACTTTTAACTCCGTTAAAATATCATTTTTAATGCAATCCCGATAAATTCTCAGTCAATGAGATCGCTTTTTGATTAGACGTAGGTCGACATTTTAATTAATATCTCCATAACTAATTAAAATTTTTAAATTCTGTTTTCAGGAGCCCTTCAGGAAGGCTCCTGAGCATCCAATGTCAATTTCTGCATTCAATAGAGGCTGAACGTATAGATGCACAGACAGAGAGACAGACAGACATACATCTTCTTTTATTATTATAGATTGATTATTGCAAATTATGGGCTGTCACACACGAATTGCATTAGTGCCTGTTTAGTGCAAAAAAATAAGCGTGGTATTGCAACTTTTCACACTTAAACATTGAAGGAGGAGAAGAATGAAAAATGATAGAACTTTTAATCTCTAACTTCAAAAGTTTTGGTAGACTCCTGCCCCAGACAAATTGAATACTCCCTTTTGCAGGTGGCAGAAATCCAAAGCATAAACAAGTTCATGATAGGTAACATGCTTATGGCAAATCTAGTGAGCAAGTTAGGTGTATGAGCAATGCTATTGTGACTCGATTCAAAACCTGTTTTGTGGGTTCGAGTTAACACTGTAATGGTATGGTGCTTCATACAACCTCTTGGGATACAATGTGATGTTGGCGTGAAGGGTGTTTTTTTTTTTTTTTTTTTTTTTTCTTAACACTGGTTGGAAAGACAGTAGGAAACAAAATCTTATTTGTGTTTTATATTTAATTTTTTATTTCCTTCTGAAAAGTGAAAGCTGAACTTTTTTGTTCCTATTTTATATTAAATGTAGTACTAATTGTTTATATTTTTCTTAATATTGCTCTAGGGTTTCTTCTTCACCTACAAATATGGACAAAGTGCTATTGGCAGAGAACATGAGTGAAAGAAGCAGAATTTTAAATTATATGAATGTATTTATTTTGTGAGATTTAAAAAATTAAATAAATACTAAGGAAATAATCTTTTTAAATTCTGTGTCCTTTAACCGATTCTTTATCATGATGAAATTTTGTAGAATTCTTTTAGTTTTACAAATAAAGAGTTATATAAATAAAGGCCATATTATATCTTGAATAGTGCAGTCGATTTAGTTCAAATTTGGTAAGTATATTATATATCATGGTTGATTTTACAAAAATAAGTGTCTTTTAAGTTGTAGACCTGTAAATTAACTGTTGTACTTCGTCACAATATAGTATTTCTAATATGCGGACCTTTTCAGGCCACTTAGAATACTTTTTTATTCAGTCGAGTTGTCTGTCATCGAGCCACTTTTCTGCTATATTTTGAGCCTAAGGAAGCAGAAATGTAACAAAAGCAGTTTCACCTGTGTACACCGTGATTGTGAGGCAAAAGCGCTGGGCTATGAATCCAAAGGTTGTGAGTTCAAACCCACTCGAGGGCGAGTGTTTAAAAATGTTTTTTGTATAATTCTAAATTGTTTATTGCTAATTAAAAAGAATGCTTTTTTATCGGCGTCCTAAAAAATAGTAAATAAGGCAAAATTTTCTGTACTCAAACCAATTGAAATATAAAAAGCATTCATTGATGACTAGATTCTATAACACACTTCATCATCAATGAATGCTTTTTATCTTTTAATTTGTTTAAGTACAGAAAATTTTGCCTTATATTCAGCCGGGTTGTCTTTCATTCTGCTGGTGTGTCATCGAGCCACTTTTCTGCTTTTTTTTATCTCGAGGGTCATCCCTATGAATATGAGTGACCCATGAGTGACTAGCTTTTAAGTTACAAATAAAAAATAATAATATATAAAAAAAAAGATTTAAAAAAAAAAAAAAAATGCTTTTTTAATCGGCATCCTAAAAAGTAGTAAATAAGGCAAAATTTTCTGTACTCAAACCAATTAAGAGATAAAAAGCATTCATTGATAACTACATTCTACTATATAATAATACACTTTATCATCAATGAATGCTTTTTACCTTTTAATTAGTTTGAGTACAGAAAATTTTGCCTTATTTACTACTTTTTAGGACACTGATAAAAAAGCTTTCTTTTTAAGAATTTTTTTTTTTATATTATTTTTTTTCCTGTTTATTTATAAGATTTAATCCTTCAAAAAATTATATCGGTTGCACTAGTAACAATTGTTATCTTTCATATATGGCTAACAAATATATTTTCATAAGAAATATTCATAAATTTACTAAAATAAATATTGTCATTTCCACATGCAGTACAAATACACTTCACTGGATCCTAATTTGCTTTTTCACAAATAAACAACCCCCTCCCCTAATCTCTGCACAAGGTAAGGACAGGAAGAAAAAAAAAGTTATTGCCTGAAAATTCTTATAAATTTGTAGCATCACATATTTATTCTATCCTTCTTTTTCTTTTCTTTTTTTTTTTAATTTCATAATGCAAGAATTTGGAACAAAAAATTATTAAATAATTCTCTGTTAAACCAATGTATCTGGTGTTGCAAATTAGGAGCCACAACATGCGAATTGCATTTCAAAAAAACTTATTTTGTGTAAAAGTCAAGCTCATAACCATGATCTTTTTGTACAAATGTTGAAGGCAGAAATTTGAAAAAAAATGAAGAAAATTAAAAATTTTAATTGCTCACTTTAAATTGTTTTTGAAACTCCTGCCGAAAAAAATTCCATGTTTCTTCTGTGAGTGACAAGAAAACCAGAATACAAAAGAATTCATAGTAAGCATCTCTTATAGCAAACTGTCTGGCAAGCGTGCTTGGCATAGATGTGAGTGGCATGCAGTGACTTGATTCAGCATGGTAGACTTAGGGCTTCAATAGTGCTGTGCTTTATACAATGGTTTAGGTAAACAATGTAATAAAATATTAAATTTAGTTGACTACACAAAGGTCATAGGACTTGGAAGAGTGAAGGTCTTTCTAAATGGTTTTATCCTGTATTTAATCGGATTTCAGGAAAAAAAAAAAACACAGAAAACTTACAGCAAAGTTGTTAAACACAGATTGGAATCAAATCCAGTATTTCCAGTCTACCAACTTCAAGAGCAGAACCTCTTTGCCATGTGGGAAACAAAACTTCAAGGATAATGTCAAAAATTTTATTGTGAATAATGCAAATAAAACTAAAAAAAAAAAAAAAAAAAATGAATAGATTGTTTTATTTTGAAAATTTTTGCAATTTATAATAATTATAAATTAGTGAAATCAATAAAATAATTGAAATAGACATTAAATGTGATGTCAAACAGTTGAGCAACACCTATTGTTGATTCAAAATTTTTTATGTATAAGTAGCATGAATAAGAATACAATTAAGAGTAGACAATTCAAAATTTATTTGCGATTCAATAAAAAAATTACATAAAACATTAAAACAAATCAGTGATGAAATTTTATTTAAATGTAATATAAAAGTATTTTCCCTTAAATTATTCATTTATTTTATCTTAAAAAATTAACACATTTTTTCTTAATTAAAAACTTTATAAAATATACAACCTTTTATTACTCCATGTTTACTTGCTGAACTAGTTTCCTCTGGGGCGCCCCAGCTTGATCACCAGCATCACAGTGTGTGAAGTCGCTCGAAACTGATGTTTCTTGTTTCTTCCCTCCTATATATACTCTTCGCCATTGGCGGTTGAGGACTGCCCCATCGTTGCCATTGCAGCAATTGGAACTTGTTAAAATTTCTACGGATTCTCTTACTGTAGCGTAACTGTGGTTGTGGTAGTTGGCCAACTTTTTTACTTGATCAAATTTTATGTTTATTTCTTCGTTTTTATTTACCTGGGTTAACGCAGTTGTTATTTTACCTGTCATTATATCATGGCTATGTTCTTTCTTGTTAAAAAAAAAAAAAGAATTGTTTTTGCTGAAAAAAATTTGTAATGTATTACATATATTTTTTTAAATTAATAATTTAATTAAAACTGTAAACAATATTTAGTTCAAATTAAAAAAGAAAACCTTGCTGAGACTCATCTCAATACCTCCCACACATAAATCAAACACTCTAATACTACACCCCATACTGTGTGTGTTTAATTTTTTTCTCATAGCGACAGCTGAAATTTTGTCTAGGGTCATATCTAATCTTGACATGTTGAAAGGGTGGGGGGGGGGGTGCAAATTTTACACTCTACCCTATTTTATATTGCACTGACCAATAATAATTTTTGATTAAAAATCATAAGTCGCATTGGAAGGAGAGGGGGGTAATAGATTGTTTCTAAGCTTGCTTGTCCTCTGATGATTCCTCTCTTCCAGTAGTGAAGACGTAGTGTGTAACAAATTAGCTGCTAATAAGGATATAAATGCCATTTATATAGTTAGAGAACAAATAAAGCTGTTCTGCCATAGGTAGAATGAATTTATTTACATACAGAACTGCAAACATCCCGTAGCAGTATTCATAAGAAATCTCTGTATAATATTAAATTGTGGTTTAAATAATTTGAAAGTGATTTGCTGGTGGAGAGTGCTATGCAATGATCTGGAATATCGGAAACACTGCATGCAAACATATATAAATATGCCTTTTATGAAACATTTTTATGGACTATTGAAATTTAAAGAATGATAATTAATAATAAAAATAAAACTTATAAAAGCTTTTTTTTTTTTTTTTAAGGAAAAGAAATTTATATCTAATAATTTACTGAAATCAAAATAATTTATCAAAGCCTTTCTTTTTAAAGGGAAAAAATGCTTTAATAGATCTATTTATATATATATTTTAGTGGATAAACTCAAAGCTTTAATTAGTTTCTTTTTAATTACTATAAAGATTGTCCATAACAGAATTTTTAAAATGGATTTACTTTTAATAATTCTTAGTTTTGATTTAGTAAATCATTCAAATGGGACTACTTAAAACTTAAAAAAAAAAAAAAAGTAATTACATGCTATAATGAAATACATACATACATATATATATATATATATATTTAATTATGGCTTTATTTAATTGTCAATTGCAAAAAATGAACTAATAAATTTTTGAAACTTTTAAGTAAAAATATTTTTAAACTGCTGATTTATTTATAATTTATTTTTGTCAGAGTTACCACCATTTGACTGTACCGTTAAAATGTAGTTAAATATATATATATATATATTTTAAAGAAAAAAAATCGATTCCTGTAAAAATAATTATTTTGTGTTTATGTATAGAAAATAATAAAATTATGCATATTAAAATTGACAGGAAACACCGACTTTCGAATAATTGTCGGCAGCTTGGCACAAGTCCGATATGTATCATATATGTGTCAAAAATAAGGATTGAAATGGCAACATAAAGGTATCGATTAAGTGTCATATTTTTAACATTTTTGTATCGGAGCTATTGGTGGCGTTCGTATCTGTATCAGATACATGATGCCGGATCGACATCTATTCCCGTATCGTACCGATTTCGCAGACAGTTTCGACACAGAAAAGTTACAAATCGCTGGCATCGTAATGATACCTCTTGTGTTTGGCGTAAGATATCATTTTGGTGTCAATATGATAGTTCTGTGTTTGCTGGGATTGAACGCGGTTTCCAAAAAAATCATTCTCGTGAAAGGTTTTTTTTTTTTTTTTTTGTAAAGGAAAAAATATAGTTAAATTTTTTGTTGGCGACAGTTAAACAAATAGTTAAATTTTTCGCATGGATATGAAAGAAAAATATGCAAATGAAAGTCCTATAAATTGCATAATTTTGTGATTTGAACAGTTTATTTCTTATTTTGCCTCCTACTTGTGCATGCATGAAGTTTTAATTATGATGCTGACTTGGTGGATGCAGCATTATTGATGAAGATGTTTTCCCTCATGTAAGAACCGCCAACTGAAGCTGCAGTTAGCAGCGTTGTAACTCGTTTGCAAACTGTAATTTGTGGTGACGACGAATATATAGAATAGGATTTATATGCCTGTAAACATCTGCATGTGAATAAGTACAGTTTTTCGTGGAAATGTGGGATCTGGTCATGCACAGTGCTCTCTATTGACAAATAGCTTAAATGTTATTTTTTTCTTTAGCAAAAAAAAAAAGAAAAAAAGAAAGAAAGAAAGAAAAAGAAAAAAGTCCTTTATGAGAAGGATTTTTTCGCAAGCCGTGTTCAATTCTATCAATTCATTCAATAGCTATGAATTTTTTAAATGTTTACAGACTTATGGGACACCCTGTACATTCCTTTTTTTTTTTTTTAAAATATTAAGTCATATCTGAATAGCATGTTAAGCTACTTTCTATTTAAAGATTATAGTAAAAAATAATTTTTTAGGCTCTAATGAAGAGTAAATATTTAATGCCGTTTCTTAAATAAACATAGAATCTCCAGTTTTTATTTATAAAGCAAGCTGTTTTGTGATTTTTACTGAATTTAGAGATATTTAAATATGTGATAAAGAAATTAGTTTGACTTAAGATTTAATAATAGTAGTAATAAGAAAAATAAGAATAGTTGCTTTTAGAAAAAAACATAAGTAAATAAAAATACATATACCATCATTTTTAAATAATACACAATATTGTATGTCTCATTTATAATATAGAAAAGAAAAAATCACTAATGAAATTTTAACATTTTAATTAAATTTATAAATAATCTAAAATAAAAGCAAGAGAAATAAGAGTTAAATGAAAGAAATACAGTACCCGCCGTTTATTAAGATCGCATCCATTCTTAACCAAAGTGATTTTAGTAAGCTGCTGATTTTTATATCAGGCGAACGTTCCCACACTCAAGGAAAATATATTACTTCCCTGAATTTGGAAAGAAATTTCAAAAGGCAAGAATAATGTAATTAATAAACACTATTGATTTTTTTGATTGATAATTAATTAATTGTTCCTTTGATATAAGTAAATTAAACACATTCCAAGTTTCTATGCGCTTTCCTTTGAGGAGAATTATCATTACTTTACCAAAAAATCTCACTTTTCTTATAAATTTAAAAACTTTCCTTTAAACATCTTGATATATAGTTATTTCAAAATAAGAACTAGAAATTGTCTTTTAATAATTAAAAATTTAAAAAATATATCGAGCAAATTGAATCAAATGTGTAACTTATTACTGTTCTTTGAAGAATATGTTCCTTGAAATTGTTACAGAGATAAGTCATGGGGCGTGTTTAAATTGTAACTATGCTGCAAGTATACAATTTTCGACAATGAGAGATAACGGAGGGATTGTTGTGCTTTAATTTCTTTTTCAAAAGAAAAATAGTGTGCATAAATGATGTTTATGCTGCTGAGGAGATTTTTTTTTTTTTTTAGTTTATTAACCGGAGATGCTGGTTTTATTAAGCGGCGGTTTAAAATGTAGTTTGTATTGATTTGATTCTGGTCCTGGCAACTTGATCAGATTCAGCGGCTGATTTTACTAGCCATTGAACTTATTAAGGGTTACTTATTAAGGGTTGTATATTTAAATTAATTATTAAGCATTAATTCTACATTAATAACTAAGCATTATTTCTACATTAAATAATATTAAGACTATCTCCTTGGATTCTAAAAGAGCAGTGTTTTTAAAGTGGTTCACAGAGAATCACTCAAGCTCTTAATTTTATTTATAAAGTCTGTTGTTACAGAATTTCAAGATATTCATGAATAATAAACTAATTAGTCTGATTTAAAGTATATAAAGTATAGTAATAATAATAAATAATATAGTAGTATTTTGCGGGGTAAAAATTAAAGTAATAATTATATACACATGCACATATATATATATATATATCATATGCCTTATTTAATCTTTAAGGAATCCAAATTAAAAAGAAAAGAAAATGTACCTAATAAAAATAAAATGTCAAAATAATAAGCTACAATTTTTGTAATTTTTCGAGTAATTTATCAAATCTTATATAAATTTTCCTTATATATATATATATATTTTTTTTTTTTTTTTTTTCCCCTGTGTAACAGTAAATTACATAATTTTAAAATCACGTCACAAATAAAATTGTATATTAAGTTTTCACTTTAATATTAAAAAATTGAAATGGAAATCAAATATTAAAATAGTTTTAATGGTTATGGTTACCTTCTGTAGAATCCCCTGCTTTTTTTCATTGTTGTTTATCTTTAACTTGAAGAAAAAATCTATCTTATGAAAAATTTTCACATGCCGTAAAATCCCGATCATAAGCCCCTAGTTCTCAAATACAAAACCAGTAAAAAGTAGGGAGGGGCTTATAATCAGGATTATTAGAAATTTCTTTTTAAAAAAGTTATGGTGGCACCATCTACCACCAGAGAATAAAACTAATATTTATTACCTAATCCAGAATTGTGTCATAAAGTTTTATGACTGTTTATTTCAAAGCAATTATTATTCTTAAAAATTAATGATAAAAAGAAATTAAAAAAGTAAATATGAAATATTATTTTCTGAAGAGTAAAAACTGTAAGACAATTTATCTTTTTAATTAGGCGTTAGATCTTTTCACACGCATTTGAAACACAGTTTCTGCTGATATCTCATCAATTTAAAATCGGTAAGGTGTGTTAAATCATTTCACAAATCATTAGGAAAGCAATTTTTCTGTAAACTACTATTTATCTGAATAGGATTTGTGAAAAGTGTGTGTAAATGCTTTTCCATTTGTCCTTCTAGCAGGCCATATGGGGAGTGGCTTCTGATCGGCAACACTTCAATCTGTTTTCCTTAAAATGTCAAGCATCTGGTTCCTGTTTTCTTTCTTCCGGCTATAGTGGGGCCCCTTTCAGGGTTACATTTAGTTTCGTATCAAGTGTTTCCATCTTAAAGCAGTTGTAAAGAACATATGTTTTTCGTTTCGCTAGCCGTTTGAGGTGTGAGGCCCTTTATGGGTATATGTTTTTCTCTGTATCTGTTATTGCTCTGAAAAGCGGTAAAGAAACAGATATGTGGGTTTGGCGGGTTGCAGTTAGGAGTGTAATGTCTGTCGAATGATTGTAAATAATTATATTGGTATTCATTAAAAATGCGTGCGGTAGCCTAAAAAGGATAATTAGATGTTTTAATGATGTTTTGTCGTGGTAAGATTACCTGGACACTTCAAAACGTATCGTGTCATTAATTTTAAGTTCAGGACGGAATTTTGTCCTTGGGGTTGGTTGTTTTTTATCAAATGGGAAAGCACTTTTTTATATGAGTTTTGTGGCAACGACTGGTGAAGGGCTGAATATTATCAAGGCGTGTTTTGATTGAGTACGGCTCATGCTTATTGTGCGGTGTAGAAAAAAAAGATAATTTTGCTAAAAAAAAGGATTTGTTAATTGGTGTAGCGGTTGGTTTTTTCCAGAGAGGGGGGATTGGAGGTAGTTTTCCTCCTTTCCTGCCCGATGTGAGTTTAGAAGTAAGAATGAAGTCCCTTGAAAAAGGCAAAATGGTTTTGTTTCTCCTCTCCTGACATACACTGATGTTGAAGAATGCCAAAGTTTCTCATCCGGCGAGGAGCGACGATGTCTGTGCTTCTTGAGTTCTGTTTTTAAATCTCTTGTGGAAGGCTGAGGTGTATTTACGAAATTTTGCTTTGAAATTTTTTACTTTTTGCGGGCGACTTGCTGGATAAATAAAATCCCAATTGAGGCCATTGCTGGTGTTGGTGTCTGCCATTGTATCCTTGTAGCCTGCAGTAACCATCATATGGAGAATTTCCCTTTGAGAAGTGCCTGACTTACTCCTATTGTTAACAAATCTTCCACATCTTCCTAACTTAAAGAGAAAACAATATTGAATGCCGGTATCGTGCTCCTGTTTGACATTAGTATGTAAAATGCGGCAGAAATTAAAGAACTGCTGGCACCTCACTTGGAATTACACGTATGTAGCATCAAGCCTTCAAAAGTATGTAAGTTTTCCTTCCTTTTTGTTAATTAACCCTTTGGCAGGAACATGTTTTCATCATGCTTATCGGGAACATCGGTCTCACAGACCGCTTTTTGATAAAAAAAAGGTACTGAATGTATTTGGCGAAATTTTGTGCCGATAAATTACGAATTTTTGCAGCCATAAATTTACTTTATCAAACATGACATATCGCAGAGGCGACAAGGTGTATGATATGGTTGATTGGATTTAATGTCGCATTAGTACTGACTGCACAATGGGTAAATATGTGTAAAAATGATAGCTACTGATAAAATATACCTTTCAAAGAGCAGATAACTCCTCAAGGAAACTCCATTCAATGACTCGGTTGTGAATGAATAGATACTGGAAGACTTGCTACTTAAATACATCTGACGACTGGAAAAAACTTTGAATAAATCATCACAACAAAACTTTACCAAAAATACTTTCCACTCCAACTCGAACACAAAAACTCGCAGAAAACTATAATTCCGTTAGAAACTCATTACTTCCCTAAAACTCATAACTCCATCTGTAGTTTTCTTCATAGCACTCTAATACTACCGAATACCAACAAAACCAATCGAACTTACTTTCAGAAAGAATTCTCAGTTACTGACATTTCTATGTAATGCATCTGTTAGCACTCAAAAATTGAGATTCCTAATATTTTAATAACATTTTACAGGTTTCTTTTCAACAGAAAGGGGCTCTGCTCCCTGAGAACCTTTAAGGGTAGCTTCCCTTGTTTGAGCGGGTTTTACGTTACACTACTACCACGTTGTAGACAATTGGCGATGGTTCGGGACTCACCGCTAAGGGTTGTTCTGAGACGTGCCATCCTCTACAGGTTATGTGCATTTTACGTTACACTAGTGCTTCAGTTAAATACCCTTGGCATCTTGGGCATTTATCGCCAAACGTGCCGGTACCCTGTTCTAGGAATATGCATCTGCAAGTCCCTATACTAAGCCTAACCTTTAGCGGTCTCAGAGACTGATGTTCCGGTATAAGGGTTAAGGAAAAAGGTAAAATAAAAAAAAAATTTTAAAGAACTTATGCTGGTGAAAGTTAATACCTTTATGTATAAATTGCAAAGTGCTGCGAAAAATTATAGATGTTGGGTAGCTTTTTGATTGTAAGTTAAAACTTAATTTATTTTTTTTTAATTGTAAAAATTTGAGTGACATGCTATCCTGAATGCTAGTTCAGTCTAATTATACTAGTTACAAGAGTGTACAAATTTTGTGAATTTGACTTGTTCTTTTATGTAGTTATAATTTTATAAAACTTTAAATAAAATTTTGTAACACATTTAATTTTTGTCCGGAGTAATTATTACTTAAAATTTAATGTGTAATTCTTGTGTTTAGGAGGGAATTTCATACTTAAAAGGAAGAAAGATGAAATTAAAAATTATGATTATTAGAGTACAGTTTAAAAAATTTTTCTAATGAAGGTACATCCTTCAGCCGAGTCTGGTTATTGCATTTATTTCAGCCAGTGGTATAGCAGGTCTTTTAATAGAATTAACTTTAACTAATTTTAAAGTTTCGAATTATGAATGAATTAAAACTTCAGTTTTTTATTGTTTTTGTTGGTAAATGTGCACTTACTGAAATAATTCAAATTGTGTAATTTTAATTGATGTTTAGATTTAAAAGTAAAATCTAATTTTATGAATGGTTAGATTTTGATTAGTTAAAAATTTAGTTTAACTGTTTTGTTTTTATAGCAGTTTAATTCTTGTTAGTTAAAATTGTGTGAATATTTATTTACAAGTGAGTTTTTACAGCTTGTGCATATTTGCTTACTGTAGAATTTTCTTATATTATCTCAAGTATTTCAGTTATAACTTTTCCATGTTTTGCCAAGCAATTTTCATCTGGGGAGATAACTTGTATAATCTTGGCTGGATCTGGTAATTGTAAAAATTTACAATTTTATTATTTCTGATCCTTCCAAGTTATGCAAGTTAGGAATGAGGAGATGAATTGCTTTATTTAATTTATTTTTTCAGTTGAGGTTAAATTATTTGCTTTGCAAATAGCTTGAAATCTTTTAAATTTTAATTGGGGATAATGCTTGTTATTATTATTGGTAAAAGCTAAATTTAATTCTGTAATTTGTTTTAAAAGAGTCAAAGTAGAATTTTTGTTACTTTCTCTGGGGAAGTTTCTTTGTTAAAATTATAAGACCTTGCTGGCTGAATTTGTAGTCGCAATGTTAATGGGTAAAATTTAAATTAATGTAACTCCACTATACGATCCTTGTGTCAGGTTGTTCAGTTAAGCATTTGACTGTTTGTCTTAAATGATGATAGTATTTTGTTTAGAATTTTGTAAATTTGTTTTAGTTGGCTCTGTGGGTAGAGCAGCAATTGTGTTACTTGGATCTTTGTTGAAAGTAGTTTGAAAACAGCAGTCAAGTGTTTACCTGAGTTAGTTGTTTTAGAAAATTAAAAAAACAATTTTCAAACTATCAAAATTTGAGAATCAAAGTTTTAATTAATTGGTCTGGTAGTTACAATTAGTGTCAAATAGTAACAAAATAAAATTGAAACAATGGTGCCTCTAGGAAATTTTAGAAAAAATTTTAACAGTTATATTGCATGTATTTTTTTTTTTTTTTTTGTATCTTTGATTCTTGAAATTCTAATATTTGTCTTTTTTTTCCTTTTTATGTGTCTGAGTCCTGGTGGGGAGTCAGAAAGAATAAGTGTGACCTCATTACCAGATTCTGAACAAAATTATCAGTGACTTCTAGTTTTTATTTTGGCTAAGAAATAGTATTTCTTCAAAGAGTTCCGCTTGGTGAGTTAAAATTTTAGTTTCAACAATCATAATTATTTCATGGTATATAACTGTCTCAGATGCAAAAGCAAAATTCTATTAAGTTTATAAATTTTATATGTATGTGTCATGTTGTGCTAAGGAGGAATTTTTATAAATTAATACTTTCTATTGTTTTATGTGTTGTATGAGTAGAAAATTTAATGGAAAATTTTGGATGATTAAAATTTCTTGGAAGTAAAAAATTAGTACTAGTAGTGTATTATAGAAATCCCTCCTTTAGCAGTATTAGTAAATATTTTCACACACAAGCATTGGAAATTTTATTAAGAGATCTTTTTGTTGATTTATTGACTTACCACAGTGAAATTTTGTATGAGTAAACTGATTCCGAAGGATTTATTTTATTGATACACACAAAATTTGTATATTTGTTTACACTATCTTTACACATTATTTTTATGCTTTAAAAAGTGGTAATTTCAAAACTATAGTTGGTTCTCTTTACTGTGGCCAAAGTGTTTGTGTTTAAATTTAGTGAGGAAGTTTGAAGTTTTAATAGGGAAAAAAAAAAAAAAAATGTTATAGTGATTGATAGATTTCTTTTGAAAAATGAAATTAAATTTTTGAGAAAAATTTTTAGTTAGTTTTGTGGATTGTGTTAGGTTAAAAAATTTTGTAATTTTCAAAGAAAAAAAAAAGTGGAACTGCATTTTAGATTTATTTTTCCTCGTTAAAATTTTTAATTGGAGTGTTAAAATACTGAAAAAAAAAAAAAAAAATTGTAGTGGTCATTTTTTTTTTTTTTTTTTTTTTTTTTTTTTCCTGTCAGTGTGAGATAGTGATTAATTGTGTTAGCTGTGCAAATTAAAAAAAAAAAAAAAAAAAAAATGTGTTGTATTTTGAAATTGCCTCAAAAGGTATTATATACAAATTTATGTTTTGTCAATAACACAAATTATATGAATTTTTACACTGGAACTATAATGTGGTGTTTTGAAAAGTAACTTACAATTTATAAATTTATAAAAGACTTTTTACAAAACTATATGACAAACTTTTAGCATATATTGGTGACTCTTTAAAGTGTTGAACTGTTATACATTGTGTAAAAGTGCAAAAACACAAATTTTACTGTATATATACTGGGACTCTAGTGAAGTATATTGGACAGTTATTAGCAATTTATAATTTTACAAAAGACTTCACCAATCTGCTGTGTAAAATTTTTATTAGGACTCAATAGTAATCTACTTTTAGTGCATACTCTTACACTTTAGATATTTAAGAATTTTTGTGTTCTTCTTTCTATTTGTAACTGTAGTATTATTATTTTTTACTTAAAAAAAATGGGTTTGGAGGATGAAAATACTGATCAAAATGGGACAGGTGGGCAACAAATACAAACGGCCCTAAAAATCTTGTTGGTGCAGTTATTGCACAGGACCCCGAGATAATTATATCTCAGAGAAGAGGAATAGCGTTGGACAAATTGTCCTATATTCCGGTTTTCATGGGGGGGAGCAATCCAAATTTTACGGTGTCAGATTTTATTTCTAAAATTCAGGAGATTGCAAAATTTCTACTTTGGAAACTGGACGACTATATATTTGCCGCCTCACAAAGGTTGGCGGGGTCTGCCTTACGTGTCTTTAGGACACATCAACATAACATTAAAAAATTTCTCTGACTTTGAAAATTTCTTGAAAGACAGCTTCAGAGATAAAAGAGACATTGGAGAGGTCTCCAAATCATTTTGGAATTTAATTCAGGATGACAAAACGCCTGTAGCGGATTTTATTGCTACCGCAAGGTCAAAAGTTAGACAAATTGTTGTCGCGCAAAAAATCCCCAAAGAAAATTAGTCAGAGACAGAAAACGAATAGCTGCTAGCTATGTTATTGAAGAATTTGAGGCCTGAAATTAGGCGTGGTGTGGTTGTCAGAGCGACCATCACAATTGACGAACTTGAAAGAGTAGCGTTGGCTGAAGAGGCAACTTTTAAAGCAGTCCAGGTTACTAATGTGCCCCAAGATTTTGAGTTGGCTTGTGCAGCTCAGTTGTTTCAAAAAAAAAAATTCCGTTGAGACATAGGCACAGCAATTAAGCAGTCTCACGACCATAATTTTGGACTTGACAGAACAAATTTGAAGCTTAGCTCTAAGGTACAAAATTTGGAGTACCAACAACAAACTAGGCCTCTGCTTGCTAATAATAGACCTATACAAAGGCAAAAAAGTGAAGTGACGTGTTATAACTGTGGATACAAAGGGCACTATAGTAGGGAGTGTCAAATGCCCAGGCGTCCTCGAAATATTAGGGAAGATAGGCACCGAGTAGTAGAGGTGAGCTCAAACAATTCCTTTTTTTTTTTTCTTTTCAAAACTGTACACGAGGGAAATTTTTTAAATAGGTTTATCTTACACAGCATCCAAAAATATATCAGAAAAACATATCAACATGAAGAAAAAAAATTCTTTGTCGGCCTGTCTTATTTGCTATTTTTTTAAAAAGACAACACTGGAAAGTTCAAATTAGTATTGTAAATCATATCGTACGCAGACTTTTCTTGAAAAATTCACTGTGGGTGAAAGTTCTTTGAATCATTTTAAAAATATTTTTTATTTAAGCCTAAGAATGCAGGTAGAGTAATCAAACAGAGGGTTTTGAAGGATGCAATAGACATGCTTCCCCTTCACAAAAATACATGCCAAACAAAATTGTTTCTAAAACAATTTTTAACTTTTTTAATACACCTCAGAAATGGTCGGTCAAGTATACAATATCTTATTTTTGTGACTAAATACCACATTTTATTTATTTAATTTTTTTTACCTTATTTAAAAGCTGTCACTCAAATTTAATAATAATAAAACATTTTATAATCGTTTGCATTACTTTTGAACTTTGACAAACGATTTATTGATGAAAATGAATTATGCATTTATGAACAGACAATTTTGTATTTGTAATTAATAAAAAAAGAAAATTATTAAAAATTAGGCTACAGTGTAAATATTTATTCGGATTCCTTCTTCTCATGTGATTTTATAAAACAATTTCCTCTTTTCTGAAAATCCTGGATCTGGAGAAGGTGGTGTATAATTCTATTAAAGCTGTATTGAATGACTAAAGAATGAAAAACTGTTCTGGAATCATGTGCAAAAATGTGAAGGACTTGATAATTATTCCAACCAAAGAAAAAGAGAGAGTTTGAAGAGGAAATTCAAGACAACACAGAAAATACAAACATCAAAGAAAGGTATGCACAAAATATGCTCCATTGTTTAGTCTTTTAATTTTTTAAATTGCAAAGGAGTTTATTTGTGTGGGTAGAAAATTTCCGACATTATGTCATGATGCTTTTTCGTGCTATTTTATCAATGAATGTTTCTGGATTCGATTATGTATGAAATTTTGAATTGTGATGGTTGCTAGACATTATTTTCGGCTGATGGCCAGTGCATGGTCGGATAATGAGACACCCCACTAGCTTTTTATCTGTCCTCCGTTTTGATACATTTACTTTGCGGGGATTTTGTGTAATTTTATTGGTATGTGTACCTTTTAATGTTTTTATTTTACTTTATGCAATTTTTCATGGAATTCTTATGTACAGTGGTAATTTGTAAATTTATTTGGCTAATAGTCAGCGCTTGGTCCGGTCTGTGGCGTATTTCTACACTTTCCCCGATTCGATACATTTATTTAATGCTGATTATTTTTTGTGAATTTTACACACATCACATTTTTATATTATGGTACACACAACAGTTTATTACAATCTTATTAATAAGTATCACTTTAATTTTATAGCGATCCGATCACAGTTCCCGTTTGTACTATTCTGTTTTAAACTAACATCACAACTACAACAATGCAACAATGTTTTAAAATATAGAAAATAAATGTTATTCATGAATATGGGATCGAATAAAATAATAATTTTTAAAAAGTAGCTACAAGATTGTATTAATTAAATATATATATAAGTATATTTAATTAGTATATATATATATAGCTTCATAATTTGAAACTGGTAAAATAAAAGAAATGAAATGAGAATATAAAGTAAACATATTATTATAATTCTACTTTATCACTTTGTGTGCGCAGTTTAAGCTCCATAGTACTAACATCACAATTACAACAATACAACAATGTTTTAAAATATAGAAAATAAATGTTATTCATGAATATGGGATCGAATAAAATAATAATTTTTAAAAAGTAGCTACAAGATTGTATTAATTTAATATATTTAATTAATATATATATATATATATATTGGGTTGGCAACTAAGTTCCCGCCGATTTAAAAATTTTAACTTGACACCAGAATCTATGTTTTTTTTTTTTTTTTCCATTTTAAGAACTAATCTACAGCATGGAGTTTAGGTCCTTAAATCGAACAAAAAACAAAACAGAGATTCCGGTGTATAGTTAAAATTTATAAAATGGCGGTAACATAGTTGCCAACCCTATATATATATATAATATATATATATATATATATATATATATATATATATATATATATATATATATATATATATATAGGTTCATAATTTGAAACTGGTAAAATAAAATAAATGAAATGAGATTATATATAATGTAAATATATCATTATAATCAGGGTCCGCTTAAGTTCTGAAGCTAGGGGAAGCTCAGTATCTTTTCGGGGCCCCCTTTCATTTATTGTAATATAAAAATGCTATAAACCAAAGATTAATGTGTGTTTATAGTTTTTTTTTTTTCCATTCATATATCTGGGTGGCTTCTATACAGAACTTTAAAATCATATCACTTATTAATTAAGAACATTCAGATTTTTGAGGTTAAATAATAGAATTTTTATGAAGTAGTGAATATTTTACCTTGCTTTAGGCGAATTTTCTCAGAAAAAATTCAATCTCGGTGTGAAAATCTCAAACAGAAAATTCAAAACCCTGTTTTTGGTCATTTTGGGGCCCCTTGTAAATTTTTTAGGGGAAGCTTCTACTTCCCGAGCCTTTTGGGTAATCGGGACCTGATTATAATTCTACTTTATCACTTTGTGTGTGCAATTAAGTTCCATAGTATAGTTTTTCTGTAGTTTAGTTTTTAGGTTTTCGTTTATAACTTAAGGCTTAAGATTTTTATCTAACTTTTAACATTCATTGGTTTCATACTGAAACCAAATATTCGACCCCATTTAATATTTTTTATGCAACATTCTTTCCTTGTTTTAATCAATTTTCAAACTTATGTTCCTTTTCTGTTAGACGGATAGCGGCACTACTCTGATAGTCCAAACTTTATCAAATGATATTTCAAAGGAAGCCAAATGCACTGATTTACGCTACCGAAACTGCAGTCTGCATTTAACATTATTTTTACATTGGCATTTTTAACATTGTGTACATATTGATATTTCTGTTCTGTGTCAAGTCTTGTTTTTTAATTCTAAGAGAATGTTACTTAATTTATATGTTAAAACGTACATGTGTTAACTTGTGTAACTTTTATACAAGTGTTAAAACGCACACATGCATACATATGCGCACTATGTTCATAATGTATTCATACTGTAACTTTTAGTTTAAAATTTGGGTACCCCCCCCTGCTCGGAAAGCTGGCTACACCTATGTAGAACCTTTAAAATTAAATAACTTAGGGTCAAAGTATATTTGGTGTTTATTACAATAATTTCTTACATCTTTTAATGGCCTTAACCTTTCGGTTTTACCTTCCCCATAATAGTATACATCAGTTCGTGAGCCATCTCTTCTTGAAACTGGTTTTCTAACCCATGTTACATATCTAAGACCTGAACTACTATCATCGTCACTCTTATCAGATGATGGCTGAGACATTTCATCTCCACTGTCTGAGGATTCAGAAGAGGTTTGAGAGGGTTCAAAGACATTCTCAATGATTTCCCTACCTCCATATTTGCTCAAACTTGTGGAATCCGATACATTATCAGATCTAAGACTACTACTGGGCTCCAGCACTGCTCCATTAACTGCATCTTTATAATATACATCTTCATCGAAAGCAACATTAATAGTTTCAACTATACTATTATTTTCAGGTATCCAAATACAGTAACCTCTGGTCTTAAGGGCCCTCTTCACTTAAAAAAAATTCCGATGCCGGCTGAAAACAGATAAAAAGTGTCCCACGTGGTTTTGACAGGAGGTGGAGAAGATTGACAGATTCACTGATGAATCATTGACTTTTTGGAAGAATGAATCAAAAATCAGCCACGTCTTTATTGCGGTTTCGACGGAGCTTTGTTTTGTTTTGATTCTTTCTTTCTTTTTTTCTTTTTTTCTTTCCTTTTTTCTTTTCTTTTTTTTTTCTTTTCCATTTTCACATGACATGAAATAACTTTCCTCATTTATTCTAATCTATTTATATGTATTTTAATAGAGTAGCCCGATTCGACCAAGTACTTTATACTATTTTCAGCCCGATTCAGGCTTTCTTTAGTTATACCGGCGAATTACGTAACAGTGAAATTTAATGAAAGAAAATATACTTTATCATGAGACACGGCCGTGTCTCCGTGACGCAGCAAAGCTCAAACAAAGCTTACCTGCGACACCATATGTACAGCTAATTTAACATGAAGGGAATTTGGAAACGCCGACACTTAATATCTCAGCAAATTGGAAATATTCTGATCTAATATTTTCAGAATAATCTTTTATCTTCTGTCTCACGCTATCCTGAAAGTTTCACACTTCCACATTCTATATATTTTGAGATCTGGAATTGCAATTTAAGACTTCAAAGGAAAAATGGTAAGTGTGTAACTTTTTTTTCTCGAAAACCGCTCGGACAAATTTCATGAAATTGTTATATGATATTAATTTCTTTTGTCTCAGAATCGTGACGTGCTCCGTTTTTCCCAAAAAACTCTTGTTTTTTATATATTTCACTTTAAAAATGGAACTATATTACCTCGCGGATTACACTCTTATCTTTCGCATCACTCAAAAGAAAAGAATGTAATCCGGTCTGGAATGTTCGCGGATGCATACAATACAGACTTCGCTCCATTTGAAATATTCAATCTCAGATAGGTAATTTGGCTCCATCTATCGGCAGTTAGTGTAAAAAATAAACTTAATACAAAAATAAAATATTTTTCTTTCTTTAATATATATATTAAATGAGTTATTTAGTTAGGTATTTGTATTTTATATAATATTTTTTTATCAAAAATATTCATTCAATTCGCATTGTTTTCAAGTTGATACGTCGTTAACTTTCAAAATTGGTTTTATTTTAAAAAGTGATTGCAACAGCAAAAACTTTTTTCTTTACTTTCATAAAAATGATAGATAATATAATCATATGCAAATATATGTAATTTTTTTAAAACTAATTGATAAATCACTTAAACTATGAATAAAAAAATCCTGAAAAAAAAAGGGAATAATTAATTGATTAATTTGCTCATTAAATTTCTAGTATATATGTATACATATTACAAAATTTTGAGCTGTAAAAAAGTTTGAATAGATTAAGATTTTTTTAAAGTTAAATTCCTATACTATAGTATGAAATATTTTACAAAGATTATAATAATTATAATTATATCAAATCCAAATCTAAAATTTCATGATTTCTGTTATTTATTTATTTATTTATTTTTTAACTTTATATATTGTAATAAAATTGTAATAAAATAAAAAATAAAAAAAGAACTCGGTTACCAAACACTTAAATGCATTGGAAAAACTCTGAAAACAGAATTAAAATTAGTAAAATAAGTATTGAAATAAAATGTAAAATACATCTTTATTTGACTTCAATTTAAACCCATAATATATTTTTAAACAGGGTTCCCACGGTCCTTGAAAATCCTTAAGAAGTACTTGAATTTCATTTTCTTTTTCAAGGGCCCTTGAAAGTACTTGAATTTTGTGCAAAGTCCTTGAAAATCCTTGAATTTTCCACTCCAATAGACGGGCTTACCGCGAATTCTGTCAAGGGTAAACTATCTCCATCTCCACATGCGCACACCATTGTCTAATACAATGATTTTGACAGAAAATTCTTATTTTATTGTCTTGCTTTTGCATATAGTTTCAACTTATTTGGGTTTTTTTTGCCAGTCTCATACCTGTTTGATGGACTGGTCATTAATTTTGAGCAGAAAGTGACTAGATCAGGACTCAAATCTAAAAACTTTGGAATAATCATAATGATTCCAAATCTTGAACTAATCGTATTTTGACTCTTGTAAAAGTTAATTTGGTCAATCCATCAAAAATGTATTGTGAAAACAGGCAGTTATTCTAATTATAAAAAATATATATATATATATATTACTAATAAAAGTAGTTACTAAAGTTTTGTGTGTCTGTGCCTAGCGTTCTGCAATTTTCCCCTAGTCCTTGAAAAATTTCAAATAAGCCTTGAAAAGTACTTGAATTCTTTTCTTTTTTAAGAGTGGGAACCCTGTTAAAAATATTAATTAATTATTTTTTTTTCTCCGCATTATAATACTTAATTTTACAAAATAATATATTTCTGCAAAACATACCGGTAAAATAATTAATAATTATATAGTCTATTATTTGATAAATTATTCTGTTCATTAAATTTCTATTAAAACACTATGCTACTTAAATATTTACCAGTATAAAAGTTTCACATTTTAAAGATTTTTCTATTTTTATTTATTTTTTTCTTTTAAATCAAATCTATACCTAAATAATAATAATTGTTTCTTTCTTTCTTTCTTTCTTAAATTTAACAGTAGGGAGGAGGCATGAATATAACAATAAAAGCTACTCTAGAAGAACAAAGAAAAAAAAAAAAATCTCCTTAACCTGTATAAACTTATTTCTTACATATAATATTGATATAAAATTAAATTACCATGCATCTGCAACCTTTAAATTAAAAATTAATAATACATTGTAAATTTTGTATACACTACTCTAAAAAATATGCCATAACATTTTCAGGGATATTTTTTTGGTGAATTATATTATTCAAACTATTAAATGACATTGAGGTTCAAATGGGATTCAAGGATGTTTATTTCCATTACAAAGGAGGATTTTTTCCCCTTTAATTATTATTATTTATTTATTTATTTTTTAACTATCACTTTTTTATTTATTTTTTTTTTTTTTAATATAGCCTTCCTACACAATATCCATAAAACATTAAAATTGTTACGAGGTAAACTCCTGACTGTAAATTGAGGTAATTTTAATTTTTTAACTAAAACACAAAAAATTAAGTAAAATCACAGTAAGTAATTGTTTTCACTTTGCAAAACTAATCAATTAATCAGTTTAAAAACTTAAAAGTCGACCAACAATAACAATGATTGATAACCAAACCAGCAACAATAACGATTATTACTTATACTAAATTAAATCATTTTGCCTTGCTTAAAATTACTGATAACACAAAGATTGTTACAGTAACTTGTGTTTGCATTAGATTATAAAAATCGCAAATTCTTTTAGGAAAACAACTTTAAATCAAACTGATTTAAATTCATTTTGTATTATATGAAAAGCTAATCAAGTTGTTCATTTTTTCATTAATTTAATTGAATTGATTTTAGAAAAGTGTGTTTCCGAAGTTAATACAAAATCTTGAAAAACAGTGTCGAATACAATTCGTATTTGACACTGTTTTTCAAGATTCTGTTTGTTTTTCTATATCTACTAATTTTCGGAATTTCTAAAAACTGTAAAACACGTCTTCGACAATTTTTACGGGACTTTGTTTAGTTCAGAAGAAAACAAATGTGTATGATGGGGGAAGGGGGCACAAGGAGTCAGACATGGGTAAATTTTAATTTTGTAAATGTGTAAATTGGGGAGAGGGGGGAATCTTCTGTTTATTTGATGGAAAGACCTTTTCAAAACAACATTTTAACAAAAAATGTTTTTCTCTATAATTATTCGTTAGAAAAATATGAAAGAAAATTTTTCGTTTAAAGTCTTCCCCCCCTCCCCCTCGTGTCTCGAGAACACCTTGGGAATTCTAAAAGCCTAAAAAAAAAAGGAGAGAGGGCTTAATGAGTTTGAAGAATCATTGTTTTGTTTGGAAATAGATGAACCGTTGAACCAAAGAAATTGAACATTAAGTAGTAAAATAAAATAAATCTCTCTCTTTTTTTTTTTTTTTTTTTTTGTAGAATTTGTTTGTCATTTTTAAAATATACTATACTATGCCTTTGTAATGTTGCGTGTTTCCATCACACAAGAAATATTCTTTCTTAAAGTTTTTTATTTATCACTTTTCTTAAAATTTTAAAATTTCATTTAGTTTGTTATTTTGCTCGAAGTAAAATGTAACATGGTGTGACCTATAAAACTGCACTTTTTATACAGGGTTATAAACTCATTGCCATTCTCCTATAATTTTACATTTTAATCATTAACCCCTAAAGAGTAATGATATCAATACAAAAAACCCTTAACGGGTTAAAAGTTTGTGACGCAGCACTGTGTTTCGCAGCACTGTACTTTATGGCTATAAGAATTACAAATACGGGTCTTAAAAATAATGATATCAAATTTTCTGTGACGCTTTGCTATTAATTAAAAATTACATAGATTTTCTTATTTGTATTTTCTTTTTTCTTCTATTTATTTTTACAGTGTAAACGTTATTTTCAACATAAAATAATATATAACATTTACTCACCGATACCTTTTCATTCACATCTCGTATAATATTAAAATATGTGTTTTAAAAGAAATGATATGAAATTCCAGCAACGCAGTGAATTTACACTAAATGATTTGTTTTTAAATTCCACTGCAATTATTTTGTTTTGCATATTAAAGTATATTTGCACATTGAAATATTGCTTTTAATTTTCTAATACCCAGTCAAATATATCACTTTCATTAAGTTCATATTATGTTCTGAAATGTATTTATTTCAATGAATTATTTTATCTTTTGCGTCACGCTATCCAAAACTGTAAGTAAAATTTATGAAAATGTTTATTTTGTGCCATCTTATCCAAATTAATTGAAAATGCATGCAAATAGATAGTGTGCTGCAAAGAAAACATTTGCGAAATTTTTAATTGTAGTTTTGGATGGCGGGACGAAAAAGATAAAATAATTCATTGAAATAAATACATTTCAGTACATAATATAAGCTTAATGAAAGTGATATATTTGACTGGGTATTAGAAAATTAAAAGCAATAATATGCAAAAAAAAATAATTGCAGTGGAATTTAAAAACAAATCATTTAGTGTAAATTCACTGCGTTGCTGGAATTTCATATCATTTCTTTTAAAACACATATTTTAATATTATACGAGATGTGAATGAAAAGGTATCGGTGAGTAAATGTTATATATTATTTTATGTTGAAAATAACGTTTACACTGTAAAAATAAATAGAAGAAAAAAGCAAATACAAATAAGAAAATCTATGTAATTTTTAATTAATAGCAAAGCGTCACAGAAAATTTGATATCATTATTTTTAAGACCCGTATTTCTAATTCTTATAGCCATAAAGTACAGTGCTGCGAAACACAGTGTTGCGTCACAAACTTTTAACCCGTTAAGGGTTTTTTGTATTGATGATTATACTTGAAGTCTGATATAATTAATTCAACTAAACTAGTATGTTGTGGCCACCACATGACTTTCTTCTATATTTTCCAATACAAATTCCTTCAGTAAAAATAATTTATTAAATTATTATTTAAAAAAAAATTTTCCATGATAATGCAGACGATTTCCATATTAGAGAAGTAGTTCCATTTTATTCTACAAAAAAAAAAAAAAATTACGATTTTTTTTTTTCAAAGTTTTTTTTTGTTAAAAGTAACAAAAAAAAAAAAAAATCGATAACTTTGTTTCAAATTATCATAGATCTACAATTCAACCATTCGTTTGGTACTGACGAGACCTTTCGAAAGATACCCATCTTGAAAATTTATCCCTCCCGGGGGGGGGGACGACTTTCTTCCATATGTAATATACAGAAAGTATTGGATTCGTGAAAATTTTCGAACTCTGGTTTTCGATGGATTTACACGTTTTGGGATGTGCTGAACATGATTTGATAGTTTTTAAAAAATGTCTGTCTGTGTGTGTGTGTATCACGAATTTTTTAAGGCTGTATCTCACGAACCAATGAACGAAATTTAACCAAACTTGGTATTTAGTTGGACCCTGACATAAACTGGTGCTGATTAGATTTAGGGATATATCGCACAATAGGTGGCGCTGTGATAGCATTTTTTCTACATTTTTAACATGACAGTATAGGACAAAATTTCGTATAAATATACATAATGAGAGTTATTTTTAACTTTTGATTGTAAAATTAATATGAATTATTGATAAAAGTAGTTGTTAACTAGGGGGAAAAAATTATGCATGTGGGGGCTTCGCCCTTCCCCGGGCGAAGTAAATTTTCAAGATGGGTATTTTTCGGAAGGTCTCGTCAATACCTTTAAAACAAATGGTTGAACTATAGATCTGTGATAATGTAAAAGAAAGTTATCGATTTTTTTTTACTTTTAATGAAAAAAAACTTTGAAAAAAAAATCGTAATTATTATTATTATTATTATTATTTTGAGAATAAAATAGACTTTTTTCTGGATATTTACTGTTATACTACTTTTCTGATATGGAAATCGTCTGCATTATCATGGAAGATAATTTTTTTTAAATAATAATTTTAATAAATCATTTTTACTCAGTGAATATGTATAGGAAAATATAGAAGAAAGTCTTGTGGTCGCCACAGCATACTAGTTATATTATTAATCATATGGTAATATAGTAGACAGTTCGAGTGCTATAAATTACATGGTGCCATAACTAAAATGTTCAATGGATGCTGAGATAAAGCCGTTTTTAAATTGTAATAGCTGATCAACTTGTAAACCGATAAATATCCAAATTGAAGTGTCCAGAAAAGACGATTCTGCATGCGCAGTGGAAATCTGGATCCGATACAACGCGAGGGGGAGGGGGGGGAGTAACGATGCCGTTGGTAGAGGTTACCCGAAACGAGGTTCAGGGTGATTTCAATGGAATTTTCTTTTTAGTTTTTATTTATAAAGTGATATATATACACATATATATATATAAAATGTGATTCATTAAAAAAAAATAAATTCATTTAAATATTACCGAAATAGCTATTACCGAAGCCTGCTATTATAGTTATATCGAAAAAATTCATATATATTTATTTTTGATATTTTTATATCATCTAACATATCTCAGAAAATCTATAAATATATATCTACAGTCAGAAATATTGTATTCAGCCAAAAATTTAGTTTTGATATCCAGTTTTGACCTGATGACATGTACCTCGAGTCCAGAAAAGTGAGGCAATTGGTTAGTGTATATTCAAAGTGAATCAGCAATGTTTTATTTAATATATTTTACTAAGTTTGGTACGCTGTAGCTGTAAATGCTGAGCTTCTTCTGAAATGAGAGGTAATCGCAATGTGGAAGCGCCCCGTGTTCGATGATATAACCCAAAAGCTGATCGGCACTAACTCAAACCAAGGTCCAACCAAATATGAAGTTCGGTTTAAATTAAGTTCAATGGTTCATAAAGTACAGTGTTCGAACGCAAAAAGACAGGTATTTTCTAAACAATATCGAATTATGTTTAGGAAATCTCAAAACGTGTAACTTCATCGAAAACCGAAAAGCTAAACTTTTTCTGCATCTTATACTTTCTCCTTATATATATGCAGAAGACAGAATAATAAATCTACTTTTTAAAAAATAAGTACTCAATTTCAGTTAATAAAAATGCAAGGAAATCTCAAAACGTGTAAATTGATCGAAAACCGAAAATTTAAAATTTTTCTGAATCTTATGCTTTTTTCTTATATATGCAGAAAATAGAATAATAAATCCACTTTTTTAAAAATAAGTAGTCAATTTCAGTTAATAAAAATGCAAGGAAATCTCAAAAGTGTAAATTCATCGAAAACCGAAAATTTAAAATTTTTCTGAATCTTGTGCTTTTTTCTTATATATGCAGAGGATAGAATAATAAACCAACTTTTTAAAAAATAAGTAGTCAGTTTCAGTTAATAAAAATGACAGGAATTCTCAAAACGTGTAAATTCATTGAAAACCGGAAATCGAAATTTTTCCGTATCTTCTACTTTCTTCATATACATGTAGAAGCTAGTAATAAATCCCCTTTTTTCAAAATAAGTAGTCAATTTAAGTTAATTGAAACGCAGGGAAATCTCAAAACACTTAAATTCAGCGAAAACAGAAAATCAAAATTTTTTCTTTGATAGATGCAGAAGATAGTAATAGTTTCACTTTTTAAAAATAAGTAGTCAATTTCAGTTAATTCAAATGCAAGGAAATCTCAAAGTCTGTAAATTCATCGAAAACCGAAAACCAAAAGTTTTTTCAAATCTTATGCTTTCTTCTTATATATTACAGAAGGTATACGCAAGCGAAGTGTGATATCGCTGACCGTCATTGTGGCTAATTAAAAAAATTTCTTAATCGTCCATAGGATTTCTCTATATATTAAAAAAAAGTAACTGTCACTGGCGTCAAATTTTTTTGTCTGCGACAACATCTTCTAGCGGAGGGCAGGGTTCTTCGCGTCATGAGAGGCATCAATATATTCCAAATACTCCAAGGAAGACATTTCAGCTGCTTAGAAATATCTATCATTTTAATTAAAAGCGTTATTAACTAAAAACGACAAGTTTATGAAGGTACTCTATTTGCCATTTTGAAAAAAGTTTCTCCCAGTGACGTTGTTCTTCTGTCATGAAGTCATTTTACACAGGAAAATATATGATCCGTGGCTGTACGTATGTAGGTAGGTAGGTTGGTATTTAACGTCGTACAAGTACTGCGCTATGGGTAATTAGCGACGGTCTGGGACGCACCCCTACAGATGTTCCGGAGGCATGTCGTCACAATTTTGATCCTTCACGGGGGGAATCTTACCCCCGCTTTGGTGATTCCCAGAGGTATAGTGTGGATAAGAATATGGAGGCGACGGTCTTTGGCCGGCTCAAGTATCGAATCGGCAATCTTCCAATTACGTGCTCGGTGCTTTACCGACTAGAGTATCGCGGCCCGAAACCATGGATGTAAAAATGAAAGAAAATAAATATCAACTTTTTTTCTAAGAAAATTAATTTTATTATCCGGGAAAATTAAAATAGGATTCGTGGTTGTAGGTAGGTAGATAATTAGGTAGGTTGTGTTTGACGTCGCACCATTACTGCTCAATGGATAATTGGCGACGGTCTGGGACGCACCCGTATGGATGTTCCGGAGACATGCCACCGCAGTTTTGGTACTATACGAAGGGAATGGCTACCCCTCTTCGGTGGCCCCCAGAGGTATAATTTTGATGGGAACATGGAGGATATTGCGGTCACGGCATATTTTACGTGCACCTGCCACCATTAGTGTATACGACGGTCTTTGGCAACACCCCCTGTGTATGTAGGGGGTGTTGTCTTTGGCCGGCTTGAGAACCGAGCCCGAAATCTTCCAATTACGAGCTCGGTGATTTACCGACTGGAGTACCGCGGTCCGGATCTAAGGTTGTAAAAAATAAATAAAAAGGGTCATATACTAAAGTTGTAATGCAAAATGGTCTAGATATTATGAATTTCTTTCTATAAAAAAATTATATATATATATAAGTATTATATATATAAATTTGACATTGAATATGAGGATTTCCATAATTTTCTGCTATTGACTTGTAGTATGCACTATTAATATTCCTTTTCAGTGAAAGAAAGCCGAGAATAAGCGGGCAGAGCTCTGCATGTGTTAATAAGTAAAGTGAGTCGGGGGGAGGCAAAGCCTCCCTCGGGGGTTGGTGAGCGAAGCGAGCAGGGGGCAGAGCCCCCTAGTTTTGTAAAAAATTATTAAAAATCCAGGAAAATTATTTCCCGATTTTAATCTCCATATTTGGGTATAATTACAAATTATTTATTGTGCACATGTGTTAGATTAAGTTATTTTGCTGTCAAATTGACAAAATTTTAATTTTAAATTTCAAAACTCTAGAAACAAAATGAGCATAGATTTGATATCCATTCGTCCTCCGCATTTTGTGTATTTGGCGATTAAAACGTAATGCGGAAACATACATGCCAGATGAATATTTTCACAATGCATATATATTGTACGAAATATTGTTTCATATATTACTGATTGCTCTCTTAATATACTTTATTAAAATAACCATGATTTTTGAAAGGAATTAAATATGTTCGTCAGATAATTTGGCCATCTTTTATTATTATTATTATTATTTTGCCATGGACGACAGATATCATATCTGTTCCTTTGAAATGAGATGTTTATGTTTATAGTCGAAAATGGAAGTCTGTCATTTTATTTTTCTAGAGTTTTGAAACTAAAAATTAAAATTTTACGAATTTTACAGAAACAATGACTCAATCTAACACAAAAAAATCAATACACAGGACTCTAGTTTACATCAATTATAGTTATGATTATGTCAAACAATTTTTCTTATTATTAGTTGTTTTCCATAGGTTTAAAATCGCACCAAATTACATATATAGTCGAAATTTTCCTTGTGAGAAACTATTATAAAACATTTGGGTGCTCGTTAGACAGTAAATGACGCTGTTATATAGATGATATAGAAGAAAGTTTTGTTATGGTTTTTTACTTCCATTACCCGACTACTGTAATTAATAATTGTAAGAAGTATTGTATTCGGTCCGAAAATTCGATATCGAGTTTTCACCTGATTTACATGTTTTAAAGTCTCCTAAGTCCAAAAAAGTAATTTTTGGCAATTGGTCGGTGTGTGCGTGTGTATGTATATATATTTGTGGTGAATCTTCTGTTATCATATCTCCGAAACTAATAAAGATAGAACTACGAAACTTCAGAACTGAGCTTGCCCTTTAGTACAGATGAATTTTCCAAATTTTGGTCAAAGTTGGAAAACCAGAAAAGGTATCGTAAGTCTGTATCACAAAAACGACTCTAAACATTTTCAGGGGTAGTACTGGTACTACATAAAATTTCAGGACATAATTGTTTCAAAATTTCAGGACAATTTCAGGACGTTTACGTTTGGCCAGGTTAAAAAAAAATATTGCAAGGTAAATTCTTTGCAACACTGCTTTTATCTCTCGCACTATTTGAAATAAAAAATCCACATATCAAGAATTAAAGTTTATAAGAGTAAAATATAAATAAACTTCTTTCCGAGTTTAAAAGAAAAAAAAAAAAAAAAACTATAGCATTTTAGAGGCTGATCCAGCTAAATATTGGAACCCATCTGCTGTCCCGTCACAAAATTCAAAACTATAAAATGATTTCCGTCAAATAACATAAATCCATGAAATATAAACTACTTCACAAAATCCAGTTATAAAAACGGCCTTTTTCACAAAATTTCATTTTATAAAAATTATCTATTTTATAAAATTTTTCAATCTTTTAAGTATTATTTTATATCATTGCCAGTACTTGTTTAAATGAAATAACATTGATTAGATATCAAGGAACTGCAAAATTAGAGATTTTATGCAATGGCAAATTCTGAGGCCTATTTTTCACAAAAATGGGCCTCAGAAATTAATTAAAACCTTGATCAACACCTCTATTCAGGGTTGGCTAGATTTTGACAAACCCGAAAAAACCCAGGTGGGTTTTTTTCATAACACCTACTTGAAAAAACTCATGTGGGTTTTTACAAAATCTTGTTTAAAATTGTACTTTTGTTTAACTTACACAATAAACATACAAATATAAAACTAATATTATATACATTATTAGAACATGGACAAAAGAAATATTGGAAAAACGCTCATTTGCTCAAACTGCTGTATTGAAAAAATCCTGAAAAATTCCCCCCCCCCCCCAAAAAAAAAAAAATAAAAAAAAAAATGCATAATTATCTTATTAAAACAGAATCGAAAATATCCGCAGTCGATTTGTAGGTATCGGAAACTTCTATGTACCACCTAATAACTTTACACTTTTGAAAATATCCCCATTCGACTTGCAGGCCTTTAAAACCTATCTGTACCAATTTTGAACGGCCTAACTGTATTTCTATTTATTTTTGCCCATAGCCCCTCTTCCCGCCTCTCCTAATAATTTTATAAATTAGAAAATATCCGCAATCGATTTGTAAGTATCGAAAACCTCTATATACCAGTTTTGAACGATCTAACTCTATTTTTATTTTTTTGCCCCCCTCCCCCCTTCCCGGCCCGCCTCATAACTTTACACTTTCAAAAAAATCCCCATTCGACTTGCAGGCCTCTAAAACCTATCTGTACCAATTTTGAACGCCCTAACTGTATTTCTATTTGTTTTTGCCCATAGCCTCCCCTTACAGCCCCACCCCCTTCCTGCCTTTCCTAATAATTTTACAAATTCGAAAATATCCGCAATCGATTTGTAGGTATCGAAAACCTCTATATACCAAATTTGAACGATCTAACTCTATTTATATTTTTTGCCCCCTCTCCCCCTTCCTGCCCCTCCTAATAACTTTACACAATCGAAAATATCCTCATTCGACTTGCAGGCCTCTAAAACGTATCTGTACCAATTTTGAACGCCCTAACTGTATTTCTATTTGTTTTTGCCCCACAGCCCCCCCTCCTGCTGCCCCACCTGGGGGCTGAATTTCTAAAATTCCAGAAATTGGTTTTTAGATATTTGCATTAGCTATATTTTAGAGCAAAAATTTCACGTATATCTATTTTTTTGTTTGAGATATATAGGATTATGCAAAATCACGTTTTATGCATGTGAAATCACGTTTTGCCCCCCTTGGGGACCGAATTTTGAAAATTCTAGAAATTGGTTTTTAGACATTTGTATTAGCTATATTTTAAAGCAAAAACTTTACGGGTATCTGTTTTTTTGTTTGAGATATGAAGGATTTTGTGAAATCACGTTTTGCTCCCCATCCGCCCTTGGGGGGCGAATTTTGTAAAATCGCTTCTTAGTGGATGCCTACGTCATAGAACGAACATTGTCACAAAATTTCATGCTTCTAGGGGTTTGGTCTAGGGGTTTGGTCTGGGCGATGATGAATCACTCCCTCAGTCAGTCAGGAAGAACGATTTTATATATATAGATTTATGACAAATTTCGCATAATTTCAGGAATTTCAGGACGGATTACGATATTTTAGGACATTTCAGGACATTTTTTTTATTTTTCAGGAATTTCAGGACAAGTACGACCCCTGTATTTTCTTCTAAGTTGCTATACAAACACTCTATTCAATGTCCTTTCGAATGATATAGTTGGCTAGTATGGAGGAAAATTGATAAGATGCCTGTATAAATAGCTCAGTTTCAGGTTTCTCAACTAGGAACAGTCAGGAATACAAGTGTGTTCCTCTAAAAACGACTGTAATAATGTTTTTCATACTCGCCATATTAACTCCCTTTTAAATATCCTTTTGTATGTAATTATTGCTTTCAAGTCAATAATTGAGTATGCCAACTTTTGGCAAAAGTCGGTGTCTCAAAAACGGCTCTAATGATTTTCTTGTGAATTGTTACATAAATCCATTTTAGATATCCGTTCTTATGTATAACGCGGTTATTAAAGGTAAATTAGCAGTCATCCTGATTAGGTAGATTAGTTTTAGATATCGGAAATTGTTTCGTAAAACGGCTAAGCCGATTTTTCTCTTCTTACTATTTTTTAATTCGTTATGTAAATCTATTTTATATATCTTTACATGTGTATAAGCTTTATCTTACCAGAAAATTTTTAGGTGTCTAATTTTTTAGGTCAATTTTATGTCTTCTGATTATATTATCTCCAAAAAATGCATATAATACATGTACCAGTAAGTAATGGAAGTCCTGTAGTTGTTTCACTCCAGATTTTTTTTTTTTTTTTATCTAGAACTTATTTCTGAAAATTGCATATGCATATCTTATAATAAGCGAAAACCTCTAATATTTTCTAATATTTTTACAATTTTAAAATAAGTTTGTATTATATACAAATACATCTGCGCGACTTCTCTTTATCCTAATTCTAAAGAACGCTTATAAACTATAATCAGTGTCCATGTATCATTCTGAAAAGGTCACCTTTACGTCATTAGTCTCGAAAATCAAACCGCGAAATCTTCGAGTGTAAAGTGTAACTAATAATGTGGTTTCTTCGCTTGGAAATAATTTTATAAACATTTGCTCCCATTTCTTGCAAGCTTTTATTAGAAATTACTCACATTAGAAATTATTATTAGAAATTACTGATCTCCTTTGTCCTTTTTCTCTCCTCCCCCCTTTTGAGAAGAAATGCGAAAAGTACAACCACAAACTGAAGTTATTGATATAGTGCACCTTGTTCTGTATTTATAAGGAAAAAAAAATATTGGATTCGTAAAAATTTTTGAAGCCGTTATGATTGGTAGAAATATCCTCTTATTTACTTCTTTTCTTTGTACAAGATGAAATAAAATATTGGATTCATGAAACACTTCACCTTCAAGCTTTCAGTATATTTACACATTTTCAGGTGTCCTGAACATATTTTGACCATTTAAAAAAATTATCTATCCATAAATCTGTGACAAAAAATAAATAAATAAATAAATTGGTGTGAAGCAATCATACTACTTCCATTACCCACTATTTCACGTATTATATACAATTTTTTAAAATGTGATCAGAAGACATAAAAGTGACCTAACGAAGTAGACGCCTGACAAACTGATATATAGGTATGTAAAAGTTTACATAGCGAGTTAAGAAATAATAAGAAAAAAAAAAAATGGTAGAGTTATTTTTTGAAACATCAATTTCCGAGATCTAAAAGTGACCTACCTGAGCATGATAACTGTTAATTTTCCTGTAATAACCACACATTATACGAGAAAAGACATCTAAAATGGATTTATGCAACAATTTTCAAGAAAATCGTTAGAGCCGTTTTTGAGATACCATCTTTTACTAAAACTTGGCATACTCAATTATTGATCGAAAAACAAAAATTACATACAAAAGGATATTTAAAAGGGAGTTAATATGGCGAGTTTGAAAAAAATCCGTTACAGCCGTTAAAAAAAAAAAAAAAAAAAAAAAAAAAAAAAACGCACTTGCGAGACTTGTAATTCAGTTATTTATACCGGGAGCCTACCAATTTTCCTGAACTAACAAACTATATAATTCGAAAGGACATCTAATAGAGTGTTTATGTAGTAAATTTTAAGAAAATCTTTAGAGCTGTTTTTGGATACAGACTTACGGTCCCACTTCCACTTTTCCAATTTTCACCAAACTTTGCAAAATTCATCTGTACACCAGTTCTTCCTTAAATCTGAAGTTTCATAGCTCTATCTTTATTAGTTTTGGAGGGGTCGGCAGCCCCCCTCAGGAACGTACCTGTTTATGTAGCAAGTCAATCGAATCAATATATTCGCATATATTATATAATGAGAAATAAATAAAAACGACCTGTTCAATAATGTGTGATGCAAATAGGATATTGGGGCTCCTGATCTGCAGATCCACGAGTTCATTGTCGAAACGTGAGTGGAAGCTTCCCTGTGGCGACTCAAAAAGATTTTAGGTTCCATCTGTGTGTATATTTTGTTTGTCTGTGTGTCTGTTTCAGCGACTGCAAAAATCATGCTATTGATTTGCAATTTTGTACACATGTTTTCGAGCCGCATGGGATTAGCTGTATTGTGTTTGGCGTCTGTTCTATCTGGAATTCGTGTACGCGGACACACCAAATTTTTCTTTATCACTATGGCCTATGGACAGAATGTACATGTACCGCAATAAAGGCTGCAAAAATTCTTCAAATAACTTGCAAATTGGTAGACACTTTCAAGCTCTGTATAGAAATAGCTGTATAATTTTTTATGTGTATATTTTTCATGTTCTATGTACAGGGACACTCCAAAGTTTTTCTTATCATTAACGGCCCTCTTCACTTAAAAAAAATTCCGATGCTGGCTAAAACCAGATAAAAAGTGTCCCACGTGGTTTTGACAGCTGGTGTTAACTAATTGAGAAGATTGACAGATTCACTGACGAATCGTTGACTTTTTGGAAGAATAAATCAAAAATCAGCTACTTACGTATTTGCGGTTTTGCTGAAGCTTTGTTTTGTTTTAATTCTGTCTTTTTTTATTTTTGTCGCTCCTGTTTTATTTATTTATGTTTTCTTTTCCATTTTCAAATGACAACAAATAAATTTCTTCATTTAATCTTATCCATTTATTGTGTAATTTAATAGCGTAGCCTGATACGACCAAGTGTTTGATGCTATTTTTAGTCCGCTTCAGGCTTTCAGTACTTTATATCGGCGAATTATGTAACAGTGAAATTTAATAAAAGAAAATATTCTTTATAATTATACTTTGTTTAAATTTTAAAATACTCACACAAAAACATTTCTAGTGGACTGTATCACTAAACTCATAAATTTATTTTCACAACTCGAATCGACGCTTACTCACGTCTACACAAAATCTCACACTGCTCAACTCAGATGGCGCTGCTGCAACAGCGCTTTTCATTGGATACGGAACATTCCGCCCCACGTTGCAATGTTTACATTCAACCAGTAAATTATACAGTTATATCAAATGAAAATAGAAAATAAACACAATACAATAATAACATTACATGACTCATTAAAAAATTAAATATATATATATAGACACTAATATATAAAATTACACAGTTTTTGGCAAAATGCAAATTTGGGAAATGGGTCTTTTGTAAATACCCGATTGAGTTTTCACCCTTACCACCCTGACCCGTTTATCTTCACCAAAATACAGTTCTATTATTCTCCCTAATGCCCATTTTTGTGGTGGTAGGTTTTCATCTTTAAGAAGCACTAACTCATTGACTTTCACATTATTTTTTTCTACCATCCACTTGGACCTCTGTTGTAAATTATTTAGATACTGTATATGCCATTTTTTCCAAAAAATTTGAATTATTTTTGTCAGCTTTTTCCAATTAGACAATCTATTGTCTTTAACCTCAATTAAATTAGGCTCTATAACAGCATTTAAGGGTCTGCCAATTAAGAAATGGGCAGGAGTTAACACATCATACACATCAGAATCGGATGACAGAGGTACAAGCGGTCTTGAATTTAGAATTCCTTCTATCTGTGTAACAACTGTTAGGAATTCTTCATAGGTCAATCTGGAGTTGCCTAAAACTCTTTTAAAATAATATTTAAAAGCTTTAACTCCGCTTTCCCAGAGGCCACCAAAATTAGGTGCTCTCGGGGGAAGAAAATTCCAATCGATTCCCTCAGCTGACATGTAACCAGCGAGGGCCTCATCTGGTTTTATAACTAAATTTTGCAACCTAGAGAGCTCTTTGTTTGCTCCAATAAAATTTGTGGCGTTATCAGAAAATAATTTTGAACATAAACCTCTACGAGCCACAAATCTTTTTAAACATGCTATGAAGGCCTCAGATGTCAAATCAGTGACAATTTCGAGGTGAACGGCTTTTGTGACCAAACATACAAAAATGCACACATATATTTTATGATAAATTCCCTTTCTTTGATTCTTATATTTAACAAGGAATGGGCCACAAAAGTCCGCACCTGAGCAATTAAATGGAAAGTCAGGAGTCACGCGCTCTTTCGGTAATTCACCCATTAATTGCTCCACTCCTACGGGTTTAACTCTAAAACACTTAATACAATCGTGTACGACTTTTCTACACGTTGCTTTACCCTGAACGGGCCAAAATTTTTGACGAACATAGTATAGCAAGGCAGTAGGACCTAAATGAAAGTATCGCTTATGATAAGATTCTATAATAAGTTTGGTCAATTTATGACCCTTCGGCAGAATAATTGGAAATTTAGTGTTAAAACTTACATTAGCATTCTTAATTCTGCCATTTACTCTAAGCAATCCCTCTCTGTCTATAAAGGGATTTAAAGATTTTATCTTACTTTTCTCATGAACATTTTTTCCTTTAACTAAATTTTTTAGTTCCTCGTTAAACTCTGTTTTTTGAATTTGCTTTACAATAAAATTTTCAGCCTTGCGGATCTCCTCTGTTGATAATGGCCCCAATGTTCTTTCCCTTGGATTCTTCAGGTTGTAGATAAATCTGAAAAGATAACTAACAACATGCAATATTTTAATATAATTATTACTAATATTAAATAAGTCTTGAATAAAGGAGTTATAAGTCACAGTAAATACAGATAAGTCATTTTTTTCTGAATTTTTCAGTTCAGACGTAAATTCGTCTTTTATGACGGATTTAGGAATTTCACGATTGGGATACTTTCGTGTCGTTCTGACAGAAAAGCAGGTCCTTCAAACCACAATTTATTTTTGACCAGTTTTTCAGGATCCACCCCTCTTGAGATAAGATCTGCGGGATTGTTCTCAGAAGATACATGACGCCACTGTTGAACTTCTGTCAGAGCTTGTATAGTTGCTATGCGGTTTGCCACAAAAGTTTTTAGAAGATACGGCTCTTTTTGTATCCAGGAAAGTACAATCATCGAGTTGGTCCATAAGTAGATGTCAGCTGTCTTAAACTGTAAGGCACTCTTCACTTTTGTGAGCAATTTTGCTAATAAGACGGCAGCGCAGAGCTCCAACCTCGGTATTGTCGTACGCTTAAGAGGTGATACACGTGATTTGCTACAAACCAAGTTCACTTCGAAGGCTCCATCCACTGACGTTGATTTGCAATAAATCACACAACCATAAGCTGACTCGGAAGCGTCCGCAAATCCATGAAGTTCAATATGTACTGGATTGTTCATTAATATGCATCTCTGAACACTAACACTGTTTATTGCTGGCAATAACTCGATGAAGTTTTTCCACTGTTGCGCCTCTGTTTCCGGAAGCGGATCGCTCCAGTCTAACTTCAAGCACCACAGTTTTTGTAAAAAGATTTTTGCCTTTGTTATGACGGGACCCAATAGACCAAGAGGATCAAAGATCCGAGCTATGGTTGAGAGTACTGATCTCTTTGTAGGCGGAACCACGTTTTCTATATGAATTTGGAAGGTAAATATATCAGTGGTAGGGTTCCACGTAACACCTAGCGCTTTTGTCTCATCTTGAAAATTATAACTACTGTCAGGTCCTGTTTTTAATTCTGGGCTATTGCTATACCATTTATGCAATATCATGCCTGCACTATTGAGAGCCTCTGTTAATTGAGATTTCAGTTCTTTTGCTCCACTTTGGATGTCTGCACCGCTCAAGACATCATCCATATAAAAATCCTTTTCTAAAATTGGGGACGCTAAAGGATAGTTCTGGCTCTCATCTCTGGATAACTGAAGTAGGACTCTAGTAGCGAGATAAGGTGCACTTACTGTACCATAAGTAACAGTTTTGAGCTCATAAGTCTTAATTGGTTCATTCACTCCCTCCCTCCAAAGAATTCTCAAAAGTTTAGTTTGACTCGGATCTATTAAAATCATCCTGTACATCTGTTTAATGTCAGACACGAACGCATAAATATGTTTACGAAATCTCGTCATTATATTAAATAGGTCTTCCTGAATAACCCCACCGTTATATTGTAAGGAGTTAAGAGAATTCCCTAAAGTTGTTTGTGAGGAGGCATTGAAAACCACTCTTAGCTTTGTAGTAGCTTTATCAGGGCGATAGACTCCTAAATGTGGTATATAGTATGTTCCCTCTTCTTCCTCACACTCTGAAATTTCTGTCATGTGACCCAAATTTTCGTATTCGCGTAGAAATTCCTTATATAATGCTAAATACTCAGGCTCCCTTAAAAAACGATTCCATAGCAAATTTAATTTTTTAAGGGCAATATCTTTAGATTTCCCTAAACACGTTGGATCATCCTTTAACGGCATTTTTACAATATACCTCCCTATACTATCTCTTTTAACGTTCTTCTGAAAGTGCTCCTCGCAAATTATTGCTTCTTTATTTTTGGGTACCTCAATCTGCACATCCTCCAATTCCCAAAATTTCTCCATAGTTTCGTTTAAACTAGCATTATTCTCAATGAGGCCGCAATATACCCTTCCCTTAGTTTCAACGGGAACGCTTCCACTAGCTACATATCCAAAAACAGTATTTTGGAAAATCATGTTATTATTAGCAGGACAAATCTGACCGGGCCGCAACAATTCATAAAAAATTTCGGCACCTAAAAGTAAATCTACACGACCCGGCAAATTAAAGTTTTCATCCACGAGTTTTATACATTTTAATTCTGGCATATTAATCTTTAACCTTTTTGATGGCATGAAATCTGTAATTTTAGATACAATCAAAAAATCCAATTCTTTTTCATAATTTCCTTCAAAATTAGAAATCGACGCATTAACAACATATCTAATCGTTGTGCATGTATTTCCGATACCACAAACTGTCAAATTAGTTTTCTTTCTTTTTAAATTAAGGCTATTCGCACAATCCCAAGTCATATAATTATTCATTGCTCCTTGATCTAAAATCGCGCGAACTGTGTAATTATTTCCGCTCTCATCTTTTAATAAACAATTCACTGTACTCAGCAAAACGGTTTTTTTCTGATTTATTACCCGTGAAGAGAGAACCAAATTATTATTTTGATTACTTAATACGGTGCCAGCTGACTGAAATGTCGGCGCGTTTACAGAAAGTTCCGATGATTGTAGGGGGGAATGAAATTCCCGGCCACCTGCCTCAGTTTCACGTTCATTACGCAATGACTCATTATTTCTCGGAAAATGTAAGGAAAAATGATGACGCCTTTTTCTTCCCTCTTGTTTACACAAAGAACAAAAAAAATGTGATTTACAGTTATTTACTAAATGTTTGCCAAGACAATTGAAACAATAATTATTTTTCTTTATAACTTCTACCCTTTCAGAAACAGGCAATGCCATATAATTTCTACATTTATATAAGGGATGATTATTTTCAGAACACAATATACACTTTAAATTCTTGCTATCAGCTAGAAATATCTTAGACACATTTCTCGAAGAGGATTTTTGATTATAGTTCTCCGTTAACGATTTTCCTCGCGAAGCATAATAAAGATCAATTTCCTTTCTTAGTTTAATAGGGACAAACCAAGTATCTGCTTGTCTGACACTGATGTGGGCCGCGGTTTCTTTATCAAGCGTTTGAAACAATTTATCTGATACAATTAATTCTTTTAATTTCTCAAAATCCGACACTTCTCTTAATTTTAAATAATAATCAAAACTAGTTTTTAACCGTGATGCAAACTGCAAATGAGTTTCATTTGCTTGCCTAGTAGCTTTTCTGAATTGTTCTAAACATGACTGGGGACTCGGTTCGAACTCTCTTAATACAATTTTCTTTACTTTATCGTAGTCACTCAACTCATCATCGCTTATGTACGAAATTATGTTCGAAGCTTTCTCACCTAACAAATTCAAAAGAATTTCCGCTTTAAATTTATCGGGTACGTTTTTTGTTATAAAAGATCTTTCCAAAGAAGCAAAAAAAAGACTCCACCCTTCTGGACGTCTAGGAATTCTAATTGTTAAAGTTTTAATACTTTTTATCAGTGAATCCAAAGATTCGTATTGCTCAGTTTTATTTTCTAAAGCGTCTTCGCTAGTGTTTTTAACTGTCCATTTGTGCGACAATTCTAATTCAGTTTTCGCTCTCTCTAATTTAATCTGTTCTAATTGTAATTCTAATTGTTTATTTTTCTCGATTGTCTCCAATTCTACTTTCCGTTCCTCAATTATCCCTTCTATGAGATTAGACACAAATTCGGGTTCAGTTTTGAATTTCTCAGTACTCTTTATAAGATTAATCAAATCTACAACCGACATTTTATCTGTTATTACCTCTCCTAACTCTGTTGCAGCAACCTGCAAATCTGCTTTTCGCGCGCTTTTAAACATTTTGAGAACAAAACCTAATTACAAATCTGAACACAATGAACTCTTAATTAAAAATAATTAGCACAAATTATCTTATTAATTAAAAAAAGATAACACAAATTATCTTATGGGAGTGAACAACCAAAAAAAAACTCATGCACCTACTTCATTACTGGTTAGCATTTTTCTCTTGCGTGCGGTGCGGTTTTTAACAGCTTGGCATCACAACTCAAATCGAAATAAAATAAACTCCTGATTTTGCATAAAACGTAAAATCCATAGGTCTCTCAGTATCTTTACTCCGGTCGCACTGACCATGTGTTTAAATTTTAAAATACTCACACAAAAACATTTCTAGTGGACTGTATCACTAAACTCATAAATTTATTTTCACAACTCGAATCGACCCTTACTCACGTCTACACAAAATCTCACACTGCTCAACTCAGATGGCGCTGCTGCAACAGCGCTTTTCATTGGATACGGAACATACTTGTAGTTTGGTGTAATTAATTTAACCAAAAAAAAAATAATTAAGATGTATAATGTTACTGAAATATAGAGAAGGGTCTGTATGTTTCTCTGCGGTTTGTAGCTCAGAATACTGACCGCAGAGTTACAAAACCTGGCAGAGGAGTAATTTGGACACGACTTTGGATGCAGGAGTGACTTTAGCGACATATGTATATATATATATATAAAATGTATTTCGATTTTATCCATTATTAAATTTATTCTTTTATTTCAATCGCTTGCGTCCCATAGCAACGGCTGTTACACTATTGAATCTTGATTTATTAAATTAACTCATATTGGTAATATAGCAGAAAAAATTACTTGAGTTTAACTAAAATATATTTATTTAATTCCATTAAAATTTTTTTACTTTTTTATATTATTAATTATATGGTAATATAGTAAACAGTGCAAGGGCTATGAATTACATGGTGCCAAAACTAAAATGTTCAATGTATGCTGAGATAAAGCCATTTTTAAAATTGTAATAGCAACTCAACTTGTAAACCGATAAATATCCATATTCAAGTGTCCAGGAAAGACATTTCTGCATGCAGTGCAAATCTGGATCCGATACAACGCGGGTGGGAGTAACGATGTCATTGTTAGCGGTTACCCGAAACGAAGTTCGGGGTGATTTCAATGAAATTTTTTTTTCGCTATTTCTTTTTTATAAAGTGATATATATATATGTATATATATAATAAAGATGATCTATTAAGCATATTAGAAGCCAAGCAACAGATACAAGATCACTGAAACACCAATGACCAGTAAGATAAAAAAAAAAAAAAAAAAAAAAATCATCAGTGGATGAAATACATTAATGTAAAGAAACCAGATCTATTAATTAACAGTCTGCAAAAACAAACGAATCAATAAAGTAAAACAACAAATCTTAACTTAAAACCATAAACTTATCAAAATTAATGAAAAAACAACCCAAGAAACACAAGATAGGAAGAAGGAGGCAGGCGGCAAGACTTGTGACTTGCCTGTGGGGTTACACTAGTTTTACGCCGGCAACACTCCCCCAGCCTGCCACAACCAGAACAGGAACCATATGGATTTAAAAATGCAAAATTTCAAAGCAGATGAACAACAATGAAGCCACGAAGCCACAATGAAATTCACCGATTGATCACATTGTGTTTAACAGTATAATTAGAACATTAAATATAGTTGACAACTCAAAAAGGAAAAATCTGAAATTTTATTGGAAAATGAAAGTTTGCATAGTAATACAAAGCAAATGCAACAAGCCTTCTACTTTTTTTTTTTTTTTTTTTTTTTTTAATTTAATTTCACAAACCCACCCAACCATCCAGCCTTACAACACCACCCCACCTCCGTAATCAAACATCTGCCCACCCAACCGCCACCTTTTTTATTGTCTTTTATTATTTTATAATTTTTTTGTTGATATACACAAGAGTGTACACAGCTTTTTTTTTTTTTTTTTTTTTTTTTTTTTTTTTGTACTAACAGAGACATGGTTAAGGATATAAAATAGAAAATACAAAGTTTTTAGGAAAACCCATTTTAGCAGTGGCTGTGATCAGTTTATTAATATTCTTGTTTTTAAACTTTGCAGAGCATAAATTATTAATTCGAAATAAATGGTTAATGATGATGTTTCTAAATACCGAAAGATGCAGACATGAATTAAAATGTGTAAATAAGTTGACATTAAAACAAAAATCTTGCCGTTTGTCATAGATATCTGTGTAAAGTTTATTACCATCGATGATTATTTTTAGATCTAAAAAGTTAATTGATTGATTAGTCAGAGTATTTTGAGTTAGCTTTAAATTAGGTGGATAATTGAAGGAAAAGCCATTTTGTGAGTTCTTGTTGAGATAAAATACAATAATATCATCGATGTAACGATAAAATCGAACATCATCATTGCAAATTTGCTTTTCATAATAATAAAGATAGAGATCTGCCAAAATACTGGAGCTACAACCTCCTTGTGGGATGCCTAATTGTTGCAAATAGATAGCGTTGTTGTGGAAGATATAATTATTATGGATAACAAAGTTAAGAAGAGTTTTAAATTTTTCTGCTTTAAAATTGTAAGGAAGATTAATTTGAGCTTTATATTCTTGAAAAAGACTGTAAATGATATTACTAAGATCTGATAACTCAATATTATTGAAAAGATCTTGAAAGTCAAAAGTCATAATATTGTCTATTGAATCGAGCGATTTTATGTAATGAATTAATTGAAAGCTATTTTTAAGACAGTGTAAATTATCAACTTTGCAAGTACATTTGTAAATTTGTTTTAGAATATCCAGTAGAGCTTTATTAGCATTGTTGTTATAAGTGTTACACCCAACAGTGACAGTGCGAAATTTAATTGGAGATTTGTGAAACTTAGGTATGAGAACTATATAAGGATAATTAAAGTTATTGAAGGGAAGTTGAAGTAGTTTATAGTAATTATGTATTTTTCGGTTATTAATAATAAGGTTATTATTAGTTAAACTGAAGATGTTACTATTATTGATTGATGAGTTTAAAATAGAGAGATAGTAGGATTTACAAATAATGGCATAATTATTAGGTGATTTGTCAACATAAGTGATCACAAAGTCATCCTGTAGTGATTTGATTGAGTTAAGAAGTACAGATTTTTTAAATAACACCAGATTTGAAGAATTGATAAATAATGCATTTTTGATTTTTTGTAACACTAAAACTTTCCATTGAGTGAAGTAGGCAATAGGTTTATTATGAGTAATAGATATTTTATAAATAAATAAATCTAGGTCATAAGAAAACTGTTGAAAGATTTGTGGAATGCTAGTTTTAACTGGAAGTCTAAATTTGGTGCCAAATTTCATGAATTTTTTTAATTGATAATTATCAATAATATTGAGATTACCCGTGATAATGTGTCCATGGTCTCTGTCAATAAATTTTGAGAAAGAAGGATCATTGCATTTACAGGTTACAGTGTTAGTAAAAGAGGTAGACTTAGATACAGAATTATAATTGAATATCTTTCTGCCAAGAGGAAGAGGATATTTGAAGATATATATATATTATTTTTTAAGTGATTCATAAAAAAAGAAATTCATTTACATATAGCTAATAGCACCGAAGCCCTGCTATTATAGTTATATCGATTTTAGTTATATCGTTTAGTTATATAAATTAGCTATTATAGTTATATCGAAAAATTCATATATATTTATTTTTTGTATTGCTATATCATCTAATATATCTCAAAAAATCTAAAATATATATCTACAATCGAATCTCATTAAAAAGCGAGCTCTACAGAATTTTAAAAATCCTATCTGGTAATGAATTTTTACTTCCATCACTCGACTATTGTATGTAATAGAAACATTGTATTCAGCCAAAAACTTAGTTTTGGCACGCCATATGCCACCTAAACCATATTTCAATTTTCCACAAATCGTATTGAAATAGACATTTATTATTCCTATGCACAAAAATTGTTTTCTATAAAATATAGTATGATTAACATTAGAAAAAAAAAACTAGTTGGCATAGGTGGACTCTGCTCAGTTCCCCATTCTCATAAATTTCTAGTGCGAGACATATTATAATCATGTTAAAAGAAATAAATTTGACCAAAGCTTGATACAGTGACAGAATGAAATCCCCGCCTAATAGGCTATCCACCGTTCACTTCGATATATTTATCTTGTTCTAATCTGTTAATTTATATTATCAGGGTCAATTCCATTGTTTAGTTTTCATGCTACTATTTCCAATGCAATAATTCTCAAAATTCATATTTATATGAAAAATTTACGATTTCGCTATGCTGATAAAATCATAAATTACGAATAATTTACGAAATTTTCCTTTAGAATATTTGTATTCAATCATATTCAAACAAATTTAATAAATGTAATTTTGAAATTATCTAATGTATTTATGATCCTCAAAATGGAAGTTTATACTCAGTTTTGCCTTATTCTGACATGTTAAGTAAATCGTAAATTCCAAATAACTTACGAATTTTTTAAATTGGAAAAATAAGTCTATGATATTCATGCCAGTATCAAAAATAATATTTAAAAAGTGGTTTGATATCTTTACGATGAAAAGATCCCTCAAGATCGACGTTTCTGTGAAATTTTGCTCTATTCTGCCATGTTAAGAAATTCGTAATTTTCCAATAACTTACTAAATTTGTATATTGGAAAACTCATAGTCATTGATATTCATGCCAGTGTTCTAAATAATATTTCAAAAGTAGTCTGACATCTTTACGATGAAAATATCTCTCATAACTGAAGTTTATGTGAAATTTTGCCCTATACTGCTATGTTAAGAAAGTCGTAAATTTCCAATAACTTGCGAAATTTTCAAAGTAGCATATTTATAGTTACTGATGTTCATTCCGGCATCAAAACTGATATTTTAAAACTGATCTGACCTCTCTGCGATCATTTTTTCATCAGATATCGTGTTAACAGACTAAAAAACTAACGGACTGACACACTAACAGACACCATACAAATTTTGTCATTTTCGGATTCCTCACACCTGAAAACGTATAAAAAAGTAAAAAAACCGAGGTCAAAATTTTTCACGATTACCTAAGTTCCCCATACTTATAGTATGATGGGGAACTAATAACTCTCATTGTGTACATTTATACGAAATTTTGTCCTATTCTGCAATGTTAAAAATTTAGAAAAAAAATGAGATCACAGCACCACCTGTTGAGCGATTGATTCCCAAATGTAATCAGCACCAGTTTATGTCGGGGACCAACTAAATACCAAGTTTGGTTAAATTTCGTAAAAAAAAAAGTTTTTTTTCGTTAAAAGTAAAAAAAAAAAAAAATCGATAACTTTGTTTTAAATTATCACAGATTTATAGTCCAACCATTCGTTTTAAAGGTATTTCCGAGACCTTTCGAAAGATACCCATCTTGAAACTTTATACCCCAGAGGGGCAACCGATGTCCCCACATGCACAATTTTTTTCCCTCGTTAACTACTATACTGTTATCAATAATTCATATTAATTTTACAATTACAAGTTCAAAATAACTCTCATTATGCACATTCATACGAAATTTTGTCCTATACTGCCATGTTAAAAGTTTACATAAAATGCGATCACAGCGTCACCTGTTGAACGATTGATCCCCAAATGTAATCAGCCCCAGTTTATGTCGGGGACGAACTAAATACCAAGTTTTGTTGAATTTCGTCAAAAAAAAAAAAAAAAAAAAATACGATTTTTTTTTTCTAAGTTTTTTTTCCTTAAGTAAAAAAAAAAAAAAAAAAATCGATAGCTTTGTTTTAAATTATCACAGATTTATAGTTCAACTATTTCTTTTAAAGGTATTGACGACACCTTTTGAAAGATACCCATCTTGAAACTTTATCCCCCCCCAGGGGGGGGAACCGATGCCCCCACATGCTCAAAATGTTTTTCCTAGTTAACTATATGCAATCACAGCGACACCTGTTGAGCGATTGATCCCCAAATCTAATCAGCACCATTCCATGTCAGGGTTAAATTTCATTCATTGGTTCGTGAGATACAGCGTGATACAGACAGACAGACATTTTCAAAAAACTATCAATTCGTGTTCTGGACATCCCAAAACGTGTAAATACATCAGAAAACGGAGGTAAAAAATTTTCACGATTCCAATACTTTCTCTATATTACATATAGAAGAAAGTAAAAAGTATTGGATTCGTAAAAATTTTCGAAGCCTTTATGATTGGTAGAAATATCCTCCTATTTACTACAAGATGTAATAAAATATTGGGCTCATGAAACATTTCAACTTCTAGCTTTCAGTATATTTACACATTTTCAAGTGTTCTGAATATATTTTGACCATTTAAAAGAATTATCTATCCTTAAATCTGTGACAAAAAAAAAAAAAAAAAATTGGTGTGAAGCACGACTTTTATTACTCACTATTTCACGTATTATATACAATTTTTTAAAAATGTAAACAGGAGACAACAAATTGACTTAACGAAATAGACGCCTGACAAACTGATATATAGACGTGAAACAGAGTTTACATAGCGAGTTAATAAATAAGGAAAAAAAAAAAAAGACTGTTAATTTTCCTGTAATAACCACGTATTATACGAAATAGGATATCTAAAATGGATTTATGCAACAATTTTCAAGAAAATCGTTAGAGCCGTTTTTGACATACAAACTTTTACCAAAACTAGGCATACTCAATTATTGATCGGAAAAGAATTACATACAAAAGGATATTTAAAAGGGCGTTAATATGGTGAGTTTGAAAAAAATCGGTACAGCCGTTCAAAAAAAAGAAAAGAAAAAGAAAACGCACTTGCAAGACCTAAAATTCAGCTATTTATACAGGGAGCCTATCAATTTTCCTGAACTAACCAACTATATCATTCGAAAAGACATCTAATAGAGTATTTATGTAGCAAATTGGAAGAAAATCGTTAGAGCCGTTTTTGAGATACGGACTTCCATTTTTCCAATTTTCACCAATATTTGTAAAATCCATCTGTACACCAGTTCTGTCTTAAATCTGAAGTTTCGTAGCTCTATCTTTATTAGTTTCGGAGGGGTCGGCAGCCCCCCTCAGGAACGTATCTGTTTATGTAGCAAGTCAATCGAATCAATATATGCGCATATATTATATAGTGAGAAATAAATAAAAATGACCTGTTCAATAATGTGTGATGCAAATAGGATATTGGGGCACCTGATCTTCAGATCCACTAGTTTATTGTCGAAACGTCAGTGGAAGCTTCCCTGTGGAGACTCAAAAAGATTTTGGGTTTTGTCTGTGTGTATATTTTGTTTGTCTGTGTGTCTGTCGCAGCGACCGCAAAAATCACGCTATTGATTTGCAATTTCGTACGCATGTTTTCGAGCCACATGGGATTAGCTGTATTGTGTTTGTCGTCTGTTCTATCTGGAATTCGTGTACGTGGACACACCAAATTTTTCTTTATCACTATGGCCTATGGACAGAATGTACATGTACCGCAATAACGGCTGCAAAAATTCTTCAAATAACTTGCAAATTGGTAGACACTTTCAAGCTCTGTAAGTTTTTCTTACCATTAAGGCCTACGGGGTGAATTTTGTTTAAACAAATTTTAACGTCGTTACAAAAGCGCATTTTAAAACGTTTATGCTGCATTCAACACAGTGGAATTAACATATACATTATAAAGATATATAAAAACATGTTTACTCTAATAAAGGGGATATGTATGGACTATATGATTTATTTGCGGGATCACACAATTGAATTCGGATGGCATCCTGTAATCATCCAAATGATTCAAATTACATTGAAATATTCATGAGTTACAATTAATTAAATAGGTGTATTCTAATTTTTTTAGTGTATATAATTACTGTGGCTGCTTTTCCGGGTTACATAAAAGAATTTCGTTCGATTACGCACTATAGTTCATATTTCAACACTGGTATTGAATTTTAACATGGTTACACCCCACGAAATATGATGAAATTTTATTAGAATTTTAAAAGTATATTTTTTTGTGGGAAAATGTGGCCATAGAATCAGTATTTAATTTACAGGGTTGCACAAAATAACTCTAGTATGTTATGTAATCAATTTGCAGGAATTTTGGTAGAAGTACTTATGAATTACAGGGAATTAGTGCAAGTACAAGATAGTCAGTTATTAGGAATACATACATACAGAGATAGTTACAGAAAGAGAAAAGCAGAGGGGGTTGAGGGGGGCTGCAACCCCCCTCAGAAACGTTTCTGTTTATACAAAAAGTCAATAGAATCAATATATATATATTATAATAAGGAACAAGTAAAAATAATCTGTTGAATAATGCGTGATGCAAATAGGACGGTGAAGTTCCTGATCTGCATATCCACTAGCTATATATAGAACTTGTTATCTTACTCGTCAATCTGCAATCTATCTTAATAGAATTTTAATTTTATGTAAGAGAAAGTCGTATGTGTGCCATACCAGATTATTCACTTTGAATTCTATTATTGAAATTCTGTTTAATTCAACAATATATTTTTTACGAATCGCTAAAATTGATGTTCGTATATTGCCACTCATTGCTTTATGAGTAAAATATCAGATTTATTGTGCAAACAGTATTATGTGCAAAGAAAAATATTTAAAATGAAATGCGATCATATATTTCGCAAATTCTTTGAACGATTGTCTTCTAAATCTATATGTTACTCAGACTCACATCCGTAATACAAAAAGAAAAAAAAAATCTAAAAGTGGTAAAGAAATAAAAACCACGACGATGTTTCTTCACCACAAAAATATAAACATTTGGCTCGTCGAAAAGCAAAAACATCTGTCTGAGAGGTGGAGCCGGATAAAGGGTGTGTCAAAGAGGAAAATCGGCACAATTTTTGGACTTTCTTTACAAATTTAATTTATTTAAAATTTTATTAAAATACAGGATTTTTTTCTGCATTGAATTAAACTCTTTAAGATTGACGCAGCTTTTTAAATTCTGTTTTAAAAAATTGAAAGAGTTTTTTATAAGACATTTAATGCATCAACCCAAATATTGCAATAAAACAGCTTTTTTAAAAAACAACTGTTATTCTTTCATAAAATCTAAAAAAGCAGCGTCAGTTTACGAAATGAGAGTAATCCAATAAAAAAACCCGCGTCTCAATCAATTAATATGTCACTGTTTTAAGTGCAAAGAAAGTTTTCCATAGGATAACATTGGCTTTTAGAAAAGGAAATGATGAGTGAAGAGGGCCCTTAAGGCCTACGGGGTGAATTTTGTTAAACAAATTTTAACGTCGTTACTCTGCAACACAGTGGAATTAACATATACATTATAAAGATATATAAAAACATGTTTACTCTAATAAAGGGATATGTATGGACTATATGATTTATTTGTGGGATCACACAAATGAATTCGGATGGCATCCTGTAATCATCCAAATGATTCAAATTACATTGAAATATTCATGAGTTACAATTAATTAAATAGGTGTATTCTAATTTTTTTAGTGTATATAATTACTGTGGCTGCTCTTCCGAGTTACATAAAAGAATTTCGTTCTATTACGCACTATAGTTCATATTTCAACACTGGTATTGAATTTTAACATGGTTACACCCCACGAAATATGATGAAATTTTATTAGAATTTTAAAAGTATATTTTTTTGTGGGAAAATGTGGCCATAGAATCAGTATTTAATTTACAGGGTTGCACAAAATAACTCTAGTATGTTATGTAATCAATTTGCAGGAATTTTGGTAGAAGTACTTATGAATTACAGGGAATTAGTGCAAGTACAAGATAGTCAGTTATTAGGAATACATACATACAGAGATAGTTACAGAAAGAGAAAAGCAGAGGGGGTTGAGGGGGTCTGCAACCCCCCTCAGAAACGTTTCTGTTTATACAAAAAGTCAATAGAATCAATATATATATATTATAATAAGGAACAAGTAAAAATAATCTGTTGAATAATGCGTGATGCAAATAGGACGGTGAAGTTCCTGATCTGCATATCCACTAGCTATATATAGAACTTGTTATCTTATTCGTCAATCTGCAATCTATCTTAATAGAATTTTAATTTTATGTAAGAGAAAGTCGTATGTGTGCCATACCAGATTATTCACTTTGAATTCTATTATTGAAATTCTGTTTAATTCAACAATATATTTTTTACGAATCGCTAAAATTGATGTTCGTATATTGCCACTCATTGCTTTATGAGTAAAATATCAGATTTATTGTGCAAACAGTATTATGTGCAAAGAAAAATATTTAAAATGAAATGCGATCATATATTTCGCAAATTCTTTGAACGATTGTCTTCTAAATCTATATGTTACTCAGACTCACATCCGTAATACAAAAAGAAAAAAAAAATCTATAATAATAAAAATAGTAAAGAAATAAAAACCACGACGATGTTTCTTCACCACAAAAATATAAACATTTGGCTCGTTGAAAAGCAAAAACATCTGTCTGAGAGGTGGAGCCGGATAAAGGGTGTATCAAAGAGGAAAATCGGCACAAATTTGTAAAATTTTTGGACTTTCTTTACAAATTTAATTGATTTAAAATTTTATTAAAATACAGGATTTTTTTCCGCATTGAATTAAACTCTTTGAGGTTGACGCAGCTTTTTAAATTCTGTTTTAAAAAATTGAAAGAGTTTTTTATAAGCCATTTAATGTATCAACCCAAATATTGCAATAAAACAGCTTTTTTAAAAAACAACTGTTATTCTTTCATAAAATCTAAAAAAGCTGCGTCAGTTTATGAAATGAGAGTAATCCAATAAAAAAAACCGCGTCTCAATCAATTAATATGTCATTGTTTTAAGGTCAAAGAAAGTTTTCCATAGGATAACATTGGCTTTTAGAAAATGAAATGATGAGTGAAGAGGGCCCTTAAAGACATAACCTACCATATACCCTTTTCGAGCCCTCTCATCAAGTTTTCCCCGATGTTGCTTTGATATTCCAATATATGCTACTACACCGAACGGTTTAAGATGTTTTACAGAAGGTTTTGTATCTCCGAACAGCTCAAATGGGGTCTTTCCCAACTTACTATGGCAAACTCTATTCCACGTATAAGTACTATACAATACGGCCTCAGGCCACAAACTAGCTGGTAGTCCTGACTCATTTAAAACTGTCCGAGCACTACTAACCACAGTCTGATTAAACCGTTCACATGGACCATTTTGTTCGGGAGTATATATATTGGTAAGCTCATGTTGGATACCCTTTTCAGTAAAATACGCCTGCATTCTACTATTTACAAATTCACTTCCCTTATCTGACCGAAATGCTTTTACCCTACGGTCAAGGAAAGTTTCTACTCTAGTAATGTGATTTTTAACAATTTTGAAAACTTCCGTTTTCTCTTTCATTGGATAAACTGCACATTTACGTGAGTAGTCATCGATAATGGACAAGTAGTATCGTTCTCCCATTCTACCTCTTGCTGTGGTCCCCATACATCAGCATATAAAAGATCTAAAACACCCTTTGACCTAATTTGATTAATTGGTTTAAATGAAACTCTTTTAACCTTATTTATCCTGCAGGACTCACACTTATAGCCATTATTTTTAAATTGGCATACCACCCCTCACCAGTGGCAGATTTAAGGGGGGGGGGGCTAGGAGGCTGAAGCCCCCCCCCCCCCCAAAAAGTACTGACATTCTCAATTGAATAGTACAATTGCAAACTTTTCATTGATCTGGAATTACATCTTGAAAAATCTTAGCCCCCCCCCCCCCCAAAAAGTTAAGTTCTGGATCCGCCACTGCCCCTCACATGTTCATTTTTACTTGTATATACCAAAGTGGGTATATTTATATGGCTAAGCCTCCTATGCCATAGCTATTTTCTTATTTCTGTGGTGTCTGATACAAACCTGTCATGGTTAATTTCCGGCAAGGGTAAATATATTAATAATGACCTTTGACCTATTCAAATCAACAATCTGAAATTCCCTATTTTCGTAATTAAAGGGTGTGCTATCAATGGACTTGAATGAAGAATGTTAATGCCAATTAAAAAGTTTCTATCTTAATTATTTTCTAAATTCTAAAACAGGCCTGCCTGCCTTTATTTTATTCCCATTTCACTCCACTTCAAAGGGATTGTACAACTTCTTTTTAATAACATAGTAAATATGATTTGAATAAAGAATTTTCAAACAAAATATCAAGCTCCTAGCTTAAACAGATCCTACATTGCATGACATATCCCTTTTCCATTTTTGCTAGGAAAAGGAATCAACTTCATAATACAGGGATTAGTGAAACATCTCAACATACAAAATTTCTGAAAAGTGCTATTTGAATATAGAATGAATGGTGGTGCACAGTGGAAGAAACTTATTAACTTTTTTGTCGCTGTGTCACTCATATTGTGGGAGCCCCGTCACCCAAATATGGGTGATGCTCTTCTTGTTCAGGTTGATATGCTTTTCAGTTGGATTTTTTAAAGGAATTTAATGGAATAAGCACTGAAATATAAATATAGGATATACAACATAAAAATACTAAAAATATGCACATCATACTACACTTTTTATTATTTTATATTTAGGATAACATATTACATTATAGTTTGAAATTCTATTTATCACTTTCCTTCTAAAATCACCACTTTGTCATCACTAACTCTCCTCACCATAGTTGCCAGATCTGGAAGATTTTTTATGCAATAATCACCACTATTTTTTAATTGTAACGTTTGCCTAATCACTTCACAGATTGATAGACTATTATGTATATCAAATATCAATTCTCAAAATTATTGGTGATTATTGAATAAAAAATCTGCCAGGTCTAGCAACACTGCTCCTCCCTTTCAATTATGCTTTTACACTGTCCATTGAACATCTTGAGGATAAAAAAGTTGCTGACAAGCGTCTCAAAAACAGTATGTTTCTTGACTAAATGAAGGATCTGGGATAACTACAGTGAGATCCCAGGCAGACCTCTAGCTGAAAAGCTTATCGCTATCCCCATTTCAGAACAAAATACTTTGTAATGAATTAAAGGTTCAAAAACCTTATTCGAGTTGCATTCCTACTATTTCCCGCTTATGGCTGTGTTTACATTCTGACACTCCAGCGGTGGGATCTGGGCCCAGCGAGAAACTCATTCGAATCATGCTGGGTGACAAACGTGTTAATGATATATGGTTATTATTGAAACCATTTATTTATACCTATAATAAATGACACTTGGATAGTTCTTTAATACTTACAAATGCAATTATGACAAATCCCACATTCAAAACGACAAATTTATATTAAAACAAAATAATTTAAGATAAGATTTAATGGCAGTAAAACTTTCAAAAACCTAAAATTCAGGAATGGCCCTCTACAAAGTTTCATCCCTGTAATTAAATAGATATCAACCTTCTTTGAAACCTGTCAAAGAATGTGCATTTGTATTTATATATATACTGTAAAATTCTGATAGTAACCCCCCCCCCCCCCACACACACACACACACTCAACTATACCGTGCTCTGTGATTCTCAGATGTTTTCATTTTTCAGAAACCTTCCATTCTCTTGGATGTTGCAGTCTGAAGTTTTTCCTAAATTTTCAGCTTTTTAAAAGTTTCCGATAATATCACACTTTGAAGTATGCATGAAATCCCAATTGTTATAAAAATTTTAAATAGTTTTTATTAATTTCCATTATTTTTAGAATTCATTTCAAAAAATATTTGAAACATTTATGAACAATTAGTATCAGAGACACACTATAAGCAAAAAAATATCATAGAAATGTTTGCAAAATCCAAAATGAAAGGATTTTATTCTCAGGTCCAAAATTAAATTTTATATATGTTTATTTTTTTTCATTTATTATTACTATTATTATTTATAGTTCAAAATTCTAATTAAGAATGTTTTTATTTTTTTATTTTATGGAAATAATTTATTAAATGAACAAATATATATAGGTAAAGTGTTTATATATATTATTCATGTTTATCACTGCTATTTGTGAAATTATTTTCTACCATTTTTATACATATAATAAAGTGTTCCGAATTACGGAAAAGCCCCTTATCCAGAATATCCCAGGTCCCAAGCTTTCTGGATAACAAATCCTATACTGTATTATTATTTATAGTTCAAAATTCTAATTAAGAATGTTTTTATTTTTTTATTTTATGGAAATAATTTATTAAATGAACAAATATATATAGGTAAAGTGTTTATATATATTATTCATGTTTATCACTGCTATTTGTGAAATTATTTTCTACCATTTTTATACATATAATAAAGTGTTCCGAATTACGGAAAAGCCCCTTATCCAGAATATCCCAGGTCCCAAGCTTTCTGGATAACAGATCCTATACTGTACTTCCATAAAGTTTGGTTCTTCATTACTGAAGTAGTGAAGCAGAGGGGGGCCCCCCAAAGAAGTTTTTGCCCAGGGCCCCAGTTAGGCTAACAAGGAAACATTCAAAGGGTATGGGTATCATCTTCAAAAAATATTGAAAAAAATATATGTGATTCTACGCTTCATAAAACACCAGAAAGTGAAAAATTTATCGGCTGAAATTAATTACAGCGACCACAAAAAATTATCAAAATTAAACATATTTGGCGATTTCACACTGTTAGGTGATTGATTTTGAATACTTGGCGGAGAAGCAAAACACTTCTGTTCGCACACGGCAATCTCGGTGCTATCGAACGTATTGCCTAACAGCGCTAAATCGCCAAAAATGCTTAATTTTGATAATTTTTTGTGGTCGCTGTAATTAATTTCACCCAATAATATTTTCACTTTCTGGTGTTTTATGAAGAGTAGAGTCACATATATTTTTTTCAATATTTTTTGAAGATGACACCTTTTGAATGTTTCCTTGTAAGTCGGGCCTTGGTGATTTAGGAAACATAATCAGTAAAACTTATTTCAACTTCAACAGTTCAACAATAGAAAGAGACAGTCATATGTACAAAATGAAAAAATGGTGTAATGAGTAGGGGTAGATCATTGCACAATATCAGTGCTGAAAATGCTTCAAAATGAAGCAAATTCTAAACTCTGACATACTTTTAGATATTTTTGCATTTCAGTCATTGAAAATTGAAACTAAATCCAAAAATATAATAAAAAACATTTTTGATATTTTTAGTGGTTTTACAATTTTTGCCAATGAATATTTAAATAAAATTAGACATTACTATACAGAGATATTTTAAGAAATCATCTGTTTTTTGCTTTTTAGCAAAATTTTCACCAATATACTTTAGCAAAATACGGTATCTTTTAGCTAAATTGCTAAAAAAACAAATGGCAATTTAAACACTGCAGTGCAGTAACATTCATTTATATATCCTTCTTACTGGTTTGGAAATGGATTATCGTACGGATTATAAAGTTCAGCCAAATAAAATTTTTGGTCCCTATTTACTTATGTAGGGTAAGGTGGGGTAAGTGGGACCCCTTTTCGGCATAACTCGACTTTAGCTCAACATAGCACCGGATGTAATAGGCCCAACAACTTAATTTTTTTGGTGGTTCATTCTCTCATATGTTGTTACTGTACCCATGGCCACCTCTAACCAAATTGGCAAATGATGAATTAAAAAAGAATATTATTTTGGGTGGTCATCGAGGTGGCCCACTTGCCCCGCAAGGTGGGGTAATTGGGACCCCCCCCCCTCCGAATATATTTTTACACATAACTGGTAGAGATTTGGTGGGGCAAGTGGGACAATCTACATGATTTTCTGAATCTTTAAAAAAAAATCACTGAAGTATCTTCATTAGTTCACTCATAGCAACTTTTTCTGGCACACAAGCCTGCTAAAAGAAAAAAATGTCAAATTTTCAACTTTTTACTTTTGCATTAAGTGTAAAGTTTAAACTAGCCTATGGCAGTGTTGCATGCTAGTGAACATTATATCTTGATAAATCGTTGGTAAACATGTATTTTGAAAGTGTCTTGGAAAGTGTTGGTCATTGGCGTAACTAGAATATTTTTCTAGGGGGGGGGCATGGCCTCTTTATCTCACGATTTTTCAAATTTGTAATTAATATTTACGTTATAGTTTTTAACACTTAGTATCAACCCTTTTCCATAACGGACGATGTTAAAAGTGCATAACGGAGTTTTGTACCGAAAAACTTGTGTGTGTTTCTAACTTATTTATTATTACTTATTTATTTATTTAAGCCCCAGTTTTCCAAAACAAACCGGTGAATATTATAGGTGAACTTACTAGTTGAATATAAGTAAATGGTGTTTTACAGCTAGATAATGCATGAAGAAATATACATGGAATCTAAAAGGAAAAAGTTACAATTCTCATAATAATAAGAAATGAATTGCTCTTTTTCTGCTCTTAATATAACAGTGACTGTTATTTGTATTTCCATTACAACACAATATCATATGATTAAAGAAGGTGGGATGGTGGGAGTATAAATGATTTAACTAATTTGATTAAAAATGGCTAGGATTATTCCTAGGTAAGTATTCCCAGAAAGCGATTTAAGGTGAGAAAAATTAAGTAAAAGTGGTTAATGTTATAATTAAAAAGCATTTCTGTTTAGAATATTATATCAAAATAAAACTGAATATACTAATATTAAAAATGAGTAATTTATTTAAAATATAATTTAACTGAGAGAAACCTAACTAGAATTTTTTAATTGCCTGCTTATTATATTACCCCCCTTTTTACTTTCTCTTACCCAAAAGGTAGAGAAAGTATTGTTTTTGGGTCAAATTTTCGAACGCGAGATTTTGTTATATTTACACGTTTTGAGGTCCCCTGAATACGAAAATCATGTTTTTAGCAAATGGTCTGTGTGTATGTCTGTGTGTCTGTCTGTTATCAGCATATCTCAAGAACAACTAGTAGCAGACATTCCAAACTTGGTATTCTAAATGTGTATCATATATAGATGCTACAGTAAGCTTTTCGTTAAGATCAAGCAAATGGTTCGTGTACAGGGACAATCAAGAGAATTCTAACACATTACGTCCATGGGGGAAATTGCAGGTAGGAAAAAAATTTTGTGTATGTAGGAGCCTCGCCTCCCCCCCTGGGGGGGAAGTCCCCCTCGAGGGGAGTAAATTTTCATGATGGTTATCTTTCAAAAGAGCTCGCCAATACCTTTAAAACGAATGGTTGAACCATCGATCTGCGATAATTTAAAACAAAGTTATCGATTTTTTTTTTTCACTTTTAACAAAAAAAAAAAAAAAAAAAAAAACACTTAGAAAAAAAATCGTAATTTTTTTTTTTTTTTTTTAAATATTAAGAATAAAATGGACTTTTTTTTGGATATTTAGTGTTATACTACTTCTCTAATATGGAAATCGTCTGCATTATCATAAAAGATAATTTTTTTAAATAATAATTTTAATAAATTATTTTTTGAAAACAGAATTATTTTGTAATAACCGAATTAAATTCTATATAAATGTAGGTGCATTAATGAAACGGGGAAGTTGAGGGGGGCGGTAGCCTTCCTCACACAGAACTAATTATCATATAAAACTCTCCCGAAGCCTAATTTGAATTGTTTAACATAGGTTTACATAACATCGTTATCTTACCTCTTAATCTCCAACCTGTATTTATAGTATTAAATTTCAGGGTAAGAGAAAGTCGTGTGAGTGACACACCAGATTATTTAAAATAAGTTTGTTATTATTAAAGACAACACTTGAAGTAGTTACTGTTTGGTAATGTAGTTGTAAATAAATGCACTCAGTAACACTATGTGATAAATAAATAAGCAAAAGGTTTTATTTATTTATTTATTTTAATTTTCTGATCTAAGCTATATGCAACAATACTTATTACTTTTGGCATATATATAGCTTCAATAAATATAAAAAAAAATTTTGTCAAGAAAAACTTAACAAAACAAAAAAAAAAAAAAAACGTAGAATTTCCTTTAAAGTTTTTACTGGAGGTACATATACACGTAACAACTAACGACTCATATTTCTGAGGAAATATTCAAAACTATCCAGAAATTACATAAACCTAATATGATGTGGCCATCATAAAACTTTTTTCTATACGAACTCATTCTCCCAAATAACTTAAAAAAACATTTTATATTAAAATTTATCTCCCATGAAGAATGAAGACGATTATCATCCCAGAGATTTATAATGCTAAACAAACAAAGAAGGGCAATTTTTTGTTCTACAAAATAACATTTTAAAAAATCAATTTTCTATAAGGATTTTTTTCACTTTTAAAGAAGGAAAAAAAATCGATAACTTGATTTTAAATTGTCCCAGATCAGTAGTTCAGCAATTCTTTTAAAAGGTATAGACGAGTGCTTTTGAAAGATACCCATATTAAAAACTTACACCTCTTCCCCACCGTGGAAGGACTTCTCTACGAAATTTTGTACAATACGTTACGTTAAAAAATTAGGGGAGGGGAGGAATTGTAGCGCCATTTGTTTGCTGAATTTTACTAAAAATTGGTATGCACTAATTTATGTCTTGATGTAACTACATATTGATTTGTATGAAATTTTGTTCAGTTATTCTTAAGATACAATAATCTGCACAAAATTTTGTCACATACATACACAGTCTGACAAAAAGACATATGGTCAAATATGTTCTGGATCTCTCAAAGCGTATAAATCCATTGAAAAACATAAATATAAATTTTTTACGAAATCAATACTTTCTTTCGTTGAATATAGAAGAAAGAGTTTATTATTCATTTATTCATTTTTATTTTACTTTATTTAGATTTAGTTTTATGCTTCTCTGACATGAAAATCGCATCGGTATTATCATGAAAAACATTTTTAATAAATAATAATTTTAGTAAATGTTTCGCACTGCAGGAGTTCATATGGTAAAATATAGAACAAAGTTTTGTAATTGCCATAACATGATAGATTTTTTTCTCTAGCTGTGTAGTAAGTTTTTTGTTTTTAACACTTTTCAACAATGTTTTAAAAAAGCAGAAATGGCTTCGGTACATCTATCTGTCATGAGCATGGCTTCTGCTTATCTGTTTGATATAGATCCCACTAGCGGCTGAGCGGTTCTGCGCGCAAAGCTGAGAGATAGGAAATGCTGGACTCGACCTCAGGTCGCGCTCATTGAATTAGCCATGTGGAATTTTCCGTCATTTTCTCCGAAACTCGCGTAAGTATAGGTTAGGACCCCTTAGAAAGACCCCGACGTAGAGCATCACATCGATAGTACTAAGACCCATGTGTAGTCAATAGGACTTAAACCCTACAACCAATCAACCAAGCATCTGTTTGAGATCTCACAGGGTTGCCACAGGCGACTATTTGCGACTATTTTCAGCCTATGGCAACTATTTTTGCCTAAAAAGGTTGAAAAAGCAACTATTTTCACACAAGGGCGACTATTAGGCGACTTTTTTAAGCACACAAAGTTCGACTTTTTTTTCTGTCTCTCTTTTATAAATACCGCGAGAATATTTCCGAGGAAAACATTAAATTTTTATTCCCCGAAAAATACCCCCCTCTTAACTTTTTACCCTTCCTCTCCACGATAAACAATAGCACTCGGCAGGTGAAATCCAATGATTTCACTACTTCACCATTACGTCATCAAAACTGCTCCTGCTCTTCACCTGCACTACTTCCTTGCTTGGTGTTTGGACTTATCACCCTGATTTCTCTCAAAAAAGAACAAAGCAGCAACAGCATTCGGACTTTATATTTGGTTCGAAGCATTTGATACCAGTAGTCTTCGCTCTTTTACTCTTGTGCAAGCACTTCTTTACCTGCAGACCTGGAGATGTGTGAAAATTCTCATACAGTAACCTCTTCATAAAAATTCAAGTAAGTAAAAAATTTATTTTATTTTATTATTATTATTTTTTTTAAGAGTTCGTTTTACGAAATCCGGTAATTAAGCATAGTGATTAGTATTACTTAATGTTCAAAATCGCGCGAAATAGAATAGCATTCATAGCGGTACTTACCTGTTGTCGGGTCAGAAGCCAGATTCATAGATCTTTCAAATATCTTTTATATTTTTCCCTCTGTACTTTAATGTATAGAAAAAAATTTTGAGAATTCAGAAGCATAAAAACAAAAAGTGGGGATTTGGAGATATCGGAGTCCAGTCAACTGGCAAAAAAAGAAAAAAAAAAAAAAAAAAGGGATGGGGAATACATTTTTATATTGGTCTCTAAATAATTTCGCTTTAGGGAACAAAGAGAAAAGATCGTACTTTCATAAAAAAAAAAAAAAAAGAAAAAAAAAAAAAAAACCACGCATCCTTTATTACCCCCCCCCCCCCCCCCAAAAAAAAAAAAAAAAAAAAAAGGATATACAGGAGTATATATTCATTGTTGCGACCTTTACAAAGAATCCCGCCGATATCCAATTTCTTTTTTACCGCGATTTTTACAAAATGGGTCAAACTGGAAGTGTCCCTATTCCCCGTCGTGTGATCATAATTTTTTATAAGAAAAAGGATATAATAGTTTTATTTTTTAAGCCATGTTTTAGATCGATCGTTGATTCTTCGTTTTGCATTAGAAGAATGATATAGAAAGAAATGATGGGCGTTTCATTCCAATCTTAAAAGAAAAAAAAAAAAACTGTAATTTTGGCCATCGAAAAACTTTCTTCTACGTTTAAGGGTTCAAGAAATCTCAAAACGCGTAAATTAATCGAAAACTGGAATTCGAAAATTTTCACGATTTTAATACTTTCTTTTTTATAGAAAAATTATTAACTCTTAGATATTATTGCATGTTAAATATTACAGTACAAGCGCTTTGTTTATAGATATATATACATGCAGTAAAATAAACACTTTTGATTTTGATTTCCGCTGATCATTTTTTCCACACGCAGACAGAGGTTTTTACCCATTCATTACCCTACCCTTTGACCTTGGTGCACGTGGCCTTCTCGGCCTTCTCTTTCATCTACTGTTCTCAGTTTCGTTTTCACTAAACAACGCAGATAAAGCTTCTTCGTTGATTATTTTTCTTTTCCTTTACAGTAGAATGAGGATGCGGTTAATTAAGTGAAAGAACGTTAACAAGAGACAAGAATAGTTAGAAAAAAATTAAAAAAATTATTTTTTTTTTTCTTGACTTGAGATTTTAAAAAATGACAAATGAGAGTTTAATTCTGTGCACATTGTAAAGGATTCACATATTTTCATATACAATTTGAAAATATGATTTACAATTTAAAAATGTACTTACTTTATACTTAATACAGTTGAACCTCAAAAATCCGGGACCGCGGCGATTCCGGATTTTCGAATTTTTAGAGATTTGAAAAAGAAAAAAAAAAAAAAACTAAATTTTTATACCATTGGTAATAACATCAAAATGCAATTTTTATGCAGTGAAAATAAAATGACGTTGAAATTGGCGATTTAAAAAACAGGAATAATAATAATAAACTTATACAGAATTTAAATAATATAAAACGCAATGAATTAAAATATAATAAACAATAAGACAATAAATGATGCCTTAACCTGTTTATTTATTTAAAAAATATATAAAGTATTTTTACGTTGATTAAAGAAAAAAAAAAAAAAAAAAATTGAAAGCTTTTTTATTCTAATGTGAATAATAAATATGCTCAATTTTTTAACTCTCTTGTTTTTGTAAAAAAAAAAAAAGTCTTTAACAATTAGTCAGTATAAAAATATCTTGGATTAAATCCAAATTAATATATTTGGGATTCAATTAAAAGGTGTGTATTGGTGTTTTTGAATAAGGCCGATTGACTGCTCTATGGTCCTAAGTCTAAGGGGAAGTGCCTTCTATGGAGGTCTTTCTAAGGGGTCCACTGAAAACTTCGAAAGGCTAGGCCGGCGAGCGCGATCTGGGATCGAACCCGGCACGTCGCGTCTACCAGCTTTGAGCACAGAACCGCTCGGCCACTGGTGGGCCTCAATTAAAAAAAAAAAAAATTAAATCTCATTTCATAGAAATCAGGTGCAACAAAGTCTTATTTTAAAATTAAAGCTGAAATTGGAAGAATGTCCGAAATTTAGAGATTTCCGGATTTTCGAAGTTCAATTGCATAAGTTGACATTTAAATATTATGCTGTATGTAAATTAGCAGATTTTAAAGCAACTTTTAGATGATAATTAATAAAACTTTTCGTAAATATATTGGTTTCAAATCTAAGAAATATATACAAAGCATGCACAGACATATTTTTAATGTTTTTGTTTATTTATATTAATATCTACAAAATTTTACGGTTCTAAAATTATTTATGAATTTCACCATCATGTATAAAATTATAAGCCAAGTGAATTTTAAACATAGGAATACTGGATTTTTCTTTAAGTAAAACATGAATAAGTTAATATGAATCTTACAAAAATTATATTTGTAATCTATTATGCTTATTGTTTATCAATATTTTTACTTTCTTCTATGTGTAATATAGAAAAAGTATATAGAAATATAGAAAATTCGTGAAAATTTTCGAACTTCGGTTTTCGATGGATTTACACGTTTTGGGATATCCTGAACACGAATTGATAGCTTTTAGAAAATGTCTGTCTGTGTGTGTATCACGAATTTTATGGACGCTGTATCTCACGAACCAATGAACGAAATTTAACCAAACTTGGTATTTAGTTGGACCCTGACATAAACTGGTGCTGATTAGATTTGGGGATCAATCGCTCAACAGGTGGCGCTGTGATCGCTTTTTTTCTAAATTTTTAACATGGCAGTATAGGACAAAATTTCGTGTAAATGTACATAATGAGAGTTATTTTTAACTTGTGATTGTAAAATTAATATGAATTATTGATAATAGAAGTAGTTAACTAGGAAAATAATTTTGTGCATGTGGGGGCATCGCTTCACCCCCTGGGGGGGGGGAAGTGAATTTTCAAGATGGGTATCTTTCGAAAGATCTCGTCAATACCTTTAAAACGAATGGTTGAACTATAAATCTGTGATAATTCAAAACAAAGTTATCGATTTTTTTTTTACTTTTAACAACAAAAAAAAAAAAAAAAATAATAATAATATATTTTTTTTTTTTTTTTAAATATTGTTACTGATTGAATATGTATAAGAAAATATAGAAGAAAATCTTGTGGTGGTCACAACATACTAGTTTTTTTTTTTTTTTATATTGAGAATAAAATGGACTTATTTTGGATATTTAGTGTTATACTACTTTTCTAATATGGAAATTGTCTGCATTATCATGGAAGATTATTTTTAAAAATTATTTTAATAAATTATTTTTACTGAATGAATTTGTATAGGAAAATTTAGAAGAAAGTCTTGTTAAAAGCGAAAAGCTTCCGATAAAATTTTTAACATCTTTTAAATAAAATTTAATTTTACATGTTTTTAAAGTGTTTTTAATATAATTAACAAATGACACATGTTCAATTTAAGGTATTATTTATTAGTCTTAGTTTTTTCCCCTCTATTTTTATGTATTTTGTGATTTTCTGTCTCCTAGGTAAAAAAGCTTATGGTACATTTTTATTGCAGGTATTTGCTATGGGTAAAGTATATAATGTGTTGCCTGACTGGTTTAAGAAGATTGATGCCTTGGGCTTTCAGATATCATCATGGTGTAAAAAAGTCGATGATAAAACAGTTTATTGCCTCATCTGCAAAAAAAATGTACACTGTTCTGCTAAAGGATTTGCAGCATTATCACAACATGTAAGCACTGGTCTTCATAGTGAAAATGCATCTTTGAAGTTGGACTCCAACCAGCTCAAACTAAAAGGGGAATGCAGCAAGTCTGATGTTTCTAGATCCCAAGATAAGTTTCAACCTCAGCTTACAATGGTTTGTAATAAAGAAACTGTTGCTAAAGCAGAGATAATATGGGCATTAAAATCCATTCAGTGTAATATGGCTGCGAGTGTGTCGGATGACTTAAATGAAATTTTTCCTGTAATGTTTCCCTCTTCATCAGAAGCTGAAAATTTTCATTTGGGAAGAACAAAATTATCCTATCTCATAACTGAAGCATTGGGTCCATATTTTAGGAAGAAATTAATTAAAGAAATTGAGAATTCTTATTTTACATTGTTATTTGATGAAACAACCAATAATGCAGAAAAAAAGGAGCTTCAGTTTCAAGTGAGATTCTGGTCTGAAGAAGCAAAAGAAATAACATGCAGACATTTGCAGACTGTTTTTATTGGTCATGCTACTGCAGAGGATATTGTTAAACAAATTGAAGCTGCCTTGGATAATGCAAATTTGTTCTTTGATAAGCTTTTAATGCTAGGGTCTGATGGTCCAAATGTTAACAAGAAAGTGAGTAATATAATAAATAAAAAAGTTCTTGATGTTAGAAATGTTGGATTAATAGATATTGGAACATGTAATCTACACATTATACATAACATGCGCGTAGCCAGGGGGGGTGCCCTGGGTGCCCGGGCACCCCCCCGTTCATGCACACCCAGGTGGGGGGAATTCCACCAATTTATTTGCCACTGGTAAGTAAAATTTTAAGGAAGAGAAAAATATACCAAAAACTTCAATGTATATTCATAAAAACAGATTTTTGTTTGTAAGTTTCTTAGAATAAAAAAATTTTGCGATATCTTCCCGTTTTAGACATCTTGAAAGCGGAAAATGACTTTCTATGTGTGTGTTTGGGGGGGGGGGCATTGTGTGTCAGTGCATGTGTTAACTATTTTTGTCCGGGTTTCACGTGAGAATGTCAGGACACAATTCAACGACATTTGGCAAGAATATAGGTCTGTACTCAGCTTAAAAGTAAACCTATCAAATTTTCCAAAATTCCCTCTCTGTTCCTACCCTGAGGGCTGAAAGTCAAAAACTCGTTAGTAAGCATAACTCGGCTCCAAATTACTTTACGATGAAGAAATTGCACATGAAGCGACTAGACTTGAATACGTAAATAAAATTTTCTGCGATTTTGTATTTTTGTATTTTTAAGGGGGAGGAGGGAGAAAAATTGATTTTCAGAGGGAAATTTCTGAAATTCCGGATTTTTGAGTAGATACCAAATGTGGTATAAAGTTATTAAAAACAGCCATGCGTCTTCCTCAGTATATTTCAAAAAACCCGTTTTTTGGTTTCTTGCAACTTTCATTTTTTTTTTTTTTTTTTTTTTTTTTTTTTGGGGGGGGGGGGGGGTGCGTTATAAGGAGGCAAATTCGAGATCCCCTTTTAGCGCTAAATTTGTCCTGGGAAATCTATGAAAGCTGCAGTCACAAATTTTAGTGCGTGGATTCTTTATGAGTATAACTAAGTTTTATGAAAATCCCCTCCTTTTCCTCCTAGCGGTGGGTGGAGGGGAATAAACACATTTTTAAATTATCTCAGATTAATTTTCGCGAGAAAGAGAGAAGGTGAATTGCGGGTAAATCGCTGCCGATGTCAATGGAAACCCGAATCCTCATGTTGCGAGCGGAAAAATCCCTACCTAACGCAGTGGAATTTTAGCTGAGGTTTCATCTAATTTCAGTGATTTTTATTTTTATTTATTATTATTGTTATTATTTTTTTGATTGTTTGAGATTCTATTAATAATGATATGGAAATTTGAGAATTCACTTAAATGTAGCGACCAGCGAAGCGGCTGCTAGTAAGTATATATATTCACTGTATTTCTTGCTGCTCCTAAATACCAAATGCGGCAATGCTCTCAGAGCTGGTGCATCAGAAGTGCCAAGTTTGAACAGAGCGTTTCGGCCACCTAGCTGCTAGATACTAATGCAGTTGCAAAGAACTCACAATCGTATTTAATCCCAATATCATGGAACTATGATACTGCATGATATTTCTCACTGAGATTGGACAAATGGGACCTGTTTATAAGGATATGCAAAAGAAAATTCAAATATTTTATTGTTTGATGATGGAACTTCTCATTGGTTAATTTAGTTTAATTTTTTAAGTTTTCTGAATGCATATTATAAGCGGAGGGAACTTGAAATGATAATTGAAGTCGGTAAGCTTCAAAAAGTGGTGTGGATAAAAGTTCTCTGAATTATTTAAAAAATGTTTTTAGTTTGATTACAGCCTAAAATGTTCTAAGAATACAGTTATATTCGTTAAATGAATAGTTTTGCTGGGTGCAGTAAAACACCACACCTCAGAAATATATGTGCACCCTTCCCCCCCCCCCCCCAAAAAAAAAAAAAATCTACCCAAAAAACGTTGTAATGAAGCGCATCTTCCTTACTTTTAAGGGAATGTAAATTGCGTTTCTTTTAAGCTTATCGAAAATTGTCACTCAAATTAGGGCGAAAATTACTCACAACGGTTACACTGATGGGCTTGATCTGAATTCGAACCCGGCACCACCCGTCTACCAGCTTCGAAAGCAGAACCCCTCATTCACTTATAGTGCTTGGCAAATGTGTTACCTTAAGTTGATTTTCTGCGCAATTTTATTTTAAGGAGTTTCTTTTGTTATTTCCTTGCTATTTTATGCCATTTTTCATGCACTTCTGATGTATGATGGTCATTTGGCATTCTGCTCAACTGTCACCTTTTTTCAGCTTCGATACATTAACTTTACTTTGTGTTTATTTTCTGTGGGATTTTGATGGTGTGAGTTCCTTTCGTTGCTTCTCTTCAAGTCTATGCGTTGTTTATGAAATATGTGCGATCGTCATTTGGCAATCCGTTCAGCTGATGATCAGAGACCAATCGGAGACAGAAATGCTCTATCTGCGTTCGTACCCTTCCCTGCCTTTGATAATATCACCTTATGAGCTTATTTATTGCGATTTTCTTAAAGTTTTCATATTATAGTCTAGTCACCACAGTTTAGAGTTTACCACAATATAATTGTATTCTAGTAAGATTCACATATAACCAACTGAAACACGGGTAAGATCTGGCTCATACTAATCCCTCATTATGTAAAAAAGCCTAGATTTCTATTTGCAAATCAGATGAAAATTTCCATCTGATGCTTGATTAGTATTGGTCGTATATCAACCGTATAGCTCAGTTTGTCGAGCACTGACGGGTTATATCAAAAGTCTCAAGTTTCATTTCTGACCTCGTCCCTTCCATTTTGTTAAATTAAATTCTACTTTTCCATCAAAAATGTGTGCAAAACTCTTTATTTTTCAACTTATTTTTGACATTATATATACGTATAAATCTATATCTGTTTATGAATCAGTTTGGATTTCTTAGTTTTCGATGCAGAACTACACTGTTCGTTCATCCTATCACTATTGAAAATTTTACACTAATTAAGCAAGACAAAATCTAGCTAATGCTGCATTTTTTACTTCAACCGGATTAGTTTAAACGATTAATTAAAAAAAAAAAAAACCTTATGTTATCTTTAACATTATAAACAAATACGGAGCTGATTAAAAAAAAAAAAAATACATGTCCTTTATTTATTATAATTATAATAATAATTATCATTATGGTACAAAAAAATGAATATTTTTTTACGCGTGGAAAAATAAAATGAAAATAAAATAAAATTGATGTCATTATAGCTTTACAATATTAAACATTTGATTTTTAACATCGGCTTTGTATTTTTATTTAATAATTTTAGGTTTTGAATTCAGTACTTACATTAAAATCAAAATTTTTAATTTTGATTGATTGTTTGGGATTCACATTCAATTTAAATGACTCTAATATGAATTTTATTAAAATAGTTTAATTAAATTTTTTTTCTAAATATCAACATTTTATTATAAAACTCAACAGTCATATAATTAGTTAAATCTTACGTTTAGTACCTATAAAAAAATGAATCTGTTATACCTCCAAAAAAAGTTTTTCTACGGAAAGACTTCTGCTGTAAAGAGAGCGAATATGACAGAGGAAGAAGCAGCAAGAAATTATTCAACAGCCACATCTTATATAAATTCAAGAAATATTTCAGGAATAACTAGGTAAAAGGAAAGCTGTAAGAGACTAGAAAGTATTGTTGTATTTCGACTAGACAGGTATCGTGCAGATGCTCAACAGACAGAGGTGAGAAAACAAGAAGAAACTGAAGGGCAACAGCATATTTGAATTCAAGCTGATGCCAAAACGTCATAAATGATACAATTTATCAAGTATTGGATGTTGCTAATTAGTTTTTAGTGTACATTTAACTATGATTATACTTTTGATTATGCGTCTCAAAGTATTGTCAGCGTCAGCGCAGGAAAATTGGTAAATGTTTGTGGAAATTGTAGTGCTAAAAATTGTCTCAGAGCCTCACCTGCAATGTTTTGTTACAATGGAAAATTTCATTTACCTCAAACTTCTGAACAATCAGAATCTTTGTAAATTTCTCTTAGATTCTTTAAACACTACTTCAACCCAAGAATCGTCGGATAGTTCTGCTAGTTGAATTATATCATTATTTTATATATATACCGGGTGATCCAAAAGTCAGGACAAACTTTAAAAATGAATAATTCGAAAACGAATCAAGATACAAAGATACGGTTTGCACCAAACGGATGAAAAAGAAACCGGGTTTTGTGTAGCAAAGGAAAACAAAAATAGTTCTGTTGGCGACCAACAGATGGCGCTATAGTGTTTTATTTCACCAAAAAATGATTTACAACTGAAAAAAGATATTGACAACTTACAAGTCAGCTTAATTACAGTTAATTAGTACTACTACAGTAACTGTTCAATGTCCATCATTCAGAAGTATAGTTGTGAGATGATTCACCACATCGTTCACAGCATTTAGTAGCATTTCTTGCGTTATGGCAGACACATTTTGGCGGATGGCATTTTCAGTGCTGCTAGTGATGCCGGTTGGTCGCGGTACACTTTTGACTTCCAAGAATCCCCACAGCCAAAAGTCACAGGGTGTCAGATCGGGAGATCTTGGAGGCCATGCGTGATTAAAGTAGCGACTGAGAATGCGATATTTCGATGCATATAAGCTTCGACTACCATTACCTGCTGTAGTTGTTCCTTTTTATATCGTTTGTTGCTTTGCATAATCCTACATAAGAAATACGACAGCGCCATCTGTTGGTCGCCAACAGAGCTATTTTTTTTCTTTGCCACACAAAACCCGGCTTCTTTTCCATTCGTTTGGTGCAAACCGTATCTTTGTATCTTGATTCGTTTTCGAATTATTCATTTTTAAAGTTTGTCCTGACTTTTGGATCACCCGGTATATATATATATTATATGTCTGTGCACGCAATAACATAATTCATTTATTATGTACATTTACCGACATATATATGAATTTGAATACACGTATATTAAAATACTCATACGCACGCTTACGTATAAAGATATGTGTACTATGTATGTATATCTATGCTGAAATTTTCAAATTAAAATTTGGGCACCCCCCCGCATGAAAAGCTGGCTACGCCTATGCATAATGCATACTTAAAAGGATTACAAGAATTTGGAGACACTGCATGTGAATTAATAACTGATATTTATTATTATTTCAAAAAATTTCCTTCTCGCTGGGAAGATTTTGAGAACATTCAGAGAAAGAAAAATCTGAAGAACTTGAGATTTATGAAGCATAGTGCAAACAGATGGTTGACAATTGGTCCAGCATGCGAAAGAATCTTGGACCAGTGGCCTGCTATTATATATTATTTTACAGTATACTTACCAAAAAATGACCCAAAAGTTCTAAAAACTGAAAAAGGTAAAAGAATACAGAATATCTTAAAATACAAAGATATTTTAGTTGAATTGATGTTTGTTATTGAAAGTTCAAGATTATTTTCTTCATTCAATGAATTTTTTCAAAATTCAAATCTTCAGATCCATGTGTTGTCCTCAGAATTGAATAATTTATTGATCAAAATTTCAGGCCGCATTTGTAAAGCTGACGTGAATATTACTGATAAAATTTCAACTGAACATCTGAAGAAGGCATCAGAAGTTGATTGTGACACAAAAATTAAAGCGGAAATTAAAAAGTTGAATGAAAATGAACAAAAAAACATGTTTCTATAAGATTCAGAGACATTATATGGCTTCATATAATCATATAAAATCAAAAAATGTCTCGAATAATACTCTGTTAAAAGATTTGCAGTGCCTGGCTGAAAATCAAATATCATGTGCAGATAGTGTATTATCAATTGGCAGAATAGCCAATTCATTTTCATTTTTAGGCATAAAGGAACTTGATATTATGGATGAATATAGAATTTTACAGTGTGATATGTCTAAAAGCGAAAACTCAGAATCAGCTCTCCAAAACAATCCGAAAAGAATAGATCATATTTGGAGAGATATTATCTATCAAGAAACATCTACGGGTATTTTAAAATACCCGTCATTAAACAAATTAATTAAGGCATGCGGGTCGTCATTCCATGTCAAATCAACGAGGGGTCTGGACCTTAACATCTCAGATTTTTATAATTTTTGGTTTACAGTTTGTACATATGGAATATATGAAAAATTCAATTTTTTAAAAATTTTCGGCTCAGTAGTTTTTTTTTTACAGAATTTTAAAAATGGCTAAAAATACCAAAATTGGCAATGTTGTCATTCACACAATCGTTCATAATTATGTGACAAATTGAGCTAGAAAGTTCATTTATATATCATTTTAAAGCTCTTTTTATGGCCTTTCCTATGATATGCAACAATAACTATTTCATAAGAAAATTTTTTTTTAAATTTTTTTCAAAAATTTAAAATTTAAATTTTTTAAAAACACCCCTTTTAATTTTTTTCAAAAAAATATATGTGTATCATTTACTTATGGGCTACATGTATGCAAATTTTCAAGATGGAGAAATGATGGCATTTTGAGATATTAATTTTTTAATAAGAGTTAATTTGTATATTACATTTTACAATTTCATTATAATCAAAATATATATTTTGTTATAGCATGAAAAAACTTCTAAAGTATATTTCTAAAAATACAACTTTGTATAATTTGCTTTTACATAGTTGCTTAACAGTGCATATGAATTATGAAATTTCAATGTAACATTATAATTTTTAATTAAACTTACCTGGTAGAATAAATCTTCTAACTCACAATAAACAGACTGTGAAACATTTTAAATGATTTTCCTTTTCTGTATTGTATTTACAATTTATTATGGCCCATACTGTTTACAATTATGTATAAAATATTTACTGTAGATGTAAAAAATATATATATATATATATGAGTTTCCCCACAGTCTTTTTATATTTAGAGTGTACATTTTAATTTTTTATCTAAAATAGCAGATGTTGCTACCATTTCTTCCTTTGTAAGTGTGTATGTTCTTCCAGTTGCTGTGCAGGGATCTACCTTTTTCAAGATATCACGTATTGAAATATCTAAAATATCAGGTCGAGGTTTAGGATAATAGAATGATTGAGCTGGTCCTTTAGGGTGAAGAAAGCTAACTTTATAATCATCTGACTCTTGGTTTTTCGCGAGAATGCATGCAAGCCACCAAGAACCTTCATAATTAATGGTTACAAATCCAGACACAACTTCATAAAGTTCTGATATTTCTTCTGAAGGCAGTAATGACTCAATACATTCTTGAAAACTGAAAGAAAATGGTTTTGTCAGTATTTGTGTTTCTGATAATGGAATGATTGTATGAATCTTCTGAGTTCCAGGTATTGTACGTGAATCATCAAAGCGTAACGACATTTTTTTTTCATTTTCATTATATTCATCATTTGTGCAATACATAAAATGTATGCCAGGAATGTTTTCCTTTGCAAAATCATAAAGTTGTCGAGGAGTGATTATATGGCCTTCGTATGGTCTTTGTAAACTTGCTTTAGTAGCAAGTCTCTTGACAGTTCCCCCAAGACCATCACAAGAACTTTTCCCATGCGAAGTAGCAAAAAAATGCCACTCCGCGTCAATGCCAAAGTCAGCTTTATGCATGCATATATTTAGGAAATTCTTTCTATTTTTATACTGCGCAGCAGATCCATCAGAAAAGTAGAATATTTTATCGATGTTGAGATTTTTCTTGAGGGCTGCAATAAGATGGTTCTGAAATAAATTAAATGCCACAGTATTGTGTTTCAAACACTCTGAGAGGAACACATAATTGAGATGCTCAATGATGTCGCCATTTGTCTTATGATATATAATGAAGGGATGAATAGTAACTTGAGTATTTGTCCAATGATAGGACTGTACTTCATCTTGAAGGACAAAAGAATAATTTTCAGAAAAATCACAAGTTATCAATATTTCACCACTTTTTAAATTTTCTTTTATATAACTATAAAATTTCTTTTGTTGGCTTGCAATAAATGAATGTTTTTTTAATTTCAAAAGGTCCGAAGAGAAATCATCAATAAAGTCCTCCGTTGTTTTTACAACAGTCTCCATTGTGCATCGATCAGTTGTTATCCATTTTTTGTAAGTTACGCTGTCAATCATTTCATCTTCAAACTTTTGACGAAGTTCACTTTTAAAAGATGCAATCCCCGGGCAGTTTTTGCATTCATTCATATAGCATTCATCTGAGGGCGAGTTGCACATTATTTTAGAAAGACAGTTTTTATAATCTTTTAATGCAATTTCATCACCTTCTAATATAAATTTATTAATTCCAGAACCATTCAGCATTAGCTTCACATTCTGATGACTAGTGCAGACACAAACTGCATGAGTACCACTTCTCCCAGCTAAAATACAATTCTGTGGCCTCATGCTGCAAAACTTTGAAAAACCAACTTTTTGTGTCATATGCATCTCCTTAAACAATTGATAAATTTCCTTCAAGTTGGCCAAAACTAACCTTTTCTGTAAATGAATTCGTGTGCCTTCAGCTGATGTAACTGATACAAAATCTTTTTTCCCAGGCATAACTCGGCTAACTTCATCATTATTATAAAAATCAATCACAGCCTTATAAGTTTTTTCATCCAATGTTTTTCCTGGCTTAGGGTTTGGAGTTGAAAGAATTCCTTTCTCCTTAACTAACTTTTTAACTGCTCTAACCATATAATCACTTACCTCAAATTCCTTTTGTATTTTCTTTTGACTCCAACTTGTAGGCAAAAGAGTTAATATCATGATCTTTTCACTTCTTTTTCTTGTTTGAGAAAATTTTTCTTTCAATTGCTTCAACATTTCTGACTGATCATCATTCTTTTCATTTTCCATTTGAAAATCAGTAGATTTTGTAAGAAAATTTTCTTGAATACATGTTTTAACTTTTTGAAACTTATTTCTTGCATATGATTGCCTTTCTAGCCTCTTTTTTTTAATTGGGGATTCTCCAACAAGTTCGAGTGATTTATTTAAAAAATCTAAAGATGTATTAGGATCAACAAACATTTTAGAAGTACTTGTACTAGGCATTGGTTCTTCCTCATATTCATATTGCTTTAACTTTTCCTTTTTATCTTTTGACAATTTAATTCTGCAGTCATCACATATTTTCATGCCTATTTCCACATTAAATCCTAAAATGCACATCCAAGGTGTTACATTCCTAAGTTTTACTGATTTTGAATGATTGGTCTTTTTATAAGGATTGCAGCACTTAACTGAAAACAATGCCCAGCTTTTATTTTCTTCCATTTCTAACAGTAGTATGCAAGTCTTCTTATAAAAAGAAAATTAAAATACAGCACATCATGTTTACATATTTAGCAGTTAAAATGTAAATTCTTTACCACTGGATGCACTAATAAAAATGCTTCAGAGTAATTTTAACACAAACTTAAACTTAAAAGTAGAAATCCTCAATCTCAATGATTGGCTACCCAATATCTTGAAAGAGAAACAAACCTAAACCAAAACAATTGCTCAACTGAAACTTAAACTAAAACCATTGCACAACTTAAACCAAAATTATTGCTCAACTGAAACTTAAACCAAAACTAAATCAAGATATCTGTATCTTAATAGCTGTGTAGTCAGTTGCAACTAAACTAAGCGGTTCAAATATAATTAAATATGAGATTAAAATACATTTGAATATTCAGTTAATATAAAAATAAATTGAGTAAAAATATATAATTCTTCTGATCCAGACGCATAAGTAATGAATTATAAAAAAGTTTGAATAAACCATTTTTGTTCAAAAATTTATTTTCAAAAATCCCATCATTTCTCCATCTTGAAACTTTGCATACATGTAGCCCATGAGTGAATGATAAACATATATTTTTTCGAAAAAAATTAAAAGGGGTGTTTTTGAAAAATTTAAATTTTAAATTTTTGAAAAAAAATTCAAAAATTTTTATAAAATAAAATAGTTATTGTTGCATATCATATGAAAGGCCATAAAAAGAGCTTTAAAATGAGATATAAATGAACTCTCTAGCTTAATTTACTACAGAATTATAAAAGATTATGTGAATGACAACATTGCCAATTTTGGCATTTTGGGCCATTTTTAAAATTCTGTAAAAAAATAAATGCTGAGCCAAAAAATTTTTAAAAACTGAATTTTTCATATATTCCATGTATACAAACTATAAACCAAAAATTATGTAAATCTGAAATGTGAAGGTCCAAAAATTATATTTTTTTCGTTGATTTGACATGGAATGACCCATGCTTATCTTTGAGCCATGGCAATAGTGATGTAGAAAGAGGGTTTTCTGTATCGAAAAGAACATTGGCCGAAGATAAAACATTAATGTCAGAAAGACTTCTAAATGATAGACTGACTATAAAAGATGCCCTGAAGCAATATTCATCTGTAGGACAATCTAAAATAGAGAAAGATCTCTTTTTAAATTTAGCATATTGTGCTCGGAGATTGTATGACTGCTATTTGGAAAATCAGAGAAAAATAAAAGAGGAAGAAATGAGATTTCAAAAAGAAAAAGAAGAAAAGTTAAAGGAAGAAAAACTCAAGAAAGAAAAATTATCTCTCTTAAAAGAATCAGTAACTAAATTGGAAAAAAAAGCCCTATTAGTGAACCGAGAAAAAAATGAAATAAAAGAAACAGCTTATAAGCTCTCTGAAGAAGCGAATGAAAGATTGAAAGTAGCTCTTAAAGCTAAAGATATGCAGGGTATTAGGTTAGCCCAAGGGATGATAGAAGGCAGTCTTCAGTTGAGGCAAAAAGAAAAAGAACATGAAGCAAATGAGCAAAAACTAAACAAGATTGTAAATAAAAGGAAAGAAAGTTTAATAGAATCATTTATTATCTCAAAAAAACCTAAAATATAATTTTTTTTTCTTTTAAATAACGAGTTTAATAAAAATTTCTTTTCTCTAAGATATATTTTTATTTTTTCATCCATTCTTTTGTAAATTTTTCTTCTGTCAGCGACAACTTTAATGCTGTTTTTCAAGATCATTTTCCAGGTATTGTACTCTTTTTTTTTTTTTCCCATTTTTAGTAACTACTTAGGAAATCTAATGGGTTCAAATGGTTCTATTTAGAACTATTTAATTTCAAAGACTACTTTTAAGTTGCACTTAAATTGAATAGAAAAAATACATTTTAAACATAATCACTCCATATATTAGACCTTTTTTTTTTTTTTTTTTTTGTCATGTCATGTTTAAGCTACTATTTTAGTCATTAGGCTACTATTTTGATGACTTAGGCTACTATTTAGGCAACTATTTTGATGACTTTAGGCTACTATTTAGGCAACTATTTTAATGTTTTTAGGCTACTAAAGCAACTATTTTTGTTCCATTTCTTCTGTGGCAACCCTGGATCTCATATTACTAAAAAACATTTATTTCTTTGAAATTGATGGGTATATATGTGTATTTTTTTATCATACATCAGCAGGTTCATTATGGCTTGTTTTCAGTTGAAAATAGCATAAACAGCTTTAGTGATTTAACTACGGTACGGAAATTAATGGAATAATTCAAATGCATTACGATCTATGAGCGGCATTTCTTAAAACTTTGAAAATGACATGTAGCAAAATTATCGTTTAATTTTCAGATGCAATAAAGTATGTTTCCTATGAAAACGGCATGATTTTCTTAATGATTCATTTACAGGATCAGATGGCGGATTTATATTGCTGCCGCCTAGGGGCTAAAGACAAATTGCCGTTCGTTTATGCATGAAATAGCAACATGATTCTTAAAGCAATATTTAAGGAATAATCGGAAAAACAGACGATTTTTAAATAATTATTTTTCAGTTTCATCTGCAGACGATTTTAACTTTCTTAATTTAAATCAATATCTAAAAATTATTTTCCTCGTGAGATTAAAATAAAGCAGATGCTATTCAAATTTTACATGCAACTGCTTTTTTGCTTCGTTTATGAAAAATAAATTCTTTAAAAATTATAATTCAGAATGAAAGAGTAAATAGGGTCTGATTAATGCATGGGCCCTCTGGGCCTTGGAAAATAAGAAAATCTTTGTACAAGAAACCATGAAATACATATAAATAAAAATCTATTAAAAAAAAAATAATAATTAATAATGTAGTATCTTTGTTAAAAATAACTTACCAAAACTATTCTGGATGCTTGAAAATGACAAACACGCACTTCACTGGTTCTAAATCTGCAATAAGCTGTGGTCCAACAATAACGTACAACGAATGTCTTTACTTAGAAACTTTGACATTTAACATTCGTGGAACTGACCTCTCCAAAATACAGATGACTATTTTGCCCCTGTTTGCTTCTGAGAATCAAGAGTATACTTGGTCAAGGCTGCCAGTAGGTCCCTATTTCCCTAAAAAGTCCTTATTTTTGACCTTGGTCCCTAAAAGTCCTTTTTTTCATTAAGAGGTCCCTAAAAGTCCCATTTTTTCACTGATGATCAAAATAAAGAAAAAAATTCAGATTTTCTAAGTTTTATCTTAAAAATCTAGATTTGTTTCAAATTTTATGCCATAGATGGCAGCACATTACTCTGCATCCATAAGGAAAATGCACCAATCAGAGGACATCTTAAGTAAGAGCCAATCATTGGCAGCCTACTATATTGTAGGAAAAAAGTTTTCTTCTTGATTCTGTGCTTCTTGAGAATTTTTATTTTTTTGTCTTATGTTCATATAAGAATTTTATTTTATTTTAGTAGATGGTATATTTTTCTTGATTCAGACTGCAGTTAGTTAATGTTAGTTCACTTTAGTTAGTCTCTCTGAAGTAAAAGAACTTGTTGATTTTGTTCTTTTTTTCACTTGTTAAGAATTCATGAAATAATTGAACAGCCTGAAGGATATAATTAGGTAAGTTTCTTTTATTTATGTAATATATTTTTCTTTTGAATGCACATATGTTATGATTATTAGATGTGAAATTATACATATGTAATTTAGTATAGCTAAGATGTGTTTAAAAATTAAATATTGCATGCAGATATTTTATCTTTTTGCATCTTCTGAACTAAAGACACAAACTCTTCCATTTTCTTATGTTAAAGATTACAACATAATTACTTACAAAATTCACCGTTATCTTTAATGAATGTACCTTTTTTTGCTTATTTTCTCCCCCATATTAATATATTATACATCCTTGAAATTATAATCAATCACATGTGGCAGTTAATCTTATATCATCTTGATGTAAAACAAATTATTTTTGAATAATATTTTGGTTTTAGAACCTTACAGGTATCAGTACTAATCAATTGTTATTTTCAATTTACACAAGATTTTCCTTTAAAAATGGAAGAAAATGTATACTATAGGTAGTTGTTTGCCATTTTGTTTGTGATGACAATCCAGTTGTATTTTACTTGGCTGTAAATTTTTACATATGAGCCTAGGGTGATTTTGATAGTTTAGAAATTCTTTTAAGTTAATTTATCTTTTTCTTTATTTTAAGAACACATTGAAATAAGAACAGCTGTGCAGCATAATAGGAAAAAGTGGGGGCATGTTGGGATGAATTTGTTAACAATTTTTATGATTTTTTGTATGCTTTCATTTACTTCCAAATTTTGCATGCAAAGAGCAAAAGCATTTATCAAGGATGAGATTTTTCAGCTTTTTTGTAGATCAGGGATAAGTTTTTTCCACATTTCTGTAGATTTATTTTTTGTTTTGTAGTAATGTATTTGTGAAAAAACTGGTAATTTTTGATAAGTATTCAAATGATTTATTTGCCATTGTCAATAAAACATAATTTATTGTTCTTTTTTTTTGCTTATTAGAGATTAAAAATGTTAAACTAGAGTTCTGTAGTGTTTTTTTTTTTTTTTTTTTAATCTGAATTTTAGTTTATTTCACTATTGCACATATTTTCAGTTTTTTTACACTTTTGTCAATCTCATCCCTGATTTATTAATCTACTAAAAAGAAAATTATATTAATTATATACAATAGAGAAACTGAAACTTTAATTTTGGTAAGGTAAACTTTGGCCCTTAAAATGTGCTAAGGTGCCCCACCTAGTGGGGCACTTTGGGAAAGTCAAAGTTAATTGGCTATCTTTCAGTATTTTCTTGTTAGACAGTCAAATGTTGACAATCATGTCTATTTATGTAATTTATTTAATAAAAAACTGATTAGGACTTGTTTATATTACTCATATTTTTGTCAATATATAAATTTAAGAATTTTAACAGAATTTACATTTGATAAAATGCAGTCTATCTTCATTGAATTTTAAATTTAATGAACATTGAATTGTTTGTTTAGGGCTGGTTAACTTTACAAGAACATCATTTGTATCAACAAAAGATCTATCATCTTTTGCGGCGTAAAAAGGTGTCCCAAGGTGCCTCACTATGCATGTTACTTATTAAAATAATTTCGTGTGGTTAGGCTCAACGATATCATCACATTTTTAATATTAATTTTATTGGATATGTAAAATGGATGTATTTCTATCAAAACAAATAAGATAAAGTAGTTTTTTAAAGCTAAAATATGATTTCTAAAAACAGCATAAAACATTTTCAATGCCTTTTGAAAAGTAAAAATAAATATTTAAGTGTTTCTTCCAGTAATCTTAAAGTACAGTAGTAGATTGATAGTGATGCTACATATGAATGCCAGATAACACACTAAAAAAATAAAGCTAAAAATTATGGTGTCCCAAGGTGCCCCACTTCCCCCGCTCCCAGAAGCAGAATTTTTTTCAACAGTCTGCAACGGCATTCAAAAATCCAAAAATAGTCTGCGAAGTAAATTGTTACAGAATGAAAGATTGCAAACAAAATTTATATTAATTAAGCACCAATATTAAATACAGTGTAAAATGTGGTACATAAAAAATACTGAACAAAAACAGAAGATAATATATTATTTTGAAATAAAAAATGGGAAATTTTGATATATTTTACATGTTTTTTTTATTTAAAATATGGTAAACAACCAGATCAAATATCTAAAATTTTGGATACAACTTTTGATTATTTTATTTCTAAAAGATTATTTTTGTGGAAAGTTTGCTGACTTATTTGAGAAAGTCCTCAGACTTTCTCAAAAATCTCTTTTTCATATTAATCAAAAAATAGTCTGCAGGTATTCTGTAGAGTCTGCGACGTACGTAGCAGCGTTTCACTGTTTCTGCTTCCGGGCCCCCGCTAATAACAAACTGGCAGAGCCGCCTGTAACTACTGACTTTCCTTTTTAAGCAAAAGTAAATAAGTAAACATTTTCAATCTAATCTTAATTAAAATCAAGTTTTGTTACTATATCCTTGTAAGTAATCAAAAAATGATAATTACTGTATAATGTTGTACTGTATAATGTTATACTGTATAATGTTGTTAACTAGATACTATTACCAATCAATTTATACCTTTCATCTTATGCTGACGCGACGATTAACGGCAGAGTTAGCTTGGGAAAGGAATTTTTTTATTGTTATTATTTTTATTTTTTTTTATTGATGACTGTATCTATGATTTAAAAGGTATGATATTGTTAAATAATTGTAATTATTTGTAAAACTAATAATTACAGTATTTTGAAATATAAATTCCTGAAGCAGTTTGCACACTGTAAAGAATTTTTCTAATTTGTTTGTATGCAAGAAAAATATGAGGATTTCTTATTCAGTGATTCTGATTATTTCTTTACTGTCTGAAATCTTCATTAAAAAAATCAAAATGATACAAAAACTTGCTGAAATTTATGAACAATATCATAGCAAATTTACATGTTTTCATGTAAGCTGCTTCAGTGTAAATCTTATCTGGGTTTGTGTCATTCTCTTCATATTTATCAATAATACATAAGACATTATTTATAATAAACCCATCCAGTTAACTTTATCTAGTCAAAATAGTATCTTTAAAATATTAAATAAAAGTAAAAGTAAATTATCAGAATTAGCATTGTTTTAAGATAAATTTGTAGGTACATTATTTTTAATTTATTTCAGGTGTATTCTGTGGCACAATGGGAATATGCCATTTTCAAGACAAACTGCTGGACAAACAGGATTCTAATGGCTATAAAGTGTCAGATTGGCTACAAAAAGCCAATCAAGATGAGGCTCTTTGCCGTGTTTGTTCGAAAACATTCTCGATTAACAAAGGATTCCACACAATTATCCAGCATGCTGATGGTAAAATACATCGACAAAATTGCGCTGTTAAATTGAATTCATTGAAATTAGTTTCCAGTTCTAATAATACAATTAAACTCTACAATGCTAATGAACGGGCACGTATAGCTGAATTAACATGGGCTCTTAAAGTTGTTTCTTCAAACTTTTCTGCTGTGTCATCTGATGATTGTGGAGATGTTTTCCGCAAAATGTTCCCAGAAGCTGTACCTGATAATTTTTCTCTATGCAGAACCAAACTTAGTTATTTGTTAACTGATGCTTTGGGTCCTTATTTTCGTGAAGAAATGTTAGATGAAGTAGCTTCTGCTTATTATTCTCTTATTTATGATGAGACAACTAATAATGCTGGTAATAAAGTACTCCAAGTTAGGATAAATTATTGGTCTGACAAGAACAAGCAAATAGTTTCTCATCATTTACAGAGTTTTTTTATGGGCCATGCAACTGCAGAAATTCTGAAAGAAAATATTCTTAAGAGCATATCAGATGCAAATTTGCCTCTTAAAAATTTGATATCTATTGCTAGTGATGGCCCATTTGTCAATAAGAAAGTATTTAGATTGCTTGATGAAGAAATACTTACAGTTAGAAAAAAAGGTATATTGGACATTGGTACATGCACAATACATACTGTGCACAACTGTTTTTTAAAGGGTCTCGAAGAGTATGGATCTGATGCATCTGATTTTATAATATCAGTTTATAATTATTTTGATGACTGGCCATCAAGGTGGGAAGACTTCAGTAAAATACAGGAAAAACAAAAGGTTCCTACACATCGATTTATAAAACATGTGTCAAGTAGGTGGCTAACATTAGAACCTGCAGCAATTCGGCTGTTAGAGCAATGGGATTGTCTAGTTGAATATTTTTTACGATTTATGCCATCCAAAAAAGAAAAGAAAATACTGAATACAGCAAGCTATAAAAGAATTGTTGGATATTTAAATGAAAAAACAATGAAATGCCAAGTATTATTTATTCTATCCAGTGACAAATTATTCACAAACTTTACTTCGTTTTTTCAAAGGGAAGATCCTTTGATTCACTTAATTTATGATGAAATTAAAGACCTTATAATTAAAATTGCAGGCCGCATTTGTAAAGAAGAAGCTATCAAGTCTTTTAAGGTTGACATTAATAAAAATCCTTTTGAAAATAAAAATTTAATTTCTCCAAAAGACATAATTTTCAATGAAGAACTTCGAAAGGAGTTACTTAATCTATCAGAAAAGGATAAAGGTTATTTTTTGAGAGATGTGCAGATGCATTTTATAGCCTCAGGTACGTACCTTTTAAATAAGGATATTTTACAAAATAAAAACTTAAAATATCTCCGCTGTTTGAATCCAAAATTTCAAAATACTCCAAAAAATCTAAAAGTTTTTGCTAATCTTGGTCAACACTTGCCCATAGACATTGAAATTGATGCTCTCTTAGATGAGTGGAAAATCATCAAGCGGGAGTTCAATCATGGAACAGAAAGTGATCGAATAGATTCATTATGGTCAACATATATTACTTCAAAAGGAGAAAATGGAGAGTTAAAATATCCTAACCTCTCCAAGTTTTTAAAGAGTAGCCTAAGTCTGTATCATGGCAGTGCTGATATAGAGCGAGGATTTTCCATTTCAAATAATATTCTTTCTGAAGATAGAACTTCGATGAAAGAACGTATGTTAAATGCAAGGTTAAACATCACTGATGCATTAAAACATTTTTCAAATCAAGCTGCTCTAGTTCCCATAACAAGTAAAATGATAAAAAAAGCTAATGTTGCATATCAGTCATACAACAGCTATCTAGAAAATGAAAGGAAAATAAAAGAATTAGAGTTGTGGAAAGCTGCAGAGGAAGAAGAAACTAGAAAAGAAGAAGCTGAAAAGAAAAAGAAACAAATTGCTGACCTTGAAAAGCAGTTGGAAGATATAAACAAAAATGTAGAAGAAGAAGAAGCAGTCTCGGATAAATTAATTGCTGAAGGCAATGAAAAATTAAAAATTGCGTTAAAAAATGGTAACATAACTGATGCTAAAGTTGCCCAAAACATGATTACAGCTGGTGTAACAGCTAATGAGGAAATAAAAGTAAAAAAGGATGAAGCTCATAGCTTGATTAATATTATAAATAAAAGAAAAAATAATTTGATTACAAATTTTGTAAATAAAAAACCTAAAAAAGGTTAATTTGTAAAAAGTTCTGAAGTTGATGTAATAAAACAAGATTTTAAAAATATAAAATTGGTGTACTCTTTTATTATTGAAATTTATTTGATATAATACTTTATGTAAATATTTTTTGTGTTTTTCAGGTCCCTAAAAGGTCCCTAATTTTTAATTTTTAGGTCCCTAAGTCCCTAATATTTTGGTCCAAAGTTGCTGGCAGCCCTGCTTGGTTCACAATTAACCAGAATTTCTATTACTAAAGAGAGGACACAGTTTGAAATATTTATAAAGTAAAAAATTATTTCTGATATAGTACATTTAAACCATGGACTAGAAAGGCGATTGTGTTAAGAAAATTCAGAAAATTTGGGACCGTTTGTTTAGAAAAAGAAAACGATTAAACTGGGATATTATATTGCAAGCTAAAAAGAAACACACTTGATATTTTTGTATGTATGTAATACATTACATAGATATGTAAGAAAAAAAAATTACATGCATTTATGAAGTGTTTTAAAAATTTTTTGGTTTATTGAAAATAACACCTGGAAATATCGTAAATTAAAAACGTGCATTTCGACGTTTAGATATTATATTGACTGTCTCTTTTGCATGAAAAAAAGTCAAATGACTTTCATATAAATACTATCTTGTATAATTTGAACATGTATATCAACATGTAAAGAATTTATATATAACTGAGTACTAGTATAAGTAGTAGGAATTAAATTTGTGTCACCCAAAATTAATGTTACCATTTATTCATTTTTATTTTCTGTTATTTATTAAATATAAAATTTATTGTTGAAATATTTCTTATTAAAAGTACAAATGTTTGAAAAATTGCTGTTTTGAATAAAAGAGTGAAACTAAAAATGAAAATAATGCAGTTTTGTATACAGCTTAAAATGTTTTATATCAATTTAGACTTTGCTACAGAATGGCTAAATTAAAAAAAGTAAATATATATATTAATCTTTATTTAGGTTTAAATAATTTAATTGGATTATAAATATAAACATTTTCATAAAACATTTATTGGTATTATATGTAGTTTGAGTGTGCTGTGGGATAAAAGGAAATTCCTGATATTTGTTAAAATCTTATTAAATTTTATTAATGACTGCTGCTATTTACAAATTACAATTCAGATAAATTTATTCTGGTAAATCTTACTGTTTTAGATTTAATATTTATTATAGACTCAAATTTCTTAATTGTATTATTAGTTTAATCATTTGATTCTTGTAATATAAATATTTCTGAAATTGATAATAATTTTGAACAAACTTATATTATTCTACATAGCTTTGTGATTTATATATATATATATATATATATATATATATATATATATAATAACAGGTTCTGATTGTAAATGTGATATCAAAATGATAAAATACTCATAAAATTATTTTCTATCTGTTTAAGACATGTAACTAATTAAATGAAATTTTTCATGGCCTATGGCAAGTATAGTCAAGAGGAAGAGGGAAGCATGGCCCTTCCTTTAGATTTTTTTAAATTCATTAAATGATAAAAAATATATTTTACTTCTCCCTGGACTTTTTTCTGCTGGCATTTAGGAAATGTTTTAAGAAAACTTTTAATTTTGCTTTTCTTTTACCGAAATTTCAAATGTGTTGTGCCTTAAGTTTTAATTTTCTCTGAAAATTATAGTATCTGTTTAATTTTTCTCTTTTCAGCCCCATTTGGATGGACCTTTCATGATTAATTGAGATTAAAAGTCAAGTGAATAGGTATACTGCATTGGCCTATATTTCAAGGCCGTGAAGTATGCTTGTTTTCTTAGACATTTTTCTTTCTTAACGACCAAGAACTGATATTTTCTCCTGCTGGCATCATCTAATACATTGCTAGAAGTAACAATTTGAAAAGGGTGAATTAAAATATCAAAGATATACTGCATCAAAAATCGGTCAGTAGCTGCATACTGTATTATATTCATTAGTCGTAATATTACAGCATATTTGCACATATAAATGAGTTTAACATTTTTTACTTGTATAGGTAAATAAAATTTATAAGAGTATAAAATTAGAACACATGAGAAAAAAAATCTCATAGCGAGTTCTATTTTTCTCACTTTCATCGTTGAAAACTCTTGAAGAATCATAAAAATCAAGTTAATAGTATATGACTATCAATATAATGAATGACGAGATTTGTCTTGGTTCATTATGGAAAGTTATATATATAATGCATTTGTATAAGGAATAGTAAATAAATTTACAAGTTCATAAAACAAGTAGGAACATATAATAAATATTACTTGGTAAATAGGGAAAAAAAATAATACTTAACTGGAAAAAAAAAAAAAAAATCTAGTGTAAGGAATTTTGCTCATTTTCATTAGCTAAAGATTTTATGTAATTTGTATGTAAAATTGACTAAACTTATACGTGTTTTTCCATATAGTAAATTATATATATGGTATTATTTAATTAAATGTATTTTATTTGCTTGAGTTTTTGTAAATTGAGGAATAATACATATCTATTTGACCCAAAATATCTTATATTATCGATATAATTGTAAGATTTAAAAATATGTCTGGTATCATTGAAGAGCATAAGTATTTTTTGATTATTTTAAGTTTAGAAAAAGATTGTTCCACTGTTGCTACTGTTGGTTATCACAAAATAATCTCTAAAACAATTAGAAAGTTTGGACGTATACTGCTAAGTTGATAAAATAATAATCTATTTAAAAAAAACTTTTAAAACTCAAATTCTTAATGTATCATACCACATAAATCTTTTCGAAGTTATGATTTTGCAAATTTTTTTGTATTAAGGTGAAATGATAAATTTCAGTGGAAAAGAATTTGTACTCTTTTATAAACCATGAAAGTCTAGGCGATAAGGAGTTGAAGATTTGATACACGCTTTTTAAATAAAATCTATGTGTAGTAATTTTTGGATCAATTATTTTTTATTCTTCTTCCGGAAAGAGAGAAGGCAAATCCCTCAGTCGTTTCATTTCTTCTATGACTTCTTCATTGCAAGGTTTATTGCCCAACAGTTTAGCAGAATTAAGGGCTTCAATTCTAAGACCGTCAAGTGATCTAAATCTACTCAAAATTACATAGTTTGGCCATAATCAAAGAATTTATCAAGATTTGCAACTCCTGCTGAAAGAGTGCTATGATTGGCCATAAATTTTCCTAACATAAATGGTCAGTGTCAATGTCTATTTGATTCTTGTGTGTTAATTTTTGTTGTAAATTTTATAATATATATATTTTTTAATTATTTATTTATTTTATTTTATAATGTGTTAACTAGTATGTTGTGGTTATTACAAAACTCTTTTTCCTATAGAAATTCACGCAGTACAAGTTGCTTATTAAAATTATTTTCCATGTTGAATGTAGGCAATTTTCATCTCAGTAAAGTTAAAAAAAAAAAGTTTAAAGAAAGTCAATTTTGTACCCTAAAGATATCTTAGAAAATTCAATTTTTCAGGAATTTTTGTTTGTTTCATAAAAATGTAAGGAAATTAACTTTGTTTTAAATTATCACAGATTTATTGTTCAAACATTCATTTTAAAGGTATTGATTTTTTTTTTTTTTTTTTTGAAAAGTACTGAAACTTTACACTTCCTGGGAAGGGGCAGAACACTTCCATTCAAGGGAGAGTAATGTTCTACATTACATAAAAAAAAAAAAAGTTTCTATTACAATTATCAATAGATCTTTCAAATTTTAAAATGATTTGTCAAACATAATTCTTGTTCACATTTATAAGACATTTTGTCCGAACTGCCATATTAAAAGTTATGACAAAAGAGATCACTTATGTCAAAGTGCAACTATATATAAATTTGTTTGAAATTTTACTCATTAGTTCTTAAACTAGAGTGTCACACAATTTTTCTCATGCACACACACTTAGACATTTTCTAAAATTGAGGAAATCATGTTCTAAACCTCTGAAAACGTGTATATCCTTTATGTCCCATTCCAAATTACACCTCTGGGGGTCACGGAAGCAGGAGGAGCCACCCCCTCCGTAGAGGATCAAAGTTGTGATGGTATGTCTCAGGACTATCTTTAGGGATGCATCCCAGACCATTGCCAATTACCCATTGCACAGCACTAGTGCACCGTTAAACCCATCCCACTAACCAACTAAATAAAATTCCTAGATCTATTAAATTTTTATTTTTGAAATCTAATTACGTTAAAACCAGTAGAAACTGCAACGTCAGAAACAGCAAAGAAAATATTTGGGAAGCATATACTTGTTTCAGTAGCCTTTAATGTACATAAAGGCTTAACGCTAAAGGCCACCGAAACAGCTGTATGCTTTCCAAGTATTTTTCTTTGGCATTTCTGATGTTGTAGTCCCTACTGGTTTTAATAATCCAGCACCAAGTCCCCTTTTAATATCTAATTAGATTGTTTTTTTACTCACCCCAGTGGTCTTTTTTTGGCAGAAGACGGGGAGAGATGAGATTAAGGTGCACTTTTAATTTTCAAAGGGATTCTTTGATATGTTAAAAAAGACAAAGAAAATTTTACTGAGGGTATCCTCATTCCTCACCAAGTTAATCCACTTTTAACATGCCGTTTCGCAATAAATCTCCAAAATTTTTGTCCGAACTTAAATTAGAGCAGAATTATGAAATCCAAGTTTATATATATATATACATTTTTTTTTTTTTTTCAAGTAATCTATTCTCAACTGGTGCCTTTTTTACATGGCGCCTGTGTACGTTGCACACCGGGTCGGCATGCCCCTGGCTACAAAATTTGGTAGATGAATATCTGGGATCCTATACGTGTGCACCTCATCAAGATTATTTTGAATTTAATTTTTTTTTTTTTTTTTTCAATTTTAAATATTAGCTTCTATGTTCCATTTTTCTGAAATTCATTCTTTTCATCGTCTGCATATCGTTGCAACGACTATTGCCTATTTATTTCATTTGAAGGCAAAATCTTTTCTTTTCTTTTTTTAATTTATTATATTTATTGAAAATAAAATGGTAACGGAGTAGAAAAATTAAGTACATTAAATTTTAAATTTAAAAACATATTTATTAACAGTTGTGTTTATGTGTAATTTTTATAGTATAACAACTTTTTATTTTTCAAAATAATTCCTTTGAAAGATTTTTAATAATATTATTATTATTTTAATTCATAGTATTTATTGGAAAAAGTGGTAGTATTATATAGTACAAAAGATCAAATTGATTAACATTTAAGTATACTTAAAATTTGTTATTTATTTATTTAATTCCTTTTGAAAGAACATTTATTTTATTTAATATATTGGTTGGAATCAAATCATAATATCATGTAAAGAGTGGGGGATAAAAAGTACATGGTTCAAACATTAAAATATTTAATAGATGCTAAGGTACAGTCATCTTTAAAATTGTAGTTCTTCAATAATAGCAGATTCAAATGTTGTTGAGTAGGGTTAAAAAGAAAGAGTAATGTTAAAAAATTATCATAATTAGCAGCTATGTGAAGATGCATAAAATATTAAAGCATATACATTTTAGACATTTTGTGCATGAAATACCTTTAAATCAGCTGTAAGAAATTCACCAAATATGCAGAAAATTGTCAAGTCTCTCGCCATGTATTACCCTTAATATATATATATATATATATATTTAAACCTATGAACTTAGTATATCACAAATTGAAGTATTAATACCTTTATTGTAAATAAGCATATAAAGTAAATAAATGAAATGAATACACTTTACAGAAAAATGCAAAAATAACAGAATAATACCTTATGATTTGTAATACTCCTTATATACAATTGTACATAAATTAACAATTGCATTAAATGCATACAAACACAATGAAACCATTTAGAAGCATACAAAATAACATTTAAAAAATATTTCGTAATAATGTAAATAAATTCTTTAAAATGACAAATCGCTTAACAAAATGAAGTTTGTCTGATTTTTTCAATACTAGTATAATTCGATGGAGAAAATTTTTCTAAAACTGGTAACAGGACCGTTCTTACACTTTTAGTCACTCTTGGCAAAAGATTTTAATCGACAAGCATCTCGCCTCTGCACCCTGCACCCAACAATTTCAAAAAGTACTGCACAACCAACCTACCTCTTGGCTAAGGTTTACCGCTCTGTGGTCAGTAGTCTAATTCAAATCGTAACTAGATGCTCGCTCAATCACAACATAGCTTGCTCTGCGTCTCCAATTGGCTGGTTCGTTTCTCCCATGGAGGACTTACGCTTGAGGCACCGCCATAGGTAACAGTGGATATTATAACAGTGGACGGGACAATGGCAAGCTTTTTGTGTAGGAAAGATTACTCTTAAAAAAAGTCACGGGACACCACGAAATGTCGTAAGCTATACTGGCCAATATTGATATTTTCTTGCCAAGCTCTAAACTCTACTTTTTTTTACGCAGACAATATCTTTACTTTTTCTTTAAAAGTTCTTTCTAAAAATTTCCCTTTAAAAGTTAGATTGTTTTGAATCTAAAAGTAATTTTATCGCAAGAAATAGTGATTAGATGTACTTGGAAAAGCCTTAAAAATTATGTAAAATAAGGATTATATTTCACAGGTGAGAATTTTTTTTATATTTTATTACTTCATACTTTTTAAGTAATTATTTTTATAAAATGCTTATAATTATAACTGCTATATTTAATTCTTTAAATTAAATTAGTTTAAATGTATTATACCATATATTACTTTCAAAAATTTCCATGATTATTTATGGGAGTTAAAGCGAGTATAGTCAATCTGAAATCATGAACACTTTTGAACTTTATTGGAAAGTGTTAATAATAAGGTAAAAAATTAATTTCAGCAGCAGCTGTAGTGTTTTACACAAGTTTTGCTTGCTGTATCTTTTAATAATAATATACTTGCCAACCTAACCCGGAAGATTGTTAGTCCCGGCACTTTCCGCTATTTTTCCAAACAAGTGTTGCTTACTGTATCTTTTAATAATAATAACATACTTACTAACCTAACCCAAAAGGTTGCTAGTCCCGCCCCTTTCAGCCTATTTTTTCATACCAGTCTTTTTTTAGAGTACTTTTCTTCTTATTTAATCGTAAATATATTTGAAGAGTATAAAGGGCAAATGCTTTTTCCTTTTCTGAGAGTATCCTGGTAAAAAAGGGGAGACATCGAACATTTCTTTCAAGAGGTTTCTCATGGGCCTACCTTTATTTATTTATTTATTTTTTTAAAGACTATCCAAGAGTTTTTCCATGTACCGTCTCCTTTAAAGGACTTCTCCACCCTTATTAACTAAAAAATTTCTTCATAAATTTGCAGGTTTATGTCGTAACTGAAATTGCTATATGATTACTGCTATACAAATTCAAGATCATCAAGGAAGTGTTGTATTCGGTCTATATATACGTATGTGTATATATATATATATAATAAAGATGATCCATTAAGCATAGTAGAAGCCAAGCAACAAACACAAGATCATATATATATATATAGATAGATAGATACATTTTAGAATTTCATGATGAAAATTATTATTTTTAATCAGTGTTATGAAATATCAAGGACAGTGTAAACTATGTACTATTCCTTAGGAATTTTTTCTTTTTTTTTAAAATTTTATACTGCTTGTTTTTATTATTATTATCATCATAAGCAGAGGTAGATGGCGCAAGTAATGCCTGAGAGTCTGCTAGTATAAATATATATTCATGAAAACAACAACTTTCTTGGGTATGAATAAGTAGATTGTAAATAAACAGGCAGGTTCTGGTCAATAAATGCACATTATTTGACTCATTCTCGAAGCAATTTAATAAACCTTTACTCATTAAACAAAAGTCATGAATACAGAGTTATAATGCACCACAGAGTACATTTGTTGAAGAACAACAATCAACGACTCTTTTTATCATGGAGAAGATTGGGGGGGATGTTATAGATCATTCTGGAAAACCCCAGCTAACTCTGTACAAAATTAATATAGGGCTTCTATATTTCATAGGTTTGAAGCTACTACTTTTGGCCAAATTTATTTGCGAAAGTTGCCAAATTCGACTTTTGCAGAAACAAGCTGTTTTTAGGAATCCTGATTTGCAAAATGAATTTTGTATCTCGCGTAACTCAAAAATGAATGATCGTAGACTGCAGTAAATTTATATTTATGACTGTCATGAAGTCTAGTTATACATTTCCAACTTAGGTCTTGACATGAGCTTTCATTTTAGAGTTATTTATGACTTCACATGATTTTTCACGACATCTGTATGTACGTGTGTGTATGTGTGTCTCGCATAACTCAAAAACAGTTGGACGTAGGACATTGAAAATTGTAATATAAGTTTGTTATAATGTCTAGTTGTGCACCACTTTTTTTAGTCTTTCTGTGACTTTTTGTTTTGGAGATATTTATTGAAATTATACTCATAATGACCAAAAATAAAAGGTTATTGGCTATTATATATGACCTACCTTCATAGAGATTTTAAAAAAAAGCTAATAATAGAGCCCATAATGATGTTTTGAAGAAAGTTGTAGATATTTTTTCCTGTATAAAGTAATTTTTAAAGACATACAGTCGGCAGTAAAAGTATCCGAGCACTAGCAAAAATTCTTATGTAAAAAAAGTACATTTAATAGTGTTTTGTTAAATAAATCCTTGTCGAATCACATTCTTTGACTGACTAAGAACAGGATTCGACAAGGATTTATTTAACAAAACTGTATTAAGTGTACTTTTTTTACATAGGAATTTTTGCTAGTGGTCAGATACTTTTGCTCCGACTGTAAGCAGGTTCTAATCAACAAATTCACATTATTTAATGAATATCCAGTTTGTAAATAGATACCGTAATTATACTGTCATGAAAGTTGTCAACATTTTTGCATGTAGAAAATAATTTGTAAAGATGTAAGGCGATTCTAGTCGATGAATGCATTTTATTTAATGACTATTCTAGAAACAGTTGAATAAAACTTTTTTTTTTTGTGCTACAAAAATCAATAAGAAATGAATATTCACAAACAGTTCAATAAAGCAGTCATTGAAGCTACAGAAGTTAAGCAAACAGTGTTAAATATAGAACAGAGCAGGAATTTTGTGAATTCAAATGCACAGTTCGAAGTCTGAATATAACTTGAATTCGTTGAGACTCTTGTCAGTGGTTTATAGAATTTTCAAGGTAGTTCTGCATTAGAAACCAATGAACCATTCCGGAAATTTCTAAAACTCAACTCCTATTAAAATTAGAGATTCTAAACTTTAGAAATCTTAAACTACAGTTTTTCACCAAATGTGGATGTCAAATTCCTTATTTTGGTGCAAAGTCAACGCTCATCTTCGTGGAAATGAAAAAACTGCTACATTTTTCCACTTTTCCTGTAATATCGTATAGAAAGTAGCACGTAAAAGATATGAAAGTTCTAGTCTACAATCATCGATAATGACTCTTCTTCTTTAAAATAGGCTTGTTAGTCATTTATAGAGCTTTTGAAGAAGATAATTTTGCGTTAGAAACCAATAAACCTTTCAGGAAAACTTTAGAACTCTGTTCTTTTTTAAGTTAGAGTTTCCAAACTTTGGCAACTCTAAACTACCAAATTTCGCCAAATTTGACACCGAAACAAGAAATTCTATGCATGTGTAAAAATATAGCGTTAATACTGTTTTGTTAGATAAATCCTTGTCGAATCATGTTCTTAGTCAGTCTAAGAACATGATTCTACAAGGATTTATTTAAGAAAACAGTGTTAACTCTACTTTTTTTACATAGGAATTTTTGCTAGTGTTCGGATACTTTTGTTACCGACTGTACAAAAATGTACAAAAGTTTTGGCAGATATCAATACTTTGACTAAATTTAAAACAATTTTTAACACAAATTTGATCTTTTGTTATAAAATAACTATGGAAAAGAAAATTTATTAAAGTATGAAAATCTAAACTACATAAAGTCGGTAACAAAAGTATCCAAACACTAGTAAAAATTTCTATATAAAAAAGTAGAATTAACACTGTTTTGTTAAATAATTGTTGAATCATGTTCTTAGTCAGTCTAAGAACACAATTCGACAAGGATTTATTTAGCAAAACAGTATTAACTCTACTTTTTTTTATATAGGAATTTTTGCAAGGTTTCGGATACTTTTCTTACCGACTATACGAGGGCCGTGGTAGCCCAGTCGGTAGAGTGCCGGCCTTGTAATTGGAAGATTGCGGGTCCGGTACTCGAGCCGGCCAAAGACTGTCGTGTACACTAATGGTGGCTGGTGCACATAAAATCTGTCGTGGCCGCAATGTCCTCCATGTTCCCATAAAAAATTATACCTCTGGGGATCACCGCAGCGGGAGAGCCATTCCTTCTGTGGAGGATCAAAATTGTGATGGCATGTCTCCGGACCACCTCTAGGGGTGTGTCCCAGACTGTCGCCAATTGCCCAACTGCGCAGCACTAGTGCGACGAAAAAACCCAACCATCCATCCATCCGACTATATAGTCGGTAATGTTAGACATTTTAAGGTCTATCTTAAACAAACTTATATTAAGCAGGAAAAAACTGCAATAGAATTATTTTAGAAAATTTCAATTTGACTAGTATGTAAAAGTTTCAGACTCAGTAAAGACAAAAATATTTTTAAACGAAAATTAATTTATTCATGGAAATATAGATTAGGAAAAAACAATTATAACAATGATTAAGAAACAATTTAATATAAATATATATATAACAAAAATTTCAAATTCAATATAACAAAATTAATTCTCAACATCAATTCAAAATCATATTACCTCTCCAATCTCATATTTGGGTTACTTGATAATACATGGAAGAAAAACGAAGTCTTTTCAAGTTCTTTTACATGGTCTACGCATGACCAATGTGGAAGATGGAACAAACAACATCACTTCACACCAGCACAAGCATTTTTACCAGAAGAACGATCAGATATATATACTGTAACACCGAAACCATATTGAAGAAAAACAGATTAAACATTAGTTGAAAATCAAAAACTCTGCACAAGAATTTCCGAAGATCGCGGTCGCCAAATGACCAGCGAATGCCATTGAAAATAAAGTCAGCTAAACTATACCACACTTCATGGTCGCCAAATGACCAATGAATAGAGCGTGTAAATTACTTGAAGATCGCGGTCGCCAAATGACCAGCGAATGCCATTGAAACATAAAGTCAGCTAAACTATATCACACTTCATGGTCGCCAAATGACCAATGAATAGAACGTGTAAATTACTTGGTTTGAACTTAATTTTAGTAGAAGATCAAAGTCAACTCGTGGTCGCCAAATGACCAACGATCTCGATAAATCATTAAAGTTCAAAAAACAAATTTAGCATAAAAAGTCCTCAAATAAACTTCTGAAGAAACTATTGCACCTCAAAAAAAACTCAAACTTGAACGATTGTAAACATATATTAACATTATAAAACTATCAAACTTAACAGCAACAATTTAACATTCGATTTACCTAAATATTTAAATATGAGTTCATCGTACAGAACATAACTATTCCAAAAGAACAGCCGCCCGCAGCTATTCAAACCGGGACTCCAAGCCAAGGCTAGCAGGAGCACACTAGAACTGAACTCAGCTGAAACTGAAGTATCTCCCAAACATCACGGCCTTATATTCCATCTAAACAAACCGATCTGCATAACAACGTTGACCGCCGCGCCACGACATCCGGTGGTGAAAATTGAAACATAATAAAAAATGACAACTTCCAAGAAGTGGCAACAGCCCAAACAAGAAAGATTATGCAGACGAGAAATGGCAACGCCGATATAGTAAACAAAGTAACGATGTTTGAAAAGAATAGATGCAAAGTAAATTTTAAATATCAAAAAGGATTCAATAAATAAAGGTAAGTTTAAATATATATTTTTAAGATAAAACAATAAGTAAATTCAAATGTTTCTTAATTTTAATATGAGGACATTGATATGGATATCAAATGCCCCCCACCGCAATATTAAAAATAATACAAAAACTATATAAGAAAACAACATTTTAAATATTACCAAGAATTTGCTGCATATCCATTCATCTTAAGTCCATAGTATAGAAAAATGCAAGGTATCACATGGCTTTACAAAAAGACGAAAAACAAGGTATCACCAATGATACTCTGAAAGAACAATTTGGTTAAGAAGAAAAAGTACTATTGCATGCAATTCATATAATTTCCCCCACACAATGCAAATCAAATACCATATATATGAAAAACAGTATGAGAAATGGTTATATATACAATGATAATGTACAGGTATATAATATGCAATAAATATGAAATATGAAAATATGATAACACATACACAAGGCGCCTTGCATTTCATTCATTCATACCATTATATACACTATTTACAAAATTTGCAAAGGTAAGGAAAAATTTCAAAAAATCTTTAACAGATATATATAAAAAGAGAAAGATGCAGCAATTTACTGGAAAAATTAACTAGAACAAAATTATTATATTAAGTATTTAAAGAAAAATTAATTTTATAAATTTTAATAAGTCACCTTTAGTCATAGGCTTGGTAAACGGGTCGGCAAGATTTAATTTAGAATTTATATATTCGAGGCAGTGGCGGATTTAAGGGGGGGGCTAGGGGGCTGAAGCCCCCCCCCAAAACACTGACATTCACAATTGAATATTGCAATTGTAAAAATTTTATTGGTCTAGAATAGCACTTTGAAAAATCTTAGCCCCCCCCAAAAGTCAAGTTCTGGATCCGCCACTGATTCGAGGTTAAACTTTCCCTCGTCAAACCAGTCTCTAATAAAAAACAATTTTATATTTACGTGTCGAGTATGGAAGTTTTCTATTCTGGATTTAGTAAAACGAATGGCTGCCTGATTATCTGCATATAAAGTAGGTATATCAAAGTTATTATTTATAAGTTTTAAATTGGAGCACTCACATAAAATATTATAAAACCAATCCTGCTCCCTTACACAATCACACATAGAAATAAACTCTGATTCCATAGTTGATATAGTGACACCTTTTTGTTTATTTGTGCGCCACGAAACGGCAGCACGGTCCAACAATACCAACTGACCCCCCATAGAAACGTAATCGTCTCTATTAGCGGCGAAGTCGGCGTCAGAGTAAGAAATTATTTTAATATCTGTGCAATTGAGATAGAGTTTATAATGACTGGTATATTTAATGTAACCTAAAAGTTTAAGTAAGCCTTGCCAATGTTTAAAACCAGGATTTTGTTGGAACTGAGAAAATATATTTGTGGCATATGCAATATCAGGTCTTGTACGGTTTGCTAAAAAAGAAATACAACCTAAAAGATTCCTGTAAGGTAAATGAGATGCTTCTTCAACATCAGACTGAACAACTGGACAATCACTCTTAGAAAATTGTACACCTTTAACTATAGGCAAGGAAGAGACAGGTATCCGATGGTTTTGAAACCTCTCATTAACTTCGGCAATATATTGACCTTGATGGATCAAAACCCCAGTATCCGTGTACTCGAATTCCACACCTAAAAGCTTACGAGTGGTACCCAAAATTTTTAAGTCAAATTTAGACTGTAAAAGGTCTAAAATGTTATTTGCCTGCGATTCAGTCCTGGAAAAAATAACTATGTCATCTACATAAACCAATAAAACGGAAAAATCAGAATATGAATATGCACAATTACAATTTTCAAATTTATTAAAACCAAGTTCCAACAATACTTTATTTAACTCGTAAAACCATAACCTACCAGATTGATGCAGCCCGTACAATGCTCTGTCCAATTTACACACCCAATCTTCTTTGCCTTTTTCAGCAAATCCAGTTGGTTGATTCATGTAAATTTCCTCGTTTAGAGGAGCGTATAAGTAAGCGCATTTTACGTCACATTGTACGTTAAACCACCCGCAGTATGAGACCAGCAAAGAAAAGAAAAACCTCACAACAGAAAAATTTATGACAGGTGAGAATGTTTCATCATATGATTCTCCCTGGACTTGGTTGAAACCTTGCGCGACCAACCTTGCCTTATACCTAACTATGGTACCAGACTCGTCACGCTTGACTGTATAAACCCAGCGGTTTCCTAACACAGATTTATTCACAGGAAGTTTCACAAGATGCCAAACACCTCTAGTAGTCATACAATTCAATTCTTCAAGCATAGCCTCATGCCACTTATCAAACTGTTTAGATTTCTGAGCCTGCTTATACGTTCGCGGGACCACCACCTCTAGTCAGCTAGTAGTGCTGGACGCGGAAGGTATAACGCTAGGATTAACAACACCAGAAAAAGTATTAAATTTAGAAAAATCAAAATCATTAGAATTAAAAATTAAACCATTATCATTACAAAATTTCTCGACTTCCTTTGGAGTGCGTTGACATGACCTCTTGCCTTCACCGTCAGGGTAATAGTAAATGTCGATCTTCTTTCCCTTAGGCCTAGGCACAACCTTTCTGTACCAGATCGGATTAGTCTTCCAGCTGGGAGACGAAGCTTGAGGAGAAACTGGAGTGACAGGAGAAGCAGGAGTGGCAGGGAGGACGGTTGGAACAACATCTTCAGTCTCGCTGGGCAAGACACCAGAGGGTCCAGGCTCCGGATCAGTATGACACCGGTCAACGGTCCATGGCTGCTCCTCTGGGACAAGCACCAACTCAAAAGAAGAGTCGCCCATCACCGCTCCACTGCGTGACACATCACTGCTCTCAACAAAAGAAACATTTATCGTCTCAACAACCTTCTTGTCCTCTTCCAACCAGATCCTGTATCCACGGGTACGTAAGGCATATCCAACAAGGACACCACGTTTGGACTTAGCATCTAACTTGTTCTTGCGCCTGACCTTAGGAACCCCGACATAAGCTAAAGTGCCAAATGGCCTTAAATGTCTTACTGAAGGCTTATTACCAGAATAGAGTTCAATAGGTGTTTTAGAATTTTTACCATGACAAATCCTGTTCTATGTATATGTAAAATGCATACATGCTTCAGGCCAAAAATCGTCAGACAAGCCACTAGATTTAAGCATTGCCCGAACACAATTCATTATTGTCTGGTTAAATCTTTCACAAACCCCGTTTTCCTCTGGTGTATAGGCATTAGTCAACTCATGTTTTACTCCATTTTCTCTACAAAAAGCCTTAAACAGTTCATTCTCAAACTCTCTGCCATTATCCGTTCTCAAAGCTTTCAACTTGGTCCCTAGAAATCTTTCTGCTCGTAGAACGTGTCTTTTAAAGACTTCGAAACACATAGATTTCTCTTGGAGAGGATAAACAGAAGTTTTACCTGAAAAATCGTCTATAATAGACACAAAAAAACGTTCACCCTTCTTTCCAGAAATTTTAACAGGACCCCAAGTATCAAGGAAAATTCTATCTAATGGCTTTTTAGATGAAGAAGAACTAAGAGGCTTGAAAGAGACACGATTTTGCTTACTCAAATGACAGGGATCACAAAAAAAATTATCAACAGATTTTAAATGAGGAAGACCTTTAACTGCAGAATTACGAATAGTATTATAAATTAAATCAGGACTAATGTGATCAAAACGCAAGTGCCATGTGTCTATATCTTTAATATTGGCAGTTTTAATTACTGGTGAAGCTGAAATTTCAGCATTAAAATTTAGATCAACATTAGTTTTGGAATTCTGCCCCCCATTCATTTTAACATTATGATTATTTCTTATGATTTTTGGAAAAGTATAATAAATCCCGTCATAGAGCTTAGCAGAAAAAAGAAACTTGCCATATTTATCGACCACATTTAGTTTACCAGCCTTTCCAGTAAATTTAGCACCACCCTGGTCGAATCTAGAACCGCTTAACAAATTTTTTCTTAAATTTGGTGAGAAAAGGACATTCCAAAGTTTTATAATAGTACCATTAAAATCTAATTCAACTTCCCCCTTTCCAGTAATGGGGAAAGTAACCCCGTCAACAGCCACGTGCAACTCATCACCAGAAATTTCGGTGAAATTACAAAAAGCAGATCTATTTTTGCAGAAATGGTGAGAGGCGGCGGTGTCAAAAGCCCAGCTGCCTTCTCTATTAAAACCACTTAAATTAGCTTCAGCAATATAATTCTGAGCTTTAAAACCTTTATTTTTACGGGGGGGAGTTTTATCACGTTTTGGCTGTTGAGCGGAGTCACCTTTTTTTACAAAATTACCTTTAAATGTATTATCCCTAGCAGATTTATCATTACTTAACTTTACCCGACAATCTTTACTAATATGACCCTTTTTTCCACATCGCCAGCAAGTAAAAACAGGCCTTTTCTTAAATTTGACACTCTGGGCTTCAATATTACAATCAACCCTAGATTTGTCAATATTCCTGAGCTGGAGACGAGTCTCCTCAGCACACAATTCAGTTACAATATTTTTAAAAATAAAGTCTTTATCAGGCCACCTTAAAATTTGCTGGACGATTTGGTCAAATTTATCGGGCAAAAAACGTAAAATCTGAAAACATAGATACTCGTCATTTATAGGTTTACCAATAGATTTTAATTGATCAGATATTTTTGAAATTTTTGCGGCATAAATTGCCATAGATTCGCCAGGGTCAAAAAAACAAGACATTAATTCAGAATATAACTTCATATGGTGACTTCTACTGTCTGGTTGGAAATTGACTTTGAGGATTTCCCAAGCTTTAGCGGGATCATCACATTCGCTAATTAAACTCCGATATTCTGGTTCGATATTCAAATAGATTAAGGACATAGCAGCATTCTGCCTTCTCTTAAAATCATTTATAGATTCAACAGTGACAGTATCACTTTTTACAGGTTGCTCTTCGATACCAGTTACGATATCGTAGGCATTTTTTTCCATTAAAAGGAACTTGATGTCGCATTTCCAACCAGAGTAATTATGAGAATTAAGTTTAACTATTTGAGGTACTAAATTATACGCCATGATTAACCAATTTAAATATATCACCAAAGAAACAAATTGAATCCACTGAGTCTACAAAAAAAACTAGTCAAAAAGAACTTTATTTAAACTGGGCCCATAACACAGATGTTAGACATTTTAAGGTCTATCTTAAACAAACTTATATTAAGCAGGAAAAAACTGCAATAGAATTATTTTAGAAAATTTCAATTTGACTAGTATGTAAAAGTTTCAGACTCAGTAAAGACAAAAATATTTTTAAACGAAAATTAATTTATTCATGGAAATATAGATTAGGAAAAAACAATTATAACAATGATTAAGAAACAATTTAATATAAATATATATATAACAAAAATTTCAAATTCAATATAACAAAATTAATTCTCAACATCAATTCAAAATCATATTACCTCTCCAATCACATATTTGGGTTACTTGATAATACATGGAAGAAAAACGAAGTCTTTTCAAGTTCTTTTACATGGTCTACGCATGACCAATGTGGAAGATGGAACAAAAAACATCACTTCACACCAGCACAAGCATTTTTACCAGAAGAACGATCAGATATATATACTGTAACACCGAAACCATATTGAAGAAAAACAGATTAAACATTAGTTGAAAATCAAAAACTCTGCACAAGAATTTCCGAAGATCGCGGTCGCCAAATGACCAGCGAATGCCATTGAAAATAAAGTCAGCTAAACTATACCACACTTCATGGTCGCCAAATGACCAATGAATAGAGCGTGTAAATTACTTGAAGATCGCGGTCGCCAAATGACCAGCGAATGCCATTGAAACATAAAGTCAGCTAAACTATATCACACTTCATGGTCGCCAAATGACCAATGAATAGAACGTGTAAATTACTTGGTTTGAACTTAATTTTAGTAGAAGATCAAAGTCAACTCGTGGTCGCCAAATGACCAACGATCTCGATAAATCATTAAAGTTCAAAAGACAAATTTAGCATAAAAAGTCCTCAAATAAACTAATCATTTAAACTTCTGAAGAAACTATTGCACCTCAAAAAAAACTCAAACTTGAACGATTGTAAACATATATTAACATTATAAAACTATCAAACTTAACAGCAACAATTTAACATTCGATTTACCTAAATATTTAAATATGAGTTCATCGTACAGAACATAACTATTCCAAAAGAACAGCCGCCCGCAGCTATTCAAACCGGGACTCCAAGCCAAGGCTAGCAGGAGCACACTAGAACTGAACTCAGCTGAAACTGAAGTATCTCCCAAACATCACGGCCTTATATTTCATCTAAACAAACCGATCTGCATAACAACGTTGACCGCCGCGCCACGACATCCGGTGGTGAAAATTGAAACATAATAAAAAATGACAACTTCCAAGAAGTGGCAACAGCCCAAACAAGAAAGATTATGCAGACGAGAAATGGCAACGCCGATATAGTAAACAAAGTAACGATGTTTGAAAAGAATAGATGCAAAGTAAATTTTAAATATCAAAAAGGATTCAATAAATAAAGGTAAGTTTAAATATATATTTTTAAGATAAAACAATAAGTAAATTCAAATGTTTCTTAATTTTAATATGAGGACATTGATATGGATATCAGGTAACAAAAGTGTCCGAACACTAGCAAAAATTCCTATATAAAAAAAGTACACTTAATACTGTTTTGTTAAATAAATCCTTGTCGAATTATGTTCTTAGTCAGTCTAAGAACAGGATTGGACAAGGATTTATTTAGCAAAACTGTATCAAGTGTACTTTTTTTACATAGGAATTTTTGCTAGTGTTCGGACACTTTTGTTACCGACTGTACCCAGTTAAAATAGATATGCAACACACAAGAAAGGATTCGACAAGAATTTATTTAGCAAAACTGTATCAAGTGTACTTTTTTTACATAGGAATTTTTGCTAGTGTTCGGACACTTTTGTTACCGACTGTACCCAGTTAAAATAGAAATGCAACACACACTTCTTGATGGTTTTTATAATAGGTTGGCAGAATATATTTATTTTTGCAAGTCCCGATAATTACATATTATTACATTGCATTTGTTCAATTATTGAGTTTTGGATTTCGAAAGTTAGCCTCAATAGAGTATAATTCTTAAAAAAATACAGATTATTAAAAAAGCAATTCAATTTCATGAATATGAGAAATTTGTTTAGATATTAGAGCTCATTTGTAAAATTTCAAAGCCATCTGAGACGCAAATAAACAAAAATTTAATCATACTAGTCTAAAAAAATTTGTAAGACTTTAATTCTTTATACAAATACTTTTGTAATACAGTATTGTTTATTTATTTTTATCTTGAGATTGTTTCGAGGCAATATTTGCAAATATTGGCAAATAAATAGATCTAGTTGATGCAGCGACTGGTTTTTGATGCGTTTGGGTACGCAATTGTTTTGAAAAATGAATAGTGATAACTGATAATAAGATTCTGCAAAAAATGGAATCCGCTCCTTTTTTTAAAAGTTGGGACAAATGGGGACAAAATCTGAAAAATGGGGTAGGGGACAATTTTGTTTCTTGGGTCCAGAGTAAAAAAATGGGCACTGTCCCCAGAAAACTGGGACGTTTGTTCACCCTCTCATGCAACACAAATATAAACATTACAATTTTGCATTTTTCCTTGCAGTTTTCACGTAAGGATTTTATGATGTAACTCGAATATAGTTCATTTTAAAAAGCTCTCTGCGAAATGACAGACTGGTAACTGGAGGGTAAAATCATGGCAGATAGCTATATATGTCGCACTGTAGATTTAGCATTCTCACTAATCACTCGCCGCTCCTAACATTCCACTATTAATTAATACATGAAACCAATGAGGTACATACATTCATCGACATAAGTGAAGGCACACTTTCGAATCTAGAGGTTTTTGTCAAATATCTAATAAAATATTTTGTAAATCCTCTTGAAACTTTAAGTATAAAAAGAAATATTATACCATATATATATTCCAGCGAAAATTTTGTCTCGAAGGCTAAAAAAAAAAAAAAAAGTTACAAATTAACCAAAAAAATATAATCCTTGGGATCAGCCTGTAAAAAAATGATTGAAATGAGTCATAACTATAGATAGTATTTGATTATGAGCCTTCCTTTAATTACATATATAAATTTATATGATAATTGCAGTTATGTGAAATGCAATACAAAAATTTCTTTAATTTCGTTGACAATTTTTCGAACTTTTTTATCATAATAGGCAGGAGATTAAAACATAGACAATCAAAATATAAAAATATCAAATGCCTGATGAAATATGAGCGTTTTTACTAAGTTAATTTTAACTGCGCATGAGGAAGCGTTAGTGAAATTTCCTTTACATAATTTATTAGCTAAATGTATAGACTAACTCTTAAAAAAATTCTCCAAGCAAATATCGTTAAAACTCAGAAAGATATTGTCTACAGAAAAATTGATTTGCAAGTACAGTCGGTAACAAAAGTATCCGAACACTAGCAAAAATTCCTATGTAAAATGTAGAGTTAATACTGTTTTGTTAAATAAATCCTTGTCGAATCATGTTCTTATACAGTCAAAGAACATGATTCAACTAGTATTTATTTAACAAAACCGTGTGAAGTGTACTTTTTTTACATAGGAATTTTTGCTAGTGTTCGGATATTTTTGTTACCAACTGTACTTTCTAAAAACTGCAACGCGCTAATGTTTTTCTTTTACCGATATATTCATTTTGAATTGACGAACAGTTATTTTCGTATATTAAAGCATACTTTGCCTTTTCTCAAAAAGAAAGGAAAAAAAAAAATGTGAGAAATATTTGAAAGCAATTATTTTTATTAAAAGATTTTGTTTATATAATCTATAGAATATTATAAAGATAATTAAAAAATATTAATTTAGTATTCAAATTAATAAATGTGCAAAAATAAACAGAAAATTTCAATATAAAAGTCAAAAGTGAAAGCACAGTAAATGCAATGTCCGCAGAATAAAATATATAGTCAATACTAATGACTTTACATCAGGTTCTAAAGGTTACATAAACAGCATGTTTTAGTAAAAATGATGGTTTTTAAATATTTTCTCCATTTTTTGAGAAAATGCAAAGTGTGCCTTCACTTATGTCTGTGACTGTTCGTCGATTTAAAATTTCATTTTGAATCATGGAAAACATTAAGGGGTTTTACCCATATTTTCAATATGGGTAAAACCCGTTAGTGTTTTGCATCTTTTTGAAAGTACTGGAAAATCGAATTTTCTAGTTTTAACGATATGTGCTTGGTAATTTTCTTAGAGGTCGTCCAGGTAATTGGCTAATAAATTACACAAAAGAAATTTCACTAACGCTTGCGCATTCGCAGTTGAAAACTATTTAGTAAAAATGCTCATATTTAACAGGCATTTGATACTTTTATATTCTGAATGCAGTATGCTGTGTTTAATGTTGTATGTCAAGTTTCTAAAAGTGACATTAGTTTGGTTTTAAAATCCTGCATATTATAAACGAAAATCGTACGAAAAATCATCGATGTTATTAAGAAAACTTTTATATCTCCTATAATATAAGTACAATTCTCATATAAATTTATATCTATATTAAAAGAAATTTTATAATCATATAGTATAGCTACAACTCATTTCAAGCATTATTTTGTACAGGGTTTTGAAATATACTCCAGAAGACGCAGTATTTTTCTTCTTCTACGTTCTACGTGCTATTTTTTGTAGAGTTTTACTGGAATATCTAAATTTTGCAAGATTCTTCCCCTCCCCCTTAAAATCAATAATTCGAAAATCGATATATATATTTTCTTTTTGTACACAAATCTGTTCTCTTCTTGTGCTGTTTCTTAATCGTGAAGTAATTTGGAGCCGAGTTATACTTGTAAATAGGCTTTTGTTGCCACCTGCCAGGGGGGGGGGATGGGGAAGGGGGGATTTTACGAAACCCCATCGTGGAAGAGTCAGCTCTCTAGAACCAAGTTTTACTACAAAATTCGTGACCCAGTGCCGCAAAAAATCGCCACGACAGTTTTTATTCAATTGGTGGAAATCACGTTTTGCCCTCCCCCCGCCCCTCTTGGACACTGAATTGACAAAATTTCAGAAACTGAATTTTAGGTATTTTGTTCGCTATATTTTAAAACAAAAATCTCACGGATGTCTGTTTTTGTTGTTGCTTGTTGGTTTGTTTGAGTTATGTAGGATTATGTGAAATCATGTTTTGAAATGTGAAATTACGTTTTGCTCCCTACTCCGTCATTTGGGGACTTAATTTCTAAAATTCCAAAAATTGGTTTTTAGATATTAGTGTTTGCTATATTTTAAAGCAAAAATTATTCAATTAAAAAGAAATCATTTTAATGTAGTGACCAGAGAAGCGGGCAAAGCCTGCTAGTATCTATATATTAATTTGAAACATGTTTTTGTCTGTCACCACTATATTCAGAGAACGGCTAGGTGTAAAAATTCGGTTGAGGTGTCTAAAAAAAGGTCTTGGTCTGTAGATGTGCTATGAAAAGAGAAAAATATAAAAAAGTCGAACGGTTCCCCCCCCGGGGGGGGGGGGGAAATCCGTTTCCCCCCAGCGGAAACGGGTGGGAAACCGTTTCCCACCCGTTTGGGTTAAAAACGAATGACATCATTTTCGGAAATGCAACAATACAGCGAGTTAATCTGAATTTTTATTGCCTTATAAAAACAAAGTTCACGTGCTATCATTTTATTTTTTAATTATTGATCCTTTTTTACAGTGTGGCAACATGAAAAAATCTATATATTAATTTGAAACGTGTTTTTGTCTGTCACCACTATATTGAGAGAACGGCTAGGTGTAAAAATTCGGTTGAGGTGTCTAAAAAAAAGGTCTTGATCTGTAGATGTGCTATGAAAAGAGTAATATAGACTAAAGGTCTATCTTTCAATTAATTTTATTAAGCAGTTTCACATACAGTGGAAACGTTAATCTTTAAGTTTTAAGGGTTTCAATAAAAATAACCCGACCAGTGTTCAACTGTTATAACACATCAAATACGCAAGTTTTAACAACAAAACAAATTTTATTCAATGAAACACAAAAAAAAATATATATTAATAAATAAAGTATATTCAACAGATTTTCAAAGTATAACATATTTAAAGTTACCTCATTTCACAAGTGATTTCTCATTGCACAATATGTAGCAGGCTAAATTTCACTATGACAAAATCATGACACATCATCATCTTCAAAAGAACACATGTATTTCACAGATGAAAAAAAAATACGCCGCGGTCGCCTCGTTGACCAGCGGGAGACGAAGCATGATTATATCATTTAAAACTGAAGATCACTACCACACTGATTATTTTACTGAAGGTTGAAGATCACAATTTGCATATCATTAATTCCATAATCTGATAAAAATCACTTATAATTTAATTTAATTCACTATTGGATGCTAGCAACTTTATAACTTGATTAAGTAGAAAAATTTCATAAACGTAACAAGCGCGGTTTAAAAAACCGCTAAACAATGTCAACATCAATCAAACTATCAAATTTAACGACCTCATTTCAAAAAAACATCGATTATCAATTTTTATTTTTTTTTAGTTTTCGCGAATAACGAAAAACTTCAAACTTTATCCCTTTTCACAGGGTACAAACTTAACAACAAACTTAAACAGTTAACATTTGTAAAAAATTAACAATAACAATGGCAGCCATCATTTCTTTAAAAGCAATAGCCAAAAAAAACATAACTAGCTCAGCTGTACCAGCATCAGTACTTAGCCATCAACAGCTTAGAGCTGCTCAATTATTTACAAACAGCCACTTCATTTTTAATTGAAGACTAGCTGCCCATTACTGACAACTGCCGATAACTGCCCTTTAACACTCGCATCGCGATCTATTTATACTGACTGCCAAGTCAAAAATCTACATATAAATAATGCATCACTATTGCCACTCAACGGTCATAGCCAAAAATACAATTTACTATAAACATTTCAATAACAGTGGCAACAGTAAAAATTAAGAAAATTAAGCAGAGCAAGTTTGGCAACGACAACAATGTAAACAAGACATCGTTAGTAATGGCGCGATGCAAGTAAAAGATGGCTGACCGAGTTTAAATAGAGAAAACTTTTAAATTCAACTTAAAGGTAAGTTAACAACTATATATATAAAACATAAGCATTTATATTCATAAAATTAATAATTTTTTATGTGCGAGGACAATTGATAGATATCAATTGCCCCCCACCACAGCATATAAAAAAAATTTAACAAAATACCATCATGAGATTCCCCATAGTCCATAAGAAGTGTCACAAGTGATGTAATAAACTAATTACTAGATAACCATTGACAAAAAAATTTCAAGTGATGAAAAACAACTCCCCACTCCGCAGATATACTAAAGAAAAAGTGATATGAAAAACATACATTATATACAATATTAATTATATGATGCAATATTCAAATTATGAACAAGAGTAAATATGAAGTATATATACAAGAAATGAATATATAGGCAATATATGAAAAAAATATGAAAAATGAATATATATACAATGAACAAATACGCAAGGCGCCTCACGATTTCACACACACATTCACACCATGATAACATAATATAAAAAATTATGAAAAGCATCTACAGAGCGAAGAAATTTATTCAAACACGAAAGATTTATATAAAGATCACTTTTATAAATTTTAACAAATCACTTTTTGTCAAAGGCTTCGTAAACTGGTCGGCAAGATTTAATTTAGAGGAAATATATTGAATATGAAATTTGCCCTCATCAAACCAATCCCTTATAAAAAATAGTTTAATATTAACATGACGCGTATGGAAACTCTCAATCCTGGACTTTGTAAAACGTATTGCAGCCTGATTATCAGCATATAAGGTAGGTATTTCAAAATTATTTTCTATCAGATTTAAATTAGAACATTCACATAAAATATTATAAAACCAGTCCTGTTCACGAACACAATCACACATAGAAACAAATTCTGACTCCATCGTTGATATGGTAATCCCTTTCTGTTTATTAGTACGCCAAGAAACAGCAGCACTATCCAGAAGAATTAACTGGCCACCCATAGAAACATAGTCGTCCCTATTAGCGGCGAAGTCAGCGTCAGAATAAGAAATTAATTTAACCTGTGTGCATTTAAGATGGAGCTTATATTGACTGGTGAATTTTATATATCCAAGAAGTTTAAGTAAACCCTGCCAATGTTTAATACCTGGATTTTGTTGGAACTGTGAGAAAATGTTAGTGGCATATGCGATATCGGGTCTAGTACGGTTTGAAATGAAAGAAATACAACCTAAGAGATTTCTGTAAGGTAAATGAGAAGCTTCATCGATGTCTTCTTGATAAACAGGACAATCACTTTTTGAAAATTTGATACCTTTAACAATAGGTAAGGAGAAGATAGGTACACGGTGATTTTGAAACCTCTTACTGACTTCGTCAATATATTGATTTTGGTGGATCAAAACTCCTGTATCTGTATACTCAAACTCCACACCTAACAACTTGCGTGTGATACCCAAAATTTTCAAATCAAACTTTGATTTCAACAAACTTAAAATGTCATTAGCTTGAGATTCAGTCCTGGCAAAAACAACGATGTCGTCAACATAAACCAATAAAACAGAGAAATCATAATATGAATAAGCACAGTTACAATTTTCAAATTTATTAAAACCAAGTTCCAACAATACTTTATTTAATTCATAAAACCATAATCTGCCTGACTGGTGTAATCCGTACAGTGCTCTATCCAGTTTACAGACCCAGCCTTCTTTACCTTTTTCAATAAAGCCAACCGGTTGCCTCATGTAAATCTCATCCTTTAAGGGAGCATACAGATAGGCACACTTAACATCACACTGTACATTAAACCAACCATAACATGAGACTAAAAGAGAGAAAAAAAACCTAACAACAGAAAAATTTATAACAGGCGAAAAGGTCTCATCATAGGATTCACCCTGGACCTGGTTGAAACCTTGCGCGACCAACCTGGCCTTGTATCTTACAATGTTGCCAGACTCGTCACGCTTTACTGTGTAAACCCAGCGGTTTCCCAACGCAGTCTTGTTCTCAGGGAGTCTCACAAGATGCCAGACGCGATTTATGAAACAATTTCAGCGACGAAGATTAAGCAAATACAAGGCAGCGATTGGTCAGAAGTAATTACTGTAGGAGGAGCCAAAGCTGACAATTCAATGAATCGTTCTTTTCATGAATCTATCAAATCAACACATCAAAGCCTTGATCAACACAAACATGGCTAATCTGTGGCTCCGTCTTCGTAGACTATCGCTAACACTTACAAATACAAAATAAAACGTTAATTTGAGTACAGCGGTTTTATTGAATTTCTTAAAAATTCTTATTTCTACAGCACAAAGTTGTTCAGATTAACTGTATTAAATTTTTGAAATATGTAGTAATTATCACATATATTAGTTGAAGCGGTATTTTCCATTAAACATAAATATACCATATTTTATTAATCCTGTATTTTGGTTGGCTTACTTATTTATTTACATTTATTTAGTCACTTACATAAATAAAATGATTCATTAATATCCAGATTAAAAAAGATTGTCATAAAAATACTTTCATGCTTTTTATGATAACGTTAAAAAAGCCAGCCTTAGCCTCCTCTTTTTTTTAATGTGCATTAAAATATTTTATCTTGCCATGTGTTTGTATAACTAAAAGGTAAAAAAAAAATCTTACCTGGTATCTTGTGGAAAAATATGTACACTGAATTTCATATTGAAAGTTCTATCTCAATTTCATTAGTAAATATTTATTTTTCATAAAATTATGATGATTTTATTTTTATGAAACATAGTGTATTGCATGTTACTTGTGACTTTTTGAAATTCCTGAAAAAATTTAAAAATGTCCTAAAAGACCCTAATTATAAGTTGTCTTAAATTCCTAAAATTTTGTAGATGTTGTGCTACTTATTGTTATTTTAACAACCCAAATCAAGCAATGAAATTCCAAACCCATTTTGTAAATGCTGCACTGTATTTACTAGAAAAAAAAAAAACCTCAGTTATGCTCATTATTATTTTTTTTTTTCATTATTATTTTATTTTATTTATTATTTATTTATTTTTGTCTAATTTGCAGAATTCCGTGAATTTATTTCTTCAATCTTTAAAAAAGTCACGGATATCGTTCATTTTAAAAATAGAACGATCGGTGATCAAATGTTCTACGAAAGCTCCCAATTTCCAGTCTTGTACCATCCAGTGGCGGATTTAAGGGGGGGGGGCTAGGGGGCTGAAGCCCCCCCCCAAAAAACACTGACATTCGCTATTGAATATTGCAATTGTAAATTTTTTATTGGTCTAGAATAGCACTTTGAAAAATCTTAGTCCCCCCCAAAAGTCAAGTTCTGGATCCGCCACTGGTACCATCTACAACATAAATGTCAATATTCGTTTGAAACATATTTTATGAGATTCTAGAACCTGTAAAGAAATAGTATTATTAAATATTTCTTGCTCATTTAATTATTTCCTCCCCCCACCTTCAAATTTATCTCCAACTAACGATCGGCAATCAAGTGTTCAGCAGAAGTCTTTTATTTCCCAATCTTTTTGTATCTGTAACATAAATGATAATATTAATTTAAAAGTTCTTTTATTAAATTCTAGAAGTAGAATTGAAAGAGTTTAATATTTCTTACTCTGTAATTATTTTTCTATCCCTCCTCCTTTTCCAATCTCTGGAAAGTGAGCAACTCTAAAATCTATAAAGCAATAAAAGTGAATATTACTCACATATGTAATTATTTTTAGACTTTATTGCTGATCTTAATCAATCTATTTATTTTTCCACAATTAAATTAAATATTTACATGTCATATCTATAGGATGTGGAAACATGTGGAAAAAATTAATAGGTTTTTCAGGTCAGAAACATTTCGCCAAATCAATGTATGCATGTAAAAAAAATGTTTCAGTATGGTTAGAATTTAGTATAATCTAGCAGTATTTTAAATTTAGTATGTTTTATTTATTTATTATTATTATTTTATTCATATGTATTTGCAATAAGAAGAAAGTCTCTAGATACTGTAAAATTTCCCTTTTATTTGCTCCTTCTATTTCCAACAATTACTATACTATTAAAATTCTATTTATGGCATAAATTATGTCGCATACAAAATCTCTCTAATTTTCATTCTCAAAGGTTGGCAGCTATGCCTTTGGCAACGACTTATGCACTTTTTACTCCCCGCTTCCCAGTTGGATAAGTTAGTAATAATAAAATCCACCAAAGTGCATATTAGGGATGCACCAAATATCAGTTTTGGCCAAATACCGAATATTCGGCCAACGAAATACTAACTTCAGCTGAATACCAAATATCCTTTAAACTAAATAGTAACTATTTAGAAATTTTTATTCGTGAATTCATCAACCGTGAATATTTATTTAAATCAAATTGGAGTGTAAAGGTTGATATTTTTATTTATTAGCAACTATGCAAAAAATACCAGAGCCGGGAATCAAACCCGGGCACCTCCGCTTAACGCACGGATACTCTACCACTGAGCTACCCTGGCTGACAACCAGCTAGGCACTTCTCGCATAATATTCGTTGGGAAAGTCACCGAGTCTGCAAACGTAGATATATCAGGTGAGACAATAATAATCGTAGCACAACTCCATAGACCAAGAAATTTCAATTTAGAAATTTTTATTCGTGAATTCATCAACCGTGAATATTTATTTAAATCAAATTGGTGTGTAAAGGTTGATATTTTTATTTATTACCAACTATGCAAAAAATACCAAAGCCGGGAATCGAACCCGGACACCTTCACTTAACGCATGGATGCTCTACAACTGAGCTACCCTGGCTGACAACCAGCTAGGCACTTCTCGCTTAATATTCGTTGGGAAAGTCACCGAGTCTGCAAACGCAGATATATCAGGTCAGCCATGGTAGCTCAGTGGTAGAGCATCATTGCGTTAAACGGAGGTGCCCAGGTTCGATTCCCAGCTCTGGTATTTTTCGCACAGTTCATAATAAATAAAAATATCAACCTTTACACTCCAATTTGATTTAAATAAATAGTAACTATTCTGTGGTTCATACACTTAGGAGTAAAAAAAATTCAAGGAGTTATCAAGTACTTTTCAACCACTTCCCAGGAAATTTTCAAGCACTTTCAACCAGGATTTTAGATTTGTCCACACTTTTGTTTTTGAGGGGGGGGGGGCGGATGATTAACTGCATAAAAAACCTAGTATCAAATGTGTTTATTATTTTTTTTAAACATAACTGGGGGGGGGGTTCCTGCCTCCTCACTCCACTCACCAATCCTTGACTCACTTTGCTTTATTAACACCTGTGGGGTTCTTCCTACCTCTTTGCTGCTTTTCCATGCAATAAATATGAATATAAATAGTGCATTTCATAAGACAAAAGCAGAAAAATATTATAGAAATCCCCATATCCAATGCTGGATAGAACAACATAACATTTAATAGCATTTAAAAAATAATACGACAAAATAAAATGTGTTAAAAATCAGTAACTTATTTTTTAAGAATAGAAGAAAATTTGTTATATCTAGACCACTTTGTGCTACAGATTTAGTATGATTCCCTTTGGCGACATTTAAATTTTTTTCACTATTTGACGACGACTTTTTTGATAATTGTTTTTTATAAAAAATCTAGTACATACTTTTTCTAATGCTTATAACTTTCACTATTGAATTTTTTAGTTAATTTAGGGCAATATATAACACTCTATATGTATATTTCTAATATACAGTTAGGAAATAATTTCATTATTTTCATTTTAAGTTGCAAAAATGCCCCACAGCTTCAATTTTCAATTCTTTCCTGCTTATTTCTCAAAATAACGAAGGATACTCGAGGAACAGATTTCATATTTGTAGTCCTTGTTAAAAAAAAAAGAATATCTAACTCTGTAAAGTTAAAAAATTATCATTAGGATATTAAAAGATGCTTCATATGAGTTTGAATTTGACTAAAATGTTTTTATCCCAAAATATATTATTCGGAGTATATCCAAGGTAATTTAAAATATGTTTTTAAATAACAAGATACAATAAACGACATATGTATAATAATAAATGGAAAGGTTTGTCAGTCTGTCTGTTCTTTTATACGTTCAGCCCCTACTGAACGCAGAAGTACAAGAATTGACATACTGATGCTATGGAGCCTTTCCGAGGGCCTTCTGAAAACAGAATTTAAAATTTTTAACTAGTTGTGGAGATATTAATTAAAATGTCGAATCATGTCTAATCTCAAAGCGATCTCAATGAATGAGAATTCACCGCCATTGCATAAAAAAAGATATTTTAACGGAGTTAAAAGCAGAAAAAAAAAAAAAAAAAATTAGAAATATTTGTTCGATCGTTACAATTTCGGTACCAAATGAAAGGGGAATTTTTTCTGAATCTAAGTGTACAAGCGGCTTATCGGTACAACAATTAAATTTTTAAAAATTAACTAAAGTATGAATTTTTTGTGGCAACATCATTTCAAATGCCAGACGACCGTCTGCCATGAAAAAGGAAATGATTGTAACAGATCAAGATGTCACGTGATTTATAGTGGAGGGGAAAATTGCAATTTTCAAACTTTTTCAAATTTTCATTCATGTTACATTTGAATTAATATTCGGGCTAGATATTATAAACCTAGTGTTCAATTTCCATGAAAATATGTGGACAAACAAAAAAATTAGATTAAATTGTTTTGTATTTTGCAGTACATATTTTAAATTGAGATATGCCGTTGAAATTTTGCAATATTTGGTTTTAATGCCCGATAATTCGATTCTGAATATTTTTGAAAGTGTAGAATTATTAGGAAGGGCTTGAGGGGGAGGGGGGGGGGCGAAGGGAAAAAAAAGTTACAGCGTTTGAAATTGGTATTATTAGGTTTTAAGGAAAGATAAATCGATTGCGGATATTTTCAAGTGTAAAATTATTAAGAGGGACAGAAAGGGGGGAGAAGGGGCAAAAACGTAGAAAAAGAACGGTTGTTTTGGAGAAAACAACGGAAAACCGAGAATGCCTTTATTCTTTTATATTTTGCAGAGTTTAGAATTCTGATACCCCATTCACATTTCATACTATTGATTTTTAACAGTATTTAACCCGGAATTACGCAAGTTTCGGAGAAAACTGCGAAAAAGTCAGACATAAGTCGTTTTATAATGGTGTTTATATCATTTTTGTATCTCAGCTTCTAATTATAGCGTAATTTCAAAAGTAATATGTCATTTTGAAACTTATTTGAGTTGAATTTCAAGAGTAGACGCCACAAATTTCTGTCACCTTCCGTTAACCAACTACTGTAAGTAATGGAATTCAAGATTTCACGTTATTTCCACGTTTTAAGGTGTTCTGTTTAGGTTTTTTTTTTGTATCTCAGCTACTAATTAAAATAATTTTATAGTAATACATCATTTTAAAGTTTTGTTGATTTAAAATTAAACAGTAGATTACAGAAATTTCTACCGCCAGATGGCGCTGCAATATTTTAAAATTTCAATATTTTGAATTCTAAATATTATTAATTTTTTTTAAATACTTCATTCGAAAGTTATTTTAAAGTACTTTTATATTATCGAATAACCTACATTAAATTTATCCAATAGAGGGCACTAATCGAAATTCGAGATTTCACCTGATTTATATGTTTTAAGATATACTCAAGGGGGCCAAAAAATTATTGAGTTAGACCGTTCGAAATTGGAATATATAGGTTTTGAGTGCCTACGAGTCGAATGAGGATATTTTCGAAAGTGTAAAATTAAGGACGGACAGAAAGGGTGGTGAAGGAATACGTGCGCACAGCGAGCATATATATGAATTCGTGAGCACTGCGCACACACGGGTCTATGCTGACGAAAGCAGAGGGGACCCGGTGTGACTTTTTACCCGATTAGAAATGTTTTTTTTTTTTTTTTTAATTCCTTTTCTTAAGAATAAAAGTTTATGAGTAATAACATGGAATTTTGAGAAATCATAAGGGTGGTGAAGGAATACGCGTGCGCAGCGCTCATATATATGCATTCATGCGTGCACATCGCGCACGGGTCTACTCAGAAAATGACATAAAAATAATTACTGACATACAATAGATAATGCATAGGAAAATCAATTAAATGTTAACCAAAAAAAATTCATTTACAATGTTATCGCCATTGAAAATCAAAGTTTACACTGTTTACACTATTCAGTCTTCTGTAACAAAAGACAAGTTTTGATGCGGTTTCTAAACCTAAACGATTTTTCAATTTGTGATGCACAAATGAGAAATTTGAGAAGATTCTCTCAATTCCAGCAGATCTAACAGGCATTGCCATCAAGTAACAAACAAGATTTGTGAAAGTTTCATCTATTGCACATTTTTTAAAACTGGACCACCATGTAAATAGTAGCTGGGGTAGTTGCCAAAGTAGCTTAATTCAGTTATGTTAAGAGTTAAATGAATGAATTTTAGAGTTTGAAATAATACAAAACTAAAATCTAGTATTTATGTTCATTATTTTATTTCTCGACTTCCTTTGGAGTGCGTTGACATGACCTCTTGCCTTCACCGTCAGGGTAATAGTAAATGTCGATCTTCTTTCCCTTAGGCCTAGGCACAACCTTTCTGTACCAGATCGGATTAGTCTTCCAGCTGGGAGACGAAGCTTGAGGAGAAACTGGAGTGACAGGAGAAGCAGGAGTGGCAGGGAGGACGGTTGGAACAACATCTTCAGTCTCGCTGGGCAAGACACCAGAGGGTCCAGGCTCCGGATCAGTATGACACCGGTCAACGGTCCATGGCTGCTCCTCTGGGACAAGCACCAACTCAAAAGAAGAGTCGCCCATCACCGCTCCACTGCGTGACACATCACTGCTCTCAACAAAAGAAACATTTATCGTCTCAACAACCTTCTTGTCCTCTTCCAACCAGATCCTGTATCCACGGGTACGTAAGGCATATCCAACAAGGACACCACGTTTGGACTTAGCATCTAACTTGTTCTTGCGCCTGACCTTAGGAACCCCGACATAAGCTAAAGTGCCAAATGGCCTTAAATGTCTTACTGAAGGCTTATTACCAGAATAGAGTTCAATAGGTGTTTTAGAATTTTTACCATGACAAATCCTGTTCTATGTATATGTAAAATGCATACATGCTTCAGGCCAAAAATCGTCAGACAAGCCACTAGATTTAAGCATTGCCCGAACACAATTCATTATTGTCTGGTTAAATCTTTCACAAACCCCGTTTTCCTCTGGTGTATAGGCATTAGTCAACTCATGTTTTACTCCATTTTCTCTACAAAAAGCCTTAAACAGTTCATTCTCAAACTCTCTGCCATTATCCGTTCTCAAAGCTTTCAACTTGGTCCCTAGAAATCTTTCTGCTCGTAGAACGTGTCTTTTAAAGACTTCGAAACACATAGATTTCTCTTGGAGAGGATAAACAGAAGTTTTACCTGAAAAATCGTCTATAATAGACACAAAAAAACGTTCACCCTTCTTTCCAGAAATTTTAACAGGACCCCAAGTATCAAGGAAAATTCTATCTAATGGCTTTTTAGATGAAGAAGAACTAAGAGGCTTGAAAGAGACACGATTTTGCTTACTCAAATGACAGGGATCACAAAAAAAATTATCAACAGATTTTAAATGAGGAAGACCTTTAACTGCAGAATTACGAATAGTATTATAAATTAAATCAGGACTAATGTGATCAAAACGCAAGTGCCATGTGTCTATATCTTTAATATTGGCAGTTTTAATTACTGGTGAAGCTGAAATTTCAGCATTAAAATTTAGATCAACATTAGTTTTGGAATTCTGCCCCCCATTCATTTTAACATTATGATTATTTCTTATGATTTTTGGAAAAGTATAATAAATCCCGTCATAGAGCTTAGCAGAAAAAAGAAACTTGCCATATTTATCGACCACATTTAGTTTACCAGCCTTTCCAGTAAATTTAGCACCACCCTGGTCGAATCTAGAACCGCTTAACAAATTTTTTCTTAAATTTGGTGAGAAAAGGACATTCCAAAGTTTTATAATAGTACCATTAAAATCTAATTCAACTTCCCCCTTTCCAGTAATGGGGAAAGTAACCCCGTCAACAGCCACGTGCAACTCATCACCAGAAATTTCGGTGAAATTACAAAAAGCAGATCTATTTTTGCAGAAATGGTGAGAGGCGGCGGTGTCAAAAGCCCAGCTGCCTTCTCTATTAAAACCACTTAAATTAGCTTCAGCAATATAATTCTGAGCTTTAAAACCTTTATTTTTACGGGGGGGAGTTTTATCACGTTTTGGCTGTTGAGCGGAGTCACCTTTTTTTACAAAATTACCTTTAAATGTATTATCCCTAGCAGATTTATCATTACTTAACTTTACCCGACAATCTTTACTAATATGACCCTTTTTTCCACATCGCCAGCAAGTAAAAACAGGCCTTTTCTTAAATTTGACACTCTGGGCTTCAATATTACAATCAACCCTAGATTTGTCAATATTCCTGAGCTGGAGACGAGTCTCCTCAGCACACAATTCAGTTACAATATTTTTAAAAATAAAGTCTTTATCAGGCCACCTTAAAATTTGCTGGACGATTTGGTCAAATTTATCGGGCAAAAAACGTAAAATCTGAAAACATAGATACTCGTCATTTATAGGTTTACCAATAGATTTTAATTGATCAGATATTTTTGAAATTTTTGCGGCATAAATTGCCATAGATTCGCCAGGGTCAAAAAAACAAGACATTAATTCAGAATATAACTTCATATGGTGACTTCTACTGTCTGGTTGGAAATTGACTTTGAGGATTTCCCAAGCTTTAGCGGGATCATCACATTCGCTAATTAAACTCCGATATTCTGGTTCGATATTCAAATAGATTAAGGACATAGCAGCATTCTGCCTTCTCTTAAAATCATTTATAGATTCAACAGTGACAGTATCACTTTTTACAGGTTGCTCTTCGATACCAGTTACGATATCGTAGGCATTTTTTTCCATTAAAAGGAACTTGATGTCGCATTTCCAACCAGAGTAATTATGAGAATTAAGTTTAACTATTTGAGGTACTAAATTATACGCCATGATTAACCAATTTAAATATATCACCAAAGAAACAAATTGAATCCACTGAGTCTACAAAAAAAACTAGTCAAAAAGAACTTTATTTAAACTGGGCCCATAACCCAGATGTTAGACATTTTAAGGTCTATCTTAAACAAACTTATATTAAGCAGGAAAAAACTGCAATAGAATTATTTTAGAAAATTTCAATTTGACTAGTATGTAAAAGTTTCAGACTCAGTAAAGACAAAAATATTTTTAAACGAAAATTAATTTATTCATGGAAATATAGATTAGGAAAAAACAATTATAACAATGATTAAGAAACAATTTAATATAAATATATATATAACAAAAATTTCAAATTCAATATAACAAAATTAATTCTCAACATCAATTCAAAATCATATTACCTCTCCAATCACATATTTGGGTTACTTGATAATACATGGAAGAAAAACGAAGTCTTTTCAAGTTCTTTTACATGGTCTACGCATGACCAATGTGGAAGATGGAACAAAAAACATCACTTCACACCAGCACAAGCATTTTTACCAGAAGAACGATCAGATATATATACTGTAACACCGAAACCATATTGAAGAAAAACAGATTAAACATTAGTTGAAAATCAAAAACTCTGCACAAGAATTTCCGAAGATCGCGGTCGCCAAATGACCAGCGAATGCCATTGAAAATAAAGTCAGCTAAACTATACCACACTTCATGGTCGCCAAATGACCAATGAATAGAGCGTGTAAATTACTTGAAGATCGCGGTCGCCAAATGACCAGCGAATGCCATTGAAACATAAAGTCAGCTAAACTATATCACACTTCATGGTCGCCAAATGACCAATGAATAGAACGTGTAAATTACTTGGTTTGAACTTAATTTTAGTAGAAGATCAAAGTCAACTCGTGGTCGCCAAATGACCAACGATCTCGATAAATCATTAAAGTTCAAAAGACAAATTTAGCATAAAAAGTCCTCAAATAAACTAATCATTTAAACTTCTGAAGAAACTATTGCACCTCAAAAAAAACTCAAACTTGAACGATTGTAAACATATATTAACATTATAAAACTATCAAACTTAACAGCAACAATTTAACATTCGATTTACCTAAATATTTAAATATGAGTTCATCGTACAGAACATAACTATTCCAAAAGAACAGCCGCCCGCAGCTATTCAAACCGGGACTCCAAGCCAAGGCTAGCAGGAGCACACTAGAACTGAACTCAGCTGAAACTGAAGTATCTCCCAAACATCACGGCCTTATATTTCATCTAAACAAACCGATCTGCATAACAACGTTGACCGCCGCGCCACGACATCCGGTGGTGAAAATTGAAACATAATAAAAAATGACAACTTCCAAGAAGTGGCAACAGCCCAAACAAGAAAGATTATGCAGACGAGAAATGGCAACGCCGATATAGTAAACAAAGTAACGATGTTTGAAAAGAATAGATGCAAAGTAAATTTTAAATATCAAAAAGGATTCAATAAATAAAGGTAAGTTTAAATATATATTTTTAAGATAAAACAATAAGTAAATTCAAATGTTTCTTAATTTTAATATGAGGACATTGATATGGATATCAGGTAACAAAAGTGTCCGAACACTAGCAAAAATTCCTATATAAAAAAAGTACACTTAATACTGTTTTGTTAAATAAATCCTTGTCGAATTCTGTTCTTAGTCAGTCTAAGAACAGGATTGGACAAGGATTTATTTAGCAAAACTGTATCAAGTGTACTTTTTTTACATAGGAATTTTTGCTAGTGTTCGGACACTTTTGTTACCGACTGTACCCAGTTAAAATAGATATGCAACACACAAGAAAGGATTCGACAAGAATTTATTTAGCAAAACTGTATCAAGTGTACTTTTTTTACATAGGAATTTTTGCTAGTGTTCGGACACTTTTGTTACCGACTGTACCCAGTTAAAATAGAAATGCAACACACACTTCTTGATGGTTTTTATAATAGGTTGGCAGAATATATTTATTTTTGCAAGTCCCGATAATTACATATTATTACATTGCATTTGTTCAATTATTGAGTTTTGGATTTCGAAAGTTAGCCTCAATAGAGTATAATTCTTAAAAAAATACAGATTATTAAAAAAGCAATTCAATTTCATGAATATGAGAAATTTGTTTAGATATTAGAGCTCATTTGTAAAATTTCAAAGCCATCTGAGACGCAAATAAACAAAAATTTAATCATACTAGTCTAAAAAAATTTGTAAGACTTTAATTCTTTATACAAATACTTTTGTAATACAGTATTGTTTATTTATTTTTATCTTGAGATTGTTTCGAGGCAATATTTGCAAATATTGGCAAATAAATAGATCTAGTTGATGCAGCGACTGGTTTTTGATGCGTTTGGGTACGCAATTGTTTTGAAAAATGAATAGTGATAACCGATAATAAGATTCTGCAAAAAATGGAATCCGCTCCTTTTTTTAAAAGTTGGGACAAATGGGGACAAAATCTGAAAAATGGGGTAGGGGACAATTTTGTTTCTTGGGTCCAGAGTAAAAAAATGGGCACTGTCCCCAGAAAACTGGGACGTTTGTTCACCCTCTCATGCAACACAAATATAAACATTACAATTTTGCATTTTTCCTTGCAGTTTTCACGTAAGGATTTTATGATGTAACTCGAATATAGTTCATTTTAAAAAGCTCTCTGCGAAATGACAGACTGGTAACTGGAGGGTAAAATCATGGCAGATAGCTATATATGTCGCACTGTAGATTTAGCATTCTCACTAATCACTCGCCGCTCCTAACATTCCACTATTAATTAATACATGAAACCAATGAGGTACATACATTCATCGACATAAGTGAAGGCACACTTTCGAATCTAGAGGTTTTTGTCAAATATCTAATAAAATATTTTGTAAATCCTCTTGAAACTTTAAGTATAAAAAGAAATATTATACCATATATATATTCCAGCGAAAATTTTGTCTCGAAGGCTAAAAAAAAAAAAAAAAGTTACAAATTAACCAAAAAAATATAATCCTTGGGATCAGCCTGTAAAAAAATGATTGAAATGAGTCATAACTATAGATAGTATTTGATTATGAGCCTTCCTTTAATTACATATATAAATTTATATGATAATTGCAGTTATGTGAAATGCAATACAAAAATTTCTTTAATTTCGTTGACAATTTTTCGAACTTTTTTATCATAATAGGCAGGAGATTAAAACATAGACAATCAAAATATAAAAATATCAAATGCCTGATGAAATATGAGCGTTTTTACTAAGTTAATTTTAACTGCGCATGAGGAAGCGTTAGTGAAATTTCCTTTACATAATTTATTAGCTAAATGTATAGACTAACTCTTAAAAAAATTCTCCAAGCAAATATCGTTAAAACTCAGAAAGATATTGTCTACAGAAAAATTGATTTGCAAGTACAGTCGGTAACAAAAGTATCCGAACACTAGCAAAAATTCCTATGTAAAATGTAGAGTTAATACTGTTTTGTTAAATAAATCCTTGTCGAATCATGTTCTTATACAGTCAAAGAACATGATTCAACTAGTATTTATTTAACAAAACCGTGTGAAGTGTACTTTTTTTACATAGGAATTTTTGCTAGTGTTCGGATATTTTTGTTACCAACTGTACTTTCTAAAAACTGCAACGCGCTAATGTTTTTCTTTTACCGATATATTCATTTTGAATTGACGAACAGTTATTTTCGTATATTAAAGCATACTTTGCCTTTTCTCAAAAAGAAAGGAAAAAAAAAAATGTGAGAAATATTTGAAAGCAATTATTTTTATTAAAAGATTTTGTTTATATAATCTATAGAATATTATAAAGATAATTAAAAAATATTAATTTAGTATTCAAATTAATAAATGTGCAAAAATAAACAGAAAATTTCAATATAAAAGTCAAAAGTGAAAGCACAGTAAATGCAATGTCCGCAGAATAAAATATATAGTCAATACTAATGACTTTACATCAGGTTCTAAAGGTTACATAAACAGCATGTTTTAGTAAAAATGATGGTTTTTAAATATTTTCTCCATTTTTTGAGAAAATGCAAAGTGTGCCTTCACTTATGTCTGTGACTGTTCGTCGATTTAAAATTTCATTTTGAATCATGGAAAACATTAAGGGGTTTTACCCATATTTTCAATATGGGTAAAACCCGTTAGTGTTTTGCATCTTTTTGAAAGTACTGGAAAATCGAATTTTCTAGTTTTAACGATATGTGCTTGGTAATTTTCTTAGAGGTCGTCCAGGTAATTGGCTAATAAATTACACAAAAGAAATTTCACTAACGCTTGCGCATTCGCAGTTGAAAACTATTTAGTAAAAATGCTCATATTTAACAGGCATTTGATACTTTTATATTCTGAATGCAGTATGCTGTGTTTAATGTTGTATGTCAAGTTTCTAAAAGTGACATTAGTTTGGTTTTAAAATCCTGCATATTATAAACGAAAATCGTACGAAAAATCATCGATGTTATTAAGAAAACTTTTATATCTCCTATAATATAAGTACAATTCTCATATAAATTTATATCTATATTAAAAGAAATTTTATAATCATATAGTATAGCTACAACTCATTTCAAGCATTATTTTGTACAGGGTTTTGAAATATACTCCAGAAGACGCAGTATTTTTCTTCTTCTACGTTCTACGTGCTATTTTTTGTAGAGTTTTACTGGAATATCTAAATTTTGCAAGATTCTTCCCCTCCCCCTTAAAATCAATAATTCGAAAATCGATATATATATTTTCTTTTTGTACACAAATCTGTTCTCTTCTTGTGCTGTTTCTTAATCGTGAAGTAATTTGGAGCCGAGTTATACTTGTAAATAGGCTTTTGTTGCCACCTGCCAGGGGGGGGGGATGGGGAAGGGGGGATTTTACGAAACCCCATCGTGGAAGAGTCAGCTCTCTAGAACCAAGTTTTACTACAAAATTCGTGACCCAGTGCCGCAAAAAATCGCCACGACAGTTTTTATTCAATTGGTGGAAATCACGTTTTGCCCTCCCCCCGCCCCTCTTGGACACTGAATTGACAAAATTTCAGAAACTGAATTTTAGGTATTTTGTTCGCTATATTTTAAAACAAAAATCTCACGGATGTCTGTTTTTGTTGTTGCTTGTTGGTTTGTTTGAGTTATGTAGGATTATGTGAAATCATGTTTTGAAATGTGAAATTACGTTTTGCTCCCTACTCCGTCATTTGGGGACTTAATTTCTAAAATTCCAAAAATTGGTTTTTAGATATTAGTGTTTGCTATATTTTAAAGCAAAAATTATTCAATTAAAAAGAAATCATTTTAATGTAGTGACCAGAGAAGCGGGCAAAGCCTGCTAGTATCTATATATTAATTTGAAACATGTTTTTGTCTGTCACCACTATATTCAGAGAACGGCTAGGTGTAAAAATTCGGTTGAGGTGTCTAAAAAAAGGTCTTGGTCTGTAGATGTGCTATGAAAAGAGAAAAATATAAAAAAGTCGAACGGTTCCCCCCCCGGGGGGGGGGGGAAATCCGTTTCCCCCCAGCGGAAACGGGTGGGAAACCGTTTCCCACCCGTTTGGGTTAAAAACGAATGACATCATTTTCGGAAATGCAACAATACAGCGAGTTAATCTGAATTTTTATTGCCTTATAAAAACAAAGTTCACGTGCTATCATTTTATTTTTTAATTATTGATCCTTTTTTACAGTGTGGCAACATGAAAAAATCTATATATTAATTTGAAACGTGTTTTTGTCTGTCACCACTATATTGAGAGAACGGCTAGGTGTAAAAATTCGGTTGAGGTGTCTAAAAAAAGGTCTTGATCTGTAGATGTGCTATGAAAAGAGTAATATAGACTAAAGGTCTATCTTTCAATTAATTTTATTAAGCAGTTTCACATACAGTGGAAACGTTAATCTTTAAGTTTTAAGGGTTTCAATAAAAATAACCCGACCAGTGTTCAACTGTTATAACACATCAAATACGCAAGTTTTAACAACAAAACAAATTTTATTCAATGAAACACAAAAAAAAATATATATTAATAAATAAAGTATATTCAACAGATTTTCAAAGTATAACATATTTAAAGTTACCTCATTTCACAAGTGATTTCTCATTGCACAATATGTAGCAGGCTAAATTTCACTATGACAAAATCATGACACATCATCATCTTCAAAAGAACACATGTATTTCACAGATGAAAAAAAAATACGCCGCGGTCGCCTCGTTGACCAGCGGGAGACGAAGCATGATTATATCATTTAAAACTGAAGATCACTACCACACTGATTATTTTACTGAAGGTTGAAGATCACAATTTGCATATCATTAATTCCATAATCTGATAAAAATCACTTATAATTTAATTTAATTCACTATTGGATGCTAGCAACTTTATAACTTGATTAAGTAGAAAAATTTCATAAACGTAACAAGCGCGGTTTAAAAAACCGCTAAACAATGTCAACATCAATCAAACTATCAAATTTAACGACCTCATTTCAAAAAAACATCGATTATCAATTTTTATTTTTTTTTAGTTTTCGCGAATAACGAAAAACTTCAAACTTTATCCCTTTTCACAGGGTACAAACTTAACAACAAACTTAAACAGTTAACATTTGTAAAAAATTAACAATAACAATGGCAGCCATCATTTCTTTAAAAGCAATAGCCAAAAAAAACATAACTAGCTCAGCTGTACCAGCATCAGTACTTAGCCATCAACAGCTTAGAGCTGCTCAATTATTTACAAACAGCCACTTCATTTTTAATTGAAGACTAGCTGCCCATTACTGACAACTGCCGATAACTGCCCTTTAACACTCGCATCGCGATCTATTTATACTGACTGCCAAGTCAAAAATCTACATATAAATAATGCATCACTATTGCCACTCAACGGTCATAGCCAAAAATACAATTTACTATAAACATTTCAATAACAGTGGCAACAGTAAAAATTAAGAAAATTAAGCAGAGCAAGTTTGGCAACGACAACAATGTAAACAAGACATCGTTAGTAATGGCGCGATGCAAGTAAAAGATGGCTGACCGAGTTTAAATAGAGAAAACTTTTAAATTCAACTTAAAGGTAAGTTAACAACTATATATATAAAACATAAGCATTTATATTCATAAAATTAATAATTTTTTATGTGCGAGGACAGTTGATAGATATCAATTGCCCCCCACCACAGCATATAAAAAAAATTTAACAAAATACCATCATGAGATTCCCCATAGTCCATAAGAAGTGTCACAAGTGATGTAATAAACTAATTACTAGATAACCATTGACAAAAAAATTTCAAGTGATGAAAAACAACTCCCCACTCCGCAGATATACTAAAGAAAAAGTGATATGAAAAACATACATTATATACAATATTAATTATATGATGCAATATTCAAATTATGAACAAGAGTAAATATGAAGTATATATACAAGAAATGAATATATAGGCAATATATGAAAAAAATATGAAAAATGAATATATATACAATGAACAAATACGCAAGGCGCCTCACGATTTCACACACACATTCACACCATGATAACATAATATAAAAAATTATGAAAAGCATCTACAGAGCGAAGAAATTTATTCAAACACGAAAGATTTATATAAAGATCACTTTTATAAATTTTAACAAATCACTTTTTGTCAAAGGCTTCGTAAACTGGTCGGCAAGATTTAATTTAGAGGAAATATATTGAATATGAAATTTGCCCTCATCAAACCAATCCCTTATAAAAAATAGTTTAATATTAACATGACGCGTATGGAAACTCTCAATCCTGGACTTTGTAAAACGTATTGCAGCCTGATTATCAGCATATAAGGTAGGTATTTCAAAATTATTTTCTATCAGATTTAAATTAGAACATTCACATAAAATATTATAAAACCAGTCCTGTTCACGAACACAATCACACATAGAAACAAATTCTGACTCCATCGTTGATATGGTAATCCCTTTCTGTTTATTAGTACGCCAAGAAACAGCAGCACTATCCAGAAGAATTAACTGGCCACCCATAGAAACATAGTCGTCCCTATTAGCGGCGAAGTCAGCGTCAGAATAAGAAATTAATTTAACCTGTGTGCATTTAAGATGGAGCTTATATTGACTGGTGAATTTTATATATCCAAGAAGTTTAAGTAAACCCTGCCAATGTTTAATACCTGGATTTTGTTGGAACTGTGAGAAAATGTTAGTGGCATATGCGATATCGGGTCTAGTACGGTTTGAAATGAAAGAAATACAACCTAAGAGATTTCTGTAAGGTAAATGAGAAGCTTCATCGATGTCTTCTTGATAAACAGGACAATCACTTTTTGAAAATTTGATACCTTTAACAATAGGTAAGGAGAAGATAGGTACACGGTGATTTTGAAACCTCTTACTGACTTCGTCAATATATTGATTTTGGTGGATCAAAACTCCTGTATCTGTATACTCAAACTCCACACCTAACAACTTGCGTGTGATACCCAAAATTTTCAAATCAAACTTTGATTTCAACAAACTTAAAATGTCATTAGCTTGAGATTCAGTCCTGGCAAAAACAACGATGTCGTCAACATAAACCAATAAAACAGAGAAATCATAATATGAATAAGCACAGTTACAATTTTCAAATTTATTAAAACCAAGTTCCAACAATACTTTATTTAATTCATAAAACCATAATCTGCCTGACTGGTGTAATCCGTACAGTGCTCTATCCAGTTTACAGACCCAGCCTTCTTTACCTTTTTCAATAAAGCCAACCGGTTGCCTCATGTAAATCTCATCCTTTAAGGGAGCATACAGATAGGCACACTTAACATCACACTGTACATTAAACCAACCATAACATGAGACTAAAAGAGAGAAAAAAAACCTAACAACAGAAAAATTTATAACAGGCGAAAAGGTCTCATCATAGGATTCACCCTGGACCTGGTTGAAACCTTGCGCGACCAACCTGGCCTTGTATCTTACAATGTTGCCAGACTCGTCACGCTTTACTGTGTAAACCCAGCGGTTTCCCAACGCAGTCTTGTTCTCAGGGAGTCTCACAAGATGCCAGACGCGATTTATGAAACAATTTCAGCGACGAAGATTAAGCAAATACAAGGCAGCGATTGGTCAGAAGTAATTACTGTAGGAGGAGCCAAAGCTGACAATTCAATGAATCGTTCTTTTCATGAATCTATCAAATCAACACATCAAAGCCTTGATCAACACAAACATGGCTAATCTGTGGCTCCGTCTTCGTAGACTATCGCTAACACTTACAAATACAAAATAAAACGTTAATTTGAGTACAGCGGTTTTATTGAATTTCTTAAAAATTCTTATTTCTACAGCACAAAGTTGTTCAGATTAACTGTATTAAATTTTTGAAATATGTAGTAATTATCACATATATTAGTTGAAGCGGTATTTTCCATTAAACATAAATATACCATATTTTATTAATCCTGTATTTTGGTTGGCTTACTTATTTATTTACATTTATTTAGTCACTTACATAAATAAAATGATTCATTAATATCCAGATTAAAAAAGATTGTCATAAAAATACTTTCATGCTTTTTATGATAACGTTAAAAAAGCCAGCCTTAGCCTCCTCTTTTTTTTAATGTGCATTAAAATATTTTATCTTGCCATGTGTTTGTATAACTAAAAGGTAAAAAAAAAATCTTACCTGGTATCTTGTGGAAAAATATGTACACTGAATTTCATATTGAAAGTTCTATCTCAATTTCATTAGTAAATATTTATTTTTCATAAAATTATGATGATTTTATTTTTATGAAACATAGTGTATTGCATGTTACTTGTGACTTTTTGAAATTCCTGAAAAAATTTAAAAATGTCCTAAAAGACCCTAATTATAAGTTGTCTTAAATTCCTAAAATTTTGTAGATGTTGTGCTACTTATTGTTATTTTAACAACCCAAATCAAGCAATGAAATTCCAAACCCATTTTGTAAATGCTGCACTGTATTTACTAGAAAAAAAAAAAACCTCAGTTATGCTCATTATTATTTTTTTTTTTCATTATTATTTTATTTTATTTATTATTTATTTATTTTTGTCTAATTTGCAGAATTCCGTGAATTTATTTCTTCAATCTTTAAAAAAGTCACGGATATCGTTCATTTTAAAAATAGAACGATCGGTGATCAAATGTTCTACGAAAGCTCCCAATTTCCAGTCTTGTACCATCCAGTGGCGGATTTAAGGGGGGGGGGGGCTAGGGGGCTGAAGCCCCCCCCCAAAAAACACTGACATTCGCTATTGAATATTGCAATTGTAAATTTTTTATTGGTCTAGAATAGCACTTTGAAAAATCTTAGTCCCCCCCAAAAGTCAAGTTCTGGATCCGCCACTGGTACCATCTACAACATAAATGTCAATATTCGTTTGAAACATATTTTATGAGATTCTAGAACCTGTAAAGAAATAGTATTATTAAATATTTCTTGCTCATTTAATTATTTCCTCCCCCCACCTTCAAATTTATCTCCAACTAACGATCGGCAATCAAGTGTTCAGCAGAAGTCTTTTATTTCCCAATCTTTTTGTATCTGTAACATAAATGATAATATTAATTTAAAAGTTCTTTTATTAAATTCTAGAAGTAGAATTGAAAGAGTTTAATATTTCTTACTCTGTAATTATTTTTCTATCCCTCCTCCTTTTCCAATCTCTGGAAAGTGAGCAACTCTAAAATCTATAAAGCAATAAAAATGAATATTACTCACATATGTAATTATTTTTAGACTTTATTGCTGATCTTAATCAATCTATTTATTTTTCCACAATTAAATTAAATATTTACATGTCATATCTATAGGATGTGGAAACATGTGGAAAAAATTAATAGGTTTTTCAGGTCAGAAACATTTCGCCAAATCAATGTATGCATGTAAAAAAAATGTTTCAGTATGGTTAGAATTTAGTATAATCTAGCAGTATTTTAAATTTAGTATGTTTTATTTATTTATTATTATTATTTTATTCATATGTATTTGCAATAAGAAGAAAGTCTCTAGATACTGTAAAATTTCCCTTTTATTTGCTCCTTCTATTTCCAACAATTACTATACTATTAAAATTCTATTTATGGCATAAATTATGTCGCATACAAAATCTCTCTAATTTTCATTCTCAAAGGTTGGCAGCTATGCCTTTGGCAACGACTTATGCACTTTTTACTCCCCGCTTCCCAGTTGGATAAGTTAGTAATAATAAAATCCACCAAAGTGCATATTAGGGATGCACCAAATATCAGTTTTGGCCAAATACCGAATATTCGGCCAACGAAATACTAACTTCAGCTGAATACCAAATATCCTTTAAACTAAATAGTAACTATTTAGAAATTTTTATTCGTGAATTCATCAACCGTGAATATTTATTTAAATCAAATTGGAGTGTAAAGGTTGATATTTTTATTTATTAGCAACTATGCAAAAAATACCAGAGCCGGGAATCAAACCCGGGCACCTCCGCTTAACGCACGGATACTCTACCACTGAGCTACCCTGGCTGACAACCAGCTAGGCACTTCTCGCATAATATTCGTTGGGAAAGTCACCGAGTCTGCAAACGTAGATATATCAGGTGAGACAATAATAATCGTAGCACAACTCCATAGACCAAGAAATTTCAATTTAGAAATTTTTATTCGTGAATTCATCAACCGTGAATATTTATTTAAATCAAATTGGTGTGTAAAGGTTGATATTTTTATTTATTACCAACTATGCAAAAAATACCAAAGCCGGGAATCGAACCCTGACACCTTCACTTAACGCATGGATGCTCTACAACTGAGCTACCCTGGCTGACAACCAGCTAGGCACTTCTCGCTTAATATTCGTTGGGAAAGTCACCGAGTCTGCAAACGCAGATATATCAGGTCAGCCATGGTAGCTCAGTGGTAGAGCATCATTGCGTTAAACGGAGGTGCCCAGGTTCGATTCCCAGCTCTGGTATTTTTCGCACAGTTCATAATAAATAAAAATATCAACCTTTACACTCCAATTTGATTTAAATAAATAGTAACTATTCTGTGGTTCATACACTTAGGAGTAAAAAAAATTCAAGGAGTTATCAAGTACTTTTCAACCACTTCCCAGGAAATTTTCAAGCACTTTCAACCAGGATTTTAGATTTGTCCACACTTTTGTTTTTGAGGGGGGGGGGGGGGGCGGATGATTAACTGCATAAAAAACCTAGTATCAAATGTGTTTATTATTTTTTTTAAACATAACTGGGGGGGGGGGTTCCTGCCTCCTCACTCCACTCACCAATCCTTGACTCACTTTGCTTTATTAACACCTGTGGGGTTCTTCCTACCTCTTTGCTGCTTTTCCATGCAATAAATATGAATATAAATAGTGCATTTCATAAGACAAAAGCAGAAAAATATTATAGAAATCCCCATATCCAATGCTGGATAGAACAACATAACATTTAATAGCATTTAAAAAATAATACGACAAAATAAAATGTGTTAAAAATCAGTAACTTATTTTTTAAGAATAGAAGAAAATTTGTTATATCTAGACCACTTTGTGCTACAGATTTAGTATGATTCCCTTTGGCGACATTTAAATTTTTTTCACTATTTGACGACGACTTTTTTGATAATTGTTTTTTATAAAAAATCTAGTACATACTTTTTCTAATGCTTATAACTTTCACTATTGAATTTTTTAGTTAATTTAGGGCAATATATAACACTCTATATGTATATTTCTAATATACAGTTAGGAAATAATTTCATTATTTTCATTTTAAGTTGCAAAAATGCCCCACAGCTTCAATTTTCAATTCTTTCCTGCTTATTTCTCAAAATAACGAAGGATACTCGAGGAACAGATTTCATATTTGTAGTCCTTGTTAAAAAAAAAAGAATATCTAACTCTGTAAAGTTAAAAAATTATCATTAGGATATTAAAAGATGCTTCATATGAGTTTGAATTTGACTAAAATGTTTTTATCCCAAAATATATTATTCGGAGTATATCCAAGGTAATTTAAAATATGTTTTTAAATAACAAGATACAATAAACGACATATGTATAATAATAAATGGAAAGGTTTGTCAGTCTGTCTGTTCTTTTATACGTTCAGCCCCTACTGAACGCAGAAGTACAAGAATTGACATACTGATGCTATGGAGCCTTTCCGAGGGCCTTCTGAAAACAGAATTTAAAATTTTTAACTAGTTGTGGAGATATTAATTAAAATGTCGAATCATGTCTAATCTCAAAGCGATCTCAATGAATGAGAATTCACCGCCATTGCATAAAAAAAGATATTTTAACGGAGTTAAAAGCAGAAAAAAAAAAAAAAAAAATTAGAAATATTTGTTCGATCGTTACAATTTCGGTACCAAATGAAAGGGGAATTTTTTCTGAATCTAAGTGTACAAGCGGCTTATCGGTACAACAATTAAATTTTTAAAAATTAACTAAAGTATGAATTTTTTGTGGCAACATCATTTCAAATGCCAGACGACCGTCTGCCATGAAAAAGGAAATGATTGTAACAGATCAAGATGTCACGTGATTTATAGTGGAGGGGAAAATTGCAATTTTCAAACTTTTTCAAATTTTCATTCATGTTACATTTGAATTAATATTCGGGCTAGATATTATAAACCTAGTGTTCAATTTCCATGAAAATATGTGGACAAACAAAAAAATTAGATTAAATTGTTTTGTATTTTGCAGTACATATTTTAAATTGAGATATGCCGTTGAAATTTTGCAATATTTGGTTTTAATGCCCGATAATTCGATTCTGAATATTTTTGAAAGTGTAGAATTATTAGGAAGGGCTTGAGGGGGAGGGGGGGGGCGAAGGGAAAAAAAAGTTACAGCGTTTGAAATTGGTATTATTAGGTTTTAAGGAAAGATAAATCGATTGCGGATATTTTCAAGTGTAAAATTATTAAGAGGGACAGAAAGGGGGGAGAAGGGGCAAAAACGTAGAAAAAGAACGGTTGTTTTGGAGAAAACAACGGAAAACCGAGAATGCCTTTATTCTTTTATATTTTGCAGAGTTTAGAATTCTGATACCCCATTCACATTTCATACTATTGATTTTTAACAGTATTTAACCCGGAATTACGCAAGTTTCGGAGAAAACTGCGAAAAAGTCAGACATAAGTCGTTTTATAATGGTGTTTATATCATTTTTGTATCTCAGCTTCTAATTATAGCGTAATTTCAAAAGTAATATGTCATTTTGAAACTTATTTGAGTTGAATTTCAAGAGTAGACGCCACAAATTTCTGTCACCTTCCGTTAACCAACTACTGTAAGTAATGGAATTCAAGATTTCACGTTATTTCCACGTTTTAAGGTGTTCTGTTTAGGTTTTTTTTTTGTATCTCAGCTACTAATTAAAATAATTTTATAGTAATACATCATTTTAAAGTTTTGTTGATTTAAAATTAAACAGTAGATTACAGAAATTTCTACCGCCAGATGGCGCTGCAATATTTTAAAATTTCAATATTTTGAATTCTAAATATTATTAATTTTTTTTAAATACTTCATTCGAAAGTTATTTTAAAGTACTTTTATATTATCGAATAACCTACATTAAATTTATCCAATAGAGGGCACTAATCGAAATTCGAGATTTCACCTGATTTATATGTTTTAAGATATACTCAAGGGGGCCAAAAAATTATTGAGTTAGACCGTTCGAAATTGGAATATATAGGTTTTGAGTGCCTACGAGTCGAATGAGGATATTTTCGAAAGTGTAAAATTAAGGACGGACAGAAAGGGTGGTGAAGGAATACGTGCGCACAGCGAGCATATATATGAATTCGTGAGCACTGCGCACACACGGGTCTATGCTGACGAAAGCAGAGGGGACCCGGTGTGACTTTTTACCCGATTAGAAATGTTTTTTTTTTTTTTTTTAATTCCTTTTCTTAAGAATAAAAGTTTATGAGTAATAACATGGAATTTTGAGAAATCATAAGGGTGGTGAAGGAATACGCGTGCGCAGCGCTCATATATATGCATTCATGCGTGCACATCGCGCACGGGTCTACTCAGAAAATGACATAAAAATAATTACTGACATACAATAGATAATGCATAGGAAAATCAATTAAATGTTAACCAAAAAAAATTCATTTACAATGTTATCGCCATTGAAAATCAAAGTTTACATTGTTTACACTATTCAGTCTTCTGTAACAAAAGACAAGTTTTGATGCGGTTTCTAAACCTAAACGATTTTTCAATTTGTGATGCACAAATGAGAAATTTGAGAAGATTCTCTCAATTCCAGCAGATCTAACAGGCATTGCCATCAAGTAACAAACAAGATTTGTGAAAGTTTCATCTATTGCACATTTTTTAAAACTGGACCACCATGTAAATAGTAGCTGGGGTAGTTGCCAAAGTAGCTTAATTCAGTTATGTTAAGAGTTAAATGAATGAATTTTAGAGTTTGAAATAATACAAAACTAAAATCTAGTATTTATGTTCATTATTTTATTTTATTCATTATTTTATATAAATATTTGATATACTCTTTATATTTAATACTAGCAGGCTTCGCCCGCTTTGCTGGTCACTATTTTTTGAATGAATCACTATAATTAATGTATTCTCAAAATTGCACTAATTTTTATCATGTAAAAAAAAAAAAAAATCTGATCAGGAAAAATGTCGCTCTGGTTCCCCACTGCTATCGGCAGCGTAGACCCGTGTGCAGTTATTTTAATTAGTATCTGAGATACAAAATAAAACCTTATCAGGACACCTTAAAACAGGTGAAATCTCGAATTCCACTTTCGATAATATAAAAGTACTTCAAAGTATAAGTATCTTCTTTATGATGTATTAAAAATAATTTAGTCATAATTAAAATTTAAAATCTATATGCAAAGAAGAAAAAAAAAAAAAAAAAAAAGGATTTCTCTTTTAAAAGATTTTGAGTTATGAAATGTTTTGTGAAAAAATTGATGTTTCATAATGTCTGACTTTTTCGTGGTTTTCTCCGAAACTTGCATAATTCCGGGCTAAATACTATTAAAAATCCATAGTATGAAATGTAAATGGAGTATCAGAATTCGAATCTCTGCAAAATATAAAAGAATAAAGGCGTTCTGGGTTTTCCGCCATTTTCTCCGAAACAACCGCTCCTTTTCTACATTTTTGCCCCTTCCCATCCCTTCTAATAATTTTACACTTGAAAATATCCGCAATCGATTTATCTTGCCTTAAAAACTAACAATACCAATTTAAAACGCTGTAATTCTTTTTTTTTGCCCTTACAAATCACCTTAAAGCAGTTTTTAAAGAAAATTTGGTATTTACGTGTTAACTGCATGTCATTGGCAGGCTATTCATATGCATAAATACAAATATGTAAGAAAGTACAATATATTTTATAGGATTACTTCTATGATAATTATATGTAAATATATATGTTACCGTTAAAGCTCGAAATCCATTAATGTGCAGATTACCTAGCTAATCTGCAGATTAACTAAAATGACCCGTTAAAGTGTGGAATCAAGAGTTTTCCGCATTTTAACTAGGTAATCTGCAGATTAGCGGCTTCTGTGTCGTTAAAGTTCAAATGTTTGTTTCGAGCCTTAGTTTTTTTTCATTCACTATGACATCAAACAGTCGTGTGATACAGATACACGAATGACCTTCAAACACAAACCAAAACTTTCATCCTTTCCGCTCCGGCTATGACAATTGGTAAACGTAAAATGTGGAGCATCGAAGACATGATTATTATAGGTTTCTCATTATGACCAACACAAAACTTAGAGTAACAAGTAAGTTATAATTGTTTTAACTTTGATTTTATTTCTTCTCTTTTTTAATTCTGTCAATATAAGTTTGATAAGGGTCTGCACTGCATTTTATTATTGAAATCTAATCTTAATTAAACGCTGTATCTCCTGAAACTTCATTTTCAATTATGAATATTAAGATTTACAACACAGTAATTATTTCCTCCCGAAATAAAACTATTAAAACACAACTTTTTAAAACTAATTTATTTAAAAATTGATTTAAATTACTATTACTTACTGAAAAAAAAAAAAGTATTAATTTTTAACTCTGAAAAATATGACATTCAATATTATGGCTTTCTTTAATAAATACTTAATATGAAATTTTTATGCATTTTTTAGCATTTCATTACATTTTGTTGTTGTTTTCAATTTCAAGTTTCCTTTATATATTTTATATATCATGATTACATTTTTATTTTGTTCGCTTTTTCAGATAATTTCGTTGTAGTTTATCACATATAAAATACGTTAATAAAGTTTTTTTTTTTTTTTTTGTAAAATTAATATATTTGCTAAACTTGTACAGATATATGTATGCTGCAAAATATACTTTAATAAAGCATTGGAAAACTGTCATTTTAATTTTCATGCGTTCTAAAAATTATTAAAGCAGTTTTAATTATTTGAAGTAGATACTTCTTAAATAATGCTTCTGATTTGTCTAATTTAATATTTCTTTATCGAATTACAAATTGGTGCATAACTTAAAAAAAAAAAAAATAGTAATAGCAATATAAGTTGTTAATAAAACTTTTTTTAAATATTTATTTAAATGGTTAAATATTTTTATTTTGAAAAGAAATCGTTACTGTTCTAACATTCATTTATAAAATAGAATTTATTGAAAGCTATTAAAGTTATATTTCATATTAAAAAGACATACAGATTAAAATAAGTAAAGAAAGAAAGAAAACTATTTTTTTTCCCCCCAAATGAAAAAAATAAATACAATACAGCGTGCTGTAAAACTACAACAACAGAGATCTTATTTTCATTTTAACGAGTGCCTAGTAGGTAATGTGCAGATTATCTAGGTAATTCACAGATTACCTAGGTAATTTGAAAAATGAAACAATTTTCCTTACTTTAAAGGATCGCTCTAGTTAATGTGCAGATTACCTAGCTAATCTGCTGATTAACTGATTTTTGCACTTTAGCGGTAACATATATATAAATATTGAAATACATATGTAATATATATTTTGTATTAACCACATGCCAGCAGTTAATCTCTGGCAGGCGGTTAATACATAAATACTGAAATTTTCATTTAACTAGTATGTTGTGGCCACCACAAGACTTTCTTCTATATTTTCCTATACAAATTCACTCAGTAACAATATAAAAAAAAAAAAAAAATTCCCTTTTTTTTTTTTTTTTAGTTAAAATAAAAAAATTCAATAACTTTGTTTTGAAGTATCACAGATTCATAGTTCAACTATTCCTTTTAAAGGTATTGACGAGTCCTTTCGAAAGATACCCATCTTGAAAATTTACTGCCCTCGAGGGGGGAGGCGAGGCTCCTACACATACAAAATTTTTTCCCAGTTGACTATCTCTATTATAAATAATTCTTGTAAATTTCATAATGATTACTAAAAAATAATTCTCTTTATGCACATTTATACAAAATTTTGTCCTATATCACCATGTTAAAAATTTAGAAAAAGCGGGATGGCAACTCAACCTGTAAGACAATTTTTACCAAAAGTTGATAGGCACTAATTTATGTCAAGGTGCAACTACATACCAATTAGTATGAAATTCTGTGCAGTAGTTCCTGATATACAGTTGCCACTAAATTTTGTCACACACACACAGACATTTTCTAAAGATGGTCAAATCATGTTCTACAGCTCTAAAAACGTGTAAATCCATCAAAAACCAGAGGTCGAAAATTTTTACGAATCCAATACTTTCTTCCATTGAATATAGAAGAAAGTAAAAATAACAAAATTATAACCAACTACAATTAAATAAAAAATTTAAATCATTAAATATATATGATTGAACAATATAAATGCACAAAATCCCAGTATGCAGCAGTTGTTATTATGCATGTATCTATGCTCCATGTACATTAAAAAGAAAAAATAACATTGGTTACTGCTACCTCACTCTGCATGAGATGTTCATAAAATGCATCAAATAACATACTGCAGTAATTACTGTAACATATACATTAGTGCTTTGTGCACATGAAAATCAAAGCGCCCATTACAAAAAAAGACAGATTATACAGATGTAAAAAAATCACCTTTTAAATACAAAATACATGTACAATAATGTATGATAATTTAAAGCAGCAGATAATTTCAATATTAATTTACATTTGTATATAATCTTCCTCTTTCAAAATACTCTTGTTCCAAACACACACATCTTTAAAATGCAAAATATCTGTTATTTACACAATATTTATTTAAACATTAATTTTAATTCACTGAATAGAATAATATTATTAAATAGGAATTAAAATTTATATAAAGAAATTACCTCTAAAATATTCCATGTTTGCAGTTATTATGACTTTTCAAATTACTACTAGAAAATTCCACAATAACACAAACAAATATCTAAATAATTCAAATTTTCATTATATTTCTGTTATTTAACTCAAAATTCACATTTCAGTAAAAATATAAATCAAATCAATTTATGTGAAATGATTGTTCTCAAAATATTTTATTTACTTTTTACAAATATCCAAATAAAATACATAATAAAATCAAGATTTATATATTAACGTCATATATAATTAAGAGAGAAAGTTGATAAGAAACAGATTATTTCTTCAATAATAAAAATATATACTAATTCAATAATAATTAAATTAATGAATCTCTTTAACTCACCATTGAAGGTTATGGTTAGCATCTATTTTTTTCCCTTAGTGGCTGGAATTTCCCTCGTAAGATGCAGGTGGATACTTTCATTACATGAAGTCTTCAAGTTGTTAATAACCGAATCGATAATACCTTTGTACGTACATTTTTAATAATCACATACATAAGGCAATATTAATTCAGTTGAAATAAATGTTTGGATTCTGTGAAATAAAAAATGAAGTTTATTTTCTTAGCTAAGCATAGATATATGTAATGATAAATAATTGTACACACATAGAAAGGAAATAAAAGTAATAAACTATAAAAATTTAAACAGACAGCCTGCATAACTAACACTTTCAAACATTAACAGCCACTAACAGCAGCACAAATAAAAACATTATATGCAGCAACTAATTACATTACATTAAAATTTTGATAACACAAAAGCAAATTTTATCTCTTATTGCAAAGAAACATGGATATTTTGTATCCCAATTTATCTATTCAGAATCTTTAAATCTGAAATAACGCTAAATTATTTTTAAAACATGAATATATTCGTAACAAAACAAATGTATATTTACATCAACGTTAATTTTATAAACGTGGCAAACAAATTTCGAACATGTTATTTATATTAGCAATGTTTTTCAGCAGGTAATGACATTGATATCTAATTGTATAACTAATTCATATCTATAAATCTCGAATGCAGTAAGTAATTTCTATTGTTTACCTTAGTTTTGCATTTACATTACACAATAGATTCGTCGATTGCAAGTCTCCATTAAATTAAGATGGACGTTCACGCTTGTTTTCGATGTTCTATGTATATAAAACGAGTAGATTAAGAAATTTAATGTTTAAAAATAAGCTTACCAGGAAAAATAAGTGAAAATACCTTTTCTATCGAAGTGCCGATCCATAGTTCGTGAATCGTGATTCATTCAACATAAACTCCTCCTTCGATAGTGACGTCATCAAACCACACCTGAAATGGTCGTAGCTAGGAGTGTTTCATAAATCGCATGCCAGACACCTCTCGTGGCCATACATTCTAACTCTTCCAACATAGCCCCATGCCATTCATCAGATTGTGCAGATTTTAAAGCCTGTTTATACGTTCTCGGGACCACCACATCTAGTCAACTAGCCGTGCTGGACGCGGAAGGTACAACACCAGGATTAACAACACCAGTAAACTTATTAAACTTGGAAAAATCAAAATCAGCAGGGTTAAAAACAATATTATTTAAATTACAAAACTTTTTAACATCATTAGGTGACCTTTGACAACACCTTTTACCCTCTCCATCAGGATAATAGTAAATATCGACCTTTTTTCCCTGAGGTCGAGGCACAACCTTCCTGTACCATACGGGATTGGTCATCCAGTTAGGAGAAGCAGTCTGCGGAGTAACTTGAGGAGCAGGAGAAACAGGAGAGACGGCTGGGACGACAACTTCAGTCTCGCTGGGCAAGACCCCAGAGGTACCAGGCTCCGGACCAGGAAGAAGGTACCGGTCAACGGGCCGTGGTTGTTCCTCTGGAACAAGCACCAACTCAAAAGAAGAGTCGCCCATCACCGCTCCACTGCGTAGAACATCACCGCTTTCAACAAAAGAAACATTAATGGTTTCCACAACCTTCCTCTCGTCTTCTAACCAGACCCTGTAACCACGGGTACGCAAGGCATAGCCCACAAGGACACCACGTTTTGATTTGGAGTCTAACTTGTGTTTACGTCTAACCTTTGGAACACCCACATATGTCAATGTACCGAATGGTCTTAAATGTCGAACAGAAGGTTTATTTCCTGAATAGAGTTCAAATGGAGTTTTAGAGTTCCCACCGTGACAAATCCGGTTCCACGTATAATTAAAGTGTAAACAAGCTTCAGGCCAGAAATCATCAGACAAGCCACTGGATTTTAGCATAGCCCGAACACAGTTCATGATTGTTTGGTTGAACCTCTCACAAACTCCATTTTCTTCTGGTGTGTAAAAGTTGGTCAGCTCATGATTTATTCCATTTTCTCTACAAAAACCCCTAAAAGAATCATTATCAAACTCTTTGCCATTGTCAGTTCTGATCGACTTCAACTTGGTTCCCAAAAACCTTTCGGCCCTCAAAACATGTCTCTTAAAAACATCAAAACACATGGATTTTTCCTGGATAGGGTAAACGGATGATCTACCAGAAAAATCATCTATTATTGACAGGAAAAAACGTTCACCTTTTTTACCAGGAATTTTAATAGGACCCCAAGTATCCATAAAAAGTCGATCTAAAGGTTTTTTGGAAGAAGAATGACTTAAGGGTTTGAAAGAAATACGATTTTGCTTACTCACATGACAGGGATCACCAAAAAAATTATCAACTGATTTTAAATTGGGCAGACCTTTTACAGCAGAATTACGGATAGTATTAAAAATTAAGTCAGGGCTTAGATGATCAAAACGAAGGTGCCAGGTATCAAAGTCTTTTATATTAACAGGTTTTATTACAGGAAAAGCTGAAATTTCAGTATTATCATTTAAATTTTCATTAGAATTCTGCCCCCCATTCAATTTAACACTGTGCTTATTTTTAATTACTTTTGGAAATGTATAATAAATCCCGTCATGGAGTTTAGCAGAGAAAAGGAAAACACCATACTTGTCGACCACGTTTATTTTGCCGGCCTCACCAATAAATTTAGCACCACCCTGGTCGAATCTAGAACCACTCAAAAGATTTTTCCGCAAGTTCGGCGAATACAAGACGTTCCAAAGTTTAATAACAGTCCCATTAAAATTCAGTTCTACTTCACCCTTACCAGTAATGGGAAAAGTGACGCCATCAACAGCCACGTGTAACTCATCACCGGAAATTTCAGAAAAATTACAAAAAAAGGATTTATCTTTACAGAAGTGATGAGAGGCCGCCGTATCATAAGCCCAGCTGCCCTCTCTATCAAAACTACTTAAATTTGCTTCAGCAATGAAATTTTGAGCTTTAGGAGTTTTATCACGTTTTGACTGTTGACTAGAGCCACCCCTCTTAGAAAAATTACTTCCGAGTGGTTTTTCTTTTTCCTTTGCAGCTAGATCATTATTTAACTTAACTTTACAATCTTTAATTACATGGCCTTTTTTCCCGCACCTCCAACAAGTAAAAACAGGCCTGCGTTTAAATTTTACATTTTGGGCCTCAATAGAACATTCCGTTCTACTTTTATCAAAATTTCTAAGTTGAAGGCGCGTTTCCTCGGCACATAACTCAACAATAATATTTTTAAAGTTAAAGTCCTTATCAGGCCAACGAAGAATTTGTTGAACAACCTGATCAAATTTATCGGGTAGGTATCTCAAAACCTGAAAACATAAGTATTCGTCTGCAATAGGTTTATTAATGGATTTTAACTGATCAGCAATTTTAGATATTCCAGCTGCAAAAACACCAATAGATACGCCAGGTTCTAAAAAACATGTCATAACTTCAGAAAACAATTTCATATGATGACTTCTACTATCTGGCTGGAAGTTAACTTTTAAAATTTTCCACGCCTCTGAGGGGTCAGTACATTCACTTATTAAACTTTTAAACTCACTATCAATATTCAAATATAAAATTGACATGGCAGCATTCTGCCTTCTTTTAAAGTCTTGCACTGCCTCCTCAGACACGGTTTCACTAACTTTAGGCTTAGTTTCGTCACCAGTGACGATATCATAAGCATTTTTTTCCATAAGTAAAAATTTAATATCACACTTCCAACCAGAGTAGTTAGTGGCATTTAACTTAGTGATTTGAGGTACAATATTATAAGCCATTTTTAAATAGTTACTTAATTATCAATTATACAGAAAACAAGAAAAGAACAACTGGTCAAGTTTAAAAGATACCCTCAAAAAAACCGCCCATAACCAAATAATATAGACTAAAGGTCTATCTTTCAATTAATTTTATTAAGCAGTTTCACATACAGTGGAAACGTTAATCTTTAAGTTTTAAGGGTTTCAATAAAAATAACCCGACCAGTGTTCAACTGTTATAACACATCAAATACACAAGTTTTAACAACAAAACAAATTTTATTCAATGAAACACAAAAAAAAATATATATTAATAAATAAAGTATATTCAACAGATTTTCAAAGTATAACATATTTAAAGTTACCTCATTTCACAAGTGATTTCTCATTGCACAATATGTAGCAGGCTAAATTTCACTATGACAAAATCATGACACATCATCATCTTCAAAAGAACACATGTATTTCACAGATGAAGAAAAAATACGCCGCGGAAGCCTCGTTGACCAGCGGGAGACGAAGCATGATTATATCATTTAAAACTGAAGATCACTACCACACTGATTATTTTACTGAAGGTTGAAGATCACAATTTGCATATCATTAATTCCATAATCTGATAAAAATCACTTATAATTTAATTTAATTCACTATTGGATGCTAGCAACTTTATAACTTGATTAAGTAGAAAAATTTCATAAACGTAACAAGCGCGGTTTAAAAAACCGCTAAACAATGTCAACATCAATCAAACTATCAAATTTAACGACCTCATTTAAAAAAAACATCGATTATCAATTTTTATTTTTTTTTAGTTTTCGCGAATAACGAAAAACTTCAAACTTAAACAGTTAACATTTGTAAAAAATTAACAATAACAATGGCAGCCATCATTTCTTTAAAAGCAATAGCCAAAAAAACATAACTAGCTCAGCTGTACCAGCATCAGTACTTAGCCATCAACAGCTTAGAGCTGCTCAATTATTTACAAACAGCCACTTCATTTTTAATTGAAGACTAGCTGCCCATTACTGACAACTGCCGATAACTGCCCTTTAACACTCGCATCGCGATCTATTTATACTGACTGCCAAGTCAAAAATCTACATATAAATAATGCATCACTATTGCCACTCAACGGTCATAGCCAAAAATACAATTTACTATAAACATTTCAATAACAGTGGCAACAGTAAAAATTAAGAAAATTAAGCAGAGCAAGTTTGGCAACGACAACAATGTAAACAAGACATCGTTAGTAATGGCGCGATGCAAGTAAAAGATGGCTGACCGAGTTTAAATAGAGAAAACTTTTAAATTCAACTTAAAGGTAAGTTAACAACTATATATATAAAACATAAGCATTTATATTCATAAAATTAATAATTTTTTATGTGCGAGGACAATTGATAGATATCAAAGAGAAAAATAAAAAAAAAAGTCGAACGGTTCCCCCCCCCCCCGGGGGGGGGAAACCGTTAACCCAAACCGTTTAACCCAAACGGGTGGGCCGTTTGGGTTAAAAACGAATGACGTCATTTTCGGAAATGCAACAATACAGCGAGTTAATCTGAATTTTTATTGCCTTATAAAAATAAAGTTTACGTGTTATCATTTTATTTTTTAATTATTGATCCTTTTTTACAGTGTGGCAACATGAAAAAATCTATTTATTAATTTGAAACATGTTTTTGTCTGTCTCCACCACGGAGTAAAAAGACAGGAGAAGAAGGTAACGCTGAAATTTTGTGATGTTGTTTTCTAAAGTTTACAGATGGCGCCAACGTGCAATCCTTCCTTCTCTCCAGCTTCCGCAATGTTATTCAATGGGGAAATGTCTCGTTTTAATTATTTTTTTAAAAATAATATCAAGCTGAAAAAATTTCGATTGAAAGCAAATTTCATTAAATAGAGTATTCTAACCAACATGTTTTTTTTAAGAGCCATTTTATACTAATTTTACTTTGAAAGAAAGCTTTTAAAAAATGACGATTCTTATAAACCGAAGCTAGCTAAAACAGATAATTGGGAGGAAGGAGAATGGATGAAATTTTGTAAAGAAAAAAAAATAAACTTACTTTAGGTGCAGAAAACACGAACTCGGACTTTATTTTTCTCCTAGGGCTTTTTTTTGTTTTTCTTATCACTATCATAGCCTGTTTTACAACTAGGAACGAAACATTTATTCGAAACATCTGAATTATGCAGTTTTAAGAACTTACAAGGAAATTAAATTGCTTAAAATAAAAAAATTTAAATGTACTCCAGCAAAATTCTATTGAAAACAACAGTATATCCGCGCCGAAGTAGGGAGGAATGACAAGTGGCGCCCTCAATATTTACCAAAAATTTAGATCACAGTTTCGTAGCTTTCTCCCATTGGACCTTCAACTCCTATTAATATTACTCCGTGGTCTCCACCAACGAGATATATAAAGTAGAGTGATAAATGGTAACCCTTGAGAAGGTCTAAGATGAGTCATGTGACATGCTCTCCTTGCACCTGCGTATTCGGTGGTTTCCTTGGTAACAGCTTATTTTCAGTAAATTTCTATGGCAACAGTTTGGAGATTGTTCTTCGTATAAATCATAACCGACAATGTTTTTGTTTACTCAGTTTAATATTCTTTTGTACTAAATCATTTTGATTTTTATTTTACTTCTTTTTTATTTCATGTAGTTGAATTTTAACAGACAAAATACTTAAAAATAGTTGAAAAATTATTATTTGTTGTTAAATTTAGCTCTTTAAAAGTTTAATTTTCTTTTATAAACACTTTTAAATTTTGTTGGGAAACGAGGAAAAAAAGGTATTTTATTATTTATTAAAATGTGAAATATGTACAAAATTATTTTAAAAACAATTTATTTCGGTCATAGGACTGTCATGTTATCTAATAATAATGATAATTTGTCGAACTGATATTTTAAATGCCAAAATAGCGATAAAGGGCCAAACATAGCAACCTATTGGAGCATAACACGTGATTCATCTTGAACCACGGAAAGCTAATCCTTCATCCATTGAATCAGCACTCTAATTTATATATCACGTTGGTCTCCACTATATTGAGAGAACTACTTGGTGTAAAAATTTGATTGAGGTGTCTAAAAAAAGGTCTTGGTCTGTGGATGTGCTATGAGAAGAGAAAAATAAAAAAAAGTCGAAGGGGGGGAAACGGGTGGGAAACCGTTTCCAACCCGTTTCGGGTTAAAAACACGTTTACGAGCTTAACTAAGCTTCAAATTACTTCACGGGGAAGAAATTGTACATATGGGGACTAGAGTCGAACACTAAAAAATCAATATCTGCGAATTTGGAATTTTCGATTTTAAAGGGGGAAAAAAGGGGGAAAGTAGATTTGGAGGGGAGGGGAAAGGGGGGAAATTAGTTTGAGAGGGAAATTCGTTCTAGACCCACACATGTAGCACCTCATTTTAAAGGTCTTGAAATTTCATGTCGATTGGGGATGTTTGTATACAGTATAGTGCGACCCCTGGTGGTGAAAAATGGAACTAAGTGATTTTGCTGTAGACCCTATCATGTTACATCTTATTTTAAAGGTCTTGGTATTTCCTGGCCGTTGGTGATGTTCGTACAGAACACAGTGCGCCCCCTGGCGGTGGAAAGTGCAACTAAAGGATTTGGCAGTTGACAAAACCATGTGACACCTTATTTAAAAGGTCTTGGAAGTCCAAGGCGATTGGTGATAGAGGTCTTGAAATTTCATGTTGATTGGGGATGTTTGTATACAATATAGTGCACCCCCTGGTGGTGAAAAATGGAACTAGGTGATTTTGTAGTAGACCCTATCATGTTATATCTTATTTTAAAGGTCTTGGTATTTCCTCACCGTTGGTGATGTTCGTACAGAACAAACTGCGCCCCCTGGCGGTGGAAAGTGCAAATAAAGGATTTTGCAGTTGACACCACCATGTGACACCTTATTCGAAAGGTCTTGGAAATTCAAGGTGATTGGGGATGTTTGTATACAATATAGTGCGCCCCCTGGTGGTGAAAAATAGAACTAGGTGATTCTGTAGTAGACCCTATCATGTTATATCTTATTTTAATGGTCTTGGTATTTCCTCACCGTTGGTGATGTTCGTACAGAACAAACTGCGCCCCCTGGCGGTGGAAAGTGCAAATAAAGGATTTTGCAGTTGACACCACCATGTGACACCTTATTTGAAAGGTCTTGGAAATTCAAGGTGATTGGTGATGTTCGTATACAACATACTGCGCTCCCTGTTGGAGGAAAGTGGATTTTGCAGTGCTTGTGTAGCATGACTGCTATACGTTGCCGCAGCCGCAGGCAGCGGTAACACGAGTCAGAGGTTCGTTCGGTTCAAGGTTAATTTTTGAGAATTTTTTCATGTTAATAGCGGCCTGCATATACGTTCCACAGGCACTGGGATACGAATCCGAGTTCCGTTCCGTTTGAAGTAATTTTTTTTTGTTACAGATTATTATTATTATTATTATTATTTGTGATGTTTTCATTTAAAAATAGAAAATCAAACAAAATCGAGTTAAAGATATAAAACCATACAAATTTAAGGTGCATTTAAGGTTATTATCATGGTCCCGGCCAACACCGGGCGGGTTCTTTCGGTTGCAGGTTAGTTTTTGGGAATTTTTTTTATGTTATTAGCGGCTCCCGTATGTGCTGCCGCAGACACCGGTGTCACAAGACTGAGTTTCGTTCGGTTCGAGGTAGTTTTTTTGTTACAGCTGATTATTTTTTTCGCTATACCTTTATTTAAAAATAGAAATTCAAACAAAATCGAGTTAAAGATATAAAATCATACAAATTTAAGGTTCAATTAAGGTTATTATCATGGGTCCGGGCAACGCCGGGCGGGTCAGCTAACATGTAGCCTTAGTATTATAAGAAACAGAAAATAAAAGATAGGAACTGTTTTATTTGGAGTCAGTTTGACGTCACATTGACAGTACTTTGTAGAAAGTGATGTCATATATAGTATTTCAATATATAACCATTTTTCCGAATTTCTTTTTTTTTTTTAAGTGAAATGTTGTAAATTATATTAGATGTTTTAACTTAAAATACATTTAAATAATGATACGACGATTTTTGAAACATTACGGTCAATAAAGTGACCGTCGAAGTCGACGGGTTCCAGCTAGTTTGTATAAATGCAAAACTATTGCAATCAGTTTATAGTACTTGAGTTATTCTATGAAAAGTGGTCATTTCATGTCTCAGTAGTCTTGAGGGCATATTTTTAAAATCATAAAAACAAAAAGCTCTCAAAACTATCAATATTAATTAGTTATGCATATAAATTGTTATTCTTTGGTTATTGGAATTGAAATATAATTTTAAAATTTCTTTGAAATGCAAAATATCATTTCCTTCACTGTGTCCCCATTCACACATGTAAGTAAATAAAATGGTTTCTATGGTATTTCTATGGTATGTTTGAGATATGAATGGTTACGTGAAATCTCGTTTTGTTCCTTCTCCCCTTGATGGCCAAATTTCTAAAATTCCAGAAATACATTTTTAGGTGTTTGTGTTAGCTATATTTTAAAGCAAACACTTTACTGATAGCTGTTTTTTTTTTTTTTTTTTTTTTTTTTTTTTTTTTTTAGTTCCCCATCATGCTATAGGTATGGGGAACTTAGGTAATCGTGAAAATTTTCGACCACGGTTTTTTGACTTTTTTACACGTTTTCAGGTGTGAGGAATCCGAAAATGACAAAATTTGTATGGTGTCTGTTAGTCTGTTGGTGTGTTAGTCCGTTAGTTTGTTAGTCTGTATACACGATATCTAACGAACAAATTGTCGCAGAGAGGTCAGATCAGTTTTAAAATATTACTTTCGATGCTGGCAATAACCCTATGCATTTGGAGCATTCGAATTAAAAAACTTCGTAAGTTATTGGAAATTTACGATTTTCTTAACATGGGAGAATAGGAGAAAAATTCACTTAAACGTGCATTAAATGGAAAATCTTTACTGTAAAAATGTCAGACCAGTTTTAAAATATCAGTTTAGATGCCAGAATGAACATCGGTAACTATAAATAGGAGAATTTCGCAATTTACTGGAAGTTTACGAATTTCTTAACATGGCAGTATAGGGCGAAATTTCACATAAACATCAATTTTGAGAGATATTTTCATCGTAATGATGTCAGACTGCTTTTGAAATATTACTTAGGGCACTGGCATGAATATTTATGATTATGAATTTTCCAATATAAAAATTTCGTAAGTTATTGGAAATTTACGAATTTCTTAACATGGCCGAATAGACCAAAATTTCACATAAACGTCGATCTTGAGGGATGTTTTCATCGTAAAGATGTCAAACCACTTTCGAAATGTTATTTAGGATACTGGCATGGATATCATAGACTATGATTTTTTTCAATTTAAAAAATTCGTAAGTTATTTGGAATTTACAGCTTACTTAACATTGTAAAGGGAAAAAAAACACTGATACATCAGATTTATACTTTTCTTCTTTAATATTGACTGTTAAAATAAACTTTTCAAAGCTCCAAGTATTGCGCAATACTATTTGTGAATTCCCCCCCCCCCCTTCTCATCGAACGATGTCACGTGACTCACTCAAAAAGAGAACTATGATTAACTTTTGTTTTAGTTGGAATTGTGGTGTTGCGTTGTGCAAAGATGTAGCTGTGGCTCTCTAGCCGATTCTTCGGAAATGTTAAAATTAATTCCTATAATTTCTTTTGTAAATAGTTATTTCTTTTGTGTGTTGTGTATCATTGTAATGTGTCCGTGAAATTAAAAATTGTGTTTTAAGTGTGACAATGAGTCAAGTCATCTTCTTAATACATTTTAAGAACATTCAGCATTGTTTGTTGTTAAAGCATGTCAGAATAAGGCAAAATTGAGCATAAACTTCCATTTTGAGGATCATAAATACATTAGACAACTTCAAAATTACATTTATGATATTTGTTTGAACATGATAGAATACAAATATTTTAATAGGAAAATTTCGTAAATTATTCGTAATTTGCGATTTTATCAACATAGCGAAATTCTAAATTTTTCATATAAAAATAAATTTTGAGGATTATTGCATTGGAAATAGTAGCATGAAAACTAAACAACGGAATTGACCCTGATAAAATAAATTAATAGGTTAGAATAAGATAAGTATATCGAAGTGAACGGTGGATAGCCTATTAGGCGGGGTTTTCATTCTGTCACTGTATCAAGCTTTGGTCAAATTCATTTCTTTTAACATGGTTATAATATGTCTCGCACTAGAAATTTACGAGAACATAAATATGATGGGGAAGTGAGCAGAGTCCACCTATGCCAACTAGTTTTTTTCATTGAAATATAGAGGATTTTATGAAATCACGTTCTACTTTCCTTGCCTCCCTTGAGGAGCGAATTTTGTAAAATCGCTTCTTATGGGGCGATTACACTATATATATGTTCTATACTCTGACCCAGTTTCGTGTCAGTGGCTTGGCTCCAGTAGATTTCGCTGTGCGTTGGTGAGTCAGTGGAAGTACTCTTTTATATATATATAGAGAGAGAGATAGATAGGATATTAAAATAAGTTTTTTTTTTTTTTAAATTCAGCTTACACGCCTAAAAACTTATCTTTCTTGCTAATACTGGGAAAACAGTTCAGCAAAAATGCAAGCTTTTTTCTGATGACGTTTATTTATTCTCACAATAAATATTTACATAATTTTTATATACCATACGTAAACTAGTTCCATCCTGAAAAAAATAAGTATACTATTTAATTACGATTAGTTTATTTTTTAAAAATGAGAATGTGAAATATTTTTATTTTTAGGCAACCAAATCACATTGTTCAAGAAACCATACTATAATAATCTAAATCCTACAGTAATACCTAAATAATTATAAAAAGGGAACAATGGTAATAAATTACCAAGCATATTGAAAAACAAAAAAGTATTATTTAACTGTGATTTAGTTGATTCAAATTATAAAATATATTTTATAACAAAAAGAAAAATAGCTCTAAAAAACCTTGGTACAAATATAGTGCAACTAAGCAACTCTCGCCAAGATCTTTACTTACGCAATTGCGACAGCCTCTTTAATTCATCGACAAAATGACAACGAAAGTTTAAATACTGACAGGGGGAGGGTCTTATACTGAAGCTGTACCGAAAAATTTTTAAGAAACGAATATAATAACCGTTCCTAAGGAACGAAACAATTACTGCATGCTTTTATATGGAAAAATAGATGAAAAAAAAAAGTCCCGTCGTACTAAATCCGTTTCGTACAGAATTTTACAGAAAAAAAAGGCTGTTGGATTAGTATTGTGCGGGAGTAAAAGCAGCTGCTAAGGGCAGAAGGAATCCAAATCGAGACTGACTGATTTGAATTATTATTATTATTATTATTATTATTATTTTATATGAGTGATTTTAATACTGATAAATGATATAGAACTTTATGATAATTTAAATATAATGACCAGCGAATAGCGAAACGTGTAAAGCCTACTAAAACCACAACAACGCATGGCTAGTTTCTGTTAGTTTTTAAATAAAATTTCAACCCAAAATAAAAAGCCTCCAATTTAAAAAATTCTTATTAGAAAATTAAATAACAGAATTGTTTAGTTACTGTTTTTTCCGGTAGTTAAATGAAAACTTAGTGTAATATCTTAACTTCCTAAATTATATTCTAAAACAATAGTCCTTTCGCCCACAAAAAAAAAGAAAAAAAAAATCTTACTATTTAATGCAGTTTTATTCGAATAAATAATTGTGATTGAGAATGACCGCTAGGCATATGAAAAGCGAAGTTTTCGTGACAGTCACTTGATTGTTGTACTTTTATTATAATGATTTTAAAGGCAAAAATGAAGCACACCAAGAAACAGAAATAAGGGCTTGTCTCAAATTACCGAATATGTGGAAGGTACTTAAGTATTATTTTTATATAAAATCTCTAATTTTTATCTGAAATTAAGAACCTTTAATTAAAAAAATTAATTTTATAAAATTAAATCATAAAATTGTTTTGCTTGAACTTATGAGCTGACTAAAGAACGTTCTTATCCCTTTCCGACCCAGGCCGCACGATCGCGTGGGTTAGACATCGACGACATCCCCTTACATTTTTGCATCTGGAACAGTCGAATGTAATAAAATCAGGAAATAAATGATCGAGCTAATTAGCAGAAAGTGTAGAATACAATTTTCAATCAACAAATGTCGGTTATAGTCCATATTTTTCTTTTAGTTTGCAAAAACAGAAGAATGTAATGTTTTAAGGTAGAAATGTTTCGGGTCGGAAACAGTTAAGAGAAACTAATTCGAGTTACCTGTATTTAATGTATCATTGTCGTCCTTCAAAGGCCGAATTTGTGACTCAAAAGTGAACTAGTTAACCAAGTATTTAGACATTTGGAAATTTTTTCAACATCTAAAGATTTTCTCTTCTTTTCTTTTCGAAGTGCCACATTCATAGACACGTCTCATGTTGATACAGCTCTGACACTGCTTTACATACAACCTTTCTACGAGACATAGTTAGTGAGCGTTGCGACAAAGAAGTTAGTTATATTAGGTAAGAACAATAATTGCAGCTCCGAAGAGACGTAATTACCGCAATCTGGACGCTATACATTTAAAATTTCGTGGCTGTTTAAGATAAGAGAACAAACATGCTCATGCAGGGTGAAGATGAAGCATAAAGCATCGTGCACCATGAATGAAACATTCTCGACTTTACTTGTGCACGAATTCTAGATGCAAATTATCAAGAAAGACTGTTTTCAACACAAAGCTTCAATACTTGTTTGCATTTATGTTCCTTGGTCACGAACTTGCCTGAAATTATGAGTACTGCACAACACGCGATGAGTCAAAATTGATTGTAAATCTGTAAAATTATACGAAAATAAATAGTCAAACTACTCTGGTATAACTAATTATAAAGTAGTATGTTTTAAGGAAGGTTTTTGGGGCCCCCTTGGGCCGGGGGCCCTCGGCAATCGCCGACCAGCCGACCTGGCCAGTCCGGGACTGTTAACTCCATTCCATTACCAAGACGACTATTCATAACAGTGTTTACATCGCCGTTGTTGGTAAAGCTAAGAAGCCACTCAATATAACCAGTATGACTAAAGAAGACGGAAACTCTACTATTAACAGGAACGAAAGTATAGAATTAATTCTGAATCACCATTTCGGTCTCAACTATAATTTATACAATAGCACAAGTAAACATATAGAACCTAACTTTATACCGATTTCTGATAATGAAGTTTATAATATTACAAATCGATTGCAAAATAACAAGGCTCCAGGATACGATGGTATTCCTTACGAAATTATAAAACACGTTTTCCATGTCATGCCGACCGTGTTTGGTTCGTTGATGTATTAAATTATTGTTTGAAATCTGGAAAGTTTTCCAAGACCTGGAAAAGTGCTAAAGTTATTCTTATTTTAAAGGAGGGTAAGCCACCCGACCTTCCTGGAGGTTATCGACCTATTTGTCTGTTGCTAACATTCGGAAAAGTCTTTGATAAAGTGATTACAAGTCGTCTTGATTATTTCCTCGAACATAACAATATCATTTCCGAGTGTCAGTTTGATTTTTGTAAAGGTAAGTCTACTTCTAAAGCCTTAAAAAGAATTACTGAGAAAATTAAGAGCATCAACAACAACAATGAAATCGCATTGCTCCTTTCAATTGATTTCAGTAATGCGTTACCAGCATTTTCTGGAACTCCATTCACGATGATCTTATTGATTATGATATGCCTCCAAGCTTATATAATATCATTTTGAATTTTCTCGAAGATAGAGATGTCTTTTTCGATGACGTGCACCTGAGATACAATAGAGGTGTTCCTCAAGGACCTAACCTCGGCCCAAAACTCCGGAACATTGTTATTAATTCGTTTTTGGAAGACCCCGAAGTTAGGGGTTCTGTCCAGGCTTTTGCAGACGATCTTCTAATCATCACACATGCTACGGCCGCTTATTATTTTGCTACTATTGGTGGTAGTTATTTAGAAAAAAGTTATTAAATGGGCTGAGGTTAGAGGTTTAGAAGTCAATAAGAACAAGTCCAACTTCACCATGATTCGTAAAGGATCTAAATTGATTACTTGTATACCTAAGATTACTTATGGTGATATTAAAATAAAATATTTGAAAGCTCTTACTTACTTGGGTGTCGTCATCGATTACAAATTTAACTGGACGGAGCATCTTCCCAAATAACACAGACTGTTGGCCCAACTGCGATTTATTGTTAGTTCGTTAGTGAATTGTTATCGTTGGGGAAAGGGCTCAAAATAACAGTGGGCCAACAGTAAATAGTATTGTTGGCCCAACAGTCCTCAAATACTGTTTTCCCAACAGCAAAATATAACAGTTGGCCCTACAGTGTCATTCTGTTGTTGGGCCATCTGCAAAAGAAGGTGGATGGGCCAACAGTACTCAACTGCAGTTGGGCGAACTGCAAAATATCATTTTTGGGCCTGCAGCATTCGCCGACGGTTGGGCCAAACGCAAACCAGAGACCATAAGCCAACCGTGTTAAGCGGCCGTTGGGTCAAAAGCAAAAAACGAACATTCTGCCAACCAACCAGCTAAACCACCACAACAACAACAACGCTTTCGTCTTCGCCATCTTTGATTATTTTATTGCTGCGATAAGAGTTAACACGCCGTACATTAAGGTATGTTTATCATTTTAATAATGATATTTTTTGCAATAATAGAGTATATTTCGCTAATTATTTGTTGTTTAATGATAACAAAACCAAAATAATTTATTTATCTAATTTAGATCCTGCTATAAAGGGGAAGAAAGCTGTTACTGTCAATGTATTTATTTCAGGGTTGGCAAGGTTTTTCCCACCCCCGGTAAATACCGTGGTAAAAACCGGTATTTACCGTCCTGGGAAATACTATGTTTTTCCCACATGGGAAAAACTGATTATTAAAAACACAAATATAAATTCAAAGCAAGATTTTGAAAATGTTAAAAATGAGTTCTAAGTATATAGCTTGAAAGATAGAAAAAAAAAAAAAAAGATCTACAAAACAAATGATGGATTACATTTATTTAAATATTTACAGACTGTATACATTTCTCAATATTTACTAATCATCATAGTCATTAATCATAATCATATTCTTCATCTTTTACATTGGATTTTAGCATCATGTAACAAAATACCAATTTAGAGGCTTTTTCTAAACCCAGTCTGTTTCTAAGTTTGTTTTGGATGAAAGAAAAGTTTGAAAAAATATGCTCCAGAGATGAAACAGGACATCCCTGGAGATGTTCCATTAATTGGAGAAAGTCTGCATCTATTCCAGTTTTGTTTAAATTCTGCCACCATAGTGCAGGTGAAATAGTGTTTATAATGTCTTCAGAGAAAAATGTCTTCGGAAAAGGTGCATCTTCTGACTTGAACTGTAATGTGTGTTGTAAGTATTTCGGATTTAAAGCCTTCAAATATTCACGCGCAGATTCCTCCTGATCTTGTGATAATTTTTCACCTTTATATTTTGGATTCATCAGGTGTGCCAAAAAATGGACAGGGGTTATTGCTTTATCAAAGCTAGATTTCACTTTGCTGAAATGTGGTTTCAGTTCTTTATTTTGAAGAAGCTCTAAATAAATTTCACAAGCATCAGCAATATTAGCATTATTATGTTGTAATTTCATAAGGGATTTTGCTATTGATTGATTAGTTGATTGTCTTTTTTGATTAATGCTGTATATCTTTTTTGATAATTGTTTTTATATGGAGCTTGTGTATGCAGTTTGATTTTATTTTAAAGAAAATCTGTATCAGTCTTAAAAGACTTGTTCTTCAAGCATTCTATTATAGACTATACAAGAATCTGGCAACAAAAAAGTAAACAAATATGGAGGACTTTTGGTACTGATGATGTAAAAGAACATTTTGCATAAATATTAATATTATCCTAAACCAAATACCAAACTTGTAAAATTTAATGCATTTTGTGTTTAATAGAGGTCTACTTAAAAAGTAATAAAATTTTTATTTAAATTTAACACAAATTATTTATTGCTTCTCTTGGTGACACTGATATTTTTAAGTTAATAATTTTATTCTATTGTGTTCTAAAATATATATTTAGGAAATTCATTATTATTAAATTTTATGAGCAAATGTTTTATGCAATAATTCTTATTTATTTATATTCCTTTCCTGGAGAAAAATTTTAAACCTAAGGAAAATTTGTAATAACTTTGTATTTCTGACTTGTTTTTCCCAGTTTTTCCCTGTGGGATGGGAAAAACCAGTTTTGGACGGGAAAAAGCCAACCCTGATTTATTTACACGTATATTTGTTGTAGCTCGATATACATTGTAGCATAGATTTTTAATTAAATGTTTTTTTTTTCTTTTTTTGTCATAATTATCTCTATAAATTGTTTTTTGATCGATTCGCTGCTCTATAAACTTCATTTTTTGTTTTCAAATGTTTGAAATGCAACCTGTGCATTTTCAAAGTTTTTTTTTTTTTTTCCTTTTAACTTCTTTAACAGGCTGCATGTGTATGTACACTACTGTATTCAGAGATGAGATTTATCAAACTTTTGTAGGAATTTCAGAATTTTTTTTTTTTTTTTTTTGTTGTTGTTGTTTCTAAATAATTTTAATTTAATTTAATTTAATTTTTTTTTTTTACATGTTCTTGAACAATTTATTTTCACATATTCTCCATATTTACTTATGGACAGTATAATTTCTTGTATATATTTCTTCTTTTATTGCAAAAATTAAATTTTTATTTATTTTTTAGTATTATTACTGATTGTATAAATAATTGTGCCTGTTTACAGCTTGAACTAATAAATTTGAAAGCAAATTTTCACGAGTAAATATTAAATAATTTATACATATCTAGAAAGACAGAAAGCATTTATGTTTTCCTTGTCTCACGTTAATTATGAGAATTTCAGAAGCAATCTAGGGCTGTTTAACATTCAGAATTATTGCTTAAAAAAAAAAAAAAAAAAAAAAAAAAAACTGCTCGCAATTGAACTTATTGAAATTAATTTCTCAATAATCAATAATGTAAAAATATCACTTTTTTTCTTTTTCTTTTCTTTTCTTTTTTTTTTTTTTTTTTTTTTTTTGAAAGGCGTATGAGAATTAAAGCTTCATACTGAAATTTTAAAAGCCTAAAGTTTTGTTTTCATATTAATCAAAGTGTTATGATGATGTTTCTGCTAAACCTTTAATCCGTTTACTTTTTAAAACATATTTATAAGTATCTTATTAAAAATAACTGAATTTTTAAATTATCACATAAGTTTATCGTATACTTAAAGAATAATTATAAAAATATTTTGTTGTAATATATAAAAGTATAACAGCGTATTTTGAATGAACATAACAATAATTCATAACTTTAGACTTTTAAAATTTGATTATGAATCAAATTTTAAAAGTCTAAAGTTTTGATTCTTATATTAATCAAAATGTTATAACAATGTGTTTTTCAAAGAACTTAACTTGTTTACTTTTCAGAATATCTTTAGAAATCATATTTTGTTAAACTAAATTTTTATATGACATGATGTCTCACCTCGTATAATATAAAAATGTATGAAACTTAGTGTGGGAGATAGATAAAAAAAAAAAAAAAAATTCGTAAAACAAGAAGTAAAATTATAACTAAATTAATTAAAAACCTTACATTCTTCTTGAGTTGAGCCTTAGTACTTGCGGGAAGGGGCCCCTCCCATCGTCAGAGGCAGCACGCTGGTGGCTTGCTCAGTTGTGTTGACACATTTGACTTGTTTTCTTGCAGTCTCGATGGTCCTACACCAGTTACGGTTAATTTCCTGTGCTGGGTCGTTGCCATTACAGGTAAGTGGATTTAATAAAATTTTAATTGTTTCGCGATTCGCGGCGTATATTGCGTTATTGTAATCTGCTAGTTTACTAGTTACGTTAAAACTTATATTGATGGGTTCGGTCGCGTTTGTCTTGGTGAGCGCGGTGGTTATTTTTCCAAATTTAATGTCAGTAGAATGTTCTTTAATACGATTTTTTATTTTACGTTTGGTCATGCCTATGTAATAACCGGTTTCATTGTTTGTTTTGGAGTAAGGAATACTATAAATTCCGGAGGTTTCTAAGGGATCTATTTTGTCTTTTTCATTTCTAATTGTTTGGTAAATATTTTTATTTGGTTTAATTGGGATTTTTATATTAATTTTGTTGGCTGCATTTTTGATTTTTTGGGAAATTCCACGGTCGTACATAATGGCGGGAGTGAATTTTTGTTTTGGATTTTGAAAGTTGTTTATAGCATTGAGTTTTTTGATTCTTTTCCGGTATAGTTTGTCAATTAAGTCTTTTTTGTAACCTGCTTTAGTAGTCAATTTTCTAATGATATTGAGTTCTTTGTTTAATAAATTTTTATTAGAGCAAACGGTGATGGCGCGATTGATATAGGATTGGTTAGTATTTATTTTATATTGATAGGGGGTTTTACTATTGCAATGAATTATTTCAGTACTACTATTTGGTTTACGGTAAACGGTTGTTTCTAGGGTAAGATTATTGGTTTTAATTATACTGACATCAAGGTAATTAAGAATAGCAGTCTCGATGGTCCTACACCAGTTACGGTTAATTTCCTGTGCTGGGTCGTTGCCATTACAGGTAAGTGGATTTAATAAAATTTCAATTGTTTCGCGATTCGCGGCGTATATTGCGTTATTGTAATCTGCTAGTTTACGAGTTTCGTTAAAACTTATATTGATGGGTTCGGTCGCGTTTGTCTTGGTGAGCGCGGTGGTTATTTTTCCAAAAAAAAAAAAAAAAAAAAAAAAAAAAAAAAATGTTTATTCATCGTAGGCATCCTATGTTGGACCACAGGTGACCTTGGTGTTTTTTCCTGCTCCTGCTGTCAACTTAAAGTAAGGCTGTTTTATAATTCTTTTAATTACTTTTAGTTTTTTACTTTCTGTGGTTTTTTGCATTGTTATATCTCTGTTACTTTTGATTAAAATTACATCAACTGCTTATAAAATCTTTATTGTGATAAACCAGCAGTCTGGCCAGAAAAAAAAAATCTGGGTCCATTAAAGGACCCTTCATAAAACAGAGCTTTGATAACTCTGTTTCATTTCGAAAACTAATCTTTCATAGAACGAACCATCTGCCTGAATAATGGGAAATGCTTTGCTGTATTTCCCCAAAAAGCTGAATTTATAATTTATAAAATATTTTTATGCTATGTGTGAATTTAGTTCTATACAAAAGTGAACTGTCATTGTCTAAAATGAAACTTTAGTTGTAATTTTATTTTGTAAATTTATATTTTTCATAATTTCACATGTACTATTATTTCATGTTGCACGTGTTTAGTGTTTTTAAATACCTTAAAATTTCGATAGTAATTGTTTACCCTATTAACCCCGCCCTTCTCTTTTCTCCTACTTTGGAACTTGACATAATACATCACTTTTTCAGAAGATTCTATTTATAACCCTTCTCGCCCTGAACAATTAGACTTGTTCCTAAGTTCGCCTTTATTTTGTTTTTCCTGTTAGTGTCGCATACCTTTTTTTTTTTTTTTTTTTTTTTTTAATTTTATAGGTGTTATATATTTGTTTAAAATCTTTAATTTGCATGTAACATATCAACATATTTTGAAAACTCAAAAATAATTTTTAAATAAAATTCTCTCTTCTTCCTAAACATCAAATGAAATGCTTCAAAGAAAACATACACGTTTTGTATGGCATATATATTTTAAAATTTTTGATTAATGAGGAAATGAAGACTAAATAAAATATATTTGTTCGAATTTCAAAACATAAAAAAAATAAATGTAATTTCATAAATTGTTCTTTAAATATAATCTTGCTAATTTAAATATATTATTCATAAGACTATTGATGAATTTTCGAAAACTGTGAATCAATTTTAATTTTATATAATAAAAATATTTTTTAACAATTTCAGTATTTTAATTTTAAATTTAATTTCACTATCATGCTGCCGAATAACAAGATATGCGGCCGAACTGAATATTCAGTGTTATCTTCTGAATACTGAAAAGTAACCAAATATTCGGTGCAACTCTACCCTAGACCCCTAACTCCAGTTCAATTTTTTTTTTTTTTTTTAACTCACTTTCCATTGTTGGATTAAGCTGAAATTTTGCATAATTCTGACAACAATACATTGCTGAAGAAATAACAGACTTAACGGCCCTCTTCACTTACCGTCGCCGGAAGCCCAAGCCAGAATTATTCTATGGGGAATTTTCTTTACGTATAACTAATTAACTAATATATATTTTTAAATTCTGTTTTCACATTAAAAAAATTCCCATTTGTTAAATTGACGCACATTTTTTTAAAACTTTTTTATTTATTTTTATTTATTTATTTTTACTATTTTATTTTGAAATCAAAGAGGAAAATTTCACATATTGAAAATTCATATTTTACAGCTTCAAAAAAAAAAACAAAAAAAAAACACGGTTTTAAAAAAGGTGCGTCAATTTAAAAGTTGAGGATTTTCTGAATGTGAAAACAGAATTAAAAAACATTTATTACTTAATGAGTTATAAGTAAAGAAAATTTCCCATAGAATAACATTAGCTTCGGCTTCTGGCAACAGTGAGTAAAGCGGGCCCTTAACCACTTGACTACGGCTACGTAAGATGCGTACGTAGTTTGTACTACGTGTGTAACGACGGCTATGTATACTTCGTACGTAGTGTTCTCCTTTCACTATACACAAGAGAATCATATCGTTGCAAGGGCAATAAAGTTTTCTTATGTCTGTAGCGGAGATATGCTTTTTTCCCCAGTAGCAGAAACACGGCGACATAGTCGCGGACACAGAAACACGGCTTGTGGACAGTTTTTATCTGCACCCATGAAAAAATTTGTCCGCAACTTTCGGATAACAATTCACTTATAAAAATTTCTGTATCAAAACTAAAACTTATATTATTTATAATTATTTATATTGTGTTGCGTCAAACATTGCTGTAAAATATTTAATTGAATGAGATGAATTGAATGAATACACACACAATTATTTATACTATATTATTCTGTAGTAAAATTGTATTTGTGTATTGTTGCACGAGATCACCGCTGATGTCAAGCAAGCGTACCCCCCCCCCCCTCCCATCAGCTTTCAGGCTTTTTGAGTGCAAGCCATTTTCTCCCCTGATTACATGCAAATTTTGCAGACAGATTATAAAATTTTAAAAGCCTTTCGCAGACAGCTACAAAACTTTCTGCCACTGGGCTTTTTTCTACCTGGGATCACGTGAACACTTTGAACCAAGAGCATACCGGAAACGTTCACTCTAAAAAGGAGGGGTGATAGAACTGATTATCTACCAGGATTTTTTGTCTTTTTATTGCTTTGTTAGTGTTTAGAGTAAATGCGTGTTTTCGTTTTGAATTTTATTTAAGAATTTCAATGAAATATGCAGTGGTGGCGTCAGAAATTCCCCGACGGTAGGGGGGCGGCACTATATGTAGAAACATTTTTACAGGCATATCTAACACCATGCACCTTCTTGTCAGTGTCTATCCGCTATGTCAAATATACAATGGTATTTTTTTTTTGTTGTTTGTTTGTTTGTCTGTTTTTTTTAAAGTGCTACCGTATTATTTTTAACACCGACTAAGATAAGAAAGAGGAGGGGGTTATGATAAGTTTGAAGCCTTTGTGTGTTTGAGGCACTGTAACGTCCAAACGAATAGACCGTCTTTAATGCAATTTTCCCCTTATTAAAAATAATAATAATAATAATAATAATAAAATAAACAAAGGCTGATTTAATCGGGATGGTTCTTAGTAAAATTCTGTTTGATAGATTTTTTTTAATTAATTAATTAAAATATAATTTTTCAGGTCAATTTGCATTAAGATTTTAATATTTGCGTGCTAACAGTATTCCTTTTTTCATATTATTCGGCAAAGACATGCGAGCTTGCAATCTTCCGAATTTAAATCATGTTAGATTATAAATCCTGTATTTTTTTTTATTTTTTTTATTTTTATTTTTTTTTAGGACTGAGGGCCTATTAGTCTCAATCTGGGATTTTTGCGTTGTCGACTTCGATAGTTGGACATTTGTCGAAATTTAAAATTTATCGAAAATATAATTGAATAATTTGAAAGCGATGTTATAATTTGAAAAAAGAAAAAAAAAAATAATAATAATTTGTCATGCCTTAATCTGTAACTACTGTCGGGTATGTTCAATAATACTGAATTAAAACAGAATATATTTAAAACAGAATAATATACGATTATGTATGGAAATTAATTGAATATAGCATTTATGGTATCATATAAGTGATTTTACTTCAAACACAACAAATAATGTTTAAATTTAAAGCGAGTTTTAAATAATATGAAATATAATGTGTTTCTTATGTTTTAGCAACAATAATTAGATTTTTATAGGGGCATTCAGTACGATAATTATTGTTTTTTAAACAAAAACTAAAAGCACATATTAATTTTATTAATTGAAATTGTGATATGCTTTTTTCATATTTTTCCCGTTACCGACCTATTAACTCTATAGTAAAAAATACATAAAACATTACACTTTTTTTCAATAAATAAAATTTTTGTGAAGGAAAGATCTTGTTTTTGCAAATTTTTGTTCAAAGAAATCTAAAAAAAAAAAAAAAAAAAAAAAAAAAAAAAAACTATATTTAAAGGAGACTAATGTGCAAGTTGTACCTGACGGGACTAAAGTGAAAGTTGTACCTCAAGGGACTAATGTGCAAGTTGTACCTGACGGGACTAAATTAGACAAGAAACACCGGTTCTGGCTCAGCAGGGGGAGGGACCGGCGGAGCGAACGGAGCACCATCCCCTGAAGGCCTAGATGGGTTGGTATCGTCCTTGACACCCCCTCTGACAGTATCGTAAAAGATGATGAGGGTGTTAATGAGGAAATTTAATTAAAAAAAAATTAATAAGTGATTTTTTTGTAAAAGGTGACGCTGGTTTTAAAGAGATGTTTGCGGTAGAATGAAAAAAGTATGATATTGTTTGTGAGTCATTAGGGAATTAATTAGGAAATTAATTAAGAAATTAATTAAAAAATTTAAAAATTGGGAAATAAATAAGAAATCGATAAAAAATATGAATTTAAGAATGTTGATGTGAATATATTATGAAAGAAATAGAGAGATCTGACTGGGGTTTGAACCCGGCACCTTGCAGTAAAAACATTTCCATAAGACTGTAGTTTTTGCGTATGTGTGAGTGATTTTTCTATTATATACCTGCATAGATCTTTTTTAACCTAAGAATGCTACTGATTGAAAAAAATTCAATCGTTAAAATGATATTAATTACAGAATAATAATTAAGAAAAATAATAATTGAAGATCTTCTTGTAAAAATTCACCAAATATTTTCCGAAAAAAGACAATGAAAGTAAAAATTAAGTAGAAAGAATGAAAGAAAGTTTAGAAACATTGATTTTGACTGAGATTCGAACCTGGTACCTTGCAGTAAAAAATATTTCAGTAGTTTTCGCGTATGTGTGAGTGATTTTTCTATTATATACCTGTACAAATCTTTTTTAAACCTATGAATGCAATTATTCGAAAAGAATGCAATCGTTTAAATGATATTAATTACAAAATAATAATTAAGATAAATATTAATTAAGGATCTTCTTGTAAAAAATCACCAAATATTTTATGAAAAATGACAATGAGAGTAGAAATTAAGTAGAAAGAATGAAAGAAAGTGTAGAAATAGAGAGACCTGACTGGTATTCGAACCCGGCGCCTGTTTGAAGTAAGGAGACAGTAATTTACAAGTACTTTAACCACTGTTCTTTAGAAATATACCTACACAGATCTTTTTAAACCTAAGAATACAAATGTTTGAGAATGTTTCAACCATTTAAATAATATTAATTACAGAATAATTAAAAAATAATAATTGAAGATCTTGTAAAATTCACCAAATATTTTATGAAAAAAGATGATGTATGTGAAAATTAAGTTAAAAGATGGTTAAAATCTCAAATGTATATGTGGTATTCGAACCTGACATTTACCTTGAGTTATTTTACCAAAACCCATCACCCTTACTCTGAAATGTACCAGCCTACGATACCTCCCCGTCCTCACAAAATAGATGGAATAGTCTGCCAAACTAATTACCTTAATTGTGGAATGACTCTTTTTTATCCTTAGTAATTAAAACAGTGTAATTACAAAACTGCTAATTATGAATTTTCTTGTAAAGATTACGAATGTTTTATGAAAAATGACGATGAGAGTAGAAATTAAGTAAAAAGATGATTGAAAATTCTTCAACATGTCTGAAATTCCATTAGTTATCAAATGTTTAATGAAGTGATTTGCAAAAGGTAATATATATTTTTTTCTTATTCAATCTCCCCTCACAATGAGCTAGGTTGATATACCAAGGTCATACATCCCTTCCCGAACCTGTTTTCCCCCCCTACTTATACCCTCGAAGGAAATTGACTATTCCTGCCTTTTTAGTGATGAGAGAAAATATCAGATTTTTTTATAGATTTCCACTAACTTTTTTTAAATATAAATTCATTTCTTAGATTTCTTTAGTATAAACTTTACCCGCTTCTACACTTAGCATTTGGCAGGATTTTAAAACAGTAATATTTTCGGATACATTTAACAAGATTTTTAAGGCATTTGGCGATAAGATAATTCGGATTTGGCAAGAAACATGCGGTATAAATGAAGAGTGAAAATTTTTTTATCACTTGCTAACTTATTTTTGCAGAGTGAAGACATCTGTTTTTTAACCTGAATTCTGTGTTACATAATAAAAATTTTTTCAAGATGGATGTCAGAACAGATATAATTTTGTTAAATGCATTTACTCATATATTCAATAGATCACATCTACGCAATTCAGAACTAGAGATTATAAACCAGCTTAAATTTCGAATGAATGAATTTATCAATTCCGAAATTAGCAATCAACTTTATGAAAATGTTGGTATGTTATCTGAGGAAAATTTTTACACCTGTTCAGATATTGTCTTAAAAAAATGATAAAAAATGAAATTAATTGGGACAAAGTTTACTTAATATTTTCAAGTGAGCTTATGGCGAAGCGCTTTAAGAGATCTGGGGACTTTATCATACCTTGGATAAAATTTTTTAATATCTTCCAGAAGTATTTAGGTAATTGGATTATTGATAATCAAGAATGTATAAAAGTCAAAGAAGTAAAGAAATCAATTTTTCAAAGAATGTGGAGTTTTATCACTCGATCATAGTATGAAAATTGTAAAAATATTATCTGCTATGTTGAATTATGTTCAGTTCAGTCTGTATAAGAACAATGTTCAAGAAAAATGTATATAATGTGAAATTGAAAGTAAATAAAGAACTTTAAATGGAAATTTTGTTTAAGAAAAAATTATTTGAAGTAAAATTTATCTTTAAAGAATAAGTAAATAAAAATAAAAATAAGTTGATCAATGTAAAAAACTGAAAAATTCACTGTTTGAAAAGAAGTCTTAATAAGTTTAAGAAAATATCGTGACATATTGCAACATTCTTAAAATAATATAAGTTTCTGAACATAGTGATAATTAGAAATTACCATTTTTTTAGTTTTTAACGCGACCTGGAATCGAACCTGACACTTCCCTAATGACAACGTTAGAATTTATTTTTAATTCATTCCCAACATTAGTTATTTTAAGCTATATTTCCTAAGAATTATTCAATGATCTGTGTTAAATAAAGACTTCCCAACTACATTTTTTACTACTTTTCACTACTTTCTACCACCTTATCATAGTGAAATTTCCCATCTCACATACAAACTCCTAAAATTAATCTTTCACAATTCTTATAATATATTTTCTGTATTCTAAAAATAAAAAAAAAAGTTAAAATACAATAGTGAAAGTATCTATTTATAAAAGTGTTTACTCAAAAATTATTTTTACACTCTTTATAATAGAGGTTGTGATTTTAGTTAAAGTACAAAACACTTTGATGATACATATTCAAAGTAAGATTCAATCGTGATACTTAGGAAAATACTAACTTCATAATTATATCTAAAATTTTTATAAGTTAGTTTTTCAGGAAAATTGTTAATATGATAAATTCATTTAAGATTTTCACAAGTACTTTACAATTGAGTGGTAGTTAATAAAACTAGTATCGTGTATGATTTTTACTTAGCGCTTAAATATTATACTCAATCAATTCTACTACAGTAGTGAAAAAGTATATCGCTAATACACAAGTAAACATTTTGCATGTTTTTATTTTAAAAGATAACACTTATGTTTGTATTCTAATAGAAAATATTATATAAAAGGTAATTTTGTAATAAAAATTAAAACAAACCATTTTCATTGAAGTATTTTTATTTGAAATTCATTCACAATAATACAAGACAACAAATTCACAAAAATCTATATTGTTGAGATATCGTTCATACATTCGATATTAAAGTTATTCAAAAAATTTAGCAAGTCTAGATTTTCATTGTCACAGTTTACTAGAGGTAAATCAGTTTGTATCAGGTTAAAATTATTTAAATCATTATTTTCAACTTTGGTAGATAAACCATCAATATTATTTTCACTTGTATATTCCACATTCGAATTGTTCAAAAAATTTTTAAGTCTAAGTCTATATTTTCATTCTGAAAGTTTTTGGAAGGTAAGTCAAAAACACCATTCATACATTCAATGTGAAAATTATCCAAAAAATTTAACAAGTCCAGATTCTCACTGTCATTATTAACTGTTGGTAATTCATTGTTAGTACTTCGTTCATTACAATTTCTACGTATGTTAAAGTCTTTAAGATGATTCTTTCTCTTATGCTGCAATAATTCATACTTACACTGAAAAGTTTCACTGCATTCATCACATCTAGTTTGCATTGAAGATTTTTTATGCATATTTCTTTTATGTTTTAAAAAATGTCGTTTGTTTGAAAAAGTATCAGTACATTCGTCACAACAGTATGTTTTTAAATTTTTTTTATGACTTTTTCGCTTATGGTTTGAAAAAGCATGTTTAGTTGGAAAGGTTATAGAACATTCCTCACATAGATACTCAGGTTTACGATAATGCACCCTCTTGTGTTTTTCTAATTCATACTTGTGTTTAAAAGCATCTTTACAAATAATACATAGATGTTCAGGTAAGACTTTTTGATGAAATAATCTCTTATGTTTAAATAAATCACACTTGCGATTGAAATTTTCAATACGATATTCACATTTGTATCTTATGGAAATTTTTCTATGGGTTTCCATATGTCTTTTTAAACGATGTAAAGTAACAAATCCTTTCTAACACACGTAACAAATATTCGGTTTAATATCATTGTGAACCTTCACATGTCTAGTAAGGTAGGATTTTTTAAAAATGACTTATTACAAGTTGGGCAAATAAAAAGTTTAGATAGTTTCTCATCCTCGAAACTTGATAAAGGGGTTGTTGAACAGAAACGTGTGTCTCCTCAGATGGTAAAGTATTATCCATTTTGTACTTCAGTTTAGCAAAGTATAAAAAATCACTCTAAAGGTAAGACTTTAAAAATGTTTAAAAACTACAAAGAATGAGAACTTAGACAACTCTACAGCGAGAAAAGATTGTAACTAATTCAAATTTTTTCTTCGTTCATCAGTTTTACTTAAGAATTTACGCCAAATTCTCTTATTTCATGCCAAATTTTTATAACTATTGCCAATATTAGTGGAAATTTAGCCAAATATTATCCCATACCTTGCTATAATACTCGAATCTCGTGGAAAATTCTAGTTTACCAACATGTCTGAACAGATAATTTGTACACTTTCACTTTGTATTTTTTGGATGTCGCATCTACGTTAAACTTTTTAGGGTAAAAAATATTCTAAGATCTATGTTTTTTAACAGTTGATTATAGATTTGTTGAAACTCGTGGTTTAGTATTTTCAAAGAAGGTGGGTTGTTAATAGTTTCAAGTTCATGATTTCATCATACATCTGCAGCTTCTAAATTTGATAAGTTTTAGACTTTTATCTTACATTTTGAATTTAAAAAAGAAAAAGTTAATTTTTCTGAGATAGTATTTGTATTAAAATAATTTGTGTAAAAATTTTTCATTTATAAAAAATTTCGTTTATAACCATATGTGTGAAAAACTTCAAACTAAATGACTTTAAAAAACTTAGTATTTTGTAAAATAAGATGCGTTATTAACAGATGTGAAACATAAAAATTCCATACTTCATAATTTTTCAAATACTTGAAGTCTCTTAAATTGGTAAGAATGAGATTTTATCTTACATTTTCATTCTTATCATTAGAAAAAATAAGTTTCTTATATTTTTATTCTAAAAATAAGTTAATTAATTTCTGAGATGATATCTTTTCTAAAACACTTTGTGTAAAAAAATTTTCATTCACAAAAATTTCAGTTTATAAGCATATGTCTGAAAAACTTCAAACTAAATGATTTTTAAAAACTTAGTACTTTGTAAAATAAGATGTGTTGTTAACACCAAAATTGTTGACTTCGTGATTTTTTTCGAATACCTACAACCTCTTAAGCTGGTAATTTTGTGATTTTATTATTGTGAAAATGAGTTTCTTATATTTTTATTCAAGAATAAGTTATCTTAATTTCTAAAATACTTTGTAAAAATTTTCAAGTATACATATGTTTGTAATCGACAATACTTCGTTAAAATATTTTTTAAGTATGTTAAAATACACTTTAGAAAACTTAAGTATGCATCTGTGAACATGAATGTATTTAATAAAACATATATTAATATTTTTTAACTCTGAATTTTACAAAGTTAGCTTTCATTATTTACAAACTTGCTATCTGTGAAGAAAAATTGAGTGAAAGGTAGCATGTGAGATGGGAAATTTCACTATGATAAGGTGGTAGAAAGTAGTGAAAAGTAGTAAAAAATGTAGTTGGGAAGTCTTTATTTAACACAGATCATTGAATAATTCTTAAGAAATATAGCTTAAAATAACTAATGTTGGGAATGAATTAAAAATAAATTCTAACGTTGTCATTAGGGAAGTGTCAGGTTCGATTCCAGGTCGCGTTAAAAACTAAAAAAATGGTAATTTCTAATTATCACTATGTTCAGAAACTTATATTATTTTAAGAATGTTGCAATATGTCACGATATTTTCTTAAACTTATTAAGACTTCTTTTCAAACAGTGAATTTTTCAGTTTTTTACATTGATCAACTTATTTTTATTTTTATTTACTTATTCTTTAAAGATAAATTTTACTTCAAATAATTTTTTCTTAAACAAAATTTCCATTTAAAGTTCTTTATTTACTTTCAATTTCACATTATATACATTTTTCTTGAACATTGTTCTTATACAGACTGAACTGAACATAATTCAACATAGCAGATAATATTTTTACAATTTTCATATTATGATCGAGTGATAAAACTCCACATTCTTTAAAAAATTGATTTCTTTACTACTTTGACTTTTATACATTCTTGATTATCAATAATCCAATTACCTAAATACTTCTGGAAGATATTAAAAAATTTTATCCATGGTATGATAAAGTCCCTAGATCTCTTAAAGCGCTTCGCCATAAGCTCACTTGAAAATATTAAGTAAATTACAACTTTGTCCCAATTAATTTCATTTTTTATCATTTCTTTTAAGACAATATCTAAACAGGTGTAAAAATTTTCCTCAGATAACATATCAACATTTTCATAAAGTTGATTGCTAATTTCGGAATTGATAAATTCATTCATTCGAAATTTATGCTGGTTTATAATCTCTAGTTCTGAATTGCATAGATGTGATCTATTGAATATATGAGTAAATGCATTTAACAAAATTATATCTGTTCAGACATCCATCTTGAAAAAATTATTATTATGTAACACTGAATTCAGGTTAAAAAACAGATGTCTTCACTCCGCAAAAATAAGTTAGCAAGTGATAATATTTTTTTCACTCTTCATTTATACCGCATGTTTCTTGACAAATCCGAATTATTTTATCGCCAAATGCCTTAAAAATCTTGTTAAATGTATCCGAAAATATTACTGTTTTAAAATCCTGCCAAATGCTAAGTGTAGAAGCGTGTAAAATTTATACTAAAGAAATCTAAGAAATGAATTTATATTTAAAAAAAGTTAGTGGAAATCTATAAAAAAATCTGATATTTTCTCTCATCACTAAAAAGGCAGGAATAGTCAATTTCCTTCGAGGGTATAAGTAGGGGGGGAAAACAGGTTCGGGAAGGGATGTATGACCTTGGTATATCAACCTAGCTCATTGTGAGGGGAGATTGAATAAGAAAAAAATATATATTACCTTTTGGAAATCACTTCATTAAACATTTGATAACTAATGGAATTTCAGACATGTTGAAGAATTTTCAATCATCTGTTTACTTAATTTTTACTCTCATCGTAATTTTTCATGAAACATTCGTAATCTTTACAAGAAAACTCATAATTAACAGTTTTGTAATTACACTGTTTTAATTACTAAGGATAAAAAAGAGTCATTCCACAATTATCTAAATAGGTAATAAGTTTGGCAGACTATTCCATCTATTTTGTGAGGACGGGGAGGTATCGTAGGCTGGTACATTTCAGTGTAAGGGGTGATGGGTTTTGTTAAAATAACTCAAGGTAAATGTCAGGTTCGAATACCACATATACATTTGAGATTTTAACCATCTTTTAACTTAATTTTCACATACATCATCTTTTTTCATAAAATATTTGGTGAATTTTACAAGATCTTCAATTATTATGTTTTAATTTTTCTGTAATTAATATTATTTAAATCGTTCAAACATTCTCAAACATTTGTATTCTTAGGTTTAAAAAGATCTGTGTAGGTATATTTCTAAAGAACAGTGGTTAAAGTACTTGTAAACTACTGTCTCCTTACTTCAAACAGGCGCCGGGTTCGAATACCAGTCAGGTCTCTCTATTTCTACACTTTCTTTCATTCTTTCTACTTAATTTTTACTCTCATTGTCATTTTTCATAAAATATTTGGTGATTTTTTACAAGAAGATCCTTAATTAATATTTTTCTTAATTATTATTCTGTAATTAATATCATTTAAACGATTGAATTCTTTTCGAATAATTGCATTCATATGTTTAAAAAATATTTGTACAGGTATATAATAGAAAAATCACTCACACATACGCGAAAACTACTGAAATATTTTTTTACTGCAAGGTACCAGGTTCGAATCTCAGTCAAAATCTATGTTTCTAAACTTTCTTTCATTCTTTCTACTTAATTTTTACTTTCATTGTCTTTTTTCGGAAAATATTTGGTGAATTTTTACAAGAAGATCTTCAATTATTATTTTTCTTAATTATTATTCTGTAATTAATATCATTTTAACGATTGAATTTTTTCAATCAGTAGCATTCTTAGGTTAAAAAAGATCTATGCAGGTATGTAATAGAAAAATCACTCACACATACGCAAAAACTACAGTCTTATGGAAAAATTTTTACTGCAAGGTGCCGTGTTCAAACCCCAGTCAGATCTCTCTATTTCTTTCATAATATATTCACATCAGCATTCTTAAATTCATATTTTTTATCGATTTCTTATTTATTTCCTAATTTTTAAATTTTTAAATTAATTTCTTAATTAATTTCTTAATTAATTTCCTAATTAATTCCCTAATGAATCACAAACAATATCATACTTTTTTCATTCTACCGCAAATATCTCTTTAAAACCAGCGTCACCTTTTACAAAAAAATCACTTATTAATGTTTTTTAATTAAATTTCCTCATTAACACCCTCATCATCTTTTACGATACTGTCAGAGGGGGGTGTCAAGGACGATACCAACCCATCTAGGCCTTCAGGGGATGGTGCGACACCCGAACGGCTCCGTTCGCTCCGCAGGTCCCTCCCCCTGCTGAGACAGAACATGTGTTTCTTATCGACTGACTAATGTGCAAGTTGCACCGAACGAACAAACTATTTCTTTCAATGAAAATGTCTGCTAACCCTGGACGATAGGTCTAATATATCGTATCATATTATATATCGTATTTATCGTAATATAACTCAATACTTATTTCGCTTCCTTCCTCGACTCGTTTTAATACGCATTTTTTATATGCATGAGCAGCCCCCGAAAAACAAAAACAATAAATCATTAAATTCATTTTTTTACTTATTTTTATTAACCGACTTCAAAAAAGAAGGAAGGTTCTCAATTCAAACCGTATGTTTTTTTTATGTGTTAGCTCATAATTTCTGAACGGATGCTCCGATTTTGATACTTTTTGTTTTGTTGAAAAGGTCTTGGTCTGAAATAGGTCCCATTGTAATATCTTTACGGTCTAAAGAAAATACAGGGTGCCTCAAAAAATCAGTCCCAACTCTTTTAAGTGCTGAACGGCTACAGCTATAGTGATAAAAATGGTTTGTAAGTATAGCAAAGTGGCCATGCAGTAAAACGTTAAACCGCTTGCAGTGCCACCTGGTGGAAATTAGAGAAGTTAGTGTTCCTATCTCGAAAACGCTTCTAGAGAAAAAAGTGAATTACAGAGTTGAAGAGTATCATCTATTTAGTAAAAAAGATTGTTTAGACATTCACGCTAGCGTTCCTATCTCGGAAACGGTACAAAACAGGGGGGAAAAGTGAATTATAAAATTGCAGAGCATCATCGATTTAGTACGAAAAGATAGTTTAGACATTGATGCTAAAAGTACAATGCTAAAAACGTGCATTTGTTTGTTTGCAATTACTTACACTATACACTTGAACTACATTGAACCCGTTGTAGCGTAGCTGGTGAGACATACAGTCGGTAACAGAAGTGTCCGAATACTAGCGAAAATTCCTATGTAAAAAAGGTACACTTCATGAGGTTTTGTGAAATAAAGCCTTGTCGAATCCTGTTCTTAGTCAGTGTAAGAACATGATTCGATAAGGATTTAGTTAACAAAACCGTATGAAGTGTACTTTTTTTACATAGGAATTTTTGCTAGTGTTCGGACACTTTTGTTTCCGACTGTACGATATATAAAACAGGAATAAACTACTATGTCAGAAACGCCAAAGAAAAATTACTGAGGTGCATACAGCTGTTTCGGTAGCCTAAAGCGTACCGTCTTCAGTGCAACAAGAATTCTGAATCTGGAGAAGTGCTCGTATATATAGGAGAGGGACCGGATTTAGTTCAACCAATAGGATTACGGAAGAGGTGGGAAGTGTGGCCAATAGGAATTAAGGAATGTGTAGCTGTGTAAACAGTAGAAAAATTAAGGAAATGTGGACTGAATGTAAAATTTCCAACAATCAGACAAATAGGGAACAGCGAAATCACAATTTACAAGGTTTTTAAAATTTTTATAAATATGAAAAGCTTCAAAGAAATCGAGTTCATGAATGGATTTAGGTCTGCAAATTATTTTAGCTGAATTAAATTTAAAATTATGATTTTCCTCCCAGCAATGTTTAGAAATAGCCGATTTATTGGTTTCTTGTTTGCGGACGTAATTCATATGTTCTTTTAGACGAAATTTAAGACTGCGTTTAGTTTGGCCAATATATGATAAACCACACTGACAGGAAATACTATAAATGCCCCAAGAATTATGCATATCAATAGGATCTTTTAACTGAGAAAAGGTGAGTTTATTGGAAGGCGAAAATATTATTTTAAAATCATATTGTTTGAGAATTTTAGCTATGGTTTGACTGGTTTTAGAAAAATAGGGTAAAACAATACTGATATTAGATGTGACTGATTTAGTAGACGAAATACGAGGGAGTTGTAATTTTTGGATAACTTTGTCTATAATGGAAGGGTCATAACCTCTGTCTATTGCGATGGCTTTCAGGTATTTAATTTCAGATTTCAATAAAATAGGATTTGAACAAATAAGGGCACGGTTTACAAAAGTATAGAAAGCAGCCATTTTTTGGTTAGGTGGGTGACATGAACGCGCATGGGGAGGAAGGGAGACTGCAAAATTTTTACGATAGACAGTGGTTGAAAATCCATTTACAGTGCGAGAGACGAGGGTATCAAGAAATGGAAGGGAGCCATTATTTTCTATTTCACATGTAAACTGGATATTACTGTCAATTGAATTTAAGGTTTCTAAAACATGGTCAATATTGTGATGAGATATGTCGATAAGCGTGAAGGTGTCGTCAACGTAACGGGTCCAAAAAGGAAAAGATATTTTCTTAAAAACCTTGCTTTCGAAATAGTGCATGTAAATGTCTGCGGGAATTGGGGAGAGAGGGGAACACATGGCTAAACCTTCAGACTGACGATAGAATTTATTTTGGAAAGAAAAAGTGGTTTGTGATAAACAAATGCGGGTAAGAGAAATTAATTCTTGTATTTCGAAAGAGGTGAAATGAAACTCTTTTAATCTATTTTCGAGACAGCAGAGGGCGCCACTTATTGGAACATTAGTGAAAAGAGATTTTACATAAAAAGAAACCATAGTGAGATTAGTGTGAGGGCAGTTTTGAATATTTTTTGCAAAATTTATGGAATTCTTAACAGTATAACTATTAGCAGCAAGAAGTGGAGCAAAAATTGTGGTGAGAAATTTAGCTAGATTATAGGAAGCAGTACCGATATTAGAGACTATTGGACGAAATGGAATATTGGGTTTGTGAACTTTTGGTAAGGCATAAAATCTGGCACAATTAGCAATAGAAGGGATAAGATAGGATTTAGTCGAGTTCAATAACAAGGGGCAAGATTTTATAGCAGATTTAATTTTATTTAATTCTTGAGGAGAGGGGTCACGGGGCAGAGGAATGTATGGGCCATCATTAATTAGTTTGGTAACACTTTTTATCCAAAATTGTTTTTTATCCAAAATAACAATCTGACCACCTTTATCAGCTTTAGTAATGATGATATTTTCATTAGATTTTAATTCTTTCAAGGCGTTTTTTTCTGCAGGGCTGAGATTTGATTTAAAATTTTTAGAGTTGAAATTGGCATTATGGTCAGTCAGACTGACCAACAGAAAGAAAATCTTCGTCATTTAATCCTTAATAATGCCAATTTCAACTCTAAAAATTTTAAATCAAATCTCAGTCCTGCAGAAAAAAACGCCTTGAAGGAATTAAAATCTAATGAAAATATCATCATTACTAAAGCTGATAAAGATGGTCAGATTGTTATTTTGGATAAAAAACAATACATCGAAAGTGTTACCGAATTAATTAATGATGGCCCATACATTCCTCTGCCCCGTGACCCCTCTCCTCAAGAATTAAATAAAATTAAATCTGCTATAAAATCTTGCCCCTTGTTATTGAACTCGACTAAATCCTATCTTATCCCTTCTATTGCTAATTGTGCCAGATTTTATGCCTTACCAAAAGTTCACAAACCCAATATTCCATTTCGTCCAATAGTCTCTAATATCGGTACTGCTTCCTATAATCTAGCTAAATTTCTCACCACAATTTTTGCTCCACTTCTTGCTGCTAATAGTTATACTGTTAAGAATTCCATAAATTTTGCAAAAAATATTCAAAACTGCCCTCACACTAATCTCACTATGGTTTCTTTTTATGTAAAATCTCTTTTCACTAATGTTCCAATAAGTGGCGCCCTCTGCTGTCTCGAAAATAGATTAAAAGAGTTTCATTTCACCTCTTTCGAAATACAAGAATTAATTTCTCTTACCCGCATTTGTTTATCACAAACCACTTTTTCTTTCCAAAATAAATTCTATCGTCAGTCTGAAGGTTTAGCCATGGGTTCCCCTCTCTCCCCAATTCTCGCAGACATTTACATGCACTATTTCGAAAGCAAGGTTTTTAAGAAAATATCTTTTCCTTTTTGGACCCGTTACGTTGACGACACCTTCACGCTTATCGACATATCTCATCACAATATTGACCATGTTTTAGAAACCTTAAATTCAATTGACAGTAATATCCAATTTACATATGAAATAGAAAATAATGGCTCCCTTCCATTTCTTGATACCCTCGTCTCTCGCACTGTAAATGGATTTTCAACCACTGTCTATCGTAAAAATTTTGCAGTCTCCCTTCCTCCCCATGCGCGTTCATGTCACCCACCTAACCAAAAAATGGCTGCTTTCTATACTTTTGTAAACCGTGCCCTTAATATTTGTTCAAATCCTATTTTATTGAAATCTGAAATTAAATACCTGAAAGCCATCGCAATAGACAGAGGTTATGACTCTTCCATTATAGACAAAGCTATCCAAAAATTACAACTCCCTCGTATTTCGTCTACTAAATCAGTCACATCTAATATCAGTATTGTTTTACCCTATTTTTCTAAAACCAGTCAAACCATAGCTAAAATTCTCAAACAATATGATTTTAAAATAATATTTTCGCCTTCCAATAAACTCACCTTTTCTCAGTTAAAAGATCCTATTGATATGCATAATTCTTGGGGCATTTATAGTATTTCTTGTCAGTGTGGTTTATCATATATTGGCCAAACTAAACGCAGTCTTAAATTTCGTCTAAAAGAACATATGAATTACGTCCGCAAACAAGAAACCAATAAATCGGCTATTTCTAAACATTGCTGGGAGGAAAATCATAATTTTAAATTTAATTCAGCTAAAATAATTTGCAGACCTAAATCCATTCATGAACTCGATTTCTTTGAAGCTTTTCATATTTATAAAAATTTTAAAAACCTTGTAAATTGTGATTTCGCTGTTCCCTATTTGTCTGATTGTTGGAAATTTTACATTCAGTCCACATTTCCTTAATTTTTCTACTGTTTACACAGCTACACATTCCTTAATTCCTATTGGCCACACTTCCCACCTCTTCCGTAATCCTATTGGTTGAACTAAATCCGGTCCCTCTCCTATATATACGAGCACTTCTCCAGATTCAGAATTCTTGTTGCACTGAAGACGGTACGCTTTAGGCTACCGAAACAGCTGTATGCACCTCAGTAATTTTTCTTTGGCGTTTCTGACGTAGTAGTTTATTCCTGTTTTAATATTCCAACGCGAAGTCTCCTGCTATTATTTGTACGATATATAGTTCAAAATACGGTTACTTGATACTATTTGTTTTGTTGTAAAGATCTTGGTCTGAAGTAGGTCCCATTGTAATATCTTTACAATCTAAAGAAAATAAAGCGCCATCTGGTGAAAAACAGTGGAATTTAGCGCTGCTATCTCAAAAACGGTTCAAGATGGGAGAAAAGTTAATTACGAAGATATAGAGCATCATCGATTTACTACGAAAAGACAGTTTTTAGACATTATTGTTAAAAATAGAACGCTTAAAACGTGCAGTTGTTTGTTTGCAATTTCCTACACTGTGCACGCTTGAACTAGGTTGCACACTTTGCAGCATAGCGGATGACACGTATACTCTGTGGCTTAAAGTACTGTTACTGTAAACGGTCACATCGATTAGCGTAAAGTCATTTTCAACCAACTTCAGAAAGGAGGGTGTTCTTAATTCGAGCTATGTGTTGTTGTTGGTGTTTGTAAGCTTATAACTTCGTAAGAGATGCTCTAATTAACCGACTTCAAAAAGGAGGAAGTTCTCAATAAAAAAGCGTATGTTTTTTTGTTTTTGTTTTTGTTTGTTAGCTCATAGCTTCTGAACATATGATCCGATTTTGATAATTTTTGTTTTATTGTAAAGGTCTTGGTCTGAAATAGGTCCCATTGTAATATATTTACGATCTAAAGAAAATACAGGGTGCCCAAAAAAATCAGTCCCAACTCTTTTAACTGCTGAACAGCTGCAGCTATAGTCATAAAAATGGTATGTAGGTATATTAAAGTGGATATGTGGAAAGCGATTTATCCGCCTACAGCGCCACCTGGTGTAAAACGGTGGAGTTAGTGTTCCTATCTCGGAAACTGTTCAAGACAGGGGGAAAAAGTGAACTATAAAATTGCAGAACATCATCTATTTAGTACAAAAAGATAGTTTAGACATTAATGCTAAAAACAGAACGCTTAAAACGTGCATTTGTTTGTTCACAAATTCCTATTTTGTGGACACTTGAACGACATTGTATATGTTGTAGCGTAGCGGGTGATATTTATGGTACGTAAAATTCAAAGTATGGTTATTGTAAGGGGTCACATCGATTAACGCATAGACGTTTTAAACCGACTTCATAAAGGAAGAGGTTCTCAATACAAACCATGTTTCTCGTTGTTGTTGTTGTTGTTGAAATTTGTTAGCTTATAACTTCGTTAGATATGATTTAATTTTAATATTTTTTTTTTTTTGTTGTCTTGGCCTGAAATAGGTTTCATTAAGATTACAGGATACTCACAAAAGTCTGTTCTCACTCTAACTGCTGAACGCATGCAGCTACACTGGTAAAAGCAGTATGTAAGTATCGATGTTGAAACTTCTGTCCGTCAGCTGCAATGCATATTTTACTTTTTGTTTGAACTTTACTTTTCGCAATTCCCAGCGCAGCGGGTGACACGTATTCACTGTAAAGTTCAATATATATGCCTAACAGAATTTTTGGTTACGAATACAGCGTATCCGTTCTTTACATTTCTAAAGACATTTTAATTTAACGTATGTTCATTCAATAGATAGTTTTTTGCTCATATCTGATAAAGGCAAGAAAAGTGACACAACTTAAAAATGCAGCATTTGAGAAAAATCAACTTAAAAATAACTTGACTAGAATAAAACTGGCATAACTGTCTCTGGAGTGGATAACTTTGTAGATGGAGGAGTAACATTTTTGTTCACATTGGGTGCATTTCATATATTTTTCAGTGACATAAACCATTTTTTGAGTTATGTCACTTTTCTTGGAAGTTGTGATTTGTGAAACTGTCGTCGAACGTCTTCTGATATTCCGCTATATGAATAAGTTTTCACTGAAAAGAGCAAAATAAAATCTTTTTGTAAAAAAATAGAACCGACTCCAAAAAGCAAATACTATTCAAACAACTAAAAAAAAAAAAAAAAAAAAAAAAAAAATTGGTACGAAATGAAACTTTAAATTGCGCCTAAAAGTATAAAATAATTTCATTCGCCAAACAACCTATAACAATACAATTAATCATAACTTTTGAAGTCGGCGCAAAATTAAATAAAAACTGATACCTTTATTCAATACAAAAATCAAATCCTATTAAAGATGCACATCTTACATTGTCACCTGCAAAACGCAGCCGAAAACTACTTTGATTCAAGAAAACAAATAAGATTTCGTAAGCAGCAAAAGTTGGCGAAGATGCTGGTATCTGACGTCCTTGGTGAAAGAAAAATCGCAAAATTATCTAGCAAACATATTTAATTTTTTTGGGATATCATTATTATTTTGATAAGTATTAAGAGAGCAATCAAGAATATGAAACAGTACTTCGTACAATACATATTATGAAAATGTACATCTGGCGTGTATATTTTTGCATTACGTTTTGATTGCCAAATCCAAAAGCCACCAAGGATGATAGTTATCAAAGTTATACCAAATTTCCAAAGGAAACTCTAACTTCGTAGAAACATAAATACCACATTGTGAAGAATGTTCACTGTTCTATGTAGATGCTACTAATGGACCAATTGCATACAGTGATAAAATAATAAAGGAAACATGAAAATGTATCATTCAAGACAACAGAATTTGTTGCTACAAATCTAAAAACAAACCTTTAAAAACTAATTAAATTTTATTTAATTTTGCGCCGACTTCAAAAGTTATGATTAATTGTAGTGTTATAGGTTGTTTGGCGAAGGAAATTATTTTATACTTTTAGGCACAATTTAAAGTTTCATTTCGTACCAATTTTTTTTTTTTTTTTTTTTTTTTTTTTTTTTTTTTTTTTTAGTTGTTTGAATAGTAGTTGTTTTTTAGAGTCGGTTCTATTTTTTTACAAAAAGATTAGATTTTATTATTTCATATTATTTCACGCACACTTTTTATTTCCTAATTCAAAATTATTAAAAAAAACTTTTTCGATATCGCTTGTAACGATATTGATTATTATTAATTTTCTTTTCTTTTTCTTTCAATAATAATAATAATAATAATAATAATAATAATAAAGATTTTGATGAAATTCTGGCAAAAGCAGAATTTAGTTTAGGACGGAGGACTATTAGTTTTTTTTTTTTTTTTTTTTTCTTTTTTCAAATTATAACATCGCTTTAAAATTATTCAATTATATTTTCGATAAATTTTAGATTTCGAGAAATGTCCAACTATCGAAATCGACAACGCAAAAATCCCAGATTGAGACCAATACGCCCTCAGTCCTAAAAACTAATAGTCCTCCGTCCTAAACTAAATTCTGCTTTTGCCAGAATTTCATCAAAACCTTTTTATTATTATTATTATTATTATTGAAAGAAAAATAAAAGAAAATTAATAATAATCAGTATCGTTACAAGCGATATCGAAAAAAAATTTTTTTTTAATAATTTTGAATTAGGAAATAAAAAGTGCGCGTGAAATAATATGAAATAAAAATAAGTAAAAAAATAAATTTAATGATTTAATGTTTGCGTATTAAAACGAGTCGAAGAAGGAAGCGAAATAAGTATTGAGTAGCGCAGGCAGTAGCACGTGTTTTTTTGCACCTGATGAAGGATGGCTGCGTCCTTTCGAAACCGGTTGTGCTGGCTTAAAATTTATGGTGTGTGAAGAAGTCTTATTGTCTATTTATTGAGTTATATTACGATAAATACGATATATAATATGATACGATATATTAGACCTATCGTCCAGGGTTAGTAGGCATTTTCGTTGAAAGAAATAGTTTGTTCGTTCGGTGCAACTTGCACATTAGTCCCGTGAGGTACAACTTTCACATTAGTCCCTTGAGGTACAACTTTCACTTTAGTCCCTTCAGGTACAACTTGCACATTAGTCCCCTTTAAATATAGTGACCAGCGAAGCTGGCAAAGCATTCGTTGATTCACTACCTCAATTGATTTTTTTTTTTTTTTTTCTTTGGAGCTGAAAAACAAGTATTTTAAAAATATTGAATTGTTAACCGATTTTGGCAAGAGTTAAAAATTGGTTAAATGTAATATGAGTTCACAATCAAACTTTTTTCAATTCATTTCAAAATTATTGAGTTTTAAGATATTTTTTAAATAATTTAAAATGTGAATTTTTTTTTCCCCTTTCAGGCCACTTTGCATTGACATTTTAAATTAATTTTACAAGCTGCCAACCTTTTAACTTCCAATTCATGTTAGATGATAAATCACGTTATATTATTATCATATTATAGAAATGTACTGTTTTTAACAAAAAAGAAATTTTTAATTGGTTTTGTCAAAAATAAAAAATAATGATTATGATTTCACAGTAAAAAACTCCTAAATTCAGTTGAAAATTGTAATTTTTAAAGAAAAATTATATTTAATTAAATTCATCACCAGTGCCACATTCACATTTCATAATTTATAAGCTAGTGTTCTTCCAGCTGAAAATTAGAGATTTTATGGAAAAATTAGAGTATTAAATTCAAGGTAGATTGTTTTTATAAAGTTAGCTTTTCACTTAATCACCGTGTCATCTCGTCCATGTATCGAGCTATAATAATATATATGTAATATGTATATTAAAAAAAAAAAAAAAAAAAAAAAGGTAAATCATGCATATTAGAGCATGAGCATAGTTGTGAAAAAATAAACAGAGTCAAAGACATTCAACAAATGTCAGATAAAACTTCCTTCTTAACATGGTATACATTTCATTTGTAACCAAGTATATACATATTACATTTCTCTTAAATGTTCAAATTTTACTTACAATATGCTGATTTAAATATGCACTTAAAGGTATAATTTTCTCATAATCATACAACATCAATATTAAAATTACGTTATTTAATCTTCATAATGTTAAATACTTCATGAACAAATGCAGTAGACTTCCAGAAATCCGCATGTTGTAACCAATGTAACTATCAAACCGACAGTAAAATTTTTAATACGGAAAGGTCAAGATAGCACTGATATTAACAGGGATACGGACAAAAGCCCCACCGGACAAAATCCCCACGGACAAAATCCTCCCGGACAAAAGCCCCACCGGACAAAATCCCCACCGGACAAAAGCTCCACCGGACAAAATCCCCACCGAACATAATCCCCACCGGACAAAAACCCCACTTAGCCCGGACAAAGGCCCTACGTATGATATTTTGGATAAAATTAACATTTGAAAATTAATTAAACTCGTTATAAAATAAATTATTCAATAAATCTGTTACTTTTCGCACTAGAAACTCGGTGTGATAGTTCATAGTTTATTAAAGATATTAACTGTTAATTGTTTTCTTATCTGTACTAAATTCTTCACGGGTTATTATTAATTTATTTACAAATTAATTCTTTTTGGTTAACGTGGATTTCGGTGACATTTAATCTTCTGTTATTCTTAATTTTACTATGTTTTTGTGGTCTACAAATCAAAAGAGGTTATTTTCGAAAGTGGAAAATTATTAGTTGGCTCGAAAAGGGGGGGGGGAGGGAACAAAAAATTGAAATTAGCGTGAGATCGTTTAAAATTGGTACATGTAGATTTTTGGGGCCTATAAATAAATAGGATGAGGATATTTTCGAAAGTCTAAAATTATTAGGAAGATCGGAAAGGGGGGGGGGGAGCAAAGGGGTAAAAAATAGAATTGGAGTTAGCTCGTTCAAAATAGGTACATAAAGGTTTTGGGGGTTTATAGATCGAATGAGAATATTTTCGAGAGTGTAAAATTATTAAGAGGAGCAGGAAGGGAGGGCGACGGGGCAAAAAAGTAAAAATACCGTTAGACCGTTTAAAATTGGGGCATATAGGTTTTCGGAACCTACAAACAGGATGAGAATATTTTCGAAAGTCTAAAATTATTAGAAAGGGCGAATGGGGGGGGGGGAGGGACGAAGGGGCAAAAAAATAGAAATTGAGTTAGATCGTTCAAAATAGGAATATAACTGTTTTGGGGGTCTACAAATCGAATGAGAATATTTTAATATTTTAATATTGGAATATTTTATAATAATGAAAATAGCGTTGTACGCGTACAGACATGCTGACACACACATACACACAGACAAAATTTGTTGAAATAATTTTCGGCTTTCATGGTGTGTGAAACGTGTATATTTATGCATGTATGAAAACGCATTCATAATACATATATACATATGTATATATAAGAGAAAGCATTAAAGAGATTACTTTTTATGTCGAATATATATCGTGTAAACTGTACATGCACACCATATGATGTACTAAAAAAAATTCGTACAACACTGAAAATTAATATTAAGTAGTTTTCCCATTTATATACTTCACAATGAATCAGAAATACTTGTTGACACCCTGTTAGTCAATCAGTTACGCTAATCATATCTTATTTCACAGATATTGCTATTGGTATTGGGAGTAAAGGCGAAAGATTGCACTAAGGTCCTAGACCTGAAAGGGAGTGCCTTCCATGGAGTCTTTCTAGGGGGTCCTAGCGCGCATTTACACAAGTTTTGGTGAAAACCACGGAAAACACCGAACGGCTCGGTCGACGAGAGCGACCTGGGATCGAACTCGTAATCTTACGTCTACCAGTTTACAGGACAGAACCTCTCGAGTGCTAGCGGGCCCTTATTTTACAGGAAAAACTATTTTACATATATCAAATATATGTATATTAATTTTGTTACATCGTATTTAGTATAAAGGTACCAAATTGTGCTTTAAATATGTACCTCGCATAGAATATAAAAATTATTTTAACTAGTTCCTTTTTCGATAATTATTAGTAGGAAACATTTTTATATTAAAAAAAAAAAAATATTTTTTTTTTCTATTAAATCCAAACAGTAATATTATATATAATTCAATATTGAATTATCTTAAATAATTCAATAATTTAAAAAAAATCAATTTTTAATTATTAAATTACGTATTATCAATTAAAATATTTTATTAAATGAATTTTAACCTTAAAAAAAAAAAAAAAGTACATATATATAAGCATTCTTTTTTCTTTTAAATCCTTTTTATTAAAAATATTTTACAATAAGATTCACAATTAAAATCTGAAACATTATTATTCAAGCAATCTCTTTTTTTTAAATTGAAATGTATATTTTTAATAATTAAATTAGTTTTTCAATTAGGTCTTTTAAATTAAATAATTTTAATTAGCTCCTTATTTCTATGATGAAGGATAATAAAAAATCTTTTGATGTTTAAGAACATTTTGAAATAGTATTTTTATTTAAATGACCAAACAATAGTATTAAGCAATCTGAACTAATTGAATTATTAAAAAAAAATAATAATAATTAAATTAATTGATTAAAATATATTGCTATAAATTATGTATATATACACTAAGCGACAAAAAAAAAAAAAAAAAAAGCCGCACTGCAGAAAAAATGACTTATCCTTTTTTTATTTGTAATAACTTTAAAATTAATGTTTGAAACAAATAAAACTGTCTTGTTTGCATAATACCAAAGGTATGAAATGATACCTATGTATATTTTCGATTTAATAATTCGCTTTATTGCACTTTAGGAAGTACTTTTTAAAAATCTGCATAAAGCTTTCTTTTTGAACATAATGCAATAACCATACACTTTGCATTCTATTATGATTTATTATATGAAATAAACAAGTTATATTTTAATATATGAAATAAAACTATTTATTTGTTAGATCTAAGGAATTTTTTGTTAAAAATATGTATTCTGCATTGGGTTAATTCCACCTTTATATGGAATTACTGCATTAATGCGCAATGGCATAGTTTTATACAGTGTTTTAATATAAATCTCAGAAATTTCAATGTGCCAAATATCACAAATAATTTTTTCTAGTTCTGGCAGAGTTATAGGCTGCAAATTTCGAATCCTCTCCCCTCTCCCCCACCTTTTTATAGACGAAACATTTTCGAGCGGATCGCGATTTTGACTATTTCCATGTCTGGTAAAAAAGAAATTCTACTATATCCTTTGTGGCATTTCACTTAAAGAGAAAAAAGATATGATTACTTACAAAATTATACGTTTTCATGGAAATGTATAAGAAATTTTGACAATTTGAAGTGAATAAACTTACCACAGACGCCGTGTAGTAAGGTGCCTTATTATCTTAAATGCTGTTTACGGAAATGTCCAAGATACCTCCAAAATAGTCGGTCAGGCACCCCTTTTATGCAGATTGTGTTTTATTTCGAGTTAATTGATCCCTTGAGCATAAAAATTTTCCCGCGTGTTTGAAAAGTTATGCATCTCCGTACCATAATGTACGGAGAATGTGTCACTGTTTTAAAAGTGCGATTTTCATTAAGTCGGTCATATTTTCGTTGTCAGATCTGCTTGTTTTCTTTAGCTCGAAATAAGTTAAACTTGACTCATCAGAGAGAACCAGTTTAGCCCAATAATTAATTATTCATTTTTTAATTTTTTTAGCCATCTGAGGTCTTGCATTCCTACTTCTCTTCACTAAGAATGAAATTTTTTCAAATTTTCTGTCATTTAAACCTGCTTTGTTTAAAAGTTGTTGTACTGTAGTTAAAGAAATTATGCTACTAAACACTTTTTCTGAAGCTCTTTTATGTTCTAAATGTAATACAAACCGATTTTATAAGCAATGGCTTTTTAACTTACGGTCATCTCGCTTGGATGAGCAGTGTGGCCACCTAAAACCAAATTTCCAGTTTGAACGGCCAAAAAATTTTATATCTTGCTGAAAACACTTTTAACAATATTTCTTTAACATTAATTATTTTGCCATCTCACGTATTAAAATATTTTTTGATTTTCATTAAAAAATTAATATATTTTGTGGCATCGTTAACTGCCTTATTCTTACCATTTTTGAAATAAATTCTAAAATTACAATTTTCCTGACAATTGCATTTTGTTTTTAACACTGGGCTCAAAGCTAAAGTGTATGTGGAGGACAACATAGTAAAATCTGTTCGAAAATTTGCTTTTTAAACGATAAAATTGGCGGTTGTAGAAGGCGAAAAGCAGAACATCCAAGTGCGGCTTTTTTTTTGTCGCTTAGTGTATATAATCATTTATAGTAAAAGAATCATTTTATATACATATATATATGTATATATATGTCTTCGTGGTGATTGTGGTAGTGTTAAAGCCGGTTGATAACTTGAGTGCCCTACACCTGCGTGAAATGCTCTCCAGGGTGGGAATAGAGGGCGGGAGCCTTAGCCTATACTTGCGAAAGTTTCGAAGAAAACCACGGGAAACTCTCAACGGCTTGGTCGACGCACGCGACTTGGGATCGAACTTAACACTTCATTCTACTAGCATCGATTACCGCTCGGATGTTTAAATAAACTTTTTAACTGAAAGTCCAAACAACAGTATTAAACAATCTCACTTAATTGAAATCTTAAAAATTTTATTTTTAATTAATAAATTAGTTTTTTACTTAGAATATTTCATTAAATATTTTTATAACTAGGTTTTCCTTATAATCATTTATATATATATAGGGGAGACCCGTGTACCTAGGGCCATCATGTACCTAGGGCCACCCCACTTTATTTGAATAATATTTAATTTTAAGTTTTAATACTCAATTGGACGAGTAACAACACCAATTGCTACCTTTATAACTACTTTAGAACTTTTGAGGAGAGAGTTTTGACAAGTTACATAATGAAAACGAATTTACATGGTATGAAGTAAAATTTTGCTGCTCATCTCTTTTGCTATTTTACAAAGGCAAGTCAAATATTTTTCTTTCATTTCTAGTGTATAATTTTGCTTGTTATATTGAGTAATGAATGAGATATTTAATTAGTCCTCTCTGCATATGGATTTTTTAGTGGAAGACATTTTGAATGAAGTTACCAAAATTTGTACCTAGGGCCAGTGTGTTTGGACCTTTTAACACTTTCGCGACCGCATGTTTTTGTCTTTTTGACAGTAAAGTCCGCATCTGGGCGTTTTTCTCGCAAGTTACAGTTTTTCAAAAGAAAATTTTCGGTATTAACATTAATATTACAAATGGATATGCATTATAATCATTTTCTCTCTCTAATCAAAGTATTTGCATCCATAGTATACTGATTGTACAAATAGGAATATTGTGTATATTTTTTAGAAACAAATAACTTTCAAATTGCAAAAGAAACGCCCACTGGTGGAGTTACATATTTTCAAATGACGTGAATCTACGTCAGCGGTCGAGAAAATGGTAAGAAACACAATACAGCCTGTAGTAATTGGATGCTGGAAAACCCTGGTAAACCAATCACTATATATGACGTTGCTGCAAGTGTTGGCAAGTCCTATCAGTCGGCCTTTACTCCTGTAAACATTCTATCAGACTTTCGTGTATCCGGTATATAGCCAATAAATCAAAACACATTCACTGAGGATGAATATTTAAGTTCAAATGTGACTGAAAGCCAAGACCCCCTCCATAAAAAAAAAAAAAAAAAAAAAAAAAGATTTTCCAGGAAGAAAGTAAACCAACAATGATAGAAATGGATGTCTCTGTTTCGTGTCTTGTTGAAATTTCGAAACCTTCAACATCTAACATCTTTTCGTGCGTTATGCTACAGGTACGAACCTAAGCAAAACCTTTACCTAAAGTAAAGCCTCCCACATCAAAGGAAAGATGTGACCGAAAACCAGAGAGATTTAGAAATCCAAGAAACACTCCAGAAAAAAAAAAAAAAGCATTCTGCTAGAATATTCCAAAGAAAAAAAACAGTGAAAAATTTCGTGTTTTAAATTAAGGCAACATGATAATTATTATATGATAAATAAATATATTACTTGAAATTGTTTCTTAAAAAATACATATTTATATGCGTATTTTCTATTCATTACAAAGTGAAATCTAAATGTGAGAGAATGGCCCTAGGTACAATGAGTTCTGACCCCAGGTACAATGAGGGTGTTGCACCTAGGGCCACGAGTTAAGTTTTTTTAACAACCTTCTATTTGTCAGAATTTATTATTTTAGGTATTTATATTAATCCCAATTGGAAGTAATTAGTCCTAAAGATATGTAAATATCAGTTTGATAATTTTAAACAGGTCATGGGCTCTGTTTTTGGGCATTGAAAAAAAGAGGCCCTAGGTACACGGGTCTCCCCTATATATATATATATATATATATATAATCTTTTATTATTAAAAGTATTTTAAAACAGTTTTTTTTTAATTAATATTAAAACCCAAAACAATAGTATTAAATAATCTCGACTAATTTATTATATGTATATATTATATGTATATTAGTTAAATTAGTTTTCTAAAATTTTTAGTTAATTTTTTAAAACTTATTTTTATTTATTTATTTATTTATTTTATTTTACTTTTTAATCATTCATAGAATATATATATATATATATATATATATATATTAATTTTTTAAAAAATAGGTTTTCCATTTAAAAGGTCAAATAGTTCTATTAAAGAAATTAATTTAAACATTAAAAATTTTCACTTTTAATAAATAAAGATGTTTTTATTATATATATATTTATTTTTTTAATTTTTTGTGTATAATCTTTCACATAATATTATATATATATATATATATATATATATATATATATACATATATATATATACACACACAGAGTATTTTGACAGAAATTAAAAGAATCCATAGACATTCATCTACACATACAACGAGTAGTAATGATGGCTAAATTTTAGCAGAAACCCCTTCCTATCATATATATGTAACTCTCAGTATATATTACTTAAAACTCTAATGATAATTAAACAAAGTTTCATTAATATCTTAAATATATATATATTCATCTTGCTATACTCATTGGGGTCCCCTTTAGCCCCCCCCCCATGTACATTTGAGCTTTAGTGGGGATTTTGTCCCAGTGGGGCTTTTGTCTGGTGGGGATTTTGTCCGGGGGGATTTTGTCCGTGGAGATTTTGTCCGGTGGGGCTTTTGTCCGGGACCCTATTGTTACTATTCTTTCTAAATCTAATTTCTTTGATCTTGCACTGTGAAGCCGTAAAATCCTCAAATTTTGCAACCTGCTTTCTGCACTGCAAGTTCTGAGGTAGTTTTTCACTATTCTAACATTTATAAATTGAACCGACCGATGTTTCAATCGTTGGCTGAATTATTTCATAATTATTAATATATTTTATAGTTGGTTGGTTGGGTTTTAACGTTGCACTAGTGCTGCTCAATAGACAATTGGCGACGGTCTGGGACACACCCTATCCCTAAGGATGGCCCGGAAACATGCCATCACAATTTTGATTTTCCACGGAGGGGATAATATTTTTTTATGAAAAAAAAAAAAAAAATGCTGAATGAAAAATTGCAATATGACTTTTGAAGATAATAATAAAATATAAACATTCATGAGCGGCTGAATTGATAAAATAGAGCAAGAACATTCTTTACTGTTTCCGAAATTTTTGATTTTCATACAAACAAGCATTAAAAATCGGTAAAAGTTGTATTGTTCCCCGATTGCTTTTTTTTCCTTCCCTTTTGTTCCCTGACTCTCTAGCAAAAAGTAATTAAAAGTAAATTTTAAAAAGAGAAATACATTTTTAATTTGTTGGTGATGCAGAGTGTAGCAATGTAAAATAAATATAACAATTTTAATTTCATATAATTATTAAAACGACTCTTAATTACACGGAAATATTTTAATGCTTTGAATTTGACAGATATTAAACAAATTATCGTTGTAAAATTTCACAAATAGTTAAGAATTTTCTCTTTAGAAGTAGAATGCAAAAAACAAATCTTATTAAAAGGTCTCAATTATTTTACTTATTTCATTTCTCATTGTTAAAGCTGTCTTTAAGTTCTAAAGCAAAAGCGACACATTTTCATCTTATTTTTTAGATATTTTCTTTGGATGTATGATCCTCCCTACACCTACAGCCGACATAGACACACAATATTTGAAAACAGTATCCTGAATAAGAATTAGTAGAATTAAAGGAAATGTGACTTAAATCAATATGCAAATTATATTTTCGTGATCTATTTGAATGAAATTTGTTTCTTTATTGTTCTTATTAAGGGAGGGGGGGGGGATTAAGATTATTTTTTCCGATGTACTTTTTAAAGTGATATCTTATTCTTAAAAATTTCCAGGTAAGAAAAAAAAAAACTTATGTGTGTGTGTGGTCTAGTTGCTGTTCACAAACAAAAAGGGAAATGGAAACATACGTAGCCTACATGCTTTTTGTCCATTTCAAAGTGAGCTGGATAATAGGCAATAAAAATGCGACTTCTTCACAGAAGCATCGCAAGTGTGATTTTAGAAGATAAGGAATAGATATGGAATGGGTCAATCCTTGTAATAATACTCGCCGCTTTCTTTACTTTCCTGTTGTCGCTCTCACCAACTGACATAGAAGAGGAATACATAGTATATCAATGCTAGCAAAACAAAGCAGTTGCATGCCATTAGTTTTTCTGGAGAAAAAAAAAAAAAAACTTCTCTAGAAAGACCTCCGAATGATGAAAAGGAAAAAAATATTTTGTTGCGGAACAAAGGAGGAAAAAAGGGTATTTTTTCCCCGACAGATTTTGAGAATCTGCCCCGATGGGGGGGGGGGGGCTGTGCCCCCCGGCCCCCCCTTCTGACGCCACCCCTGGAAATATGGATGACGGAAATAGTAGTTTGTTAGAATTTATTCCAGATGGAGATGAAAATGAGTCGAGCGATTCCGAGTTCTCCAATATAAATAGTATCAAAATCGAAACAAGATCGGAAGATGGGTCTTATGTCTTGTAGTGGAGTAACATAGAGTGCGACCATCAATTTATTATTTTGCACTTCGTGTCTGCGGGTCTCCTAGAATTGTCTTCGCTTTTCTGCAAAGCCTGGTAGCGGGAAGCTGTCCACTTCTTTCGACGACGTACTCAAGTGGTTAAGGTGGACTGAGCGCCTAAACCCCGAATTCAAGTTCAAAATTTGTTTTTCAATTTTATCATACTTCCTACCACCTGATTGATCTGAAGTTTTGCATATTATTATCCATATCCATGGAATTAGAAATTTTTAGTACATTTTGAAATAAAATCCTGTTTTTATATTTTTTTAATTTATTTCTTACCATTTTCTGCAAACTAATTTAAATATACATTCCAGGTAAATTTACCTTAATCAGGGGTCAGTCCAAATATTAATTTTTGGGTTCCTTTTTTGTGAAATTTTTATTTATTTTTGTTTAGAATAAAATATTTTTGTGAGAAAGTGTGTAAAATCTTTCATTTTTACAATCGTTGTATATAATGTTTAATATCAAGTTTAATAGAGTTTCTTTGAGCTAATTTAAGGCATTTATTTAAAAATAATACTGAAAACATGAAAATACTTTATAAAAAGTATCATTTTTATAAAACAAAGTCTTGTAAAAAAAGGCTCATATTATAAATTTGAATTTTATGTGTCCCATTTCATGGATTTGAGTTTTGTGAAGGGTCCATTTTCACGTATTTGAATTTTGTGTAGGATCTCTTTTCACGGATTTGAATTTTGTGTAGGATCTCTTTTCACGGATTTGAATTTTGTGTAGGATCTCTTTTCATGGATTTGAATTTTGTAAAGGGGCCGCAAAAGGGATCCAAATTTTGTTTGGATCAACCCCTGCCTTACGTTAATGTAATACACTGTAAAAAGTAAATCTGAAAGGCTGCAATGTGCATTCCGAAATATATTCGGTTTATCAAAAGGATGAAAATAAGGTATTTGAATTTAAATTTAGGTAAATCTGAAGTTTAATTTGATTTTTTTTTTTTTTTTTTTTTTTTTTTTTTAAATCTATGCTATAAAATAAATGGAAATTTAAGTTGTAATGATTAAGACATGATATAACATTTTAATAATTAGAACTGATCGATGTGTTTAATTTTTTTGTTTTAATGAATTTGAGTTAATATAATTTGATTACAACTTTTTCACATTTGGTATACAAAACATGAAGTTTAGCATTTTCTTATAATTTTTTTGTTGCGATTCAGCGGCTAAAAATTTACCAGTGAATTAAATAAATACAATGCAAACTGTACTTTTCCAAGCCAATTGGTCAAATTAATTCTGTTGATTTCAAATCATATAAAAAAAACAAAAGTAAGTGATTAAATCTATAAACTACTTAACACTTGTTGCTCTCAGAGAAGTTTTTATTAGAAGTATAATTTTTCAAGATGTATTTTTATGTGTTGCACTTTTTTTTTTTTTTTCTTTATTTATGTAAAATGAAATCAAAATAACTAAGTATTTTTATTTTAGGTTTGCATATTGCACTTTCTTGAAAGTCTTTCAGACTGTTGATGAAGAGGAAAGTCATATGTTTGAAAATATTATTTTATCTGGACATATCAAAATAAATTGTATGATAATTAGTATACTCTAAAAATTGTAATATGTAACATTTAATTAAGTTTTACTGTTTTCAATAAAAAGTATTTGCTATTTTTGAAATGTACATTTATTTTTTGCATCTTTTTTTAGACTGTAATGCATTTTACCAGGGTTGCAGAAATTTTTTTTATTCCCAACATTTCCCCCAATCTATATAAAAGTTTCTCCAAAATGGGGAAACTATTTTAACTATGATTTTTGTAATTCATTGTTTAAACTGATATCATTTGTATATTTTTCTGTAAATATCCCCCCCCCCCCTCCGATCCTAGATCACTGGATTGGACATATTTTGCACCCCTGCATTTTACTTTTGTATCCAGATGTAGGTGTCTTAAAAAAAATAAGGGAATCATTTTTTAATTGTATTCTGTAGGTAAGAATTGTATTACTCCAATGGCAAATTAGGTTAAATTGTATAATTATGTCTATTGTCTTTACAAAATATAAAATTAATTTATTCACAATATAAGATTTAATAATAGTTTTCAATTTTACATAGATTAATTGTTAATAGGAGTTAATGGAGAAAAGCTCCAAGACATTCTAGGAAAAGTATACATGTTTATTGAATTTTTTTATTTTTCCGACTGAGTGAAAATAATGCCTGGACCGGGAGTCGAACCCCGGACCTTTGACTTACAAGGTCAAGGCTTTACCAATTGAGCTATCCAGGCCGACAACCGGTCGGCATTACTCACTCAGACAACCTTTAGGCAGAAAAAATGTCTAAATGTTGTCTGAGTGAGTAATGCCGACCGGTTGTCGGCCTGGATAGCTCAATTGGTAGAGCCTTGACCTTGTAAGTCAAAGTTCCAGGGTTCGACTCCCGGTCCAGGCATTATTTTCACTCAGTCGGAATAATAAAAAATTTCAATAAATATGATTTTCTTCCCAATCAGTTGATTATGTGATAAAAAAAAAAAAAAAAAAAACTTTTGTAAAAGAAAATTAGTTTGAAACTAAGAAGCTAGCAAGATACAAATATATCCTTAAGGAGGTTTTTTTTTTTTTTTTTTTTTTTTTTTTTTAAATCCATTTTCTTTTATTTATTTATTTATTTATTTATTTATTTTTTTTTTTTTTTTGAGAAATTAAATTTTATATTTCTAGTTTTAAATGGGATATTACCTCCCTATTTTTGAAAGGGGTTATTAGTACAATTAACTCTGATAAAATTCAAATTCTATTCATTTTTAGAATAGAGAAAGGAGTTCATGACTTGCTTATAAACAGGTTTTTTTTTTTTTTTTTTTTTTTTTTTTTTTAATAGGAACAGTGATAAGAATTTCAAAATTTTTATCAACCAAGGATTTCATTTTTTTACAGGACTACAATATATGATACATAATCTGCAATAGCGTATCGTGAATGAACTTTTGGGTATGCTTCATACAGGTGGCTAGAAACAGCACATTATTATGAAAAGCTCCTCTTCTGTTTGACTGTTAAAATGTCGCCATATCTATGTTGCTTCTCAAAACAAGCAAGTTAAACAAAAGATGATTAAATATCCATTTTAATGTATTGTATCTAATTACCCAAGTGGAACATACTGAAAGTGTCACTTATGAGATGTCACCGATAGTCTGTATCGGATAATAACAGCTTAAAAAGATAATAAAATTTAAGTAGTTGCCTATCCAAATACTAAAGAAGAGTTTTTTTTTTTTTTTTTTTTTTTTTCTTTTACAATTTTACACTGTTTATTAAAAAAAAAAAAAAAAAAAAAAAAAAAAACACTCGTCATGTCAAAAGAATAACTTGCAACTGCGGAGTGAACAAACATTTTCCCAGCCCTTCATATAAACATTTTATCATTGCATATTACTTCAGCATCTCATTTTTTCCCACCTCTCTCTTTCATTGAAATAATGTGGTGAAAATTTACTCTCTATTTCTCGTGTGTATTTCCTGGCTGTAGTGTTGAAAAGCAATTTACAAAAGCATACATTTTCTGATTTATATAAGATTTCATTTGTATTTTTAAATTAATTACATTCAATTGTCATAGTTGCCATCTAAATTTATTTTGTAACCTCGTTAACGTGAACACATTTAATGTGAATTACTTTTAACATGAACTGTTTCCATAATCCCGTTGCTACTGATAACATGGACATTTTTTCTCCCTAGAGAATCACGTTAACGAGGTTCAGCTGTATTTTTAAAAATCTAAAGATTGGGTAAACGGATCAGTGAAAATGTGTATATACCAGTAAAATCTTAAAATCTCTGGTCCTGCACTTAATTTTCTTAATTTTTAACTTTGTTAGGTCTATTTCATTATAAATCAATAGTTTGAATTACATTCTCACATAATTTTTAATTTGATTACATTATAATTCAGCAACTGTTATGTAGATATTTTTAGTTATGAAATTTAACTTTCTTTAAATTTTAAGCATAAAAAAAAAAAGAAAAAAAAAAAAAAATACAATCTTATATGTTATCAGACTTGATATGAAAATTTGAATTTTCTATTCTATATAGTATAAAAATTTTGCTGATATATTTATAAAAGTTAGATAAAATAAGACAGCAGATTGATTTATATTCCTTTCAATCTATTACGAGTAATATAAGAATTTAAATGAACTCATTTGCTAAAAATAGTCAGTTTAAAAAAGGAGAGTTAAATAAATAAAAATTACAAGATAAAAAGATCTTTTTATATACCATGTTTTTAAATTTTCTGTTGAATCATATAAACGCTACCGAAGGCAGCGGGAACCCGGAGCAATTGGATAAAAGTAAAAAAAAATTCATTGCTCTCGTGTTTTGAGCTATTATAAAAGTTTCAAATGTCTAGCTAGTCGGGAAGTTAGTGAAAAATCGATTGCAAGCTGTGTACTGGTAAAGCTGCCGAAGGCAGCAGGAACCCGAAACATTTGGTTAAAAATGTTTTAAAAATGCATTTTCACCGTATTCTGAACTATTCTGAAAGTTTCAAATGTCTAGCTAGTCGGGAAGTTAGTTAAATAAATTTTCTGTTGAATCATATAAACGCTGATGAAGGCAGTAGGGACCTGAAACAGTTGACTAAAAGTATAAAAAAAAAATGTATTGTCACTGTATTCTGAGCTATCCTGAAAATTTCAAATGTCTAGCTGGTCGAGAAGTTAGTGAAAAATCGATTACAAGCTTTGTACTGGTAACGCTGCCGAAGGCAGCAGGAACCCGGAGCAGTTGGTTAAAAATATTTAAAAAATGCATTTTCACCGTGTTCTGAACTATTCTGAAAGTTTCAAATGTCTAGCTAGTCGGGAAGTTCGTTAAATAAATTTTCTGTTGAATCATATAAACGCTGCCGAAGGCAGTGGGGACCTGAAACAGTTGACTAAAAGTATTAAGAAAATGTATTGTCACCGTGTTTTGAGCTATCCTGAAAGTTTCAAATGTCTAGCTAACCGGAAAGTTAGTGAAAAATCGATTGCAAGCTTTGTACTGATTACGCTGCCGAAGTCAGCGGGAACCCGAAACAGTTGACTAAAGGTATTGAAAAAATGTATTTTCACCGTGTTCTGAACTATAATGAAAGTTTCAAATGTTTACCTAGTCGGGAAGTTAGTTAAATAAATTTTCTGTCGAATCATATAAGCGCTGCCGAAGGCAGCGGGACCTGCAATAGTTGACTAAAATTATTAGAAAAATGTATTGTCACCGTGTTGTGAGCTGTCCTGAAAATTTCAAATATCTAGCTAGTCGGTAAGTTAGTTAAAAATCGATTGCAAGATTTGTCCCTGACAAACACACAAATAAACAAACAAACACACAAACAAGAATCGTAGTTAATAAAAACAATGTAAAATAATAATTTTAATTTTCACTTTGAAGGTATATATTTAAAAACAAGATTTAAATATGAGACATATGGTATAAATTACTAGTGCTCTACCACTGAATTATTTAGTCGATATCAGACAATGTAAGCTGTAGTAATCACTTATAAAAGAGCTTACAGATCACATTAAAAAAATGTTCTGTTTCATATGAGTAATTCCTGCAAGTCAGATATTGGCTAAGTTTTTCAGTAAGTACAAAACTGACGCAGTCAGAGGTTCTAAGTTTGAATCTTAGCCAAGTCACTTTTCCATTTTGCTAAAGATAATTCACTTTTAGAAATGTGTATAAATCATGTTAAGAATTTGTAGTCAGATAATTATGCCCGCAAACAATCAAATATTTATTACAATGTGCTATAAGGAGTAAGGACATATCAACATCAACAAATAAAAATGCTGTTTTTATATATTATATTGGTTTTCGTATATTTCTTTTATGTACATTGAGATTTATTTTTCAGACTTCATAATTTTTTTTATATAATTACAATTTAGAGTAAATAAGATATTTTTTCTTCTTTGAGAAATTTATATATTATAACATTTAAAGGAAAAATTATCTTTTAGTCTATTAATTTGTTTCAGAAATATATTTATTCTTTTGAAAGTAATAAGATATTGAGAATATAGCACTTTTAAACAAGTAATTTCATGATAATTTATAAATTCTTTTGATTAAAATTTAAACTTTTTTTAATATATATATATATATACATATATATATATGGGTCGTTTCTCAAGAATTTTCTGTCATTTAGGTTAAACTCAAGGAGTTAGGAAAAACACCAAATTAAAAAAAAAATCTTTTAGGGTGAATAAACGCATCCTAAATTGAAAAAAGAATTAATTATTAGTATGTTGCAATTATAATTAATTTATTAATAAATTAATTATAATTGCAACATATTATTAATTAATTCTTTTTTAATTTAGAATGCGTATAAATTAATTATAATTGCTACATATTAATAACTAATTCTTTTTTCAATTTAGAATGAATTTATTCACCCTAAAAGATATATTTTATTTGAGTAAAAATAAAACCAAATAGCCTAAAAAATATCATTTTTTTTAATTTGGTGCTTTGTTCCTAACTCCTTGAGTTTAACCTAAATGACAGAGAATTCTTGAGAAACGACCCTATACATTTTCACACTTCGTTGGCCAACGGTTGCTTTTGGCCGCCAGACCTCGGTTGAGCCAACCGTTGGGTGACAGTTGGGCCAACAGTAGAACGGTTAGAAAAACTGGCCTAACCGTAACCCAACGGTCTGCCAACTGTGGTCCAATGGTAAGCCAACTGTGGCCCAATGGTTACTCAGCCGTGGCCCAACGGTTATCCAACCGTGTCCCAACAGTTCACCAACCATGGCCCAACAGTTTGCCAACCATGACCCAACCGCTCCATCGTTGGGCCAACCGTCACCCAACGGTTAGCTAAACCGAGGGCCGAAGACCAAAACCAACGGTTGCCCAACGAAGAAGGAAACTGTAGGGCCAACCATTTCGTGTTACTTGGGATATTTATCTTTACAACAAAGTTTTGTATTATACGGTCAGGGTGAAGAGTATCTCGCGGGCCACGAGGGGTTTGGATATCATGTTATTGAAATATCTTTATTTTATTGTAGTTGAGAAAATGATCTCATACTGTTCAGAAATTTGGTTTCATGAATATAGATATATTTTTGATAAATTGAAAAGTATTCAACTCATATTTTTATTACTGATTACTAAGTATTATACCACGGTGTCCACCGATGCTCTTTGTACCCTGGCTGGTATTGTTCCTTTGGGAATTGGTCTTAAGTACAACAAGTATAAAACTCAAGTTCTCGATTGGAAAGAAGATGTGATGAACGAAGACTTTAGTCTTCTCGCTAACGAGTTTACAAAAGATATCACTACTATTTCTCCTCCTTGGGATGTCTTTAACATCACCTGGAGTTACTTCGATTACAACTTTATCGGCAGGGAGAGCGATGTAAACTACTTCTTCACGGACGGTTCAAAATTGGAGGGTAAAGTAGGCTGTGCCTTCCTCCATATCTTCAACAATGCCATCTCTCATTCCGAAAAGTTCAGGTTGCCAGACCACTCTAGTATATTCGAAGCTGAAGCCATTGTCATCTTAGAATCTTTTAAGTTTATAAAGCGACATCGACTTGATAAAACTATTATTATTTCGGATTCCAGATCAACTCTGATGTCTCTCGAAGGCTTCCTCACGAAAAACAAGATTATCAGCGAAATCAAAGATCTCACGAAAGAGTTATATGAAGGGACATCAGATTGTGCTGGATCAAAGCCCATGCTGGTTACGAATTCAACGAGGTGGTGGATGGGTTGGCTAAGGATGCCACCCTCTTGGAAGACATAAGCATTGCCTTACCTAAAAAGAAGAACATCATCAACTTAAAATTCAAGGAGTTAAAAATCAGAGATTGGCAACTAGAGTGGGATAGCTCCGACAAAGGACGACATACATACAGTTTAATTCCGAAGATCGAATCTAGAGGAATTATGGGAAACTTCTACCTCAACCAGATCATCACTAATCCCGGGTTCTTTGGAACATATCAAAATCGTTTTTTCAATAAGAGTTTTCTTTGGTCCTGCAACTCAGGGATTCAGGATATCAACCACGTTGTTTATCGCTGCTTCCTGGTCGACAGCATCAGACTTGAGCATTTTCACAAGGATTATAAAGATGTTCGCTTGTATGTTCTGCTTGCTAACTAAAGAACGAGATTTGGATTACTGCAGATTGTGAAATACTATTGTAATATTTTATTTACTAGCTTATAATTATTGTGTTTCGATGTTGTTTATTTGTTTTTCTTTGTGCTTATAAGTTTTAAGAAATTTTATCTTATGTTTAATAAGTATTGTATCTTGTACTGTTTTATTTTGGATGGGGTATTAGGTTTCTCTTCTTCGTTTTGGTGAACAGGTTGTTCGTGCCCCTGACCTGGCTTTATTATTTAGTTTTTAGCCTTGTCCCTGCCCCTTCCCCTACTGTCTGTAAACTTTATATACATTTGTTATTTTTAGTTTTAATATTAGTTTAGATTATATTTGTTTTTCGTTGCTTTTCTTTTGTTGCCTTCTTGTCGGGGTGGTTCTTGGTGGGTTGTGGTGCGGTGCCGCTCGCTGCGGCTTTGCCTGGGTGTTCTGCGGGGTTCGGTGCTCGTACCTCGCACCTGCTGGGGGGAACGGGCCTTCGCTCGGCTCCTTGGGGCCAAGCTCCGGCCAGCTCCGGCTGGCGCGCTGGTGTCGTTGTGGTGTTTGAGGCGTCTCACAGTGGATCGAAGTATAGGCAGTGGCGAACATAGGAAGGTTATGGTATTATTATTATCTATGTATGATGTTTTTTGTCACATTTCGATTTAAATATGTATATATGTATGATACTAAAAGCGATTCTATGATTTTTTTAACCCTTTATAAGGCCACAGGGATATTTTCCACACCAAATTTGTTATCATTTTATTCAATTGGCACCATTTTTTTTAAAAATAATGATTCCTGTGTATATTTTTTGTAGAAAAATATCAGTATAAATATTATTTTTATAATATTGGTGCGAAAAAAAATAAAAAAAATAGTCATTTGTGGGAATTCTGCTTATGCTAATACAATGGGTTATGAGAAGTTTGCGATTAACTAAGCGAATAATGTGTCAAAATTAAAATTAATTATTTCTCATAAGCTAAATATATTTTTTTTTACACCAATTTTTATTCGTGAAATTAGTTTAATGTACCATTTGAGGAAAAATTGGCATTATAAAATGGATAAACGGTATCATATTTTTTTGCTGCAAACAGGAATTTAGAAACATACGTGATAAAGAAACAAATGTTGCAAAAACGAAGAGAATAAAAGGAAATAAATAAAAATTTCGAGAAGAAAATCTACATTCATAACACAATTACAGTAATTTCTGGTAGATAAGCCGCAGGTAAGATGTGTCATTTTTCCACCAGAAATTTTATTTAATAGAGAAATATACACTTTTTCGAAGGAAGAGCTCGTACAAATATAAATTTATTTATCAATTGAAATTTCTGGTGCAAAACTGGATTATATAACCTACGGGGTATCTACCAGAAATTACGGTAATTTAGCACATAATGTTAAATATGTCATCACATTACTGCTTCTTTTTTCTTTCTTTTTTTAAGTAGTATTTCAATTGAAAACTCATGCAAGCATTTACTGACAAACTCTATGAAAAATTCACATTTGTCTTTATTTTTATTGCACAGAAACTTTTACTTTAAATCGTAATATGGGATTATAATATTTAATTTTAACATTTAGTAATCGAACACTAAATATTTATTTAATTTTAACATTTTATAACATATCACAGCAACCATTTACATTTCCCCCCTTTTTTTGGGTCCAACGGTACTTTTCAGTAGCTTTAAAGTAAAATTAATTATTTCATTAAATATTTAAAAAAATAAGAAATAATTTCTGGTTTAGTAAATCTATTTTAATCATCTAATTTCTATAATATTTTCACTATAAAAATTTTAATATATTTTCTGTCATTAATGAATACAGTTATTCAGATAAATTTCTCGATTGATAATTTGGCGGTAAACAGAAGAAAAATTTATTTCTCTCCAAAAGTGGCGATTTGTGGCGAAAATCCTTTTCACAGATTAAAATGTATACTTTTGTGAGTAGTAAAATGTGCTTGAAATTTTGGACAATTTTGAAAAAAGTTACAAAAAGTTACACAACTTATAAATTTAATTTTGTTGTTAATTTTATATTCACATTTCATGCGTGAATAACAACATAAAAAACCAACAAAATGTTGGCAGAAGTACCTTAAACTTTTATTAGGACATTATTAAAGGTATTTTTATTTCATATTTTTTCATAGTTATCTTAAGTGCCACTTGATGGCTCTTCAAATAAAGTCACTGAAATTCATCGAAAAATCTTATTTCTGAAAGTTTTCGTTTTTAACTTATTTATATATAATAAAACTTCGTGTAATTGAAGAAATAACCATATATTTGTATTTTTTAGACACTCTTTTAAATTATTTCACTGCAAAATATCAGTTATTTAGAGATTGATTTTTGGGCCTATGTTCGTATTTTAACATTGTTCGATCCACTGTGCGTCGGTGTGTCTGAGCCTGTCTGGGCTCCTGCTGTGGGGATGCTGTGGTTTCGACAAGACAGTTTTTTACTCGGGTGCCTTCGGGCGGGGTGAGTCACAAGTATCTTACGCAGAAGAGAAATGACACAAACATAACACACACACACACACACACACACACACACATATATATATATATATGTGTGTGTGTGTGTGTGTGTGTGTGTGTTATGTTTGAAGCTCCGTTAAAGCTCGAAATCCGTTAATGTGCAGACTAACTAAATTGACCCGTTAAACTGCGGAATCTAGAGTTTTCCGCATTTTAACTAGGTAATCTGTACATTAGTGGCTTCTGTGTCGTTAAAGTTGAAATGTTTGTTTCAAACCTTAGTTTTTTTACATTCACTATAACGTGAAACAGTCATGTGATACAGATATGCGAATGATCTTCAAACACAAACTAAAACTTTTATCCCTTCCGTTCCGCTATGATAAAAATAAAAATAAAAGATGAACGGTAAACGCATAACGTGGAGCATCGAAGCCATGCTTAGGTTTCTTATTATGACCATCACAAGTAACAAGTAAGTTATAATTGTTTTAATTTTGATTTTATTTCTTCTCTTTTTTAATTCTGTCAATATAAGTTTGATAAGGGTCTGCATTTTATTAATGAAATCTAATCTTAAGTAAAAGTTCTCTCTCGTTAAACTTCATTTTGAATTATGAATATTAAATTTACAACACAGTAACTATTTCCTCCCGAAATAAAACTATTAAACCACAAATTTTTAAAACTAATTTATTTCAAAATTGATTTAAATTACTATTACTTCCTGAAAAAAAAGAAAGAAAAAGATTTATTAATTTTTAACTCTGAAAAATATGTCATTCATATTATGGCATTATTTAATAAATACTTAATATGAAATTTTTATGCAAAAAAAAAAAAAAAAAAGTAATGAAATGCTAAAATGCATTTCATTACTTTTTTTTTTGTTTTTGTTTTTGTTTTTTGTTTTGTTTTGTTTCTTTCAATTTCAAGTTTCCTTTATATATATGTTTTATATATCAGGATTATATTTATTATTTTTTTTTTTGTTGTTCGCTTTTTCAGATAATTTCGTTGTAGTTTATCACATAAAATGTGTTAATATATATATATATATATTAATCGTAAAATTATTTGTTAAACATGTACAGATATATGCATACTGCAAAATATAGTTTAATAAAGCATTGGAAAACTGTCATTTTAATTTTCATGCGTTCTAAAAATTATTAAACAGTTTTAATTATTTGAAGTACATCTTAAATAATGCTTCTGATTTGTCTAATTTAATATTTCTTTAGCGAATTAAAAAATTGGTTCATAACTTTTTTTAAAAAATAGTAATAGCAATATGAGTTGTTAATAAAACATTTTTTTTTAATTTAAATTATTAAATATTTTTATTTTGAAAAGAAATCGTTACTGTATTACATTTCTAACATTTATTTATAAAATAGAATTTATTGAAAGCTATTAAAGTTATTTTATTTCATATTAAAAGTGTATAACATCTTCAAAATTATATAGACAGAATAAAAAAGATGAAATAAATAAAAAAATTAAAACAAATATAACTTTAAAAGACATAAAAATTAAAACATATACAGATTAAAATAAGTAAAGAAAGAAAAGAAAAGAAAACTATTTTTTTTTTTTCCGAATGAAAAAAACAAAAAACAAAAAAAACAAATACAACACAGCGTGCTGTAAAATTACACCACCAGAGATCTTATTTTCACTTTAACGAGTGCCTAGTTGGTAATGTGCAGAATATCTAGGTAATTCGCAGATTACCTAGGTAATTTGAGGAATGAAACAATTTTCTTCACTTTAACGGATCATCCTAGTTAATGTGCAGATTACCTAGCTAATCTGCAGATTAACTGATTTCTGCACTTTTTAGCGGTAACATATATATATATATACATATACAAAGCGCATTCCAAAGCGCATTCCATGAAAACTGAGAGTAAAATCATAAAAAATCAAGAAATATATTTACAGCAAAAAATACATCATTCTTTTTCAAAATACCTTCCGTCAGATGATATGCAACGGTCCCATCGTTCATCAGTTTTTAAATTATTACAAACACAAAAGGTATAAGTCAATTTTTCTGCAGTGCGGCTTTTTTTTTTTTTTTTTTGTCGCTTATTGTGCATCCAGAATGAATTGGCGGAATGTCTCATAATGGCTTTCTCACACATCAAGTGTTGTTTGATTATACGTATTAGAACCTGAAATATAATCTTCCCTTAAGCTGAGGAAATCTCTGTATGGAAGCGCCACCTGTTGAGCAATTAGTACTAAAAGTTGATTCGCAGTAACTTATGTCAAGGTGCATTCACTTAATTTTTATTTTGCACAGTAGTTCCTGAGATATAATCCTTCTTTAAACTCTGAACATCGCTGCACAGCAGCGCCACCTGTTGAGTAGTTGACTCTAAAAATTGATAAGCACTAACATATGTCAAGCTACATCTACATATAAAATTTTATGCATTTTTATGCAATAGTTCCTGAGATATAGCCTTTTCTGAAATTGTGAAAATCGCTGCATAGCTGCGCCACCTGTTGATCGTTTGATACAAACTGATGATACCACTAATTTAAATCAATTAGGTTCTAATGGGAACCCAAAGGAGAAGAAGACAATGGGAACCATAAGGAGAAGAACGCAATGGGAACCCAAAACGAGCTTTTGAGTGATTTAAGTATTTTTTTTCCTTTCTTTTTTTAATAAAGCGATATAGAAAAGAGTTTCCTTAAATATAATGACCAGCGAAGCGGGCAAAACCTGGTAGTACTCAATAAAACTGTCTTTTTTTGTATATTTAGTGTTCGTTTTCTCTAAGATGAAATTAATTTGTATTCATCATGTTAGATAATTTTAATATATAATAGTATTAATAAATTATTTGCCCTTAGTGAATTTGTATAAGAAAATATAAGAAAGTCTTGTGATGGCCACAACATACCAGTTTTTAATTAAAAGAAATGAACTGCAAGAATCTACATCTATAAAGGCAGATCTCTTGACTGACTTGCTTGATACTCAGCAATGCCCAGTCAAACTAATGGAGATACACATGTAGAATTTTATGAGATTATTTCCTTAGTGATGATATTTAAGAATCTATTTTTTTAAGTTTTCCCCAAATGGAGGGACAAAATGTGTTTCTCGCATTTCCTACCATATCTCAATGAAAGAAAACAAGAAAGAAAAAAAAAAAAAAAAAAAAAGAAAGAAAAAAAAAAAAAAACAGACATTCAAAAACCGGATATCCGGCATATTAATCGGATACCCGGTGGTTTTGATCCGGATATTCGACGGCATTTCGGATATTGAAAAATCAGCCGGATACCGGATATTTTCCATATATCCAGTCCATCCCTAATATATATGTGTGTGTGTGAGTGTACAGGCGAACTCGGTTATAATGTCATTCAAGGAAACCGAAACATTTCTCTCACTGTAACCGAGTGACATAAATAATAAGTTTTATTTGGAAACAAGTGAAAACGCTCTATCTAACTGACATGACATTAAAAATAAAAAGTTTCTGTGCTACTTTTTCCAGGGCTATTTTTTTCGAGATTTAACAAAAATCGTACAGCTATTTCCATGTACAGTCGGTAAAAAAAGTGTCCGAACACCAAAAATTCCTGTGTAAAAAAAAGTACACTTCATACGGTTTTGTTTAATAAATCCTTGTCGAATCCTGTTCTTAGTCAGTGTAAGAACATAATTCAATAATGATTTATTTAATAAAACCGTATGAAGTGTACTTTTTTTTACATAAGAATTTTTGCTAGTGTCCGAACACTAGCAAAAATTCCTATATAAAAAAGTACACTTGATACAGTTTTGCTAAATAAATCCTTGCCGAATCCTGTTCTTAGACTGACTAAGATCAGGATTCGACAAGGATTTATTTAACAAACTACTACTTTTTTTACTTCCATTACCCTACTACCGTAGGTAATGAAAGTATTGTATTCGGTCTGAAAATTCGATATCGGGTTTTCACCTGATTTATACGTTTTCAGGTACCCTGAGTCCAAAAAAGTGGTTTTTGGCAATTGGTCAGTGTGTATGTGTGTGTATGTATGTATGTGAAGAATCTTCTGGCTATTATAGCTCAGAAACTAATAAAGATAGAGCTACGAAACTTTAGAATTGAAATACGTGTGGTGTACAGATGAAATTTCCAAATTTTGGTGAAAATTGAAAAACCGGAAGTGAGACATCGGAAACTGGAAGTGGGACCGTAAGTCCGTATCTCAAAAACGGCTGTAACGATTTTCTTCAAACTTGTTATATAAACACTCTATTAGATGTCCTTTCGATTGATATAGTTGGTTAGTTCAGGAAAATTTATAGGCGTCCTGTATAAATAGCTCAATTTCAGGCCTCGCAAAGGCGTTCCTTTAAAAACGGTTGTACGGATTTATTTCAAACACGCCATTTTAACTCACTTTTAAATATGCTTTTGTATGTAATTATTGTTTTCCTGTCAATAATTGAGTTTAACCGGAAGTGGGACATCGGAAACCGGAAGTGGGACCGTAAGTCCGTATCTCAAAAACGGCTCTAACGATTTTCTTCAAACTTGCTATATAAACACTCTATTAGATGTCCTTTCGATTGATATAGTTGGTTAGTTCAGGAAAATTGATAAGCGTCATGTATAAATAGCTCAATTTCAGGCCTCGCAAAGGCGTTCCTTTAAAAACGGTTGTACGGATTTTTTTCTCTTATTTTTTTACCTCGCTGTATGTAAGCTTCGTTTTATATGTCTTTATAAGTTTCTCTTACCGGAAAAATTTTATGTTTTTCTTCTTTAGGTCACTTTTATGTTTTCTGATTACATTATCTCTCAAAAATGCATATAATACGTGTGATAGTGGGTAATGGAAGTCGTGTGGTTGTTTCACACCAGATTTTTTATATAGGAATTTTTGCTAGTGTTCGGACACTTTTGTTACCGACTGTAGCTCATAATTATTTGTGCCAATATACGATTTATCTAGACAACACAATGACGTCCAAGTATTATTAGACACCATATATGGAAGACTTAAGCTACTGTTTACCCACCACCCCCATAATAAATAAATGAATTCTAATAATTTGCTGGGTTGCAAATCTTTTGTCATTATGTGTGAGTGTGTGTTTGTTTGTGAGTATTAATTTACGATACACAATTTTTGTTCTTTAACTTAAAACAGGAAAAAAAAGCAAGAAGAAAAAAATAGCAATTTTGAATCTTACAAAGTCTGGGGGGAGTCAGCGAAAACTCTAGGGGGGGGGAAGGGAGCAGGCCCCCATTGAACTTTACCTCGTTACTTCAATGCATTAAACTGTTAATCTGATAAATTTATTAGAAAAGGAATATTTATTATAAAGAAATAAGCCTTCAGAAAACAGAACTCAAAGTTCTAAGAATTTAAACCATGTAAATTAAAATATCTTCTCACTTGGAAATTAAAATTACTACTCTTTTTTACAATATACAATTATTTTAATGTAATTCAGGTGCGTAGCTTGAGGTGGGATGGGGTGCTAGTATGCGCTAGTATTTTAGTTCTTTTCCCTACTTTAATAATCTGGTGTGGCAATCACATGGCTTTCTCTTATCTTGTAATTCTATTTTATTAAAACAGACTACAAAACAAGGGATCAGATAACAAGTATTAATTGTATATAAAACTACGTTAAAAATAATTCAAACCAGGATTTGACAAATAACTCCTTATAATTGTGCGTGTGTCTGGGAGAGGGGGGTTACCTCCCACTCAAGTCGTGTTTGAATATTGCACCTACATTTATGTAGAATAGAGCAGACGCACGTGATGCCACTGCGATGAACATTGACAGATGATTCCGCACGTGCTTTAGAATGTAGGCAAAAATGGGGATAAAGCACCATTGCTTAACGTCACAGGTTTGGCTACATGTACTTCCATTTCTCTAATATTTTTAACAAGTTTTACATTTATGCTAAGATTTAGCCATTGTTATTGCTTATTATATAAATGAATCAATGTGAATTTAAAAATCTCTATTAAAATACTTTTAATAATAAATAAATAAATAAATATTAATATATATATATATATGGGAGATTATAAATAATAATAATAATAATAATAAAAGAATTAGTTAATATAAAAATATAATTAAAAATGATTGCACTTATTAAAAATCAAAATGTTTAATATTTGTTTAATAGAACTATTTGAGATTTTAATTGAAAAATCTATTTCTAAATACTTTTAATGTAAACATATTTTTTTCTTTGGGAGATTATAGAAAAAAGTAGCTAAAGAATCATGTAATATAAAAATATAATTAAAAAATATTGCATTTATTAAAAATCAAAATGTTTAATAATAAAATTAATTTGTTTAATAGAACTATTTCAGCTTTTAATTGAAAAATTTATTTCTAAATACTATAAATACTATATAATATTGTTTTTTTTTTTTTTTTTTTTTGCCTGTAAATAATTAAAGATTAAAATAAATAAACAAATAAATAAAAATAAAAAATCTAGAAAATTAATTTAATTAATATATATATATATATATATATATATATATATATATATATATATATATATATATATATACATTAATAATTAAATAAAATTAGTTGAGATTGTTTAGTATTATTGTTTCGGCTTTTAATAGAAAAATCTTTATTAAAATATATTCTTTTCTATGATTGATAATAATAATAATAATAAAAGCTAGTTAAAAAAAATAATTCAATAAAATATTCTAATTAAAAAAATATTTATTAAAAAAATATTTTTTTATGATTAAATTAGTTCAAATTACTTTATACTATTTTTTTGATCTTTAATTAAAAGGCCTATTTCAGTAGCCGAGCGGTTCTGCTCTCCAAGTTGATAGATTGGTGTTAGTGTTTGGGAATAAGGCCGATTGACTACACTAGGGTCCTAGGCCTGAAAGGGGGTGCCTTCCATGGAGGTCTTTCTAAGGGTTCCTAGCCCGTATTTACGCATGTTTCTGAGAAAACCACGGAAAATTCCGGATGGCTAGATCGACGAGCGTTACCTGGGATCGAACCCAGCACCTCACGTCTGCCAGCTTTGAGCGCAGATCCGCTCAGCCACTAGTGGGATCTGATTGGCTTCTTTCACCGTGTTCGATCCAAGGTCCCACATTTCAACCTAGACGTTTGCAATTTTCCATGGTTTTCTCTGAAACTCGCGTATATACAGACCAAGGCTCATTAGAAATAATTCTCATGAAGGGCATTTCATCCAAGCTTAGCACCTGTATATCGTCAATAGGCTTTAACGCTTAAACCACAACCACCAAAATATTTTTAATTAAAAAACTTTTTTTTAAATAAATTATTATATATAAAAAATAATAATTAAAAAATCATTTAATAATACATTCAAATTGAAAATAATTTAATTATTAAAAATGTAAAATTATAATAAAAAAATAATTGAAATTCCTTATACATAGCTGCCAAGTTTTTTAATTTATTCCAGAATGTTCTTAGCTCCGCAATTTTTTCACACTGTAACCTTTGTAGAAAAAATTTCTTCGATATATAATTACGATTAAATATTAAGAAAATCACTCTAAAGATATTACGGTGTGAAAAAGCGGCGGGACTAACAACATTCCAGAATAAATTAAAAGACTTGGCAGCTATGTAATACTATTGTTTGAGCTTTAAAATGAAACACTTAATTCGAAATGCTCTTAAACATAAAAAAATATATTTTTTTTCTATAACTGATTATAGAAATAAGGATCTAATTGAAATTGTTTTATTTAAAAAAAACTTTCAAAGAAAGAGTAAATTAATTATCTAAGGACTAAATGAATTAAGAAAAATATAAATTTTAATAATTAAATTTGTTGCGATTCCTCAATACAATTGTTTCTGCTTTCGTTAGAAAAAAAAATATTTTAAAACACTTTTAATATTAAAAGATTTTATTTTCTATGAATAATTATTAAAAAAAAAAAAAAAAAAAAAAAAAAAGGTGGGAGGTAGTTAAAAAATTAATTAATGAAATATTCAATTAAAAAACTAATTTATTTATTAAAAATGTAATTTATTATAATTAAGTTAGATGAAATTGCAGAATACAATTATTTGGACTTTTAATCAATAAGCCCAACAGTACCAAAGTGTCCACGTTGGTAGACAGGAAGTTTCGGGTTCGATCCCAGGTCATGGTTGTCGACCCTCATGTTCTCAGTCGGGTTTAACACCTAAACTACCACCACAAAATTAATTTTAATATAAAAAGTTATTTTAATCACTAATTATACAAAAAATAATTAATAATATAATATAATTAAAAACTTAATTAATTATCAAAAATATTTTTTTTATGATGAATTTAGATCAGATTACTTAATATTACGGTTTGAGCTTTTAACAGAAAAACTATTTCAAAATACTTTGTAATATAAAAAGATATCATTTGGCATGATTATAGAACAAAGAACTAATTAAAATTATATTATTTAAATAATCTAATTCATAAATTTTTACATTAAAATATGTATGATATATACTAATTAAATTAGCCGAGCTTTCTCAGTACTATCCTTTAGGCTATTATTCGAAAAATGTACTTCAAAAGGCATTTACATAAAAAAGATTTTTTTCTATTAATTATTATAGAAAAATATAAAAAAATATTTTATCAAAAATTACAATCAAAAATTAATTTAATTATAAAAAATAGAGTTTTTTAATAATTAAGTTAATTGAGTTTTCTTTTTCGCTATTCTTTCAGCTATTTTTTTTTTCAAAAGATTTTAAAAAATATATATATTTATTTTTTTCTTTGAGTTATTAAAAAAAAACAAAAAAAAAAAAAAAAAAAAAAAAAACTATGATTTTTTTTTTTTTTTTTTTCAACAACTTGGCAGTAAAAATATAAAAAAAATTTCTTTTAAAAATGAAAAGTCAATTTAGAACAACATACTTTGGCATCATGAACTATATTAGCCCTTTATCAATATGCATAAATTTTTTAAAGTGATAATGACGTCAGTTCTTGTAAGATGTATGATTTTTTTATTGTTCAAGTTTAATTAAATGCATTTATTTTTACGCCGAAAAAAAAAAAAAAAAAAAAAAACTTGTAATTCTTTTTTGGTAACAATTAAATTATAGCTAACTAAAATTGAAATGGCTAATATAATGCTAATATGAAGTTATTATTTACACATTTTAATTAATTAAAAGAAAACTAATCAAACATTCGAAAATCGGGTTTCGAGGTGCACAAAGACCCCTCGGAGGGCACCTTCGTGTCGAAACACGTGACTGTTCAAACTACCGTCTTTGCGCTACGCTGTCCACACACACACACAAACACACACACACACACACACACAAACATTGCATTATATATATATATATAAAGATTAGTATTGTTATTGTTGTTCGTAATGTTTCATAATGTATTTATATTTTTAAATATAATAATATTAATAATAAATATAGAGAAAGGAGGAGATTTTACCTTTAAGTGAATAAATTATAAAAAAGTAGTACGATGTGACCACACCACAAGACTTTCTTCTATATAATTTTACCGAAAATTCATGCAATGAAAATTATTTATTAAATTATAAAATTATTTTTCATTATAAATGCAGATGATTTATATCTGGCAGAATTATATGACTTAATGCCGACAAAAAATCATTTTTTTTTTTTTTTTTTTTTTTACCAATATCAAAAGAAATGAGATTTTTTTCTTAAAAAAAGAAAGAAAAAATCTATAACTTTGTTTTAAATTACCACAGACCTGTTCAACCATTCGTCTTTAAGGTATTGACGAGATTTTCAGAAATATACCCATACTGAATATCCCCCCCCCCCTGCCCAGGTAAGAAGCAACGCTCCCACATGCACAAACCTTTTTTCCTAGTTTACTACTACTCTTATCAATAATTCATATTAATTTTACAGTCACACTTTAAAAATAACTCATTATGTACATTTATACGAAATTTTGTCCCATACTGCCACGTTAAAAATTTTGAGAAAATGGGATCACAGCGTCACTTGTTGAGCGATTGATCCTCAAATCTAATAAGCACCAGTCAGGGTCTGACTAAATACCAATGGCTAAATTTCTTTCATTGATAGATACTTCTCTTCATTTATTTTTATTTTTATTTTTATTTATTTATTTATTTATTTATTTATTTTTATTTATTTATTTATATTTTAATTTAATTTTTATTTTTGAAGATTAATGAAATTTTTCATTACTCAAATATATGTACTTTTGTAAAAGTTATAGTTTTATTAATAAGAATATCTAATAAATAAATCTGAATATGCTCCGGATTCGATGATTTTAATAGTTTATAATAATGATTGCAAAAATGATTGTGCACCATCGTTGTATTTATGTAATTATTAATAGAATTTTAGTTATGTTATTATACTATAACATATTTTAAATGATTTTTGCATAGTAAAATATTTAATCTTTTTGGCGAGAAAAATTCAACAACAAATAGATTGTTTTGAAATAATGTTCATTAAATCTAATGTGCATTGCTAAGGGAATTATGGTGATCGTTTGCGGGATATATCCATTCACGCAGCGATTGCCATGCCTTTAATTATAGCGGTCGGAAAAGCTACCTTGCGATGAACAGGTGTGCATAGATTTAAGAATTCGGTCGCAAGTGCTACGATTTTAACCCCGGTCGCAACTGCGACGTAACCGGAATTACTGCATACAATGGCGGTCGATCAAGATAATCTCTTCTAGTTCAATCACATATCATGAAGATACATAACTTACAATGTAGTAGCGTCATTTTGTGATTAAACATTAAATTAATACTGATTATCTTTGGTTAACCTACCTTAATCTAAAAAAAAAAAATATATATATAGTGGCACGAAATGTTCAATAAGATGGTATGTAAAGGGTAAAAAATAAAATAAAAAATATAGTAATGCGCTATAGAAGCCTTTCAAATATCTTTGTATAGGTGGAGCCACTACTTTCCAAGATAAACTTTACCATGTCAACGTCAACGTGAGTGCTTCGGAGTAGGGCTGGATTATTTATCAATATATCCCTAAGTATCGATATTTTTTTAATATCCCGATAACAATATTTAAGATCTAGCTCCTCCAATATATCCCTTTAACTATATTGCCGAGTTCGCACCCGAGTGAACGAAACTCGAGCGAATGAAACCCGATCAGCCAACATACAACAGCTAACGAGAGCGAAACCGGAAGAAAAAAAGCGCCGAATATCTTATTTTAATACTCATTTTCTACTTTCCTCTAATTACTCACTGATAAACTAGAAAAAATAGCCCCACGCCAAACGATTTCTATTGCAACACATATACATATACTTCCTCATCCTTCATAAACTCAAATCTAAACATCACTGCTTTAAAAAGGCCACCGCATAAAAAAAAAAAAAAAATAATAATAATAATAATAATAAAAAAATTTATTGAAAGCCATCTGCTTTGATTATCCCGTGAATAAGCTGACTTCGTTCAAGGTCACGGTTCTACCCCTTCAGAAAAAATTCATCAGACATACTCCAATATCACAATACCTATAATCAGCAGGTGTGTTTACTGGGAAAGAGATTTGATATTAGTCGAAACGATATATCCCCATCCGAGATATCTATTATGGGTTCTGATATATTACACTATACTGATTTCCCAGATTCCCACTCTACATTCATGCATATCGTAGGTGATGGAAACCACAGAAAAGGCAATATGACGAATGAAAACAATATCTTCTGTTTTAGCTCCTTTCCTGCTATTGGTTCATTGATATCGGTCTATTTCAAAGTGTCGATATAAAATGGCCAATAACATGCTTCAACATGTGTTTAATAAAGATCATCAAAGCCGAACTGATACAGTGATGCCAGATTGGGGATTTTGTCCCCATTTTAGGGAGTTTTGAGGCTTCTGGGGACAATTTTGGAGACCAAATGTTTGTGGGGACTTTTTTGGGGAATTCTAAAATTTTTGGGGACAAATCTGGGGCGTTTTTCAACTTTCTGTCAATGTTGGTAACGTAATGATTTATCCCTATGTCTAGAGACTTTCAATAGCTTTATTGTTATTTGGGGATTTTTTCAAAAATTGCCTTCATTTGGGGAAAAATCTGAGCTTAAATCATAGAAAAATCTGCTTGATATTTTTTTTTTTTTTTGAAAAAATTTTTATTTTCCCTTTTTAGTAGAAATCAAGTTGGGGATTTTTTCGAAAAAAAAAAAAAACCGTGATTTGGGGAAATTTGAAGAATTGTTTGGGGAAATAATTTTCGACCATCTGGCGTCACTGAACTGATATCTACTAGAAGAGTTTTTTTGCAAATTTTCTTAGCGTTTAATAAAAAACTTCTGAAAATATAAGCAATTATGGAATGTATTTTTTTGATTATTATTTTATTATTATTAAATATTTCGATAAAATATTTTTTTTATTAAGACTGTAGATCAGTCAGATAGCTTCCTTTCTCCTTTCCCATGTTATCCAATGGGATTTTCGTTGCTTCGTTTTATAAAAATATCTCATTCAAAAATGAAGTTTTTCAAATTCTGTTTTTTGAATATTACTCTTTGAACGGGTCGCCTTTTAGCTTAGTGAGCAATTTTTCGAAAAAATTAATTTAAATATTTTATTTCAATAAGTAAATTATGGACTCTTAGTGTGGATCTCTAAGTAAAATATTTAAATTTATTTTTTCGAAAAATTGCTCACTAAGCTAAAAGACGACCTGTTCAAAGAGTAATATTCAAAAACCAGAATTCGAAAAAGTTCATTTTTGAATAAAATATTTTTATAAAACGAAGCGACAAAAATCCTATTGGATAACATGGGAAGGGAGAAAGGGTGCTACCTAACTGATGTAAAATAAAGTTTTATCGTCAGTAATTTTACAGTGACAGTTTCTTTATAGAATTATATAATATTGAATAGTTTATTACTTTTTTTATGTAGCATTTATATTTCTCTTTCCATTTATTTATTTATTTATTTATTTTATTTTTAAAGCCGTACATGTTAAATAAAATTGGTTTAAATGCAAAATGAGTTACTTTAAGTAACAAAATGAAACTTCAACATAATTTTGTTTAAATAATATAATTTTTATACTGACAATGTATACATAAATACACAGACACAGACACACACACACATTATAATATGTAATTCAAATTTCAATTACTGTGAAACTATTACGAATGTGAATTGAACATATATATTTAAAAGATATTGTAATGATTTGGTAAGAGGATACAAAAATAAAAATGACAAGTAACTGACATTTAGGATGCATATAAGAGTTTTAAGTAAAAAATATTACTTTCTACAACCAAAAAAAGGTGTATTCAATGGCAATTCTGAACTATTTATAATGGCAATTCTGAACTAATTAAAATGATTTTCATTTTTATTTAATACCTGCATCTTAAGACAATTTTTCTGAAGCTTTATTTTTAGTAGAATTATGAATTTTGATATACTTGGTACAAATAAAACACAGATCACATATTAGCTGTGTTAAAATATGATTTTAAAATAATTAAAACTTAAAATGGGAAGAATAGAGGATAAACTATACAGAGGTATACTAAAAAGCAATAGTATAAGTTATAAGAAACACAAAACATTAATTCACTTTTTATGATTTTTTTTTTTTTTTATGATAAAGTTATGGTAGTAATATACCAGAAAATACATGGAAAACACTCTATACTTGTATACTTTAAAATTCGTGTGCATATGTCTTTAAAAAATAACAAATGTCTATTTTTTTCTGCCTTGAAAGAAATATCGCAATATATCGCTAATATCGATATTAACTTGGTGATATATCGCGATATTTAATTTCTGATATCGTCCAGCACTACTTCGGAGTACCTGCAATTGGTCGCAACCAATGCTTACCTCCAATGAAAAATAAGAAAAACATAGAAGTAATTTTCCATAAAATAAATAAAAGCCAAAAGGATGAATTTAGAATTTTGATCTCTGAATAAATCTCCGCGTGAGCAGAGACCAATCAGAGTGAAGCACCAGGAGTTTAATAATAATAATAAAAATAATAAAAATAAATAAATAAATAAAATAAAATAAAATAAAATAAAATAAAATAAATAAATAATAAATTAAAAACTCCTTGAAAAAACCTAAGTGTAACAGTGATACTGTTACGTGCGTTGACGAAGACAATCTGGACGGCGAAAAGGAATTAAGAGTTGAGCTGGGCGCCCCAAGGGGCACAGGAAATCGCTCGGAGTCCCGCTAATAAAACTTTACCATGTCTTCAAAAATTGCAAATGCATTAGAAATTATGTAAAATAAATGTTTTCATGGGAAATTTTAAACTAAAATACAGTCGGCAGCAAAAGTGTCCCAGCACTAGCAAAAATTCCGATATAAAACAAGTACACTTAATACTGTTTTGTTAAATAAATCCTTGCCGAATCATGTTCTTAGACTGACTAAGAAAAGGATTCGACAAGGATTTATTTAACAAAATTGTTTTTAGTGTAATTTTTTTTATATAGGAATTTTTGCTAGAGCTTGGATACTTTTTCTGCCGACTGTAGATTTAAATATTATATAATTTACATATCGCTACTTAAAATGATATGTTTTTCTAATTTATAAAAATTAAGAACTAATTTAACCTATTAAAAAGCCGCTATGGGAACGAACTACATAGAAAATTTAGTGTATATATGTATGTTTACATATATATATACATATACGCATACATAGATTGCATGTCCCTATTACAAAACATGTTCCCTTGACAGGAGATTTGTCTTCTTATGGGGGTAAAAATCTTTCTTCATTTCGGAAACAATTCCTTTTTTACGCACATGTTTTAAACATGTTAATCTTTAAGATGTAGGTTTTAAATATGCATTGTGCATGAAAAATTCTAAGCGAATATTTATTTATTTTTTGTTAGTTTTGTATAAGACAGTCATAAAAACAAAATTTCACTATTAAAAATAATAAATAAATAAAATAAAATAAAATAATTAAATTAAAAATTATTCTTTAGATAAAAAATTATAACATTTCCCATAGTGTAAAAGTTTGCATGCATAAAATGTATATTTCATAAACGGTTAAAAATATTTTAAGAAAAAAAAAAAATAAATAAAAGTAGATGTTCCCGCAACGGGAGCTTTGGCGCTTTTAATAACTTAAAAGGTTGAACTCAAATACAGAACATACATTTTTCTGCTGCTTTAATAATATTAACTTAAATAATAATAATAATAAAAAAATTAACATACTAGTGAAAAGTATTAAAATCGATATATAATAAATTATTCTATTACAATGAAATAAAAATCGGAATTCGCTTTGAAAGAGTTAATATTTCTTCTTCATACATTGTGCTTGCACTGCGAGAAGTGAAGAAATACTTTCGTAAATATCCTTATAGCTTTATGTCTTGCTTTTTTTCACGTATTGATAATAATACTTTGTTTTAGAAAAGAAGATTATTTTTAATTTAAATAACTTAGAAGGTACATTTTTCCAGTGTATTTAGGTAGTTATTTTATGCTGACGTATTTAAGTGCTCTAAAAATAAACGCTGTGTATTACAAAATAAATATTTTACATGAAATATTGTTGCCAAAAATAATATTTATTTGTACAATATACACATACACACTGAATAGCAGCAAAATATTGCTTATCAGTTTTATAATGCCAAATGTTCAACCGATGAAAATACCAAATCAACGGAAATATAATTTTTCTTCAACAAAATAGAGATTCTTATGATATTTATTCATGAATTTTTGGTTTGATAAGGGGTTACAGTCGGCTGCAAAATTATTCGAGCACTAGCAATAATCCTTGCCGAAAAAAAGTACACTTAATACAGCTTTGTTAAATAAATCCTTGTCGAGTCATGCTCTTAATCAGTCTAAGAACATGATTCGACAAGGATTTACTTAGCAAAATAGTCTTAAGTGTACTTTTTAAATATAGGAATTATTGGCTAGTGCTCGAATAATTTTGCAGCCGACTGTACATTAAGTGTTCGGTTATGTATTGAAATATTGTTCAAGACTGGTTTTAATTTAGTTTGCCGATCTAAGGTCATTTTTTATAAATCAGGTCTAATTAGACCGGGACCTACTGCATGAAGAAGATTCTGAACAGCTAGGAATATTTATGCCTCAACCAGGATTCGAACACGGCACCTGTTAACTGATTTTAAGCCCATCAGATTGCTGAATTTTTAAGCACTGAGTTCCAGTGCCGTTTCAGGCGTAGATGTTCGTAGAGATTTGGAATCCACTCAAAGTACTAAATTCCGGTCGAATTGGCTATAATGGGGAAAATAAATTGTTCGTAAAGAGAGAAACAAAGCCAAATCTATGTTATGCAAATAGTTTTTTTTTTTTGATTAATGAGCTTAATGCTGAACTTACGATTGTTTCTTCTTCACTGCAAAATAAACTGAAATATATTTATAATATAGAAAAAGGTCAAATAATAAATCAAGCAATAAATACTCTTTCTTTTATGAATTTCTATATATCTTGAATTTCTAAACGTTAGTTATATGTATGTATTTCAATTAAAAGCATTCTAACAAACTGTTGTTTATGAAAGGAAATTTGAGTGTATATGTTAATGCGATTAAAATACATAAATGATATATTCCAAAAGAAAAAAAAGGGAGTTTTTTACTGAGTGCTAAATATTAAGGTGCTACATGCGTTTCGAAGGCTTAAAAAAGCACATTTTTTCTCTCTCTATTTTCTTTTTTAATGCAATAAATAAATATTTTCATTCAAAATTTTCAGAATATAAAAGAGCAAAATTTGAATAATATTTTATAACATTCTCATTAAAAAGTTTGAAAAATTCAGTCGGTGGGTATTTGTTTCCGTACACCCTTCAGGAAAACAATCGACACTATTTGAAATTTGAATTTTTGGCAGAGTTGTATGCAAATAATTACAAGATAAAAAGAACTTTTATATACCATGTTTTTAAATTTTCTGTTGAATCATATAAACGCTACTGAAGGCAGCGGGAACCAGGAGCAATTGGATAAAGTATTAAAAAAAATTCCTTGCTATCGTGTTTTGAGCTATTATAAAAGTTTCAAATGGCTATCTAGCCAGGAAGTTAGTTAAAAGTTGATTGCAAGCTTTGTACTGGTAACGCTACCGAAAGAAACAGGGTCCCGAAGCAATTGGTTAAAAATATTTTTAAAATGCATTTTCACTGTATTCTGAACTATTCTGAAAATTTCAAATGTCTAGCTACTCGGGAAGTTAGTTAAATGAATTTTTTGTTGAATCACATAAACGCTGCCGAATACAGTAAGGACATGAAACAGTTGACTAAAAGTATTAAAAGAAATGTATCGCCACCGTGTTCTGAGCTAACCTGAAAGTTTCAAATGTCTAGCTAGTCGTGAAGTTAGGGAAAAATCGATTGCAAGCTTTGTACTGGTAACGCTTTCAAAGGCAGCAGGAACCCGAATCAGTTGGCTAAAAGTATTTAAAAAATGTATTTTCACCGTGTTCTGAACTATTGTGAAAGTTTCAAATGTCGAGCTAGTCAGGAAGTTAGTTAAATAAATTTTCTGTCGAATCATATAAACGCTGCCGAAGGCATTAGGGACCTGAAGCAGTTGACTAAAAGTATTAAAAAAAAGTATTGTCACCGTGTTCTGAGCTATCCTGAAAGTTTCAAATGTCTAGCTAGTCGGGAAGTTAGTGAAAAATTGATTGCAAACTTTGTACTGGTAACGCTGTCGAAGGCAGCAGGAACCCGAAGCAGTTGGTTAAAAATATTTAAAAAATGCATTTTCGCCGTGTTCTGAACTATTCTGAAAGTTTAAAATGTCTAGCTAATCGGGAAGTTAGTTAAATAAATTTTCTGTTGAATCATAATTCTATTTTGGAGTGTGCAAAATTTCACGAGACCGGTGTATTAGTTTTTGAGATTTTTTTTTTTTATTTTTTTAATGAAAAGTTTATAAAATATTGTTTAATGAAACTCTTTTATATGTGCAAAATGTTTAAAAAAAATTTTATTTATTGTATTAAAAAAATAATAGAGAAATGTATTTTTTTTTAGCCATCGAAGTCCATATAATTCCTTAACATCTTGAAAATTTTACTTAGAATATTTATATCTTATAAAAAAAAAAAAAAAAAATTATAATCTGGAATGTATTCAATGAGCACGTGAGTTTTGAATCTTTGTTTTTAGTTCAACAAGTTATCTGTTTCTTTAGAGATAAAAGAGGATGAAGTATATTGTATATACGTATGGATGAAGTACATTTTAATGATTATTTCAATTAACACAAAATTTTCGCACTTTCTTATTTAATAAATATTATCGTTTCAATGAAAGTGCAATTTTCCTCTTTAACATACTTAACGTAAGATTATGAAGCTCTAAAATAATTACAAAGCCATAATTATCAATACAAGTAATATATTAACAACTTTTTAATTCGTACATTCGTAAGGTCATTTATAACATACATTTTTGTATAAATAAATGGAAAAACATGTATTCGTACACATTTAGTTGCCGCAAACCTTAAGTAAAATATAAAGCGCCTGAAACAATGAACAGTTTATGTCCATTTTCATACAAAAATAAATTACAAAATAATTTATGTATCAGAAATATGGGAACATAAAAATTTATCTATTTAACAACATTGCGTATGATTTTGAAATGTCAACCTAAGGTATTTTTTCTGGTTCAATACCTTGTTTTCTTCTAATACTGTAAAACTTACGTTTTCTGCGCGAAGTGGTAACGATGAAAACACTTTGTTTCTTTTACAACAAATATTTGTTCCACATCTATGCAGTATCACACAACAAGGAGTGAATACACTTTCGGTGCGTTCAAGTACTGTAGCTAAAGGAAAACATTTTGGAAATGGTTGATGACATAGCCCTTGTAATTCTTTTATTGATACTCTATGCTCACGTTGAGAAACTGAGTTATACTGCAGTTCTTTGATGTCAATAATTTCTTTCGAATTAGTCGCATTTATTATCATTAATGATAGATATAGAAATCTGAATATTTCACTGAGCATATTGAGTGTATAGTTATTGAGAGGCGGATGTTTCAAAAGCGATGTTTTCGAAAATAAATAAATAAATAAATAAATAAATAAATAAAGCACAAAAAAAAAAATCACTTATAAAGGAGAAGAACAAAATATTAAAGTGCTAAATTCTTTTCTGAGTTAAATATTCATATGAAATATATTCTAGCGAAGAATATGTTATATGACTTTATGTTGTAAGGCAAATAGGAACGCATAGAATGAAACAATAATGTGCAGTTAATAAATATTGTTATTTCACATGATTTTCCAGATGTGTGGAATTACACTATATTAGTGAAGAAAAGTTTTAACATGTCAGCATGGAATAATTACATAAAATGTTTCAGAAATACTTCGAATTTGTTTGTTCTGCTTTCACTTTTAGTTATTTTTTAGCACTTGACGACACATGCAACAAACATAGAATAATTTCAGAAGAGGATATAAATGCTCTTCAATTATGCACAAAAGTTGAAAAATAAATCACTATTCACACAAAACTTTGCACCAAACTGTATCCTGAAACACACTATATCATCGATGATTTTTCACAATATAGCTCGAAGTTATTGCATGAAAATTTTCTATTTTCATGTAATACACATATTTAATATTAAATTATCATTATTCATTGTAAACTAAAGTTAAGTTAAGTGAAATATAAAGTGACTTACGAAAAGAATAATGAAGCTTGCTCACAGGTAAAGATTGTTTTCCAGAAACTTATGTTCTAAATAGATTTTTTAAGTCACTTATATTCATAGTTGACAAAGGAATTTCCAAGTTTACATCCGAAACGGAAGATAATCATTTACTGATTACAATCCTGTTTCGAATCTTCCCTCTATGAATGACGTGTTATGTCTTACGTGTATAGGTTGCCGGTTTTGATAAAGATGCCAAACAAATGAATCAACGCCAAGACTAGTCACGCATAAGGCTTGTATTTATATTTATTAGTATTTTATAAAGAAATAATAAGCCATATTATAGTAATTAGAAATGATGACTTTCATAATGATTACATGTATATAAATTTTATAATAGAATGTAAAGTAATATATAAATCTTTAAATTTTAAAACAAACATTACGCAAATCTCTTTCAACAGAAAATAATTAAATACAGCTTTCATGCACCGTTGTTGTTCTCTGGTGCACTAGCGGTTCATGATTAGCAGAATTAACGTTATCAAATGTTTTTTCTCTGTCTCTCTCTTTGACTTTAAAACTCAAACAACAAAAATTATAGCAATTTCATTGAACAAAGTAATGTCTGAAACGTTGATATTTTTCATAACTTATAACTGGAAAAAAAAAAAAAAAAAAAAAAATTGCCATAGGGGAACTCTGCTCAGTTCACCGTCACATTCTTGTTTTCAAAAATTTACAGTCATTTTCAAAAGTTTAAGAGCAGTAACCGATTTTCAATATTTTAACACATTGCATCATTTGCGCAAATTATTGTGTCATCTCACATGCTGATTGCATCAGACGTATTCTACGTAAATAAAGGTGCCCGGCACGTTTATCGCCGATTGTTTATTGGAATTTGTCGTAGACAGTGCTGTTGTGTAATTATTATAATGGGTAAAAAACTTTCACTTACTGTTACAAAAAGATCAGAAATATTGACCCTGCATAAAATTGGATTTTCTGAACATCAAATAAGTTTGAGGGTAACTGTAAGCAAGATAACTGTGCATCAAGCTATTAGTAAATTTAAACATTCGGGAAAATTTGTGGACCTTAAGAGTCGTTTCTTTTTCATACTTGGAGTAAGTCGAGGTTTCCTTGCAGGTTTATGGGATGATAAACCAAAATCTTTGGCCAAACGTCTTGAAATAGTACTCAAACTGACGTTGGTGCCTTTTGCAGCCAGAGAATGTCTAATTGTATTGCAGGATGTTCTTAAATCTCGTACGACCATCCTTATCACATGATCATCATGTGCACTCGGTTTTCTAGGGCGACCACTTCTCTTAAAGTCCCCAAATTTTCCCGAAATTTAAAATTTACTAATAGTTTGATGCACAGCTGTCTTGCTCACATTTACCCTCGAACTTATTTGCCGTTCAGAAAATCCAATTTTATGCAGGGGCAATATTTCTGACCTTTCTGTAACAGTAAGTGAAGGTTTTTTACCCATTACGATAATTACACAACAGCACTGTCTACGAAAAAATCCAGTAAACAACCGGCGATAAACGTGCCGGGCACCTTTATTTATAGCAGTAGAATGCGTCTGATGCAATCAGCACGTGAGATGACGCAATAATCTGCGAAAATGAGGCAATGTGTCAAAATACTGAAAATCGCTACTGGTCTTAAACTTTTGCAAATGACTGTACATTCATTTTAAGATAAGTTTAATGATAATTCGGCACGGTTACTTAGTGATATAACTCACTCGCTAGGCTATCCTAACTCCGCTTCGATATATTTACCTGATAATAATTTGTTGTTTTCATATTTTCATATTTCAGTTTTCCTGCAATTCCATAGTATTTCTAATCCAATAATTCCTAAAATGCAAGTTTATGTAAAATATTGCCCTACTATGCCATGTTAAGAAAATCTCAAAATTCGAATAACTTATGAAGTTTTCAAAATAGAATACCTATCGTACAATATGTTCTTGTTAGTTTCATAAATGATATTTGGAAACTTGTCCAACAATATTACGATGGAAATCACCATAATAATATAAGTATATTCGAAATTTTTTCGTATTCTTTATGTGAAGAAAATCATAAATTTCGAATAACTTACGAAGTTCCCTTAGTAGAATATTCATAGTCAATGATGTTCATGCTAGAATATTTTAAAACTGGTCCAATATTTTTACGACGAAATTAACCTCATAATATACTTATTTACTTATTTACGAAAATTTCCCCTATTATTCAATGCTAAAAAAATTGTAAATTTCAAAAGACGATACATTCAATTTTAGAAATACAAGATAAATATATATTTTCAGACTTTAATTCTATTAAAAAATTGTGTTTTCGAATGTTTACTAGAGTCCTGCGCGGGTCGAGTTTTACCCGACACGAACCCAACAGATGAATTTTAAATCAACCCGAAACCCGACCCGAAACCGACAAAAAAATTCTCATCAACCGAAACCCTACCCGAACCCGACAAAAAAATTTTCATCAACCCGAAAACCGACCCGAACCCGCAACAGAGAATTTTTTGCGACCCGAACCCGACCCGAAACCCGACTTATCTAACCCGAACCCGACCCGAAACCTGAAAAATAAATCAACATTACTTATTCATCTAAAAATCATGCAAAACAAGGTAAAATGATATAACATGATATAAAATAAAGTAAATTTTCATTGTCCCACAGTTGGTAAATTATAAAAAAAACTATATTTTTCTGTCAAATTCTCTAAGTGTGAATAATTTATTAAAACTATTATTAAAAAGTTTAACGTGATGAATGCAAATAATTTTCATCCTAGGGAAATCTAACACTAAATATCCAAAGGGAGACAGTTTTATCGTCTATAAATAACTTCTTAATGCGTTTTTATAATGGTTATCTCACACATCATGGTTCTTACAGTTATAGGGCATAGAAGTTGAGATATAGCCATCCTGTTATCGATGAAATTTGTAGTATAACAGCGCCACCTATTGACCGACAAGCATTCAAACTGAGTCAGCATAATGTCTCATAATTGCATTCTCACATATTAAGTTTTGTTTGATGATACACAATAGAACCTGAGATATAGCTATGTAATTTTAGAAATCACTGTGTAGCAGCGCCACCTGTTGAGCGGTTTACACCAAAAGTTGGCAGACGTTAATATATATTAAAGGGCACCTACATACCAATTTATATGAAATTCTGTGCAGTAGTTCTTGAGATATAGCCTTTCCTTAAATTGCGGAAATCGCTGTGTAGCAGCGCCACCTGTTGGCTAATAGGCATTCAATTCGAATCAGCGTAATATCTCATATTGGTCTTCTCACATATCAGGTTTTCTTGGACTATATGCAATGAAACCTGACATACAGTCTAGACCTCTCAAAACTTGTAAATCCGTCGAAAACCGGAAGTCGAAAATTTTTGCGAGTCCAATACTTTCTTCGATTGTATATAGAAGAAAGTAAAAACAAAATAAAATAAAATGTAATTACTGATTGTATTGAGTTAAAAATTAAAAAAAAAAAAAAAAAATGTTTAATAATAATGGTTGAACATATATGTGAGTTGTGAACTTCAAGATTGCAAAAATATGCTTCATTTTCAGTGTTAGCAGTTCGTTGTTTAATGCTTATATTCTGAATACATATATATATATATATTTATTTATTTATTGTTTTTGTTCGACGTGCATGTTTATAATAATTTGGGTAGCAGGGATATATGATTCGCAATTGAACATCTACTTTCCCACAATTACTTTCAATACACACGATCAGCAAATTATCTTCTTACAGTTGCAATTTTCGTGCGTTGTTTATTTGTTCTAGAGAAGACGTTAAATAATATTATTATTATACTTTGATGGAATCCGTTTCCTAAATGGGTTTATTTTACATTACTTTTTACTTTCTTCTGTATTCAATTGAAAAAAGTATTGGAATCGTAAAAATTTTCAGTTTCCGTTTTTTGATGGATTTAGACGTTTTGAGGGTTCCAGAACATAATTTGACTGGGTATTCTTAGAAAATATGTATCTCTCTGTTTGTGTGTCTGCGTGCAAAAAAAAAAAAAAAAAAAAAAAAATTGTGCGACTGTATCTCGGGAACTACTGCAGTTAACTGGATATAAATTTATATGCAGATGAACCTTGACCTAAATTAGTACTTATGAACTTTTGGTGTCAATTTCTTAACAAGGGGCGCTGCTGGACCGCGATTTTCACAATTTCAGGAAAGGCTATATCTCAGGAACTACTACACGATTTTGTATATAAATTTATATGCAGATACACTTTGACATAAGTTAGTGTCTACCAACTTTTGTGTCAATCGCTCAACCGGTGTTGCTGTTATACGTTGACTTTCGCATTTTCAGGGAAGGCTATATCACAGGTTCTGTTGTGTATAATCAAACAAAACTTGACATGCATCAGTGTAGCCATTATATGACATTACGCTGATTCAGTTTGGATGCATATCAGCCAATAAGTGGCGCTGCTATAGTGCAATTTTCCCTGAGAACGGGATGTGGCTACATCTCAACTTCTATGGCACATAACAGTACGAAATCCGATGTATGAGATAATCATTATGAAGACGCTTTTTTAAAGACTTTATTTATAGAGAATTAAACTGTCTTTCTTTTCTTATATTTAGTGTTAGTTTTTTTCTAAATGAAAATCATTCATCATGGTAGATAATTTTAATAAATAATAGTTTTAAGAAAATATTTTTACTGGACGAATTCCTATATGAAAATATAGAAGAAAGTTTGAGGTGGTCACAGCATACTAGCTGTAAATGGAATCACAACAAGTATTTCTTCTATATTTGCTGTATAAACATCCAAATAAATGGAGGAAAATTCAAAATTCCGTTTACATAAAGCGAGGATTGAATTTCATTAAAAGTAAAAACGTTATATAAATAAATAAATAATAATAATAATAAAAAAAACTAGTATGTTGTACCCACCATAAGACTTTCTTCTATATTTTCTAATACAAATTCGCTCAGTACAGATAATTTACTAAAGCTATTATTTATTAAAATTACCTACCATAATGAATGCAGACGATTTTCATCTTAGAGAAAAATTACATTGTACAAAGAAAGACAGTTTCATTCAAATAGTATATTAAAAAATGCGTTTTCATAATGGTTGTTTCACTTATCAAATTTTGTACAGTTATGCACCATAGACGTTGAGATATAGCTTTTCCGTTCTCGGGGAAAATTGCAGGACAGCAGCGCCACCTATTGACCTATATGCATCCAAATTGAATCAGCATAATGTCTGATAATGGTCTTTTTAGATATCATTTTTTTTTTTTAATTATACACGATAGAACCTGAGATATCTCTTTCCTTTAAATTATGGAAATCGTTGTACAACACCGCCACCTATTGAATTATTGGTACCAACAGTAGAAAGACAATAATTTAATGGTACATCCACATATAAATTTATGTGCAATTTTGTGTAGTAATTCCTGAAATATAGCCTTCCCTTGAACTGTGGAAATCACTGTATAGCAGTGCCACCTTTTGAGAAATTGACATAAAAAGTTCATAGGGACTAGGTTATGTCAAGGAGCATCTACATATAAATTTACATGCGATTCTCAGCAGTAGTTCCTGAGATATAGCATTTCCTTAAATTGTGGAAATCACTGTATAGCAGCTCTATCTGTTGAGCGATGGGCACCAAAAGTTGACAGGCACTAAGTAATGGCAAGGTGCATTTATTTATAAATTTATATGCAATTATGTTTCAGAGATACAGTCGCCACAAAATTTTTGTCACACACATACAGAGACACAGACTGATATTTTCTAGAAATAGTCAAATCGTGTTTGGGACTCTCAAAGCGAGCAAATTCATCAAAAATTGGAAGTTGAGAATTTTTACGAATCTAATACTTTCTTCTACTGAATATAGAAGAAACTAAAAAAAAAAAAAAAAAAAAAAAAAAAAAAACCCTTGTAAACTGCGAAATCTTTTCAATTTTCAGAATGTAAATGCGAGGTTATACTGTCTTTGTATTTTTTTTATTTATATATTAACAACAGTCGAGAAAGATTTATAATACTTTTCTAATTTTGTTACAATTTGTACAAAAGATACATATTAGTTTCGTTAAAGAAAAGAAAACAGATTCAGATACAAATACAGATCTATTTTTCTGGCGGACATCCGCAGATACGAATAGGGAGCTCCGGTACATGCTTGCCCACAAACGGCCGAGCGGTTCTGTGCTCGAAGCTGGAAGGTGTCGGGTTCGATCCCAGGTCGCGCTCATCGACCTAGCCGTTCGGAGGTTTCCGTAGTTTCCTCCGAAACACACGTAAATACGAGCTAGGACCCCTTAGAAAGACTCAAACGGAGGGCATTCCCCCTATAGACCTAGGACACAACTGGAGTCAATCGGCCTTAATCCTTCAACCAAATAACCAATCGATACATGTCTAGTATGTGCAGAATGCTTAAATTAGTTACATAGTTGTAAACATGCCTATAAATTTATGTTTATAATTGTAAAAAATATTTTGAAAGGTGTTCTCAAGTCGACCCGACTTCTTGAAAACCAAACCCGACCCGAAAGAGAAAAAATTCTGTCAACCCGACCAGAACACGACCCGCGGGACGGATCGGGTCGGATTTGGGTAAAATCGGGTTACCCGACCCGATGCAGGACTCTACATTACCCTTTTATTGCCGAGGAAAAGTATTGTGCCTATGTGAAGAATGTCGGTGCAATATGACAAATTTTCTAAGGTTTGGAGAAAAGCTCACAAAAATCAAAATAAGAATGATACTTACAAAACTGAAAAAGCAGCATATTATGAAGTAAAGAAAGAATAAAATAATGACAATTTTGTTTCAATATTTGTTGAAAATCATACAAAATATCAATATATATAAAGAAAAAAATAGAAATGAGTTTCTATTCTACAAAATTATTTGCACATAAGAATAATCATCGTTTGATCGCAGTTTTACCTAGATCATGCAGCATGATGTATATATATTACTTCAATCATTAGATATATATATAAGATATTATAATATATGTTTTCAGTCATATAAAAGATGAAAATATTTAACAAAAGTAATTAAAGAAAAACTTTCATGAAAATTAATAAATGTGAAACAAATCATAAGTAAAACTTACTACAAAAACATAAAATAAATGATTTAAACTGTCAAAAAATGCCCCGTATGACTTGAGACATACGTGTGGGGTTAAAGCATGCTTTTAATTGATCAAAACTCTCCCCCCAGTCAGACAGTTTAACAAAAAGCACATATAAGGCTAAATATCAATATGGATAAATTAAAATGAATAAAATAATATGGAACAGATAAAAACTTATATGGATTAGGTAGAAAATTGATCAAATAAAATTGAACAGGCAAAAAAAATGATCAACATTCACTCATACAGCAGCATGAAATTCATAAGATTTCTAGCGAGATAACTAACCAAAATACGAAACCATCGAAAATATAATATTATACCACCATCTATGTTAAATTAAAGAAACTAAAACAATAAACATAGTTATTATACAGCTAAATTTAATCGAAAAATAAGGAATATTTAAAAAGGAAAATTAAAAAAATCATTTATATTTCAAACGTTTTAAATATTTCTCTATAATATAACCATGCAAAAAATCTATAGGATAATCATTTTCAACAGCTCTATTAAAGAAATCCTGAATATCCTTAATTTTGTCATGATAAGTAGAAATTAATCTTTTATTATGATTAAGATAGTTTAAAATGATATTTCTGTAGATAAGTTTACTAATGTTAGAGCTCCAATGAATCAATTTAATCACATTAAAATCAAAATTATTTCTTTTATCAAAAATAGTTGTAATCATTTCATTATCTATAATATTTATATCCAAGTCCAAGAAATTTGCTTTCAAAGGATTAAAATTAGTACTAATGAGTTTTAAATAAGAAGGATAAAAATTTGTTTTTATTTTAGTATCATTATTAGTACTAGTAAAAGTGATCAGATCATCAATATATCTGTAAATTCTAATACCCTCACTAAGTTTACAATTATTTTCACAAGTATGCAAATACATATTTGCTAAACTGTTGCTAGATACTAAGCCCTGAGGAATGCCATTTCTTTGAACGTAAAATTTCCCATGATAATTAATATAATTCTCTTTTAGAACCAAACTATATAATTTTTTACATTTATTATAATCCATAATATCTTTTATATTACTTTCAGAAAAGAAAATATCCAAAGAATTGATCAAATCATCTATTTTAATATTATTAATTAAATCTTCATATTAACCTTCTTAACTTTCATAAAATTAATCAAGTCATAATTTTTTTAAGAATTGTGGAATTTTTAGATTGATCTAGAGCATTTTGAATAAAAAGTTGTAATTTTTTATTTGCTTTAACATTATATGTTTTATAAGCAGAAATTACTGTTTTAAATTTTACTGGATCTTTATGAAATTTAGGGATAAGAAAAATAAAGGGAAAATTAACATTAGTAAGTTTAATTCCAATTTGTAGATTTTTAGCTTTAATTCTATTTACAAGTTCTCTTCCTTTTATTTTAGACTCTTCAAATAATATATTGTTTGTCATAATTTTATCCACCATTTCCAAATAATATTTTTTTACATATAATAGCAAAATTATTCACAGCTTTATCTACATATGTTACGATAAAGTTTTTTTGAAGTTTTTTAATATCATCTTTAATATCTCTGTTAATATAACCTTTCAGAACATCAAATTTTAATTTTTCAATATAATTTTTTACATAAAAAACCCATTCATTAAAAGCCTGAATAGGCATATTACATTTTACTGCAATACTTTTTATAAAATTATCAATATCTTTATTTAGCTGATTTTGTATATTTTTGATATAATTAGTAACATTTAATCTATATTTAGTACCCATTTTCATGAAATTCTTAAGTGTATTATTATGTAAAACTAAATCTATAAAATCCATATCACCAATTATAATATGATTATGATGTGTGTCAATAAATTGTTTAAAATTTTCTCAAATACAAGTTTCTGAATTTCTATCACTCATTTTAATGTTATAATTAAATAGTAATCTGCCAATAGGAGTACTATATTTATAAGCCTTTTTAATAATTATGTTTTTAATAGGGAAATACTTTTCATTTTTATTTATAATTTTATTAAAATTTACATTATTATAGGATTTATTCATAAATAAAACAACTAGATATTCATTATTCTTTGGGTCAATTTGGATATCTTTAATATTATGTTTTATACGTCTCTATTTTGTCAAATCTCTAATTAAATCAAAAGCATGTGTATTTCCAAAAATATCTTTATCCATGAATGTAATAATAATTTTAAGTTCAGCCTTACTTAAACTAAAAACATAGTTCTTTATCAAGTTAATTTTAAAACTTTTTTCAAAAGTATTGTTTATTTTTATTAACTTACCAGAAATTTCTTTTTCTAGAATTTTGACATCTTTACTTTTTTTCTTTTTCTTTTTATCAGCTCTATATTGTCTTAAGTTTGTATATTGTTTATTATAGCTATTATAAATGTATTTATCATTTTGTTTCATTACAGTAGACGTTATACATTTATTGAAGTATTTTAAATTTAGACCATAAAATATATAGTTAAATAACTATTCATGCAAAAACTTTCATTACACAGCCTTTGTTTATGATTTTATACAACTTTAATTATACTTATTTTAACATTTTGAAAACCATGAAAGTGAAAATGCTTTATTTCAATTCTATCACTATATTTGACATCATTAACTTTATAATGTTTTGAATCATTTCTGTGATTATTCATTCTAATATTTAAAGATTTACTTGTCTCACCTATATATTTCATATCACATAACTCACAAGTTAAAATGTATATACAATTATACGTTTTACAAATTTTTTTATCACTATCCTCATCAATTTGATCCAGATTTGCTTTTTTACATGTCAAACATCTTTTATCACCCCATAACTTATATTTAGGAAGCCCTTCCTCATTTTTAATTTCACTTGAATAAATTCCATGAGAATTATAAGTCAAGACTTTGTTTTTACCTAAATTACCAATATTCTCAATGTTTTTGTTACCACATCACTACTTTTAGCCATGTCGAAACCTTTTAGATTGAGTTTATAATTAGAATTCCAAAAAAATCTAGTTTTGTAGTGCTTAGCTGGAGCATTCAAATAACTGTTAGTAAATTGTCTTCTATCTTTTTTCTGTTTCATAATTTTTATTTTGTTTTTATAATTTTTGTAATTTTTATCTGTCCTATACTCACTGTCAATCCCATCAATGCTATCATTAAACTCAAATAACACCAATCCTCTATCCATATCTCATACTAACCATATCATAAAATTTTAAATATATATAGGAGAAAAGATAATCTTACATCTAATCCAATCCTTAGCCAGAATCAAATAGCCATATATATATATATATACTATATTTGGCTAATATAATCAAATATATACAGTGGAGGATAAAAAAAAAATTGCATCACCTGCGAAAAAATGAAAAAGCGTGCAAATAATGTGTTTCACGTATATCTTTTATGTAAAGATCATACTGTTAAGATAAAATGAAGTTGTAAGATTAACCTCAATCAAGTTTTACTAGAATTGATGAATTATTTACACTTAGAAAAATGAAAAAGAGTGAGAAATGTAATATTTAATAAAACGTGCAACAAAGTAATTGATATACAAATTTTGTAGTGAATATAAATTCTACATAACGGCAGTCGTATTACATTTATTTACATGTGTATACAGGCATAAGGATCACTTCAATATTTAGTGGATCCTCCACGAGTTGCAATGACTGCCTTGCAGCGGTCTGGCATAGAAGATGTTAACTTCTGAATGTAATCCCGGCCAGTATCATGGAACCAAACCCTAATAATGCTTTCCTGTAGTTCAGTCTTAGCAACAGGCTTCTTAGCAGCAATTTTCGTACCCATTATGTGCCAACAATTTTCAACGAGATTCAGATCGAGACTATTTCCAGACCAGTCCAAAGCTTTGATTCCAGATTTTGTCAGATAAGCCTTCACCTAAAGGGGTAAAATGGGAGGAAATTACTTTTGTAACATCCTTTATATTGTGGAGATAAAAACCTGTAAATAAGGTACAAAAAATCATCCATGAATAAGTTAGATCGTACTTACCGTTTTTTCTGTATGACAGGTTGCAGAGTCCTGTTGAAAAATACAGTTTCCAGCATCTTCTGAATAACTGGCTTTAAACACTCCTCCAAGACCTGGGTGTAAACTGATGCATTCACAGTTCCAGTAATAAGTTTCAGGCGTCCAATCTCTTTGCTGGATATCCCCAGACCATTTGGCCCACTGGGAATTTAACAGTAGGCGATATGCAATCTGGATGATAAGCTTCATTTTTACGTCTCCGAACTTACCGTTTACCGTCCAACCCATGTAGGTTGAATTTAGATTCATCCGAAAAAATTACTGAGTTCCACTGAGCCTTTGTCCATGAAACATGCTATTTCACCAAGAAAGTCCCTTCTGCATCATTTTTCTTTTAAGTAACGGCTTTTTCTTCGGGCGATACGCATGCAGACCGCAATCCGCAAGGTGTCTTGGACAGTTCGTGCACTTAAATTGACACCACATTCTTTCTCAAATCTGACTTTCAAATCAGAAGCACTTGCATGACGATTACGGAGAGACATGCGCTTGTGATATTGATCGTCAGATTTTGTGGTTACCCTCTTTCGGCCTGATCCTGACCTCCTTTCAACATTACCAGTTTCAAGCTCCAACTTAATCACTCTCGAGATAGTCGATTGATTGCAGCCAATTTTTTTAACGATCACACGTGTCGAATGTCCTTCTTTGGCTAAAGCAAGTGCCACACATTTTTTCTCTTTCGCCAATTGAACATAAGGAGCCATCCTTTCATCATTTAAAAACTGAAATAAATAACCATTGTCCCCTTTTGGCATGCTATTTATAGAAGTAGAATGATGTAATACTTCAGAAGAGTTGTATGATGCAATACGAATGTGGAATGACGTCATATCTTGCTTTGCAGAAACTAAGATAATTTTATGTAAACAAAATAATTCATAACATAAAAAAAAATTATTTTTTTTTAGGTGATGCAGTTTTTTGTCCGCCACTGTACTTATATATATATATATATATATACACACTGCTGTTTGTAAAAAATGCAACACCAAGAACGAATGAGAATATCATAATGATATTTATTGGGCACATACATTACAGTAAGAAGAACAATTGATTAAAATTTCAGAAAATTTGGAGCAACATGTACTGAGAAAACAGTACATAAATCAGCGACCTCTGTGAGCAATAACAGCACTTATCTGTCAAGGCATTGAATCAAACAGCGATTGGATGACATGTACGGGTAAAGCACTTCATGACGCTTAAACACGCGACCACAATTCATCGATCGTAGTTACTGGTGAGTGGTGGGGGGCCAGTCGCTTTTCAACGATTAAACAGTCATTTTCATTGGTGCGAGATCAGGAGAATGCGCTGACCAGAGCAACGGTTGAACACATTATGTATTAAGGAAGGTCCGGACAATACTGAAAACTTGCGGTCGTGCATTATCCGGCTTAAACGTGGCGCTGCGGCGGCCTTGAATATAGAGAGGAGGTGCGGGTGTTAACTCACCAGAAATTTAATGACCGCATTTCAGAGTGCCGGGAATGCGAACAAGAAGTAATCGAGACGTATACTAAATGGTACTCCATACCATCACTGCATGTGGTGGACAGTGTGACGATGTCGAATCCCAGCTGGCATTGTGCATTATTGACAATGCCATTAAATACGGATAAGGCAATCTTGATGCGGTAAACAGGATTGTGATTTGTCTGAAAGGCAACTTCACGCCATCCCTGCGTCTAGGTTCGTCATTAATCACACATTAAAGGCGCCCGTATCAGTGATGCAGTTTTGAGGGTAATCAAAATTTTGGTAGCTGCATACTGGGTCACCACCTGGAGTGATGGTATGTGGTACCATTGAATACACGTCTCGATCACCTCTTGTTTTGATTACCGCCACTCTGAATGCCAGCCATTACATTTCTGACGAGTTAAGGCCCTTCGCTGTGCCCTAAATTCAAGGCCTACGAAACGCAATACTTAAGCAGGACAATGCACGATCGCAAGTTGTAAATATTGTCCGGATCATCCTTGATGCAGGATATGTTCGACTGTTGCTCTGGCCAGTGCGTTCTCCTGATATTGCACCAATGAAAATGACTGTTTAATCGTTGAAAAGCGACTGGCCCCCACCATTCACCAGTAACTACGATCGATAAATTATGGCATCGCGTTGAAACTTCATGAAGTGCTTTACCTGTACATGTCATCCAATCGCTGTTTGATTCAATGCCTAGGCAGATAAATGGCGTTATTGCTGACAGAGGTCGCTGCTTTATGTACTGTTTTTTCAGTACATATTAAACGAAATTTCCTGAAACTTTAATCAATTGTTCTTCTTACTATAATGTATGGGCCCAATAAATATCATTATGATATTCGCATTCCTTCATGGTGTTGAATTTTTTACAAACAGCAGTTTCTATATAATATTGGATCTTAAAACTAAACGATAATTCCATGATGCATGGGAAGCTTCAAAAGGATCTATTATATACCAAGTGATTCTTGTAGTTAGTATGACATTACTGAGAACTTTTTTAGTATTATTATAAATATTTAGACCATTTATAATGTTTTATAAATTTATTTTGAGACAGAGTTCCCTCGTAATGCGAATGATAAAGCGCCATCAGATATGCAACGATATAACGTCGTTGGCACTTACAGCAAGAGTTGCGAAAGACGATATGTCGTCGTTCGGCACTAAAAGAATAAATTTCCGTACCACATTCAAAATATGCTCTTATCAGCATATTTTGAATGTGGTTCCTAGTGTATTCCTACATATTAAACTCGGTTATGCTACAGACACTATTCTGGCTACCGAAAAGTGGATAGTCACGTTGCAGAATTTTTTCTAATCAACCTATTATTATTTTTTATCCCTTTCTTTGAACACAAAAAACTTAAGAAATTAATCACGAATCATCAAATATTCCAAATCTAGTCAAATATGAACCAATTTTGCTTGAACATCTACACATTGTTGTCAAAACGAGAACTATCACATGCTTTGTAATCCATTAATAAATCTAGTTTTGTTCTTGATTATTTTTACTAAACATCTTGAAATCTTAAAAGAAATAAAATCAAATGAGCCAATCAAAATAAATTTTGTTGCTTGAGAAAATTATATGCTGTTGCATTAAAGGGAAAATTTCAGAGTAATTAATAATTATTTTGTTGAATAAAACAAGCTGATTTTATTCACGATGGTGCATTTAAAATTAAAAAAAATTGTTTATCGAAAGGAGTACATCGTCTCTCATTGGTTGTTTACAGAAAGATCTATGAAGTATCCAGTGACTATCCAGTGACAGAAACTTTTCTTTAAACCATGTTCTTTTAATAAATCAGAGCGTGTTTGTTTGGTTAAATGTATAAAGTTATTGATAAAATTAAAAAATAAATCTACAAAATCAGTCAACAAAATTAATTTAGTTTTCCCAACGAAACATATTTTTTTGGTTTTATTTTCACATTTCGGTTAACATTGAAGAAAAATATATAAGAACAAGAACATAATCAAGCACAAGATTAAATTCAACCTAAATCTTCATTAAATGTACATTCGTAGAACACATATTTTATAAAGCATGTTACTATGGCTCTCTGAGATCTGATAGCGGCTGCCCAGACGCGGACATGAACATTATAAACACCATACAAAGCATAGTTACTCTTTTCTCCGCTTGAAGTGCTACTTAAGCGTCCCGTATTTAGGATATGTACTTATTTGCGCAACCAAAGTTGTTTAAAAATTTTACGAATTATTTTTATTAAAACTATCTTTTAATGCACATAACTATTTGTTATACCTGCGGAATATTTTAAAAAGATTATTTGTTCATAAATAATAATTCATTTCTATATTGATTCCTGAAAGTTGTATATATATATATATTGGTTGTATATATATATATATAAACTAATTATAGACATGAAAAATCTGTTTGAAATAAGCCAAATAATAACAATAATAATGAAGCCAAGAGGGAATTGTAAAGGAATATTTAATAATTGCGCTTGAAAAAAACAAACCCACATTCGGAATCATTTTAAGAATTTATTATATTACTATCTGAAATAATTTTCTTTCTTTTTCTTTTTTTTTTTTTTTAATTGATATCGACGTTTTGTACGCACACTAAAAATTTTTCTTTATGTAAAGTTTTTACTTTGTTTTTCTTTTTTTAAATTATTGTCTTAGAATTATAAGTAGATATTTTTACTATACATATGCAATGAAACTTATTAATAATTATCATATTGGCATATCTTGAAAATTACTTGAAAATAAATAAGTAAATAAATATTTAAATTCTTTTTGGAAAAAAAAAAAAAAAAAAAAAAAAAGGTTTAAATGCTCCCTGCTCATGAATTCTTAATTTTTTCTTCTATCTTTTTGCTCAACTTGTGGCGGAAAGGTTCTGCTCTCCAAGCTGGTAGAGGGGAGATGCTGGGTTCAAAGCCGTGTTGCGATCATCGATCCAGCCATTCTGATTTATTCGCGCTATTTTCTAAAACTTGAATGAATACGGGCTAGAAAAAAATTATATTTATATCATCCCTAGTATCTAAAACAATTTGTTTTTTAATAATATCTACGTTTTGTACTCTGTCTGTTACATTTATTCTACTGAGACTTAAATTATTATTTTGTAATTTAAATTTAATTAATATACTATATATGTACATGTATATGTATGTATGCATGTATGTATATATATATATATATATATATATATACATAATCATTAGGCATATGCAGTGAAATATAGTAATAATAATAATTCTATTAAAATTTCTTGAAATTTTTTTTTAAATATATAGAAAACAAAATTCAGTATTTTAAATTATTTGAAAAAAAAAAAAAAACTTAAATTAAATAAAATAACCTCCGATAACTAATTTTTAAATTCCCCCCCTCTCTTTTTTTGGCTTTAGCAGTAGCTAAAGGGGTTCTACTCTTTAAGCTGGTAGTGAGGAGGCATCGGGTTAAAACCCAGGTCGCGCTTGTCGGTCTAGTCGTTCCGATTTCCTCGTGCCTTCTACATAACTCGCATAAATACGAGCTAGAACAAACCATTTTCAATATTTAACATCCTGGTATTTGAAATAATTTGTTTTTAATTAATATCAGCATTTTATACTCACTCTAAATAATTTTCATTTATTGGAATTAAACTTTTTAAAAATTCCCCCCTCTCTTTTTTTGGCTTCAGCAGTAGCTAAAGGGGTTCTACTCTTTAAGCTGGTAGTGAGGAGGCATCGGGTTAAAACCCAGGTCGTGCTTGTCGGTCTAGTTGTTCCGATTTCCTCGTGCCTTCTACATAACTCGCATAAATACGAGCTAGAACAAACCATTTTCAATATTTAACATCCTGGTATTTGAAATAATTTGTTTTTAATTAATATCAGCATTTTATACTCACTCTAAATAATTTTCATTTATTGGAATTAAACTTTTTAAAAATTCTTTTAAATTTTTAATACTGCTTTTAAATTTTTATTTTTAATTACTGTCTTACATATATATATATATATATATATATATATATATATATATATATTATATCTGGTTAATATTATGGATGTTTAACTTTTTCCACTTTAGATTTGATTCAATGCATAATGGCTTTTGTTAGTTTAATTGTACATATTATCCAGTTAAATTTTTTAAAACAAAATAAATTTAATATTAAAAAAAAAAAAAGAGAAGAATTTGGAAATAGATAACTAAAAATTACTTAATCAAAACATATGAGCATTTTGGGATGATTGCTTATGACTAAGAAAATTTAAATCCTTTAATTTGTAGCTAATAATAAAAATCAAATTTAAATTTAAATTTATTATCTCAGGTTTGGATTAAATGATTTTAATAAAAAAATAAAATACATAAAATAAAATAAAATAAAATAAAATAAGATAAAATAAAATAAGATAAAATAAATAAATAAAATAATAAACTGTTATTTTTTTTTTAGTTTGAACTAAATTGTAAATCTTTTTTCCCGATAGATAGCGCTAGAACACATTGCATACTAGAAACCCTGGATAATCTCAGAGATACGACAGGTACTTAGTACGCATGCTCAGTGGACAAACGCTTGTCCAGATTCCCTCTTGCTACAGTAACCTTTTACAATGCTTGGCGCTGATCGCGCATTTTGGTGATTTATCGGTGTAAGTTTTTAAAGATATTCCCTAAAGTAAAGCAAAAAAAAAAAAAAAAAATTCTTTGCAATCAAACTAAGATACATTATGCATTACGTTACATTCGTTTTATTGCTATTATAATTATTATTTAAATTTAGATTACATTTCTATATTCATAGAAATAATTTACACCATCTTATCTATCATACTGCATATAAAAAAATCTGAATTTTAATACTCTTTAGTTTTTAATAATATACTATGCAACTTTATTCTAAAAATATATATTTATACAAACTGATAATAAAAAAAATAATAATAATAAAATTATTTTTATTTATTTAAAAAAATAATTTATTTATCAAATTTGTCCTTGTAGTTACTGGTAAGAAAGTTCATCGATATTAAGATTAATTAGTAAAAATTTGATGATTTAACAGTTAACTTGATTTGATATATTCATTTGAGAGATGACCGTTTAGCTTTATGATTAATTTTATTTATTGCAATAACTTACAAATATATACATTCTCAGCACATTAAATGTTTAAAAATTGTTGTAGTTGGTTTATATAAGGTTTTTCAGGGGGTCAAATGTTTTTGAGACTGTAAAATTAACTTTGCTCTCAAAGCTGGTAGACGGGAGATATCAGGTTCGATACCAGGTAGCGCTCATCGGGCTAACTTTTCGAAATTATCTGCAGTTTTCTCCGAAACAAGCGTAAATATGGGCTAGAACACCTTAAAAAGACCACCCCTTACTTAAGTTATTCAACCCATACCTCGGCCTTTCTTTTGTAGGCAGCTGGCACATTAACACCAACATATTTTTCTTAAAATAATTCAGTTTAGGAAAATTGAATTAGTTTAATACTTAAAAACATACCAATATTTTATAGTTAAATGCATAATCATTGATTATATTAATATTCGTAAAAATATTTATTAACTTTAAAAGTTTTATACATCCTTATTGTTCATGTCAAAAGTTTATTTTTCTTCAAATGTAATAGAAATATATATATATATATATATTTCGTATTTTGTACCTTTGAATAAAGTATGATAAAAAAAAAAAAAAAAAAAAAAAAAGATAAAAAATAACGTATATGATAAAAAGAAATATGACACTTAATAAATAAATAAATTAATTAATTAATAAACAATTAAAGAAAATAAGAAATAAGCACTTATAATTTTACAACATAAAATTCATACAACCCTAATTTTACAACATAAAATTCATACCAAAACATACAACCAATCAACCATTCTTTATGAGATTAACATATGTTAGAATTTTATGTTGTAAAATTATAAGTGCTCATTTCTTTATTTTCTTTATTTGTTTATTAATTAATTAATTAATTAATTTATTTTTTAGAGTCATATTTCTTTTTATCATATACGTTATTTTCTCTCTCTCTCTCTCTCTCTCTCTCTCTCTCTCTCTCTTTTTTCATACTTTATTCAAAGGTACAAAATACGAATATATAGATATATATATATATATATATATATATTTGTATTACATTTGAAGAAAAATAAACTTTTGACATGAACAATAAGGATGTATAAAACTTTTAAAGTTAATAAATATTTTTACAAATATTAATATTATCAATGTTTATGCATTTAACTATAAAATATTGGTATGTTTGTAAGTATTAAACTAATTCAATTTTCCTAAACTGAATTATGTTAAGAAAAATATGTTGGTGTCAATGTGCCAGTTGCCTACAAAAGAAATGCCGAGGTATGGGTTGAATTACTTAAGTAAGGGGTGGTCTTTTTAAGGTGTTCTAGCTCATATTTACGCTTGTTTCGGAGAAAACTGGAGATAATTTCGAAAAGTTAGCCCGATGAGCGCTACCTGGTATCGAACCTGATATCTCCCGTCTACCAGCTTTGAGAGCAAAGTTAATTTTACAGTCTCAAAAACATCTGACCCCCTAAAAAACCTTTTATAAACCAACTAAAACATTTTTTAAACATTTAATGTGCTGAGAATGTATATATTTGTAAGTTATTGCAATAAATAAAATTAATCATAAAGCTAAACGGTCATCTCTCAAATGAATATATCAAATCAAGTTAACTGTTAAATCATCAAATTTTTATTAATTAATCTTAATATCGATGAACTTTATTACCAGTAACTACAAGGACAAATTTGATAAAGTAAATTATTTTTTAAATAAATAAAAATAATTTTATTATTATTATTTTTCATTATTATTATTTTTCTTTATTATCAGTTTGTATAAATATATATTTTTAGACTACAGTTGCATAGTATATTATTAAAAACTAAAGAGTATTAAAATTCAGAATTTTTGATATGCAGTATGATAGATAAGATGGTGTAAATTATTTCTATGAATATAGAAATGTAATCTAAATTTAAATAATAATTATAATAATAATAAAACGAATGTAATGTAAAGCATAATGTATCTTAGTTTGATTGCAAAGAAAATTGCTTTACTTTAGAGAATATCTTTAAAAACTTACACCGATAAATCACCAAAATGCGCGATCAGCGCCAAGCATTGTAAAAGGTTACTGTAGCAAGAGGGAATCTGGACAAGCGTTTGTCCACTGAGCATGCGTACTAAGTACCTGTCGTATCTCTGAGATTATCCAGGGTTTCTATTGCATACTAGAAATACTTAGGATTTCTATTGCATACTAGCGACCCTTCACTGAGATTATCCAGGGTTTCTACACGCGATCACGGAGCTCCCTCTCTCTACCTGAATATTTGTTTTACACCACCTGAATTTCTTGAAGACAATACTTTTATGTATCTTTTCAAGTATATTATAAAATAATCTTCAATCCATAGTTGTGATGTTAAACTTGAAAATAAAGTGCTGTAAGACAAGAAGATTGTTTTCATTTATGGCATATTTTATCTATGGTTCCTGGTATTACGGTATTCATTTAAATAGCTCGAGAATAATTTCATCCTTATTATTATAAAATTTAACGCAAGAACTCCTGTACAACTATCTGCCAAAGGTGGTCTACAAGCAATAATTTTGAAATTGCATTATAAAAATGACTAAATTACATTTTACAAAGAAAGTTATACTTGATATGTGTAAGAGATAAGTGTAGCCTTTTACAAAAGAAGGAAGAAGGGAAAAAAAAAAAAAAAAAAAAAAAGGTCAAGTTACATACACTTAACCAGAAAATTATAAAAATTTCTCAAAGATTAACTATGGTCACCTTTGGCTCACCTGTCTTATTAATACGTTAAGCGACACGCGAATTCTTAATAAAATCCATTAAAATTCCTTAATGATATTATCCTGTAATAAATAAAAATTAAGTAAAATTTAAATAAATTTTCAATAATTATTTAAAACAATGTAATATTTTTGGTTTTATATGATATTTTACTCTGTCAACCACCGATGGTTGACGCGGCTTTATATCATACTAGCTGACCCGACAAACGTTGTTTTGTCATATAAATTATTTCTAGAGAATATTTTGCTAGAAAAAAATAACTAACTTATTGTAAGTGTGTAAGGATGTGGTATATAAGTGGAAGATGTATGGAGCGCTATGAACAGTGAAAGAATATAAAAATAACAAAACACCAATCATTTATATTTTTTAATTTATTAAAATTGATTGTTTAAAATTATATACATATCGCTACTTAAAACAATATTACTAAAAAACAATATCAATCCCTTAATGCAACAGAGTGTACAATATTTTTTGCTATCCAATCTTTCACCAGTACAAACTGGATGGTTTGCTCACTCGAGAGCCACGTATAATTGTCCGTGTGAAAACCATGATGTGCTCAAATCTAAGCCACAGACAGACATCGTTTGACCCTGAGACTTATTGATAGTCATTGCAAATGCCAAGCTAATTGGAAATTGAGGGCGTTTAAATTGAATTGGCACATCTGTGGGTATAATAGGGATTCGCAGTAGTAATATATTTTCACCTCGGAATTTGTCATTTAAAATGATGGCTTCGATAACATTTTTCATTAATTTTTTTATGACTAATCGCGTGCCGTTGCACAACCGTTGTGGGTTCAAATTACGAAGCAAAATAACCGGAGATCCAACCTTCGGTTGTAAAATATGCGGTGGCATGCCTGGTAGATCCAATGAGTTTAAAAACTTTGTTGGATAATTTACAGCTTCGGTGGCATCGCAAACTGTATCATTAGATTTGTATGACACCAAGTCTCCTGGTAACAAATGTTGTATCTTGTGATTCAATTCGTTGACGTCCACATTTTTTGCTGCTAAAATTGCTCTTTCTGCCAGCCACTCATGATTTGTGTATCGTCTGTGTATATCGGGAAATATCTGGTCAATAAGAGCATCTTGAGAATCAATGGTTGTGCAGAAATCGGTCGGTAATTTTATGCATCCAGTTTCATCTGTAGTAACTTTTCCATCGCCGATATCTAACAATTGTTTTGAGAATGTATCAGCGGATGGATCTTGAAGCTTTAGAACGCACAAATTTACTTTCAGTTGTACTTTTTCAACATTACGCCACAATGACGATGATTTTAAGCACGCGTTGATCTCATCAGCGTATGTTGAACGCGGAATAACGGGAAGTGCTTGTCTGAAATCACCTGAAAAGAGTAACAGAGTGCCGCCAAATAGTTTGTCGTTGTTTTTTATATCTTTCAATGTCCTGTTCGACGCCTCAATCGAATGTTTGTGTGCCATAGTGCATTCATCCCAGATAAGAATTTTACACTATTTCAGCACTGTGGCCATGGATGATTGTTTTTTTATGTTGCACACTGCGTCTGGGTTATTTTGAATATTTAGTGGCAGTTTAAATAATGAATGAGCTGTTCTGCCTCCATCCAATAAAGTTGCCGCAATGCCAGATGATGCAACAGCCAATGCGATGCCATTATTTGATCGTATTTCGGCGAGAATTAGCGAAATAAGGAATGTTTTGCCAGTTCAACATGGTGCACCCAAAAAAAAAAAAAAAAAAAAAAAGAATCCACTTTGTCCTGCCAAAACTGCGAGCATGATGCGGTCGTAAATGGTTCTTTGTTCTTCATTCATTAGTGGGACATTGCGAGCAACAATCGCTGCCATTTCTACAGTATTGTATTGTAGTTCACGATTCAATTCAGTGCTTATTAAATCAGATGCATTTCGATTTGTTGAATGCATACCGAAATGACTGAGTGGTAAGTTGGCAATGATAATGCAAAGATCTTCAATAGCAATCAATGCTTCATTGTACATAGCGTCACTGAATACTATCGTTAGATCGTTGCACCGTGAACGATGTTGATGCAATATATCATCAGTCATTGAATCTTTGTGATTATCCCATAATGTCTCTGCTCTGGCCGGGAAACATGTAGTCAACACTATAGCGAATAGTAGACGAATTGGTTTTACTGTACAGTTCAGTCCTACTTCAGCAAGCATACACTCCCACTGGTTGTCGTCTTCCAGCAAGCCGAGTGCAACGCATGCATCTTTATACGTTGGATACTGTTGTCCATTCACTTTACGTAAATCATGAAATGACAAAGGGCCGATGACATTAACCAATAACAGTCGAAGATAAAAGCACTCAGTCTGCCTTGGATTGACTGTAAATACTCGTCCCAAGGTGTTTGATTTGAATAAACCGGGACATGCATCAATCGGCGTGCCTTGCTTGCGGGGCATCCATTTTTTTGTTGGAGCCCATGTGAAATAGCGTGGTACTTCTGAATAGAGTAATGTCCATGCAAAAGCACCAAAAGCATCCGCACGTTTACACAATTCAAAAAATTCGGTGAGTGTAGTTTTTGGTGGATTTATAGCACGATCAATCGCTGTCTTGCTCGTGAAATATACGCGCTGGCCATTTTCAAGATGGACGGCTAAATGAAGAACTGCTGGATCCCGTTCATGAATTGGGAAACCAAAGATACGCCAAACAGCTTCATTGGAGCTGACGTACCGGCCAATTTGGTAAAGTGTTATTTCATCATTGTTATTCACCGGAGGAGCATTCACATTGGTATTTTCAACTCGAAATACAGCCATATCACTGCCTTTATTCACATACTTGTAAATGTATTTGATGCTCTTCACTGAACTGCAGAACTGAACATTAATATGAGCACCAAAAATAAATTAAAAAAACTGGCGTACAGACAATAGCAAGAAATTCAAACTTCTTCACACACCATAAATTTTAAATCAGCACAACCGGTTTCGAAAGGATGTAGCCTTTCTTCATCAGGTGCAAACACGTTCAATTGCCTTAGAGGCAAAAGCAAGACGGAAAGCAGGACAAAATCCAGAGTGGGAGGAGCAACACAAACAACCAATAGGAAGCAACATGCAGGACAGGACCAATCACAGAGGAACACACGTACACACACACCACAAAATGAGGAGGGAGGAAAGGAGTAAACAATTATTATTTTTTTTTTCAATAATATTAAACTAATAAGTAAATTTAATAAAAATTATCCATTAATTATTATTATTTTTATTTAAATTAGAATTATTTTATTATAACTAATATGATGTTATAAACATAATGAAGGAAATTATTTAGTTGAATTAAACAAAGTGATAAAATTGTCAATGAAAAATCTGATTCCACTTTGCTGTCTACAGCCTGGAAAAATTTGTTTAATTCAATTAAATAATTTCCTTCATTATGTTTATAACATCATATTAGTTATAATAAAATAATTCTAATTTAAATAAAAATAATAATAATTAATGGATAAATTTTATTAAATTTACTTATTAGTTTAATATTATTGAAAAAAAAAATAATAATTGTTTACTCCTTTCCTCCCTCCTCATTTTGTGGTGTGTGTGTACGTGTGTTCCTCTCTGATTGGTCCTGTCCTGCATGTTGCTTCCTATTGGTTGTTTGTATTGCTCCTCCCCCTCTGGATTTTGTCCTGCTTTCAGTCTTGCTTTTGCCTCCAAGGCAGTTGCACGTGTTTGCACCTGATGAAGAAAGGCTACGTCCTTTCGAAATCGGTTGTGCTGATTTAAAATTTATGGTGTGTGAAGAAGTTTGAATTTCTTGCTATTAATATGAGCATTGAATGTTTTGCTCAGCAGAGGCGAATATGGGACCACCCAACGGTTATCAATGTCAATATCTATGTTGTTGGCATAGATGACCGCCATAGATGATTAGATTGTCCGCCATTATCGGGATTTCTTCGACGATATATTGGATATCCGTCAACATTTGTGATCGTGAAATTTTTCGGAAAACTTTTAGTACATTTTCCATCTGCACAAATAATAATGGCCTAAAAATTCATTTTTCATTTTAACATAAAATAACTCCGTCGGATATTGACGAATTTTTTAAAAGAATATACCATTTTAACTAATTTTAACATTTTAACAATATTAACGTTGAAAAAATATTTTAAACACTTACGGTTAAAAATTCATTTTTCATTTCATCATTAAATAAATTCTGACATCGTGTTTACGATTCTAAAATATTAACTTTGAAAAAATATTTTAAACACTTCGTAAGATACGGTTAAAAATTCATTTTTCATTTCAACATTAAATAAATTCTGACATCGTGTTTACGACAACTCACGCCATCTAGGTGGAAAAGTTGTTGAAAGAGTTGGTTAAAAATTAATTAAGAAAGAACTAATTAAGTTACAACTTCCATTTGTAAATCTAAATCATTCTCGAATCCACCTGAAGACACACAAAAAATTTCATTAAACTCAGTCCAGCCGTTTAGGAGGAGTTCAGTGACATACACACGCACAAAAGAAATATATATATAAAGATTTGGCAGTGTCAGCCACCGATGGCTGACATGGTGTTCAACGTGTTAACTACTGCTGAAAAAAAAAATGAAATGACTAAATATAATGTGAAATACCATATTTGAGAACGTACCATTTGTTGAAAATAAAAAGAATTTGAAAATTCCTTGCACGTCATCTAATCCCAGTAATTAGGTCAACATTTTATTAGACAGATTGGAACCCTTTAAATGCATGCTATTTAGAATTAAATGTTTTATTAGATAGAATAAATACACTAAAAATATTATTTTGAAACTTCAGAGAGTATGAAATACAGATGAAAATCAACGTGATTTGTAGAAATATACCTATTAAACATTTAATTTTTTGAATTTCTGCCGTAATATTTTTATTGGTTTAGGCAATTAATTTCTGTGTAGAGAAAAAAATCACAAAACAAGTTTTATGAATAGTGAAGTTCATAATAAAAATTATACACTTTAAATGGAAAAATTTAAATTTGAAAAATTTAATCAACTTAACGAAAATATATGTTTTTTTTTTTCTTTCTTTCGTTTTCTTCCCCCCCCCTTTTTTTTTTTTTTTTTTTTTTTTTTTTTTTTTAAATAAAGCAAGAGTATTTACAAATAATCAAATACTAAATAAAAATACCCTAATGAAAAGCTATTGGAAGAATCAATAAAATGAGTTTAATCTTAAATATTTTATTAAATATACGTTTACCAAATATTAGAAAAATATTATTATTATGTATTTTTAAATTTACAGATGTCTTAGCGTATATAGATTAAATGTCTTTTAAATTTAATTTAAAAATATCATTACTGACATTTTGAAGTTTTATTGTCAGACCTATGATAAATTTATACGTTTCTTTTCTTTCTTTTCTTTTCTTTCTTTCTTTCCTTCTTTCTTTTTTTCCTTTTTCTTTTTTTTTTTTAAATTTCTGTACATATATTTTAAAAACGTTCTTAATGAATAAACATTTCTAGGAATGTAGTTAAAGGGTGTTAAATTCTTAATCATCATTAAAAACAGGGAAACGGCAAATTTATTATCAATGTCGTTAAAGCTATCAGTTGTTTAAGCTATTAAATAGGAATAGAAAATAAATCAATAATTAATAAAAATAAATAGAAACAAACACTATTCGATTTGAAATGTTGTTAGTTTAATTGATGAAGTTACCACAGGCGATTTTTTTTTTTTATACCATTTTTTTTTTTTTTTTTTAAATATCACATTTTATCAATAGTTTGCTTAGATTAAATGAGGCAAAAAAGTTGCATGTAGATAATGGTATTCAAAAATGTCGCATGTGGATGCTCTGAGTTGGGTTTTTATCCATTTCCAAATTATATTACTTTAATCTTCCTATGAATATTCTATACACAAGATACGAAATAATTACAAATATCGCAAACTCCTATTCATGTTTGTATTTTAACAAAATTTTTACATCATTAGATATTTTAATTGTATATCTACAATGCATTTATTAATTTTTGTTTAAACTTTAAAACTAGTGGACCTGCAGTTCAGGAGCATCAACGTCTTATTTTCAGCACTCATTATTCCGCAGATCAATGATCATTTTTATTTATTACATATATTTTTATAGATAGATAGATATTATCATTATCATCATCATCAATTTCAACATTTATCAGTCCACAGCAGGATGAAGGCCTCTTCTCGGTGATTCCAATCTGCCCTGTTTGCTGCAATTCTTCTCCATACTGCTCCTCCAAACTTCACAATTTTATCTCTTTAATGACACAGTGGTCTTTTTCTCTGTCTTTTGTTATAGCTCGGTATCCAAAATAGGACTTTGATGGTCCATCTATAATCATGTCTTCTGACAAAGTGCCCAGCCCAGCTCCATTTTAACTTAATTCTAGAAATAACATCAGCAACATTGGTTTGCTCCCTAAGCCAAGTATTTCGCTTTATGTCTCTTCAGGTGAGTCCTAACATGCATCTGCCGATGCTTCTTTCTCTCTCCGTCTCTCTCTCTATATATATACATGTATACACACATAAATATGACTGACTCACTACATAAACAGACACGATTCTGATGGGGGCCGCCGATCCCTCAACCCTCAGCTGTATCTTTCTGTCTATATCTATCTCTATATATGTGTACATTTATGTATTTTCCTAGGAACAGCCTTTTATTAATTCCTTGTAACTCATAAATACTTGTACCAAATTTCATGGAAAAAAGATTACATAACGTATCGGAATTATTTTGTGAACCCTGTAAACTAATTATCACTTCTATGCCCACAATTTCCCACAGAAAATATGCTTTTAAACATTCTAATAACATTTTATTATATTTAATGGAGTGTAACCATGTAAAAATACATTTTTAATACATGCCATCTATATACCGTAATGGTACGAAATTTTTTTATGTATCCCTGAAAAACAGCCACAGTTATTATATACACCAATAAAAAGAATACACCTAATTAATTATAACTCATTTATATTCCAATCTAATTTGACATCATTTCAATGATTACAGAACGTCATCGGAATAATTTTGTGTGGTCCCGTAAATAAATTTAGATTATACATACTTTTTCTTTTTTTAATTAGAGAAAACATGCTTTTAATCATCTTTATAATATATGTCAGATCCATTATGTTGAATGCAGAATAAATGCGTTAAAATGCGCTTAGATAAAAATTTGTCCATAGGCTCTAATGTCACGAAATTCTTTTGCCTGTCACTGTAATAGAACCATAAACATTGTATACCCGAGTAAGAACTATTCAACTTATTCTATGTTTTTCAAGAATAATCGTTCGAAAATTGACAAAATATGGATGATAATGTGACATTGTCGGAACTTTTTTTTAAGGTCTTGTACATTGATTATGAAGCCTAATCACATATATATTCTATAGAAAACATGAGTTTAAGCACCTCAATAATGTACGTTAATTTCATTCTGTTGAATGCAGAATAACGACTTTAAAATTCGTTTAAACAAAATTTATTCCATAGGCCATAATGATAAGAAAAACTTTGGTGTGTCCCTGTACATAAATAACAGAGACACCGAAAATTATACAGCTATTTCTGTATTGCGCTTAAACATGTGTACCAATTTGAAAGTTAATCAGGGGATTTTTGCGGCCACTCTTGCAGTACATACAAATTGTGTTCATAGGCCGTAATCATAAGAAAAATTTTGGCGTGTCCGTGTACATGAACTACAAATGGAATACACATCCGAAACTGTACAGGTAATTCTGTGTGGTTAGTGAACATGTGAACCAGTTTTAAAGTCAGTAAGGTGATTTTTGCGGCCGCTATCGCGAGACAGACATACAGACATACAGACAAATTGACAGAACTCAAAATCTTTTTGACTTTCCCCATGACTTTTCCCTCCATTGACGTTTCGGTAAACAAAGAAATATATATATATGTACAAATAGCTATAACGCACAATTTATGGGATAATACTAAAAGGCATTGAAGAAAGCTCTTTAGTTAACATTTATATATTCTAGCATATTATGTACAGAAAAATTATTTTAATGTAAACAAAAATGGTTAATATAGAAAAATCGAAAATGAGATTACATTTGAATACATATATATAAATTGTTATTTATTAAATCTACTATCTTTAACTGCTCTCATTATCAACATATAGATTGCGCTTAAAAAGGATTTAAAATAAAATAAAAATAAATAAATAAATAAATAAAGGGCATATTATACAAATGTCAGGTCTGAGTTTTTATTACATATTTTTATGTTAAACGATATTGTAAAAATTGGAATATATCACATGTGCTATTATTGTACAGAATTTAAAATCTCAGAAATTTTCTTCAAAAAGAAAGCCATGAATTGCTGGTTCATGCTATTCTTGTTTAAAAATCAAAATATCAGAAATTTCTATCATTAAAATAAATAAATAAATAAAATGATAACTTTTATGCTTGCTTAAAATGAATTAATTGATTAATCTCAGAAATTTTCATTAAAAAGAAATCCTCGAATTGCTGGTTCATGCTATTCTTGTTTAAAAATTAAAATATCAGAAATTACTATTATTAAAATAAATAAATAAACAAAATGATAACTTTTATATTTGCTAAAAAAGAATCAATTGTTTATATTCTAAATTGTAGTCAGATATTTTTATTGTATAAAACCTTTTAACAAAAATATGAGCAGTCCGTTTTATATCGCTCATTGAGGATAAGAATAATAATCAAATTCAAATAATAATTTGCAAATTCATTTATTATGCAACATAATAATAAACATTCATTTGAATAAATGAATGATTAAATATTTGGAATTCAAATATTTTTAATAAATTTAATGAATTATAAAAATTATTAACAATTAATTATTAATTCATAAATAAAATGTAAATTAAATTATTTATATTTTTTAAGAATTAAGTCATTAATTAATCGTAAATGTATTAAATAAGCAAAAATTAATTTTAATTATTCATAGTTACATATTGTATGATTTTCAAATGTCAGCCTAAGATATCTTGGCCGAGTATTTATCCAGTTTTTTTCTCGTACAGTAAATGATACATTTTCTTTATGCACAGAAAATACCTTATTCGGGAAAGCGCAATCATGAATATCACATCTATACAAGATGACACAGCATGGATGATATATACTTTGTGTATTTCCAAGGAGATTCGATAGGCAAAACTTCTTTGGATAAGGGTGAGAGGATCCACAGATTCCACGTGTTTCTCTCACAGATTTTGCATGTTCAGTGTGGGAATATTTATTATTTGCAAGTATTTCTACTTTCACTCCTTTTATGTAAAATGCAGAGTCTGTTTTATCGTTCAATGCATTCAGAATAGCAAACAAAATATGTAAGAATATTAGAATTTTTAAAAACATACTGACTATTTTAGTAATTTGCAACATAATAATTGTTATCTATTAAAATAATTAATGATCAAACACTAAAACTTGTCGAGTGATTCGTAAAGCACCACTTGGAAAGTCTTGCTGTTAAACTGTAAATTCGTTAAGGATTTACATTGTTTATTTCAACATATTGCGAATATTACCTTTTGATAAATGTTTTTGCATAATAAACGATAATGATTTAGGATATATAGTCATCCAAACGTTAGATACGCCAGTTAAACTCACTTTGATAAATTCTTAAACATTCCAAAAACAGATTATGGATGAATATTCAGTAGTAATAAATCAAGTAGATATTCCACAAAATTACACAAAAAATTAACACATGGCATTGCATTAAATACTGAATCGAAGTTTTATTTGTCTCAATGTATTTCGCAGTTGAAGTTATAGATCGAAACTTTTACGCCAACAATTTCATTTTGAATGAGCCTCTTTTTATAGAATCTTAGATTTCATCTCGAGCTTTCTTTGGGTTACCATTTTAAGAAAAGAGCTGAAATATTAAACTTCGCCAAGTCTTACGCCAAATTTAAATACGAATTATTTGAATTGTTGTATGAAATATAGTCATTCCAGTGATTTTTTCTTTTTTAAATCTTATTTCGATGCAACTATTCCAGATTCATGAAAGTTTTTACCATAAATCGTTATTTATTTGTGTTTTATTATTTCGTTTAGGAATATATCCTATTTAAAATATTAACGAATCTACTTTCCATGTTTTATTTATTTATGTATAACTTGTTTTAACTAGAGTGTTTTCTTTCTATCTTTTTTATTTTTTACAGTAACACTTACTAATTAATCTATATTAATATAAACACTATATAAATATAAACTTGCATGTATGTTTTATTTTATTTTATTTTTTATTTTACTCTATTTATATATATATAAAATCGTTTGTCCTGAGTCAGTGAGTGAGTGATGGGTGAGTGATTCATCATCGCCCAGCCCAACCCTGGACCTAGAAGCATGAAATTTTGGAACAATGTTCTTTCTATTACGTAGACATCAACTAAGAAGCGATTTTACAAAATTCGCCCCCCCCCCCCCAAGGGGAGAGAGAGCAAAACGTAATTTCACAAAATCATACATATCTAAAAAAAAAAACAAAAAAAAAACAAAAAAAAAAAAAAAAAAACAGATATCAGTAATATTTTTGCTTTAAAATATAGTTAGCACAATTATCTAAAAACCAATTTCTAGAATTTTAGAAATTCGATCCTCAAGGGAGGGGAAGGGGGCAAAACGTGATTTCACATGTGCAAAACGCGATTTCACATGATCCTATAGATCTCAAAGAAAAAAACAGATATACATGAAATTGTTGCTCTAAAATATAGCTAATACAAATATACAAAAACAATTTCTGGAATTTTAGACATTCAGCCCCTAGGGGGGGGGGAGGAGGCAAAACGTGATTTCAAATAATCCTTTACATCGCAAACAATAACAACAAAGAAAAAAAGATATATATGACATTTTTGCTCTAAAATATAGTTCAAACAAATATCTACAAACCAATTTCTGGAATTTTAGAATTTCGTCCCAGGTGGGCGGGAAGGCGAAAGGGGGAGCAAAAAAATAGAAATGCAGTTAGACCGTTCAAAATTAGTACAGATAGGTTTTAGAGGCCTGCAAGTCAAATGAGGATATTTTAGAAAGTGTAATTAGGAAAGGGGGAGGGAGGGGGGGGCGGAGAGACAAAAATAAAATAAAAATAGAGTTAGATCGCTACAAATCCATTGCAGATATTTTTGAATTTGTAAAATTTTTAATAGAGCCAGGAAGGGGGGAGGGAGAGGGGGCAAAACAATAGGAATAGAGTTAGACCGTTTTAAAATTGGAACGTATAGGTTTTTGGACCTACAAATCGAATGCGGATATTTTCAAAAGGGAAAAGTTATTAGGATAGACGGGAAGTGTGAATGGGGGGGGGGCGAAGGGGTAAAAATATAGAAATAAGAGTTAAAGAGTTGAAAATTAGTATTATTAGGTTTTAAGGCCCGATAAATCGATTGCGGATATTTTCGAAAGTGTAGAATTATTACGAGGGACAGGAAGGAGGGCGGGTGCAGGGGGAAAAATAAAGAAATTCAGACAGAACGTTAGAAAGTATTATAAGGTTTAAAAGCCCGAGAAAACGATTGAGGATATTTTTGAAAGTGTAAAATAATTAAGAGGGGCAGGAACGGAGGGTGAAGGTGAAGGAACACGCGAGCCTTGCGCCCGCAGGCATTGGAGGCCCGGAGTGATTATTCCACCGATGAGATAATTTTTTTTTTTGCATTTTATATTTATGTTTTTCGCTTACGATAATATAGTGATTCATTAAGAGTGTCGAACGTAAATGAGCGCGCAGCGCACAATGGCATGCGCTGCCGAATGAAGTGGAGAACCAGTGCGACATTTTCCCCGATCAGAACTTTTATTCTCTCTCTCTCTCTCTCTCTTTTTAACATGTTAAAAATTAATGCAATTTTGAGAATTCATTAATTATAGTGATTCATTTAAAAATAGTGACCAGCGAAGCGGCCGTATCCTGCTAGTCGACAATATTTTTAAGGAGAGTTGTTTTTAGTGAAGACTGTAAATTGAAGTATAAGCTGGTAGTAATACACCGAATAAGTATTATTATTACACGCCTCTACCCATCTGGGTAAGCGATATTTTAAGTAAATAAAAATTAAACTGCGTTATAATGATTTCTTTCTTTCTTTCTTTCTCTCTCACTCCCCCCCCCCCCTTTAAAAAAAAAAAAAATTGAAATTGAATATAATTAATGTTACTTATACATACATATCATATTATAAAACAGTAAAATAATTTAAATAAATAAAATTAGCATTAGAATCTGTCAAAAACGCATTTCTGAGACCTTAGCACATGTAGAATCTAAATATACATTTTTATTTTTTATTTATTTTATTTTTTTTTATAAGTAAAATTGAAAGCATCACATGCTTAAAAAAGTATGTATAAGGTGTTTGAAAAACCTTGACTCCGGCATTAATGCCTCAAAAATTTATCTAAGACATAAAACATAAATTTCAGAATTCCACAAAAAAATATAAAAATTTATGAAATCAATTAAAAATTTCAAGGAATTCAATTAAAAAAAAAAAAATCTTTTTGAGGCCTTTATATAAAACTTTTCCAACAGAGTTTTCCTTACACACTCATGAGGTAATGTTCAAAATTTCCATATTGTGTTATAAAAAAAATCTCCAAAGTAAGACATAACAAGACAAAAAAGAAAAAAAAAAGGTCTTAAACAATTTTTCAATGTCTCGACTTAAGTTATCCATGGAAAAAAACCAGTGCATGAACACATTGCGTTTTAGGGATCATACACAAATTAAATATGCGAATGTCTACGAAAACAATGATAACGAAAGTAGATAAACACATTTACATTTTAATCCACAGCCAATCCATCAGCAGCTTTATTTGAACATATTTAGAAATTTTTTATAATACAATGGGAAATTTTTGTACATAACATCAATAGGGCATGAGACACACTTTATTGATTAAGATTTTTTTTTTCTTTCTTCCTTTATATATATATATATATATATATATATATATATATTTGAATCGCATATAAATTTAAATTTTGCAATTCTTGAAATTGTATATCGTTAAATTTTTGACACATTTTCTAAATTTCTGTACCTTACGCATGTTTGTAATTAGTTCTGCGTATTTGAGATTAATATTTAAGGGTCAAAAGGTTTTAAAACACACTGTATATTTAATAATTATCAGTTTTTTCCTTTTTGCGAAAATAAAATAATCTCTTAAAATAAAAAAAAAATGATGAATAGTCTTTGACAATTTCACCTAAGAAAACATTTTGGGAGATATTTTAATTTGGGAGATATTTTGAACACAATTAAAATATGCATGTACAGTCGGTAACAAAAGTACCCGAACACAAGCAAAAATTCCTATATAAAAAAAGTAGAGTTAATACTGTTTTGTTAAATAAATCCTTGTCGAATCATGCTCTTAGTCAGTCTTAGCACATGATTCGACAAGGATTTATTTATCAAAACAATATGAACTCTACCTTCTTTACATAGGAATTTTTGCTAGTGTTCGGATACTTTTGTTACCGACTGTACATATGCTTTAAGATAAACTATTTCAAAAATCAATAAGTATAAAACATTGAATAACCACCATAAAATGCAATAAACTCACAACAATTGTTTCGGTTCGAAAGAACACACGACCGTTCGTCAGGCGAACAAAGTAGACACGAATACTGCAATGAAAGGTGCGTTGCCACTTTGATTGCAGCACTCGTGCCGACTTTGTTTACCTGACGATGGGTCGTCGTTGTGTGTTCTTTCGAGCCGAAACAATTGCTGCGAGTTTAGTGCATTTCAAAGTTTTGTATTTATTACTTTAAAAAACCAGTTCTGTGGCACTTTCTTATTATTTCAAAAATTGTTTTTACCATTTTATTTAATGCACTGCTTGTTTGAAACTTTTTCTTAATTGAATTAAAAAAAATATATCGCAATTATTTAGTTAGGAGAGTGCTTTTTTTTTAAATTTTTTATATGTATTTTATTGAATAATAATAATAATAATAATAATAATAATAACCTAATCATTATTAAGCATTGCTAAAAAAAATATGTACACTTTTCCTTTTTCAAAGCATGTCTCCAGATTAGAAAGCGTTACAGAGTTCATGTTTTCTTCATATTCATTTTTTTTTGAAGCATTAAATTACAAAAAGTCTATGATTTACAATACATTTTTTGTTTTAATGGAGAAAAACATGTAGCTATAAGGGTATAAACTATAATAGTATTTTTTTCTTTTCAGTTTTTCTGAAAACTGTTTGTTGTTCCCAGGTCAGGTGGTGTGAGTAAAGGTCTGCACGGACCGAAATTCTGAGGCTCGTCCCCGGCCCGAGCCATACGGAAGCTTTGCTACGCGTTGGATGAGGATCCTAGCTGAGTTAAAGAAATCGGAGGGATGTCGGGAGACATATCTTCCTTTCTTTGACTCAGTTGCACTAGCGTGCCCATAACTTTTCTTTTTTTACAAACATACTTTTTCGGTTTATTTAATTTTTTCTTCTTAAATATCATGTAGATGGTTTCGTGAATTGAGGATCCTCCGCTCCTAAGCCCCTTTTCTATAAGCAGCCTGTTTTCTCATGGTCTCCTGATCTTCACCATTGTGATGTGTTCGGAGAACACGGGAAAAATGATTTGTTTTCCCTCTCTGTAGAAGCTAGCCAGTTTCCACCTTTATCCCAAATTACTTTTTTGGAAAGGCGTGACCTTCTCAGAGTTTCAAGGGTTAATGTACCCACCATATAATTTTTTTTTAGAGTGCCAAACTTGAAGTTTATAGCTGTCTGAAATACTTTGAAAACAAATAATTACTCAGACAAAGAAATTAACTTGGTTTTATATGTAAATAATTTGTAAAAATTTTTGCTATTATTAATATTATTATTGTTTGTATCTTTAGTAAGTATTTTTATATAATTGTTTGAAAATGTGTTTTGCATTAAACAGGAAAAAGTGTCAGGAAAATGATCTGAAATGATACAAAAGTATTTATAGTGTCATTTTTTTCAAATATGTGGACAGTAGAGAAAACTGCAAGTTCCGTATATATTTTTTTTTATTAAATAGATTCCTTGCAGATGTGTAATATCTTGTTCAATGTCATTATATTTTTATGTAATTTTAAAGACTCTGTGCAAAACCCAAAGGACTTCTTCGCAAAAAACACGAACTATTTTTCCTACTGATCAGTTACAAAACTTATTTACAGGACCTTGTTATAATGGTTCATAATATATGAACAAAAGACTATTATAAGACTATAGGCGTCACCAACTAGTTGGGAGCTAGAAATTCCTGCTTTAATATTTTCTGCTTTATATAATATTGTATACGAGTGCTACATTATGTTTTATTTTATATTTTTATATTACTCCTATGAAACTATTGTATGTATAGGGTTGAGCACATGGAACGTGCAGGACTACAGGAAAAAAAAAATATTCATAATAAGCGGGATTAAAGTAGTAATTAAAGAGACAATATACGCACTTCTCCTTCTACACAATAATACAGACCATCTTTTCCTGGACTAACTGCCGTCTCTGATTGAGTTCCCATGGACTTGCAGGCAAGCCCAGGGGAACGTTGTCTTGGAGGGGGGGGGGGATATGAAAGGATAAAGAGAGGTAAGTTTTTAAATTATTATTTTATTATTTTAAATTAATAGTGAGCAATAATTTAAAGAAAATCCCATTAGAAAGTCTTAACTTAAAATTAATTCTAAAATTTCCCCTGTAAAGTAAGTTTTAGTACAAGGCGCAAGAATAACGCAAAAATCATAAAAGAGAACCAATTTTAAGATAAGAAAGTGATGAATAAGTGCAACCTGCAGCTTTTTGTGGTTAGGAGCTGCATAGTAATTAATCCTAGAAATCTGGACCTCAGCTAAGCTGTCAATCATTAAGTTAATATCCAATAAGCATAGGAAGGAGTGGTGTGATTTCCCGCCAAAAAATGCCAGTATTTAAGTGAAAACACGGACAGAGGAGCACTTCTCTTCTTGTGTGCTCTTGCTTAGTAAACTTACGTCAAATAACGGCCTGAGAGGGGTCACGGGATCGCATTCGGCTTCACTGCACTGCATCCATTTGCTCAACTCACAATTATAGATTGTACTTTATATGTTCCAGATGGATTAATAAATATCTGTGGTTTAATTCGGAGTATTTACTGAGTGCCAGCCTCTTTCCTTCATAGCTATTATGTGACTCAAGTAAGGGAATTCGTCACACACACACACACACACACACACATATATATAATAAAGATGATCTGTTAAGCATAGATGAAGCCAAGCAACAGATACAAGATCACTGAAATATATATATATAATTGGTAGCGACATGCATACCATTTTGAATAAAAAATCTGCTACTGTTTCCTTAAAAGACTTATATAAGTTTCGATATGCGCTAAAAATATTTACAGAAATCAGAACGCCAACAGATAGACAGTCAGACAATAAGTTGAAATAAACAAACTTTTAACAACTTCAAAAAAAAAAAAAAAAAAAAAAAAAAAAAAAAAAAAATTATGTGACACAATAGCCTATAAAATTATGTAAAATAAATGACTAAAAAAACATTTTATCATTTGTCTTCTTCGTTAATTAACGAGGAATGTGGAAAAAAATTTCCAGGTCGACACGGTTTGGAGAAAATTTAATCCAGGTCAGGCCCGAGTATGCGCAAAAAAATTAAGACCGAGGCCGGCCTGGTCCGAGACAAAAATGGAGAAATTCGGCTCGAACCTCGCCCGAGGGTCAGGCGGGACTCAGGTTCTCAGCTCAAACGTCTAGTGAGAGGTTTGAGGTTAATTGTGAGGAAATCACGGAAACTCCAAATACCTCCGTCAAGGAGCGCAAAATGAATTCGAACTCAGCAGCTCTCATCTACCAGATTTAAGAGCAGAACTTAAATCTTCCTACAAACATATACCCTCATAACAAGTATCTATTAAGTGGTATTGGTTTAATGAGAAATTTGATCGATAAAATATTAGTACATTTCAGATCTTTAATTTTTACGAATATTTTATTTTATAATTTTATAATACACTACCTTTCCATACATGACCGGACACTTTCGATTTCAGACGTTTTATGAAATATTTCAAAAAGTAATAAACAAATCATCTTGAAACTTCAAGAGTGTAATGAACATGTTATACTTCATATTTTTCAGTGAAAATTATGCCTCTAAAATCAAAGAGGGAGCAGTAAAAAATTAAAGAAAAATGAAAGTGCTTGGCATCACCCTGTAAAAAGTAATGCTTGATATGCGATCTGGCTGTAGCATATAATTATGGAGCTCCTTTTTATTATCTGTATAAAGTTTTATGACTCTATCGTATTTTTACTAAATAGTTTTTAACTGCGCATGCACAATATTTAGTGAAATTCATTTGCATAATTTAGTAGCCAAATGTATTGAGCTACTTATATGAAAATTCTAAACAAGTATCGTGTACACTCAAAACGTTGTACGCGATAGAATGAACTGAATTTCAGCTGTTAACAAAAATAAGAATGCGATAAGGGAATTTTCTCAATATTTATTTACAATAATCGAAAACTGTATTACCATTCATTGAATCAAAATAAAAATGTAAGTAAAACTCCTTATAATTTAGGTTATTTTCGAGAGAAAGTAAATAGGAGTTCATTCTATCGTGTACAACTTTTTGAGTTTACACGATAGTTGTTTGGCGTATTATATAAGCAGCTCAATACATTTGGCTATTAAATTATGCCAATGAAATTTTGCTAATTTTTATGCATGTGCAGTTAAAATTTTTTTAGTAAAAATGCTCATATTTTATTAAATATTAAATACAGTGAAACCTGAATAATTCGAACTTGTTTAATTCGAAATTCTGGATAATTCGAATTTTTTACTCGGTCCCTTGAATTTTGTATTAAAATAATGTTAAAAAATCATGGATAATTCGAATTCTGTTTTGTATAATTCGAATTTCTCAAACGATTACCATTAAAATACAGTCGAGCCTCGTTAACTTGAACCTCAAGGGGGATAAAAAAAATTTCATGTTACCAGTAGTTCATGCTATCAGTAACTAATTTTCATATAACTAAACTAATAATAATTTTGACGGTGGAAGCAGTTCATGTTAAAAGTAATTCACGTTAACAGTGTTCACATTAACGAGGTTCGACTGTGCTACAGTAAAATTTGTTCCAGAGATTTTTCTCGGCTCTAGTGCATTATTATTTTTAACAGTCTTTCAAAAGAAGGATAAGGAAATACAAGAGTATTTCCTACCTGGGTGTATAAGAAGATATGGTCCATATACATGGACTTTGAGGTTTTTTTTTTTTTTTTTTTTTTAATTGAAAGTCATGTCTGTAGAAGATTCCATTTTTGTGTCAGTTGATAGGTTGAAGTCATATGCTATGACAAAAAGATTATACTTAAAGAAGCAATCAAAAATATCTGACTATTTTATAAAAAGTGTTGAATAAATTAAGCTCGGGGAAAAAAAAAAAAAAAAAAAAAAAAAAAAAAAAGTAAGATTTAATATGGGAAGGGGGATGTAGCAGTATTCTTAGATGTAAAGTTTATCGTTAAATCTTTGATCGTAGTTTTATTTTTATTTTTTGTTATTTATCTCTTCTTTTAACAAAATAGTATATGTAATTCGAATTTTTGGATATTTCGAAATTTTCTCTGGTCCCTTCAACTTCGAATTATCCAAGTTCTACTGTATTTTTTTATTCTGATTGCAATATGTTGTGTCTAATGTTGTATGTCAAGTTTCCTGAAAATCGCTTTGCACTGGATTTAATACCTTGCATGTTATAGCTAACAGAAGACATTTTTGCAATCTTTTTAAGAAACCGTTCTTCCTGCTTACATGTGGCAGAAAGATAAAAATTTATACAGATAATAAGAAAAAGCCTTTTAATCACATGCTACAGCCAAATCGCATTTCAAGCATTAATTTTTACAGGTTGATGCCAAACATTTTCATTTTTCTTTAATTTTTTATTGGGCTTACTTTTCTTTCGGGCAAAAGTTTCACAGAAATATATGAGGTATAACATGTTCTTCCCACTCCTGAAGTTTCAAGATGATTTGTTTAGTACCTTTTGAGACATTTCAAAATACGTCTCAAATCGAAAGTGCCCGGTAATTTTCGGAACGGTAATGCATATATTTTCTATGAAAAATACCTAAATATACATAAACATGTAATGGATATTTAAAATTCAATGATTTTCAAAGCAAACTGAAAGTCTTGAGATGGCTCTTGTTGCCCCGCTGTTACGATCTGGTTGCAACTTCTAACAAAGATCATTCATTCCCTGTGTGTGATATCTGCTATCGCTATGCATTTTTCGCACCCAAAGATTGAATAGGGCAAAACAACCCTATAAAAAGTAGATCGAATTTTACTTCAATTTTTTCGGTTTCTTGAAAGCTTTATCTTTATTTTTGTTTCATTAGTAAAGGGTTTCGCCAATTTCGTTTTTAACACTTTCCAACAAGGTTGAAAAGTGCTAATGACTTCGGTTTGTCTATCTGTCTGTCCGTGCTGTAATTCCCTTAAATATCCATAGAATTTCTTGAAACTGATATATGTTATTCAAGTTTACTATCGGATGTTCCCTATTGAAAATGGAGTAAATACCTCTACTGGTTTGTGTACAGGCACACCCAAAAGTAGTCCAAAGCACTGTGTTCTATGAGAGGTATTTGTATAAACCATAGTTTAAAATCTTTAGTTTACACAAATTTCAATGAAATTAAAATATGTTATTCAAGTTTACTATCGAATATATATATATTTTTTAATAATAAAAAATGTAGTAAATTCCACAATTGATTTGCGTACAAAGACACCCGAAAGTATTTCATAGCGTTGCGTTCTGTGAGAGATATTTCTATAAACCAAATTTTAATAACTTTAATTTGCAAAAATTTTAAAGAAACTGAAATAAGTCATTCGTACAGTCGGTAACAAAAGTGCTCGAATAATTTTGCAGCCGACTGTATCTACAGTCGGTAACAAAAGTGTCCGGACACTAGCAAAAATTCCTATATAAAAAACGTACACTTAATACAGTTTTGTTAAATAAATCCTTGTCGAATCCTGTTTTTAGACTGACTAAGAACAGAATTCGACAAGGATTTATTTAACAAAACTGTATTAAGTGTACTTGTTTTTACATAGGAATTTTTGCTATTGTTCGGAGACTTTTGTTACCGACTCTATGCACAAAACAATGTTTTCTATAGAATATAGGATGTTTAGCATTAAGATTTACACAAAAATGTTCACTTACATTAACGGCTATTACTGGAAATTTGCTGGAATTGCATTTTTGTTTATATTAAGCGTTTTTTACAATTTCTAAAAATGTTTAAGAGTGAATATTATTTGAATTAGTGTATCTACCTGTCTGACTGTCCATATGTCTATCTGCCCATCTCCAGTGTCCGTAAATACTTTTAGAATTTCTTAAAAATGATACATGTTATTCAAGTTCTCTATAGAATATTTCCTATTTAAAATTCAATTAATAGGTATTGTACAACTGGTTTGTTTACAGGGACACGAAAAAAAAAAAAAAAAAAAAAGAGCCAATGCATTCCGTTTTAGGACAAACATTTTTATAAATATTTTTTAAATATCACTCTACTGCAAGAATCATAAAGAAAATGAAATTTATTGATAATATGCTAAAATAATATCTTGTATAGAATATGATATCGATAACCTTCAGATTTACAGGGGTACACTAAAATATTCAGATACATTAAGGTCTGCAATTAGAATTTAAAGGCTGCCTTTTCTTTTGAGTTAAACATTTTTAACACTTTCCAACAATGTTTAAGAGAGCTTATGGATTCACTTACTCTATCTCTATGCCATTTAGTCCTTCTGTCTGCCCGTTGTGTGATAACGTAGGCGAAGAACATTGAAAATTATATGAAACAACAAGTATGTACAGCTGGAAAGTGTTAGTAATCAATGCGTACCGCAAGATTTTTCGTATCTCGTTTTTTTTTATTTTTTTATTTTTTTTAACACTTTCCAACGAAGTTGAAACGTGTTTATAACTTTGGTTTGTCTGTCTGTCCGCGCTTTATTCCGCAAATAATCATGGAATTTCTTGAAATTGATATATGTTATTCATGTTTACTATGGGATGTTCCCTGTTGAAAATGGGGTAAATACCATTACTGGTTTGTTTCCAGGGGCACCAGAAAGAATTTCAAAGCATTGTGTCCTATGAGAGACATTCCTATAAATCATACTTTAACTCTTTTATTTCGCACATATCATTATGAAATTGACATTAACAATATATATGCACAAGAAAATATTTTCTATAGAACATATACACTGATGGAAAAAAAAAAATCCCAACACCAAGAAAAAATTATTGTACAGTAATGAAATTTCAGCAATACATTTGTCTAGGTAACATATTTAATTGATTAAAGTTTCAAGATCACAGGTAGAGCCATTTCAAATGTGAAATACTGGTACATTAGTAACCGGTGTAACCGCCAGAATTTTGAATGCAAGCATGCAGACGTGCATGCATTGTGTCGTACATCAGTTTGTGGGATGGAGTTCCATGCCTGTTGCACTTGGGCGGTCAATGCAGGGACGGTTAATGCTGGTTGTGGATGACGCTGGAGTTGTCGTCCAATGATGTCCCATACGTGCTCGATTGGAGAAAGATCTGGTGATTTAGCAGGCCAAGGCAACATGTCGACGCTCTGTAGAGCATGTTGGGTTACAACAGCGGTATGAGGGCGAGCGTTATCCTGTTGGAAAATACCCCCTTGAATGCTGTTCATGAATGGCAGCACAGCAGGTTGTATCACTAGACTGACGTACAAATTTGCAGTCAGGGTGTGTGGGATAACCACGAGAGTGCTCCTGCTGTCATACGAAATTGCTCCCCAAACCATAACTCCAGGTGTAGGCCCTGTGTGTCTAGGCCGCAGACAGGTCGCTAGCAGGCGTTCACCTGTCCTCCTTCTAACCAACACACGGCTATCACTGCGACCAAGGCAGAACCGGCTTTCATCAGAAAACACAACAGATCTCCACTCCGTCCTCCAATGAGCTCTAGCTTGACACCGCTCACGTCGCAAACGACAGTGGTTTGGAGTCAGTGGAATGCACGCAACAGGGCGTCTGGCACGGAGCTGTCCTTGAAGTAACCGATTTGTAACAGTTCGTTGTGTCACTGTGGTGCCAACTGCAGCTCGAATTTCAGCAGACGTAGTACGATTAGCCACAGCCATACGCCGAACACGGCGGTCTTCCCTCTCAGTAGTGCCACGTGGCCGCCCGGAACCCGGTCTTCTTGAGGCAGTACCTTCCCTTGACCACTGCTGCCAACACTCATGCACATTGGATACATTCCTGCCAAGTCTTTCTGCAATATCGCGGAAAGAAAACCCACCTTCTCGTAGCCCTACTATACGACCTCGTTCAAACTCAGTGAGCTGTTGATAATGGCTTCTTCGTCTTCTTAGAGGCATCCTTGACTAACATTAACCCACTGCGTCAAATATCAACTGTAAATAACGATCACGAACCTTACAGCGCTTATTTAAAGCAAACCTCATTTGCATGTTCATAGTGTCGCTACAAGCGCCACACTTATGCGCGTAGCTCGAAATTTGAATCGACTTCATCTTTCAGATGTATAAATACGCCTACCAAATTTCGTTTATCTAGCACAGCTCCTTCCTGGTGTTGGGATTTTTTTTTTTCCATCAGTGTAGTATGATTACCATTAAGATTTATAGGACACACAAAAATATTCAGCTACATTAATAACCATAACTGGAAATTACCGGAATTGCATTTCCGTTTCCTTAATCGTTCTTTACATTTTTAATTATGCTTAAGAATGATTATGATATGAATGCTCTATATGTCTGTCTTTTTGTCCGTCTGTTTATCCGCTCTCTAATTTCTGTAAATATTGACGGGATTTTTTGAAACTGATGTACGTTATTCAAATTCACTATGGAATGTTCCCAATTTAAATTGGTGTAAATACAACCACTAGTTTATGTACAGGGACACCTAAAAAATTCCAAAGCCTTGCGTTCTATGAGAATTATTTCTATAAATTATATATAAATACATTTATTTTGCACAAATCATAATGAAATTGACATTCAACATTCATATGTATAAGCAGTGCTTTCTATAAAATATTGTAATTATTAGCATTAAGATTTACAGGGCCATATGAAGATATTCTGTTACATTAAAGGCTATAACTGGAAATTTCTGAAATTGCATTTACATTTGTGTTAATCGATTTTTATAGATTATGACTTGAGTTAGTGTGTCTGTGTGCATTTCACTTCTGTCTGTCCATTATGTGGTCCCGCAGGCAAAGTATATTGAATGATAACGATGCAATGAATGCGTATAGTTGGAAAGTGTTAATAATCTATGCGACTGCATGATTTTTCATTCTTTTTTTTTCGTTTGCCAAAGACTTTTACACTTCTATTCCAATGAATAAAGAAATAATAAACATTTCTACAGTTTTTTTTTTTTTTTATGACAAAAATTAGTATGCAAAATATATTGCGTATAATACACCTTATAGTAATTTATGTTCAATTTGGGGATTTTCCCACGAAAATATAAAATGCTTGGATTTAGAAAAAAATTCTCAATATTTACTATTTTAATGAAAAATGCCTAGAAAAAGTCCACAAAATCCCAAATCACGTTACAGTTTAAATATTGAAAGGATTTTATGTTTCTAAACTTTCCCACCTTGCACTCTCCTTATAAGTCTCTTTTTGTAAAAGTGGCGTTTAACCCCTTAACGCTATCTCGTAATTTTCAAGAAAGCAATAAAGAAAGTGTCTATTTGTTTTATTCAGACAAATTGTATAAAATAAAGTGTATGAACAATATATGTATTAATTTTTAATTTTTGGAATTTTTTTTTTTTAGCTAAAATCAAGAAAATTTAATTTTGCAGAAAAAACAACGATTAGGGTTGAACGATGAACACATGTTGATTTTCCAGTAAGTAGAAAAAACAAAAGATATGCGTTTCAAACATTAAAACAGAATTTTATGAAAAGTATTTTACGTATAATACAACACTATGCGTTCTCAGATTCACTATCCAAACTTTCATAAATATCACTTATTTCTGAATCACTCTCAGGGGAATTTATACTAATCTGACTACATAATGCACAAAAAAAAAAAAAAAAAAAAAAAAAAAAAAAAAAAAACAGAGCACAAAAACACGTGCATTTAAAAGTCTAACTGACAAGGAGAGGTCACGACATGGAAAATTCAGATCGGGACGAAATTGCGCAGAATTGTTGTGTACTATGAAGGAAACTACATGTTAAAGCAGTAAGCGCGCACTAGCCACACAATTTCGAGGGAAAAAACCTTTAAAGTTTCAGTAATCTTTAAGTACACGTTATTTGGCAAACGGGTCAACATTCCAGTGGCGTACTAGTTAGAGTAAGTAGCTGCCACTCAGACGACCTGGAACCGATGCTACCTACGGGAATTCCCCCCCCCCTCTTTAATTATTTATTTAATTTAAACTTTTTATCTTTATTTTTATTTATTTATTTATTTTTTTTTTTTTTTTACAATTCAATTCAAAATTAAAAAAATTAATAAAAAATTATTGAATTTTCTTGAATAAAAAATAAATAATTTTTTCTATTTGTAATATTTATAACTTAAAAATACAACAAATTTCTATAACTTAAAAAATGTATTTTAGCTTTGCTTTAACTACAAAATAAGGTAAAAATAAAGAGATTTCTTTTTAATTACTTATCTAAACATTTTATTTTATTTTAGGTATATTAAAAACAATACTAAATTTTGTTTTTAAATTACAGAAAAAAAAATATTACAGAGAAATAATGATTTTAATCGCTTATATAATTATTATCCAAATAAATTAAATATTTACTTCTCCAATGAATACAGCTTCTTGAAAAATTATGGTACAGGATTCCGATGCTATTAAATTATTAGGGGCAAACAAATGTTCCAAATGTACGACATCTTTAAATGTAGGTTTTAATGTTAATCAACATACTTTTTTCATCGACAACGACTTGTTTTTTATCCTTCTCTGCATGAAATAATGTTTAAGCTGCTCTCTAATATTAACAAGCTAAAAGCAGTTAAACAATTAATACATAATCAAACCAACTTAGGAAACTCAAACCAATATTTATGTACACCTGTTAACTATTTTAAACTTCAGTTTATTTTTTAATTATTAATTTTTTTTAAATCTGTTTTTGCTGTATTTCTACTTTTGTTATTCAGGGTTTTGGTATTTCAGGGTTTGTATATTTATTTTATTTATTTTTATTTGATTATTTTGTTTATTTACTTGTTTTGTCATGAAGTGGAAAGATTGTAAGGATGGATGATTGTAACATTTAATCTTTTGAATAATAAACCTACAATTTTATACATATTTTTATACATATAACAGCTTTGTTTTAATTATAAAATAAAGTAAAAATAAAATCAAATGTTTAGATAAATAATTTAAAAAAAGGTTCGTTTTATTTTTACTTTATTTTATAGTTAAAACAAAGCTAAAATTTATTTTTTGAGTTCTAGAAAATTATAAATATTACAAATGGAAAAATTATAAACCGACATATATACTGTATATATATTGTAATTCAAAAAGAATTAAATAACTATTATTTATTAAAATTTTCAAATTTTGAATTGAATTATAAAAGAAAGTAAAAATAAAATAAAAAGTTTAGATTACATAAAAAAATTTCCCGTAGTCAGCATCGAGCCCAGGATGTCTGAGTGGCAGCTACTTACTCTAACCAGTACGCCACTGGAACGTTGATACGTTATCGAAATAACATGTACTTAAAGATTACTGAAACTTTAAAGGCCTTTTTCTCGAAACTGTGTGGCTAGTGCTCGCTACTGTTTTAACATGCTGTTAACTTCATAGCATTCTGCACAATTTCGTCCCGATTTGAATTTTTCATGTCGTGACCTCTCCTTGTGAGCTAAGGTTACCAAATCATTATCACAAATATTTAAAATAGGATAATGCTGACAATTTAAAATAAACATACTATCTCCAATAACATTATAAATCGTCTGGTACTTCCAGCTAGAGTGTAAAATAAGAAGTAAAAAAATTTCTGGGTATCAGAAATACCTTTTTAGTGCGTTACTTTTGAACATTCTAGACCGGAAATTCATGAGCACGAGAAATAAAGGGCGAAAACTCACCCCATCATTTTCACGAGAGCGAGAAGGAAGGGTTTAAGGCTAATGTAAAGTATATTTTTACATTAATAAAGAGTGAAAAATCGAAATGTAAGTTACAGTATAAAAATTTCGGTGAGATTTAAAGTCCGTAGTTGATTGAGTCTAATAGAGCTGTATAAGTAAAGCGTGCATATAGTATATATATTTCAACGGAATAGGAAGATTAAATTCGAGTTTGTTTTAGTTTAAAATAAGTTATAATAGTCGAAAAAAAGCATTTGCTTGAGATAAAAATAAAGAAAAGGCTATACTTTATTCGCAAAAAAGGGGCTTTATTCTATTTTATTTTAATTTTATTTAAGTGATATTTTGAATTAAGATTTTGCAGATCTTTTCGAGAAATAAAAATCTGCTCTTAGGTCTGATATCACACAAAGCTTAAATCTACATATACTAATTTAAAAAAAAAAAAAATCGCCATTCTTTTTTTAATTTTTCATATTTTGAATTTATATTTAACTGTTCATCTATTTATTGAATACATACGTACATTTATCTCCAATACGTATTTTTAAATATTTGTGAAAGATATTACTTGTGCATCAAATGCTTCCCTTTTTAAATAATCATATTCACGTTTGCATTTTACATTTTGAATTAAGATTTAATCTGGAAACCTTAAATTTTATAACAAATCTTAAATCTAAAAAAAAAAAAAAAAAAAAAAAAAAAAAAAATCAATGAAAATATTAAAAATCTTTGCTGATTGTTTTAAGCTTAAGAAGTGCAGTACTTTAAATTTTCAGTAAAAGTCTTCATGTCATACCAGTTTGGACCTTGGATAAGTCATTCGAAGAAAGTGTCTACTGCATATAAATTACTTGTGGTTAAACGAGTTTTGTGTTGGGTGCGCATTTGATGGTATATTTTTTCTTACCATCGCTTACAATTGTGATGTGAAACAGGAAGATGTCTTTAACAGACTTGAATGTCAAGTTCATAGTTTCATGAACTCATGCCTTGTAGCATTAAACGGAAACAATGATGGTGAAAAACCAAGATCCCCATAGCAAAAAAGAAGAAAAAACATACGCATTATTATTTTCAGAAACGCTATAAGTTTGTAACATTAATAAAAAAGAAATGTTATTAGTTTAAATATGCTGTTTAGAAACTGAAAATCTTTGAAAAAAAAAAAAAAAATGCTAGGCAAATGAAAGTGAATGTACAAAAGTTAAATAAAAATAACTAAAAACGTTTCAAATAAAATTATATACCAATATGTAATTTAATTAACTTTTTTATACAGCTCATGCTAAATAAAAATAATTTTGCATTTTACAGTTATCATTTTATAGGTTGAATTCAGATGGAAGTATTTCTAAATCCCCTTGTTTTTTCCTATTTTCCTTTACACGTTTTAGTTTCATGATATCAAATAAAAAACAAAGACTGTTTTTTTATAACACATGATTTTCATGATGTTATCGATAGAGATTCAGAAATTTAAAGAAAATAAATATAAAGTACACGTTTAATTAAAATTTTTGCAAAGCAGCAGCGATTGCTTTTGATCACCAGAAAAATCAAATTTGTGTAAAAGGCGCTATTATTATGGGGAGATGCAAAATGCCAGAGAAATCACGAAGAGGTTGTCGGTTGGAAACTTAAAAAAAAGAAAAAAAAAAAAAAAAAAAAATCACCTATCTTGATATTTTCAGATGTAGTTGGTGCATCTAAAGAAAAATTATATAGTAAAGTCCGCATGAAACCTGACATCGAAATCAAAATCTATATGCAGACAGGTGAGAAAATAATGTGACCAGTTTCGATGCAACACATTTTGCCAAATACCTTAAAAAATACTTGACGAACTCTTCTGTAACATTGTCAGTGGGAAGTAGATGCTTGATAACTTGTTTTTCTGATGACATTTTGGGAACGGAGTCCTTAAAAATGCAAGAAAAAATAATAATTGTGATCACCCTGTATTTGAATAATAAGATATAGATGGCGTGTAAAAGTAGAACAATTCTTTTTGGGTCACTTACAACATTTGCATTCATTTGTGTAAGGATATATCTTATGTTCATGGGGATGTAAAAGTTTGCTTATTTGTTAAAAATATCTGGATATTTCTTCTTATAACTCATGGGATTTTCGACAAAATTTATCCTCAATATCAGTTATATTGTCGAAAAGTATTAGAAAAATAGTTTGCAAATAGAAAATAAGTATATTAAATCATTCATTATTTTATCATCCATCTGTATATAAAAGGTAATGATCGTATATATGTATTATAGACTAAAAAAAACTACTGGACGAATTTATGCATTTTTTTTTTCCAATATGATTGACATTGTTGAAGCTATTGAAATCCCTCCCCCTCAAGCCTGGAACTCTAGTGCAGTGAATCGGCCTTAAACCTTACACAACATCTCCTCTGTCTATTTATCATAGAAATGTCTTCTTTTAAGCCACTATTTTTTTTTTCTTCCAGTAACTAAGGTTTGTGAGCAATTTCATCGGGTAAGGCGCTGCCGCAGGCCGTGTTGACTCTGATCCAAGACATTTTAGGTGGAGAAGACACTTCTGAAGCTTGAGGGCTCAAACCGAGGTTCAGGCGTAAGTTTTTTTCTTCTGCATGCGCAATGCGCGCTAAGTTAGGCGCTGCCGCACAGAGTGTGTCCCTGAAATTACTAAACTAAGGACGGGGAATACGCTGACGAAAGCGAAGGGGTTACATATCGAGATTTCGACAGTTTTAGTGGAATTTCGATTCAGAGTTTAAATTTTTGAGATTTTTTATTTATAAGAGGTTCAATTAAATACACTTAGCGTCAAAATAGGCAAACCTCCTATTATAGAATAAATTAAAATATATTTTATTCCCTTGTCACATTATTTATCAAATTTTCACCATTTATTACATGTTATGCAACTTGCATACAAGATCAAATGTTGTCAAAAATAAACCGAAAACAAAAAAACTGAGAGCCTTTCCAAAAGTTACTTTTAATCTATACATATAAAATCGTTTGTCCTGTGAGTGCGTCAGTGGGTGATTCATCATCGCCCAGCCCAAACCCTGGACCTAGAAGCATGAAATTTTGTGACAATGTTCCTTCTATGACGTAGACATCTACTAAAATGCGATTTTACAAAATTTGCCCACCAAGGGGGGAGGGAGAGAGCAAAACGTGATTTCCCAAAATACTTCATATCTCGAACACAAACAACAACAAAAACAGATATCCGTAAAATTTTTGCTTTCAAATATAGCTAACACAAATACCTAAAAACCAATTTCTGGAATATAAAAATTTGGTCCCCCTTGGGGAACAAATTTTTGTGAAAGTGATTTTACACGTGCAAGTGATTTCACATGCGGAAAAATCACAAAAAAATGATTTTACATGCGCAAAACGTGATTTCACACAATCCTATATATTTCAAACAAAAAAACATATATACGTGAAATTGTTGCACTAAAATATAACTAATACAAATATCTAAAAAATAATTTCTGGAATTTTTGAAATTCGTCCCAGGTGGGGCGGGAAGGAGAAGGGGGGGGGGTATGGTGCAAAAAAAAAAAAAAAGAGGACATTTTTGAAAGTGTAAAGTTTGGAGAGGCCGGAAAGGGGGGGGGCGGAGGGGCAAAAAGTAAAAATGGAGTTAGATCATTCAAAATTGGTACATAGAGGTTTTTGATACTTACAAATCTATTGCGGATACTTTCGAATTTGCAAAGTTTTTAGGAGAGTCGGGAAGGGTGGGGCGAAGAAATAAAAATATAGAAATAAGAGTTACAGTGTTGAAAATTAATACTATTAGGTGTTAAGGTCCGATAAATCGATTGTGGATATTTCCGAGCGTAAAATTATTAGAAGCGACGGAAAGAGATAGGGGATTGGGGCGAAGGGCCAAAAATAAAATAAAAATAGAGTTAGATCGTTCATTATTGGTACATAGAGGTTTTTGATAGCTACAAATCGATTGTAGATATTTTTGAATTTGTAAAGTTTTTAAGAGAGCCAGGAAGGGGGAGGGTGAAGGGGCAGAACAATAGAAATAGAGTTAGACCGTTCAAAATTGGAACGTATAGGTTTTTAGGACCTACAAATCGAATGCGGATATTTTCAAAAGGGAAAAGTTATTAGGATAGACGGGAAGTGGGAGGGGGACGAAGGGGTAAAATATAGAAATAAGAGTTAAAAGTTGAAAATTAGTATTATTAGGTTTTAAGGCCCGATAAATCTATTACGGATATTTTCGAAAGGGTAGAATTATTACGAGGGGTGGGAATGGGGCGGGCGCAGGGGCAAAAATAAAGAAATTCAGATGGAACATTGAAAATTAGTATTATTAAGTTTAAAAGCCCGTGAAAACGGTTGCGGATATTTTTGAAAGTGTAAAATAATTAGGAGCTGCAGGAACGATGGGTGAACACGCGCGCCGTGCGAGCATATATATGTTGCCACAGACAGCGGAGGACCAGAACAATTATTCCACTGATGAGAGAAGAATTTTTTGTATTTTATATTTATGATTTTCCGTTAGGATAATATAATGATTCATTAAGAATGTCGAACATAAATGCGCGCGCGCAGCGCACAGAGACTTGCGCTGCCGAAGACAGTGGGGACTCGGTGCAACATTTTCCCGATAAGATTATTATTTTTTTTTTTGTCTTTTTTTCACGTGATTGCCAATCTATGCAGAAGCTGCAAATTTTTCTTTCATGTATTTTGTTCTGAGTTACATCACATGTTTACATTTCTAATTTAAAATATGGCCTCCAATCATAGTGTTAAATTTTCATTTATGGAAATTTTTTTATTTAAAACTGCTAATATGCAGCGGTGTTCACTCAAATTGCAATTTTTTGAGATTTAAGCATATATGAGGGTATTACAGTTTCATTCAAAATAATATCGTTGCCTTATTTGCCTTAGAAATGGCAGACAGGTTCTTCTCTTGAAACTGGAAGAACCGTGTTCGAACATAGATCGTACTTGGCTAATGATTTTATGTGTTTTCATTGGTTTTATGCGAAACCCACGTATATAAGGACTAAAATCTCTTTTAAAGTCTTCCTCGAAGGACATTCCCCCACACCAAGGCCCCACGTGCTGTGAATCGGCCTTAATCCATACGCCAACTCTTTGCTCATTTTCTCAAGGCTTTTTGTGATCTTGAATGCTGTTTCCGTTTTATTTCTCGACCCATTATGTGCACATATACACACAATATTCAGCTTAACTTCCCATTCCACCACACTATGTTTGTTTTTTCGTTTGTTGCCTTTTCATATTAATTGACTTTTATTTTCTTAATGTGCTTGAAATTATCGCTTAAAATTAAAAACAAAGGTGGTGTTATACAACATGATCAAAATAAAAATGTGGTGTAAATCTAACGTATGGTCGTATTTGGCTGTTTGTAGATCTGCTTGAAAATAGTAGTTGCTGATAATATAGAAGCTTTGAAAATAAACATTATAAGCTGCATTGATTAAGTCATCACACTGTGTTCAAAATGATGTTCTCTATAAAGATATTATACTATGTCAGTCATTACAGATACTAAGAAACTTGTTGCTAAATGACAGAGAATGCATTAAGTAAAATATCCCATGTCAAATGCTATTCATATGAAAAACTACATAACCCTTTCGTAAAGCTGAACAGAGATGATGATGAATACGAATGTAAACCAGCATTCAGTTTTTACTTTACTGTGACAGCTTAACATTAAATGCTCAAAAATCAGAATTTTTATATTTTTTAAATCAACAGTTTTTAAAAAATCAACACATTAGGATTATTCTGTCGTATAAATAAATTTTATATACATGAATATACAGAAAAAGAATTTATTTTATGGGAATGTAGCTTCAGATCAAATTTCTTTTTAATTAATCCCTGATTCTGATAGACATATATACACACAAAATACGAAACACATGTTTTGAAAAATTTTTTTAATATAATTTTGAATACAGATACATTACATCTATTTGACGCCATTAATTTTGTAAATAAATAAGCCATATATAATAAGTGAATTCTTCTTTTTTGTGTGATGTACAGAAATATAGTAGCTCTTCAGTTAATGGTACAATATTTAAAGTTTCAGTATTTTATTTTACAATACTTTTAATGGCTTATTCAAATTTCTATTAATTTTGTTCAAAGACTTGCAAAAATAATTAGCAATTAAGTGTAGAAATATAGACATATGTGTTAAATGGGATTCAGAAACAGGCAATATTCACAGGAATTGATAAATAATGGTAGTAAACATTGCTAATGACAATAAAAAATGGCTATAGAGAAATTTATTACTATATATGAAAAGTACGAAATTTCACTTAAAACCTTTGTGACAGATAATTAGAAGTTTTTAATTAATTTATTATTATTATTCTACATAGTAAAAGTACTCTATATTTATAAAAAATTACACTTAAGCACGACATGCATTTAATTTAACTAATTATATATTGCATTCTTTTGTCATATATGAAACATATTTTAATCATAGGCAATCGACGAATCATGTTACTTATGAGAAACATTTTCAGCAAATAATTTTTACTCAAGGACAAACTACTTAATGAAGTTGTTGACAAGAATAACAGGGTGATATTTCTCTAAAATCTCAAAATCAAGAACAACCAAAGAATTTTTTCATATAAAAGAAAACTTTATCTATATATATGTATAAATATAATGAAGCAAAAATACCCACATTCACCAATAAAGAACCAAATCAAATTGACAACAAAAAATTGTTCCTCTATTACAAAAACTCTAACAACAAAGATAATCAGTGATATACATTTAATAAAAAATTGAAAAACATGCTCAAAGATTGAAGAACACCTCATCAGGGACCATACATTCTTCTGCAAGCAAAAATTAAATGTATATTGAAAAAAATATTAACTGAAAGGTTAAAAAATCAAAAGATACTGAAACAAATAAACAACACATTTCTTTTCTCATAACTGGCATCCATGCCTGCTAATTTGAATCGGTCAAGTTGGGTATCTGTTTGTAAATGTGATTTTATGTTAAGTTTTTATTTCTTTATTTCTTTAACAGGTGGTGAATTTATTGTTTTACATTTTATGTAATTTTTTCTTCTCAATACTTTTTATAAGTTTATATATATATATATGTGTGTGTGTGTGTGTATGTGTTTATAAAATGATGCCTATTTTACAAGCTTTCTTTTTTATCTATTTCATCTTTCATTTTTGTATTATGAGATTATATTTAAAATTATATATATATAGTTTTAAATAGAAAGTAATAAATAGGTGTAAAAGTCGGCAAAGTTAACAAAAAGAAATTAAAAATGTTAATAAATACAAAAACAACGAATTAATGTAACGAAAAACATTTGCAAAATAACACTTCATGTGAAAACACCTATTTGCTTCCTCTGCAGTGGGTGGGAGCTGCAGACATTTTTTAAGAAAATGTAAAAGGCCTAACAGATTTCGGAAACATATAGCAAAAACAGCATACTCCCAAAAACGAAAAATAAATAAATAAATAAATAAATAAAAAGAATATCAACGAAATTCAAAAGCTTAATGAAATTAGCAATCAAATAAATAAAAATATAGCAAATATACGTGATAAAAGTAACTTTATAAAGAACATGCTAGCTCGCCATGTTCCCACCCAGTCCTGAAAGTCAAAAAGACACTTACTGCATAGGTGGACTACTACATAGGTGGATTCTAGAAATTGAAGCAGGTCTTCAGAGCAGATAAGCTGCAGACACAATCAGCGGCCTATAACTGTTACTGTCTTTTCCGACGGTCTATACTCGTAGTTTAACCTCTCCGAGTCGCTGCTGATGAAGATTCCTGGCTAAGCGCTCTTGTCGGAAATGCAGCTGCCAGAGATCGAGCGACTCGGAGAGGTTGGACTACGAGTATAGACCGCCGGAAAAGACAGTGCCAGTTATTGACTGCTGATTGTGTCTGCAGCTTATCTGCTCCGAAGACCTGCTTTAATTTATACAATCCACCTATGTACAGTCGGTAACAAAAGTGTCCGAACACTAGCAAAAATTCCTGTGTAAAAAAAGTACACTTCATACGGTTTTGTTAAATAAATCCTTGTCGAATCCTGTTCTTAGTCAGTATAAGAACATGATTCGATAAGGATTTATTTAACAAAACCGTATGAAGTGCACTTTTTTTACATAGGAATTTTTGCTAGTGTTCGGACACTTTTGTTACCGACTGTAGCAAGTCTAACTTCTTTATAAAATGTCTTTTTACCTTTCAGGTCTGGGTGGGAATATGGCGAGCTATCATGTTCTTTATTAAGTTACTTCTATCTCGTATACTTGCTATATTTTTATTTATTTTATTACTAATTTAGTTCTATTTTTTAATTTTATTGAAATTCGTATTTTTTCCTTTTTGGATGTTTCCGATACCTGTTAGGCCTTTTTCATTTTCTTAAAAATCGTTTTTTCTGCTGCTCCCACCCACTGAAGAAGAAGCAGATAGGTGTTTGCACATGTAGTGTTATTTTGCAAATGTTTTTCGTTACATTAATCCGTTATTTTAGTATTTATTAACATTTTTAATTTATTTTTATTAACCACGCCCACTTATCTTAAACTTTTACACCTATATATTACTTTCTATTTATAACTATATAATTTTTGTGTAATTTTTAGTGCTGTCTTTGGCGCCTTTTTTATACAGATATACTTTAAATAATATGTAAATAATATATATATATATATATATATATATATACAGTCGGTAACAAAAGTGTCCGAACACTAGCAAAATTTCCTATGTAAAAAAAGTACACTTCATATGGTTTTGTTAAATAAATCCTTGTCGAATCCTGTTCTTAGTCAGTCTAAAAACAGGATTCGACAAGGATTTATTTAACAAAACTGTATTAAGTGTACTTTTTTTACATAGGAATTTTTGCTAGTGTTCGGACACTTTTGTTACCGACTGTATATATATATATATATAGAATAGATTATCAATGAATAAAATAAATTATCAAGGAATAAAGCAGGTCTTCGGAGCAGATAAGCTGCAGACACAATCCGCGGCCTATAACTGTAACTGTCTTTTCCGACGGTCCATACTCATAGTTCAACCTCTCCGAGTGGCTGCTGATGAAGAATCCTGGCTTCGACCGAAGAGGGTTAGTTTATCAGGTAGGGGTTTCATTTTATTGTATTTCATTTTAATGTACAGTCGGTAACAAAAGTGTCCGAACACAAGTGAAAATTCCTATGTAAAAAAAGTACACTTCATACGGTTTTGTTAAATAAATCCTTATCGAATCATGTTCTTACACTGACTAAGAACAGGATTCGACAAGGATTTATTTAACAAAACTGTATGAAGTGTACCTTTTTTACACAGGAATTTTTGCTAGTGTTCGGACACATTTGTTACCGACTGTATTTTGTAATTTCTTGTATATTTTATATATATTAATTTGTTGTAATTGTGCTACTTTTGTAATTTTGGTAATTTTATAATTGTTTTTGGATTTTTTTAAATTATATGTATGTCAGATTTCTTTTAAGCTAATGGTGGTTTTCCGTTTGGTGAGAAGTTGGGGGCTAAGGATAGTTATTAGCTAATAAAAAAGCACCACAAAACTGGTGTTGTAAAAAATATTACTTACAAACTTTGTATAAACACCATAAAATGCAATAAACTCGCAACAATTGTTTCGGGTCGAAAAAACACACGACCCTTCATCAGGCGAATAAAGTAAGCACGAGTGCTGCAGTCAAAGATTCATTGATAATCTATTCCTATATTTATTTAAGTTTTGCATTTCCTTTTGCAGCAATTTTGCGCATTGGTTTGCAATTCTCCTTTTATGTTTTTCTGATCTTTAAACTCATAAATTCGCACTATTTGCAATAATGATGATGATGTAAAATATGCTCTTGAAAATTTAAAAAAAAACTTTTCAAGTTATCTGTTACCCGTCTCATTTTTTAACCGAGTGTTTTGAATTTTTCCCTCTTTCGGTTTGTTCTAGTTCCTAAATTAAGGGCGATATTTAAGTACCGAAGAGTAGCCCGGTCGGCCCAAGAGGGTTAGTTTATCAGGTAGGGAGTTTCATTTTATTGTATTTCATTTTATTGTATTTCATTTTAATGTATTTTGTTTATATTATTTTTGTTTATAGTGATGCATGCACACTAAATTTTAAAGTCACGCTGTGTTGTACCAGAATATGTTGCAGCCTAAGTAACTAAACAAGTCATAATCGCGCCATTTTTCTCGCGGTGTAAACGTGGAAGAGCGTTTTTTATATTATTTTGTATAAACTTGATTCGTGCACAAAAAATAAATTATTAAATTTATACATTCATTTCTTTCAAAGATATGATTTGACTAAACTTTTCTGAGCATTTCTTAATATGTGCAACTAAAGATTCGACAAAAGTCAGCAGATGTTAATAATATTGTATTCTAGAAAATAAATAGTTTTGGGAATTTGTTTTACTTTGAGAGTTTGTAACTGAATTTCTGTAAGTCAATACTAAATACTAATACAAAATACTAATACTAAATACTAATACAAAGTCAATACTAAATACTAAATACAATACTAAATACTAATAATTCAATACTAAAAATTATTCTTACATTTAATTTCATACGTAACAATATTTAGTTTGATGGAAAAATTTATACTCATATGTCCAGACAGTGTGGTAGTCATAGTTCAGCATGAAAAATATCGAATAATAATAATAATAATAATAATAATGTGTTTAGATTTAAAAACTAACCAATTTCAGATAAATTTAATAAAATGTTTTAGACATTTCATACTGAATATGATTTATCGATTGCATTTGATTACAGTTTACTTTCGATCCGTTAATATGAAATGTTTGAAAAATATTTAAAATTTCAGGTTTACCATATTTTAAAAATTATATCATTAGAACACATTACATTTATTTAAAAAATCAGATTAGACTATAATAATTCTTATTGTTTCTTTTAATCATTTTTTTTTCTTTTTTAAATTTAGAATTAGTATAAATTTTATACTTTCTTTAATTTAAAAATGCATGCATAGTTTAAATAGTATTCGTCTACATTTTTATCAAGTAAACAACTGTGGTAGAAGCATTATCAGGAATTTTGTTTTCTAAAGCAATATAAAAGGTTAAGGAAATATGACTTAATTTAGAGGAGTTAATCTTTCTTCTTGAGGCGTAAAAGAATTATGCATTATCAACCAATAAGTATTTGGACACTTTCAAATTTAGACGTTTTGTGAAATATCTAGAAAAATTCTTTAGGTATCTTCTTGAAGCTTTAGAAGGATAAAGAACACATGTTATATTTCAGGAAAAGTTTTATCCTCAAGGGAAAAGGGTGCCAGTAAAAAATTAAACAGAAATAAAAATGTTTTGCATCACTCTGTAATAAGTAACATTGAAATGAGTTTTTGCTGTAGAATCTGATTATGAGGACTCTTCTAATTATCTGTATAATTTTTTATGAGATATATCGGTTATATTCATTAAAATATATCGGTTTCTTCAAAAATTTGGAAAAGAAAACCCCTACTTTTTTAATTATAACACGTAGGATATTAGACCCAGTACAAAGCCATTTTTGGGGAGCTTGGCGTACTACATTAGACGCAGCGTACTGCAATCAGAATGCAAAAATGTTAAATATCTTACGAAATATGAGCATTTATACTAAATAGTTTTTAACTACGTATGCGCAAGCTTTTAAAAAATTCCATTTGGCATAATTTAATAGACAAAAGTATTGAGCTTCTTTTTGGAAAATCTCAAACAAATATTGTGTAAATTAAAAAAAAATATATGAGAGATAGAATGAACAAAATTTCAGTTAAAAAAAAAAAAAAAAAAAAGATAGGGGCTTTTATCAATATTTATTAACAACCAGCGAACACTGTATTACCATTAGGCATTGACTGAATCAAAATAAAAATGTGAGCAAAACTCCTTAGTTTTTATTTTGAAAGGAACCGAAATTCTGTTCATTCTATCTCTTATAACTTTTTGAATTTACACAATATTTGTTTGTGGCTTTCATAGTAGTTCAACACTTTTGGCTATTAAATTATGCAAATGAAATTTTTTAAAAGCTTGCGCATGCGTAATTAATTATTTAGTAAAAATGTTCATATTTCGTAAGGTATATATCATTTTTCATTCTGATTGCTATATGCTATGTTTAATTTAGTAAGCCAAGTTACCTAAAATGGCTTTGCACTGGGTCTAATACCTTTCGAATTGTAATTAAGAAAGCGGCAATAGTTTTTGCAATTTTTAAAAGAAATCATTATATCTCCATGAATATATGTGGTAGTCTCATAAAAATATATACAGATAATTAGAAGAATCTTCCTAATCACATGCTACATCCGAAACACATTTGAAACATCACTTTTTACAGATGGTCTAAAACATTTTGATTTTTGTTTAGATTTTTACTGGTCTTCTTTTCCTGTTCAGGAAAAAAACTTTTGCTGAAATATATAAGGGTATAATATTTTCTTTCTACTCCCAAAGTTTGAAGATGATTCCTGCAGAATTGTTCTAGATATTTGACAGAACGTCTAAATTCGAAAGTGTCCAAATACTTATTGGTAGATAGTGTAGTTTCATTCTTCAAAAATTTAATGGTAGATGACACATTAATTGCTTTATTTCAGTAATAAGGAAAAATAAAAATTATATTTTACAAAGTTGACACATGGCGCATTACGAGATAATAAATATTTTAATTAAAATAAAGATTAAAAATAAATTTTTCTTCAAAGAAACTTATATATATATATATATATATATATATATATATATATATAAGTGAAGCTAGGAGAGATTGCGCGGTTGGAGAGATTGCGCACATAGAGGATCGGCAGGTAGGAGTACAGTGGGCGCTCTGAAACTGTAGGTAGTACTACAACATCGATAGCGGAGTGCCCACTTAAATATACATGTTCATTGCTTGAACAGTGTAAGATTAAATGTGGTTATTTTGTCTCGTTTTCAAAAATGTTTGCTTAAATTTTCAAAACCCTTTAAAGAATTTTTATAGAATGGTATTATTACAAAATATTTTTAATTTAAACGATTTCCCATGGGCTCTTTTATAAATTTTACTAGTGGCAGGTGGTTGCATGAAAGTTGCATTATTTATAACAACGAGTGCAACGATTATCGACAACGACAGATTAGGTCAACAAACAAGAAATCATTCAAACTGTAAAGGAACTTTATTAATTTTAAGTTAAACATATTATCTAGTAACTGAATGTTACTTTTTATTATGCAGTCTTGTTTTTTTATTTTTATTTTTATTTTTTTTATCTGCTTCTTTAATTTATTTTCTTTAAATAAAAATTTTTAATCCTTTTTAATTATTTTTTCATTTTCTGTTTTTTTTTTTCAATTACTAAATTAAAATATCTACATGTAATATAAAAATATTTGTTTACAAAACCCTTATACCAATGTCATTTAAGTGCAATTATCATTGTTAACATTTTAATTTAAAATTAAGCGCATAATCTCTCCTACCCATTTGCGCAATCTCTCCTACCCTATAAGGAGAGATTGCGCAAAATAGCTCTCTTGGTTTTATTACAGCTGTTGCTTTAAATCATAGTATAACAACAAAATAGTAATGGAAATGCATAGAAGAAGGTTAAACTCAAAGCTTTGCACTAACAATTTGGCAAAAAATTAAAATTTAGATTTTTTATAACTTTTTGTTGAAATGTGCGCAAACTCTCCTAGCTTTAATAAAGAAGCATCACAAAACTGGCGTTGTAAAAATTATTACTTACAAACTTTGAATAAACACCATAAAATGCAATAAACTCGCAACAATTGTTTCGGGTCGAAAAAACCACGACCCTTCATCAGGCGAACAAAGTAAGCACGAGTGCTGCAATCAAAGCGGCAACGCTTTGATTGCAGCACTCGTGCTTACTTTGTTCGCCTGATGAAGGGTCGTGGTTTTTTCGACCCGAAACAATTGTTGCGAGTTTATTGCATTTTATGGTGTTTATTCAAAGTTTGTAAGTAATAATCTCCTAGCTTTACCTTATACATATATTAAGAGGAAAGAAAAATATTTTAGAAAATGAGTTTGTTTTCTAAAATATTTATTGCACTGGACTATTAAATTAGTTTAGTTATTTATTTATTTTAAATATAGAAGTATGTTCTCAATTAAGGATTTAAGTACAAACTGCGTATGTTTAAAAAACATTTTTTTTTTCCTTAATGCAAAGCAATAATTGTAATTTTCTTACTTTAATTGAAATTCATAAACACCTCCAGGTCATTTTTCCTTCCCTTTTCTGCTTCTCTTTCTTTCTTTTCTTTTCTTTTCTTTTCTTTTTTTTTTTTTTTTTTTTTTTTAATAGTGTCATAATTGCTCTTCTTCTTCAAATTATGTTAGTAAAACACAAAAGTACGATTATATAGAATTGTGAAATTTCTTTAGAATAAGATCAATAAAGCCTTGTATTTTTTTTAAAATATTGAATAGATTTCTAGTTTTAAATTTCGGATTACGATAAATAATTGTTATATGGCCTTGATCACAATACTGAATAAGCAAATGAATGATCAAATGATACCGAAACTTTTTATTATTTTAATATGTGTATCACAAGACTGTAAAAAATATTTTTTTTTCGTCAGAGAAATCAGGGTCTATGTGCATAAGTACAAACAATATTTCTAAATTTAAATTACTAATTATAATAAAATATATTTACACAATTTTTGCTTAAATATTAAAATACTAAATTAGCACTAAAATATTTCTAACCCTACTGGTCCTCATTAAGCTGTGCTGCACTGTCAAGTGCTTGTTTTTGCTCACAGGTCGTCAGTTGGAGTCATACCATTCAAGGAGGATAAAAATATGATGGCTATGAATGTGTTTCCGGACTACCAGTCACCGCGAATCCCAAGTCACCGCGAATCCCAATATGCAACGATCTATTATATATATAGCCCATTGTGCAGCTCTACTTCGAAACGAATCCAATAATTCATCCTTGTAACGCTATTTTTATTGCTTTATTATAGAGAGAGATAGAGCAAAAATATAATATGAAAAGAATTAAGTACATTAAATATAATGAAATTATACTGTTATTTATTTATTATTGAAAGTTGAATAAAAATATTTTTATACATGACTATATATTATGTTAGTAATCAGTTAAGAATTTGTAAGTTTTGAAACCATGTTTGATATTTTTGTATATCGCGTAGATATGCCTCTATGTCTCAAAAAACTCTCTAATCTGAAAACAGTTAAACTTCCAGCACATTAAATATAAATAAGTTCTATTTCTAAATAGTTTAAATGATTTTAAATGTAATAGAATATTTTTTTAAATATAATTATGGGTGTTATTAAAAACTAAATTTAAAATGTGTTAAAAAGATAATGAACAACATTGCTTCTCATCTTTGATATATATTTATATATAAATCGCGCACGTAAAATAGTAATCGCGAATAACGTCTAAAACCATAGTTATTAAGTATAATAAATATGGAGAAGTTCTGTTTCATGATAATAAATCAAATTTCAACATACTATAAATTATTCTTACATAGCAATAATCGTTTTATTTGACACTAAAATAAACCCCTAATCAAAACACTGAAGCTACTCTTGTTACATTAGCATTAAATCTGTAGATTTTTATTGGTAAGTTTGTTTCTTGGTCCCGTGCATTAAATACAAAATATTATTCTGTATATTTCAAACTATACATTGAAATATCAAAAACTTGAAGTACAAGGTGTCCGAGAATTGTTGAATACTTTGCTACAAAATTAAGTAAAAATAATCTTTAATTCCGAACTGAAAATTTGAATGACGTCTGATTAAAAAAAAGCACTATATTTTTTCTCTCTCTTTATATATATATTTACCTATAATAACTAATAACCGAGGCTGTCACAAAATATTCAGCAAAATAATCGGAAGTCCAATTCTGTGGTCTCTTCAATCGCCAGATTTAAACCTTTTGGATTTATTTTCGTCTATAAGACTACTTGCCCTGGTATGTAAAGGAACACAAGCAGCGGATCACAGCTGCTATTCAACCCATAAACCCTAAGATGCTTTCAAATATATGATGTTTCAAATACAGTGAAATCGAGTACAATTTAGCTCGATTATACACTAAATTAGCTAACATTAAATTAAAAACATAGCTTATACATTAAATTCCTATGATCCATTAAAGGAACTCATATTGAAGTCTATTAGCTGTTGCTGGTATGCTTCAAATTATCGATTAAATTTTATAGCTACCGTTACGAAAAAAATTTCGTATTTTGAAGTAAAAACAGTTCTCGGACAACCTGTATATTCTCCTTCTTGTTTGCTTTTTCTGAAATATCACCTTAAAAAAAAAAAAAAAAAACTTCTGTGACAAGCTTTGACGTACATACTATTTAACTATATGATTTTACTTGAAAAGTTGTAGAAACTTAAAAGTATAAAGTAATAAAATGAAAAGACATTTGAATTTTAATTAATAATTCTTGCAGTATACATAATTAGCTGTTAAATACGCCATTCACAATTTCCAAATTAATTAACTTTTTTGAAAATATAATCTGTAAACAATTTTGATTATTAGAGAAATAATTTATCGCTGTAACACAATCAGCAATTAGGAAGCACAATAGAGAAAATAATAAAAAATGGACAATTTTACAGAATAATTTTTAGAAAAAGAAATTACAATATTTGTTGCACAATTCAAAAACGATTGGAAAATCATAAAAGAAAGTAACAAATTTCAGAAACATTAAAAATTTTTAATTCTTTATTATTATTAAAATTTCATGTCTAGCAATATATAAAGTTTTCAAAAAGCATACTCGCTAAATTTAGAATAATACATAATCTGTTTATGAGAATAAATAAATAAGAATAACATGAAAAAAAAAAAAAAAAAAAAAAAAAAAAAAGCTGTGAAATTATATATCTATAAGTTTCTGACAGAGTATATGCACATTTCAGGAATTTATATATTACTCAAAAGAATTAGAATTGTAAGGTGAATTCCAAATAATAATAATAATTAAAAAAAAAAAAAAAAAAAAAAAAAAATCCTTTAATATATAAAATATCGAATTGAAAGGAACAAGGGATTAAAAATATTATCAAAATTGATGCAATTAAAAATAGCCAGATATGTTTAATAATTTTTTTTTCATCCAATCCTTTTAAAAATTTGTCTGAATGTTAATTTGTGCATTTGTTCAAAACTGGGTATTGATTTTGAAATCAAGAAATTATCATAGTTATTACGAACGTTTAAATTCAATCCATGAAGAAAATTCCCGAAGATTTCAAGTTTTAAACCGGTTTTTGTTTGTAGGTGATGCTGTAATAGAGATATATAAAATTCAAAGCACAGATGTGGTGTTCATTGAAAAAAAAAAAAAAAAAAAAAAAAAAAAACGCACACACACAAAAAGAGCTTTAAAATAACTTAGAATTAGCATGGAGAATTTTGAAATTGGGTATTATTTTGTATCATTTTTTCCACAAAAGAGGATTTCACATCTCAAAAATTATTTTTTATCACTTAGAACACGCTATATGCACAATAATGGTAGATTTCATGGAAGTACTTGATTTGAGAAGCATTAGAATGTAAAACAAAAATGATGATTTTCTACGTCCCTTGTTCCCTTAACATATTATCCTTAATCATTCTTATATAAAACTTAACATATTCAAAAACATATAAATTATTATCATCAAAATAATTGATCTAATGAATAAGATTTTGACATCAAGAATGCAATACAATGGATAAAAAGTTAGAGAAATAATATTACATAAATCTAGCGCACAAATCCATATACATTATAAAATTGATAAATTCATCAAATATATAAACATGTATACATATATATATATATATATATTAATTTTGTAGTATAAGAAGTATCAAACAGTGAGGTAACAAAATGATTAGCTGTTACCTTCATGAAAATAAAAATAAATACTTGCCTGCAATATTTTTGCTTTTAGTAATGCTTGGAGGATTTAAGACTTATTTACCTTATTCATTGAGCATTTTAATAAAGTTTAGTAAATGAGTTATCAAAAATTTTAAACAAAGAATTTAATCTAAAATATCTATCGCCATCAACTTAAAAATGTTGCTGCAGATATGATCAAGAGATAAATAAATGCTAAAATATGCTTGGAACTGAAAAAAAAAAAAAAAAATGAATTCTATATAGAATTTAATCAATCTAAGCACCATTAAATCGTAAATTTATTTAGTTATATAGCATAAAATTCGTAAATTTATTTAGTTATATAGCATAAAAAAAAAACTTAAATTTATTTAGTTAAATAGCATAGCGAATATATAATTTTATCATTTCTTAAAGAAACAAGAAAATCAGTTGAAATCTGCATTGCTAAAAAATTGGAGAAAAACGTTTTAATATTTTTCCTGAAAAAAAAAAAAAAAAAAAAGAAAAGAAAAGAAAAGAAGCATTTTAATTTCTTAGACTTTTATACGATTTTATTTTTGTAGAATTATTGATTTTTCTGTGTTTAGGGTTATGAACTACGCTTCCCTCACTGGTTTTTGCTTCTTCCTTTTACCTAATTATCACATTGGTATTTTGAACTCATACCTTTACGGCAACCAATTGTCACTAATAGCCCTTGATAATGATAATGAGGGCAAATTTTGAACTTTGATTTATTGCTTTTAAATTTTCAATAATGATGAATTTATCCAATTGCAGAAAATGAATACTTAAAATATAATGTAAACTTTTTTTTTCAACCATTCCACAATGCTTTGAAATGCAGTATATAGAGAATATCATAAGTGTATGTGGTGTATTTCGTCATTGTATTCCTGATTTAATCTATTGGACTGTTGGTAAGTGACGTCACGTCCAATCAATGATCTGTTCATTCCTTTTTACGTTTATCTCTGCTAGAACAGATCGCAGTCTTAAAAATGTAGTCGTTCATGTTACTTGTATTTTTCATGTGTAATTGTCATCCATTAAATTTTGTGTGTTTAAATAACTCTTATCGGACCGAAATTATATAATTTACTTACTAATTTACTGTTCCCAGATCTCCCTGAATCAAAAACTTACACTGAATTAGTAGCTGTCTTAACAAAACATCTATGTAAAATTCCAAACAAAATCAGTGAACGCATTAAATTTAGAAAATGTTGTCAAGGAGATAACGAATCTGTGCAGGATTTTAGTGTTCGTTTAAAGAAACTTACAACACATTGCGCGTTTACAGGCGAATCGCTGTCAGAAAATTTGTTAGAACAATTTTTACGCGGATTAAAAAATGAAACAATCCAAAGCAAATTAATGTCTCAGGTTGAAGATTTAACATTTGAAAAAGCAGTAGAACAAGCCGTAACTATGCAAAGTACTGAAAACGACATGATAGAATTACAGAATAAAAATTTGAATTTGAATAAAGTTTCTGTTAGTGTTAGGAAACCAAAACAAAATTATTCTCAAAATAACTTAGTAAGTAAACAAAACGTGAACAAAACAGCGAGTGCAAATAAAAGTAAAACTTATTGTTATCGTTGTGGTAATAGTTCTCATTTAGCAAATGTTTGTAAATTTATTAATGCAGTTTGCAATTTTTGTAAAAAACGCGGTCATTTGAGTAAGGTGTGTCGGAACGCACAAAACAATGTTACTCAAAAGAAAAATGTAAATGTTCTTGATACTGTAGACATTTTGTCATTACAATCTGAAGGCACTAAACCTATAAAAATTTGGGTTTTGATAGAAAATAGTGCAAAAGCAGAAATGGAGCTCGATACAGGATCGGCGATATCCGCTGTACCGATAAATCGTTTTCGGAGATTATTTCCAGAACATAAAATGTTTCCTGCTGATGTACAATTAAAAACAGCCACGGGAGAAATTTTCCAGCCCGAGGGATTTGTTAGAGTAAATGTAACTTACGAAAACAAAACTAGGAATGTTAAGTTATATTTAGTTAAAAAAGACAATTTTCCTTTATTGCTAGGTAGGGATTGGATAACTACATTTAATATATTCCCAAACAATTTACAAACTGTTCCGGTAAACAAAGTACAAATCTCGGATAATTTAAATAATTTACTAAATGAATTTACGGATTTATTCACAAATAACGTAGGGGAAATTAAAAATGTTAAAGCTGAATTACATTTAGAGAAAGACTCATCACCAATATTTTGTAAATCGCGAACAGTTACGTATGCATTAAGGAATGCGGTAAATGAAGAATTGGAAAGATTAGAAAATGAAGGGATAATAAAAGCTGTTAGTACGAGCAAATGGGCAACACCTATTGTTCCGGTGGTAAAACCTAATGGGAAAATTCGTTTATGTGGCGATTTTAAAGTCACGGTAAATAAATTTTTAAAGGTTGACAAATACCCGCTACCAAAAATTGAGGATATATTAGCAACTTTAGGGGGTGGATTACATTTTACAAAAATTGATTTAAACCAAGCATACTTGCATTTACCGGTAGAGGAAAATTCACAAGAACTACTCACTATTAACACTCCTAAAGGCTTATTTAAATTTACGCGATTACCATACGGAATTGCCAGTTCGCCAGCAATATGGCAGAGAACTATAGAACAAATTTTAAAAGGTATAGAGGGTATTTCAGTTTTTATTGACGATATATGTATCTCAGGGGAAACTGATGAAATACATTTAGAGCGATTAAAACAAGTGCTAGAAAGGTTACGTGAATATAATCTTAAAATAAATAAAGAAAAATCTTTTTTCATGAATGATGAAATTACATACTGCGGTTACAAAATTGATAAAAATGGCATACACAAAACGCAAGAAAAAATTTCTGCTATTTTAAATGCTCCAATACCTCAAAACGTAACTCAAGTAAAAGCGTTCTTAGGCTTAGTATCTTACTATTCTAGATTTGTTCCTAAATTATCTACGATTGCTTATCCTCTAAATGAATTATTACGTAAAAATGTAAATTTTCAGTGGACTAAAAAATGTGAAAATTCATTTAATGCAATTAAACAGGAAATTACTTCCGAAAGGATTCTCACCCACTTTAATCCTAAATTACCCTTAATTTTAGCCACTGATGCTTCTCCTTATGGAATTTCGGCAGTACTTTCGCATACAATGCCAGATAACTCCGAAAAACCCATAGCTTTTGCTTCTAGAACTTTATCTTCTGCAGAAAAGCGGTATAGTCAGGTAGATAAAGAAGCGTTAGCAATAATTTTTGGTGTAAAGAAATTTTTTCAATTTTTATATGGTAGGAGATTTACACTGTATACAGATAGTAAACCCCTAGTTTCCATATTTTCACCCGTAAAAAGTATTCCGGTACTTTCGGCAGCTAGAATGCAACGATATGCATTATACTTACAGACATTTAATTATGATATTAAATATAAAAAATCTGCAGAGCACGGAAATGCCGATGCTCTATCACGTCTTCCATTACGTAGTGAAGACTTACTGCTGCCGTCGTCCGATTCGCTACAGCCAGAAAAAGTGTCACCAACTGTGTCACCAAATTTATTTGGCAACCCTGATGAAACCGATTGTTTATTTATTCATCAAATCACATCGTTACCGTTAAATACAAAGATATTATGTGCAAGTTCTAAGCGAGATCCAACATTGAAAGAAATGTACCGACATTTAATATCAGGCACACAGATGCCAAATTACTTACTTTTCGGACATAAACAAGAAGATTTTTCTATACTAAATAATTGCATACTACAAGGGAATCGTGTTGTAATTCCTACTGTTCATAGACAAAAAGTGTTGGAAGATTTACATTTTGGCCATTTTGGCATAGTTAAAATGAAAGCACTGGCACGTAGTTTTGTATGGTGGCCAGGGATTGATAAAGACATTGAGAATTTAGCAAATAACTGTTCTGTTTGTATTAAATTAAAACATAATCCTCCTAAAATAGAAAATCATCACTGGGAATGGCCTACAACACCTTGGAACAGAATACATGTAGACTTTTTTGGTCCAATGATGGGGAAAATGTTTTTAATCGTAGTAGATGCCCACAGTAAATGGACAGAAGTGTTCATTGTTCCTAATACTACTGCTGAGAACACTATAAACTGTCTTTCTTCGCTTTTTGCCAGATATGGCTATCCTGTGTCCCTTGTGTCTGATAATGGGCCACAATTCATTTCAGAACAATTCGAAAATTTTCTACAAAGTAAAGGCATAAAACATAGTTTAACTGCACCATATCATCCCTCTACAAATGGTCAAGCCGAAAGATATGTCCAAATTATTAAAAAAGGATTGAAATCCTTAAGTTCAGAACCCGGAAATCTCCAATTTAAGTTAAACGAATTTTTATTCCAATACCGAATAATGCCTCATATTACAACAGGGGAGAGTCCCGCATCATTATTTCTGAAAAGAAATATCAGATCAAAATTAGATTTGCTTGTACCAAATGTTAAAAATTATGTTGAAAGCAAACAACATAAAAATGTTTTTAACAAGAAAAAGATAAGAGAATTCCAAATAAATGAAAAAGTTGCAGTACGCAATTATACATCAGGAGACAAATGGAAAATAGGTAAAGTAATTGCCAGATTAGGTAAACTACATTACAAAATTCAAGTAGGTTCATGTGTATGGAAAAGACACGTTGATCAACTGAAAAGTGTAGGTTCCAGAGTACAAGTGGAGGAAGCTACAAGTCCTGGTGCAAATATTTCCATGGTTCCCGATAGGAATAGTCCACACCTACAAAGCAATGGAGAATCTAAGTCTGGTAGGAGGCCTGCCATGATACCAGATCCAGCGCCAACCGATCCTGTCAGTACACCAGATCCATTGCCAACCAATCCTTCCACTACATCAGATCCAGTACCAACCGACAGTAGATCTGTGTCTACAAAGCCTGGAGAAATTGACTGTGATAAAAATATCAAGAGTACTCTAAATAAAAATGAACTAAAATGTGAACATTCAAAACTTAAAAACACTAATTTGTCTTTTTCTGAACAGGTTGTAAGACGATCATCTAGAGTAAGAAAACCTCCCATCAGGTATGGTATACAGAATTAAGGGGAGGAGAAATGTGGTGTATTTCGTCATTGTATTCCTGATTTAATCTATTGGACTGTTGGTAAGTGACGTCACGTCCAATCAATGATCTGTTCATTCCTTTTTACGTTTATCTCTGCTAGAACAGATCGCAGTCTTAAAAATGTAGTCGTTCATGTTACTTGTATTTTTCATGTGTAATTGTCATCCATTAAATTTTGTGTGTTTAAAATGAAACGCCTCGTCATATCTTAGTTATGGCTTATAAATCTTCTCCTGTCTACAAAATATTAAAGTGTATATGAAACATTTTACAATTTTAGGTAAACTACTACGAGTTAAATGTTTAAGCATTAAAATATATCTGAATCTCAATTTTATTGCAAACTATTTTAAACTAATTTTAATGATGAAATTTTAACTGTGCAATGTTGTATTATAGGTTAATTACAAATTGTTTCGATAACATTATGATAATTTTACGTTACTTGAAGTAAATTTTCTGTTACTAATCAAACTGTGAACTTTAGAATTTAACTATTTTAAGCATGTTTAATAGCATGTGGTAGTCCAGCTTTTTTTTTTTTTTTTTTTTTTTTTTTCTTTTTTAAAAGAAATACCAAAGGATTTTGAAATTCATTTAACGGCTGATCTTTTATATACATATACTTAGTGAAAAAGTTAACTACTGCATGTTGTACGTCTTAATAGTTCTAATGGCTATATTTTTTTAATGTGTAAAAGGAAAAAAATAAATAAAGTTACCTAAAATATGTATGAAACAAGTAAACATAAGCTGGAATGGTAATGATTTTCTAATAACGTTGCTTGAGATCTAATATTAGCGAATATTTTTTCTTTATTTGTTTGACAAAAAAATCACGGTTTACATTAGTACATACATAATAATTAGAATAACACAGAAATTTAATTATTGTAGTATCGATTTACAATGTAAGCCTAAATGTACTATGTCGTAAGAATTATCGTATTAAATTTAAAAATTTTGTACCATTTCCAATTTGTAATTTTGACGAACGGCTTCAAACATTTATCGTATTTTGTGGGGTAAGAAATTTTCATATTTATCGGTAAATTCTTAGCTTGCAGAGTACCCATTTAATAACGTTTTAGAACTTAATCACAATCATGAGATTTTAAGCGTAAGATTTAACTTGAAAACTGAAAAGTAATAGATACGAAAGTCGCGGTTATTAATGACTAATGGTGTTAGCACAATATTTGTGTTTTTATACTGAATTTCACGTTGTTATAAAGTTATTTACTGTAATTAATAAAAATCACTTTCGCGTTCTCATTAGGAAAAACTACGACCATTACCATGATATAAAATATTTCTGAAAAAATTTGAAAATGTAGTAAAATCATTTATTATATAACGAATTGGTAGTAAAAATTTTAAATATTTCTCAACAAACAATATAAATACACATAAATTTATACACTTTCTAATACATATAAATTTCTATTATTTAGAAATTCTTCCTCAATTAAAAAATATTTTTAAAGAAACTAAGAAAATCCGTGTTTTTTAATTCATATTTCGATATTTTTTTATTTTTTTAAACTATTCTGAAAAGTAAAAATGCTAAACTATTTTTATTACCGGTTTAAAATTTAATGAGAGAATCATAAATTTAAATGAAAACTTAATAAAAAATTCACTACTTTTATACATGAAAAGTTCAGGAAATAATGAGGGTATCAGTTACATTTACTATTCGTGTTTGCCATTTTATTATTTTTGGTCATCTTTTTATTATTATTTTTTACATAATAATAACTTTTATGTCACAGCATTATTTACAATAGATATTTTAGATTTACAGACAAAACTTTCCAAATAGTACATATTTATTTTCCAAAACATTTTTACTTGTATCTTCCTAGTTACATGTAATGATTATCTGTTTAAACTGCAGCTGAAAAATATACTTATAAATATTTTATAAAAATATAATATAAATATGAATCGTTATTAAAATTTTTACAGCTCGTATCTTGTTAAATGAAATGCTCCAAAAGAAGGCCATTTTGATATTTACAAAATTTTATACTTTTTTTTTAGTAATTTAAAAATTGAAATATACTTTTGAAGAGTCATGATAAAGTTTGGTAACAAGTATGTAACTAATGCTAATGAAATTGGTAGAATAGTAGATTGAATCAACATGCAAACAGTTGATACATACAATAGTTGACAAATTTGTAGTTAAAGTATATAATGCGTAAAATAGATATCTATGTTAAACTTAGCGGGAACATATTTTACAGGTTGATTCAAAATTAGTGTGACCAATTGTAATAGCATGTAACTATTTATGGTAAACTTTAATCGCTTTAGCATAGGTTTTATTTTAAAAGTGAGACGTTTAAATTACGAGTCCAGCTATTTTTATTAGTGGGAGTAAATTATGGTTCCGAAATTAGATTCTCAAACCCGAAACGAAATTTTAAAGCTTTTGAAGGATGATTGTTCAAATTCTGTTATAAATAAAGCATTTAAAATTCATAAAAGGCCTTTTTCTAATGAATTACTATTTAAACTTCGAAATGAAATAAAATTTGGCTGGAAATCAAAAGCGCCAGGGAAAAAATGTGGACGAAAGGAAGTCATTGGTGAAAAAGAAAAAAAGAAGCTGAAAAGACTTATCGCTGTAGAAAATCCTCTGCCTCAAAGAACTTTAGCAAATAAACTACAGGTATTGCCGAAAATTTTTCGTCAGATAGAGAAAATTAGCTATAAAACAGTGAATAAAATCGTCTGCCATCAGATGTCTGCAAAGACCGTAGAAAAGCTAAGAAAACATTCCTGGGTCTGTATTTAATGCTACGCAAAGATAGATACAAAACATGGATAGCATCGGATGAAGCACTGTTTTATTTGTCATCCACAACAGGCAAAACGAGGATACAATATATTTCACCCGAAAAGCGTCGCAAAGACACAACTGTTTTGCAAAAGGCAAGTTGGGCGTCAGGTTTTATGGTATGGATGGGAATGTCCTCCCAAGGCTTAACGAAACGATTTTTTGTAGAACCAAAGGCAAAAATTGATGCTAAATACTATCAGAATAAAGTTTTGAAGTACATAATCTAAGAAAGTAAACATCTGTACCCCCAAGGAAACTTTGTTTTTCACCAAGATTCTGCACAAAGTCATACTGCAAAATCAACTATAAAATGGCTAAAAGTTAAAAAAATATTTTTTTTCCTCCTGAGAAATGGCTACCATCATCCCCTGACTGTGCTCCTTGCGATTATTTTTTATGGGGATACTTAAAAAAACAATAAAGTAGACATAAAGTAAGAACACTTTAAGGGCTTCAAAAAGCCATCAGAGAGGAAGTTGAAAAAATACCCCTACAAATGGTCGAAAAAGCTTTTTTGGCTTGAACTAAAGATTTGCGTAAAATGTACTATGCTAAAGGAAACTACATTTAAAATTTCATGTAAATAACTTAATTCAATAAAAATTTCTGATGCTCTGAAATTGGTCACACTTATGTTGAATCAACCTGTAACTCACAGGAGAAGCAAATGAAAAATTTAAATTAAGGTCATATTAAAAATTGGACCTAAACCAATACTAGCTTTTCTGGACGAATACTTTTATATCTAAAAATATCAAAGGGATGGAATGTTGTATAATATTCATTATGCATATGATGTTTTACATTGATATCTATAAAAATTACAATTATTAAAGTTATTTAAATTGGGAAATATATATATATATATATATATAGTGCACATTTACATCTGTTTTCTACATAAACTATATTTGACTACAAAACGAAAATCTTATATTAAACATGTTATTTGATTATCTAAAGTGCATCGCATAGTATTCATGCTCGCATTGACTCAATCTTGCATCTAGACAACCAGACTGTATTTACCTATACAGATATATTGCCAGCATACATATAGAAATCGGAATAACGTGTCGACTCTTTAGTTTATAACGCACAGCTGGTTCAAGGTTTTATCCCACTTTTTAATTCTAAGAAAAATGTCCCATATGCTTATTTCACTTATGATAAGTAAATCAATTATAAAATAAAAAGGCTTGCCAGAAACTTCTGTCAGCTCTTTACTTTGCAAAACTTCTTAATATCAAAATACACTTTTCTGTTTTTAAAAATAAATTTTTACTAGAATTAAAATAGGGATAACGTAAATTAAGCATGATTAACTATTCATCGAATGATAAGATGCGTGGAAAAATTGAGAAAATAACGTCTTCAGATATATAAGAAACTATTAAATAAAAAGTTCGCAAAAATGATTACAAAATTTCTGTCAGTATTTTTATCTCCATCTTTTTATAAAATTTCGTTATAATAACCTACATATTTTTATTCATTTTATATCTTACAAAATATTTATAGGATTCAAATAAGTTTTCACGCTATTTAGTTAAGAATAATTACTCAGATATATTGTATGGAGAAGTAGGGATGACAAGAATTTTAAATTTTCAATAATTTAAATAGGTACATGTAATTTGCAAAAAGTACAAAATCTGTCATGGTATTTTCTATAAATTTCAAGATTCTAAATATGTAATAAACTATTAATGTGAAAACACATTTTCTTTATCGATAATTAAAAAAATAAAGGGATATTAAATAATCAGATTTATTTATTTATTAAATGTTTTAAAATTTGAAATAACATTTTAATTGACCTCTTTTTATAATTTACTATTTAATGTCTTTCTGAAGAAATTTCGTCTATTAAAATTGAATGTATTTTAAATTTTTTAATTGGATAAACCATTTATTTAAGAAATGAAAATACACCAAATCAAACTATGTAATTTTCAAAACAGATTTTTTTTTTTTTTTGTCAAAAACTTCAACTTGTAAATATCCGATCGTGCTTTAATTTATTCGAAATTTGAGAAATTTCACTGACTGAATTTCAATAAATCGTGCAATATCATACAACATATCAACATTCTATCAGAAATTGAATAACTCTCAGATAATAATTTTATCATTAAATCACAAAATAAATTATTTTTACATGTGAATGCATGCAATTTCTATGTAAAAAATTTCCAGTTATTTTTATTGTATTACATTGTTATGGGTTTTGAAAGTGTGTGAGCGCTGTAATAAATTTTAGCTACAGTGTAAAATAAAAATTGTAAAATCACGGTATTTGACCGTATAATTTTAGGGGAAATGACCGTTTTGCTACCTAAACGGTCATAATCCGTAAATTAATGTTCTGGAAGCATAATTTAGGAAATAACCGTATAATTTTACGGGAAATGACAGTTTGCTAGCTAAACGGTCGTAGCCCATAAATTGATGTTTCGAAAGTATAAATTTTTGAATTTTTACGAGAAAAAGCCGTTAATCTACGCAAATTGCTCTTATCTTTCCCCAAACCATTCTCTTATGAAAAAATCTCTTCAAATGCTACCATTTCAGTGACATCAAGAGATAATTCCATTTTCAAACTGAAACTATGATTGTTATTTATACTAATTGAATGTGTTTAATTATGCACGCATGATGCATAGAAACATCCATTGGTTGTAATAAGCTATCGTTTTCTTAATTTAATTCAAAAAATTTCCATCTGACTGAAACTGAGTAATTGATATTGATGAAATTGATTTTCTTTGTCTATTAACACGAAAACATTAAAAAAGAAAGCGAAAAGGGTTTCTTGATTCGAAGCCAGATTTCTAAAACACAAATTACAACCTAATAATTGTTTTATCCACTAAACGCATTTTTTAATTTTTTTTTTTTTTTTTTTTTTTTTTTTTTTTAAGCATACAGCTTTTTAATTGCTCTTAACCCTTTAGTTAAGCCTTAGAAAAAGGAAAATTTTAATGTTGTTTCCACAATGCATTTTTACAATATGCTAAAATAAAGTTTATTTCAATATGAAATGAATATGTAATTAACCATTTGAAGGTAAGTCTTATGATTATTATGTATGATCTTCACTGTTAAAAAACAAAGCTATCTGAATATGACCATTAGATATGTACATTACATCACATATAGCAGGTTCTGCTCTTGAAATATTTCAGTCCTTTCTTCATTCAGTGGATTTGGATTTTGGGAATAAGGCCGATTGACTGCAATAGGTCCTAGGCCAGAGGGAGAATGCCCTCCATGGGGGTCTTTCTAAAGGGTCCTAGCCCGTATTTACCCAAGTTTCGAAGAAAACTACGGAAAAATCCGAACGGTTAAGCCGCCGAGCGCGAACTGGGATCGAACCCGGCAATTTATGTCTACCAGCTTTGAGCGCAGAACCGCTCGGCCGCTGGTGGGCTCCCTTCAATGAAATACAAAAAAAAAAAAAAAAAAAAAAAAAACTCTTTTGCTATTCTAAAAAGTGCAAATACGCCTAACACTTCATAAACACAGTTTGAAATCGGCCTTATAATGAAAACCTGTTTGGATGAATAAGAATTAGCCTCTAGTTATTTCTTCTTTGCACCCACTACTGAAACCATAAAGATCGAAAACCATGAAAAAAATCGTATTATTTGGAGATACAAACTCTCTGTATTTATGAAAAACATTTATTATTATTATTCAAAGTTTATTCTGCGTCTCGGTTAATTTTCTGAGATCTCACATAGTTTTCAAAAGTTTCATTTTGTTTTTGAAAAAGGGTGAGAAATTCTCACCCATTATTTACCTCTAATGAGAACCTTGAAATAAGACTACGTCTTTAGTGCTAGTGTTTACGAATAAAAAAGGCCCACCAGCGGCCGAGCGGTTCTGCGCTCAAAGCTGGTAGACGTGAGGTGCCGGGCTCGATCACAGGCAGCGCTTGTCGGCGTAGCCGTTCGGAGTTTTCCGTGGTTTTCTCCGAAACTTGTGTAAATACGGGCTAGGAACCCTCAGAAAGACCCCACGGAGGGCACTCCCCCTCAGGCCTAGCACTTACAGCAGTCAATCGGCCTTATTCCCAAATCCAATCCAGTACGTTTACAAATAAAAATGACTTCGAAAAATAGTTAGATTTTCTTTCACAAAATTCAGTACCGTAGTCTTTATAAGAAAAGAAAAAAAAGCTTTTATTTTTTTCAATATGGGAATTGAGTCACTTCTTAATTTTGTCAAAAGTAGCAAATTTAGATTTTAAAATAATCTTAAAATAAAATAATTTTTATGCGTAGTTTGAATGTTAACAATTTAATCACTGTAAAAAATTTCTGTAAAAGCATAGCACTTTTTTTTAACATAAATACAGCATAGGTTGCTATAAATTTGTATAGCTGTATAAATTTCTGTAAAAATAATTAAAGATTTGTTACTTCACATTGTGCTGTAAATCGGCTAAAAAAATTTTCCAGAAGTCTTTTGGTGCGTATGACAAGATTTATCAAACTAGTCAGTTCTGATGTTGACTTTATCTGTTTTTGTAAAAAAATGGTCATGTGATTCCAACGGTGCGGTTGGCAAAGCGCTGGCCTCTCACACGCGTGATTGTGAGTTCGAATCCCGGGCTACACAAAAAGGTTTGCGTCGCATGAAAGTTAATAATTTAGCTTTTGCGTTTAAAAAAATAAATAAGTTTTTTAGTGTTGTGGATTTCTCCCTGCACGCATGTGTAATAATTGCAAGAAACTTTTTTAAAGCATTCGAGAAACTCGCACTTTAACTTTTAATTTTACGGTTAATGTTACTTTTTTTGCAGGTTGGTTGTATGTTTCATCGCAACGTAAAATTACTGGCGATGCTTCATTCATCGTCTAAATGTATTTTTACGGGCTTTGACTGGAATCTCTGCTGCCGGGCTTTGTCCGTAATTTTACTGCAGCATTTTTTACAGTGTACACTGAGCTAGAATGATAATGAAACAGATAATGTACTTTTAATCTGATAATAAATAAATGCAGTATTTTGTCTGTTGATTAATTTTTAGTGAAGTGTTTCGTGGAAGATATCATAACCACTTGCCATGTTAATTAAGTAAAATTAGATTAAATAGAAGATTATTATTTATTTTTCAGCTTATTGATTGTAAAAGTAATTTTTTTTTAACGTTTCACATCTATATTGTCTATATAAAATACTTGTACAGAATGAAGAAATTTATATGATGGACATATGCATATATACGCATATGTTGAATGTAAAAAAAAAAAAAAAAAAAAAATATATATATATATATATATGCACTGCTTTTTTTTTAAGTACACAATTTATGATTAATTATTAAAAATTATTTTTATATCTCAAGTCCAATTTTTTCTTCATTAGTTAAATATTTACTAAAGTACAAAATTATAAAGCGTATCTCAGAGAATCCCTGAAAAGGGATGGTGCACTGAAAAAAAAAAAAAAAAAAGTCATATTTATCAAACGTCTTTGTAGATTAAACTGTTCATAATGGCAGCCGAAAATATGATAGTGAAGATTTATAAGAGATATTTCAAGTATTTTTATTAAATATAATGATTTTTTTTATTTTTTATTTTTTATTTTTTTATAGAACAGATTTTATTTTCAATAAAAAGATTGAAAATAAATCTTTAGTTTTTAAAATAACACAAAACAATGGGAAATGATGATAAATTATATGTTTACATATTATTTTCATACTAACATATCGCATATACATATATATTCATCATTACAAAGAGTGTGGTAAAAACACTTTTTGTTATAATGGCTATACGAATAACGTTAAATTCAAATACTTGAAATAGAGATAATGTGTTAATTAATTATAGTCTAAAAGAATTTGTATTATATTTAAAACAAAATACGTTGTGTCCAAATATTATTAAGGCTTACTAAAAGTAAAATAAGTAAAGCAACAAGCAGACTCTCAGATTTTACGAGGCAGTTTTATTTGTAAAACGCTATATTAGTCTTTATTTATTTATATTTTTTTTCCAGATATTTCCTTTTTCTTTAACTATTGATGGTTGATTGCAGTAAAATACATTATGTCATTAAAAATCCGACATTAAACAGTAATTTTTTTTTTATAAACAAAATATTAAATCTATAACAAATTCTTGTCTATACAAAATAAATAAATAAAATAAAATAAAATAAAATAAAATAAAATAAATAAAAAATATAAATGCATTTTACTTCGTATTTTACTATTATAATACTAACTTTATTGCAAACTAAAATTTATCACAGAGTTTCACAAAGTTTTAGTTTTGCGTACGTTTTTACTTAGTATGTTTGTATAAAATTTCAGTGTAAAATTATCATGTATTGCTTATTACAGGAAATAAGCAAATATATATATACATATATATTTCGTTTTTTTTTTTTTTTTTTTCTTTAATATTACAGAGCTAAACATCTGAAAAAAAATATTATTATTATTATTAACTAAAATTTGGTACATTGGTAAAATTTTGAACGTTATAGGATTATTTTCATGGATTTGGATGTTGCTATTGAAATTTTTAACAGCTCAAATATCAATATATACACCAAACATAAGTCATCAGTATTTTTAAAAAGTAAGTCGAATGGTGGTATCGTTTTAACAATTTGTCACAGAATTAGATGGGAATTTATTTTTTAACGTTTACTAAATCTGGAAAACACTTGGATAAATTAACATAGGAAATAAATTTCTATAACATGATGATTACGTAAAGTTTATTAATTATTTTTATTTTACTTCAAACGATGCATTTAGCACATAAAATTTCTTAAGATATGTTTAAATACAATTTTTCTGCTTTTGTATTACATCATTCACACTAAAAGTTTATTATTCTAAACTGCATTTAACAAAGAAAATAAAAATATTATCTCTAAGAAACTGGATAGAAAGCTCACGAAGGTAATTAATATATGATTGGAGGAAATTTGAAAAGTGTTCAAGATCACTTGAACAGTGTGTGCTATAGATAACCTATGTGCGCAAGTATAAAAAATACAAAAAGAAATATTAAGAAACTTTTACCATTTCATCATTTCTGTATCATACTAGAAATCCATTTTGTCTAGAAAAATGTATTAAGCTTGTAAATAAAAGATTATTTGAAACGAAGAAGCTGAATTGCAAATATCTGTATTGGTTTGAAAACACAATTAAATAATCATAAAAGTGCAGTAAAATGCACCTAAAAACTGTTGTTGCATGATGAAGAGTAAAAACTTTCTAAGGACATAGGGAAAGTAGCACAACACATTTCGAGCATTGCTGCTTTCATGTGGAAATCAGGCTTACATTTTCTGGCCAGATATAGGGTCGGGCTTACGTTAATTGTGTTAACCCAAAACAGTTATTTCTTTTCCTAGAATTTTTTATGTTTCCATGCAAAGTTTTTACTCTTCATCATGACAGGGTCTGGGGCATACATCTACATAAAATCTCCTATTTTACAAAATATACAAATTCATCGGCAGATCCATCTTTAATTACTTTGTTATAAATGGCAGGAGAAATAATGCCATATTACTGATTGATTAATTTTTCATTAAGTTTAAGATAGGAGACTACAAAAGCATTGTGAATGCTTTAGTTACATAAAAATACTCCGACCTTTCTAGAAAGTGCATAAAAACAAACAAAAAATTACAAAAATAAATAAATAAATAAATAAATATATGAACGAAAAATAAAAACTCCACTGAAAATAAATATATACATGTAAAAAGTAACAAGAGATATATAAGATTGTATGACACAACGGCGAAGCACAGCAAATGCTCGTTCGAGCAAGGGGTTAAGTTTGAAAACTTTACTCTGCTACAAGTAGCATACATAATCACTTTCAATAAAAGTATTCTTCGTCCGACGATATGTACCTTTAAAAATCTTCTCTTTTTTGGAATGCATAGCCCATCTCTGTCAAGTTGAATTCTAAAAGGTTATTGCAAAATGAGTGGCCCGCATGCAAGTTTGTTATTATAATACATATATGTTAGTATACATATATACTATATATATGTGTGTATACACACACACACACACACACATATATATACGTAAGTGTAATAAGGACGAAATCCTTTGCTTATAAAAAGTCTTTCTTCAGGTGCAAGAGAAGCGCAAAAGAAATGACAAAGGAAAAACAAGCAAAGTTAATTTGCTTTCATAAAATATGATGAATTACTGTCATATTCCTCACACCATAACCCTTTTTGAAGGTTCACCATCTGTATCATCATGGACAACTGATAACTGAGCACGTAGTTCCGCATCTGAAAGAAAGAAATTATGAATGAAAAATAATGTTGAAATATTTATTTACATTTAAAATTTATTTTATATTAGAGTTCATTTCATTTTCCTTTATATTATATTTTAATTGTGATTTTGAATTTCGTTAGGAAAATAGTTTTCGTATTTATGAAATACAAACTGAAGCCTTTTATGAGTTGAATTTGTACGTACAAATTGCTCATGAAGTGATATAAAATAATAAATTCTGGTAAAATCACATTTTCCAATTACAATTTTGATTAACTAAAAAAGAAATAAATGATCAATCAATAAATGATCAAATAAACATATACATTTTTAGAAAACTTTATTGTTAATAACATTTATTAACATTGATATTTTCCCTATATACAAACATATTTTTAAATATTTGGTAAAACTTATACATTTCGAATTTAAATTCTGTTGTAATTAATATATATATATATATATATATATATATATATATATGTATGTATCCAGAAAATATTAAACCATAACTACAAAATTCGGCATTTGTATATAAAGTTTAAGTAGGTAAGCTGATGACATATTGGAGTAAAAATCGTTTTATTAACACGTAACAATGCAAAAATTTTTCTTTTTAATAAATGATAGAACCACGCCCGGCTGCGTCACAAGCAGATAATCATTGAAGACTGGAGTCAATTAAGTAGCCGATGTTTTGGTGTGACAGATCCTGACACATATGCAACAACTGTTAAATGAATTCGAAGGTAATCCAAGGCAACTGAAATCCCATACCCAACATATTCCAAAAATGTTCAATTAACTAATGATCTAGAGATCTACTAGGCATTTGAAGACGTTAACGCATTTTGAACACTGTTGTAACAATATATAGTCAAGCGTTGGTCTTATTAAAAGCGAAACTGGTAAGAAAAAAAACATAGTTAGTGCTGCCGTGAAATGTCATTAATTTACCTATGAAACAGATGAGACTACCTCGTAACTTGCTTTATTGATCTTTGTGAGTTTTATGCGGAAGATGTCAGTGAAACCATTCTTCATTTTATTAAATCAGCCAGTGAACAGCCAACCAAGTTTTTCAGAGTATCAGAAGTCCCCCCCCCCCTTTTTTTTTTGTCTTAAGCCCCTTGGTATTCCCGAACCGGACCCTTAAATGGGTAAGGTGACCGGGAGCCAAGCTTGAGTGGCTTAACTACCAATTCTCAATTTTTTTTCTTTCCCTTAAGTCTCTTGGTATTCCCGAACCGGACCCTTAAGTGGGTCAGGTGACCGGAAGCCAAGCTTGAGTGGCTTAACTACCAATTTTCATTTCTTTTTAAAAGTCTCTTGGTATTCCCGAACCGGACCCTTAAGTGGGTAAGGAGACCGGGAGCCAAGCTAGTGTGGCTTAGTTCCCTATTTTTTTTCTTCTTTTCCCCTAAGTCCCTTGGTATACCCGAACTGGACCCTTAAGTGGGTCAGATGACCGGGAGCCAAGCTTGAGTGGCTTAACTACCAATTTTCATTTTTTTTTAAGTCTCTTGGTATTCCCTTAAGTGGGTAAGGTGACCGGGAGCCAAGCTAGTGTGGCTTAGTTCCTCATTTTTTTTTTCTTCTTTTCCCCTAAGTCCCTTGGTATACCCGAACCGGACCCTTAAGTGGGTAAGGCGACCGGGAGCCAAGCTTGAGAGGCTTAGCTTCCCCCCTTTTTTTTGGTATTCCCGAACCGGACCCTTAAGTGGGTAAGGTGACCGGGAGCCAAGCTAGTGTGGCTTAGTTTCCCTTTTTTTCTTTTTTATTTCTTTCTTTCACTAAGTCCCTTGGTATACCCGAACCGGACACTTAAGTGGGTAAGGTGACCGGGAGCCAAGCTTGTGTGGCTTTGCCACCCCGATTCAATTCTTTCTTTCTTTATTTTTTTTTTAACTTATGTCCCTTGGTATTCCCGAACCGGATCCTTAAGTGGGTAAGGTGACCGGGAGCCAAGCTAGTGTGGTTTAGTTCCCCACCTTCTATTTTTTTCTTTATCTTTAAGCCCCTTGGTATTCCTGAACCAGACCCTTAAGTGGGTAAGGCGACCGGGAGCCAAGCAAGTGCGGCTTATTTCCCCCCATTTTTTTTCTCTCTCCCCCCTGCCATATGTAGTTGCGATAGTTCTCCACTGAGAACCATATCTAAATAGCCTATCATCAAGTACCGACCGTCCAGTTCCTCATCTAACTAATATGACATCCTGTGGTACTCGTACCTTCAAACGTTCCCTCACATTGGTCCATTGGGTTAGCCACATAATTGATTAACTTAAAATTACTAAATTTTTTTATTATTATTTTTTTTCTTATCTTCGAGGGTGTGGTGGTGTCTGCTCCTCGTTAAAATGCGCTGCACCGTCAAGTGCTGGATGGGGTCGTTAAGCAGTCATCGGGCTACCAACGCGGGGCACCATGCCCCAGTGGTGGATCAAAATTGTGATGGTCCCTCCTTTATCTCCCTTCAGGCCACCCAATGCATAGTTTTTTTCCTTCATATTTAGGCCCAGCCACTTCAAAAAATAACCATTATGCACTCCAAAAATTTTTTTCCTATCCCCCTAGTGGCAAGAATTCAAATTCTTTTAAATTGTTTATTATTATTATTATTATTAGCTCATTGATTTGTTTGTCGTTCAGCATTTTCGGTGTTTAGCCCCCGTCCCCCCTCAATAGGCCTCCCATTTCGGTGTAACTCATAGTGCACAGCTATTTATTACGACTCCCCCTGCGTTTCCCTCCTGTCCAAAATTAAAAAAAAATTCCTTGTTTTTCCCTCATTTTTGGCTCCAAAGCTAGTCGTGCACTTATTCAAAATTTTAAGCATCTAGGAGCGTGTCTGTGCGTTCCGCCTTGTGCAATCTGGAGGTGTGGTGTGCCAGTCGAGCATATGTGTCCAAGAAGCAGAAGTAGCAACCCTGCCTTTCCTGAGCAGTGCCTTAGATGTCACTTTGTTGCCTGATGGAGAAGGAGCCTTGCACTCTCCCCTGGTTGAAGATCGAAGACTGAACGAGCCATCGGACACAGCTCATTCTATGTTGTGACTAGACATCTATCTGGTTGTAAACAGCTATCTGGTTATTGATCTGGCGATGTTTTGCTCCGGCGGACAGCATCCAACCCGTTAAGCTTGGCCGTACCCAGACAGGCAGGGGCTGTCCAAAGGTTTCTGAGACTACCTCGTAGCAAGACTCTAATGATTGATCTCAGGTAATATCGTCCTATCCAGTTATCCTAATTGTAGTGATTGTACTTCTCTTCAGTAAATATTAGATTTTAGTGCTCACATATTTTCTCCTCATACGCATATGCTGCTATCAATATCGAGTGAAAAGTGGGATTTGTCGCTAAAGATGATATTTCTCCATTCTGAAACTATTCAGTTTGATCGCGAGCGACATTATTCCAAAAGACAATATGGAAAGGACATAAGTGCCGTCGTAATGATCGTCGATTTCTCAATCTAAACTTTGTTAATCACCTCCAAATGATATACGTTTAAAACACTGTATAGTGTATTCGTGTAAAATGATAAATAGTATATCGAAATACTGATATACCCTTTGTTTCACGCAGTCACAGATATTTTTTAATGTGTAATCTTCTCGTGTACATCCTCAGCCAATGTGGTTACCATTTGTCGTTTTTCTGAATCAGTATTTCTATCACCAATCAAGTACAATATCGCTTTGTCCAACATATTTGTTAATAGGTCTGTTTCACAAATCCTTTTATCTGAGGCCCATGATGCGACCCCTCTTAACAACTGCTTATAATGCCGTCGAGTATGTCCTTGCGGCAATTTATGGGTTAATGTTGTGTATAAAATCCCTCAATGTAGATGTAAACGTCTATAACTGAACACCCTTTTAAATTATATCCCTGTTTCTGTTTTATGCGTATATTACATGTTCACTAATATTCCATAATGTTTACTATTGCTCCACAATGTTTACTAATGCTGCACGATAGATTATTTGCATATTTCGTGAAATCCAGTTTGCATGCTAAGTTTTGTTCTTGTAGATCAATTCTTTTTATATGCACTAATATTAATATTATTTTAATTTAATTAATTAATTAATTTATTTATTAATTTGTATTTTCTGCAACGAGTTGCAGTATGTAAATGCATGAAAATAATAAAGTAATTTCGATTTCTAAATGTTATATTCTTATAATGACTATATTGCATTTCAAAGAATTTTTTTTTTTTTTTTATTAGATAACTTTGATAAAAAAATCTTCGAAAAAAATAAAATAAAATAAATAAATAAATAAAAATAAAATAAATAAATAAATAAAAATAAAATAAATAAATAAATAAAAATAAAAATAAAGCACATGATTTAAAAGTAAATTTTAAGCCATTTTACTATGTTCATTAAGATGTTCACTAGTCATTTTGTGATATATTATATTTAGCTCCTTTCTATATTTTTTTATAGACATCGATGATCAATACTAGTTTTGGAACATTTTCGGGGCTTTTTTCATAAAAAGTAACGTAAAGAATTTTATTATTTTGAACAAAAGATGAGTTATAGAGAATAAAATAGTTTTTCCAGCATTGTACTGACAATTAACCCTTTGAGGATCAAGACAAATGTACGAATATAATATGGAAAGCCACCAGAATTAACGAACGAAGTTAAAAGAAAACAAATACATGACATTTTTCTTCTAAGTTTTAAAAGTATTTTTATTTCATTTTATTTATTTATTTATTTATTGAAAAATTTCGGGATAAATTTTTTGCAGTTGGAAATTAGTAGATGCGTTCTCATGGCGAAAACGCTGTTTGATAAAGGGTTAATTATGGATGCTGAAATATAAATTAAAGTATTCCACGATTTTAAAAGCTAAAACATTAATAGTAAAACTGCTCACAAAGTTTCCATTTTCTAGATAGATGTCACTAATTTTTATTTCACAATTAAAAATTTATGCTTATTACTGTATGTACAATATTTTGGCTATTCCTATTTAAGGTTTTAAAGACTAAATAGGTTTCTATTTCTGTAATAACATTTTTTATCTATAGCAGTCATAATAGTCAATTCGCGAGCTTAATCTTTTAAAAATTCGTCATTAACGTATTTATGATAGCGTTTGTTACAAGATATATTGAATTTTAAGATTGATTTTTAATTTTTTAAATTTAATAATTAATAATAGAAAATTTTACGCATGGAAAAATAAAATCATACAACTGTAATAGAAAACAGCAATGATAATCTTATACTTTTGTTATTATACAGGTTGGCGACAGACCTGCCCTTTTTTCTTGATTCTTCCACCACTATAATTTATATGATTTTTCACTTAATTTGCAAATTTACTGTTGACGATTCTCAAAAAAAAAAATAAATAAATAAATAAATAAAATAAATAAATAAATAAAATAAAATAAATAAATAAAAATACTGGTGGTGAAATCTGGGGAAAATTTTAGCCTGTACCATTTGTTATAGTATTTTACTTAAACATACATCAGTAATTTGTCTCATATATTATTTATCTTTTGAAACTATTAACTTATATTATATGTTAGTATTATCCTCATGTATTTTGTTACCATTCATCTATCAATTCTGCATGATTTTCTGGGCTACTTAATTTATTTGTAATTACTTATTATTGTTCATATTTAGAAATTATATGTTATTATTAATTTAACTTCATCTATTGCATTTTTCTTATCCTACATCAATACACTATCTACCAATGGGCATTTGGACAGGTTCAAATTTCGATGTTGTGTAAAATGCCTAGAAAAGTTATCTAGGAATCATCTTGATACTCTGGTAGGGTAAAGAACACGTTATATCTCATATATTTCAGCAAAATTGTGTCCTGAAAGGGGACCAGTGAAAAAAAAAAAAGTCAAAATGGTTTGGATCACCCTGTAAAAAGTAATGCTTTAAATGCGTTTTGAATGTAGCATGTGATTATAAGGATTATTTTCATAATCAGTATACATTTTTAGGATGATACCACATATATTCAAGGAGATATAACGGTTAAAAAAAATGTTCCACCTTTTTTATTATAACATTTAGGGTATTAGATCCAGTGAAAAGCCATTTTTTGAAAATTTGGCATGCTACATTACACACAGCATACACTGTAAAAAAAAAAAAAAAAAATTGTAAAATCACGGTATTTGACCGTATAATTTTAGGGGAAATGACCGTTTTGCTACCTAAACGGTCATAATCCGTAAATTAATGTTTTGGAAGAATAATTCAGGAAATAACCGTATAATTTTACGGGAAATGACCGTTTTGCTAGCTAAACGGTCGTAGCCCGTAAATTGATGTTTCGAAAGTATAATTTTTTGAATTTTTACGAGAAAAAGCCGTTAATCTACGCAAATTGCTCTTATCTTTCACCAAACCATTCTCTTATGAGAAAATCTCTTCAAATGCTACCATTTCAGTGACATCAAGAGATAATTCCATTTTCAAACTGAAACTATGATTGTTATTTATACTAATTGAATGTGTTTAATTATGCACGCATGACGCATAGAAAGATCCATTGGTTGTAATAAGCTATTGTTTTCTTAATTTAATTCAAAAAATTTCCATCTGACTGAAACTGAGTAATTGATATTGATGAAATTGATTTTCATTGTTTATTAACACGAGAACATTAAAAAAGAAAGCGAAAAGGGTTTCTTGATTCGAAGCCAGATTTCTAAATTTAATGGATTTCTTCATTCAATGGATTTGGATTTTGGGAATAAGGCCGATTGACTGCAATAGAACCTAGGCCAGAGGGGAAATGCCCTCCATGGGGATCTTTCTAAAGGGTCCTAGCCCGTATTTACACAAGTTTCGAAGAAAACCACGGAAAAATCAAATGGTTAGGCCGACGAGCGTGAACTGGGATCGAACCCGGCACCTTATGTCTACCAGCTTTGAGCGCAGAACCGCTCGGCCGCTGGTGGGCTCCCTTCAATGAAATACAACTTAAAAAAAAAAAAAAAAAAAAAAAAAAAAAACTCTTTTGCTATTCTAAATGTGCAAATACGCCTAACACTTCATAAACACAGTTTGAAATCGGCCTTATAATGAAAACCTGTTTGGATGAATAAGAATTAGCCTCTAGTTATTTCTTCTTTGCATCCACTACTGAAACCATAAAGATCGAAAACCATGAAAAAAATCGTATTATTTGGAGATACAAACTCTCTGTATTTATGAAAAACATTTATTATTATTATTCAAAGTTTATTCTGCGTCTCGGTTAATTTTCTGAGATCTCACATAGTTTTCAAAAGTTTCATTTTGTTTTTGAAAAAGGGTGAGAAATTCTCACCCATTATTTACCTCTAATGAGAACCTTGAAATAAGACTACGTCTTTAGTGCTAGTGTTTACGAATAAAAAAGGCCCACCAGCGGCCGAGCGGTTCTGCGCTCAAAGCTGGTAGACGTGAGGTGCCGGGCTCGATCACAGGCAGCGCTTGTCGGCGTAGCCGTTCGGAGTTTTCCGTGGTTTTCTCCGAAACTTGTGTAAATACGGGCTAGGAACCCTCAGAAAGACCCCACGGAGGGCACTCCCCCTCAGGCCTAGCACTTACAGCAGTCAATCGGCCTTATTCCCAAATCCAATCCAGTACGTTTACAAATAAAAATGACTTCGAAAAATAGTTAGATTTTCTTTCACAAAATTCAGTACCGTAGTCTTTATAAGAAAAGAAAAAAAAGCTTTTATTTTTTTCAATATGGGAATTGAGTAACTTCTTAATTTTGTCAAAAGTAGCAAATTTAGATTTTAAAATAATCTTAAAATAAAATAATTTTTATGCGTAGTTTGAATGTTAACAATTTAATCACTGTAAAAAATTTCTGTAAAAGCATAGCACTTTTTTTTAACATAAATACAGCATAGGTTGCTATAAATTTGTATAGCTGTATAAATTTCTGTAAAAATAATTAAAGATTTGTTACTTCACATTGTGCTGTAAATCGGCTAAAAAAATTTTCCAGAAGTCTTTTGGTGCGTATGACAAGATTTATCAAACTAGTCAGTTCTGATGTTGACTTTATCTGTTTTTGTAAAAAAATGGTCATGTGATTCCAACGGTGCGGTTGGCAAAGCGCTGGCCTCTCACACGCGTGATTGTGAGTTCGAATCCCGGGCTACACAAAAAGGTTTGCGTCGCATGAAAGTTAATAATTTAGCTTTTGCGTTTAAAAAAATAAATAAGTTTTTTAGTGTTGTGGATTTCTCCCTGCACGCATGTGTAATAATTGCAAGAAACTTTTTTAAAGCATTCGAGAAACTCGCACTTTAACTTTTAATTTTACGGTTAATGTTACTTTTTTTGCAGGTTGGTTGTATGTTTCATCGCAACGTAAAATTACTGGCGATGCTTCATTCATCGTCTAAATGTATTTTTACGGGCTTTGACTGGAATCTCTGCTGCCGGGCTTTGTCCGTAATTTTACTGAAGCATTTTTTACAGTGTACTGCAATCATAATGCAAAAATGTTAAATATCTTGCGAAATATGAGCATTTTTACTAAATAATTTTTAACTACTCATGCGCTTACTTAAAAAAAAAATTTCATTTGTATATATTAACCAAAAGTATTGAGCATTTTATATGGAGACCTCAAAACAAATGTGTAAATTCAAAAAGTTATGAGAGACAGAATGAACAGGATTTTAGTTCTTCTCAAAAGAAAGAAAAGAAAAAAAAAAAAAAAAAAAAACAAGGACGAAAAATCACGCAGTACGAATTGATTATTAACACTTTCTAACTGTACGTACTTTTTGTATCATATAACTATCAATATCCTTTGACTGCGTTACCACAAAACAGTCAGACAGAAGCACTGAAAAGTGCACAGATAGACTAATTGAATTTAAAATCACTCTTAAACATTGTTGGAAAGTGTTAAAAAGGCTTAAAACAAAAGAAAATGCAGCCGTTAGATTATAATTGCAGCCTTAATTTATATCTGAATATTTTAGTGTAGCCCTGTAAATATGAAGGTTAATCATATTCCCTGTGGCAGAAATTTATTATGCTTTCTGCACAAGCTTCATCAATACCAAAATCTTTCTGCAGGAATAGTTTGTGAAGTTAACATTTATGAATTCAAAATAAATTATTTTTAAATAGTAAATAATATTCAGTATGACCAATGTATTTAAATTTTAACTAGGAACAAATGCATATATCAGGACTATCGCAAGAAAATACTCTTTTTTTTTTTTTTTTCGTTTTGTTTTGTTTTGTTTGTTTAAAGAAAGGTGAAAATAAAAATTTATTGAACTTAATTGCTTCAGATTTTTTGTTCACATTAATATACAATATTGCTTATAAAATATTCAATGAATTCAAACCATCAAATGCAGTAACGAATCAAAAATAATCTGCAATTTTTTTTAAAGCATTTAAATCATGAAATGTCTAACTTAAACAAATGTTACAAATACTTTTAAAATTTTATTACTTTTTTTATATTAAATATATATATTTAAATACACAAATGCACTTATTTCATAAGATGCAAACCAATATAATACAGAACTCAAAATTAAAATACAACAAATTAAAAGTAATATTTAATATAGAATACTGAATATCATAATGAAATATAAATAATTTACAATATTTTTAGTTTTTGAGATTATTAGAAAGATGCAAGATAATATTCTAATACACAAGACTCATTTTTTGTATTATATACAAATAGAATAAAGATGTGTATTTGAAATCTGAAAAACGTTATGTGACATTAAAGAATTCAGAATGTATAATTATACCATCATTTAAATACATAAAGTAAAACAGAATACAAGATCTAAGTAACATAATTATAGACAAAGCATAGTCGAAATATTTTCATAAAAATTGGGGCAAGTGAATTATTTAATTTTTAAGGAAATGTTGAAATGGGAAATGTAACAGATTAAATGGATAAACTCTATAATAGAAAATAATAATTACAGATGAATGAAATAAACAGAAATCAATTAAAAGTAATATTTGATATTGATATCTATACGAATAAGTAAATAAAAATAAATAAATAAAAGCATTTGCTGTTTAATTAGTATTTATTCAAAACAACTACTATTATATAAAATTCCTTTTGCTTACAAAAAAAAAAAAAATCAACAAACCTTTGGTTTGACTTTTATTCAAAATAACTATTTAATTTGCAATATTTCAATTAAAAAAATAAACATATTTTAAAAATTCAAATGTTTAAAAAATGAAATGAACAAGCTGTAGAAACGATTGATTAGAGTATTGTTGTAAATAAATTAATAAGCTTTTTAACGATTTCATATGCTTAAACAACAAAATTTAAAGCTAAGAATGTTAATCACAATTAAAACTAGTATGTTGTGGTCACCACAAGACTTTCTTTTATATTTTCCTGCACAAATTTACTCAGTAATAATTTAAAAAAAAAAAAAAAAAAAAAAAAAAAAAATACGATTTGTTCTTCGAAGTTATTATTGGTAAAAGTAAAAAAAATCGATAACTTTGTTTTAAATTATCACATATTTATAGTTCCACCATTCGCTTTAAAGGTATTGACCAGACCTTTCGAAAGATACCCATCTTGAAAATTTACCCACTCCGGAAGGGGGGGGGGGAAGCGATGCCCCCACATGCACAATTTTTTTTTCCTAATTAACTACTACTATTATCAATAATTCATATTAATTTTACAATCACAGGTTAAGAATAACTCTCAATATGTACATTTATACCAAATTTTGTCCTATACTGACATGTTAAAAATTTAGAAAAAATACGATCACAGCGCCACCTTTTGAGCAATTGATCCCCAAATCTAATCAGCACCAGTTTATGTCAGGGGCCAACTAAATACCAAGTTTGGTTAAATTTCGTTAAAAAAAAATAATACGATTTTTTTCCCAAGGTTTTTTTTTTTTTTTTTTGTTAAAAGTAAAAAAAAAAAAAAAAATCGATAACTTTGTTTTAAATTATCACAGATTTATTATAGTTCAACCATTCGTTTTAAAGGTATTGACGAGACCTTTCGAAAGATACACATCTTGAAAATTTACTCCCCTCGAGGGGGGACTTCCCCCCAAGGGGGTGGGGGTGGCGAGGCTCCTACATATACAAAAAAACTTTTCATAGTTGACTATCTCTATTATAAATAATTCTTGTAAATTTTATAATGCTAAAAAATAATTCTCTTTATGCACATTTATACAAAATTTTGTCCTTATATCACCATGTTAAAAATTTAGAAAAAGCGGGATGGCATCGCAACCTGTACGACACAAAAGTTGATAGGCACTAATTTATGCCAAGGTGCAACTACATATCAATTTGTATGAAATTCTGGGCAGTAGTTCCTGACATACAGTTGCCACAAAATTTTGTCACACACACACACAAACAGACAGACAGACGGACAGACAGACAGACATTTTCTAAAAACGGTCAAATCGTGTTCTACAGCTCTGAAAACGTGTAAATTCATCAAAAACCCGAGGTCGAAAATTTTTACGAATCCAATACTTTCTTCTATTCAATATAGAAGAAAATAATAATTAGTGATTAGTAAAGAAACAAATTAGAAAAGTTACCAATTTTATAACTTAAGATGCCCCTTAATATTTATTGCTAAGATCTTTTACTACATATAAAATGCTAAAAATCAATAAAGTATTTTTAAGATTCATTTCTTAATTTTCTATTTTTTGAAGCAAGGTATGAAGCTCCATTTTTACTTTCTTCTATATGTAATATAGAGAAAGTATTGGATTCGCGAAAATTTTCGAAGTCCATTTTTTGATGGATTTACTTGTTTTGGGATATGGAGAACACGAATTAATAGTTTTTAAAAAATGTCTGTCTGTCTGTCTGTCTGTCTGTCTGTCTGTCTGTCCGTCCGTCTGTCTGTCTGTCTGTCTGTCTGTCTGTATCATTTTTTTGTGGACGCTGTATCTCACGAACCAATGAATGAAACTTAACCAAACTTGGTATTTAGTTGCACCCTGACATAAACTGGTGCTGATTAGATTTTGGGATCAATCGCTCAATAGGTGGCGTTGTGATCGCATTTTATGCAAATTTTTAACATGGCAGCATAGGACAAAATTCCGTATAAATGGGCATAAAGAGAGTTATTTTACACTTGTGATTGTAAAATTAATATGAATTATTGATAATAGTAGTAGTTAGCTAGGAAAAAAATTTTGTGCATGGGGGGCATCGGTTCCCCCCCCGGGGGGGAAAATCCCCTCCCGGGGAAGTAAATTTTCAAGATGGGTATCTTTCGAAAGGTCTCGTTGATAATAGTAATAGTTAACTTGGAAAAAATTTTTGTGTATGTGGGGGCATCGGTTGCGCCCCCACCGGGGGGGGAAGTTCCCACCCGGGGGGGCAAAGTTTCAAGATGGGTATCTTTTGAAAGATCTCGTCAATACCTTTAAAACGAATGGTTGAACGATAAATCTGTGATAATTTAAACCAAAGTTATCGATTTTTTTAACTTTTAACAAAAAAAAAAACAGAAAAATATCGCAATTTTTTTTTTTTTTTTTTTTTTTAACGAAATTTAACCAAACTTGGTATTTAGTTGGTCCCCGACATAAACTGGTGCTGATTATGTTTGGGGATCAATAGCTCAACAGGTGGCGCTGTGATAGCATTTTATCTAAATTTTTAACATGGCAGCATAGGACAAAAATTCGTATAAATGTGCATAATTAGAGTTGTTTTAAACTTGTGATTGTAAAATTAATATGAATTATTGATAATAGTAGTATGTAACTAGGAAAAAAATTTTCTGCATGGGGGGGCATCGCTTCCCAACAAAGTTATCGATTTTTTCGATAAACAAAGTTATCGATTTTTTTCACTTTTAACAAAAAAAAAAAAAAAAAAAAAAAAACTTAGAAAAAAAAAATCGTACTTTTTTTTTTTTTTTTTTTTTTTTAATATTGTTACTGATTGAATATGTATAGGTAAATATAGAAGAAAGTCTTGTGGTGGCCACAACATACTAGTTTATTTTGCATATAACTACAGACGTTACAAATTTCCCCATATTCTTATTTCTGTATATATTTGTGAAGTAAACTGCATAGTTTGAACCAAACATTAAAATTAATGCAACTTTTAAAAATTTTCGTGTATTTACTACCACGCACGTATGCACGCTTCGCATACATTAAAGAAAAAAAAAAACAAGTCCTTCCGGCTTATTCGGAAGGGTAGATTGATTTCTTTTTTCTTATCAAGCAGCCGTCATTTTGTTTCAAAATGGCGGCTACAAATTATAAACGAATTGTAGAAATATTGATGTAGGCTATCTACATATGGAGTTTTAAGCAAATTGGTTCATAAATACCTTTTTATGTGAATTTAAACTTTTCAAGCGGCTGGCGTTTGGAAACAAGATGGTGGGCCAAGTTGACAAATATATCAAATATACCAAATATAGTTGTAATTAATTCAGAATCTTAGAAGTTATCGTGTTGAAAAATTAAGTGGCTGCCACTTGGATCAAAATGGCAGAGAAAGGTGCTCAGTGAACTTAATTAATCTAAGATATTGTTGCAAATTTGAAAATAATTCATTTTTTTTTTGGGTAGAAATTCTTTCAAAGAGGCTTAGTAAGTTGATTAAATGTTAATTTTTTGCATTTCTAGTTTGTTTTAACGTTAAAATAGCCTAACTTCCCCTTAAAAACGCATTAAAAATCTCCAATATGGCAGGTAATGGATTTGACGCCAAATTTGGCGAGTTTTCCACTTGGCGACTTTTTTGGCGACTTTTGGCGAGAAAATCCATTGTTCATTAATAAATTTCATTGAGACACTTATTTCGTCTATGTATACATCAAAATTCAAACAAATTCGGAATACGCTTTTTACAATTTGAAATTGAAATTTCCAAATGGTCTCCACTTGAAAACAAAATGGTGGAGCAACTTGGTTAAGAAACTCATCCAAGTTATTCATAACACAAGTTAAGACACTGTCCAAATTTGGTTCGATTTGGAGTATTATTTCGGAAGTTATCGTGATTTTAAATTTTCAAGTGGCAGCCTGATTTCAAGTGGTCCCGCTTAACTTAACATATCCGCCACTTTATTAAAAATGGTGGATACGTTTATTAATAAACTTCATTGAGACACTTATATAGTCTATGTATACATCAAAATTTAAACAAATTGAGAATACGCTTTTTACAATTTGAATTTGAAAATATCAAGTGGTCTCCACTAGAAAACAAAATGGTGGAGCAACTTGGTTAAGAAACTCATCTAAGGTATCCATAGCACAAGTTAACACGCTGTTCAAATTTCGTTCCATTTCGAGTATTATTTCGGAAGTTATCGCGATTTAAAATTTTCAAGTGGTAGCCTGATTTCAAGTGGCCCCACTTAAGATATCCGCCACTTTATTAAAAATGGCAGATAAATTTCATTAATAAAGTTCATTGAGACCCTTATTTAGTCTAGATTTACAAAAAAATTCAAGCAAATCTTACTTTCAATACGCTTTTTACAATGTGGGTTAGAAATATTCAAGTGGCTGCCGCTTGAAAACAAAAAGTCGGAGCAACTTGGTTAACGAACTCATCCAAGAAATTCACCCAAGATATTCATAATAACACAAGTTAAGACACTGTCCAAATTTGGTTCGATTTGGAATATTATTTCGGAAGTTATCAAGATTTTAAATTTTCAAGTGGTAGCCTGATTTCAAGCGGCCCTGCTTAACCTAAGATATCTGCCACTTTATTAAAAATGGCGGATACGTTCATTAATAAACTTCATTGAGACACTTATATAGTCTATGTATACATCAAAATTCAAAATAATTCGGAATACGCTTTTTACAACTTGAATTTTAAAATTTCAAGTGGTCTCCACTTGAAAACAAAATGGTGGAGCAACTTGGTTAAGAAACTCATCCAAGATATTCATAACACAAGTTAAGACGCTGTCCAAATGTGGTTCGATTTGGAGTATTATTTCAGAAGTTATCATGATTTTAAATTTTCAAGTGGTAACCGGATTTCAAGTGGCCCCACTTAACTTAAGATATCCGCCACTTTATTAAGTTCATTTAGACCCTTATGTAGTCTAGATTTACATAAAAATTCAAGCAAATCTTGCTTTAAATACGCTTTTCACAATGTGGGTTAGAAATATTCAAGTGGCTGCCACTTGAAAACAAAAGGTCGGAGCAACTTGGTTAACGAACTCATCCAAGATATTTATAAGATCAGTTCACTGTCCAAATTTGGTTCGATTTGGAGTATTATTTCAGGAGTTATCGTGATGACAAAATTTTCATTATAGATAGATAGATAGATAGATAGATAGATAGAGATAAACGTAGTGATTGCAATAGGTCGATTTCTAAAGAAATCAACCTAAAAAATCACTAGATGCAACTAATTTGTCGTGCGTAAATCAGAAAATGTATGAAAATCGATTCAGCAGCAATCATACGCACTTATTTAAAAAAAAAAAAAAAAAAAACACTGGATGCAGCTATTTTGTTATGCATGAATCTGAAAATGCATGAAATATGAAATTCGGAAAATGATCGCAAAGCCACATTCTTTCGAAAAAAAAACATCTTTTTGCAATACAATAAATACACACGACACGAGCGGCAGGCGTGGCGTGAAAACAAAGTTTGGAGACACGAAAATGAAGTTCCGATGTGAAGAGGTTACCAGTGAAAAGTGTCGATACACCGAATCATATCACCGCATCACGAATCACTAATGCATGCCGTATCAAAGCTAACCCAAGGGAGTTACATTCGCTTTATCTCCTCTCCTTATTCAGGTTGAGGCGATCGTATCTGCAGAAACAAAAACTTATTCTGCAGAACTGTTTATAAACCATTCTTTGAGTTTCTTTCCCTCTCTCTCTCTCTCTCTCTCTTTTTTTTAACACAATGGCAAAATTTATTTGATTTAAGTAAAATCTTTCTGCAAGAACATTTCTGTTTCTGCGACATTGTCGCCGTGTCGCCGTGTTTCTGCCACGGGGATCATATTATATCCTATACAAAACATTATGTTACAATATTAACAATACATAAAAATTTCTTTATAATTTTTATTGTAGAAAGTTATTTTAATGTGATTTTTAAAAATGTCTCTCCTAAAACGCAATTGGCATTTTTTTGGTTGTCCCTGTACATAAATTAGTTGTACAGGACCTATTAATGTTATTTTATAATGGCAACATTTTATAGTGAACTTGACTAATATATAACATTTTTTAAAAATTATGAAAATATTTACGGACGCTGGGAGCGGAAGACAGAGAGATAAAATGGTAGACAATCGGACATACAGATACACAAATTGAAATCCTATTCACACTTAAAAATTGTAAGAAAGTGTTAAAAATGCTTAATTTAAACGAAAGTACAATTCCAGCAAATTTTTATTAATATGCTCATAATGTAACAGAATATTTTTGTGTAGCCCTGTAAATCTAATGCTCATCATTCCATATTCTATAGCAAACATTCCTTTGTGCATATGAATAACATATTTCAATTTCGTTGAGATTTGTGAATACTTCTCATAGAACGCAATGCTTCGAAATACTTTCGAGTGTCCCTGTACACGAACCAGTGCTGGAATTTACTCCATTTTGAATAAGAAACAATCTATAGTGAAATTAAATAACATGTTTCAATTTTATTAAGATTTGTGTACAGTAAAAGTAGTATTACAATATGGTTTATAGAAATACCTCCTATGGAATATAATACTCTGGAAAACTTTCGAGTATCCTTGTACATAAACCGGAAGAGGTATTCAGTCCATTTTCAATAGGAAGCATCTGGTAGTGAACTTGAATAACATATATCAGTTTCAAGAAATTCCATGAGTGTTTACTGAAGTTAGACCGTGTACAGACAGACGGACGGACAGACGAATAGACCGCCATATATACCAATTGAAATCATATTCACACTAAAAAATAGTTGCAAAGTGTTAAAAAACACTTAATGTAAACGAAATTGCAATTCCAACAAACGCTTATTAATATCTCTTAAAGTAACTGAATACTTTTGTGTGGCCCTGTAAATCTAATGCTAATCATACTATATTCTATAGAAAGCACTCTTTTGTGCATGAATAACATATTTCAATTTCATTAAGCTTTGTGCAAAGTAAAGTTATTAAAATTTGATTTATAGAAGTATCTCTCATAGAACGCAATGCTTTGGAATACTTTCGGGTTCCCCTGTACACAAACCAGTGCTGGTATTTACAGCATTTTACATAAGAAACATCCGATAGTGAACTTGAATGACATATTTCAATTTCATTAAGATTTGTGTACAATAAAGGTATGAAAATATGCTTTATAGAAATACCTCCCATAGAATACAATGTTTTGGAATACTTTCGTATGTCCCTGTACACAAACCAGTAGAGGTACGCAATCCATTTTCAATAGAGAAATTCGATAGTGAATAAGATATATCAGTTTCGGAAATTCCATGAATATTTTCGGGAGTTAGAGCGCGGACAGACAGACAGGCAGACAGACAGATTACAGATGGACGGACAGATAAACAAACGGAAGTAATTAACACTTTTCAACCTTGTTGGAAGGGTTAAAAAGGGAAGATGATAGAAAATAAATATTCAATTTACAATCAGCGAACATTGTATTACCATTGAGCATTGGTTGAATCAAAATCAAAATGTGAGTAAAACCCCTTATAGTTCAGCTTTTATTTTGAGCGAACTGAAACTCTGTTATTCTATCTCTCACAACTTTTTGAATTTACACGATATTTATTCGGAAGAAGATGAACCTTATTCTACAAAGCTATTATACTTTCAGTGTCTTTTTTTCAATGTATTGATTTTATATTTCTGCTAAAATTCCAGATAATTATTTTTTTTTTTTTTTTTTTTTTTTTTTTTTTTTGTTGTTGCTAGTTTGTTTTTAACATTAAAAGCTTATATCACTTTCAAAGTCATCTGTTATTCCATTAAGTCGATGCAAGAATGGAGGCAGGACACATTTCTATATAAAATAAAGTGTTATTTTTAACACGCTTTTATTAGCTTCACCTGTATGTATGTATGTTTGTATGTATGTATTTTTGTATGTAGGTATGTTTGTATGTATGTATGTATGTATGTATGTTTGTAACTGCACTGGGAGCAAACAAAGAATTTATATCGTAAAAAAATACTTTCCCTACGTGAACGATGTGGCGTTGAGGTAAGGCGCCGCGCTACGAACCGAAAAGTCCAGCGTTCGATCCCAGTCAGGGGAGATTTTTTAAAAATGGTTTTTGTTTAATTTTAAGTTATTTTAATTAAAGATTTAAATGTGTGTAAATATTATGTCACTCGCACGATTTTCTCTTACCCTGCATTTTAATACTAAGATAGATATTTTGTGCTTTTTTAGTTCACATTTCTATAAAAGCGTGTTCTTTAATTTTTTAAAACTATAATATTATTTGTATTAATTCTTTTGTTCACTCCAGTTTATTTTTCTGCCGTTTGTGAAAAATATGCGTACATTCAATATTTTGTTTCTCTTCTATTTTCCTTGATAAAAACATGAAATAAAAGCCAAAATGTTTGCAAAGATCTGCAGTTTTACCACTAAATCTATCAAGTCTGCATATGAGGAACTAATATGGAAATTTATCTGCTGTTACTGATGCCCGTGCCAAAGCACTATTACCCCATTCTCAGGAAGATATGTAAAATATTTAAATTTATTAATTCATTTTTCTCGTAAAGTACATACTTTTTGTTTATTGCATAACACTGTCGGTAATGATAGTAAATTTTGCGAAATCTTTCACCGTTATAGAAAGAATGTTATTTTTATTACTCTAACAGCCATAACCACCTCTGATGATGTTATCACTGTTCTTGATTTTTACTTTCTCTTACCTATAAGGTAGGGAAAGTATTGTTTTTGAGTCAAATTTTTTAAACTGAGTTTTTGTTATATTTACACGTTTTGTGTAAATATAACCCCTGAACCAAAATTCATGTTTTTTGCGGTTGGTCTGTGTGTGTCTCTGTTATCAGCATATCTCGAAAAAAAAAAAAAAAAAAAAAATCATAGCAGAAAGTTCAAACTTGGTATTCTAATAAGGTATCATATAGGGATGCAACACTAAACTTTTCATTGAGGTAAAGCTAATGGTTCGTGTACAGGGACACCCAAGAGGATTCAACTACATTACATCTATGGGGGAAATTGCAGGTAAGTAGAGTTTAACATCTATAGGCTGCACTAAAACAAATGAAAGGAATATATATATTATATGCGTAAAAACATGTTTCAAGTAGAATATGGTGGGGAAATCATTCACTGTTCGTTTACAGGGTTACACAAAAGAACTAGATTATAGTGCGAGAATAGTTGAAAATTGATAGAAGTGTATGTCAGGATGTGCCGTGTATTATTATTATAGGATTATAGTTAGGTACTCCTTATTGTCTGTACACAATCTTCAAAAGTTATACAGGGCTGCAAATATTTAAGCTATAACATTCTTTTTTATTGTTAGTGGAAGTGGTTTACTTTAATATTTTACCATGTTCAGGAAGCTGCTCAGGAATTGAAATGAATTCCTCATAGGCATATGTTAAATAATGCTAACTATTCATCACTTGTTTATTGTACATTTACACGGTTTGAAGCTTCCTGATTACCGAAGTCAAGCTTTTTTTGACGTTTTATAAGTTTCAAGGAGTGTTGCGTGTAAAAGTTGTCTGAATAATTTTAAATGAAATTTAACTTTTAATAACAGGTTTAAATTCTATATAAATGTAGGTGCAGTAACGAAACGGGATCACACAGAATTAATTATCATATAAAACTTTTCTTAAGCTTAATTTGAATTGTTTTAACATAGGTTTACATAACAGTACTCGTTATCTTACCCCTTAATCTCCAACATGTATTTATAGTATTAAATTTCAGGGTAAGAGAAAGTCGTGTGAGTGACACTACAGATTATTATTATTAGTATTTTACAATTATTTCACAATTTTTTTTTTTTTTTAATCTTCCCCAATATTTTAGTTAAATTATGCATTTTTCAATATCATTATTTCCAATTAATCTTCAATTGTTATGGTTATATTTTAATATTTTTTATCGCGATCTATTTCCTGATTTTTTGGCATTGTCGTGGTAAAATATGATACATGATATATATATATATATATATATATATATATACATGTGTGCTTGTAAAACTAATTGTGCAAAAAAAGTCTGTGTAACAGAGATATATAACAAAATTTTTATGTATTTTTTCTGTTTATAGTTTATTATTTAAGTCTAGTTATTATCTTAAAAATGTTATATTAAAAATAAATAAATAAATAAGTTACAAGTTTTGAAAAAGTATTTTATTATTTTACCTGAAGAGAAAACTATTGTTTGACAAACTACACATGAAATATTTATCGATTAGTATTCGATTTTCAGAGTAAAAAAAAAAAAAAAAGAAAAGAAAATTTATGTTTATTTGAGGGGACTATCTTCTTCTTGTCACCAATTGCCAAAGCCAATGTTAATTTATGGGGAATTTTGTCCTGCTATAACTCATTAGTGAATACATATTTTTGAATTCCATTTTCACATTCAGAAGTCTCATAATTGTTAAATTGGTTATCGTTTTCTGAAAATTATTTTTAAAATTTTTAATATTTCATTTTTAAGCTTAAAAATGCAAAATTTCACATTGTGAAAATTCACATTTTACAACTTTTCTTCAAAATAAAATATTAAAAAATTAAAAAAATCAATTTTCAGAAAGCTATTACCTGTTTAACAGTTGTGAATTCTTTGAATAGGAAAACGAAATTTAAAAATATGTATTCGTTAAAGAGTTATAATGGGGCAAAATTCTCCATAGATTAACGTTGGCTTTGACTTCCGGCTGCGGTAAGTACACAGTCCTCTTAAATGTGCTTTTTATCTAAATACAGGCTATGATCCATTCATCAGATTCATATTGCAGCCATTCTTTTTCTTTCTTTCTTTTTCTTCTTTCTTTCTTTCTTTTTTTTTTTTTAAGTTACTAAAGTAACACAAGTTCAACACATTTTGAAATTAAGTTCGAATCAGTATTACTCTTTTATAAATCTATAATTAATAGTTTTATGATATAGGAGATTTGTTTTGAAAAACGATTCACTGCATAGAAAAAGTTTTTAATACCTTTATGTGTCCTTTCTTTCCATTTTGTTTTATTTTCTTCAAGATGATGCAACCAAGGCCTTTTTACTTTGGATTTATAAGCTGGAGTTTGTTTCGGCGAAGGTGGAGCACTACTGGTACCAGAATTAGCATCACCCGCATTTAACGCCTCTGTAGAATCTCTTCTAACAGCACTAACTAAAGCTCCTGTTAAAGACTGAGATTTTCTACGCAATGCTGAAAATATCATAGGTGAAATACCATGCTCTAATTAATTAGCTGTAATATATTTAAGAAACAGGTTTGTTTATAAAATAAATACAGTAAGTGAAATACCTTATTTTATATTCAATAATAATTTTTTTTATTAATATCGTTATTAATATTTTCAATCATGGATAGTTCATAGAAAAATTTAAGCAAAAATTAAAAAGTATTAGAGATTTATTCAAATTATAACTAATAATCATAAAAAGTTATAAATAAATTCATGTAGTAAATGAGTATGATTTTAAGATCTAGGTTCGCAACGCTCTAAGGTAACTTTTTAATAATTAAGGCTCATTAGACAAGACACTACAATATAAAATGGATAACGAGCCGATACAAGCATCCATATGTTTGAACCATGATTCGATCCCAGTACTCGGCAACTAAGGTTAAGAATGTTAACCGTCCGACTACCAAATGAGCGAGTATTATTTAGGATTGCAGAAAAATTAGTTCAGAGCTCTGTGTTTATTTTAACACATTATTTGAATTACATAACTTTAATGAATATTTTTGTTTCAATTCATAGTAAGAAAACTTTCCTATATCGATATAGGTAACTGTGTAACTATATCTATTAGAGAATATTAAACCTCTTACTTTATTATTGTAGATAGCGACATCTAACAATGAATTAAAAAAAAAAAAAAATGGGATGAAAAAATATTTCGAATTTAGAAATGTTAATTATAATTAACTAAACTCGGCCAACTTATTTAACTTATTTTCGTTTCCATTGATGCCAGAAATATACAGTTGAGTAGGTGAAACGAAGGCAATTGTAGATTAAACATATATTTTAAGGTTTGGCAGGATATTTATTCTCAGCCTTTTCTTAGAATTTTGCAAGAAACAGAACTGAATAATTTTGTGATTATATATATATATATAGCGTTTTTAGCGGTAGTGATATTCATATTTTATATTCGTGATGTATAAACAGAGAATGTTTGCAGAGATCAATTAATTAATACTCCAAATTAGCATACATATATGACGTATTTTCCAAAACACGCATTGCGATAGTTAACTGGCACTTTTTTTTTTTCCATCTGCACGAAGGTCCCGTAATAAGGTCCCGTTAATAGTGAAAAGTAAATAATGAGTTACGCATAATAAAACCTTATATGCATATATATATATATGTACGTGTATAGTTTTCCCGTCAAAAAAAAAAAAAAAAAAAAAAAAAAAAAAACCACTAAACATATGTAAAAAATTTTGTAACTATAGCTAAGAACTTGTTTATTTTTTATTATTTATAAAATTTAAGGGGATTTAGACATTACAAGACAAATCTTTGAACTGAGAAATGATGTTTTGATTGACATTTCGCTAGGTTGCAATAAATATGCTTAAAATTCGAAAGGAATAAACAAAAATGGGCAGAAGTTTTAGAGAAATTAAACTTTTCAATAAAAAAAAAATAATAATATATAATTTAAAAACTGAATTAAATGAATGAGATAAAATAGGAATGTACAACAATTTTTTTTTTCCCAAACGTACTGTTTGAAACATCTTTTCACATTTTTTTTTACTAATATTCTACTATGAAATAAATATGTTCATGCATATATACAATAAAATTGATATCATGAATCTCTTCCATAACAAAAGTAAAAAAAAAAAAAAAAAAAAAAAAAAACTATAGAGAGGAAACGAATACTACTTCGATTTTTTTTTTTCAAAAATACGGAAAGATAACAGACAATTTTTCTTTAACTTCGTCAAGTTTAAGTATAATCATGCGTGCGAATGAAGATTTAATCACGATGAAAAGAAAAATATGACCAAAAAACTGAAAATCAACATCAAAATATTACTTGTGACCACCTTGATATGAAAATATATATCAACAAAGTTTTTTTTTTTTAAATCGAAGTTTTATTTGCATATTTTTGTTTATAAATCTTCATTAACATTTTATAAAATTTTGCAAAGTGTGATAATATACGCGATAAACATTGCACTATCATTTGAAATTATTACTTGAAATATTTAGAGACATGAACGTATGTAAAAGAAATATATTTAAATAAACACACATCTAAACATCATTTTTTTTTTTTTTTGAGTATGAAACCCATTATAAAGTGCAACTTTTACAAAAACTTCATTCCGTTATAGTGAAAATTCAGAGAGCTATTGATAACGGGTAGATTACATTTATGTTTGTTTCTGAAAACCTCGAAAAAGTAAATAACAGGAAAAAATAATACGAAGTACTCTTTTTCTAATAATAAATAATGAGATGATTTTTCTCTGGATTACATAAAATTTATACGCTAAATACACGTAAACATTCATATGTATGGTAGATTATATTACAAAATAGGAAAATAATTAAATAAAAATGGTTAAAATTTCATTGTATGAATTACGAATACGGATATCACATAAATCACTATACTTATAAAAGTAACATTAGAAAATAAATTATGCAGGAAAATAACGGAAATGAACAGCTCTCTACATTGTTGACAGATTTTTTACAATATTAAACTGGATTTTTATAAAACTTTTCCAACTCATTCAATAATATAAATATTTAAATGTATAATATATCGTTCTTGCATATGCAGTTACATTGTTTTGCATAAATATTCATCTCTCATCGAATATTGGGTATTCTTTTTTATATCTGACATAATAAACTTTCGGTACATTGGTAAATTTTGATTATATATGTACAAGAACTTCCAAAAGTGTTTCTAATTAAAAAGCAGTTGTTCTTAGCAATATTCGTGAAACTACTAAAAAGAAAAAAAAAAGATATTGCATATTAATGATAAAAGCACGCATTACACAGGCCTGCAAAATCGTACTTTTAATATTTTTTTTTTTTTTTTTTTTACACTGCGTTGGTTACTTTCAATGTGTTTCGATGCACTGAATTCAGAAATAATTGTCTTTTTTTCCTTTCACGAAAGGAATTTTCACAACGTAAGGATGAAGATAGGAAGAATTCACTTAGAGACTATAACAGATTCGAGCCAATTTATGTATAAAATACATTGAAATTGATTATTATTTACACAATGTATTTTAAATGTGTTTCTTTACTTCGAAGCTTTTTTTAGATAGAGAATTTTACTTTGTGCACGGTTTGGAGGGCTTGAGGGGGGAATTCTCTACGCAGCATTCAACAGTAATCTGGTAACATGTTAACACCCCATCGTCCCTGACACCTTCTCTACATTTCTTTGGTGTCTTGATGAGATAACTGTCCTTGTTCTTCACACGCATCACCCAGATTTTTCGGGAACTAAGACGAGATGAAGAGAGAACTTTCAACAATGAAGAAATAATAGAGGGTAAATTAACAATAATGGAATGTAGAATAAAAGATATTGAAGAAAAGTTATAAACATAGAAAAGTGTCTTGAAGAGAAAGTTAAAGAAAATTTTGATCAATAGCTAAAAGAAATGTTATCACAGATAGAAAGCAAATTGAAGAGAATAGAGGAAAAAATTGAGAAGAAATTCGAAGAAAGATTAGGGAATGAATTGCAAAAGATCGGGAGTCTAGAAGAAAAGTTAACATCGATGCCTCAGGTAGGTGAAAGAAAAGGTGAACAAATATCGAATAGAGAAGCAATACGGATTCTCTTCCGAAGGAACAACGATAGGACTTCGAGGCTTTGACCAGAGCACTGAAACTGCGTTTTGGAGAAAAATGGTCTAAAGAGTATAGTCGACTCCAGTTAAAGTCATCAGAGACCAGAGGAAAGTTTACAAGAACTGGCATGAAATATTCAAAGTCTATCACTTTAGCTTTCTCGGACTCTGAAACTCGTAATGATTTGGTGATCGAATATTTCATCCATGCTGTGTGAGATTCAGAGATTAAAAAAACTCTTAGACCCTCCAACGTCAAGGATGTTTAATCAGCTTTAGTGTATGCCCTGAAGATTGAGGCAGCCTAAAAAACCTCCCGTAAAGACCACCAGAGCAGCACAGTTGTCACTTTGGTGACTCTCAAAATGACCTTAAAGAGATAAAGAAAAATCTGACAGATTTTAGTAGGTGATTACGCAGTCTTAAGAAGACGAAAGAAAGGAAGAATCCGACCACTAAATGCTGGGTGTGTGGAAGATATGGGCATATCAAACGAAGCTGCCCAGTAAAACAATCTAAAGAAACTGCCCAAAAGACCTTTAAAATACAGTCGGCATCAAAATTATTGAAGCATTAGCAATGATTCATACTTAAAAGATGCACACTTGATACTGTTTTGGTAAGTAAATATTTGTCCAGTTATGTCTTATACTGTTTATAAAAAAGTAAGTTGATGATAAAAAATAGCTATCAAACTAAAAAAAAAATGTACTAAAAGTGTGGATGTGTGCTTCAATAATTTTGTTGTCAACTGTATGTCATCGGAAAGGAGCTCTACATGGAAATCCAGATGCCTCGTTGCGGGAGCCTTGCTCTGAAGATAGCAAGTACTGCTCTAGGGCCGAAGAGAAATACCAGCTAATAAAACGAGTTGCTTGCCAAGCTACAGCCTCATTGTCATAAAAAAAAAATCCATCGAGTGATGAGGAAGATAGACAAGCCCAGTTAGAAGATCCTGACTTAAAGCCAATACTACAACTCAAGGAAACGACCAGCAACAGACCTACCTGGCAGGACATTTCCATATTTAGCCCCATCACGAAAAGTTACTGGGCACCCTCGGACTCTCTTCATATTAGAAACGGCGTACTATACAGAAAATGGGAATCTGACGATAGAAGAAATTTCACATGACCGATTTTACTACATAGATCGAAGATTCCAGACGCTCTAGAGCAGCTGCATAGTAGTCCTACCGGAGACACTTTGGAGTGATGAAGACTCTCTAAAAGTTCGAGAACGTTTCTACTTGTGCAAGGCAAGGGAGGGGGGCTTGGAGAAACAAATCTTATGAAGCTTGTGCGGCACGTATTGGCCCATCGAAACAAAGCCGAGGAAGACTACATCGGAATAACGTGGGAGCACCATTTGGACCGATCGAACTCGACATCTTGGATCCTTTGCCATGGACTTGCCGAGGAAATAAGTACATCCTTGTTGTGATGGACTATTTCGCCAAGTGGCCTGAGGCGTATCCTATTCCCGATCAAGAGGCATGCACAGTTACAGAGATTCTAATGCAGCAATAGGTGTAAAGGTATGGCACACCCCTACAGCTTTATACCAATCAAGGAACGAATTTTACCTCTGCTGCATTGAAAGGATTGTGTCAACTACTCGGCATAGACAAGACTCAGAAAATACCCTTACATTCTCAGTCGGACGGCATGGTTGACAGGTTTAACTGCATCATCCCTAATAAGCTCTTTCTTTTATTATCAAGGAACTAGCAAGACTGGGACTTGAAGATGTCGCTGTTCCTGCTGGCTTATCGAAGTGTTGTCCAGGAAACCACCAGCTATACTCCAGCTCAGATGCTGTTTGGACGTGAACATCGTCTTCCAAGTGATCTCCTGTTTGGTTGTTCACCAGATACGCCTTCATCGCCAGAGTACATACATCGAAGAGTACACCCAAATACTCCAGGTCCGATTTGAAAACGTACACAACTTTGTTCGGTAGCGGATTCACATGGCAACAGAGAGAATGAAGACAACATAAGATCTAAAGCCTACACAACCTGAATTCAAAGAAGGGGACAAAGTTTGGTTGTTAACCCTGTTCGAAGTAAAGGACTCTCTCCCAAGCTACTGGGACGGGCCCTACACAATCTTAAAGAGGCTGAATGACGTCGTTGTAAGAATTACTAAACACATTCATGTCAAGATACGGGGCAATCAGATATTGACAATCGGACTTCCATCGGAAAAATATAACCATCTAGTCTCTTCATTCTGACTCCATGCTACAGAATCCGTAATGATCGCCAGCGGCTTCATTTCTCCTGAATTCCCTTCCTCCAACGCAAGCCTCAACTACAGTGAATCATGAATGGTTCTTCAACAGAATTCCCCAGAGGGCGTATTATGTCAGTATGCAAATACAAGTGCTTGAAAGAAGTATAAATACTTTGGACAGACTGTGATGAGTCGCTTGCTTCCTGGCTTGTTTCCTTCGTTTCGTTGGTTTTTCCTAGCCTGCAGAAGAACAGTATCCTGAGGCTGATATTCTTTTCCAGTTTTCTCAGAAGGAAAGAGATGGCATTAAGCTGGTGCAAAAGCTGCATATGTTTTGTGAAATTGCCATAATGGCTGAGCTTTATTCTTTTTTCTGTTTTTATTTAAATAAATTTTTCCTTTTAGTTTTAATAAACTATATTTTGATTTTGATTCTGTTTTATTTCCCTTACCATATGTGTGTAAATTATCTTATTTAAAGGTCCAACTTAATTTAAATTTCTGAAAGGATTTAAAGTTTATGAATAAGGTTAAGTTATTCAAATTCTGATTTATATATTTTTCTTTTTCAAAGCTCTTCTAGATTTAAATTAAGTATAGCTAAAAACAGTGACCACGCTTCACTGTTACTGGATCTCTGCTATTTTATCGGATTATAAGATTAATGTTAACCCATAATCCAACACGGGTTATGGGCCATAAGTTAGTGGTGATAGCTTAGATTCGTAATTATCGTCTTGTATTTTATCTAGTAAAGATCTAAATGTTTAAAACAAATTTTGATGTTTTTTTTAAAAATGTGTATGAGGGAACGTTACTATCAGAAATCTCTAAAGATTATTTTTAATACACCCTCCATTCCAAAAGAAACCGAACTTTAAAAAAAAAATAGTACCACTAGTGCCATCTGTTGTAATATTTTACCGGTAGATGGCGTAGTCCCTCATTGACAACTGGTATAAATTTCATGACATTTGGATGCATGCCAACAAAAGTTATTGCGTTTCAAATGTCAGTGTGTTTTGTACATCGGTTGGAAAATGAGTTTCAAACAAAGAGCTGCAATTGATTTTTGTGTTAAACTTGGTAAAACTTTTACTGAAACGCACCAAATGCTACAAAATGCATATGGTGATGATTGTCTATCTCGTACGCAAGTTTACGAGTGGTTCGGGCGATTCAAATCGGGTAGAGAGACGCTGGATGATGACGAAAGATCAGGCCGTCCCAGAACCGGATTATGGGAAGAAAACATCGAAAAAGTGCGTGAATTCATCAAAAATAATAAAAAATCGCCGGTGAAAGTTATTGAAATGGAATTAGGCATTCCTCAAACAACCGCATCCCGCATTTTGACCGAAGTTTTGGGCCTTAAGAAGGTTAATTCGCGGTTTGTACCACGCAAACTCACCGAAGACCAAAAAGTTGATCGAATTGAGCATTGCAAAGACATCGTTAAAAGTGCTCGGAAGGATCAAAACTTCTTAAAATCGATTGTAACTGGTGACGAGACGTGGTGTTTTGAATATGAGCCCGAAACAAAGCGGCAAAGTGCTGAATGGAGAGCGCCGGATGAAGGAACACCCAAAAAAAAGTCGCTTTGTGAAGTCAAAAGTTAAGGTTATGCTGATTTGTTTTTACGATTCAAAAGGAATTATCCACAAAGAATTTGTTCAACCCGGCCAGACAGTCACTGGAGAGTTTTACTTGGGCGTCATGAAGCGTTTGCTGGCAAAAATTCGTCGTATGCGGCCAGAATATCGACAAATCGGTAGTTGGACTCTTTTGCACGATAATGCACCAACACATCGTTCGCGACTTGTAACTGAATATTTGGTCAAAAATCACATTATTCTTTTGCATCATTCGCCCTATTCACCAGATCTCGCTCCGTGCGATTTCTATCTGTTCCCTAAACTGCATTTGGCGATGAAAGGAAAGTGGCACGCATCGATTGAAGCCATTGAGAAGGCGACGACCGACGTCCTAAAGACCATTTCAATAAAGGACATGGAGAAGTCGTTTGACAACTTGTTGGAGCGTGCAAATTTGTGTATCGATGCAGAAGGGGAATACATTGATTAATAAAAATGATTTGTTCCAAAATGTACATTGGTTTTTTGTTTTTTTAAAAAGTTCGGTTTCTTTTGGAATGGAGGGTCTATTGAAGCGTAAATTAAGTAATCGAGTTTTGACATTGAAAGTGATTTCTTTTTCTCTCTATTGAATAAGCTGAACACACACATATTATGGTAATGGAAAAAGCTGTGTTTCTTTCTAGGTAGTGTCATATACACTGAAGACTTGTTTTTTTTTTTTTTTTTAAATTGGAATTTGACTTTGAAACGGTGTGGACAATTTATGGACAATAGCATGATTATATATACAGAAAGATTTTAATTGAAATTATTTTAAGTGTTATATAATACATATTAATGTTTCTTTACCTTTTTATGTAAAGAGGTTTGGACAAAGGGAAAAATAAGCTGAAAAGGTTTAGGCAAATTAATTTAAGACCGGGGTGTTTCGAGTGAGGGGCTATAGTTTAATGTAGTCTCCCCCCTCTTTTCCTTTCTTGCCTTAGTGGTTTTTAAGACGTCATGGCTTCGTTTACACAGTACAGTATTGCTAAACTCACCCACACTAATTATGTGAGCTGGTTGCATGATATTAAATTCATCTTAATGGAAAAGGGTGTCTGGGGTATCGTCACCGGAGAGGACGTCGAGCCTGATTACAAGCCAGGTGATACAGTTCCAAAAGAGGTAACTGAATACCGTTCTAGAGCTCAAACAGCTTTAACAAACATTTTTCTTAATTTGAGTGATAGATTTAAGCAGGTAATTTATGATTGCCTTACAGCCGAAGACGCTTGGAATAAAATCAAGGAGCACTTTACTCCTGATAATAGAGCTCAGTATATGGCTCTCTTCTCTGAACTTTGCGCATGGAAAATTAAAGCAAAGGAATCCGTGGACGTCTTTGCTGCCAGGTTATGTATCCTAAGGGATCAACTCAAGGGAATTGGTGAAGAAATACCCGAAAAATATGTTAGTTTCCAATTTCTCATGTACCTCCCAAATAACTTTGACTCTATAGTACAAAATGTTTTAAGATGGGAGGATACTAAGTTTAAATTTGAGACAATAGTTACAGAATTAGTAGCGGAAGAAAGCCGCCAAAGAGTCCGTGAGAAGGACAAGGTTGAGACTTATGAAGCCAATAAGGTAGCTACTAAATTTAGATTTAGAAAACGTGAAATTAAGTGTTTCAGGTGCAGACAGGTGGGACACGTAAGAAGCAGTTGCCGTACCAAGTTGAAAGCGGAGAACCCAGAAAAGAGGGCCACCTATGAAAAGAGCTCGGAAGAGGAATCGACGGATGCATCTAGCAGTCTAAGGAGGAGTCATACAGCACCTAAAACAAGTGGCATCATGAAGGGTAAGAAGGGAAGTGGTAATTCAAATTTTGATTTAAAACCCAAATCTTTCTTTGTCCAGGCCAATTTGTCACATGCTAATGAGTTAAAAGATGTTTTTGTGTTTGACACGGCGGCGTAGCATAGTTTTACTCACAATAGAAATATCTTAGAGGATTACACTACTGTAAATGATGAGATGTTGTCTGTGGCTGTAGATGGACTTAATTATCCCATAAAGGGAAAAGGTGCCATGAAGTTAAGATTCGGCCAACAAATTTTGTCTTTTAAGGACACAATGTATATACCTAGCCTTAGAAGGAACTTATTAAGTGTGCCTCGTATGGATATTTTTGGTGCTTCATTTCATGGAAAAAATGGGAAAGTGAAAGTATCGGATAGAAATAATGAATATCTTTTTACAGCCATTCTTAAAAACGGCCTTTTTGTTACTGATGCAAAACCAGTTGCTGAGAAGCGATCAGTTAAATTTGCCGCAAACACTAAAACTGAAAAGGGAATCGATAAATTAGATTTATGGCATCGTAGATACGGACATATAAGTCCGAGTTGAATTGAACGTATAAAGCGGAAAAATGTTGTAAAAAGTCTTCCTCACCTAACTTCAGTAATTACTCATGTGAAACTTGTATTTTGAATAAGTTTAAAAGAGTTACATTTAAGAGGGAACATGAAATTAAGTCTAAAGCCCCGGGAGAAATGATACACACTGATGTTTGGGGTCCGACCACAAGAATTGGTCGTGACGGGGAGAGGTATTTTTTGTTAGTAATAGACGATTTTAGCCGGTATGTGACCACTTATCCCATGGTTTCGAAGCATGAAGTTAGTGATAGGTTGCGTCAGCATATATTGTGGATGGAAAACTCCCTAAATACCCGTCTGAAACGAGAGAGATCGGACGAGATCGGAAACGTGCGAGATCGGACAATGGAAGTGAGTACTTAAGTAATGACATATCAGATTTCTTCAAAGAAAAGGGTATTAAGCATGAAAGGTCAAATGTCTACACGCCGGAACAAAACGGTTTGGCGGAACGGTTTAATCAAACCGTGCTAAACAACGTTAGGTCGATACTGGATGATAGTAACCTTCCGGATACATTTTGGCCTGAAGCTTTAAGGTACTATTCGTATACTTGGAATCGTTCTTGTCTCAAAACGACTAAATGCGCACCTTTTCAAGGATATTATGGTAGAGTGCCATCAATCAAGCATTTAAGGCCTTTTGGTTGCACAGCTTACGTTCGCAAACCTCGCCAGCTGAGACGGTCTAAATTTGAGAGATGTGCCAAAAAGGGTATCATGATAGGATACGCGTCAAAAACACGGGGGTACAGGGTCTTTATTCCAGAAGACGATAAAATTATAGAGTCTATAAATGTCAGGTTTAATGAATAGGAACACGGAAGTTGTAGCGCTGATAGTGGAAGCATCCTGGACCCTGATGTCTGTGATAGGAACATTCCGGTAGAACCTCCCAATCAGTATTTTGTCTCATTAAATCCTCCACCCTTATCTGATGATGAATATGAGGATGCCCAAACGGATGTGGAGGACGCCGTTCAGGATGAGCCCCGTACGGTTGAATGGTATAGAGAGTTAAAACATCGGAAGGAAGAACCCCCGGGTCGACGTGTACTATTATGAAGTAGGAAAGAAGGAGAAATTAAATTCGATTGTAAAGGTCGAAAGGTATTGTCAACGTCATAACATTAAATTAGACAAGTCATATTTTAACTTCTCTCCAAAAGAAACTTTTGAAGGTATAGTGTGCGGTTCTCTTATTCCACCTAGTATTATTGCAGCGCAAGCATGACTAGGCCAATCCACTTTGGTAATTCCAAGAACATTAAAACAGAAATTTCGCCGATGCTGTCATCAAGCCCCAGACTAAAGCCGACATCGCTAAATTTATAAAAGCTTTATTCTTATTGGTGTAATTGGTATATATTTATATGTATTTTATAATTAGAAAAGTGTAATTTCTGTAAGCTAAGTTAGTTTTTTTTAGTCTATTTATAGTAGAAAATAAAGGACAATTTAGACTATGAACTATTAGTATGTAATGGATGTTTTAGTATATTTTTCTCTTCTGGAAGTGAGGGGCCATTGTCAAGATACGGGACAATCAGGTATTGACAATCGGACTTCCATCGGAAAAATATAACCATCTAGTCTCTTCATTCTGACTCCATGATACAGAATCCGTAATGATCGCCAGTGGCTTCATTTCTCCTGGATTCCCTTCCTCCAACGCAAGCCGCAACTACAGTGAATCATGAATGGTTCTTCAACAGAATTCCCCAGAGGGCGCATTACGTCAGTATTCAAATACAAGTACTTGGAAGAAGTATAAATACTTTGGACAGACTGTGATGAGTCGCTTGCTTCCTGGCTTGTTTCCTTCGTTTCGTTGGTTTTTCCTAGCCTGCAGAAGAAGAGTATCCTGAGGCTGATATTCTTTTCCAGTTTTCTCAGAAGGAAAGAGATAGCACTAAGCTGGTGAAAAAGCTGCACATGTTTTGTAAAATTGCCATAATGGCTGAACTTTTTTTTTTCTCTGTTTTTATTTAAACAAATTTTTCCTTTTAGTTTTAATAAACTAAATTTATTTTGATTCTGTTTTATTTCCCTTACCATATATGTGTAAATTATCTTATTTAAAGGTCCAACTTAATTTAAATTTCTGAAAGGATTTAAAGTTTATGAATAAGGTTAAGTTATTCAAATTCTGATTTATATATTTTTCTTTTTCAAAGATCTTCTAGATTTAAATTAAGTATAGCTAAAAACAGTGACCACGCTCCATTGTTACTGGACCTCGCTGCTAATTAATATATTTTATCGGATTATAAGATTAATGTTAACCCATAATCCAACTATTCATCAAACCGAAGGTACTACATTATGCCCGCTTAGTCACATACAACGGGTAACAGCACATTTTAAATATGCATAGTGTAATATAAAGATTTGTATATAAATACTTGTACTTATTTAAAAATATTTCAATCTTTTAATTTCGCAATCTGTATTGTAACTTTATTGTCATATGTAACTTAGTTTTTGTATTCTAGTTTGTTTAGTTTTCACCTTCTGACCAAGTGTTGCACTGCCTGGGACGCATATTATGAAAGCCTCACGCTTTCCCCACCTCATTGGCGAAACCGCTAAAGCACAGCCAGTTCTATCGCCAATTCCCATTCCGCTCCCGCTCCGTAGTTCTTTTTTCTGTTTTGTTTTGACCTTGATCAACGAATCGTTTCTTTTTCCACTCTTGCTTATGAGAAGAAATTCTTATAATGAAATACATTAGTGAATTATAAGATAATAACAATGGAAAAAAAAAAAAAATTCATATTTATATTAAAAAGAAAAAAACTTTTTTTTTTTTTAAATTTGTTAGTCATTTAATAACTAATCACACATTTAATTATTAAAACTATTTTATTGAAAAGTTTGATATATTATATGTTTATCACTCAGCCGAAACCCCCCCCCCCCCAAAAAAAAAAAAAAAAAAAAAAAAAACTGGGGGTTCGAAAATGTTAAAATTGATTATGTCAAGTGAAATGAAATATATATTACTTAAAAAAGAGAAGCACTATCATTTGATTTGCATAGAGCATAAGCACTTTCCAACTGTACATAATTTGCAACATTAGTATCGTTTACACATAGTTTAATCTTTATTCTTTAGTATATTTTACCTAATAGGTGACACTTTAAAATATTTTATTTTTAATTTTGGAAGAACACAAGTCGCAAGAATTATTTTTATAAGCTTTTACTTTAAAGAAAATCGTACTAGAGAATGGCTAGGTGCAGATCTGTAAGTTATTTAATGACGGCAGGTAAACAAAATAATATTTTGCTTTTAAGGAATAGAGAGCAGAGAAATGAATATCATGAAAGCATACCTGCCAACTTGTGCGCTTTTTTTTTGCTACCGGTAATTTTTAATAGAGATCTTTAATAAGTGTTTTAGTAGTTTTCTGTGATTAAACATGATGCCACTTTTTACATAGCAATAATGCTGTTAAAAAACCGTAGAAGTTGGCACCTATGCAAAAGAAATTTTTTGAAAGCATTAAAAAATATCTGTAACCCCTATATCGTCTAAAATTTTCATATGCTCTATATTTTTTTAACACTTAAAATTTATTTTGAACAATTTCCATTTATATCTCTCAATATATTTGAACAACTTTGCCCTAAAAACGAACAACTTTTACGCCAATCATATTTTATTCTACAAGAGAAATAGGTTTGCAAATTTTAATAACGTATATTAATTTAAAAATATCTCTCACAAACCCCAATGACAGTAAATCGTTAATGAATGTCAGTACACAAAACCGTTGTGCAGTTTATGCAATATTCAGTTGAAAACACCTAAAAAAAACATTCGAGCATGAAAATAATTACCTAATCTGATACAAGAATTTGCTTCTTTTGACGAAAGAATCTAGAAAAAAGAAACTGAAGCCTATTTTTGTATTCTAAGTAATCAATGTAAAATTTCCTACAAAACAAATTTTAATTTTGAACGACAATACTTTTTTTAGTACATTCTTTCACAAAAAGACATGGGGTAACTGTGTTGTGTTCCTTAGCAACGGTTCCTTAGGAACTAGTCCTTATCAAAATTTCTTTCGCATATTTTCTTATAACTTTTATTATTATTATTGTTATTTTACTTGATGCTATAGTACAAAAATAGGGGAAAAAATAGCTGGTTTAAATATAGAAACAACGTAAAAAAAAAACCTTAAAATGGGAAATTGCTTTCCTTAACAACGGTTAAATTCATTTCTTAATTTCTTTTGTACAAGTTAAAAAAAAAGAAGAAAACATCTCGTTTTCTCCCAATTTTATCTTCAATTATATTTTTTAAAGCTACTTTATATAGTTTTTTACTTTCTCTTACCCATATATATGATAGAAAAAGTATTGTTTTGGGGTCAAATTTTCGAAAGGGAGTTTTTCTTATATTTAAACGTTTTAAGTTTCATTAATCCATAAATCAGGTCTCTAGCAATTGATCTGGGTGTGTGTCTGTGTCTGTGTGACTCTGTGTGTGTGTTTGTATGTCATCAGCATATCTCAAAAATATAGTAGCACTATTTATAGCCATATATGTGTGTGTGTGTGGCAGAGAAAGTATTGTTTTGGATTGAATTTTCAAAATTGATTTTTTTTTTTTTTGTATATACTTGCATGTTTTGAAGTCCCCTGAATCCGAATATCCGATTTTTAGCTGTTGGTCTGTGTGTGTGTGTCTATGTGATATCAATAGGTATATTTCAAAAACATATACTAGTAGCAAAATGCACAATCTTAGTGTTCTAAATGTGTAACACACAGGAATGCTACGCCAATTTTTCGCTGAGATCAAAGTAATGCTTCTTATTCAGGGACTTCGGAAAAAATTCAAATGCAAAAAGTCTGTAGGCGAAATTTTTGATAGGTACACTTTATGTTATACTAAACAAAATGAAATGACTATATATTTTTTATATGCATAAAAGCATGTTTCGTGTAGAATGTGGTATGAAAATCATTCACCATTCAACACTACCTAAATACTCGTAAATAGAATATAATGATACTACATTTAGAAATTGTCAGGTATGAAAATTAATTCCTCTTACGAATACGGAAAATAAAGTACTTTTTAAGTGAAACTATATGTGCTTGTTTTTGCATAATTACGCGTTTTGACTTTCCCTGAATACTAAAGATTAAATTTTTAAGGTTTTTTTTTTTTTTTTTTTTTTTTTTTTTGTGTGTGTGTGTTTTATCAGCGTAACTAAAGTAGTAATAATAATAATTGCAGCCAATTTACATGTTGCATTTTAAAGTTCATATGAGGTTGCTACTTCAAAAACTTGTTTGAAATTAAGTTCCATGGAGTGTTGCAGTTAAAAGTTCTCTGAATAACTTTGAGTAAAGTTTTAAATTTAATAACAATCTTGAATTCTACTTAAATATAAGTAATATATTCAAACGGCCCCTCACACAGAATTACTTGTGAAATAAAAATGTGCCTAAACCTGGTTTCACATATTTTATCGTAGGTTTGTATACAGTGCTTGTTAACTTATTATTAAATGTGTAATATATCTTTATTATATTAAAATGCAAGAGAGAAAGCTCTATGAGTGCCACACCAGATTGTTTAACTTATTTTTAAAAGAAGAAAAGAAAAAAAAATTATTTTTAAATAATGTATTTTGTCTGAAAGCGATATTCCTATCGCCCTAATAAATTTATTATTATTATTTTCTTTTTAATGTTCGATAAATGTAATTAAAACATTTTATTCAAATTGTAACTGAAACATTATTTTTAACTTGTACATAAATTTACAAATATAGGAAAGTCAAAGAATCTTTTCCTATAAAATACATTGAATATTTTAATCATGCTAAAAAAACATAAGCTAATTAATTGCTTTTTATTAATTCAGTCTCTTATCATTTTTAATTACGTACACAAATTGCTGAAAATTTGTAATAACAATTCGAATTAATAACCTTGAAAATACGCTTAAATAATAATAATATTCTTAAAAATATAAAGAAAAGAAACACTTATATTTTGTTTCAGTACCTATTAAAAATAAATTTCCTCTTCTGAAAAGACTTTTATTTTACAGTATCCCCATTTAAAACTTACCAGATAATAGCAGAACAACCCCTTTCTTCCAGGAACGGAATAGGGTTGTGCAGTGTACCGTCGGGGAATAAAAAAAACGCAGCACTCGATGTAACTGCGTTGCTAATCAATGCACAAAAATGTAATAGGCATCATTCGACGGGGAATCGAGAGTAGATTCAGAAAATGAACGGAAATTTTGAATTGGGGGTCGTTTACATATTAAAACGTGCACCAACTTTGATTTTTTCAATGGTAATGCCCCATTTTTATTTTATATTTGAATTCCTAGGATCGCGACAATGCGAAAAAGTATATTGGTTGTATATTTTACTTATTTTTTCACAGGGTTATAAGCGTTCAAAGTTTGAAGGTGCTAATGTTAAATTCCTATATCAAACTTTTATTAATATCTTCACAAAAAATAACTTGATCGATATAATTTTTTTTTTTTACGAGATACAGTGAAGAAACCCAAACATAATCCATCATTACTTTTGATTCTGAAAAATATTTTTAATTCTGAAAAATATTAATAATTCATATTCATAAAAATTATGAATTGTGACCTATATTAATTTTTACATAAAATGAATCCTAATGCTGAAACATATGGGTGTGCGAATTTGCAGCTCATTCCAGGTATTAGTTTTCGAGATATAAATAAATAATTATTTTGGAGTGGTTTAGGGGGCCGCGTCTTAAAAAATTTTGTATGAGCAGGGATGGAACACGGGCGCAGAATTCATACCACTATCAATGTAAGAAAATTTTCTACCTCTTAAATCGACGATATTTTAGGTAGAGAAATTTCTTAAACACATTCCGGTATGAATTCTGCGCCCGTGTTCCATCCCTGTATGAGATAACGAAGCAAATCTTAAAAAATAACGGAGAAAATTGAGCAAAATACTTTTATTTTTTATTTACGGGTCAAATTATATAACAACATCAAATGCAAAGAAATGAAACAAAAATGTTGATTTTTAGACATTAGTGTTAGTAACAAGAATTCCGTTTTTCTAAAGCCCCGCCTTTTATCGTTCTTCAAAACAAAACAATACAGAAACGAAAAGTGAATGTGACTTTGAGTATTCGTGTTAAACCCCTTATTTTACGTTTACAAAAATATACACAAGTGGTATTTACTTCATCGATTACTGGCGATAAATTTTGAATCCTTTAAACGAACACTAGAAAAAAAAATAACTAAATAGGCGGGTTTTACTGTTTGAAATACTCTCAAAATAAAATATTTCAGAACAAATTTTCTGTTCCACAATTATATTACAGATGGATATACATGATAATTATATGCTTTCTAATTAATATATTTCTATCCATACTATATTTTATTGCAAAAATATGAACACTGGGTACATACTTAAGAAATAAGTAACACACAAATTACGAAAGAAACGCCCACTGGCATAGTTACAGATTTTCAAATGATGTGAATCTTCGTCAGCAGTCGCGAAAGCATTAATTAAGAAATTATATTTTCATAGAAATTATAAAACAAATCGTACAATTCCAAAGAGTTCAACTGACCCAAAATTGGTAAGTGCTATTAAAATTGTTTGATATTTACTTTATGAAACCTTACAGTAATTTATCCGAAAAGATTGAGTTTATGCGTTGTTGTATATATATATATATATATATATATATATAGCTATATTATTTCAGTTTGTATATTATGTTACACGTACGAAAGAAAATTTAAGCTTTATTGGTAATCAGTATATCCATGATAGATACTTTTTAATTGAAAAATATTGCACTTTTATAAAGAGTATTGTCTGACCAATCGTAAGTGTAATGTATTTAAATATACCTAAAATTATCTAAAAAAGTACTGAAGTATATACTTATCCAAAAAACTGAATTCATGATAATTAAGGAACTGCAAAAGTGTTCATATTTTTATTTCTCTTTATAACACTTTTCTTCTTGAAATATTTCCGGTGTGAAACAGTATAATTTTGTCTAAGTTTTGTAGGACCTTAATTTTATTTTTCTACACTTAGAGATAACCCCCTAACACATTTTTGATCATAACTCTATCAATACTAAAGATAAAGTATACAAACAGTATACTTTTCCGCACTGCCAGACTCTCAGAAATTCGAATAGGAAGTCAAATTTGGGTGTTGCTATTGAAGAAATCAAAGTTGGCGCTCATTTTAATATGTAGATGACCCTTAATTCAAAATTTAACGACATTTTCAGAAAGTGCATTTAATTTCCTGTTGAATGGTGCCTATTAAATTTTTCTGCGTCAATTAATAACGAAATATCATCAAGTGCTGCGTTTTTTTTTTTTCCCGACTGTACATATGCGGTAGTGATATGGGGAATGCCATATTCAATACGTAACATTTCATCTGCGCCAACGGGTGCTGAAAACGTGACTTTCATAATATGCGCCCGGGACGTGCGTCATTGAGACGGGGGCAATGTTACGAATTTTTAAATAAGAGTAGTTATTTCTATGTAAAATCTTTCAAAGAGGCTTAGTCATATAAAGAAATGTTAATTTTCAGCATTTCTAGCTTGATTTTGTGTTAAAATAGCTTATTTTCCCTTAAAAAATCCGTTAAAAAGCTCATTAAGGCATGTAATGGCTTTGGCGCCAAATCTGGCGACTTCTTCGGTCCTTGGCAATTTTTTTAGCGGAATTGGCTAGAAAATCCCTATTATCGATATAACAAATATTTAAGCTCTAACTTAATTGGTTGGGAAGTTTCTGAAACTTTCTCCATTTTCTACGAGGTATTTAAGGAATTGCACCGCGCCAAGTGAGTGAGTTTCGCCAAGGCATTGATTGCTTCGAAAACAAGCACTGAGTCTCTTTGGATTACAACCTTTGCTGTGTGTTAATACAGCAAACACAGTCTATGCATTGAATTTGATGCTGTCAGCTGTTATTTTAGCTGCATTTACTTGTGAAACTGAAGTTGATACTTGGTTTTTAGACCTGTAATCTTCTAGAATTTTCTGTATATAAACATTTAAGTTTCTGCAAGATTCGCCTTTCATTCTCAGTCAACTCACGAACCTCGAGTACGCAATAATATAAGAAGAGAAATTATGTTCGTTCACTGACAGGAGGCGTGGAGACGTGATGCGTTTGATGCGTAGAACGTAACAGTTTCATTGAACTATGCTATTTAGTTAGTTATACGCGGGGAAATCAATCTTAGTGAGTAATGATTATGTGACTGAATAATCTATAATAAGAATAAATACTGATATTTCTTGTTCGTAGATATGTATTTAAAGCTTCATTTAAAAAAAATATATTATTTATATTGTATTTTAATGATTTGAAACTTCGATCGATAATAGGTTTAAGATACTCAATCTAAAACATGCTATGATGAAATTATCTCATTCTTATTTTAATAATTTCGTGATGAGTTTTAAAGTTCTCGTTAAAAATATTACGTATTGTGATTTATATAAAATTAGATATATATTTTTGTTTTGAAATATTTAATATACTCTGATCATTTTTTGTCCATTTATTTGAATTAATGTTACAATACTACAATAAAATAGATAACACCAGTATTCGTACATGATTTTAACTTAAAAAAAAAAAAAAAATTATACCAAGTTTTTATCGCTTTTAGAGTATTTATTTATATATAAAACATTTAGTGTATACAACTGATTAATATACTAATAGTTCGTGAATGTGTACCCCCTCTAATCACGAAAGGCTCCCGCTGATGCATGCTGACTTGATTTTTCTGATTATCCCAAAACTCACCCCCTCTATTCCAATGATAATAGAACAGTTATTGGGAAATTTGAGACGAACTGAATAGTGAAATAGCTTTAGAATTTGTAGGGATAAAATCAAAAATGTACTCCATCAAATGCTTAAAAAATGAAAAAAAAAAAAAAAAACTAAAGGTGTATCAACCAAGGCTATTCAGCATAAAATCAAGCATGAAGACTATTTACAAAAACTATTTACAGAAACTGAAGACAAGTACAGAAAACAGATTAGAATTATGCAAGATCGTCACCATTCATGTTACTCAAAATAAAATCAGCCCAAGTCCTTTCCATGACAAATGCCACATTCTCGAAAATGGAATATCAAGTTTAGCCTATGGATATTGTGAATTTCAGCAAGATTGAATACGAGAGCTAAAGACGTATCAACCGAGGTTGTTCAGCATAAAACCAAGCATGAAGACTATTTACAGTGTTTACAACAATTAAAGACGAGTACAGATTAGAATTATGTAAGACAGGCATCATTTATATACTGATTAGAATTATGCAAGATAGTCATCATTTATAGACTGTTACTCAAAATTAATCCATTCAATGAAAAAGACTACATACATTCTACATAATATCAAGTTTAATCTATGGATGTTATGAAATTCAGCAAGACTGAACATTACTGAAAATATGTGTTTATAACATTTAAATTTAAAAGATGGATATTGGAAACAATCCAAAATATTATATTATACATGAATATATTTTAATAAAGTCTTTATTTATGCTGCAAACTAAGTGTCTGTCTGATTTTTAAATATTCCTAAGTTAGTGTTTATAAGCAATGTACTTACAAATTTGATTAAAATAAAGCGAAAATAACAATAATAAAAAAAAGCATAAAACTTCTTCTACTAAAAGCAGATCAGGATGTTGGGGTTAAAAAAATCACTATACGAATTGAAGGTCGTTATAAAGAGTGTTATTTATATGTTTCAGAGAAAACCATAGAAAATTCAAATGGTTAGCATAAATTCCGTCTACCAGTTTTCTTTATTCTAAATAGATATACACCCTCATATAATCATATATAAGTTTAAGATATGATTATACACTATTAAAATATTAGTACAATAACTCTAATTTTTAAATAAATTCCTTTCTATATACATGCGCACATATTTAAATATATTAGTTTTAAATATCATAAAAAAAAATAATTTCTGCTATAAGAATTCTAGAGGTGTTTCAGACATTTTTAGGCACGTTTGTCATGCATGTCCTGGACTAGTAAAAAGATTCGCATAATCAATTTCGTAGTATTGTTGGAATAAAGTTATACAATTTTGAAATACATCCGCGAGTAATAAGACATCCGTCTTAACATATAGATCGTGATAACCTAGATTTTTCATTTTAAATAGTTTCCATATATTATGGGCGTTTTGATAATCATCATCATTAATATATTCATCAGTTAATGTATTATAAAATCTCACGCTGGAGGTAGTTTGGTTTCTTCAAACTTTGTGAAAGAGGTAAAATATTCATAAGAACAGACTTCTTTTCTTGTTAGCATATTTAGAGGTGTATTAACGAGGAAATTCACTTTTAAAAACGTAAACTGGGAAGAATAAAGATTTACAGGGTCTTTAGGTTTCTTTAATCTGATTGAATTAAGTTTTCCAAACTTGTAGCAATAACTTCTATCTCATGATCTTTATGCTTACCTAGTTTCGTAATTGTTTAAATTGTGAAAGATAATCAAGATCTTTTGAGGCAGTTTGTAATTCAAGTTGCAGGAGTTATCGGATGCACCTCGATACTCTCCTGAAATGTTACAATGATCTCTTTGGCGATCATCACCTAATTGTTTATGGAACATATGGCATATTAGAGCTTCTTGAAACATTTTTCCAGTGTTTCGGATAAGACTATGGGCTTGACTTGCGATAAAATCTTGCTGAGTTCTTCTTTTTCAGTCATCATCTTTTCTAAAAAGTGTTCACCGGCGTCTTCTCCTTTGTACACTTGAATAGGCTTGAATGATCTTCTGTTAGGTCCAATAATAACATACGCATATCCGCAAGGAACATGGTAAGCGGTTTTTTCAGTATGTGAAATCTCCGAACAAGGAGACTTTCGAAATCTGCGTAAATACAGTATGCGACGGGGTGTTTGTGGATACTTGAAAATTCTAAAATGTTATTTTCTTGTGTAGGCACTTTGATCGTTTGCACTTCATGCTCTTGATAATATGAGGTATGAGATTTTTAACAAATCTTCTCTCGTAAATCGGTGCAAGCAACGATAGCAATAATAAGATTTTAGATGATGCTTGGTTAAATCTCCTGAAAGGCGTGAAACGTTTCTTATAAGGCAATAATGTTGCTTTTTATCATTAGCAATCAGCAAAAGATTAACCCGTCAGAGCCTTTTTTAGAGGATATATACAGAGGGTACACCTCATCTCCTTCATAACCGAAGACGTTGATCCTTAGATTGTTCAATTTCTCCAGGATGGGTATTTTTCGGATTGGAACAGATCATGTCACGTCACCCAACATGATATCTCCTTCATATGGCTTGTAATGGGATATACGTTCAAGTTTTTCTACTCCAGTGTAAATTTAGTTTGTGTACTAAAAGGCACTACACGAAACATTTGTTATCGCTTTGAATGTTCAAAATAGCTTTCTTTGAGGTAAGTTTCGGAGGTAAATCCATATGGCTGCTGGCGGCTAAGGGGTAATATTTAGCCTTTTTTAGTTCCAAATAATGAATTTTTTTGAAAATCTATCCAGAACCTAATTGAACGAATTCTTCCAATGACTTAACAATCTTTGAATAACATTCACTAACATGCTGACTGACAGTATCTTCGACAAGTTCTGTAAAGCATGAGCATCTAAAATGAGCTTGAATTTCTTCATTGATTGTCATACGTTCCAGCTATATTTTCAGAACCATATACCATTTCAAACCGTATTTTCCTCTTATTTCATTCTGTATATTTTCAAGCAACTAAGGATGTATGCGTGTTTGAAATATTTCCATATGAAATTCATCATTTTCATTAGAATAAAACATCAGTGTTTTAAACACGTTAGAAGCTTCAATTTGTCTTTTAATTCTTTTTGGCTTCAGATCAGGTGCAGTCGTCTTTTGCTTCATGGAAGTAAAATCGTGGGTGGTATGGTCTTGACGCTTATGATGCAATAAATCAGATTTTCGATCAAACACTTTATCGCATTCACTGCAGGTGTATCGAGTGTATCGAAAACATTGATATAATCTTAGATGTTTCTGCAAGTTCTCAACGCGGGTAAACATCTGCGCTCAACTGCTGCACTTTATGGAAACTTCTTCTTCGTTGATATGGGTTAACATATGATGGTTCAAATTCCCAATTTCTTGTAAATACTTTGTAACAGGTAGGGCATATCAACTGCTTTGACACATTCTTTTCACACAATCTTGGTGATGAATTTTAGTTTGTACTGCGATGAGTTAATCTATGTCGTATGAAGTACGATTTTACTTCGAAGGTCTGTTGACATATATCACACTTGAAAAACTATTTTTGAAGATGGATCAACATATCACGGTTCAAATCCCATTTCCGCATAAAATTTTAGCGCAAGAAGTACAGGCAAAAACATCCCGCATTTTCTTGTTCGACTCGTTCATATCCATTTTAAGAGTTGAAATATAATCCAACCAACATTCACAAAGTTTTTCGAGCAAATGAACAATAATTCTTCTCGCACGTTGTTTATACCATTCAGCTAATGCTTTTATTTTGAATAATGCAATGTGATTGGTTAGTTCTGTAATCTGATTGGCTAGTACTTATCACGTGATTAAATACTGTATTCTGATTGGTTGATTAATCATTCAATATTAGAGGGGCCGTAACTTCCTGTGAGTGGTACCCTAAATATTTTGGTTCCTAGATTGGAGTGTGAATCATTTGAGGCAGTTTAGGTGCAATATAGATGGGGCCTTAGGTCTGAGCGCTTTTTCGACGTAGTGATTATTTTCAGGAGCACTTTTCTGAGAAAGCTGCCAATACAGGTTAGTCCATGTCTCCTAGCGATAGGTAAAGGTGGGCTTATGTACTAAGAATGGGCCTTTCTAAGACTCGTTAGGGAGCAGTTCTTATCGATTTTTCACTTGGATGCGTCGGGTGGTTAATTCTGGTTGACGTCTTCTTAGGAGGGAGTGAGTCAACTTTGAGCAACACCTATTTATGGGTGAGTATGCATAAGTATAGATGTTTTCAATAACTATTTGAATTCTAACTGCCAACAGGATCCCAGGTTAGCAGTATGCATCAGCGAGAGCCTTTCGAGTTTAGAGGGGGTACACATTCACAAAGTTTTAGTATATTAATTAGTTGTATACACTAAACGTTTTATATATAAATGAATACTCTAAAAGCGGTAAAAACTGTGCATAATTTTTTTTAATCACTTAGGAATACTGATGTTATCTATGTTATATATAGTGTATGTTTAATTAGAATTGGAATAAAAGAATAAGAACTGTAACCCGAATAAAGAATAAATCTTTCAAAACCAAACTCTCTTTAGCATGCATAAAATTAAGTTAAATTTAACTCACCTCTCTCCACTTTCCGTAGTAGCTTGAAGTAAAGGATCATAGTCACACATAAATAAAATGATGAACATGAGTTACTTATGAAGTTCAATTTAATCGACGAATTCCATTTATAAAACTGATGAAAACAAAAGACTATCATCATCTGACAGAATATTAGAATCGCTTCACAAATTAATATCTACTAAGGTTTTGTGAGTTTCGAATTAGACTTGTACATTTTTATGAATTATAACATAATAAAGAATAATGTTTAACCACGAATAATATTCATGTTTTCAATATAATCGACTACGAATTACGAATACATATAACTTTTTTACTTTAACTGAAGAATATGTCCATTAACCGATAAAAACAGATAAAGAATAAAGTTCTCGTTTCTAATCACGTGATGTCTATGTTCCTTCGACTGGCGCTAGCATATCCGTTTCGAAATCTTCAACAAGTTGAGCGGGGAGGGGAGGCACCGCAGCAGGATTTAACGTGCTTGGAAGAGGGAACACTTGAGACATTGGTCGAATCAGATTTCTAGCAGAAGATATCTGCACTTAGATGACTCTGGTAATTCTGTCGGGTCCGGGAATCAACCTGATGATTCTTGCAAGATTCCACTGGAGTGGCAGTGTTGCTTTATTTCCCAGGGTTACGAGTTGCCCTGGAGAAAAGCTATAAATCTTGTTTGCTCCCTTTGATCGCTGGGTCAGGGTTTTGAGGTATTGAGTGGTCCACCTTTTCCAGAAAGTATCTTTCATCTGCACTAAGAGATTATATCTGGAAAAAAGACTAAGAGAATTGGATGTTAAAGAAGTTTCCGGCAATTCTAATAATGCACATCCAGTCAATAAATGCCCTGGTGTTAAAGCTACTAAATCGTGGGGGGGTCATTTGATAATGGTGTTGGAGGCCGAGAATTGATAATGGCCTCTATTTGACATAGAGGAGTTGAGAACTCTTCAAGAGTCAAGAGTGTACCTTGGGTGATTTTTACTAAATGATTTTTTGCTAATTTGATGGAGGCTTTCCACAGCCCCCTAAAATTGGGAGTATACGGGGGAATGAAATGCCACGTAATTCTATGTTGAGAAGAAAAGTTTTGTACTTTTTCTTCTTTGAATAAGTTAAATAACTATTTCAGATAAGCATGGGCTCCCACAAAAAATCGTGCATTGTCAGAAAATATGTCAGATGGGTATCCCCGTCTACCTATGAAACGTCGCATTGCTATGAGAAATGCCTATGTAGAAAGACTAGAAACGTATTCAAGGTGGACTGCCTTTATGGCCATACAGATGAACAGTGCAATATACTCTTTACCTACATTTCTTGCGACCATGGAAGCCTCTGCACAAGTGCGGATTCAACGAGTCCACTAGTAAAATAGGGGAGACAAGCTTTTCGTTGAGAGAAAATAAGCGATAAGGGAATACCGAATTACTGGATGCTTACTAAATTCAAACCTGTTGGTCAACTTGGAAACCCTCCAAGATTTTCGACTCGACCTCAATGCTAGGCGTAAGAAACGTGGTTACACTATACTATATAAAGGTAGTCGTTTTTCGTCTATGTTGACATTTTGTCATGACTGGTCCCGCAAAGTCAACGCCAATTTTCAAAAAGGGGCGGATGGGTGTAATTCGGACTGAGAGTAGATCCCCCATCTTTTGTATTATCGGCTTAGCTGACAGACGAAAACAAATTAGGCATTGTCTTAATACTGATTTAACAGTGGAGCGTCCGTGAGGGATCCAAAATTTTTGTCGAATAGTTTGAACCAGTATGTGAACTTAAATTATGATTATGTTTGATGATTAATGATGTAAAATGGTGTGCCTTTGGTAGCAATATTGGATGCTTTTCCTGGAATCGTAGGGATGGATGGTTCCGCAAGCGTCCTCCAACACGAAGAATACCTAATTCGTCAATAAAAGATCAAGGGACAAAATGCGGTGGGAAGGTTTTAAATGTTTACTTTTATTTAATAAAGTCATTTCTTCCCTAAAGTTGGCCTTTTGGATAATTTTTATAATGCAAATTTCAGCTTTATTTAGCTCTAGGGCCTTTAAAGGACCACTTTCCTTTCGCTTGCTTTTGATATTATTAAGAAATCTCAGGACATAAGCTATAGATATTAAAAGTTTTAGATAGTTAGAAATTTTTTTATTATAAGATAAAAATTTGTTATTGGCAAGGGGAGGTTTAGAGCTTGATTCTATTGGATGGTCATTGGTTTGTTCATGAACTGCAACCGAATGTAAGGTGTGCATGTAGGGTATTTCAAAGTTATAAAGCCATTTTGGCCTTTCCCACCAATCAGGTCTAGCTTTCAGTTTAGCTGGGGATAATCCTCGCGTGGCACAATAGGCAGGGTTATCTTTACCTGGAATATATCTCCAGGACTGTAAGCTGGTAGAAGATCTTATTTTAGTTTCTCTATGAGCAACAAATTGATTTCCTTTAGTCGGCGGATTATTTATCCAGTCTAATGCAATTGATGTGTTACTGTACAAGTAGGTTGAATGAACAAATTTAAGGGATTTTTTAATATTTGTAATTAATTCTGCTAAGAGTAAGGCCCTGCATAATTCCAGTTTTGATAGAATAATTTCCTTTACGGGTGCGACTCTGGTTTTAGAAGCAATTAAAGTTATATTGATAGTGTCTGTGATGACTTTTAAGTATGCTACTGCAGCATACGTCCTCGGAGAGGCACCACAGAAACCATGAATCTCAAATTTATTGTCTGTAAAACCAATGTAACATTTAAAATGAGATAATGAATACAAAAATTTTAAAACTTTAAAAATACATTTTAATTAAAAACATTAACATATACCACAGACGTTTTGGCTAGAACACTAGCCCTCCTCAGTGTCAAACATACAAGCACAACATTTGCAAAAAAATTCATAACAAGATTATATATTCAGGAGGAATAGCTTTAGCCTCGTTGAAGGCAGAATGTTGCACTTTAGTAAAAGCGCCCTCTAGAAAAATACGGTATTCATATAAGTTTACATTAGAGGCTAGAATTTTAAAGTTGTCAAAATCAGGAATATGATCACTACTGAGGAATGGATTACGAGTTTCGATTTTAAATCTTCTAGCCTCTAATGTAAATTTATATGAATCCCGTGTTTTTCTAGAGGGCGCTTTCACTAAAGTGCAACATTCTGCCTGGAAAATATTCCGGTGGAAAACCACCGGATTGCATTAGAGCCTGTAGCTCCATTATTCTATCCTTTGCTAATTGGATGGATTGTGCCCCTGCTGATAAGTCATAAATGTAAAAAAAAATTTCTTTGCCAATTCCTGTTGCTAATGGGAAATTTAGTTTTTCATCCTCACATAACTGCTTAAGCGTGCGTAACGCTAAATAGGGTGCACAAGCTGTTCCGTAGGTGACAATGTTTAATTCGCAGACTGATAATGGATTATTGGGAGACTCTCTCCAATCGATTCTTTGATATTTTCTATCTTCATTTGTGATTAAGATTTGGCGATACATTTTTTCAATATCGGCACTGATGGCTACAGGGTAGGATCGAAATTTTACTAAATTGTCAAATACGTGTGTTTGTAATTTAGGACCAATATAAAGAATATCGTTTAAGGGTTTAGTATTTGTGGTTTTAAACGAGGCGTCAAAGACTACACGTAATTTTGTTGTTTCACTATTTTCATTTACGACCGCATGATGCGGTAAATAATAATATGGCGTTTCATCAATTTGGTTTTGATTCAATCTTTTCATTTGACCCAATGATATATATTCGTTCATGAAATTAGAATTGGCAATCTTTAGTTGTTTATCTTTTTGAAGTTTATTTTCAGTCGAAAAAAATCTGGAAATAGTACCTGACTGACTGTCACTTAGTGACTGATCTGGTTTAAACGGTAGATGAATTATGTATCACCCACGTCTATTTCTTTTGGTGGTAATATTATAGAGGTTTTCTACGGGATCATTTTCTGTAGAATTACGTTCCAAAGTAGGAACAGATTCAGTTTCGAAGAATTTTTTAAAAGTATTATTTACGCCATCATCACTGTGTGACATACTAGAGTTAAGTTTGTAAAGTGAAAAGTATCAACTCTTCCTGAAAGGAGGTAACCAATTTTGTAGGAAAAGCTGTAGGGTTTCCAGACAGCCCTTGAATGGGACTGCCATTGCAGATTAATGAGACGATTTCAAAACCAAGCAGAATATCTACAGGACCACTTACATAAAACTGTGGATCAGCCAGCTGAAGTCCTTGAATGTTTCGCCATTCGTGTTGCACCAATTGGAAATTAGGGAGAGGTGAGGTAATCCTGTCAACGATAAAAGCGTTAACCGAAAATGACTCTGACGACAAAAGCGGTGTAAATTGAAATTCAGTTTCATTGAGAGCAGTCTCTGCTAAAACGCAATTAATCCCTACTATAGTACGCGACGTGCTCCGTAAGGGCAAATTTAGTCGCCTAGCACATTCCTTCCTAGCATATTCCTTTGTAATTAATGGATTTTGACTACCATTATCTATCAATGCTTGACAATGCATAATTTTACCTTTACTTGATTTAACTTTAATTAATGCTGTAGACAATAAAACGTTACTCGAATAAAATTGAGTACTATTTGAAAACGAAACTACTGGCGATACATGATTCGCCCTTTCACAATTTTGATTTCTAACATAAATATGAAGTAACGTGTGGTATTTCCCGGCAAAATTTTTACAATTGATGTTTATCCTACAATTCCCCAGCCTATGATTTTGGCGTAAGCAATTTTTACATAATTTATTTAATTCAACGAATTTCATCTTTCTTTAACCGGTTTTGAATTAAATGTCGGACATTTAAATAGCGCTTCACGCTCGTTACAAAGAATGCGCATATTTTACTTTTTCACAATTGTACTATGTACATGATTTGTTTTCTTCGAATTAGTGAATTACATTTTATCTCTTCAACACCATGCGCATCGCGCTCAACGAATTTTCTAAAAAGATCAAGATTAGGTAATTTATCACTATCTAACATTAGTTCCCATCTCTGTTTTAACGATTCATCTAATTTCCCCATCATGAATTTTATTATAATTAAGTCACTTAACGCATTAGAATCTAAACCCAAAGTTTTAAAATTTCTGATGGCTTCATTACAAGTATCTAATAACTCAAGTTAAGTTTTAGCATTATTTCTTTTTACAATTTTCATAGAAAATATTTTGTTAATTTGACTCAATGCTAATTGTCTTTTATTTTCATATCTTTAATTTAATATTTCCCAACATTGAACTAAATTTTCTCTTTTAGAGCGAATTCTCGAATTAATTTAGCTGCATTTCCGTGCACTGACGAATGTAAATATTGCAGCTTTTCAATTTTAGATAATTGATTATTATTTAGAATTGTCGAATTAAAAATTTCTTTAAAAGAAATCCAATTTTCAGTTTCACCGAAGAATTTTGGCAGATCAAATTTCGGTAAATTAATAAGAAAGCATTTACCATTTTTCACTTCTTTATTTTCCAAGTGAGTATCTGAATCATACGCATTTATTTCTGTTTCCTCTTTTAACTCCACCAGTAAATCGAAAACAACTCCTCTTTATCTCAAATACATATCCATGTAATCCTCATTCTCTTTAACGGATAAATTCTTAAATAATTCTGCGATTTGAGAATCATACGATTGAACTTTAGTTTTTAATAATTTAACCTTCGATTACTCATCTTTACTACACACTTTCACTCTACCTTTAAAACTATTGACCTCTTTTCATAAATTTTCAAATAACAAAACTTGCTTAGTTAATTTCGGAGACATTTTGGAATATATAAGTTTAAATATACATAAATATAGGCCTTCGAATTACAGAATAAACATTTAAGAACAAAAATAAATCATTTCAAGAATAAATGATTACGAATAAGAATAAGAATAAAAATATCAAATACATATTAAATACATATTAAATACATTTTTATATTTCTCATTATCTTATTTTTCAACATCATCAATAGCTCATGGGTAGGCGGACCAAAACTTATGTATATTTAATTAGAATGGAAATAAAACAATAAGAACTGTAACCCGAATAAAGAATAAATCTTTCAAAACCAAACTCTATTTAGCATGCATAAAATTAAGTTAAATTTAACTCACCTCTCTCCACTTTCTGTAGTTGCTTGAAGTAAAGAATCATAGCCACACATAAATAAAATGATGAACATAAGTTACTTATAAAGTTCAATTTAATCGACGAATTCCATTTATAAAACTGATGAAAACAAAAGAATATCCTCATCTGACAGAATATTAGAATCGTTTCACAAATTAACATCTACTAAGGTTTTGTGAGTTTCGAATTAAACTTGTACATTTTTATGAATTATAACATAATAAAGAATTATGTTTAACCACGAATAATATTCATGTTTGCAATATAATCGACCACGAATTACGAATACATATACTTTTTTTACTTTGACTAAAGAACATGTCCAGCAACCGATAAAAAAAGAAAAATAATAAAGTTCTCGTTTCTAATCACGTGATGTCTATGTTCATTTGACTGGCTCTAGCATATCCGTTTCGAAATCTTCAACATATAGTATTGTAACATTGATTCAAATAAATAGTCAAAAAAATTATAAGACTATTTTAAATATTTCAAAACAAAAATATATATCTAATTTTATATAAATCACAATGCATATTTTTTTTTTAACGAGAACTTTAAATCTCATGAAATTATTGAAATAAGAATGAGATAATTTCATCGTAGCATATTTTAGATTGAGTATCTTCAACCTAATATTAACCCAAGTTTCAAATCATTAAAATACAATGCAAATAATATATTTTTTAAATGAAGCTTTAAATACATTACTCCGAACAAGAAACCTCTGTATATATATATAGATATATATATATATATAGGACAAACTAATGTCGGACAAACTAATGCGAAAACTTTCACTTTTTTACGTTTTGTCGAATATTTTGAAAAATACTAAACGTGTTGTTCTTGAATTTTGGGGATAAGGAAAACATGTCCTTCCTCATATTTTTCAGCAAAGATTTTGCCACGAAGACCCTTAGGGGACGAAAACCAAATCCAATAAAATGAAAAGTATTTGTGATAAACTTACATATGGAAAAGCTTCCATTCATCTACAAATTTTAGATATGGTTATAAATATTATATCTTATACGTAGAGTTTTGTGAGGATATCGTGAATATTTAAGGAAATGTTAATATTTTATTAAAAAAAGCAAAAATGTTTCGCAGTTTTTTACTTACTAACTCCAGAGTTTTACTTCAAATTTCATGAAACTTTCGGAAAACATGACAACATATACCTAAATCATTATACTATAGTTTAAAACAAATATATTTAATATTCAAAGAGATATGGATAATTGTAGTAAATAATTTATTACTACGCATGCGCGGATTATAGCAAAAAAAAAAAAACTTTAACATAGTTTGTTACCCAACTGTATAGAACACCTTATAAAGAACATATAGTTGAATAAACCAAAAATTCATAGAGATATCGGTGATTACATAAGCTGTTTTTCAGCTGTTTTCTAAAAAGATTTTTACGGTAAGGGGTCACAAATGAAAGTTCGTATCAGAAAAAACTGTGTTACACAATGAAACTTAATATAATATTTGGGATTCTTTATATATATATAAATAAATAAATAAATAAATATATATATATATATATATATATATATAAGTATGTACTACATAACTATAATCTAACGCACAGATTATTATACAGATAGGACACTCCCGTATATTCTTCGGTAACCGGAATTTGACTGCAACGACCCTATTGTCAACGGCTGTAAGTTTCTCGAGCTCTCCAGCTTACGCAATCGCTCGTCTTATTTTTACTATCTATGTTCATATCGTAATATTAGTGCAACGTTAAACCCAACATCCAACCGACTAATCATTTATTGATGTTTACGTATGGACTTTGTTATTGTTTACGAATTTGATTGTCGAAAGCAATTTATTTTAAGAAGCAAGTACTAAATATTAAGCAAATAAATTTCGAAAATATACATAAACCAGAAATATTTGTTTCATTTTAAAGCATTTTGTATTATTTACACCAAGCAATGTTAAATATTTAAGATTTCATACCATACTGCTATTTCAGCATTACAGTTTGTTATATTAATTTGTACTCTTGAACACGAATGTGTTTGGAAAAATTTATTTTCAAACATAATAAAAATTAGTTTTATTTCTCAGAAAATAGCTGTGAATGTTATGATTTTGTAAATTTAAAAGCAGTAGAAAAAGTGAAGGAAAGAATCGTTGGCAACTTTATTATTGTTTACAAACTTGATTGTCAAAAGCAATTTATTTTAAGAAGCAAGTGCTAAATATTAATAAAATAAACTTTGAAAATATACATAGAATAAAAACTTTTTTTTTTTTTCATTTTAAGGCATTTTGTATTATTTAAACCAAGCAACGTTAAATATTTAATGATTTCATACTGCTATTTCAGAATTACAGTTTGTAATTTTAATTTGTACTTGAATATGAATATGTTTTACAAAACATATTTTTAAACATTATAAAAAATAATTTTTACTTCTTAGAAGAATAGCTGTGAATGTTTTGAGGATAATTGTGTGAATTCAAAAAAATAGAAAGTGAAGAAAAAGAAAACTTCCCATACTAACCTGCTACTAACTACTCGCGAAATAGAAAAACAATTTTCGATCAAAGATGCTATTCATGTAGACTTAACACATGTAGTTCCCCTCTGTTGACACTAGTGGTGCTACTATATTTCCGGTTCGCGTTTTAGCTTCACTGTCCTATCTGTATGATAATCTGTGAATCTAACGTATCCGTCAGGAAATGAAGATGAGGTAGCGTCTAATGGAGTATATTACAGCCTTAAATACAATTCTTAATTTTTAATTACAATTAATCGTAATCTAGGATAAATGGGTTCCACAGTTAAGATGGTGAAAAAGTTCGAAAACCAGTGGAAAGTTCTAATCTAGTTAGATATTATGTAAAAATACATGTTAGAGTCTGCCATTACAAGGCAAAGTTCTTATCTCAAAAGAAGAGAAGATTTGGGCCTCAGCTCGCACACACAATTCCTTCTCTGTCTTGTCTTCTCCTTCACAAGAAGACTCGATTTTGGAGGGGGGGGGGGGGGGGGGAAATTGTCCCTTCAATCTCCAATGGTCTTTTAGAAGGTGGAGATCCGTTGATCTCTCATTTGTTATGTTGTAGGTGCTACTAGACCCCCTGCAATACAGGCTGGCTCATCAGGCATTTTGTTTCCCACTCACCGATTGTTGCCCACGCGGTCCGAATTTCAAATGTTATCAAATCACAAAAAGTGGAGGTTTTGCAGCTGAAAATTGCTGAAATCATACCAGAACTGCTTTTAGAATGTTTAGATTTCCAACAGATGAAGAAAGGTGAAAGAAATGGGCTATTAATTGTCCAAAAGAAAATTGCACGCTTAGCTTTCAATCACAAATATGAAGTGTAATTATGATATGTTTTCATGCATTTTTTGTATCAATTAATTGTTTTTATTGCTGTTTGATTATCTAAATGTTTTATTTTACAACCTAAACTACTTTTCAACGTGTATAAATATTTAAAATTGTCTAATTTAACAGCAACAGTGATGGCTACTTTTTACAAGGGTTATAAGAAAATTTCGCCAAATACTACCGCCAAACGTATCAGTAGTGTAAAAAGGGTGATTCACCGACACGGTGGTGGCGCGGTGGCGCGCTGTGGCGCGCGCGCCACCACCCTGTTGGAGCGCGCCTCCGCGCCACCACCGTGTCGGTGAATACACCCTTTTTACACTACTTAGTCATCATCTTGGACGAGGGGGTGTTGCCACCGGAAGTCTAGAAACTTTAACTATCATCTTGGATGAGGTTTGGTGGTGTCATCTATCGGGGAGAAGGGAGAATTTTGAGGAGTTAGATTTATTTTCCTAAATTTCGGGACTTAGTATTTTTTTCACAATTTTGGGGACTTCAAAATTTTTTCGAAGTTAGATTTATTTTCATAAATTTTGCACTTAGTAATTTTTTCACAATTTTAGGAACTTCAAAATTTTTTCGAATTTTTGCAGGGGGATTAGATAACGTCACGATCTTTTGGGACTTTAATATTTAGGTGTTGCCACCGGAATAATAGAAACTTTTGAAGAGTTGTCATTCGGGGATTATAAATTAATTACAGAATTAAATAGAAATTTTCCTATGTATTTCAGGGAATTTGACAAAATGAAACAAAGGTTGATGAGTACTATATAATTAAAAACAGGGTATAGACATTAAAATTTAGGTGTTGCAATTGGAAGAGTATAAATAATTTCCGGTGGGACTTAACATTTTCGACTGAATGAAACAATGAATGACTGAAGTTAATTAACATCAGTAACAATTTATGAGTATTTTAGAAACTTAACATTTTTAGAGATTAAAAATATATTGTGTTAAGATAATAAATAAGGAATTTAAATAGGAGTTCATACTTTTAGTGATATCATTACAAATTTATATTACGAAATTTTTACAGAATTAAATAGAAATTTTCGTATTTTGTGGATTAACACATAGATTTAAAAGCAAAACAAATAATAAATAATTTAACATTCATTAAAAATGTAAGACACTTAAAAATTCTAACTTTATTTTAACACTAAATAAGTTTCACACTTATTTAAACTCTAACTTACATTCGTTAAAAATTGAACCCACATGCACTTTAAAAAATTACTATCATATAAATTAAACTAAATATAATAAAAATTATGTAAATTAAACTTTATATTCTCACTAAAAAAGTTTAACATTTCTTTAAACTCTATCTTACATTCGTTAAAAATTTAACAGAAGTTTTTAATCAGTTAATAAATTTTGTATATAGTTATGTTATATAAACTTAATATAATAAAAATTATATAAAACACATACTGTTATTTAAGCTCTAACTTTGAAATATTATTTTTACATTCTTTAAAAATTGAACACTCATACACTTTAAAAAATTACTATCATATAAATTAAACTAAATATAATAAAAATTATGTAAATTAAACTTTATATTCTCACTAAATAAGTTTACCATTTTTTTAAACTCTATCTTACATTCGTTAAAAATTTAACAGAAGTTTTTAATCAGTTAATAAATTTTGTATACAGTTATGTTATATAAACTAAATATGATAAAAATTATATAAAACACATACTGTTATTTAACCTCTAACATTGAAATACTATTTTTACATTCTTTAAAAATTGAACACATACACTTTAAAAAATTACTATCATATAAATGAAACTAAATATAATACAAATTATATAAAACGCGTACTGTTATTTATGCTATAACTAAACAAATACGATAAACAAAAGTTTCAAAATCAGTAAATGAGGATATATATGTTATAAATTAAACTAGATATAATAAAAATTATATAAATTAAACTTTATATTCTCACTAAATAAGTTTCACATTTATTTAAACTCTAACTTACATTCGTTAAAAATTGATCACATGCACTTTTAAAAATTACTATCATATAATAATATTAATCTAAAAAATTGCTTACAAAGACATAAATTATAAATAAAGAAAAAAAGAAAAAAAAATTACTATCATATAATAATATTAATCTAAAAACAATGCATACAAAGATATATAGTAAAGTTATAAATTAAAAAAATACTATCATATAATAATATTAATTAAAAAAAAATTACTATTATATAATAATATAAATTAAAAAAATTACTTTCATATAATAATATAAATTTAAAAAAAAAATGACTTTCATATAATAATATTAATTTAAAAAATGCATACAAAGATATACAGTAAAGTTATAAAATAAATAAATAAATAAAAATAAAATAAAAATAAAATAAAAATGACTATCCTATAATAATATTAATTGAAAAATACATACAATGTTTAAAATCAACAATTAAATTTTATATATATTTTAATTAACTAAACTTTATGTTGTTACTATTCAATTTATCCTAACACGAAAATTTTATAAGTACATGAATATGTTATTTAAATTAAACTTTATATTCTCACTAAATAAGTTTAACATTTATTCAAGTTTAACACAGTAATATAATTCATACTATCTTAGTTGATTTAAATGAAACAGGTAAATACTTTTAAACTTGAACTAATAAAAATAAGTTCTTTTTTATCAATAATAAAAAGGATTAGTTATATTTAAAAACTATCAGTTACTAAAAGTTATTTTATATTAAACATTTCGAAATAAATTGCATCATTTTAAATGAAAATAAACAGTTTCCTTAAAAAACAGATAATACGGAATATTCTATGAGTCAGTTATCACCTGCAACGGAAAACCCCTACAGCTGATGAATCATGTGTAATCCACACTATCTCATATAAAGATTAAGTTAAAATCATTAAAACAATACAGCGGATAATTAGGAAAATGCAATAATTTTTTCACAAAGCATATCATACAATGAGTTTAAACGATTATTACCTACGTATCACTTAAACGGTATTGAAATAAATAAATATAAAAGTAAGTTATAGTTAAAAAATAAAAATTCGTTTGTGAAAGGAGTTTATATATTGCAAAAATTAGTTTTACTCAAATAAATTCTAAACATACACAAGTTAAATGGAAACTTTTCTAGGTTTCATTTAAGCAATAATTTTCCATGTGTGAAAGTAGTTTTATTTATGCAAAATTTAGTTTTATATAAAGAAAAAAGTTTATAGTGTAACAATAAAAAAAGTTTATAGTATAACAATAAAAAATTACTTATAAGTAAATACCAATAAAAATTTTTTTTAAATTAATTTCTCTCTTTTCAATAAATCAATAAAAATTTCTTATACAACTTTCGTAAAGTTTTAATAAAAGTTATGTTTTAATAAATTTTTTTATGATATAAATTTACTAGAGTATACATATTAAGTTAAATAAATTATCAAATAGTAATAATAAATTATAAAACTTACTTAAAATTGAAGAAATTTCCCTTAGCGAAATGCAACCTTCAATCTTCCACACAAATGCGAGAAACTGTTTTATCGCTAGACGATGACTCATACAGATAAGAATGTTGAATCATACCTATCTTAGTATAATGTTGTTAGAGTTCTGTGTTTTTACAATAATATAAAATAGTTTATAGAGATCATTTATTTAATATCAGTTGTAAACTACATTTAAATAATGCAATAAGAGTTGAACTCTGCAATTAACCTATTAAAATATTGAAATATTTTTAATTTTTTTTATTTAATTTTACTTTTTTTTAAAATTATGCTAAGAAAATAATGAGATCAAAACAGAATTATTTTATTATAAGACATCCTTTTTCATTCAATAAAATGTAACTGTAATTTTTAATGAAAGGTTTTAAAATCACTTAATAGGATAAAATTAAAAACAGAAATCTTATTGTTTTAGTAATTATTTTATCAAGTTATAATTCTAAGTAATAAACTATCTATAAATAATCGGATAGCAAGAGAGATTTTTGTATAATAACTATATATTATTTTAATATATGCATTACATCGCAAGGTAAAATTTTCAACTTATTTATACGGATTGAACAATAAATAATAAAAATTACTCATTTACATTACTGCTAAATTTTATAAGTTGGATATGTGATTTAAAATACTAAACAATAATCCTTATGAGAGAATTTGGGTGACACTTTCACAGAAAGAAATTATCCTTTACAATAAGATTTGCTCATGATGTCTAAGTGAAAATAACTTACCGTGAATCATACTAGAATCATGCAGTGGTAATGAAATTCCCTGTTTTTAGTTAATGAAACTTCTAATGAAACAATTATTTTTTACTAGCATATAAATGTACATTTTTATATTATTCCTGTATATATAAAATTTTAAATAATTCATTAAGTGTTAAACTTTGCATTTAATCGATTAAATAAATAAAGTTTTAGTAAAATATAAGAGTAATTTTTTAATGAATGGTTTTGAATTCACTTTAACTTTATAAGAAAAAAAAAAGAGAGAGGTTTTAAAATTACTTAATAGGATAAAATTAAAAATCTTATTGTTTTTAGCAATTATTTTATCTAGTTGTAAACTATATATTATTATTTTAATATACGCCTTATACTTAAGTCAGTTTTAGAGAAAAACCAGGGTAGGCTGATGAGTTGGATTATTCTATTATACTTAAAGAATCCAGGTACGGAAAAACCGAAATACATTATGCGGAAAAATAGGCGGGATTTTCGGCTAAAACTCCAAAGCAGTGGACGGTAAACATAACACACCGTAAAACAACCTACTTACACGACGGCCAAACTAAGAATGAAGGGAAACGTTGAGTTGTAACACCTTATCTACTAGAGATAAGGGGGAATTCCCGGAAAAGATGACTCACCCGTCGTTCGTTCATGTACAACATCTTCCGAGAAAGTTCGTGAAGGATCGGTGACGAGTTTGAATAATTTGCGTAACCGCTAAATTGTATAAGTGTGAATCTTTTAATGTGAGTATTATAGTAATAATAAATTTATTTCGTAATCGATAACTCATCAGGGTCACACATTATATAAAACAATACTATATTTAAAAGTTTTTACTATATAATAAACATTCACATATGGATATTCATAAGGTTTAAGACCGATTAAATAAATGAGGATCCTATAAGCGAAAAGCATGAGAGTCTTTCTAAGGAATCCTATTGCATATTTAAGCAGGTTTTAGGGAAAACCAAGAAATACTCCAATCGACTAGGTTGATGAAATGGATTCGAACCCAACACTTCCCCTTTTACTATAGAATCGTTAACAAATCGTAAGATTGATGACTCATACTAGAGTGATACAGCTGTATTGAAACTTACTGTTTTCAGTTAATGAAACTTCGAATGAGACAATTATTTTTACCAGCACGTAAATGAAAATTTTTATATTATTCCTATATGGATAAAACTTTAAATAATTCATTACAAGTGTAAACTCATACCATTAAATATTTAACTGTTGGCCGTATAAGTGGAGTGGTCTGTGTGGGAGTCTTTCTATATTTAAGTGAGTTTTGAAGACATCCTCGGAAAACTCCAAACAGATAGGTTGATAAGCTGGAATCGAACCTGGAATTAAACACAGAATCGTTTGATCTTCCAAAATCCTTGTAACAACATGTTTATGAACTTTATAAGAAAATGCTTAATACGGTTTGAGCTTAGTAGATTTTGCATGCGTTAACTATGTAACATCGAATTAAACATCTATAATTCTAATTTTTTTCACTATATATTATTTAACTATATTTATACACCATGCATTGTATAATATTTCCCGGGGTAAAAGTTTAAACTGAGTAATTATTCATTAACATAAGTGTTAAATTGAATACAAAAGACAGTATATGAATAAACGGTTAGTAATGTGAAAATGCTGATTTGTAAAACATTTTGAAAGAAGTAACTCATAAATTTATTTGATATCTTTATACTTATGCATACACACGCTTAAGAGACTTATATAAAACAACACTATGATTAAAAGTTTTACTAATTTTTCAGCATACAATAAAAAATTGTAATCAATATTCATTTACAATAAATAATTTAACGTTATTAAACCAAAAAATAATTTATTTTTTTGTTTCGATTTAAATAATTAATATTTATATAGGGTTGTTGGTTGATGAATGTCATTCAATGATCACTTAAACAAAGGTTTTGCGGATTATAATTGAATTGTAAACGAAATGTCGTTACACGTTTTGAATGACTATCCTCCTTCATCAGGATTTAAAGGGTAGTTTCGAAAGACTATCCTGTCTTATTTATAAATTGTCAGATAAAAGAACAACACTCATGCTGCATTCTGATGGGTTGAATCGGGTCACATGATAAAATACAGCATTCATATAACTTTTTAGAATTATGCAGAACCTTTAATAAAAAAATTTTGTATGCAGTTTAGGGACTTAGCATTTTTGGAGATATTTCGGAGGCATAAGTTTTGATGGAATTAAAAATTAAAGGGATTACATAGGATGGAAAACAATAACATACCGGTAGTTACCAGTTAATTTTTTAACATACATTAAGGTTAGTGGATGAGTGTCAGGTAATTCATTTAAAACAAAAATATAATAAGGGTTGATTGAAACAAAGGGTTTGTAGGTTATAATTATAGGATAAAACGTTATGTGTTTCGAAAACCCTTCATCAAGATTGGAACAACCGTTTCGAATGATACTCTCCCTTCATCAGATAGACTTAAACTTTTATTTTATCAGAATGAAAGAAAACGATAGACGATTTACACTTATTGAAAACCCAACTTATAAATAATTCGACTTTCATTAAAAATGCAACTCGCATATACACTTTGAAACAATCAATAAATTTTATATTATCACTATGCATTAAATAAGTTTCCCATTTAACATTCAAGATGAATTTATTTTTACATTAATTAAAAATTGAACACGTATTAATTTTTAAAATGACTATTTTTTAAAAAGTTTTAAAACAGCTAATAAATTTTATAAGCTTTTACAATTAAATAAATTTAGCATATTATGAAAGTTTTACATCACTCGATAAAATTTTTTGTATAGGCAATAAAAGTTATACACATTATAAGTATAAACTCATAAAATAAATTTCACACTTAACATTTAAACTCTAACCAATCAATCTTAAAAGTAAATTTTTATCTTTTGTACATACTCATAAACCTTTTGTTTCTATTGTAAAGTGAAGTATGACTCATGCTTTAATTAAAATCTCTAATCAAAATTATAAGAAAGTAAAGTTTAGGAAATACCTATGTATTATAGGTAAATTAATACAGTATAAATATTCATGTTTTTCAGTTAGGTAAAAAAGTTATATAATTAATTTTACAGAGTACTTTAATAATGTATAATTAAGTTTCAGGATTATTATTATTATTTCTTTTTTTCTTCTATAGTATGTAAATATAAATTTTTAAATACAAAGTTTTTATTAAAATACAATAACCAAAGTTTTATATGATATTAACTTACAATGCACCTAAAACTTTAAATATATAGAAACAATTGTACAGTTGGTTTTGTCTGAAGCATATATATAAATAATAAAATCTTGTTCAGTTTAGTTTTTAAAACACTATAAAGATTTTAGATACACATATTTTTATGTTGTTTAAATAAAATTTTTAAAATGAAACAATATTAATGTTATAAAATAATACACTCAGCATGACTCACCGAGTGTTCTATTCCATCAAATTATTCCGCATACATGTAATAACATGTCTGACTTAACTATATACTGAATTACCATTATTTCAGAAAAGTTGGGACTTACCTTAAAACACGTCCTACACCCTTGGCAGACTTGAAGAAAATGAATGATATGAGACATTCTTATCAGTGACGCCCGGTCACGAGGTCAGTGACGTCACGAGTGATGTGATTGGCTATGCTCAGTCACGTGATCATGACGTCATCCTCTCATCAATGACGTCACCGATTGCTTATCAGCTACCACAACGCGCGGAAATGTCCTTCAGTACGCAGTGAAAAATATTCAAAGTCAACGGGACATTACTCGAAACGATTCCATTGTCTTATACGGTAAATTGAAATATAACACGCGGAAAAAAGATCGACATATACCGGAGAAACTATGCATACTGCCCGATGAAAATAACCCGCACAGCTAAGGAGATGCTACCAGGATGAGAGCCAAAATCCAACTGAATTCAAACAATATGACAAGGTCTATAAATCTCCCGTGTTGATTAGATGGTTTTGATAAATGGGTTTTCCCCCACACCTAAGCAGAATGGAGAAGTCATAGGTTTTTTCCTCACCTATCACGAAGATGATATCTCTTAATTAAGTTTCTTAATTAAAATTATGCAAATTATATGTAAGTCTTTCAAATATCTCTTAATTATATTTTCTATTTAAAATTATGTATCATATGCTCTCCTAGTTAAAGATTTAATAAACCTAACTTTTATACAACATAAATAAATTTAATAAGTATAATCTGTTCGATGACTCATCAAACGATGACTCATCGTAAACATGTGCGAACATGCCTAAACATGTCTGAACATGAATCTACTTGAACCTTAACATTTTATTGTATAAGATTTTATATTATTGCTTTTTATATTATTCAAACCGAAAGTTATTTTTTATGTAAAGAAATGAACAACTTCTAAGATTATTTTTTCAATCATTATGAATAAAAACTTAATTATTAACTGCAAAATCTGTTTACTTATAAGAAACTTAATTTTTATCATGTAGTGTTATTTACTTAATTTCCAACATCGTATACTTTGTGATTCATATAGTAATTATCACTTACTCAGTAAAATATTAAGGTTCAAGTAGATTCATGTTCAGACATGTTTAGACATGTTCGCACATGTTTACGATGAGTCATCGTTTGATGAGTCATCGAACAGATTATACTTATTAAATTTATTTATGTTGTATAAAAGTTAGGTTTATTAAATCTTTAACTAGGAGAGCATATGATACATAATATTAATTAGAAAATATAATTAAGAGATATTTGAAAGACTTACATATAATTTGCATAATTTTAATTAAGAAACTTAATTAAGAGATATTTGAAAGACTTACATATAATTTGCATAATTTTAATTAAGAAACTTAATTAAGAGATATCATCTTCGTGATAGGTGAGGAAAAAACCTATGACTTCTCCATTCTGCTTAGGTGTGGGGGAAAACCCATTTATCAAAACCATCTAATCAACACGGGAGATTTATAGACCTTGTCATATTGTTTGAATTCAGTTGGATTTTGGCTCTCATCCTGGTAGCATCTCCTTAGCTGTGCGGGTTATTTTCATCGGGCAGTATGCATAGTTTCTCCGGTATATGTCGATCTTTTTTCCGCGTGTTATATTTCAATTTACCGTATAAGACAATGGAATCGTTTCGAGTAATGTCCCGTTGACTTTGAATATTTTTCACTGCGTACTGAAGGACATTTCCGCGCGTTGTGGTAGCTGATAAGCAATCGGTGACGTCATTGATGAGAGGATGACGTCATGATCACGTGACTGAGCATAGCCAATCACATCACTCGTGACGTCACTGATCTCGTGACCGGGCGTCACTGATAAGAATGTCTCATATCATTCATTTTCTTCAAGTCTGCCAAGGGTGTAGGACGTGTTTTAAGGTAAGTCCCAACTTTTCTGAAATAATGGTAATTCAGTATATAGTTAGTCAGACATGTTATTACATGTATGCGGAATAATTTGATGGAATAGCACACTCGGTGAGTCATGCTGAGTGTATTATTTTATAATATTAATATTGTTTCATTTTAAAAATTTTATTTAAACAACATAAAAATATGTGTATCTAAAATCTTTATAGTGTTTTAAAAACTAAACTGAACAAGATTTTATTATTTATATATATGCTTCAGACAAAACCAACTGTACAATTGTTTCTATATATTTAAAGTTTTAGGTGCATTGTAAGTTAATATCATATAAAACTTTGGTTATTGTATTTTAATAAAAACTTTGTATTTAAAAATTTATATATACATACTATAGAAGAAAAAAAGAAATAATAATAATAATCCTGAAACTTAATTAAACATTATTTAAGTACTCTGTAAAATTAATTATATAACTTTTTTACTTAACTGAAAAACATGAATATTTATACTGTATTAATTTACCTATAATACATAGGTATTTCCTAAACTTTACTTTCTTATAATTTTGATTAGAGATTTTAATTAAAGCATGAGTCATACTTCACTTTACAATAGAAACAAAAGGTTTATGAGTATGCACAAAAGATAAAAAATTACTTTTAAGATTGATTGGTTGGAGTTTAAATGTTAAGTGTGAAATTTATTTTATGAGTTTATACTTATAATGTGTATAACTTTTATTGCCTATACAAAAAATTTTATCGAGTGATGTAAAACTTTCATAATATGCTAAATTTATTTAATTGTAAAAGCTTATAAAATTTATTAGCTGTTTTAAAACTTTTTAAAAAATAGTCATTTTAAAAATTAATACGTGTTCAATTTTTAATTAATGTAAAAATAAATTCATCTTGAATGTTAAATGGGAAACTTATTTAATGCATAGTGATAATATAAAATTTATTGATTGTTTCAAAGTGTATATGCGAGTTGCATTTTTAATGAAAGTCGAATTATTTATAAGTTGGGTTTTCAATAAGTGTAAATCGTCTATCGTTTTCTTTCATTCTGATAAAATAAAAGTTTAAGTCTATCTGATGAAGGGAGAGTATCATTCGAAACGGTTGTTCCAATCTTGATGAAGGGTTTTCGAAACACATAACGTTTTATCCTATAATTATAACCTACAAACCCTTTGTTTCAATCAACCCTTATTATATTTTTGTTTTAAATGAATTACCTGACCCTCATCCACTAACCTTAATGTATGTTAAAAAATTAACTGGTAACTACCGGTATGTTATTGTTTTCCATCCTATGTAATCCCTTTAATTTTTAATTCCATCAAAACTTATGTCTCCGAAATATCTCCAAAAATGCTAAGTCCCTAAACTGCATACAAAATTTTTTTATTAAAGGTTCTGCATAATTCTAAAAAGTTATATGAATGCTGTATTTTATCATGTGACCCGATTCAACCCATCAGAATGCAGCATGAGTGTTGTTCTTTTATCTGACAATTTATAAATAAGACAGGATAGTCTTTCGAAACTACCCTTTAAATCCTGATGAAGGAGGATAGTCATTCAAAACGTGTAACGACATTTCGTTTACAATTCAATTATAATCCGCAAACCCTTTGTTTAAGTGATCATTGAATGACATTCATCAACCAACAACCCTCTATAAATATTAATTATTTAAATCGAAACAAAAAAATAAATTATTTTTTGGTTTAATAACGTTAAATTATTTATTGTAAATGAATATTGATTACTATTTTTTATTGTATGCTGAAAAATTAGTAAAACTTTTAATCATAGTGTTGTTTTATATAAGTCTCTTAAGCGTGTGTATGCATAAGTATAAAGATATCAAATAAATTTATGAGTTACTTCTTTCAAAATGTTTTACAAATCAGCATTTTCACATTACTAACCGTTTATTCATATACTGTCTTTTGTATTCAATTTAACACTTATGTTGATGAATAATTACTCAGTTTAAACTTTTACCCCGGGAAATATTATACAATGCATGGTGTATAAATATAGTTAAATAATATATAGTGAAAAAAATTAGAACTATAGATGTTTAATTCGATGTTACATAGTTAACGCATGCAAAATCTACTAAGCTCAAACCGTATTAAGCATTTTCTTATAAAGTTCATAAACATGTTGTTACAAGGATTTTGGAAGATCAAACGATTCTGTGTTTAATTCCAGGTTCGATTCCAGCTTATCAACCTATCTGTTTGGAGTTTTCCGAGGATGTCTTCAAAACTCACTTAAATATAGAAAGATTCCCACACAGACCAATCCACTTATACGGCCAACAGTTAAATATTTAATGGTATGAGTTTACACTTGTAATGAATTATTTAAAGTTTTATCCATATAGGAATAATATAAAAATTTTCATTTACGTGCTGGTAAAAATAATTGTCTCATTCGAAGTTTCATTAACTGAAAACAGTAAGTTTCAATACAGCTGTATGACTCTAGTATGAGTCATCAATCTTACGATTTGTTAACGATTCTATAGTAAAAGGGGAAGTGTTGGGTTCGAATCAATTTCATCAACCTAGTCGATTGGAGTATTTCTTGCTTTTCTCTAAAACCTGCTTAAATATGCAATAGGATTCCTTAGAAAGACTCTCATGCATTTCGCTTATAGGATCCTCATTTATTTAATCGGTCTTAAACCTTATGAATATCCATATGTGAATGTTTATTGTATAGTAAAAACTTTTAAATATAGTATTGTTTTAGATAATGTGTGATCCTGATGAGTTATCGATTACGAAATAAATTTATTATTACTATAATACTCACATTAAAAGATTCACACTTATACAATTTAGCGGTTACGCAAATTATTCAAACTCGTCACCGATCCTTCACGAACTTTCTCGGAAGATGTACATGAACGAACGACGGGTGAGTCATCTTTTCCGGGAATTCCCCCTTATCTCTAGTAGATAAGGTGTTACAACTCAACGTTTCCCTCCATTCTTAGTTTGGCCGTCGTGTGAGTAGGTTGTTTTACGGTGTGTTATGTTTACCGTCCACTGCTTTGGAGTTTTAGCCAAAAATCCCGCCTATTTTTCCGCATAATGTATTTCGGTTTTTCCGTACCTGGATTCTTTAAGTATAATAGAATAATCCAACTCTTCAGCCTACCCTTTCGGATTTTTTTTTCTTGGTTTTTCTCTAAAACTGACTTAAGTATAAGGCGTATATTAAAATAATAATATATAGTTTACAACTAGATAAAATAATTGCTAAAAACAATAAGATTTTTAATTTTATCCTATTAAGTAATTTTAAAACCTCTTTTTTTTTTTTTTTTTTTTTTTTTTCTTATAAAGTTAAAGTGAATTCAAAACCATTCATTAAAAAATTACTCTTATATTTTACTAAAACTTTATTTATTTAATCGATTAAATGCAAAGTTTAACACTTAATGAATTATTTAAAATTTTATATATACAGGAATAATATAAAAATGTACATTTATATGCTAGTAAAAAATAATTGTTTCATTAGAAGTTTCATTAACTAAAAACAGGGAATTTCATTACAACTGCATGATTCTAGTATGATTCACGGTAAGTTATTTTCACTTAGACATCATGAGCAAATCTTATTGTAAAGGAAAATTTCTTTCTGTGAAAGTGTCACCCAAATTCTCTCATAAGGATTATTGTTTAGTATTTTAAATCACATATCCAACTTATAAAATTTAGCAATAATGTAAATGAGTAATTTTTATTACTTATACTTCAATCCCTATAAATAAGTTGAAAATTTTACCTTGCGATGTAATGCATATATTAAAATAATATATAGTTATTATACAAAAATCTCTCTTGCTATCCGATTATTTATAGATAGTTTATTACTTAGAATTATAACTTGATAAAATAATTACTAAAACAATAAGATTTCTGTTTTTAATTTTATCCTATTAAGTGATTTTAAAACCTTTCATTAAAAATTACAGTTACATTTTATTGAATGAAAAAGGATGTCTTATAATAAAATAATTCTGTTTTGATCTCATTATTTTCTTAGCATAATTTAAAAAAAAAGTAAAATTAAATAAAAAAATTAAAAATATTTCAATATTTTAATAGGTTAATTGCAGAGTTCAACTCTTATTGCATTATTTAAATGTAGTTTACAACTGATATTAAATAAATGATCTCTATAAACTATTTTATATTATTGTAAAAACACAGAACTCTAACAACATTATACTAAGATAGGTATGATTCAACATTCTTATCTGTATGAGTCATCGTCTAGCGATAAAACAGTTTCTCGCATTTGTGTGGAAGATTGAAGGTTGCATTTCGCTAAGGGAAATTTCTTCAATTTTAAGTAAGTTTTATAATTTATTATTACTATTTGATAATTTATTTAACTTAATATGTATACTCTAGTAAATTTATATCATAAAAAAATTTATTAAAACATAACTTTTATTAAAACTTTACGAATGTTGTATAAGAAATTTTTATTGATTTATTGAAAAGAGAGAAATTAATTTAAAAAATATTTTTTATTGGTATTTACTTATAAGTAATTTTTTATTGTTATACTATAAACTTTTTTTATTGTTACACTATAAACTTTTTTGTTTATATAAAACTAAATTTTGCATAAATAAAACTACTTTCACACATGGAAAATTATTGCTTAAATGAAACCTAGAAAAGTTTCCATTTAACTTGTGTATGTTTAGAAATTATTTGAGTAAAACTAATTTTTGCAATATATAAACTCCTTTCATAAACGAATTTTTATTTTTTAACTATAACTTACTTTTATATTTATTTATTTCAATACCGTTTAAGTGATACGTAGGTAATAATCGTTTAAACTCATTGTATGATATGCTTTGTGAAAAAATTATTGCATTTTCCTAATTATCCGCTGTATTGTTTTAATGATTTTAACTTAATCTTTATATGAGATAGTGTGGATTACACATGATTCATCAGCTGTAGGGGTTTTCCGTTGCAGGTGATAACTGACTCATAGAATATTCCGTATTATCTGTTTTTTAAGGAAACTGTTTATTTTCATTTAAAATGATGCAATTTATTTCGAAATGTTTAATATAAAATAACTTTTAGTAACTGATAGTTTTTAAATATAACTAATCCTTTTTATTATTGATAAAAGAGAACTTATTTTTATTAGTTCAAGTTTAAAAGTATTTACCTGTTTCATTTAAATCAACTAAGATAGTATGAATTATATTACTGTGTTAAACTTGAATAAATGTTAAACTTATTTAGTGAGAATATAAAGTTTAATTTAAATAACATATTCATGTACTTATAAAACTTTCGTGTTAGGATAAATTGAATAGTAACAACATAAGGTTTAGTTAATTAAAATATATATAAAATTTAATTGTTGATTTTAAACATTGTATGTATTTTTAAATTAATATTATTATAGGATAGTCATTTTTATTTTATTTTTATTTTATTTTTATTTATTTATTTATTTTATAACTTTACTGTATATCTTTGTATGCATTTTTTAAATTAATATTATTATATGAAAGTCATTTTTTTTTAAATTTATATTATTATATGAAAGTAATTTTTTTAATTTATATTATTATATAATAGTAATTTTTTTTTAATTAATATTATTATATGATAGTATTTTTTTAATTTATAACTTTACTATATATCTTTGTATGCATTTTTTTTTAGATTAATATTATTATATGATAGTAATTTTTTTTTCTTTTTTTCTTTATTTATAATTTATGTCTTTGTAAGGAATTTTTTAGATTAATATTATTATATGATAGTAATTTTTAAAAGTGCATGTGCTCAATTTTTAACGAATGTAAGTTAGAGTTTAAATAAATGTGAAACTTATTTAGTGAGAATATAAAGTTTAATTTATATAATTTTTATTATATTTAGTTTAATTTATAACATATATATCCTCATTTACTGATTTTGAAACTTTTGTTTATCGTATTTGTTTAGTTATAGCATAAATAACAGTACGTGTTTTATATAATTTTTATTATATTTAGTTTCATTTATATGATAGTAATTTTTTAAAGTGTATGTGTTCAATTTTTAAAGAATGTAAAAATAGTATTTCAAAGTTAGAGGTTAAATAACAGTATGTGTTTTATATAATTTTTATCATATTTAGTTTATATAACATAACTGTATACAAAATTTATTAACTGATTAAAAACTTCTGTTAAATTTTTAACGAATGTAAGATAGAGTTTAAAAAAATGGTAAACTTATTTAGTGAGAATATAAAGTTTAATTTACATAATTTTTATTATATTTAGTTTAATTTATATGATAGTAATTTTTTAAAGTGTATGAGTGTTCAATTTTTAAAGAAAGTAAAAATAGTATTTCAACGTTAGAGCTTAAATAACAGTATGTGTTTTATATAATTTTTATTATATTAAGTTTATATAACATAACTATATACAAAATTTATTAACTGATTAAAAACTTCTGTTAAATTTTTAACGAATGTAAGATAGAGTTTAAAGAAATGTTAAACTTTTTTAGTGAGAATATAAAGTTTAATTTACATAATTTTTATTATATTTAGTTTAATTTATATGATAGTAATTTTTTAAAGTGCATGTGGGTTCAATTTTTAACGAATGTAAGTTAGAGTTTAAATAAGTGTGAAACTTATTTAGTGTTAAAATAAAGTTAGAATTTTTAAGTGTCTTACATTTTTAATGAATGTTAAATTATTTATTATTTGTTTTGCTTTTAAATCTATGTGTTAATCCACAAAATACGAAAATTTCTATTTAATTCTGTAAAAATTTCGTAATATAAATTTATAATGATATCACTAAAAGTATGAACTCCTATTTAAATTCCTTATTTATTATCTTAACACAATATATTTTTTATCTCTAAAAATGTTAAGTTTCTAAAATACTCATAAATTGTTACTGATGTTAATTAACTTCAGTCATTCATTGTTTCATTCAGTCGAAAATGTTAATTCCCACCGGAAATTATTTATACTCTTCCAATGGGAACACCTAAATTTTAATGTCTATACCCTGTTTTTAATTATATAGTACTCATCAACCTTTGTTTCATTTTGTCAAATTCCCTGAAATACATAGGAAAATTTCTATTTAATTCTGTAATTAATTTATAATCCCCGAATGACAACTCTTCAAAAGTTTCTATTCTTCCGGTGGCAACACCTAAATATTAAAGTCCCAAAAGATCGTGACGTTATCTAATCCCCCTGCAAAAATTCGAAAAATTTTGAAGTTCCTAAAATTGTGAAAAAATTACTAAGTGCAAAATTTATGAAAATAAATCTAACTTCGAAAAAATTTTGAAGTCCCCAAAATTGTGAAAAAAATACTAAGTCCCGAAATTTAGGAAAAAAAATCTAACTCCTCAAAATTCTCCCTTCTCCCCGATAGATGACACCACCAAACCTCATCCAAGATGATAGTTAAAGTTTCTAGACTTTCGGTGGCAACACACAGTTTCTATTCTTCCGGTGGCAACACCCCCTCGTCCAAGATGATGACTAAGTAGTGTAAAAAGGGTGTATTCACCGACACGGTGGTGGCGCGGAGGCGCGCTCCAACAGGGTGGTGGCGCGCTCACCGCGCCACCACCGTGTCGGTGAATCACCCTTTTTACACTACTCGTATCAAATACAAACAATAATTCGCTCTTCCGTTTAGGCAAACGCGCCATTTTAAGCGATAAAGATACCGAGTAATACGTCTCCAACTAAACGTTGCCAAACCATGTTTCTGCTGGGCAACAATGATCAGCTATGAGTCAGCTCGTATTATGAGTCTTATGTGCTACGATGGTGAAGTCCATATCATGGATTTATCTTTCAACATTTCTCAGGAAATTGCAACACTTGTCAAGGCGTTACAAGGCAGCTTTTCTTTTGTTAAAAATGTCAAAATCGCAGACTTTCAGTCTACTCTGTTTCTTTGAAACATCAGAGCCCCCCCCCCTTCCTTAAGACGATTATATGCAAATTTTGCAGAGATTCGAAATTTGTATGGATTCATACAAGGTTACTCACTCAATATTCACTTTGGGTAAAGAGGCAACAAAATAACTTTCCTCTAATACCCGTTTTGATTAATGTTAATTTTAAGAACTTTAATTCTACAGTCTATTCAAAATAATAAATGTTCAATAATAAACTAAATACAATTACTACACTGGTAAATGAAAGAAATTTTACAGTTAACTTTACGCTAAATAAGTTTTAACAAGATTGAATTTATTTACACACGAGAAAAATAAATGAATGAATAAATAGAATAAGAAAACAAGAAAGAAAAAATACAAATAACTTTAATTTTTTCTTTAAACCTGGCTGAGACAGTCTCCATGTTTTATCTTCTTTCCTTCGTAATGTTGAAGGATTAACGCCCAACCCATGCGACATTTGTTGTTTCTTGGGTTCGAATGTAACCGGACAAAAGGATTATCATCAGTCTCTATTGTAAAGTGCTGACCATCTGAGTGACGTTTTGGTCTGTTAATTGCGAATTTTATCCTCGCACATTCTTTTACTGTAGTGCAGGATTTCTTTTTAGTTTTCAAAATTTTCCTACACAAGTACAAGGTAGTATGTTCTTTCTTCTTCTTTCTTCCCTTATCTATGGCTCCTGTCTTTAAAATGAATGCCCTTGAGTAATCCGGTGTTTTTTTCTTTCGAATCTTTCCTTTCACTAATATAAATGTAGATACATAATCGCTTTTCCCGATTTCTATACTTTTAACATCCAGAGCATCCATTTAATTTCATTCTTTAAGATATCTGATTGTCGAGGTGATGTGCGGTAAGGTTTTGGCCTAACTGGCTGATTGCTGATCAACGCAATATCATGTTCTATCATATCCGTGCGCCCTGGGTCTTTTGAAAGTATTTCCCGATATTTCGTTAATTTTTTTCGCAGACTCTCAAGCTGTTCGCTAGAACTTTTTTTGTTAATTCACTTTCCTTTACTATTTCCTCAAAATCACACTAGGCTCAGCTACGGAATAAGGAATATACAAGTCTGATTCCTCCATTTCATTACTACACCTTTCCTTTAAGGAATTGATTTGCTCTCCCCTTTTATGATAAGGTTTTAGAAGATTGATATGAAAGATCTGAGATTTCTGTCTGCTTTCGGGCAAGCTAACAAGGCAGTTCGTTTCCGAGATCTGGCGTTCTATTTTCCCCAGTCCGATCCATGTAATGGAGAGTTTGTTTGGCTTTGAAGTTGCTAATGCTAAAACCTGGTCCCCCGGTTTGAACTGCCTATGAATAGCGTCCTTACTGTACCATTTTTTCCTCTTATCTCACATCTCCGACATTTTCTCCACTGCTAACTCCTGACATCTCTGCAATGTATTTATTAGCTCAAAAACATATTCTGTGATTAGAACGTCCTTGCCTGCCGGTTCCACCCCTTTTTAAAACAACAATGTCTCAGGGGTCCTTTGATTCTTTCCAAAAACTAATTCAGCAGGACTGCAACCTGTCGATTCGTGAGTTATGGTTCTTAACGTAAGTAAGGCTGCCGGTAATTGCTTCTCCCAATTCTGGCCTTGTTCTAGACATAGGACCCTTAATAACCTTTTAATCGAGCCATGAAAACGTTCGATTGGATTAGATTTCGGTCGATGGACGGAGCTATGTATCACCTTAATCCCAAATCTCTCAAAAAACGCATACATTAGATTACTGGTGAAACACGTCCCTAAATCACTCTGTATTTCCTTTGGAAATCCGACTCTACTGAAAATGTTTAGTAAGGCCTCTACGATCGTCTCTGATTTAGTGTCTGAGATGGGAGAATGTCTGAACAGCTTCTAGATATTTGATTCTAAACACATAGCCGTAAGAATGTACTTATTTCCTTTCTCCGTAACGGGTAGGGGTCCGACCACATCAGTATTTAATCTAGAAATATTTTTAGGTCTAACATCTTTAGGTATGATTAATTGTTTGCTATCCGTACCTCTGCGATATACAGATGGGTGGAGGTCGATTCCCCTGACGTATGATATCTTGACAGAAAAAATGGGTCGTTTCTCCTCACCCTTTTTTCACAGGCACAGGTCGTTTGCCCTGACACCCCCCTTTCCTGTGTCCATTGTCCATGTTTATGACTGACATGTACTGATAAGCAGGGGGGGGGAGGGATGTGTCCTTCATTCCCTTACAGGTTACTTAAATAGTACACACACGTGTGCAAAAAGAAAAAAATAAATAAAATAAAATAAAATAAAAATCTGTGACACATTTATATTTTTTATATGTAATCTCTCAGAAGAAAATAGTTTCATTTGCATATGTATATTGCATAACAACTGGTCTTCATGTATAGTGTAATTATTTAAATGCGTATGTGCTGTACTTTTATTTTTATTTTACCAAAAATTCAAGTATTGATTTATCAGTTCATGATACTAGAATATAAATTTATTATTTTTGTATTAACAATATCAATAAGATATTTTGTATAGATTTCGTAAGGAATACAATGGGAATATTTGATTTTCTTATTTTTAAGTTTTAAAATAAAATTTTTGTTTGTAATAATTTGCGATAAAAATTTGAAAACGGGGTTCAAGAGAAAAAAAAAATCTTTCAAATGTGTTTTTTTTCTTTCTTTTTGTTTTTTAATTATCACTATAAATAATTATTTATAACCAACTAGTGGTGAAAGAAGGGAGAAAGTTTGAATAAATATATGTATATATATAATAACATTACTGTGACTAAACATAAGGAAAGAAGGCTTGAATTGATCAATAAACAGTTACTTAATAGAAATATAGCCTTTTACACGGCAGAAGATATTGAAAAAGTTAATGAGTTGTATCTGCTATATTTACTGATGAGTTATGTGTAACAAATATAAACAAGCTATAACAGAAAAAAAAAAATAATAATAATTACTTGAAGAAGAATAAGGAGCAGAATCCACCACAGACAAGTGGAGACCTTATTGTAGTTAAAATGAAGATAATAATTACTGTAAATTAAAAAAAAATAATAATAATAACGAGATATCTTTGAAAAATGTAATTAATTAACATAGTAATTTTATGATCGTAATGTAGAAAAGTTTTTTTTTTTTTTTTTTTTTTTAATGAGATTAGAGACAATTATACAATTGTGTGAGATAACATTTAATATTATGTTATTGAAAGTCACTCGTTAAAATGAATTTTAATTTGATTAATAATTTGACTATTATCTTAAGCACCTTCATCAATAACTTTACTTTTTAAAAAATACAATTATTGTGATGATAATTTAAATTTGTTGTATATTAATTACAGTTATAACCCTCATATTAAAGCTAAAATAATTATTTAAATCCTTAAATGTTATATAGTAGTGTTAATAAATTGTAATAAAATTGCTGCAATATACTTCAATCGAAATAACTTTGTAATATGAAATGCATGGAATCAAAAATAAAGAAATAATTGGAGTACAGTATTTGTTTTTCTTTCTTTATATATATATAGCCGTAGAAGCCTCTGCTCCTTCTTCTAGTTACCAATTATTTATTTCTGTTATACTTGTTTCATATTTGTTATGTATGATCTTATATATCAGGCTCCTTAAAAAGCTCATTAACTTTTCAATATCTATTGCTTTATATAAAGTTTCATTTCCATGTATAATTGTTTAATGGCTAAAGTATGAGTACTATGGATTAAGTCATATTTCCTTTGGATCCTAAATATATATTTTTAAATTTATAGATAATTTTGGCAACAGTTCATTTGTTTCTCTTGCATTCTACAATTATACTACATCATAAATAGTCATATATTTTTTATTGATGGGGGTGCAGGGTGGGGTATAAAAAATTATTTTGTTTTTATTATTTTAGCTTTATAAAATTTAGGAAAATAATTATATCCGAGTTTTTACTTACGCATTACGTATTTAATTTTCACAAGCCTTCTAGTCTTTTAACGTTGGTTAATTTATACACTGCTGTTTATTAATGCTAATTGTCTAATTAATAAAAAAGTATTCCCTGTTTTTGCTAAATATCAAATGAAGATTTTAAAAATATATTTATTCTGTGTTCATAAATACTAAAGTCTTACAACTTCCAATTGCGTTTGACATATCTGACATTAACTTTACAAAACTGAACTGTAATGAAAAATTTCTGTATTATTTATGAATAATAAAGGCATGCTTTTCGAAAGAAAAGTCTCTTTTCATCAGGCAAGAAATGCGTACTAATCTATAAAGAAGCACAGGAAATCATACTCTGTATTTTATCTCATAAAGGTAAAAGGCATTTCTTTCCTAATGAAGGAATATTTTGTTCTTTCTAAATACGTTGTCTTTATTAATCCTTTAATAAATCCTTTAATTCAAAAAAAATTCTGTTTCAATTTGTGACTCTGCACTTATCTCATACTATGTGCTTGGCATACCTTTTACATTTTTGAAAATAAAGAAAATATTTCATGTGCACAAATTCAAAATTTTACCAAAATCTGTACTTTCATATTTGAAATTTCGGGTAATTACAGTTTCATTCTCTAGCGCGCATATATATATTGAAAAGGTGGGAAGGAGTTTTGCTTTCATTAATAATAAAGAAAGAGACGGATTAATTAAAATAGTTATTATTATTATTATTTCCCCCCCCCCCCGAGCAATACTAGTTTAAACGGCAGTAATAAGGCAATAATTTAAAGTTCCATCCACAAATATTTTTGTTTTAGTGCTTAAATACTGTAAGCTTGAATTCGCTGCAAAACAAATAATATTCAGCTCTTGGTTATTAACTTGCAATAATTTCTCATTTTTATATGACTTTTTTATCCATGATTTCTTGGGCCATGTGAATTTCTGATAAACATTTTGGCAACGGATGAATTTCTTTCTTCTTGCTCTATACATATTTTTCCTTATGTATTCCCAATCTTGCATATTAATTGTTTCAGAACATTTTGAAGTACTAATTTCCTCTCTAATAATTTTCGAAGGTTTTTGAAAAGGATCCTCTTCTGCTTTCCTTTTTGCCGAATTCGAAATTATTTGTCTTGCAAGATTCACTTCTTCCTGGAGATTGTGATTTAAATCAGATTTTAAGATAATCGTTGAATTTTCATTCGTATACAATTTTGCAATGCACTTTTTGTTTACACATTGCCATTTAATACCGTCATTTGTTACAGATTCTTTATAAAATTTGAAATTACAAAACAAAATTAGTGGTTTACCACGTTTGCTGTAAATTAATTCCATAATAGCATAATTTACAATCTAGCAGCATGAACACAATAAAATATAAACGCTTATAGGAATGAAATCATAAGGTAAACAAGATTTTAAAACTGTTAACTCCATTCAATTTGCTCTACAAAGTGTCGCGTGTTTCTTATAGATAAATAGCTCTTATCCCTTTGAGAAGCATGTCTTGAAAAAGAAGTGGAGGAGAAGAGATGGGGAAAGATATGTGGGAGAACTCATCGGCGCAATCGACCTGTAAGGGAAAAACCAAATTTCTCTCACCCCCTTTAAATCAGGGGAAACGACCAGGCCCCATACAGATTTCCTCAATATCAATTCATTCTTCACGAAATGTTTAGAATTTTTTCTTGTTTCTCTTTAGAACACAATTTACTTAAACTCTTATCTTTCGACTGTGCTGTCCGAAAGCTAACGGTATCTGTCTTAGCTAAGATTGACACTTCGCTTTCTTTTCTCGGGGGTAAATCAATTTCTTCCCCCTTCGTCTTTTCCTCACTTCCTAATTCTACGCTAATCCTTTCACTTTTAACCCCACTGGCCTCAACTGGCTGTTTCGTGCGATCTTCGCTTCGCCTATTCTCTTTCTCCCTTTGTTCAAATGGGCTCCAAATAACAACCTGATTTATCCGATTATGACGCAGTTTCATTTCTTCAATAATTTCGGCCGTATTATTGCCTAAGAGATAATGAGACATATTTATGCTTAAATCGACTACATCCGCCTTTGTTAAAAATCGGACTGTCTCTGCAAATTCTAGCTCTACTGTCGCTAAAGGTAAACACCGAGACTCATTTTCCAGCGCAATCTTTAACCAAATTGTTTCTCCATTTAAATTTTCATTTTTAGCGTATTTTGCTGAAACGATATCGACGCTTATACCCGTGTCATGGAGGATCATCATTTGTTCACCGTTCACGCGTGCCTTAGTCAGGTAAGGTGAAAAGGAAGGGACAAATTTTTCCGCTGTATTTAAATAACACACGCGGTCTCCTTTATTTAAATTGGGACACATCGGTCTTAGATGAGACTTTGATCCGCACTCATAACAGGCTGGCTCTTTTCTTTTCTCAAAAATTTTTTACCTTTCCCTTTCCTCATCGACACTTTTATCTTTCCAATTTTTATCAGCCTTCTTATTTCCTGTTATTTTGCTATCCCTTTTCTCCCGTTCGTTATTTCTCTGCCTGTCAAAATTTCTGTTTTCGGAATCATTAGAATTTTGTTTTCTTTTTATACTCCTTACCGCTTCATACTCATCTAATTTACTCGCAACGTATGCGGGTTCTTTTAAATTAGCCCACTGATCTATTAAATAATCCCGTGCTTCAACGGGAGCCCTCTTATTAATTTGATCTGCGATCATCAATTTTTTAGAGATTCGAAATAATTAACTTCGACTCCGCTCAAACATCCTTCAAGGTAACTTCTTAGTTCAAATACTAAATCCTTCCAAATCGAATCTGATCTGTTATTATGAGTTAAGAATTTAGTTCTGAAAACCTCAGGACTTAATTTAAATCTGTTGAGCAGTAATCTTTTTACATATTAATAACCCTCAATAGACTCCTCCGGTTCTCTTATCACAATCTCCTCTATTTCTACCGGCACTGAGGCTAATAATTGAGTCACCCACTGATCCTCATAAATGTGCAATTTCTTTGCTTGGCTTTCAAATAGGTTTTAAATATAGAAATATCCGTTTTCTCAGCATCGAACTTTTGCATCACCTGTGTTAAAGACGCTATCGGCTTAGCTTTTTCACTAACTTGTGAAGTTACACTAACCGTTTCTGCGCTTTGTTGTGATCTGAGCATTTCTAATTCGTGGAATCTTTTCCATTCTTCCTGCAATCTGCGATTTTCTTTTAACCGCCGTTGTTCCACTTCCCTATCTTCTTTCGCTAGTTCAAGTTGCGCAAGAACAGCGATTTCGTTAACATTTGGCTCGCGCGAAATTTTCTCAATAATAATTGCGATTTTATCAATATCTAATTCCTCGGCTACCGTTTTCAAGTCTGCCTTCCAATATTTCCATAACCCGGCCATTTTAAACCCTTTAAATATTAGAGTAATAGTACACAATAATTAAACAGAAATTCAAACATAATTTTCAACATTAAAATTCTAGAACATACAGGAAATAAAACATATGACAATAGACTATTTTAAGTTGTCTAACACAATTTTTCATTAAATAATAGCACAAAATTTTAATTTTGTGAGAAGGAATTTCTCTAATTTAATTCACATTTATTCTCAACGATTTTAATTCCTTAAAATTATTCTAACAAAAACTTCAAAATTTTGGCTGCAAAATTCTGAATAAATAGAAAAAATATAAACATTAAATTGCATTAATATGCAATAATTTTAGTTTTCAAAACTTCAACATCATTTTCTCTTTCACATAAAATTGATAATGAATAAGTATTATTTCACTCACTTAATCTAAACAATTAAGAATATATTGTTATATTTTTTCTAAATAATTAGCCTACTGCTAATAATAGACAAAAACTTAAAAAATAAAATAAAATAAAACGATTTGCTAGAGTAAAAAAAATCTAAATTTGCAATATCATATTAACCTTAAGATAAATAATGATTTTCTCAGAATTTAAAAGACATATGCAATTTAGTTTGCCTCTAGAATGGCCCAAATCAAATACTGAAAGAGTTTACCTTGTTCTTTCTCTCTTTGGATCTTTATCTCTTCTTTTTAAAAAGCAGGGGGAGGAGAGCTTGTCGTACACCGAGTCTCACTCCGTTCCTTTGTCACGTTGGGAATCTTTATCACAACTCTTTATTACGGAAGAATTCATAGGAGATGTCACTGGAATCACTTCACCTTTCTTTACTGTTATCCCACCGTTGCCACCAGTTAAGCTGTAACGTATCCATCAGGAAATGAAGATGAGGTAGCATCTAATTTAGTATATTACTGCCTTAAATACAATTCTTTATTTTAAAATACAATTAATCGTAATCTAGGATAAATGGGATCCACAGTTAAGATGGTGAAAAATTTCGAAAACCAGTGAAAAGTTCTGATCTAGTTAGATATTATGTAAAAATAAATGTTAGAGTCTGCTGTTACAAGGCAAAGTTCTTATCTCAAAAGAAGAGAAGATTTGGGCCTCAGCTCGCACACACAATTCCTTCTCTGTCTTGTCTTCTCCTTCACAAGAAGACTCGATTTTGGAGGGGCGGGGGGAGAAATTGTCCCTTCAATCTCCAATGGTCTTTGAAGGTGGAGATCCGTTGATCTCTCATTTGTTAAGTTGTAGACGCCACGGTGGTGAAGTCCATCCCATGGATTTATCTTTCAACATTTCTCAGGATTTTGCAACACTTGTCAAGGCGTTACAGGGCGGCTTTTCTTTTGTTAAAAAATGTCAAAATCGCTGACTTTCACTCTACTCTGTTTGTTCGAATCATCACGGCTTGAAACATTACAAAAAAAGAAAAAAAATGAATTGCTTGAAAAGAAAACTTAAATTTTTATCTGATATGTATTTTTATTTGTGAATAGCCCCTTATCGAAAATACTTTTTTAGAAAACAGATGAAAGACAGCTCATTTAATCACCGATATCTCTATGAATTGTTGTGATATTCAGCTGGATTTTTTTATAAGGTGCTCTATACATTTGAGTATTAAACTATGTCAAAGTTCTTTTTGCTACAGTCCGCGCATGTGCAGTAAAAAATTATATACTACAACTGTCTCTATCTCTTTGAATATTAAATATATTTGTTTAAAACTATAGTATAATGATTTAGGCATATTTTGTCATGTTTTCTAGAAGTTTCATGAAATTTGAAGAAAAACTTTGGAGTTATAAAGTAAAAACTTGCGAAAAATTTTTGCATTTTTTAATAAATTATTAATAATTCCTTAAATATTCAAGAAACCTCACGAAACTTTACACACTTATCAAATATAACATTTATAACCATATCAAAAATTTACAGATTGATCGATGCTTTTTCATATACTGGGTTATCACTAATGCTTTTAATTTTATTGGATTAGTTGTTCATCCCCTAAGGGCCTCCGTGACAAAATCTTTCGATCATAATATATGAAATTCATATATATATATATATTTAATGACAATCAAGAATTTATTAAATTCAAAATACATTCAAAATTTATGCGCAATTTCAGCAGTCTTAATTCTAAATGTAAATATAATAATTAACGAAATCGTACATTGGTGCTCAAGGGTGAAAAAGGTCTCCCTTGATGAATTTTTTTCACCTTTCTGAACTTCTACTTGATAAATATTCATTCTTATTGGTCTATGTGGTTTCAGAGATATTGCAACTGTTGCTTGGCTTTTACTAAGTATAATAATTAATTATTATATATACATATTTATATGCACAGCAGTTCTATTTTATTTAGTTTAAAATAAACCAATTAACTCCTATTCATTAGATTGTTGCTAGTTTTTTGTAAGCAGAATAAAAAATAAAAAATAATCGGCTGTAGGATATGTGTTGTATTTAATATTTTTGTTACGTCATTTTTGAAATTTCAACTCTAAAATATCACGGGCACAATAAATAAATAGAAAAAAAAAATCATGGGCATCGAAAAAATATCTAAAATATCATAGGCATAGAAACATCACTTCGTGATTGTAAAAACAGCGTTGAGGGAGGGGTGAATATGCATTAAAAATTTCATTTGCAAATGCCATCCAAAAAACATTTTCAACCCATAGCTTTACTTTTTCTGTTTTTGTCTATAATTTTATTATAGTTTCATTAAAAAAAATATAGAAATTATTGCTTTTTGAAGAGACAAAATATATTAGGATGACCAAATAATCTATTAAAAGAAAATCGTTAATATTCAGCAAAACTCATCCTGCAGGAGTAATTTACCTGATGCTTTAGTATTTTCTGATGAGGATGATGTCTCTTCGCTGACTGACTCCGAAATAGCAGGAGTTCTTGTTGTTTGTAGCTTCTGCTCAATTTTTCCTAGCATATCACCACATACTTCAAGACTTGGAGCAACAATGAAATCAATAAAACCTATATAAACAGCATTTTTATAACTTTAATTCTCCATATGAGTTCTTTTATAAAATTTTTAATTCTGTACAATTAATAAACACAATGATAGCTACAAATAACATTAATACACTTATTTCATTCTCAAATTTGCATACTAAATAATAAGATTTGTACTTATATATATAATACATAAGGAATTAGATAAAATTTATAATTGTGTATTATTGTATAAAATTATAAAAACTTGCTTTTATTATCAACAATATCTCATAAAAACTATCGTAAAACATTAAAAATACAAAAAATATGGATAAAAATATTAAAAATGTATTTTGCATTAAGAGCGTAAAATTTAATATAAATATAACTCATAAATTTCTATTAGTTGATTCTTCAGCGTTGCTATACGGAGGAAAAAATGACTCTAGAATTAAAACACGATGGGAAATTTGGATGTTTTACAGTGATTAAATTATTAGATTTATTTATTTATTTATTATTATTATTATTTTCTTTGACATTTTTTCTATCTTCTAAAAAAAAAAAAAAAAAAAAAAAAAGCTGAACGGAATGGGTTTTAACTTGAGACATGCAAAGAACATTTATAAATTCACATTTTCCACTATCGATTTAGTCATGAGTGCAATAAGAGACCAATTACAAATTGAAGAAAAACACAAATACCATGGATCATACTGTATCATGAAAAGCTACAAATGATTTGGAACTTTAACACATTGTTGTATTATTTACTATGTACAATATTTGTTTTTGTTTGAGGGAATTGCATAATTATTTAGGTAGATATATATATTTTTTTTCAATATCTATTTTTTTGGCAAGTTTTTTGCTTATAACAAGTATACATTTCCAAAAAATTTTACAAAACTTGCAGAAAAATTAACAAAACATCAGAGAAACATTATTCTGAAACATTAAATTCACACGTGCAATATTTGCAGAGATATGAGCATTTTTGATAAATATTTTTTTACTGCGAATACACAAAAGATAGAAGTGTTTTAATACACAGGTCGAAAACTAAATACTAGGCGACTTATGTCAAAGGTTCGTTTGAATAGAGTACAAAATAAAGAAATTGTCAGCAAAAGAACGAGCTAGATTTTAAATATTTTCCAGAGTTGAGATTTCATGAAGGGTTTCTCACATAATACACATTTAATTTGTCTATCCAATTGCTTCACCCACTTTGCAAAACTTCTTTTTTGTGAAACAAAAATCGTATGGACTTGTAACTGTAACAAATTTTTATTTCTTTATTAAGATTTGTGATATGTAGACAATAAGACTTCTTCACACACCATAAATTTTAATCCAGCACAACCGGTTTCGAAAGGACGTAGCCTTCCTTCATCAGGTGCAAAAAAACACGTGCTACTGCCTTGGAGGCAAAAGCAAGACTGAAAGCAGGGCAAAATCCAGAGGGAGAGGAGCAACACAAACAACCAATAGGAAGCATCATGCAGGACCAATCAGAGAGGAACACACATGCACACACAAAAACAAAAGGAGGGAGGGAAGGAAAAAATAATTAATTTTGTTTATATTTATTTATATATTTTATTTTTTTTTTATATTTTTTAAAATGATTTATTTATTTATTTTTTAAATTAATATTATACTAATAAGTAAATTTAATAAAATTAATTTATTTATTATTATTATTATTATTTTATTTATTTATTTAGAATTATTAAGTTATAAACCTAATGGAGGAAATTATTTAATTGAATTAAACAAATTTTTCCAGGCTGTAGACAGCAAAGTGGAATCACATTTTTCATTGACAATTTTATCACGATTAAGATAAATAGCTAAATTTTCCAAAAAATCCAGTTCAGAAATGCGTTTGGCATGAAAGATAATTTTGGCACTCTTAAAATTAAAACTATGATCAAATTCCCAACTGTGCTTCGCAATAGAAGATTTAGAAATTTCTTGATTAACAACACACCGAGAATGTTCACGTAAACGGCATTCAAGATTTCTTTTTGTTTGACCAATATAAGATAAATCGCAATGATTACAAGGGACATTATAGATACCCCACTTATGAAGCTCGGGAACAGGGGATTTAGTTGAAGGGAATTGGAATTTATTGACAGGTTTAAAAATAACGCGAAAATTGAAACGCTTCAAAACTTTGGCTAATTTAAAACATAAGGGGGGATAAAAAGGCAAGACAACAAGATTATCAGGTTTAATTTTATCATCAATGGAAAGAGTAGGATTATAAGTTGGACTACTGAACTTTTTGATAGCTTTATCAATTATACAGGGCCTGAAACCCCTTTTAATAGCAACGGACTTTAAATAATTGAGTTCTTCTGTAAGAGAAGAAGTATCAGAACAAATTTTAAGGGCACGATACACGTAAGTGTAAAAGGTGCCAATTTTTTGTTTAGCCGGATGATTAGAGAGAGCATGGGGAGGGTTAGAAACGGAGAAAGGTTTCCTGTACACAGAGGTTTTAAAAGAGGAATCGCACCTAGTAACTAAAACATCAAGAAAGGGAAGTTGATTACAATTTTCTAACTCAAAGGTAAACTGAATATGGGGATCAATAGCATTAGCAATATTAAGAACGGCAGAAACATCAAACGGATTTTCAACAAGAATGAAAGTGTCGTCTACGTAACGTAACCAGCATTTTAAATTTAACATCTTTAATATTTTTTTCTCAAAATAATGCATATAGATATCGGCAAGAATAGGAGATAAAGGATTACCCATACTTAAACCATCACACCGTTTATAAAATTTGTTATTAAATTCAAAAGTAGTTTGGGAAACACAGAGTTTAGTTAGATTAACAAATTCTTTGATTTCAATGTCAGAATAATGAAATTCGCGTAGCCTTTTTTCGAAACAATTAAGCGCACCTTCAGAGGGGACATTAGTAAATAAAGACTTCACATCAAGAGATAACATAGAGCAATTTACAGGATTCAGATTATTTAACTTCTTAACAAAATCATAGGAGTTTTTTATAGTATGACTATTAACGCTGCATAAAGGAGAAAAAATAGAAGCTAAAAATTTAGAGAGGGGATAAGTAGCAGTACCAATATTCGAAACAATAGGTCTGAGGGGAACATTATTTTTATGAACCTTAGGTAAAGCATAAAAACGAGCACAAATTGCTGAAGAAGGAGAAACCGAGAATTTGGTATTGTCATGAAGAACAATGGAATTTTTAACAGCTTTTTGAACAGAGCTTAGAAGAGATTTAGTTTGGTCATTTTTAATTTCAGTATAAGGTCCTTCAGATAAAAGAGAATTAACTTTATCAACATAATCAGTTTTGTTCATGAGAACAATCTGACCACCTTTATCTGTTTTAGTAATGACAATATTTTGATTAGATTTAAGTTCCTTAAGAGCAACACTCTCAGATTTAGAAAGATTAGATTTATAATTGGAATTATTGGAAGAAATGCAATCAGCAAGAATATGGCGCAGAGATTCTTTTTGAGAGGTAGATATTTTACTATATTTTAAAGAAGCCTCAATGGGAGCAATTAATTTAGAAATTGAAGGTTTACAAGATTGGGAAAAATTCAAACCGAGTTCTAACACTTTATTTTGTTGGGCAGTTAAGTTATGTGAAGACAGATTAACTATGTAATTTTCTTGAGGAACATTGTTAATTTCACGAGAGGTTTTTTGGTTTTTATACAAAACAGAAAACTTAGAATCTAAATTACGTTGATGAGCAGAATTACGTGAATGTAAGGATAAATAATTATCATTTTCCGAAACAGCAAAATCATTGAAGTTTTTACCAAGGAAGAGATGAAGCTCATAAAGTTCTTCCTCAATTTTGGCGATACGTTGACGAAAATCTTGAATACAAGCATTTAAAAGAATAAATTTGGAGCGAAATAAGGCTTTAGAAACTCTACCAGTTACAGGAACAGAACACTGCAATTTAATAAAATTAGGAATAACTTTGTTATATTTACATTTTTGAAGAAATCTCAGATGGTTAAGAAATTTTACACGTTTACGTCTAAGTTTACAAAATCTGTTGAAATGGGAGTTAAACATGGCATTGATCCCCATATTCAGTTTACCTTTGAGTTAGAAAATTGTAATCAACTTCCCTTTCTTGATGTTTTAGTTACTAGGTGTGATTCCTCTTTTAAAACCTCTGTGTACAGGAAACCTTTCTCCGTTTCTAACCCTCCCCATGCTCTCTCTAATCATCCGGCTAAACAAAGAATTGGCACCTTTTACACTTACGTGTATCGTGCCCTTAAAATTTGTTCTGATACTTCTTCTCTTAAAGAAGAACTCAATTATTTAAAGTCCGTTGCTATTAAAAGGGGTTTCAGACCCTCTATAATTGATAAAGCTATCAAAAAGTTCAGTAGGCCAACTTATAATTCTACTCTTTCCATTGATGATAAAATTAAACCTGATAATCTTGTTGTCTTGCCTTTTTATCCCCCCTTATGTTTTAAATTAGCCAAAGTTTTGAAGCGTTTCAATTTTCGCGTTATTTTTAAACCTGTCAATAAATTCCAATTCCCTTCAACTAAATCCCCTGTTCCCGAGCTTCATAAGTGGGGTATTTATAATGTCCCTTGTAATCATTGCGATTTATCTTATATTGGTCAAACAAAAAGAAATCTTGAATGCCGTTTACGTGAACATTCTCGGTATGTTGTTAATCAAGAAATTTCTAAATCTTCTATTGCGAAGCACAGTTGGGAATTTGATCATAGTTTTAATTTTAAGAGTGCCAAAATTATCTTTCATGCCAAACGCATTTCTGAACTGGATTTTTTGGAAAATTTAGCTATTTATCTTAATCGTGATAAAATTGTCAATGAAAAATGTGATTCCACTTTGCTGTCTACAGCCTGGAAAAATTTGTTTAATTCAATTAAATAATTTCCTCCATTAGGTTTATAACTTAATAATTCTAAATAAATAAATAAAATAATAATAATAATAATAATAAATTAATTAATTTTATTAAATTTACTTATTAGTATAATATTAATTTAAAAAAAAATAAATAAATCATTTTAAAAAATATAAAAAATAAAATAAAATATATAAATAAATATAAACAAAATTAATTGTTTTTTCCTTCCCTCCCTCCTTTTGTTTTTGTGTGTGCATGTGTGTTCCTCTCTGATTGGTCCTGCATGATGCTTCCTATTGGTCGTTTGTGTTGCTCCTCCCCCTCTGGATTTTGCCCTGCTTTCAGTCTTGCTTTTGCCTCCAAGGCAGTAGCACGTGCTTTTTTGCACCTGATGAAGGAAGGCTACGTCCTTTCGAAACCGGTTGTGCTGGACTAAAATTTATGGTGTGTGAAGAAGTCTTATTGTCTACATATCTATTGTACACCAGTTTTGCATTTAGTTTTGGTAAGATTTGTGAGTTCATATTTTTGTTGATCGAATATATCTTTAAATTTTTTTTAAACAATATTATAAACTAATATGTATTTCTGAAGTAGGATTATGAATACCTACTGGATTTTATGAAATGTCTGCATCATATCCAAAATTATAGAACAAAAATTTATTTAACTCCTACTGTTATTTGAAAAGAATCAATTGAAACTAAAGGTGTTGAATTATTTATTTCACAAGAAATTTCATTAAAGCAAACATTTTCAAACACAATATTTTTAGAATAAATAACTAGACTTGACGCAGAACAGAAATATCAATATTTATAGAATATTAAAGACGCTAATGTAAAAAACTGTTAAGTTCAGACATCAGTTTCGATAGCGTAAAGCGTACCGTCATCATTACAAAATGACTAAGTAGATTAATGCTCATATATACTCTATAACAAAAAAATTGACGCAACAAGAAGAAGTTATCCAAATGAGACGAAAATTAATAGATGTGACGCACATGCGAAGAAAAACAATTGATTATAGTTTCAGAAAATTTGGATGGTTTAATTAAGAGAAACGGCCTCACAAATGTCAACAAGTCAATAACGCATTGGTCCACTTTCGACCCTTATGTAAGCAGTTATTCGGCTTGGCATTAATTAAATAGTTGGCAGATATGCTCCTGCGAGATATCATGCCGAATTCCGTCCGATTGGTGCGTTAGATTGGCAAAATCCCGAGCTAGTTGTACGACTCTTTTCATGATGCTCAAACGTACTCACCCAAGTAGCACGGGAACGTTCTGTGAACGTCTAATAACGGTTACAATCGTTCAAACACGGTGTTTCGTGTCAAAAGAACGTTCTATTAGACGTTCAGAAATAGTAATATTTAGAACGTTTTGAAAAGGTTTGCTTTGTACCATCTATAAAACGTATAATTCTAGTTCTAAGAAAAACGTTCTAGTGTATCACCGTCGTAACACGTTCTGTCTCAGTGTGGTTGTAACGAATAAGACAAAATGTCTTTTTCTCTGTTTATGTTGCCTTATTTTTAGTTTTACGTCTTGTTAACATGTTATTAAAGAATGGTAATAGTGATGAGGTAACAGGGAAAAAAAAATAAATAAAGTTTAAGTATCTGTATTTATAATTTTATTTTTTGAATTTAATAAAACATATTACTCCGGACTTTTTTTTTTTTTTTTTTTTTTCAGATATTCAATCTTATATGTTTCATAAAATTTTAGCAGAGGTATATTAATTTAACGTAATAGTATTTCTACTTTCTTGTGAGAAAAATGCATTTTATAATTGAAAATTTCTGACTTCTGGTTTTCCAGCAGTTTATACAATTGAGATATCCAAGATACAATTCGACCATTTTCAGAAAATTTCAATCTGCGCGTCCGTCTTTTTGTGTGTGTATTGTAAAAATTCTGTGGACTCTGTATCTCACAAACCAATGAACGGAATTTCGCAAAATTTGATATTTAGTTAGATCTTGACCTAAATTGTTGATGATTTTTCTTTGAATGTATCGAATGAAAGGTGGTGGTGCTATTTTGTAAATCGGGGAAGTTATATCTCAGATTCTACAGTGTATAAATGCACCAAATTAACATGTAAGCAAGATATTATGTAAAATTACGCTGATCTAATTTAGAAGCGTATATTGGCCAGCTGGTGGCGCTGCTGTTCTGCAATTAATACCGCTAACATAAAGCAATTTTTCAGATTTTGTGATATAAATTATTATAAATGCAGTAATACTTATAAATGCACTTGATTATAAATACACACACTTGATATGGAATATTGATATCATATAAAACTCTGCTGATTCCATTTGGGTGCATATCGATCGACAGGTGTCGCTGGTACGTTGCAATTTAATTTCGTTAACGGAAATGCAATAGCATACTTTCTATTGCTTATAAATGCTCTAAACAAAAAATAGTATAAAAATGTGATATTGAAATTATGTAATATATATATATATATATATATATATATATATATGTGTGTGTGTGTGTGTGTGTGTGTGTAATAGCAATAGCCAACTAGAAAAAAAAATCTAGTGGTGATTTTTGTAGGTCTTCGCTTTTTCCTGTGGGTTAAAATTTCAACATGTTTGTTTTACAAAGAAAGTCATCCATACCTTTAAAACGAATGCTTGAACCCTAAAAAACTGTGACAATTTAAAACAATATTATCAATTTTTTACATTTTTTATTTATAAAACACATTTCCTAAAATATCTTCTGTATACCATATAATTTTTTTTTTTTTTTAATGCTTAATGTTTTACTTCTTTCAGATGAAAATCGTCTGTATTCATCATAGAAAATAATTTTAATAAATATCATGTACTTGTACAGAAAAGCATAAAAGAAAGATTTGTAATGGCCGCAATATACTAGTTTATAAAAATATTTAAGTTTTAAATAGTATAAAAATTCCGAATCAAAAGCGGATGTTAATGTTTGAACTGCATTTCGCCTAATCAGCAATTATCCCGACACGTGTGCTGCGGCCATCTGCTCTGCTAAACTACGCAGGAAGCAGGAATGTATATCATTTTGGCATATTTATTGCGATTTGGCAAAATAAAACGTGTAGAATATGCTATGATTAATATTAATGATTGTTTTAAAGGGTCTCGCAAATATTTTTCGAAAAAATTTGATATATAATTCGAAATTGCTCCTTGTAAATATTCAATAGTATAAAATTTTTTTCTTTCTATACTTTTTTGTTACACAGCATACAATGTGCACAACATTTTTATACGATATAAGAGCTATTTAAAAAAAAAAAAACCTATTTTAAACTTTTATTTTCCATATAAAGCTCTAAAGATAGATTTCGGGAGATTTCTTCTTCTTCATTTGAAATCAAGCATATTTTAAGGCATTATCTCTAGGGTTTATCACTAAATTAACAATATAGTGAAGTAGAGATGGAAAATTTTTTATAAACTATGAGGTCCGAATTATTTTTCTCTTTTGTTAATTATGAAATTTATTACTAAAAAATAAATAATTTCTGTATTATACTCGTATCAATAAAAATATAACTATTTTTTCGTTGAGTGACACAGATATAATACAAAATTAGTTACGCTCGGACCATCATAAAACTTTCCTTTATATCATTCTATATGAACAGCGTTACCTAAGATTAGCATATACAGAATTTTAATCAATTTACTTTCATATAATAAACTTTTTATTTGTAATTTCGTGTAATTTTCAGCAATTGATGCTGAAGTGTAGACATCTAGAAATCGTACAAAGTAATAGCAGCACAACTTGTTTGCCAATTTATATCCGCATTTAATCAGAATAAATTTTAATAATATATTTTTCACATACCAAGTTTGGTGTATTTAAATGACAGAAATTGAAATAAGATTTTAACTAAACGGGTAAAACTTCAACGTAGTAGCGCTACCTAAAATAGACGATATGGAAAATTAATTTATTTAACTTTACAATAGCCATCTCACAAACGAAATGTGATGACTTTAAATATCATAGAAACTGATATATTGCTTCCCGTTAACAAGATTAAATTGCAGCATAGCTGAGGCACCTGTCGACCGATATGCACCCAAATTGAATCAGCAGAGATTTACATAATGCTGATCTCATATATAACTTTAGTGCATTTATGTATCATACAAGCTGTGATACAACCTTTCCTTAAATGGGATCACATTATATCAGCGCCACATGATGGACGATAATATCTTAAAAGCTAGTAAGCACTAATTCCAGGTCCATTCAAATGTTATGTTACTTTGCGTTAATTGCTTTGTGAGAAACCGCGTCCACATTTATTTTTATTTATTTATTTATTAACAAACTCACAGTCATTTTCAAATGATAAAAAAGCCAAATCATACTCAGAAGTCACAAAACATGTATATTTATCGAAAACCGGAAGTTGAACATTTTCACAAATCTAGTGCTTTTTTCTTATGTAAGTAACAAACATAATAATAATAAACAGTGATGATACGTTGTAAATGATCTTTATGATATTGTAAATTTAAAAGCTGAAACAATAAAAAAAAGTAGCTAAAAATTTTGTTTTCCTTATTTATTTATTACTTTCTTCTATAATAAAAAGAAGAAAGATTTGATTCGTAAATATTTTTGACTTTCGCGTTTCGATAGATTTTTCCCTTTTTAAGATGTTCTAATAAAAAACTGATATTTCTTAGAAAATGCCTGTTTGTCTGTGTGTATGAATATGTGTGATAAGAATTTTGTGTCAACTCTAGGTCAAAAACTAATGAACAGAATTTCCTGAAAACTTATATTTAGCTCCATCTTGATATCAGTTAGTGATTATTCTTTTTTTTTTTTTTTTTTTTTTTACACATATAACGCTCAACAAGTCGCGCTATCATTTATTTTTTCAAAATTTTAATATTACAACAGAGGAGAAAATTTCTTATAAATGCACACAATAGGGATTTCTTTAGCTGAACATTGTGAAACTGATTTTTTTTTAAATATTAACGGTGAACATGAAGGCTTTTAACAATCCTTCTCCACTCCTCGGGTGTGTAAATTTTTATAATATTTTTTCAAAATTACTCGTTGACATCTTTTAAAACGAACGGTTGAATCACTTATCTGTGATAATGTAAAAGAAAGTTATCGATATTTTTTTTTATATATAAAAAAAAAAAGTTTATTATTATTATTATTTATTTATTTATTTATTTTATTTTATTTTGTTTTTCAATTTTACTATGTAAAATGTGTGATTTGATCTAAACTATGTGAATTGTATTAGAAAATAAAGAAAAGAATTGTGTGATAGTCACAAGACACGAGTTTAACATTTCCTGTAATTTATTGTAATTGATTCATATAAGCAGGTATGCGATTATTTTAGTTACGATAAAATTTTTATATTTTACTTCATAATAAACGTCAATAATTTTGTAAAATATTATTAAATAGATACGCAATAACACGAAATATTAAAAAAAAAAAAAAATCTGAATAAAAATCTTGAGTTTTGTATTTCTCATAAAAATAATAAATATAAATAATAAATAAATTCCTTTTCAATTAATAATATAAAAGTGACATACATTTTGCTGAATCTTGAATCTTAAAAAAAAAAAAAAAAAAAAAAAAAAAAACGAAAAAATTCGCCAAACTGTGAAATTTTTATTGGGTTTGCCAGTTATGACTACGGAAGCACGAAAACGGACTCCAAGGTCCAAGATAGATAACGGTAACTTTTTCTGCCATCATTTTCATTGCGTTTGGTTTAAGATTTCTTCCTGACATTTGGATACATTATTACAGATAAGTTTATTCTACACAATTTTCATATGTCTTGTCTAGGATTTGCATAGTTTTGCCGAAATCTGCATTAAAATTTAATAAAATTAAATAAATTAAAGTTTTCAAAAACCATAATAAATAAATAAATAAATAAATAAAGAGTAATAATAATAATAATTTGAAAACTTTAATTTTTTAAATTTTTCATGCTAAATACCTTTTAATTATTTATTATTATTACTATTTTTTTCCCCATTCGATTTTGTATTATTACAATTTAATGTTAGATATATTTAAGTATACTTGTTTAGATTTTATTGTTACACTGTAGTATTGTAAAATTAAGGGAAAAAATAGTTAGCAGCCGGCTCTCTAAAAATTTTAAAAAATATTTTAAATTTTAAAATTTATTTATTTTATATTTAAAAGATTTTCAAGAAATTTTATCATATTTTATATTGTTATATTTCAATGCATGTGTAAGTAAAATTCATAAGCTTTAAATCAATACTTTAAAATTAAAACTTCACAAAATCGATTAAAAAAAAAAAAAAAAAATAAATAGATTAATTAAATAATTTTTCTTTTAAATACTTCTCTTAAATATTTTTATTTTCTCCCATCATTTGTACATTATTACTCTTTATCAATAGAATATATAACATATCTAGGTATTCATTTGTGAATTCATTGATAAGTTAAAGTTTTAAAAATAGTTCTATGTTTGAATGCCAAAAGTTTGCAATAAGTTTCAGTATTTAAACATACATATGTATATAAATATAAATATATATATATATATATATATATATATATATATATATATATTCTAACTTAACAAGAAATTCACAAACTAATTACCCAAATATGGTTAAGTTCTATTGTTAAAATATAATAATGTAAAATCAAAGGGAAAAATAATAATTAGTCAGTAAGGAGCATCTTAAAATTTTTCTGTTTTCTTTGATTATAGTTTTCAAAAAAAAAAAAAAAAAAAAAAAAAATTGAAAATACTGTATGTTATTATATTTGAAGACGTGTATGTAAAATTTTATAACACAAAGGCATTTATGCACACGTACATACAAATAAATCACAAAATCCAAAAGGAAGAAAAATAAAAGAAAGAAAGAAAGAAAAAACATAGACAAACAATATGAAGGTGATTCTTAATACTTCTAAATGTTTTAAATTTTGAAGTTTATTTATTTATTTTTATTTAATTATTTATTTTATTTTATTAATATTATTTTAAGCAATTGTTTCGGGTACTGAAAAGACACAACCCTTCATCAACCGAACAAAGTAGGCACGAGTGCTGCAAAAAAAAAAAAAAAAAAACTGCAACGTAGCTCTTGCATTTGCAGCATCCGTGCCTACTATGTTCGTCTGACGAAGGGTCGTGTCTTCTTTCGACCCGGAACAAATGTTGCGAGTTCTTCCATTTTATTATAAATGAAACACATCTTTAGCACGTTCAAAAATTGTTTGCATAACGTTGTGAGAACGTGTGTATAGAACGTTTACAGAACGTTCCTACACTATTTTAGAACGTTTACAGTACGTTTTCTAGAACGTTCTGAAAATGTGTATAACGTTTTGAAAACGTTCTAAACACGTTTAGAACGTTCTGAGACCGTATACATAGAACGTTCACAGAACGCTTCTATAACACCGATGGTGATAGTTACACGTTCATTGAACGTTGTCTGAACCGTACTATTGTACCTCTTTAAGATGGACAAATAGAAGTCTATAACACGTTTAAAGTGAACGTTCTTAGAACGTGTTTTCAGAACAATTTTTGAACGTTCAGAGAACGTTTCGGTGCTGCTTGGGCAGAAGGAGAGTGATCCGGCGAATTTACTGGCCAAGATAATGTTAGTCAAGCAGGAAATCAAGCAGTAGAAAATATCTCTGTGCTCGGGCGAGCATTATCATGCTGAAATATACGGTCAGAACTGCGTCATATGAAGGGAAACACAACGGGACGTATAATGTCGTCTACGCACCGTTGTGCTGTAAAGATGCCACGGATGACAACCAAAGGGGTCCTACTATGAAATAAAATGACATTCCAGACAATCACTCGTGGTTGTCGGGCTGTATAGCAGGCGACAGTCGGGTTGGAATCCACCCTTTTTTCGGGGCGTCCCCAGACGCGTCTTCGCTGGTCATCGGAGCTCAAATGAGAGTGGGACTAATCACTGAAGACAATTCTACTGCATTCAGTGACAATTCCGATCCCGGTATCACTGCAAACGTGCTTGTCGGTATACAAAGTTTAATAGCAGTCCGCATAAGGGGCTACGTGAGCTCAATCCCATTTCTCCGAGCCGCCTATTAATGGTCTTTGAAGTCACTGAAGTACCGTTTTCACGTAGGATCGATGATAATGATGAATTTGGGCCTTTGAGTACCGCTCTGACGATTGATTGGTTCTCACATTCTGTCCGCTCTCTAGGCCGACCGCTTCCTTCCTGACGCTGTGTTCGGCCATGGTTCATCCATTCAGCCAATATTATCTAATAGTAGCATCGCTCCTATCCAATTGTCAAAAATTCGTAGATTAAACCAACTGGCTTCTTCGAGTCCAACTACACACCTCTCTCAAATGCTGTCATCTGCGCATATTGTTTGCGCACCTGTATGCAAGGCATAGTTACTATCTATCTGAGTAGACGAAATGAAATTCTCGAAGAATTTATGACCTGGAATCAAAATTTCTCATTTTTAATATCCAGTTTGCATTACTCCTTTTTGGTGCGTCGCTTTTTTTTGTTATAGAGTGTATATAGGTAGAGAAGCAGAGTATGGAGTCAGAGTGGTAACTAGTAGGAATTTAAGAAACTGGAGCTGCAATCCAACAGGAATATGGGATGTAGAAAGCTAAGTAAAATCTAAGAATATGTGGAATTTATGAAAATTTTCCAATAATCCGAGAGAGGGGGAAAAGTACAATCACAATTAATGATATTTTTCTGATTTTTATAGATATGGAAAGCTTCTAGAAAATCAAGTTCATGTAAGTGTATAAGTTGAGAGATGGATTCAGCTGAATTAAAGTTGAAATTCTGGTTATTTTCCATCAATACTTAGCAATTGCAGAATTTTCAGTATCTTGTTTCTGAATGTAATTCATGTGTTCGTTAAAGCGAAACTTGAGTTTACGCTTTGTTTGACCAATATATGATTGTCCACATTACCAAGGAATACTATATATACCCCAAGAGTTATATGCATCGATAGGGTATTTTAATCTAGAAAAGGCTAATTTATTTATGGATGAGAAAATTAGTTTAAAGTTATATTGTTTAAGAATTTTAGCTATGGTAAAAACAAGATTTAGGGGAAAAAGGCAAAGCAATACTGCTGTTGGAAGAGGACTTAGACATAGAAATACGAGAAATATGGGGATTTTGTAATTTTAAACAAGCTTTATTAATAATGGAAGAGTTGTAACCTCTATCAATAGCAACCCCTTTAAGATATTTGATTTTAGAATGTAGGGATTCAGGATCTTAACAAATATTAAGACCACGACTGATAAAAGTTAAAAAGCGGCCATTTTCTGTGTAGGTGAATGATATGAACGAGCAGGGGGAGGTAATGAAACAGCAAAATTTTTACGATAAACGGTAGGGCAAAAAACTTTTCAGTTCAGGAGACCAATGTATCAAGTAAAGGGTGTGAACCATTATTTTCAATTTCGTATGTAAATTGGATGTTATTGTCAAGTGAATTTATGATCTATAATACGTTATCAATATTGTGCCGAGAATTATCGATCAGAGTGAAAGTAGCATCAACATAACCGGTCCAAAATGGAAAAGAGAATTTTTAAATAATGCATGTAAATATCAACGAGAAATGGTGAAAGAGGAGAGCCCATGGCTAAACCTTCAGTGTTTTGGTAAAATTTGCTTTCAAATGTAAAATTTGTTTGAGATAAACAAATGCAGGTAGGAAAAATTAATTCTTGTATTTCAAAGCTTTTGTAATGGAAATCTTTTAATCTTTTTTGTAGACTAGAGAGGACGCCACTAATCTGGACATTAGTGAAAAGTGATTTCAAATCAAAATAAACCATAGTGAGGTTTGTGTCCTGGAAATTACGAATAATTTTGGCAAAGTTGGTGGAGTTTTTCACAATGTGAGTGTTGGCAGAAAGTAGAGGGTAAAAAATACTTGTAAGAAATTTAGCTTAACGGTAAGAATCAGCACCGGTATTAGAAATAATGGGATGAAAGGGAATATTGGGTTCATGAGCTTTAGGGAAGACATAAAATCTAGCACAATTGGATATAGACAGAGAAGCTTTGGTGGAATCCAACAGCAAAGGGCAAGACTTGACAGGTGATTTAATTTTATTTAATTCTTGTATAGGTGGGTTGCGAGGAAGACGAGTATATGGGCCATCATTAATTAAGTTGGTGATACTTTCAACGTAATGAGTTTTATCCAGAATGACAATTTGTCCTCCCTTATTAGATTTCGTAACGATAATATTGTCATTAGATTTTAGATCTTTCCAGGCACTTTCTTTGGCAGGACTGATGTTGGATTTTAAGTTTTTGGAATTAAAATGAGCGTTGGAAAGGATAAGATAACGATGGTATTCTTTATGAGATTCTGTAAGGCGAGAGTTTCTGAAAGCTTTTTCAATAAGAGCTATTAAATGGGGAAAAGAAGTAGGCTTAGAGATCGAAAATAGTTTTTGCCAATATCGAAAAAGATTTATTTGGTCTTCATTTAAAGTTAGCTTCCTACCTTCCCAATTTCACGACTGTTGATTTTAATTCGTGGAATCACGCTGAAAACCTCTCAATACTCTCTCTCATTCAAAAACTCTGCAATATAAACTTGATACATTTTTAAATTCGCAGAAACCATTTGATTTTAAGGACCTCCCTACTGTTAACCAAAATGCAATCGTTAACCTTTTCAGCGTAAAAATTTCTAAAATTCAGTACTCTGTTCTTGAATTCTAATTTTTCGATCTCCAAACTTACTTCTTTTCCCCATTTAATAGCTCCTATTGAAAAAGCTTTCAGAAACTCTCGCCTTACAAAATCTCAGAAAGAAAATTTTCGTCATCTTATCCTTTCAATGCTAATTTTAATTCCAATAACTTCAAATCTAACCTCAGTCCTGCCAGAAAAAGTGCCTGGAAAGATCTAAAACCTAATGTCAATATAACCGTTTCAAAAACTGATAAGGGAGGACAAATTGTCATTCCAAATAAAACTCATTATGATGAAAGTGTCGCCAACTTAATCACAGATGGCCCATATACTCGTCTTTCTCGCGACCCATCTGCACAAGAATTAAATAAAATTAAATCATCTATCAAGTCTTGCCCTTTGCTGTTGAATTTCATCAAAGCTTCTCTTCTACAATCTAAATCCAATTGGGCTATATTTTATGCTCTCACTGTTCATGAACCCAATATCCCATTTTGTCCTATTGTTTCTAATTCCGGTGCTGCTTCTTACCGTTGAGCTAAATTTCTTACAAGTATATTTCACCCTCTACTTTCTGCCAATACCCACACTGTGAAAAACTCTACCAACTTTGCCAAAATTATTCATAATTTCCAGGCCACAAACCTCACTTTGGTTTCTTTTAAAGTGAAATCACTTTTTACTAATGTCCGGATTAGTGGCACCCTCTCCTGTCTAGAAAAGAGATTAAAAGAATTTCATTGCACAAGTTTTGAAACCTAAGAATTAATTTCTGTTACTCGCACTTGTTTAAGTCAAACTACCTTTACTTTTCAAGGCAAATTTTACCAATAATCTGAAGATTTAGTCATGGGCTTTCCTCTTTCACCAATTATCGCTGATATTTACATGCATTCTTTTGAAAATTCTCTCTTTGAAAAATTCTCTTTTCCATTTTGGACCGGTTATGTGGATGATACTTTCAATCTGATCGATATTTCTCGGCACAATATTGGTAACGTATTATAGATAATAAATTCACTAACATCCAATTTACATATGAAATTGAAAATAATGGTTCACACCCTTTACTCGATACATTGGTCTCGTGAACTGAAAAAGGTTTTTGCGCTACCGTTTATCGTAAAAATTTTGTAGTTTCATTACCTCCCCCTGCTTGTTCATATCATCTACCTACAGAGAAAATGGCCGTTTTTTATACTTTTCTCAATCTTGCCCTTAACGTTTGTTCGGATTCTGAATCCCTCCTTTCGGAAATCAAATATTTTAAAGCAGTTGATATTGACAGAAGTTACAACTCTTCCATTATTGATAAAACTCTTTTTAAATTACAAAATCCCCATATTTCTCGTACTTTTATGTCTAAGTCTTCTTCCAACAGCAGTATTGCTTTTGCTTTTTTCCCAAATCTAGTTTTGTTATAGGTAAATTTCTTAAACAATATAGCTTTAAAATAATTTTCTCTCTCATCCAATTGCCTTTTCTAGTTTAAAAGATCCTATTAATACACATAACTCTTAGGGTATATATAGTATTCCTTGTGAATGCGGACAATCATGTATTGGTCAAATAAAACGTAACTAAAGTTTCGCCTTAAAGAGCTCATGATTTATATTCAGAAAGAAGAAACTAAAAAATCAGCCGTTACTAAGCATCTTTGGTAAAATAATCACAATTTCAACTTTAATTCAGATAAAATATTCTGTCAGCGTAAAACACTTACATGAACTCGATTTTCTAGAAGCTTTCCATATCTATACAAATCATAAAAATATCACTAATTGCGATTTTTCTGTACCTCTTCGCTCTGATTATTGGAAAAATTATGTAACATCCACATATTCTTAATTTTTACTTAGCTTTCTACATCCCATATGCCTATTGAGTTACAGCCCCAGTTTCTTAAATTCTTATTGGTTGCCATTCTCACTCCATAATCCGCTTCCCTACCTATATATATGCAGTATCAATAATCCACTTGATCATTCTACGCTTTTTCGCCGTCCAGACTGTCTTCGTCAGCGCACGCAGCAGTTTCCCAGGTAGCACAGTATGGTATTTTCAACGTTGAACAAACGGCAATGCATTCCGTTGAATTATAGTTTTTCCGTAACGTTAATAATCTGAAAATATGTCTCGTTGATTTCCTCATCTTTCAACGGTTGTTTTAATACATTTTACAACGTAAAAAAAACCGTTGTAAAAGGGTTGTACGAAAACGCAATACTGTCGTTTTTTTTATAACCTAAAAAAAAAAAAAAAGATGTAAAATGGTTGTTCAGAATCGCAATACTGTCGTGCTTTTTATATCAGTTTTCAACGGCTTTTTTTATGTCTTATAAACGTTGAAATCCAAGAAAAATAGCTATCTCCATATATCCATTGAATTTTTGTTTCTAAAATATTGCTAACAATTTTAAAAAGAAAAAATTAATTTAAAAAAAAAATGGAACATTCTTTTTTACTTAATTTTTAGACTTTTTTTATTACTAATTTTAATACTCAATATACGAAAATATTAGATTAGTAAAAATTTTCAACTTCCGTTTTTCGAGGAAAGCTAAATTTCATAGTACATACAACTGCACAAAATATAATATGTGAGACAACCAATATAAAAACGAATGCTGAATTAGTTAAGAGTGTGTATCGGCAGACAGGTGATGCTCTCATTACTCACTTTCAGAGATTTTTACATGACATCTCAACATCAGTTAATTAAAATTGCTGCAAATTCTGTATATAAAACCTTTATTCTGAGAAGCTGTATAAAACTTTAGTGCATGTTAAATAACATTATATATAGATTATTTTTTCAGTAAATATAAAAAAAGTAAAATTTTACAAAAGTACAGTTTTAAAAAAGAGTATTAAATATTTAAAGTTAGATCGACCCCTGAAAATTTAAGACAAGAATTCAAACATAAAATTAAAGAAGGGAAAAAGAAACACTCACTTCATTACTTGAAAAATCTTGTTTAAATAAATACAGCATCCACAATTAGACGAGAACTCTGTAATTTTTAATATTATGCTAGCAGGTAAACACACCCAAAACCAAAGAATATTATAATTTTGAGCTTTTAAGGGAATTTACCAGCTAGCAAGTTGTTTGGAAATTACGAAAATGTCAGAAAACTTTCGTACCATTTTAACAGGAAAGCGATATTCATCTTCTTTCACATAACATTCACTTTCAAAATGGCACGCGTCGTATCGTAAGACGCTTTTAAGGTTTGTCACAATATACTTGGCGATTTCGCATGTAGAACGGGAGGGAGAAAGCGTACATTAGAACACCTTCGTTAGCTACGGTTTCCGAAAGCCAAAGAACATTCTACTATACTTGTTAATATAATTTGCCGAAAGCTTCCCTTCTTATCATGTTAGAAGTTCTTTCACAGCACACCATATCTTCTAAAACTCTAAAGAAAATTATATTATAACACGCACATCCCGCCAATTCACAATCGTGTATCGATATCAAGTTGAAGAGATTAAACGTCATTTGACAGAAATAATGACTTATAAAAAGCACCTATTAATTCGTTGAAAAAACATATTTTTTATTAGAATCAAAAAGGAAAACAAAAACTAATAAAATACCTATTTTAAAACGTCGAAAAAATAACAGAAAAAGTACAACCATAAAATAACGTTTGTTATAGGTTTTCTTTATTACTGTGTAAATATTCGAAATTGTTCAGTGAGAATACTGCGAAATAAAAACTATTTTTCAACGGACATAAAATAACGTAACCAATTTTTCACTGTTCAGACTTATTTGCAACGCTATAACAACGTTATGTGTTACCTGGGTTTCTGCTGCATTTATATTTTCAAGGAGATTTTAATTTTAGTTTATTTTAATTTTAATTTTATTTAATTTTATTATTTAATTTTATTTATTTTATTATTATTATTTTTTTTAATCTCCTGCTGCTTCACTCAGATTAATTCCTCTGCTAACGAGGGGGAGTTACTGAGACTAAATTCAAAATTTATTTTTTAATTAAAAAGCCGTCGGCTTTTTAATATTTTCTTTTCTGTAAATTCATTTTTATGTTTTTGGCACTTTCGATGGAGGTAAGCAACGGTTGCAACCGATTGCAGGTACACTGTTAAAAAAATGCAGAAAAAATACAGAAATTCTCTGTAATTTCAGAAAAAAAGTCGTAAAATACGTTTTGTCTACGTAATTTTTCCGTAATTTACGCCTTTTTTTCTGAAATTACAGAGAATTTCTGTATTTTTTCTGCATTTTTTTAACAGTGTACTCCGAAGCAACTACGTTGACGTTGATCATTCTGCGCTGATGACGATACGCTTTACGCTGCCGAAACTGCAGTCCGCACTTAACAATATATATATATATATATATATATATATATATTGACGTCTTTAACTTTGAATAAATATTGATATTACAATATTTTTCGTTTAATATCGTTCAGATAACTTGTGAATTTAGAAATAAAAATAGAGTTTAAAAACTGATTTTGAGAAATTTTTCATACACTTACACGTGCGAGACATAAAAGTGTAACCAATTTCGGTTTAAAACGTTTTGTCAATTAGTTTAAGAAATAGTTGACGATTTCTTTTTTTCATTTTGTGAGTATAAATTAGATGTTTCACCAGATATTTTTCAAAACATTTTAGGTAAAGGTACATTGATGGAGTCCATTAGAAATGCATGTAAAAAATAATACCTTGAATTTCACAGCGCACGGAAATGCTTTAAATGTGTTATAACGTTAGACGTTCTTATATGGTTCACTTACAACGTTTGTGCTGTTCAGTGCTAATCAATAATTTTAAAGTAGTATTTCATCAAAATTTCATATTTTTATGATTATTTGCTTTTAAAAGTAACTTACATAAAAAATAAGAAAAAGAAAATTAAATTGTAAATAAAAGATTAAGAAAAAGGGGGGGGGGGGGAGTAATTTAATTTTGGAAATTTTGTAATCAAGAAAAGATTGAGTTAATTCAATAAAAAAAAAAAAAAATTCAATATTAAAGTAACATAAGATTCGATCAGTTTTTTGATGACTAATGTGCCATATATATTATGTTTATATGCTATTTTCCTTAAAAGTTATGCACACAAAAAGAAAGGAAGAAAGAAAAGATGTTACTTAGGTTTTTGGAAATTAGTGGTACAATATTAGTGTATGAACGATCCATTAATTTTAAGCTCAGAAATATCACTTAAAAGAGCTCCTTCTATCGTCGACAACGTACGAAATTTTCAAGATATTTATCTGTATACTTTTTATATACAGTGCGTCCCAAAAGTTTTTAGACAACAGTTTTTTTTTTTTTTTAAGTTTTACCATTGAAAAAAAATGAATAAAGATTTCAAATCATTTTTAATTATAAGTAATATCAAGACAATAATATTATTATACAAAAATAATATCTTACAATCACATACATTGTAACAGAAACTAAAACTGAAAATTTACTGTCTCAAAAGTTTATAGTCAACCCATTATTTTTTTCTCTAACATTAAAAATTTTGAGCCATTTTTCCTAATCACTTCAAAAACTCAATCAGTCATATTCAAAACAATAATTTGAAGAATTCAAATTGCAGTATTTGATCTTGAACTGATGCAAATTGACGCCATTAGCATATACGTCTCTAGCTAATATTCCCCAATGGTTATCCTTTGTTTTCAGATCTGGACTTAGGGCTGGCTAGTCCATAACAGTTACTTGGTTTTGTCTAAACTATTGCATTGTAGAGTTTGACTGATGATATATCCATTCTTCACCACCTAGCAACTTTCCAAATAGAAGTAACCGTACTTCTAGCATTTTCTGGTAATCTTCGGAACATCGACTACCTTTTAAAAAAACAATGTCGGTAGTGACGTAGTTCCGTTAAAGGAAAATGCTCCCCGCACCATGAGTGAACCGTGACATTCGAACCGTGACATTTCGAGGGTTACGAGTGAACCCCCTCCTTGTTGTCTGCTGAAAAAAAGTTTGTGGTTTCTTGAAAATACCGTGCTAGTTATATTCCCAACAATCAGGTCCATCTAAATTGAACTTCTTTTCATCACTAAACAGAACACTCAATCAATCATATGTCCAATTCATATGATTTCGAGCCCCTAAACACCAGCGTCTTTATGCCGTTTTGTCAACTTTGTTGAACGTCGCATTTTTCGATAAGCAAGCAGTTTACTTACATGCAGCCGTCGATGCACCGTGGATTTTGATACTGAAACGGTCACCTCTCTAAACACTGACCGTACAGGCAGGTTCTGGGTTGAAACTAATCTAAATTGTCTGTGTCTTGTCGTTTAGTTGTTTTCTTTGGTCGCCCAGAACGTAATTTTGATTCAAAATTGTCACCTTTGGACGGAATTTGGTAAATACCAGCCCTGCTGCCTCCAGTTTTTCTTGGAATGTCCACAACTTTCATTCCGCGAGCTTTGAAACAATAATTTTTCAAAATTTCATTATAGGAAAACTGCACGTTGCGAGGCATCTGTACAATCAGTCAAAAAAAGGAAGACGGCTTCGCTTTTATCTCAGAAAACTATTACGTCACAAGTACATGACCTTGGAATATGCAAATTTGAAGATCAGTACTTCGATCAGATTTTAACACCGGTTGTCTATATATTTTCAGGACAACATTATTTTGTTTCTTGCTTTCTTTCTTTTTTTTTTTTTTTTTTTAATTAAATTTATGTGTGTTTCACGTTCTTTAAGTATTTCATTACTTGTATTACGTCAATATATATTTACATAATTTATTTCGTTTTTCTTACTCGTTTAATTATCTCTTAAATTAAAAAAAAAAACGGTTGTCTATACATTTTTGGGACGCACTTTATATATATATATATATATAAATAGAGTGAAATATTTATAAAGAAATTTATTTTGATGTTAAAAAACTCATTATGCCATAAAATGCAGAGAATTAATCAGATTAGTAAGATAACTTGTGCTAAATAACAACCTCCATTTTTCCAAATAAAATACATTTCATTTCCAAGAATTAAATATATTGTCGAAATGTGTATTAGGGAATTAGATAATTATTGACTTTATTACATTAGCAGTCTGAAGGTGTCAACGAAGTCGGAACTGTAGTCGAAGTGTGAAAACTTGTTCTGTTGCTTTGGTGTGTCATAATAAGTAATAAACAATATTTTTATTTTTAAGCTATGTCTTACAATAAATTGAAGGTGTTTGAAATCAGAATACAGTTTTACACTAGATGCTTTATTTTCATATAATCATTTATTTTGTTACCATTAATTTATTGTGAATGATGAAACTTACATAATCTATTTTTGTGCATTTATTGTAAGATTAACTTTTTTCGTTTCCAACAGATATAAAATCCCGTATGCACTAGGAAATCTGCATAATCTATCTTGATAGTACAAATTTCATAGAGTGTACGTGACAACAGCTTCAAAATCTCTGCCATAGGCGACTTTTTGAACTACAGTCAGCAGCAAAATTATTGAAGCGCTAGCAATAATTCGTATAAAACGTTTTTGTTAACCTAATACAGTTTTGTTAAGTAAATACTTGTCGAATCATGATCTTAGTCTTTATGCTGTTATAGAAAAGTAAGTTGATGATAAAAATTAGCTATCAAACTAAAAAAATGTATGAAAAATGTGAATGCGTGCGTAAATAATTTTGTTGTCGACCTTTCTCTTTGCGGAAATCATGTCTCCATGTAAATACTCTTAATGGTGTGCCCCAGACCATCCCTAATTGCCCATATCGTAACACTATTGCGAAGTTAAACTACCTCACTCATTCGTCTCCCCATGTATTCCACAGTGTGTAGATGAAATTTGCTTCATTCCATTTCTTAGTTTTAGCTGCAGATATCTCCAAACAGGGAAGGGTTATTTATGCCCCCTTTGCACTTTATAAAAAAAATTGACACTATGTTAAACAAATATTCTTGTAAATACTTTTCTTTATTAATATCTTATTATAACATGACTTTCAAATTGCAAAATTTTATTAAATTTACAAGATTATAAAAACATAGTACCAGAGAAAATATCTATAACAATGATTATTATTTTTTTTTTTTAATGCAGTACATTTTTACAAATTATTCGTTCGAAGAATAATTTTGCATCTTTTCAACTAAGTAAGTTTTAATCGTAGCAGAAATGAAAAGGAGTCTTTTTTGTGTGTGTGCGTGTGTGAATATATAACATATGTAACAAATTGAGACACATACATGTCTGTACTTAAATAAAAATCCATTTCAGGGCATGTACTCCGTTTATTAAAGTGTTAGATATTCAGTCAGGGCAGTCACAAATTACCGTGAGTGTTGTGGTCCATGGATTGCGGTTTATCTGACAAGGAAAGTATGAATGAGTAAAATTCCGATTTAAACCAAATCAACCTTAAATTAAAGAGCATGGTCGAAAACATAGGATAGCGTTCAAATTTGCTGCAACAACTCCCCACGGGGCAAGAAATGACCCTCAAACTTTTAGATGCTTTTTATGAAAATCGAAAAAAGAAGAATCCAGCTCGCAGAATCGTGGTGCTGTGGCAAGGTCTTTGATTCGTGTTACGTAGTTCCTGCGTTCGAACCCCGACGGAACACTCACCTTTTTTTTTTTCTTTTTCTTTCCTAAATATGCATATACAGATATATTATATGCATACTTTTTTTTAATAAAATAAAGGAAAAAAATTAAGGAAGACAATTATTAAATTATATGTATATTTAAATGTTTAATTAAATTATTAAAACATTTTTTTTTCAACTGAAAAAAAAAAAAAAAAAAAAAAAAAAAAAAAAAAAAAAAAATATATATATATATATATATATATATATATATAAATAAATAAATAAATAAAAATAAATAATTTTTCTTTGTAATTTATATAAATGGCGAATTTAAGAGAAAATAAATTTTATTTACACATTTTTTTTTTCTTTCCTAAAGTTTCAGTTAATTTTTTTATCAATATTTTACGTCAAAGCCGCTAGTAGCAAGTGATGATCGTCTGCTTTTAATTTTGTTATTCTTCGTACATAAAAATGAATAACATTTCTATTAAATTATTAAAACATTTTATTTCAAGTGAAAAGATGCTTTTACTTTTTCTTTCTAAATTAAATAAATGAATAATTCAAAGAAAAATATTACCTTTATTTATTTATTTATTTTTTCTTTATATAAATTCTTAATTAATATTTTTTGCCAACGATGCTAAAGCATAAAGTGCCTCCAAAAGCTGATCATCTGTTTTTAATTGAATTATTTTTCATGCGAAAAAAGAAAGAACTTTTACTTATATAGTCGTTATTGTGATAAATTTTCGTTTATACGTCGCGGTTATAAATTAAAAAAATGCTTATGTTTTGATCATTTTTTTACTTCTAATCATAGTCATTAGTAAGTTGACACTAAATTTGTAAATTTAAGCATATATATATATATATATATATATATATATATATATATGTATGTATATATACATTTTTTTCCCGTAAAGAGATAATTTTACACTATATTCCTTAATATCTTTGTATAGGGTATATTTATTTTTAATTTCATAATTAAATTTCATAATTATTTTGCCTAAAATTATTCATTTATTTTAATATTTTGTTTTATTTCATTTATATATATATTAATAATATTATTAAAAAAAAAAAAAAAAAATACGAGCAGTCGCCTGGGTTCGATCTTACGACCTTTCGCACAGGAATTGAATACTCTAACCACTGTTCCACACCATCTTGCTAACGGGGTCTCTTTCGTAGGTTTTTACAGAAACAACTAAAACTTTTAGGGTCGTTTTCTCGCTCCATGGGGGGTTGTTGCAGCAAATTCGTACGCTACCGTATGTTTTCGACCATGCTCTTTAATTTAAGCACGGTTTTGTTTAAATCGGAATTTTACTCATTCATACTTCCCTTGTGAGACTTGTTAAATGCTTAAATCAATGAGACAAAAGTCGCTACGTAAAGCGTATTCGTCAGTATTTCATGTGTAATTTTGCGGTTTGTTCGATTTAGAGATTGATGTTCTGCCAACTGGGTTACCGCGGGTCTTATTGTGTACGAAAACTGAAGAACTGGCAAAAGTATAACGAACTAGCAAAGTGTAAAGGAAAAATCTTTTGATTGCAACTTGGGAAATATGCAGTCAAAACAGTAAAGATTTAAGTCAAGTACTAGTGATTTAAAGTTAAAATAAAGTTGCGTAACAGTTAGTAATTTTTCCACGAATTATGTATTAAATGTTTTAATTTTCTTTCCTTGAAAAGAGAGTTACAGACATACCCACACATCTTTCAAAGTATTACATAATTTTTTTGTGTTTACATCAGAAATACCGTCTTTGTCGCTTTGAAAACCGCTATCAAAGCTAACGATGTCTACTTCCGTATTCGTTATACTAGATGAGGCCGCCCGGAAAGAAGGGTGAGGCCAGGGTAGTATAATTTTATCCATGGTAAAATACTCAATTAGAATAGTTTAGAAAAATTATCAAAATTATTATCATTAATAAAATAATATTTATTATTTATTTATCTCTATACTGACTATTATTTTTCTTTTAATTCTTCTGCAGTCACTTTCAGCTTAAATTTTTATAATAAAGTTTAATTAATTTTCAAATATGTTACAGAAAAGCACTTAATTTTTCATCTTTAAAATATAAGGTCGATTAAGCAGAGTGAGTTCATAGTGTATTACCTCTTACTAATGATTTAAATAATTCCATTAAATATTTAATATGACGCATAAAAACAAAGCACAGTTTTAATAAATTTATATTTGTCTTATATGTTACTTTTATTAAAATCGAAATTTTAATAATATACTTTGATATAAGTGAATTTCATAAAAAAATTTCAATTGTGTTCTCATATGCGGTTCTGATATATAGTCTAGACGTGGTTAATCCTTGCGTTAAACTATCTCATATCTGATATTATTATCACTATTTCAGAGTGAATGCATACACACACACATATACACTCCTCCTCATAATTATAAGGACACCCGTTTTCCTATATTAACTAAACACTGAACACTATTATTTAAACAAATATATTTTTTATTAATTTGTATTTCATTAATAGACGATATTAAAAAAGTTTTATCGTTTTTCTATCTTAAAAAAACTTTAAATACGGCCAAAAAAAAAAAAAAAAAAAAGAATTTTTTAGGTGTACACAATTATAAGGAGAGCTCGAATCTTAGTAATTTTTTCAATTATTCTTTCAATTAATATTTTTTGGGGTCTCTTTTTAGGGTGAAACAGTCAGACATTCTCTCTGGTATATATATATATATATATATGTATTCTTTAATATTCAGTATCAATACCATTTCATACAGCATAGATGATATTCTGAATACATTTAAACTACTTAAAATTGCTTTCCACTTGCATGCACTTTTCTAATATGATAAATTAAAGTGTTTTCAATTTTTAGGCCACGGGAAAGGCAACAATAAAGAAGTTTTTTCTTTACTTTATTTTCTATTGCTCTAGAAGTAGAGCAAAAATGTAAGTCTTGTTGAAAAGAAATATTATTACCCCTCAAAATCTAACAAAAATCTGAGAATTCTAAAATTTGCGGATATTCTCTTGATGTTCATAATAATAGAAAAAAGTACTAAATTCATTTTGCCTTCAGTAAAAACAGCTCCCCAGAGCACCACAGATCCACCTTTAAAATGCCCGATTCATATCTGCCTTTAAAAAATCTGCTCTGTCTTTCGCTATCTTCAGATCGTGCCAGCAACTGTTAAAATCATTTGATTAATCAAGAATAAAATGTTTTTCATCCGAAAATGCAATATTTTACCATTTAATATTGTCTTTATTTAACTTTAACACAGACGTTCTTCCCCCCCCCCCCATTAAATGCTTATTGATTATTACAGGTTTTTTATTCATTTTAACGTATTATTAATTATTTTAAACATGCATAAATGTGGACCCCAACTTTTCGCTAAAAATTACGAGCAAATTCAGAAGCAGTCATTATGAGTAGAACAGTAAGAGGAATTATGACTCTTCGATCTCTGTAAAACAACTCTGATTTTGCATCAGATCTCTCTCCTATCGAACCAGCAGTTCAAAGTTTGATCTAATTTCCTTCAGCAATTTTAGATCTTCGAATTTCATTAGAAAATCGGCGGATTGAAATTATCCTTCACTTAAAAAACACATTAATCCTACTTCACTACATGAACGTTCTTTTTTTCGAGGAATTATCAATAATGTCCGTCCAAGAAAAATTGAAGTCTTATTTGTTAATTAATCTAGTCCAGTAATTAACGAATTCGCATGTCAACTGTAATATATCCGCTTTTAAGTTAAATAAAGCGAAAAAATATTGATTTTTCCTATAATTATGAACGTCTAAAAACGTAGAGAAAAAAAAAAGATTTTGCATTATTTTTATTAATTTTGTTTCATATTAAAAAAATTATAGCAGTTTTGGTTTTTAAAATACTAGATGTGCACTTAGTATAATCTTGTTCGCAATTATTTTTACATTAGTTATTTCAAAATATAAAGTGTCCTTATAAATATGAGAAGGAGTGTATATATATATATATATATATATATATATATATATATATATATATATATATATACGTTCAATGCATTCAGAAATTGCAAATTTAAAGTAATATTCTTAACATGAATATTCAAGAGAAAATGGAACAAAACTGTAAAGTTACTGAGACGATATTTTATAAATAATTTTTATGAAAATAAATAATCTAAGAAAACAGAAAATAATATAGAAAAATTATAAAACATTAAAAGCTATACACTAGCCAATGAATTGTAATAATATTTTTAATTGAATATATTTTTAATTCTAAGGTGGTTCGCTGCTTTCTAAAGTATTATTTTTTTACTCGTAGCTTTTAAATAATTGTGTTATTTAAAAACGGTGAACAATTTTACACACTATACACATTTACATCCAAAATAATATATCATTTATTATATTAATTTAATTCGGACAATCATTAATTTTTTTAAATTTATAAATAACTGTTCAATTCATGTTTAAAAATATAGCACTGGTTTAATTCTACATTACAAATATATTTTTTTAATAACTTTTTTTTAAGAAAAGAAGACAACAATTGAAAATGTTGTTAACCATGGTTAGTGATCTTGCAGAATATAAAACAAAATTTTCTCCGATATATCGGTTTCATGAATCTTCATCTCATAAATTCTTTCACAAAAACGCCTTTTTCAAATGAAGAAAAAGATAAACCTAACAAGCATTATTTTAGCTTTGACCATGACCTACAAAATGATTACGACTGTCTAGCTGTGAAGATTTAGTGCATCTTGTTAAATTTTCGTCTTGATATATTAGAAGAATATAAGATTATGTTTTTAAGAAAGTCTAGACATAAGTGCTTAACGACTTTATATTTTTAATCAAGTTGCCTTGTGTTACGAGAGATTTTATGAAGGGAAGAATAAGATAAATTGCGTGATGAATGTGTAAGGCTAACATGCTGAATTCGGTTTGAAGCTAAAAGCTTTGATATAATATTTCAGATTCAGAAATCTTATTAAGATATTAAATACATAAATTCGCGGTAGAAAGGCAGTGGTATCATGTTACTTCTAGTTATATAAAAGAAAAGTTTATAGAATGTTATCTACAAAAAGTCAAATAAATCAAACTAATTCAGTTCTGGAGTATTGCCATTTCTTTCTAGTATACGTATAGCTTCTTGCTTTATTTGAACCAAACTTCTCTCATCAATATTAGACAAAAGAAAAGACTTTATTTCTGGAAAATTCCCCCTGTTATAACATATGTATATAAAAAGAAGTGCCATGTGTTTGTCTACTTGTGTATACTCTGGCGCTTTGGCTATTGCTAGTAGAGCTACAACATTTGGTAGAGGGATATCTTGGACCCTGCAGAAGTGTACTTCATGAATAATTTTTCGATTTTTTTTTAAAATTTTATTTTATCCATTAAATTTTTGTTACTTGTCTATCTGTGCATGCTCTGGCGCTCAAGTCACGAATAAATCAATCAGAGCTAAAAAATTTGGCAGAAGTTTAGTTTGGACCATTCAAGGGTGCACATCTTCGAGATTGTTTTTAGTTTTGGATTTAATTTTTTGAATTTGTTTTTTTGATTTTATCCAACATGATAAATTTTCCGTTACATTTTCTTAAATTTATTCTGTCATTTCAATCGTCTGCGTGTATAATTTTATCTATTTTATTTACTTTAGTTTTTATTCATTAAGTAAGATAAAAAATTAGTGATTCAATTCTTTGAAAATTCATTTATACATAGTGACTAGAGAAGCGGGATAAGCCAGCTAGTCTATAAATGAGAAGAAAAGAACTGCCTACGTCTGTGTGCTCTCTGTAGCTCACGCTATTGATCGAAGAGCTACAAAACTTCGCAGAGGAGTAACTTGGAAGATGAAGGTGTTCACCTTATCGAGAGTTTTTCGATTTTCGAATTTTAGTTTTTTAAACACATTTAAATTTCTTTTCGTTGATTTTAATGTTTCATTTTTCTTTAAACTTTGTGATTTTCATTTTCAGTGATCTTCGTTCCTTTGTAATAGGGATGTGCCGGATTGTCAAAAACTGTGATCCGCAGATACGGATATAAGTTTATCTATATCCGCGGATACAGATACAGATACGGATCTTTTATTTCAAGATCCACGGATACGGATCTTTGAAAAATCTATAAGAATTAATTACATATGTAACAATATTTGCTTTCATTACCCGTTTACCGTACGTAATGGAAGCAACGTATTCGGTTTCGATTTTTTTTCCCTGATTTACATGTTTTAAGATCCAAAGAAGTGGTTTTTGGAAATTATTCATTGTGTATGTATATGTGTGTTAAGGGGTTGGGCGTGTGTCTTCTGACAACGATTGATGAATTTTCAAAACCTAAAGATAGAACGACGGAACTTTATATTTAAAACTTCATATTTTAACTTTTGATGAAAAAAAAAAAAAACTGGAAATGGGACAAGGAAAACCGAAAAAAGACAAATCTGCATCTCAAACAAAACTGTAATAAATATATATATATATATATATATATATATATATATATATATATATATATATATATATATATATATATATATATATATATATATATATATATATATATTCAATGTCGCTATATAAAGCCCCTTTCAGGTATCTGTTCGTTTGTATTAGTCGGTTTCTTCAGGAAAATTGACAGGCAGTGTTCGTGAACATAGTAAAATATAGCAAAGCATTTTCCTAAATTCCGTTCAATAGAAAAAAAAAAAGTTCAGCTTAATTTTAGGTAACCGTGTATATTGTCTATAAAGTACATACACATCGCATTGTGTTCTTAAATTTAGTTTTATATGAAAAACACCAAACTCAAAATGAAATAAGTTTCCAGCAATTTCCAAATACAGTCCCAATATATCCAAACACTTTAAGTAGTCCTGTAAACGAATGATGAATGATTTCCATTCCACAATCTGCACGAAGCATGCATTTATGCATATAAAAAAATATGTTTATTCCATTTTGTTTAGGGCAGACTATAGATATTACACTGTACTTACCACAAAAATTTCCCCCATAGACGTAATATATTTGAATTCTCCTGGATGTCGCTGTACACTAACCATTTACTTGATCTTACCAAAAAGTTTAGTGCGGAACCACTATATCATACAGATTTAGAATACGTAGTTTGAATTGCCTGCTACTATTTGTTCGTGTGATATTCTAATAATACGGTCTGTGTATGTCTATTCTAATAATAGACATACACAGACCCACCGCTAAAAACATGATTTTCGGATTCATGGGACCTCAAAATATGTAAATATAACAAAAACTTAATTTTGAAAATTGGATCCAAAAACAATATTTTCTCTGCTCAATATTTTCTCTTATATATGTGGGTAAGAGGAAGTAAAAAACTGTTCCAAAAAATTTCATTTAAACACATTTTCGATGAACTGATAACATTTTATTAAATAAAACTCATATAACATATGTGAATTTTACTGAAAAAAGATGGGATTAGTTAGAATTTTACGTAATTATTCATTATGTATACATTTGCGCTTATATATATTTATTTTTTAAGTATTACTTTAAGAGAAAATTATATATTATGCAAAATATATGTATTACTTTTTATAATTAATTTATTTTTCTTAAAATTTACAGTCTCAGAGATAATGCGTGATCAATCTTATAAAAATGAATGTTTCATTTCTAATGCTTCACAGTTAAACACCTGCTTTCAAACTGTCGCTTTGAGTATAAACAGCTGCCCAATATCGATTTTGGTGCATTATATATTTGTTAAAGAATAATATCATCTGCCTTACTGAATCCGTCTTTCATATGTTTTATTTTATATTTTTTTTATTAAATCATAGCATATATTTCCTTTCTATATTAAGTGCAAACGACAGGAAATTCAAAATTTCGCCATGTAAAAATGAAGACGGGAGTTCATTGCATATATAGGAAAAATAAGAGATTTAAAAGAAAAATTGTATGTTACGGGAAAACGTAAATTCCGAGAACGTAAATGCGAGGCTATACTGTATTCCTTTTAGTTATACATTAAAAATAGTTTATAATGAGTTATAACAGTTTCATCCTGATTTTCTGAAAATTTCTACAAAAGATCCGTATTAGATCCGTTGAAGAAAAAGATTATTATTATTATTTTGGTAAAGGAAAAAAAAAATAATTAAGCTATTTTTTTTTCTTTTTATGGAGGGCGCTGTGCGTTACCATATCACCCATTTTCAGGAAAAACTGTACTTATTCGCATGGAAATGTTTACAGGCATATAAATTCTATTACATGTGTCCGTCGTCACCTCAAATTACAGTTTGCAAACGAGTTATAACACTGCTAATGTTGGTTCTTACCTGAGGGAAAACATCGTCACCAATAACGGTTTATCCACCAAGTCAGCATAGCAATAAAAATTTCATGTATGCACAAGTAGGAGGCAAAATAAGAAATAAACTGTTGTAATCGAAAAATTATGCAATTTATAGTACTTTCATTTGCATACATCCGTACGAAAAATTTAATTATTTGTCTAACTATCGTCGACAAAAAATTTAACTATATTATTTTCTTTACCAAAAAAAAAAAAAAAAAAAAAAAAAAAAACTTCTTAACGAGAATGATTTTTTTTTTTCCGCAAACCGCGTTCAATTCTATCAATTCAACCAATAGTTATGAATTTTTAAAATGTCTACAGACTTATGGAGCAGCGCAGGACGCCTTGTATATATATTCCCCCTTTTTTTTTTTTTTTTTTTTAAACTTATTTTAATATGATGATGAAGCGAAGCGGACAAAGCCAGCTAGTAATAATATAAATTTTGAAATGCCAGTGTATTTTTAAAGAGTCTATCTAAAGGTTTATTTGCCAGCGTAATTTAGGGGACAACGCCCTTCTGTCTTTAGCCGTGCCCGATACTACAACACGAAGATATATTAAGCAGTTTTTTTGTTTTAGATTATATAATATGATTCCATAACTAGTTATTTATTTATTTTTGTTTGTTTGTTTTATAACCTCAAATAAATAAATAAAAAAAATAAATAATAAATAAATAAATAAATAAATAATATATATATATATATATATATATATATATTAAAAGGTATGCGAAAACACAGAGACACAAAGCAGGATTTTAAACAATTTTGACAGATTTTTTTCTTTTTTTTAGTTTTTATTAGTAAAGTTTTATATATGCACATAAAAACGTTCAGCGTTTTCCGAAAATTCATTTAAATGTAATGATGAGTAAAGCGGGCAAAGCCTATTTATTAGATTTGAAGTAAAAAGTGATACTAACATCGAATGTAATTTAATAATCAATTATTTATATTATTAAATTAAGCTCTTATTAATTATGATACGTTAATGGTTCATGATTTCACGTTTTTAATCTGGGACGAAATTTCACACAGCTCCTTATTTCGCTTTTTTATTTAATAATATTATCACTCCATGGCTCTAACATTTTATATAAAACATTAAACAGTATTATAAATTGTCGTCTCATATAAAATTGGTTAGTCAAATTTTATTCTTAATATTCGAAAATGAAAATTATGTTTCTTAATGAATGTTTTATGTTAAGTGGTCAAATTCACGGCTTAAAACAACAAGGCTGTTGAATATTGTATCCGCTTGCGAAGAAATAAATGAACGCAAGCAGTTATACTACTGGCAAAAAGAATTACAAGATTTACAAACGATCACAATTTTCAAAATTTATCTCTGGATGAAATATTCTCAAACATTGGAATCTATCTTTCATAACTTTTTGAATTTACAAGATATTTATTTCGGGCTTTCATATGAGCAACTCAATAATTTTAAATTATGCATATGCTATTAAATTATGTTTAAGAAATTTTTTTAAGATTGTGCATACGTAATTAAAAATTATTTAGTAAAAATGCTCATATTTCGTAAGATATTTAACATTTTCGTATTCTGATTGCAGTATGCTGTATCTAATATAGTATGCCAAGTTTCCTAAAAATACCTTTGCACTGAGTATCCTACGTTACAGCGTCTAGAAGAAACAGTGTGGAAAGCGGCAAATAAAATTGTACTAAAAAAATTAAGCCTGTCACCAGATGTCATTGTAATCGAAGCTAGTGTCACGACATCAAAACCGAGACTCCCTATTGGTTAATTATGTGCTTAGATCACGTGATTGAGCTGACAAAACTGGGAAAAGCCAATCAAGTCTTCGATTTGAGCAAAAGCTTCGATCACAGCGGCATCTGGGAAAGCTTAATTTTTGTAGTATCATTTTAACATCACGGTTATAGGTGATTTCCACACTGTTTATTATAGACGCTGTACCTACGTGTTATAACAAAAAAAGTGGCAATTTTTTCAATAATAATAATAAAAAATAAATAAATAAATAAATAAATATATATATATATATCCATGAACGTATGTGGTAGATTCATAAAAAATTATGCATATAATTAGAAGAATCCTCATAATCGCAAGCTGCAGCCAAAATTCATTTCAAAGTATAACTTTTTACCGGATGATGCAAAACATATTGATTTTTCTTTAATTTTTTACTGGTCCCCTTTTCCACTTCAGAACAAAACTTTTGCTCAAATATATGAGGCGTAACATGGTATTTATACTCCCAAAATTTCAAGATGATCCCTAAGGAATGTTTCTAGGTATTTGACAAACCATCTAAATTCAAAAGTGTCCAAACACTTATTGGTAGAAAGTGTTGATAATCTCTTAAGTAATGTTAAGCTAAAATTTATGAACATGATAATATTTTATCTCAGTATAATTTGGCATAATAAATGGCAAACTTCTGAATATAATGCTACTTTTATTTATTTATCTAAATACGTATATTATTTCTTATTCAAAATTCAAACATTCATTTTTTTTGCCATTTTCTTGTCATTTTCCTGTCCTATTTTGTTATTTAAATGAAACGTTAGAGTGATAATTTTTTGAAAAATACTATACGTAGTACAAAGGAAAATAGTTCAACACAAAAAATAATTTTTAAATTAATAAATAAAATATGTAAATGAGTAAATAAAATTAAAAACGTTTGAGTAGTTTGAAACATACTTACAGCACCTCTGTTTGTTTTTGTTTAAAAATTAAAATGAAAAAATGATCTTCTTTACAAAGGGTTGATTTCGTTGCAGTGTTTGGTTTATCTTTATGACGGGTTTAGTAAATCCCCAAATGCTTTTGCATTTATCTTATAAGATTATTATTTTTTAAAATGTAGAAACTATTGTCAATTTTGTAAAATGTTATTGGCTTCAGGTCTGTGACAAAGAAAGTTTGAAATTTATAGAGTTTTGCTTTACAAACTTACTATGATTTGTATTGTAAAATTTTGTATCTGACATTTAAAAATAGATTTTACCATAAAATAATGTTTTGTACTTTGTACTGGCGTCCTAGCTTATAGCACGTCTCTATAAAATCCACAGATTGCTTTTAGTGAAGTTAAATATGAATAAATAAATTTAGGTTAACCTGTTTGCGTCATTTTACTCACCTATTTGTGATTCTGCAATTAAAGTAGTATTTCTGTCACACAGTGGTGAATATGGAAGGCCAAGATCTTTTTCTTTATCACCCTAAAATCAAAACAGGTAATATAGAAACAAAACATGAGTGAACTTATTTTAAACCACAGAATCAAATGCAATAAGAGCATTCAGACGAGAATCATTTAATTTTTAAATAAAAAATCTGTATGAAAATAATAAGAATAAATTTCACTTTAACAGACGTTTGACTCAGAAAATTTTAAGAATAATTTAACCATGCCTTTTCTCTAACACAGCTTTCTATGCTTTTCTTATTCTTCTTAAGTTTGCTTTTTATTAAAAGTATTCTATATTCTAAGTAAATTATACTACCTTCTTTAGAGAAACAAATTAACTATGCGCCGTAAATAGAAGATATTAATACAGAAAATTTAATATATATAATTGTAAATGTTAATATTCTATAACAATCGTACAACATGATATATGAAAAGTTATACAGAAAAATAATTAAAATAATAATATGCTAGAAAATATTCCGAGAAAATAAATTTTGTTAGGTTCCATATGAATTCCTTTTGAATTTTAGATTTTTATTGAATCAATTTAAGAGAGCTAGTTACTATCTATGTTTCTGTGGTGATTTATTTGACTGACTATTCTTCGTTCGCATTCTTTTCTTTTTTTATCAAATAAATTATATACTTACATTTAAATATCATAATTGCTGCATTTGCGCAAACAGTTTAAATGTAATTGTCTAAAAGTTATTGTCTAATTAATTTAATAATTATTTAATATCCTGGTTGTTTAAATAAAGTTCTGTTCTTTGGTAAAAATGTTTTAATTGACGTTAAAAATATACGATATGCATACATTTTATATTTGCCAAGTCAAGGTTTTTTAGAATGTGAAATTTAATTTATACACTATATGCATAGCTGCAGTTGCGCTTATACTATGTGTATTATTCTTAATCTAATTGAAATGATAGGATATTTCTCATTCTCAATCAAAATAAAATAAGTAAATACGTTATGAAATGGGTAATGCGGGGTAGATCGTTAATGTTTGGCCATCGTCTCATACAGTTGCTTTTGTTAGATTCTTTATGAATTCCTTTTGAAGCTCGGATTTTCACTAAATCAGTTTAAAATAACTAGTTACTATGTGTGTTTCTATGGTGATTTATTTGACTGACTATTCTTCGTTCTCATTCTTTTTTTTTTTTTTTTTTTTTTTGTTTTGTTTTATCAAATAAGTTATATACTTACATTTAAATATTATAATTACATCATTTGCGCAAACAGTTTAAATGTAATTGTCTAAAAGTTATTGTCTAATTAATTTAATAATTATAAATAATTATTATTAATAATTATTAATATCCTGGTTGTTTTAACAAAGTTCTGTTCTTCGGTAAAAATGTTTTAATTAACATTAAAAATATATGATATGCATATATTTTATATTTGACAAGTCAAGGATTTTAAAATGCGAAATTTAATTTATACACTATGTGCATAGCTGCAATTGCGCTTATACTATATGTATTATTCTTAATCTTATTCAAATAGGATATTTCTCGTTCTCAATGAAAATAAATGAATAAAATCAATGAAATTAAAATTAATGTAAATACGTTATGGAATGTGTAATGCGGGGTACATCGTTAATGTTTTGCCATCGTCTCACACAATTGCCTTTGTTAGATTCTTTATGGATTCCTTCTGAAATTTGGATTTTCATAAAATCAGTTTAAGATAACTAGTTACTATGTATGTTTCTGTGGTGATTTATTTGACTGACTATTCTTCGTTCTCATTCTTTTTTTTTTTTTTATCAAATAAATTATATATATATGTGACGTTATTCACTTACTTTGAGTCACATAATAGCTATGAAAGAGAAAGGCTGGCACTCAGTAATGAATCGAAATTGAGAGACAGGCATTTATTAAACCATCTGGAACATATTACAGGATACGGTCCATAATTGAAGGCTGAGCAAGTGGATGCAGTGCAGTGAAGCCGAGACCGCTGGTACCCCGCAATCAAACATCATGCTATCCCCGTGATCCCTCTCGGGCCTTTATTTTGACGTGGTTTTGCTAAGCACTAGAGCACAAGAAGAGAGAGAGCTCATCTACGAGCGCTTTCTCTTAAATACCGGCATTTTTGGCGGGAAATCACACCACTCCTACATCTCACTATTGGCTATTAACTTAATGATTGACAGCTTAGCTGAGGTCTAGATTGCCGGGATTCATTATTATGCAGCTTCCAACCACAAGAAACTGCAAGTTGCGTTTATTCAGCGCTTATTATCTCATTATCTTAAAATTTGCTCACTTTTATGAGTTTTGCGTTATGCTCGCGCCTTGTACTAAACCTTACTTTACAGGGGAAACTTTATAATTAATTTTAAGTTAAGACTTTCTAATGGGATTTTCTTTAAGTTATTACTCACTATTAATTTAAAATAATAAAATAATAATTTAAAAACTTACCTCTCTTTATCCCTTGATATCCCCCCCCTCCAAGACGACGTTTCCCTGGGCTTGCCTGCAAGTCCATGGGAACTCATTCAGAGGTAGTAGATAGTCCAGGAAAAGATGGTCTGTTTTATTGTGTAAAAGGAGGAGTGCGGATATTTTCCTTTAATTCCCGATTTAGTCCCGTTCGTTGAAATTTTTTTTTTTTTTTTTTTTTTTTTTTTTTTTTTATGTTTGTAGTCCTGCACGTTCCACGTGCTCAACCCTATACATACAATAGTTTAATAGTACTAATATAAAAATGTAAAATAAAACATAATGTAGCACTCTTGTACAACATTTTATCAAAAACAGAAACAATTTTTCTTGTTCCCAACTAGTTGGTGAAGCATACAGTCTGATAATTGTTTTTTGTTTGTTGTTCATATGCAATGAACTCTTAGAACAAGGTCCTTACACAATAAGTGTATGTAAATAAGGTGTTAAACTGATCAGTAATACAAATAGTTCTTGTTTTAGCTTATAAGTCCTTTGGGTTGTGCACCGAGTCCCAAAACTACAGAAAAATATAATGAAGTATAACACGATATCTGACACGTCTGCAAGGAATCTATATTGAAAAAAAAAAAGCATACGGAACTTGCAATGTTCTATAAAGTTCACATATCTGAAAAAAATGACACTATAAATACTTTTCAATCGTTGCAGATAATTGATACTTTTTCCTGTATAAAGAGTTTTTACTACACTGCAAAACACATTTTCAAACAATTATATAAAAATAGTTACTAAAGATACAAACAATAATAACATTAATAATAGCAAATTTTTTTTTACAAGCTATTTACACATAAAACCAAGTTAATTACTCTCTATGAGTAATTATTTGTTTTCAAAATACTACAGATTGATATAAACTTCAAGTTTTGCAATCCAAAAATAACTTATATGATGGGTACATTAACCCTTGAAAATCTGAGAAGGTCAAGCCTTTCCAAAAAAGTAATTTAGGGATAAAGGTGGAAACTGGCTAGCTTCTACAGAGAGGGAAAACAAATCAGTTTTTCTGTGTTCTCTGAACACATCACAATGGTGAAGATCAGGAGACCACGAGAAAACAGATTGTTTATAGAAAAGGGGCTTAGGAGCGGAGGATCCTCATTTCACGAAATCGTCTACATGATATTTAAAAAAAATCGAAATAAACCTAAAATGTATATTTGTAAAAAAGAAAAATTAAGGGCACGCTAGTGCCACTGAGTCAAAGAAAGGAAGCTATGTCTCCCGACATCCCTCCGATTCCTTTAACTCAAATAGGATCCCCATCCAACGCGTATGGAGAAATAGGAAAGAAAAAAAAATACATGGGCAGGAAGCTGATACCTAACTAATTTATTCATGACTTAATTTGAAATTTTGAGGATTATTATAGTACCTTAACTTAGATGAATGGACAATTTCTGAATTTCTCTTAAAATAGGGACTGGGTTTGTCTATCTCAAAATTAACGTGAGATAATTGTTTTAAGATTTTATATGGGCCCGAATAAGGTGAACTCAATTTACGCGTGTTTGGATATTGAAATTCCTCATAAATCACTTCATCACCAACTTTAAATTTCACACGGAGAAATCGAGCATCATATCTGACTTTGTTTTTATTATGATATTGTATTGTTTTTTCTTTTGCTATTTTTCTAGCTTCATCAACTGAAGGGTAGTAATTATTATTTGCCAATAAGGGGTCATATGGTAATTCTCCTAATAATAAATAGCTAAGTGAAAACTGAGTTACAGAACGAGGTGTTGAGTGATATTGTTTTAAAACTTCTTCAAGTAATTTTGTCCAAGGAATTTTGTTTGATGAAGAATTAACTTTACACTTTAAACGCGTAATAATAGTCTGATTGAGCCGCTCGACTTTCCCGTTGCACTCGGGATGATGACTACTTGTTAATAAATATTTTACATCATAATTCCGAAGAAATTTTTTAAAGCGGGATGAAGTGAATGCTGCATTTCTGTCCGTTAACAATTTTTAGGCACTTGAATTTGAAATATTTGTTTTAAAAAGTTTGTATAAGTTTCAGTGGTAACGCTTTTCTATGGAAATCCCCACACATAACGGGTTGCATGCTCCACCACCAAATGCAAATACTTTTTTGTAGAATTATAATAATTAAATCCACCAACAGTGTCCAAAGACAAACATTCAAAAGGTTTATGTGTTGGCGGTACCTGTTGTAACAAGCGAAATCTCTTTTGTTTACATTTTTTATTTAATTGACAGATATGACAATGTTTCACAAAATTTTCAATATCTTTATTAATATTAGACCAATAATACTGGGGTATAATTAAATTTACCATTTTATAAATTCCCGGATGTCCAAATTGAGTGTGGGTTTTCTCTAGTAGCGGTAATCTTAATGACATAGGGACTATTATCTTATACAAACCTTTCTTTTTAATTACACTAACATCATCAATTTCAATAATTTTTTTAACATTAATAATTATGTTTTCTTTTTTGTGATTGTCTTTAATTTCATTTAAGTCGAGGAGGTGTACATCGTGTGACACATTTTCTAAAACAGGCAATCGGGATAACATATCAGCTTCAATATTAGTTGAACCTTTTTGATATTGAATTTGGTAGTCAAACATACTAAGTTTAAGGGACCAGCGGAATAATCTTCCTCTTAAATTTTTAACATTTTTGTAGCCAAGTGAGAGCCGCATGATCTGTATGTATGACAAATTTTTGACCGTGCAAACAATGATAAAATTTATATAAAGCATCAATAATTGCTAAACATTCTAATTCAGCAATGGCATAATTTTTTCATAATTACGTAAGTTTCTAGAATGATATGCTACTGGATGTAAAGTGCCATTCTCATCTGCCTGCTTAACAACATATCCCACACCATGACTCGAGGCATCAACAGAAAAATGACAGGGACTTTTAGGATCATAGAGTCTTAAAATGGGTTTACTTATTAGAGCATTTTTTAATTTTTGGAAGGAATTTTCGCATTTTTGGTCCCAAACGTAGATGACATTTTTCTTTAGCAAATTATTTAATGGAGCTCGAGTTTTTGCATATTCTGGAATAAATCTAGCATAGACATTTACTGATCCCAAAACTCTCTGTAATTCCTTGACATTTTTTGGCGGTTTCAAATTTTCTATGACATCAATATTGGGATTATCGGGCGTAATAAGTTCATTGGTAATTTCCATATTCTATTTTTGCATTTATTTAAGATTCTTCTAATTGTTCGATTAAAGATAGCGGGGGCATTCTTAAGGCCAAACGGCAGGTATTTCCATTCATGTAATCCAAAAGTTGTAGCAAAGGCCAAATTTTCAGTATCTCTTGGGTGGATAGGAATGTGCTAATATCCATTTGCCAAGTCGAGGGTGGAAAAGAATTTTGCTTTAGCTAATTTATCTAATAAAGTATCTATTCAGGGAAGTGGTTCAGCATCAGTTTTTGTTATAGAATTAAGTTTACGGAAGTCGAGACATAACCGACTCTTTTTTCATTCTCCCCTCTTATACACCAATGTTACAGGTGACGAATAAGGGGAACAAGTTTGTAAGGTAGGTGGCAGTTTCGCAAAGTACGAGTCGCGAAACTATTTTCAGGGTTTTAATTTCCTATTAAAGTATTCTAATAAGGAGTTAGGATTTAAAAAGAACTCGCGTATTTTACGAGATTCGCAAAGGGAGTTTTAGTACAAGCGCGGTTAAAGGGAAAGATGCAAATTAGCAAAACGTATAAAAAGGATGAAGGTATCGTGCTTGGAGATGGAGGTGGTTTAGGTGTGAAGTAGGTAGTGAAGTGGCTTCTGCCTGGAAGCATAATTCTGGTCACGAGTACGCCTAAGGTATCTAGCTGTTCGAGAGATCATCGAGCTAGTAGTCAAGTTTTCTTCAAGAGTGGTAATATAGTATCCTTTATTGATTTATGTTATGATAGTTTAGTTACATTCTTGCTAGCTAGTAAAAGTATTTAGTATCTATAATTTTACGAGGAAGTTTGAGCAAATAACTGTATTTCAAAAGGTCGTTTAATTGTGTAGTCCCATGTTCCCTTGAATTGAAATTTAATTAAATATAATATTCAGTTTTACATTTGTCTCTGTGAATTACTTTCTCTCACCGCTTCATTAAGTATGACGTTGGCAAATAAGTCAACGTCTTTACATTGGCGCCCAATATTTTTCGATACTCCTCCCTCGAGAGACAAAGCCTATCATGAAAACCCTCCTACAAGAGTGTATTTTACCGGCTCCAGCAATGTCAGTCACTTTTTTGATGAACTAAACGAATATTTTGATCTAAATAAAATTGAAGAGGCTGATAAATTTAATATATTAAAGTATAGCCTAAAGGGAGATGCCAAGATTTGGTATAATACTGCGGCTTCAAAGACTTTAGGAGAAAAACCCTACTTTTATGGATTTAGAGCGTAGTTTAAGAAATTCATTTTCTCATACGATTGCTAAAAAAAAACTAAATCATTAATTGTATGGCCGGAGCATGTCATATTTTGATAAACCCACGAAATTTTTGTTGCGTAAATTGGAAATTATTAAGGAGCTAAATTTGCAGTTATCTTTTGCTGCTGTGCTCGATATAATTATCCCACTTTCCACTATACCTCTGCAATATTTTTTTAGATCTGCAGGTTATAAATTCGTGTGATTCACTTTTTCAAATACTAAGAAAATACGAAAACCGTCATTTTTCTGCAACAGGCAAAGAAAACGAAGAAAACTTTGGGCACGAACGGAACATTTTCCATCCACAAAATTTTTCTCTTAACTATGACCACGAAAAGGAAACCGCACAACATCCCAAAAATTTTCAACCTAACTTTTCTAGAAGTGATTTTCGGCGTAATGATAAATACCAGCGTAATTGGCCTAGAAATACATACAGCGTAGCTAGAGCACCAATACACAGAGATAGAAATTCTTCTGCAAATCTGCATAGTGCGTCAGGCAAGTTCACAATACCTACGCAGTTCGTCCAAAGGGATGGAATTCGTCCCGCTGATTGGACGAAAGGATATAGCACAACAGCAAATCAACGATTAGGCTTCGGGATAATACTTTTCTATAAGGAAAGGGCACGTGACGTCACTCGCAGTCAAATTATGGGTAAACTGGCAAAACACTGGTATTTCCACCAATCTAGGTCGATCTTTTGCCACTCGAAAGTGGCAAAGATTGATTGACGGAGCAATTGTTTGTAAACATGCCCTTTTCTTATTTTCTTTCGATCGATGTTTTGTATTTTTATGGTAAATTTTATGGATGAAAGAATTTACAAATGTTTTACGATGATATAATATATCTTCATTTTAGTAGAAATTGAAATAAGAAAAAAAAAAAAGATAGAAGAGCGTCTAATGCTGTGTAAATAAATATACACTTTAATATTTGAAGAATTGGCAATTTCAACTTATCCTCAAATTTTGAACCCCTGTCTTATGACTGCAATATCTACAATTTGCACTAATTAAATTCTAGCAGTCTATTTTCTTATGACTTTCAGATCGATTTAAAAATGATGAGGTTTTATTGTACAAATCTTTAACTCCCCCCCCCCCTTTCATCGTTTTGTCATAGCTTGTCCTTTACTTAATTTCAAAAATATCGCTACTTCTACTTCAAAAAATCTTCTTTTACATTTATCATTAACAAGCGTCAAGTAGATGGAAACAAACATGAACCTATAGTGATCTGAAATTTTTGATTATTGTAAATGATTTCATTTAGAAAATAGTATAAATTGTAGTGAGTTTTACAGATGAAAAAACAAATACTAAATTAAAATAATAATATATTTTTACATATTTTAATCTTATTATTTATTCATACAAATTCCGTTTTTAAAAAATCACTACTTTTTAAAGTGGGGTAAAAAAAATGAGTAATGTCACTTTATAAATACGAACAAATAGGCAGTAAAAGATATTAATCTCTTTATCAAAATGGTCTATAATATTAAAAATGTATAGTATATCATCGAAAAACATTTGTAAATTCCTTCATTAATAAAATTTACCATAAAAATACAAAACATCGATCAAAAGAAAATAGAAAAGTACTATCCCGAAGCCTAATCGTTGATTTGCTGTTGTGCTATATCCTCTCGTCCAATCAGCGGGACGAATTCCATCCCTTTGGACGAACTGCGTAGGTATTGTGAACTTGCGTATGGCAGTTAGTCCTGTGAATTTTTCATCTTCATGGACTGTCCATTTTAGAAAAACTGATCAAGTTAAACTGCCCTCATCGAATGAATCCGCTCTTAAACCCAATGAACACACCAAAAATCGTTCTAAAAGTGTACACTCTGTATATAATTCGGGTTTAAAAATACCTAAAGATTTAAAATGTGATAATGTAACTAATGAACGTGAAAATTACCTTTATGACTCAATTGATATTTTTGAAGAAAATCTCGATAATAAGTGCATAAATGATGTAAAATTATCTAGAAAGCTTAAATATGATGGTAAAATTGAAAGTTATTTAGATAATGATGTTTATATTTGTACGAGAAGTGATGCAAGCACACAGGAATATTAAACAATGACTTGAACGCCAAAGGAAATAATAAACTGGCGAACGGATGTTTCGATAGCACTTTTCGATAGCATACCGGGCACACATCAATTGCGCTCCCGAGAAAAATTACGGATAACGTTCCTTGTCATCCCCCCCCCCTTCTTGTATACCGGAAAGTAACGAATGATAATTTCTAGGAAGGAAAAAAATCTTTACTTAAAATCTTTACGAAAAATCTTCTCGTGGTATTTCCTGGGTAACGCTAATAGGCTCCAATAAATTCAAACAAGAGCAATTAAAAAAAAATATTTATATTATGTTATTTATTTAAAGAAATATTTATATTAAGCAATAAAAAATTTGTCTAACAAATAAAAGCAAATAAAAACAAAAATAAAAGCACGTCTTGCTTTTGCGTCCAAGGCAGTAGCACGTGTTTTTTGCACCTGATGAAGAAATGCCACGTCCTTTCGAAACCGGTTGTACTGGATTGAATTTTATGGTGTGTGAAGAAGTTTTAAAGTTTAAATATTGAATATACACCCGATTTTTATTTAGTTTTGTCATACCTGTAATGTTTTCAAAATATTTTCACAGTTAAATGGAACATAAGTACTTCAAAAAGAAATCCAAAAACCTCATGCCATCAATAACCTATGACATAATAAGCTGAACAAATTTGTTCTGGTATGCAAAATATTTTTTAAAGAACAAATTTATTCCTGAAAAGCTTTCAAAAAATTAAAACAAACAAATATTAATGATTATCAGAAAGCTTTATCGACAAATTATGCAAATTTGAATAGTCAAAATCATTTAGAATTTGTTTTCTGATTTAAGATTTTCTGAAAAATCTACGAGCACAATTGATGCGTTTACGCTTTTTGAGGGGACATGATCTCGGCGCAACTGATGCCTATGAGGACGAAGGCCCTAAGCGCAATTGAGTAGTAAATCCTATTCTAAAGCGCAACTCAATAACACCCAGCGTACCGTCATCAGTGCATAAAAGAAACGAAACGAAAATTAGTTCCTTTCTTTGAAATTGGCGAATTTTCTAGTTCCTTTCTTACAGAGTGGAGTAATTTCGTTCCGTTATTTTTTTGCACTGATGGCCGTACACTAAACAAAGTCATTAATTTGTAATTATGTCTCATAGCCTGAAATTTTTTCGATATATTTTGTGAGTCAATATTAGGTAAAGATTTCTGTTATGTTCATCATTTTTCTATCTTCTAAAAATTTTCAAAGAAGCATTACTGCTGCGCTGTATCAAAAATCTGATTGTAATTCAGAAAAAAAAGGAAGAAAGAAAGGAAAGAAAAAGAAAAGAAAAAAATTATCTAATATCATTCGAAGAAACTGCCCTTCTATATATATATATGATTTAATAAATATAAATAATAAAATCTATTAAAAATCAAATGTTTCGAGATATTACGGTATGGATTTAATGGCGAAAAATTAGATATTTCGCCATTGTAAAACAAACAACAAATATTACTTTCAAGATGTACAATAATGTGACTGAAATTTCATTAACAACTACAAAAAAAAAAAAAAAAAAAAAAAAAAACCTGAGAAATTGAGACGGCGTCTAATTCTTTATATAACAATGCAAGTGTAGAAGTGTAAATAACTGGTAATACAAAATCCACACACACAGAAGAAGACTGATTTTTTTATATTGAATTTTAGTTACATTTTAAGCCGTATATTTGAAAGTAATGTTTATTGTTTATTTTGCAATATTGGGAATGAATTGTAGAAACACTTAATTTTCATTATGTTTTTTCATTGATAGTCATTAAGTTATACGTAGAAGGGCGGTTTCTTCCAATGGTTTTAGGTAGTTTTCTGACCTCCCCCTTTTTAAAAATTCAGATTACCGGTAGAAGGCGACAGTAATACGTTTTTTTAGTTTTTTTTTAGAGGGTATCAGTTTTTTCTTTTAATCTATACATTGTACACTACGCTATGGATTTTAAGAACATGTCCCAGATTTTTAAAAACTAAAAGTGGCACTATGTTACATTATTAAGCCGTTCGCATCATTAGCGTTTATATACGCTCAGTTTCCCTGGTTATTATCATCAGGGCAGTTATTAATATCACATACGCTCATTTTTTTTTCTTTTTGTAACTATCATTATTCGTTAACTAAAATATAGAAATGGAGGGTATTGCTTCTTTTCTCATTTCCTTGTGTAGCATATGGGTTAATGTCACGATTAAAATTACTTAGTGATTTCTTTTCGCTTTCTTGTAAGGAAGTTACTTACTCACAAGAAAGGTCTCCATGGGCGCATACGCAAAAAATTTTGAAAAAATTACAGAATACGCTCCTCATGAGGTTATATACGTTTATTAAAATGTTCCGGCGGAATCACTATATATTGTCTGTAAAAAAATATTGAAAATGTCTGATTCTTGGCTATTTATCGCTCGTTGGCGACACAATGAAAACTGATGCAAAACAGTTTTTTGATAAATACTCATTACAAAAATACGTTTTACATACTCTTCATGCTAAACTTGTTTAAGAATTTTATTTTAAATTAATACACTTTTATAACTAAAATTTTCTCAGATATATTTATAAATAAACCTAAAGATCAAATTATACAACCTTTAGTTTACGTGAAATACTTAAACTGAACATGAGCTTTTAATATTATTTCTTAAACTAAAATAGTACGCTCATTTATTTATGTTACATAATAAATAAAAAAGAACGTACACAACTCTATGTAAATGAAATAATGGTAAACCATAATCACTTATCAATGGGCTATTTTGTGTTTTCGAAGAATCCAGATTTCAAAACCAGTAATTTAGATCAAAATTTAGATTGATAAAAATTATTTCAAACTTAAATTTAACTCTCAAATTTCCATATAGATTACACATTAATATCGGAAATTTTCACTTTTTTTATTATAACTTACTTTTTATTAATGTGGTTGGATAAAGTTTGTCAAATAACTTTTTTTAACTCTAGGTACCAAATTAATCTAATGACTCAAAAAAAAAAAAAAAAAAAGAAAAAAAAAAGAAAGAAAATACATTTGTATAACAGCAGTTTTTGAATTTTATATCTTTTGTGAACTTATTCGAACTTTAAGTCAAATTTTAATGGAAATTTGTAAAGAAATAAAAGTTTTAAGCTTTTTATGAGTTTAAATAATAATCATAGATTAGGAGGGGGAGTAAAATAAGTCTTTGGATTACAAAATGCAGAAAAACAAATTTATTTGTATGAGTATACGCTTTGATATTGAAAGACGCTTCATTAGAAGATGAAATACTCCCCTCCTCCCTCCAAAAAATAAAACTAGTATGTTGTGGCCACCACATGACTTTCTTCTATCTTTTCCTATACAAATTCACTCAGCAACAATAATTAAAAAAAAAAAAAAAAAAAAGTGGGACTTTAACAAATTTTCATATTTTACCCAAAATTTTATCAAAGTCCCACATTTTTTTTTTTTCTTCTCCCCTTAATTCTATCAAACTCCCACGGTTTCCGTGTTCTGACAAACTTAAACAAATTTTTGCATTTCCCTCCCAATTTTGTCAAAGTCCCACGGTTTCCGTGTTTTGACAAATTTAGAATAATTTTCACATTTTACCCAAAGTTTGTCAAAACACGGAAACCGTGGGACTTTGACAAAATTAGGGGAAAAATGCAAAAATATGTTAAAGTTTGTCAAGACACGGAAACCGTAGGACTTTGACAAAATTAGGGGAAAGAAGCAAAAATTAGTTCAAGTTTGTCAGAACACGGAAACCGTGGGAGTTTGTTAAAATTAAGGGGAGAGAGGAAAAAAAAAAAGATTTTTTTTCTAAGTTTTTTTTCGTAAAAAGTAAAAAAAATCGATAACTTTGTTTTAAATTATCACAGATTTATAGTTCAACCATTCGTTTTAAAGGTACTGACGAGACCTTTCGAAAGATACCCATCTTGAAAATTTTTGCCTTTATCACCCTGTTGAAAATTTAGAAAAAGCGGGATGGCAACGCAACCTGTAAGACGATTTTTACCAAAAGTTGATAGGCACTAATTTATGTCAAGGTGCAACTACATACCAATTTGTATGAAATTCTGTGCAGTAGTTCCAGAGATACAGTTGCCACAAAATTTTGTCACACACACACACACAGACAGACAGACAGACAGACAGACAGACAGACAGACAGACATTTTCTAAAAATGGTAAAATCGTGTTCTACATCTCTCAAAACGTGTAAATCCATCAAAAACCCGAAATCGAAAATTTTTACGAATCCAATACTTTCTTCTATTGAAGATAGAAGAAAGTAATAAAAAAATAAAAAATAAAATAAAAAGCTTCTAATCTTCTAATTCCTGTCTTTTATTTCTTTACAATAAATTACATTTTCTATTTTTTCCTCCCAATGATACAATTCAATTAATTATTTTATATATATATTAAACTTCTTATAAACTGCGAAATGTTTTTTCATTACTTTACACCCTCATATATTTCAACATTTCAAGAATGCGTTTTATTAATTTAATTTCTTCTGTAACATTTGTGAGTGCCATATTTCCTCCCCATGTATTGTTTATGAATCATCCAAACAACATTGTACAAACAATTTGTGCAAGGATATTTTCTTCAATAAAAAAATAAATAAAAAGTAACTTAATTTTTCAAATTGTAAAATTCATTTTAAACACTAAATAAAAGTAAAAATAAATAATTGCAACTTCCAAAATACAGTTTTTTTTTTTTTCAGCTACTAATTTAAAAACTAAAGATATCTGTAACTTAAGCGTTTATTTGACATGCAATTTAAATATTTGATTTCAAACTCGCAAGATATATGTATGTATATATGTATTTTTCTTTTTGCAAAGCTAAAATGAAGTATTTTTAATAAATGGTGCCAAGTGATAAGCTTCTATGAGAAACAGACAACTATTTCATAGATGATTTCAAAGACTAATTTCAAACTATATCTACTCTAACTCTTTTAAGAAAGATTTGTTTTGCAAGAAATTCTTAAACGCAGTGAAATTACTTGCCTTTGACGGGTAAGAAAGTTGCTCGCCAAATAGCATGCACTTTTTGTCTTTAGGTGCAAAAATATTTTATACTATATTATTTTTTTACAGACTATCTATTGAGATTCCGCCAGTAAATTTGATTGATCTTGTATCACCTATGTAAGTAGTATCTCTGTAATTTTTTTCACAACATCCTGAATATGCGCTTTAAGGAGACCTTCCTTGTCAGTACTTCTTATAAGGTAGCCGTTCACAGTTATAAGGAAGTACTGTGAAATTGATTTAAGAAACGAATTTGGTTTCTTGCATACTTCTAGTTCTAAAAAAGATGTTCGTAGAGTGTTGGAAACTTATATTTCAAACTTTTATGACGTATTGTGTCTAGTTTTACACCTCCAAATTTGGTTTTCGCAGACCGCTCACATTAGAGATATCTTCGATTTTTCGTGACGTTTGTATTTATGTGTATGTGTCAAATTAACAGAGCTAAAAACCTGACCCCCACAGATTTTTATAAAATTGGGATTATTTGTTTGTTCTATGGATAAATGAATTTATACCAATTAGTAAGTCTCTACCTCTTTAATTTTTGATATACAAGGCTGCAAAAATGGGTAAAAATTGCAAATTTCCGAAATTCTTCTATTACAAAGGTACCATATTTTCTTTCCTAATTAACTTAGAGGTAAAAGATTAGTACCATTAGAACACTTATAATACATGCTTTCAAATGATATATTACAAGTATATATTTTTAAATTGTTTCACTTTAAAATTAAACATTTTGTCTTTTGACCTCCAATACCTCAAAAAGTACACATTTAATTTTCTTTTAAATATTATATGTTATTTTTACATTTATTATCTATAACTATTGCAGATTTCACCATAGGACGGCATTGGGATGCTGAGTTATAAATTAATATGCAACCCTAAATCAGTATTTTCATACTAACATAATGTAAGTTCTCATATTTTGTTCCCTAATTAACTTAGAGATATAAGATTGGTATCATTAGAAGCTTATAATACAGACTTTTAAATGATATATCACACGAATAGATTTTCAATTAATATTTTCATGTTAAGGTCAATCATTTTGACATTTGACCTTCAATAGCTCAAAAAGTACATATTTAATTTTCTTTTGAAAAATTATATGTTATTCTTACGTTTCTTATGTATAATTACTGTAAGTTTCAACATGGTACGGCCATGGGATACTGAGTTATAAATTAAAATGCAACTCTACCAGTATTTCCATATTACCATAACGTACGTTTTACAAAAAAAATGGCCGTCCCATGATGAAACTTTCAATAATTATAGATAATAAACGTAATAATAACAGATAATTTTTAAATGAAAATTAAATGTATACTTTTTGAGATATCGGAGGTCAAAGGTAAAAATGCTTGACCTTAAAGTGAAATTTTTTAAAGATATATACTTGTGATATATAATTTGATAGCCTGTATTATAAGCTTTCTAATGATACCAATCTTTTATCTCTAAGTTAGTTAGAAAAGAAAATATGGGTACATTTGTAGCAGAAGAATTTCGGAAATTTGCATTTTTACCCATTTTTGCAGCCCTGTATATCAAACATTAAAAGTGATAGGAACTAATTAATTGGTATACATTCATTTCTCAATATTACAAATAAATGAACCAATTTCATAAAAATATGAAGGGTCAGGTTAAAAATGCTGTTTTTTTGTGTTGATTTGACGTGGAATGACTCATACGTATTTCGCATAAATTAAGAACGATTGGACGCAGAAAGACGGAACCTACAAATAACATGACAGTCGGCAGCAAAATTATTGAAGCACACATCCACATTTTTCATATATATATATATATATATTTAGTTTAATCGCTAATTTTTATTAACTTACTTTTTCATTCATGACTCGACAAATATATTTACTTAACAAAACGGTATTAAATGCCCATATTTTAAAAAGGAATTATTGCTAGTGCTTCAATAATGTTACTGCCGACTGTAATTGACTTAAATAATCTTCAGGAATAATTCACTGAAATAAAGATAACAAACATTTTTACCTGCAGAAAAAATTCTTCCATTAGTAATAAAGTCCATTTATGATGTAAGTCCCATTTTTTGCTAGGATGACTTATATCACAACAGTGGAGAACAAGAGACAAGGCTTTCGACTTTTCGATACTAAATAAAATGAAAACAAATGCTACATAAATAGAAAGGTTTAAATAATTAAAACATTTCATCGGAAGTTTCAACAATTCTTTGTTATAGTTATTAATGTAGTTATTGTGGTGGTGATTAACTCCCCCCCCCCCCTCCCTTCACTACACACACACACACACACACACACATACAATATGAATTGCATTTTTATAGATAAACATTACAGACAGAAAATCTTGAAGAATATACTTTCGAAAATATTCTTAAGCGGTATTATTAACGAACGATTGTCCTTTGCATACAAAACCTGTGTCGCAATCTATTCAGTTAAAAACAAGGTGGAGTTTTTTTTTTTTTTTTTTTTTTTTTTATCAGTAATGATAAAATTTTACCGATATTTTAAACAGATTTTACTTTGTCTTACATGGGATGCTACATCACGGTTAGTTTTGGACGTGCCTATTTTCCCATGTCAAATAATACTGAATTAGAAATATATGATTAGAAATATGTTCACAGCTCCAAGACTAAATGACTATATAAATCTAGGATTTCTCTTGTTGTTAGCATATTTCGAGCAAAGAGTCTGTTACAAAAAATCCTAATTTATTATTATTGTTTAATTTATGAGAAAATAAATCCGTGTTTATCTGTTTAATGTGAATAATTTCTGAATAAATTAGTGGATTGTAATTTTTATTTTTAATACAAAAATATTTAATTTTGGTATACAAATTTATTTTATTTTATACAATAGTTTATTATATGTTTTGAAGTGTGTGCCATCTTTTCAAAATAAATTCATGTAATGAAGTGTTATGTTTAATGCGAAAAAGTCTATGATTTTGAATTATTTCAGATTGAGAAAAAAGTTGAATTTCTATGTAAATGTATAAGATTCGTTACTTTTTTCATGTAACATTATATCAAACTCACACACATTTTATAAAAGGAGGAGAAGTTTAATTATACGTCAAATGTATGTTTAGACCCCAAATGGTAGCTTTATTTTAAATTATTATTTTCATAGGAAAGAATTTTTCAAGCTCAACAGGAAATATTTTAATCTCGAAAGTTGTGAACTAAAATGTTAAATTAGTTTACTGATTGCATTGAAGATTCTCTCTTGGAAGTACTGGATGGAAAAACTTTCATGGTGTATTTTAGTGTTAAAAGAAGTGAGTGGCGAAATTTAGCTAGAGTTTTCACAGGAAAAAATGGGCGATCTATCTTCTTGAAGGCATGAATAGAATGCGAAACTTTATTTCACAAAAATCCTTATAGTTATGACTATTTCCCTGTGAGCTCTAAAGGTCAATATAAAACAAGTTCTTTCGGCTCATTCGGAAAAGTAGGTTGGTTTCTTTTTTCTTATCAAGTAGCCGCCATTTTGAAATTATTAATGAATTTCGTAAAAATATTGATGTAGGCTTTGTACATATGGAGTTTTAAGCAAATCGATTCATAAATACCTTTTTATGTTAATTTGAAATTTTCAAGTGCTCGGTACTTGAAAACAAGATAGCGGGCCAAGTTCGTAAACAAAAATATCAAATGCATTTGTGAAATAAGTCTACAATACAAATTTAGTTAGAATTAATTCAGACTTTCAAAAGTTATCGTATTAAAAAATTTAGCGGCTGTTACTTGGATCAAAATGGTGGAGCAAGTTGCTCAGTGAAGTAAACCAAGATATTTGTAAGATAAATCCACTGTCCAACTTTGGTTCAAATAAATTTAGTATTTCAAAAGTTATAGCGATAACAAATTCTCAAGTGGCAACATTCAAGTGGCTGCAATTTGGAAACGAAATTGCGGTTAAACTTGCCCACCAAAATCATAGATATTTGAATGATAAATATATTTTTCAACCTAGGGTTGAATTGATTAAGTATTTCAAAAGTTATCGTGATAACAAATTTTCAAGTAGTCCGCACTTGGAAACAATATGACTGAGCAAGTTACATAGAAAACTCATCCAATATATGTTCGAATCAGTGCAGTGTTTTAAAAGTTGTTGTGACAAATTTTCAAGTGACGGTCTAAGTGGTTGCAACTTGGAAACAAAATGACAGAACAACTTGCCCAACGAAATCATTGAAGATATTTATATGATAAGTTCACTGTCCAACTTAGATTCAAACTAATTAATTATTTCAAAAATTATCGTGATAAGAAATTTTCGAGTGGCACTGTGATTTTAAGTGGTTACCACTTGGAAACAAAAAACAAAAAAGCGGAGTGAGATACCCAGCGAACTTATCTTAGATATTTGAATAAAAAACCACTACCCAAATTTGATACGAATTGAATCAGTATTACAAAAGTTATAAAGACTAATTTCAAGTGGCCACCACTTGGAAATAAAAGGCAGAGCAAGTTATCAAAAGAAATTATCCAAGATATTTGAATCATAAGTTCACTATCCAACTTTTGTTTGAATCATTTTAGTATTTTAAAAATTATCATGATGACACATTTTCGAGTGGCAGCCTGATTTCAAGTGGCCGCAACTTGGAAACAAAATGTCGGAGCAAGTTGCCCAGTGAACTCATCCAAGATATTTATATGATAAATTCCCTGTCCAACTTTGATTTGGATTGAATCAGAATTCAAAAGGTAATCATGATTATGAAATTTCAAGTGGTAGCCTGATTTTAAGTTGTTTCGCTTAGTTTATAACATCCGCACTTTGTTAAAAATGGCGTTTAACGTTCATTAATAAACTTGGTTTGACCATCATATGGTCTATGTATATATCAAAGTTCAAACAAGTGCGGTCATAAACAATTCCTTCCGGCTCATTCGGAAGGGTAGGTTGATTTATTTTTTCTTATAAAATAGCCGCCATATTGAAACAAATAGCGGGAGCAAATTATTAATGAACTTGGTAGAAATATTGATGTGGGCTATGTACATATGGAATTTTAAGCAAATCGGTTCATAAATACCATTTATGTGATTTTGAAATTTTCAAGTGGCTAGAGCTTGGAAACAAAATGGCGGGACAAGTTGACAAACAAATATATCAAATGCATTTGTGAGATAAGCGTAATGTACAAATTTAGTTCGAATTAATTCAGAATTTCAAAAGTCATCGTGTTAAAAAATTAAACGGCTGCCACTTCGATCAAAATGGCGGAGCAAGTTGCTCAGTGAACATAACCAAGATATTTGTAAGCTAAGTCCACTGTCCAACTTTGGTTCGAATAAATTCAGTATTTCAAAAGTTAGAGCGATAACAAATTTTCAAGTAGCAGCGTTCAAGTGGCCGCAACTTGGAAACAAAATTGCGGATAAACTTGTTCACCAAAATCATAGATATTTGAACGATAAATCCATTTTTCAACCTCTGTTTGAATTGATTAAGTATTTCAAATGTTATCGTGATAACAAATTTTCAAGTGGCCGCCAATTGGAAACAATATGACGGAGCAAGTTGCCCAGCAAACTCATCCAATATATTTGAAGGATAAGTTCACTCACAACTTTGGTTCGAATCAGTGCAGTGCTTAAAACGATACTGTTATGAAAAATTTACAAGTGACAGTCTAAGTGGCTGCAACTTGGAAACAAAATGACAAAGCAATTTGCCCAGAGAAATCATCCAAGATATTTATATGATAAGTTCACGGTCCAATTTAACTTCGAACTAATTCAGTATTTTAAAAATTATCGTGATGAGAAATTTTCAAGTGGTACTGTGATTTCACGTGGTCACCACTTGGAAACAAAAAAGCGGAGTGAGATGCCCAGTGAACTTATTTGAGATATTTGAATGATAAATCCACTACAGAAATTTGATACGAATTGAATCAGTATAACAAAAGTTATCATAATGACTAATATTCAAGTGGCCGCCACTTGGAAATAAAAGGCAGAGCAAGTTTCTAAAAGAACTTATCCAAGATATTTGAACCATAAGTTCACTCTCCAACTTTTGTTTTAATCAAAAAGTTATCGTGATGGCACATTTTTAAGTGGCCGCAACTTGGAAACAAAATGTCGGAACATGTTGGCGAGTGAACACATTCAAGATGTTTATATGATAAGTTCACTGTCCAACACTGATTTGAATTGAATCAGAATTTAAAAAGTTATCTTGATTATAAACTTTCAAATGGTAGCCTGATTTCAAGTTGTCTCGCTTAGTTTATAGCATTCGCACTTTGTTAAAAATGGCGGATAAAGTTCATTAATAAACTTGGTTTGACCTTATGGTCTATATATATATCAAAATTCAAGCAAATGCGGTCATAAACAAGTCCTTCCGACTCATTCGAAGGGTAGGTTGATTTCCTTTTATCAAATAGCCCCCCTGTTGAAACAAAAAGGTAGAAACAAATTATTAATGGACTTGGTATAAATATTGATGTGGGCTATGTAGAAATGAAATTTTAAGCAAATCGGTTCATAAATACCTTTTTATGTGAATTTGTAATTTTCTAGTGGTCAGCACTTGGAAACAAGATAGCAGGACAAGTTGGCAAACAAATGCATCAAATGCATTTGTGAGGTAAGTCTACTGTACAAATTTATTTCGAATTAATTCAGAATTTCAAAAGTTATCGTATTAAAAAATTAAGCGGCTGCCACTTGGATCAAAATGGTGGAGCAAGTTGTTCATTGAACTAAATCAAGATATTTACATGAAACAGTAATATCATGATTATAAACTTTCAAATGGTTATTATGATATCCGCCACTTTGTTAAAAATGAAGAATAAATTTCATTAATAAACTTGGTTAAACATCTTATATAGTCTAAGTGTACATCAACATTCAAACAAACTCTGAATACTCTTTTTATAATGTGAATCTGAAATTTTCAAGTGGTTTCCACTTGAAAACAAAATGGTGGAGCAACTTGGTTAACAAACCCATCAAGGATATTTGTAAGATAAGTTCACTGTCAAAATTTGGTTCGATTTGGAGTATTATTTCGGAAGTTATCGTGATATTAGATTTTGAAGTGGTAGCCTGATTTCAAGTGGTCCAGCTTAATTTAAGATATCCGCTACTTTGTTTAAAATCGCAGATAAAGTTCGTTAATAAAATTGGTTGAAACCTTTATATGGTCTATATTTACATCCAAATTCAAGCAAATCCGGCTTTAAATACGCTTTTTACACTGTGGATTTGAAATTTTCAAGTGGCCGCCACTTGAAAACAAAAAACCGGAGCAACTTGGTTAACGAATTAATCCAAGATATTTATAAGATAAGTTCGCTGTCTAAATTTGGTTCTATTTGAAGTATGATTTCAGGAGTTATCGTGATGACAAAATATCGTGATGAGAGAGAGAGAGAGAGAGAGACAGAGAGAGAGATAAACGAAGTGATTGCAATATGTTGATTTCTAAAGAAATCTACCTAATACGCTTTTTACAGCGTAAATTTCAAATTTTCAAGTAGCCTTCACTTGAAAACAAAATGGTGGAGCAACTTAGTTAACAAACTCATTCTATATATTTATAAGATAAATTCGATGTCCAAATTTGGGTGTAAATTTTCAAGTCGTAGTCTGATTTCAAGTTGCTCCGCTTAGTTTCAGATATCCGCCACTTTACTAAAAATGGCGGATAAAGTTCATTAATAAACTTCGTTGAGACCCTTCTATGGTCTATGCATATACCTCAAAATTCAAACAAAATCGGAATACTTTTTTACAATGTGAATTTCAAAATTTCAAGTGGTCTCCTCTTGAAAACAAAATGGCGGAGAAACTTGGTTAACAAACTCATCCCACATATTTATAAAATAAGTTCACTGTCCAAATTTGTTCCGTTTTGGAGTATTATTTCTGAAGTTATCCTGATGTTAAATCTTCAAGTGATAGTCTGATTTCAAGTCTCGCCGCTTAATTTAAGATATCCGCTACTTTGTTAAAAAGTTCGGATAAAGTTCATTAATAAACTTGGTTGAGACCCTTATGTATTCTATGTTTATATCAAAATTCAAGCAAAACCAGATTTAAATACGCTTTTTACAATGTGGATTTTAAATTTTCAAGTAGCCGCCAACAAAAAAGGAAAAACAAAAAAACAAAAAGGTGAAACAAAAAAGTTGAAAACAAAAAGGTGGAGCAACTTGGTTATGAACTCATCCAATATATTTATAACATGTTTTCTGTCCAAATTTGGTTCGACTTGGAATATTACTTCGGGAGTTATCGTGATGACAAAATTTTCATTATATATATATTGAATAATTTAATACCATTATAATACTCAGCAATAAAAATCAAAATACCAACAGTTCAAAGTTAAATGAAATATATATATATATATATATATATATATATATGTGTGTGTGTGTGTGTGTGTGTGTGTATAAGTAGATAGATTGTGTATATAGATAGATAAACGAAGCGATTATAATAGGTTGATTTTTAATGAAATCAACCTAAAAACTTCGTGATTTTCAAACTGCATTTTGGAGGGTGATAATAATCTAAATGTTTGAATTTTACCTTAATTCATATAACTGGTTCATGTTTATGTTGTCATTGTTTTCTGATCAGAAGCTAGGATTTGAAAGTAGTGCATTTGAAAATAGAAAATTCCACAGTTAAATCAGAAATGAAAACCTAACTTACTATACTTTCCTACTTCCATTTCTATGTTTTATCATTACATATGTTCGGCTGGTGAGAGCTGCAGTTTAAGAAAATATTTTATGGCTGATTCAAGCGGTTTATCGGAGATACATTTAACTACAGCCAATCGAATTTGTTCTCATTGCTTTTAATTAGTGCTTTAAAAGTCTTTCCTTTGTGCTTTTTGGCTTTTATAATCGTTTAGTACTCCACAAATTATTTTACGTTTCACTCTCTTTTTGAGAATTTTATCGACACTTAAATGGTTTCATGGATCTTCGAGGTTTTCGTATACAGCCTGTATGTTTCAAATTGAAATCTTGACGTTGCTGGGAATCAAGACTGCCACTTTGAGTTATGAGATTAGATTGCTGGGGATCACGTGAGTTGTGAAATTAAGTGTATTCCGACACTCAGATTGAATTTAAGATGTTTGAATTTAAGATGATGCTCAATAAGGATGGAAATGAGGATCACTGAAGCTGATTAAGTGTGAATAAATGTTGTTAATCAAGAATTACATCTCGACTCAGTTGATTTATATAAACATCTAATTGACTGAACTAATTAAACCCTTCTTTACGGGTTTCCTGCTCGAAAATCGCTTTTAATACTTTAATGAAATTTTATTGATATATATATATATATATATATATATATATTTTTTTTTTTTTCAAGCAATCTGTGTTATTTTTAACATTGTGTCACGAAAACGTCTTGTATTATAGTGATCTGTGCGCGCTACTATTTAGTGTAGCTAATGTAATCTTATTGTAAGAGTAGTTATAAATATTCATAAAAATGATTATACTAACTGCTTTTCTGGTTATTTAAAAGACAAGATCAATTAGAAGAACATAAAAAGTAGTAATATTTTTAACAAAGAAATATTAAATCAATTTTTAGTTACTGAATTAAACATAAAGATCGTTGTAGTAAAACATATAATTTAAATCTAAATACAATTGTTATAACTTAATGAGATAATAACCTGATGAGAGCACAGTAAACTAAACTAGAAAAAAAATCTCATCTTGAATGAACGAACAAATGATTAGCAAACCTTTCTTTCATCTTTGCATTTTTTATTAAATTTTTATTTATTTTTTCTATTTATTGTTACTTATTTTAGTCTGTTGCTTAAACATGCTTAAAAAAATATATTTATGCATAATAATTCATCGTTATATTGATCCAACACCAGGAACAAAGACGTAAATTAATGTATAAATAATTACAAATGGAAGTGAAACATTATGTAAAGTAAAAAAAGAAAAATGTTGAAAAAAGTAATAAATGTAGAAAAACAACTTTGAATTTTCTCAAAAAACTGCTATATCTTTGTGAACAGCAATTATAGCAGCCGGATAGTAAAAAATTAGTTGTTTTTGAGATAGTGATATATGAGATCATATAAAATTCCTATCAATGTCCAACAACTCAAAGATTCCAATAATGAATAGAAAGACAATTGAGGGGAAAATGACAACAAAAAATTATCCAGTTTATATTAATTTACAAGAAGCAAGAATGATTAATAATATATAATATGATACAATAGTAATGTCAGGGATAATAAGATTATACTCTTTAAACAATTAACATAATAATAAATGAAAAAACAAATATTTAGATTTATTATCACAAACAAGGAAGGTCTCCATAGGCTCATACGCAAAACATGTTGAAAAAAATTACAGAATACGCTCCTCATGAGGTTATATACGTTTATTAAAAAGTTCCGGCGGAATCACTATATATTGTCTGTAAAAAAAAAATTAATGTCCGGTTCTTGGCTATTTATCACTCGTTGGCGACACAATAAAAATGATACAAAACAGGTTTTTGATAAACACTCATTAAATAAATACGTTTTCCATACTCTTCGTACTAAACTTGTTTAAGAAAGCTTATTTTAAATAAACACACTTTTATAACTACAATTTTCTCAGATTTATTTATAAATAAACCTAACGATCAAATTATACAACCTTTAGTTTAACGTGAAATACTTAAACTGAATCAAATAACTTTTTTTTAAAAACTCTACGTACCAAATTAATTTAAATAGGTTTAACTTAAAAAAAAAAAAAAAAAAAAAAACTACGTTTGTATAACAGCAGTTTTTGAATCTTGTATCTTTTGTGAACTTATTCAAACTTTAAAGCAAATTTTAATGGGAAATTGTAAAGAATTAAATGTTTTAAGCTCTTTAGGAGTTTAAATAATAATCATAGATTAGGAGGGGGAGTAAAATAAGTCTTTGGATTACGAAAATGCACAAAAAACAAATTTATTTGCATGAGCATACGCTTTGATATTGAAAGATACTTCATTAGACGATGAAATTTTACACCCCCCCCCCCCCCCAAAAAAAAAAATGCTTCTAATTTTTCTATTTGCTTCTCCCAATGATACAATTCAGGTAATATTTTTTTTTTTATGGATTCAAACTTCGTTTGGACCCTTTATAAACTGATACATGTTTTTTTTTTACACACTCATATTTTTTCAATATTTCAACAGTGCGTTTTGTTATTTAATTTCTTTTGTAAGGTCTTGCAAATTTGTCAGAATAATAATAATAATAATAATAATAATAATGCGACATCTTCTCGTTTCAGATACCGTGAAAGCCAAAAATTACTTCAGAAAATTTTCTGTCTCTGGGTGTGTGTGTGTCGTTGTGTCTGTATGTCTGTAACGCTGTTTTTGTCCGGGTATCACGGAATTCAATGATATTTGGTAGCAATTTAAATCTGTACCAATTTATACATATCAAAAATTTCAAAATTTTGATTAGATTTAGAGATATGTGTAAAAATTGCCTGCTCATGCGCCATAGGATTTTGCAAGTAAAACATACTGAATGGGGAAAAAAATGCGTTATATTTACGTTTTAGGTATCAGGGAGCCCTTATATGATTTAAAAATATTTTCTCTGTGTGCATGGTAGGGGTGAAGGTATATAGAACGTTTTTTATTCGACCGAGCATCACCTGAAAATGGCTGGAATGAATTCAATGACACTTGGCTCAGATTTAGATCTTTACCCAACTTAAAATTATATCCATCGAACCTTTCAAATTTTTAATTAGATTTACAGATATATGAGCAAAAAACGCTTTTGTAACAAATTAAAAATTAATTTAGGTACTTAGATACGTTAAAATAAAAATAGCTATATTTGACAAAAACTCGACCTTTTATTTGTTGTTTAGTTTTTTGATGCTTTTTCTATGCTTTTTTCTCTCCTGCTGAAGGTCTCCTTTTTTTTATGCTATGAACTATGCTTTTTCTTACGTAGTCGATATTTCCCCCTATTTTTGAAATTCCTTTTCAAAATTTCTATTTCCCTTTAAAAGTTAGATTTATTCATATATAAGCAATGGCGATCCACAGGTAGCTTTTTTTTCATTTTTTTTTTTTTTTTGTATACTTTATTATTTCGGAGTTTTTAAGGATTTATTTTTGTAAAGTGTTGTAAACTGCTATATTTAGTTCCTTAAATAAAAAATAATAACTGCATGTATTATCTGGAAAAAAAAAAAAAAAAAAAAAAAAAAAAAGAACAAGAAGAAACAAAAAATTCTGTTGACTTACTTTAATTTATTCTTCCATATAAAAGCATGCAGTAGCTATGTTTCATTCTCTAGCATATCGGTTACTATATTCACTTCTTAAAGTTTCTTTGAACTAGCTTTAGCATAAGAGCATCTTGGTTGTTTTTAAATTTTTGTTGTTATTTTGGGATGAATTAAAATGACTATCACAATTGCGTAAGTAAAGAACGTCGGAGCTACTTCGGTGCCAAATTTCAATTTTCGCGAAGGGATTCTATACTAAAGCTCTTCTATTTCTTTAGAACGATTTTTCTCAATTTTATTTTAATTATTAAAAAAAAAATGCATGCACGTTTATTTTTTTTATTTTTTTCGGCATAAAAAGAAATATGTTTACTTATTTATTCATTTATTTATGGCTAATGAATAACAGAATCTTTCGATACATACTTTTTTATAACTTTAATAGGTTTTTAATAGTCACATTTATCGCACAAAGTTTATTTACTTTCACAAATTTCCATTTCTTTTATTAAATTCAAGTCTTTTCCTGCCTTTTCAATTTACTTTACTTTATTGGAAATCGACATCATTATTTTAGAAACTTTATTTTAAGTCATAATATGTTTGCTCTTTCATTGTTTTCGACATAAAAAGAAATATAAAATTCAAGGTGGAATACCACAAATGACGACAATGCAAAATCGCATACTGAAAAAAAATAATAAATAAAAAATAAAAAAAAAATAACAATAATCCTGTCGTATTTAAAAAGAAAAAGAAAAAGAAAATGCAATATTTATTTCATAATATTTAACAGGAATTATACTTATGTCTAGATTATTATATTAAACGAAAAAAAAAAAAAAAAAATAGAGCTGAAAAGTTAAAAATATAATGTTTTTCACAAGTTTTGCTTGCTTTATCTTACAATTAAGGAAAAAAAAAAAAAAAAAGTGTTCAAAACAAATAATCATTTAAAAACGTGATAATTGCCAAAAAAATTTCCCTGTAATCAGCTCACTTATCTTTGAAACACTCTTTCTTATGTTTCCGTAATAAAGGAATGCTCCGTGCTCTGTAATAAGTCTATGGACAAAAGTTAATATGTTATTAAACACTACTTTTCACATTCCGAAGGAAAAAATTGTTTGTACTTTTGCTAATTTTAAAATAATTTGTAAGTAAAGTAATATTAATTTATCAGAAAAAAATTTAAATGACTTGGACACAGCTTTAGTACAGTGCCCTCTTACTGACATTTAAATTTTGTCCCATTTTGGCGATGAATTAAAATGGCTATCGTTACGTTAGAAAACGGTTATGTTACAAAAGACCTTGGTAAGAAATGACCGAGCTTCTTCGGTACTAAATTTCAAGTGGGGCTACTAAAGATGTTCCAAAATATAATTATTTAGTCTATTTTATAACGCATATATATTCCCTATTATCAATACCGAATTCAATTATCGCCATAGATTCAGCATTTAACGAAATTTCAATGCAGAAAAGGCTAATACACTTTCGATGCAATTGAATACACAAACAATTATGCAAATTAAATGATGTTCATATGTATATATAAATATGAGTGAAACTTACAAATTGCACTTAGTAACTATAATAATCTATTCTCTGTCTTTGTCAGCACAGTAAGATTCAACTAACATAAATATATTTTTTAATATTATGCTGTGAATAATAATTAAATTTCCGTGCGAAGAACGGGCACAACAGCTAGTTATTAGAAAAATTGTTATAATATACTTGAAATCTGATAAGTGCGCAGAATGAAATACATAGAATAAAGAAAAAAATAATAGATACTTGAAATACAGTGACAATTTTTTTTTTTTGTTATTTATTTAATTTTTATTAAAGTCAAGAATTCACCCAACCAACTAAGCCAAAGAACAACAAATGTTTAATGAAACACCTGACAAACCATAATCCAACATTTTTATTTTAAATTATTTAATGTTTAAATTTTAATCCACATTTTAATTCAATTTTAATTATCATAATATTTTTCATAACTTTTTTTATTTAACAAAGACCATAAAGTTATGGATAAATTAATGAATAAACAAATTTATTGGGATAGCCAGAATGAGTTGTATCGTAAACGATTTTGTTGATATTTTTATTTTTAAATTTTGATGAACACTTTTTTTTTTTTTTAATTCTATATAAGTGATTAAGAATTATATTTCTTAAGCAGAAGAGTGAAGACCGGATTTCAAATGTGTATACACTAAGCGACAAAAAAAAAAAAAAAAAAAAAGCCGCACTCCAGAAAAAATGACTTATACCTATTTTATTTGTAATAACATTAAAATTAAGGGTTGAAACAAATAAAAATATTTGGTGTCCATAATATCAAAGGGATGAAATGATACCTATGTACATTTTCGATACAATAATTCGCTTTATTACACTCTACGAAGTACACTCATGTCCATAAATTAAGGATAATGCTAGCTGAGGCAAATAAAGGTTCCGAAGCAAAACAAATATGACTTATTCATAAAGTCCATTTATTAAACAAAAGATCAAGAACAAAAAAGGCGGTTTATGTAGGATACCATTTATAAAAACTACGGTTTTTGCTCCCTGAAGCAACTGCAAAAAATATCTCCCTTAGAAAAACTTATCATTACATGGTTGGTATGATGGTTAATACATTGTATGTCTATCAGATGATGAAATATAGTCCTTACAACGCCTAGGAATGCTGAGTATTAAACAATTGGTCTGATCTTGGGGAAAATTACTCTACTCAGTAAGCAGTGTTCTCCGAAGTTCCGTTATGCATGTAGGAGGTGGTTGACGGACTACAACTCGTCGGAAAAGCATGTCCTACACATGCTCTATCGGATTTTAGTCAGGTGAGAATGCTGACCATTCCACGCGGGTGATAGCTTCAGATTGTAGGTATCCGTGTATAACGCTTGCACGGTGAGGACGCGCATTGTCATCAATAAACACAAATTCTGAGCTCATGGCACCCCTAAACAAACGTACATGTTGTTCCCGAATGATGTACCCATAAATTTATCCTACCATTCTTCCGATTTGAACATGCAGATCTGTTCTGTTGCACAATATGACCCCCCCCCCCACCCTCCCAAAAAAAAAGAGCACCCCTGTCCCACAGTAACGGTGTCGTTCAATGATGTTGTTTTGGTGGTAACGGGTTCCTGACGTTCTACATATGAAAGTCTGGCGTGAATTACACTGCCAGCTAAACCTGGACTCGTCGGAAAACATCAAACAAGCTCACTGTGCCGCTGTCTACATTGCATGTTCTCTACTTCAAATTAATCGCTGGCACAGTGCATTTCCGTGAGTGGAAAACATCTAACAGGTCTGTGAGCATATTGACCAATATATCCCAAACGTCTATACATGGTTTATCTTGAAACTGTGGCACCCGTAGCTGCAGACAGCTACCGAGACAGGTCTGATGCTGTGCTTTATCTGCTTATTTTGGCTGTTACTGCCAAATACTGGTGGTCATTCGGCATTGTAACTCGGGGCCGACCAGTACTGTAACGTCGACTGACATTTCCATCACTTTGGAATCGTTGCCAAAGCCCAGAGATGACACTTTGGGCGATTCTAAGTTCCCCCGGTACTCTTATCTGAGTAAGCCCACATTCTAGTCGGCCGATAATTCTACCACGTAAAAAATTATCTGCACGCGTCCTCTGTGTCATAACCATTCGGTTGTTTCACTGAGCGGCACACAGAACGCTTGTGAACAATTTTCCTTCTTTGCTCCCATTCCTTATCGGTAGATGGGAGGTGCCGGGTTCGATCCCGGGTCGCGCTCATCGACCTTGCCGTTCGGAGTTTTCCGTGGTTTCCTCCGAAACTCGCGTAAATACGGGCTAGGACCCCTTAGAAAGACCCCCACGGAGGGCATTCCTCCTCTAGGCCTAGGACACATCAGGAGTCAATCGGCCTTAAATCCTACAACCAACCAACCAACCCATTCCTTATCTGCCCCCTTCTTACACTTTCGTCATTGTAACATTATATTGGCGTCATCTGATGGCTTCCTATCATTTGCATATTATTTTTAAAGATGTCTGTGGTATTTCTACAGGTGAAATTTTTGCATTAAAGTTCGATTTCAGTGTGAATCTGAATTATCCTTAATTTATGGACATGAGTGTACTTTATAGGAACCTGTATAAAACTTTCGTTTTAAACATAATGCAATTAACCATATACTTTGTGTTGTGTTCTGATTTATTATATGAAATAAACAAGTTATATTTTAATATATGAAATAAAACTATTTATTTATTAGATCTAAGCATTTTTTTTTTTTTTTTTTTATTTAAAATATGTATTCTGCATTGAGTTAATTCCACCTTTATATGGAATTACTGCTTTAATGCACAACGGCAAATTATTATACAGTGTTTTAATATAAATCTCAGAAATTTCAATGTGCCAAATATCACAAATAACTTTTTCTAGTTCTGGCAGAGTTGTAGGCTGCAAATTTCGAATCCTGTCCCCTGCCTTTTTATAGACGAAACATTCTCGAGCGGATCGCAAATTAGGAGAATTTCCATGTCTGATAGAGAAGAAATTCTACTATTCCTTTTGTGGGATTTCACTTAAAGTGAAAAAAGATATGATTACGTACAGAATTATAGTTTCTCATGGGAATGGATAGGAAATTTTGACAATTTGAAGTGAATAACGTACCACGGACACCGCGTAGTAAGGTGCATTATTATCTTGAAATGGTGTTCGTGAAAATGTCCAAGACACCGCCAAAAGAGTCGGTCAGGCACCACTTTTATAAAGACTGTGTGTTACTTCGAGTTAATTGATCCGTTGAGCATAAAAATTTGCCCAACTGTTTGAAAAGTTATGCACCTCCGTACCATAATGTGCGAAGAATGTGTCACTCTTTTAAAAGTGCGATTTTCATTAAGTCGGTCATATTTTCGTTGTCAAATCTGCTTGTTTTCTTTAGCTCCAAAAAGGTTAAACTTAACTCATCAGAGAGAACCAGTTCAGCCCAGTAATTAACTAACCATTTTTTAATCTTTTTAGCCATCTGAGGTCTTGCTTTCCTGATTCTTTTCACTAAGAATGGAAGTTTTCAATTTTTCAGTCATTTAATCCTGCTTTGTTTAATAGTTGCTGCACTGTAGTTAAATCTTGTTCTAAATGTGATACAAACCGATTTTATAAGCAATGGCTTTTTAACTTACAATCATCTCGCTTGGATGAGCAACATGGCCGCCAAAAGCCAAATTTCCAGTTTAAACGGCCCAATTTTTTTTTATCGTGCTGAAAACCATTTTACCAGTATTTCGCTAACATTTAATTAATTTGCCATCTCACGTATTAAAATATTTTTTATTTTCATTCAAAAATTAATGCTTTTGTGGCATCGTTAACTGCCTTATTCTTTCCATTTTTCAAATAATTTTTAAAATTACAATTTCCCTGACAATTGTATTTTGTTTTTAACACTGGACTTTATGCTAGAGTGTATGTGGGGGACAACATAATAAAATTTGTTCAAAAAATTGCTTTTTAAACAATAAAATTAGTGGCTGTAGAAGGTGAAAAGGAAAATATATAAGTGCGGCTTTTTTTTTCTTGTCGCTTAGTGTATGTTAGTTTAAAATCAAAAATCGTTCCGTTTGCCATAAAAATCATTAAATATTGTCTTATTTTGTTAACTTAATCTTTAAATCGAAAATGTAGTATTATTAATTAGAAAATTTTTAATTAATCTTAAATTGAGAGGATAGTTTAATTAAAGATCATTAATCTTTTCATTATCTGTAGATATTACTATTATATCATCAATATATCCATAAAGATGTATTGTTAAAGTTAAAATTGCGTTTATAGTAATGAAGATCAGCTAACATACGGAACTACTACCCGTGTGTGATGCCCAGTTTTTGAACATAAATTTAATTACTATGAAGAAAGTTATTATGATTAATATATAATTAGTATGTGTCTGAAAGTATATATATATAGGCATACAATGTAAGGAAGAATTGAATATAGATGCTACCAAAATTATTTATTAAAACTGAAGGAAATTTAAATTTATATTCTTATAAAAATACCTACTTAAACTCACTGTGTCCAATTAATGATTTAATAGATTTTATTTGTTGAAAGTGGGAAGACATATCCGTAGCAAGAACCATATCAATCACAAGTGTCCGAAATTCCCTGAAAAATAGAAATTCGAAAAAATTAAATTAAATTCTTGTATTTTGATTTTGTAAAAATATATACTCTCTCTCTCTCTCTCTATATATATATATATATATTTATTTACCTATATTCTTCTTTGCTTAAATGAAGTAATATGTTACATTCCTCTTCTCTCATGAGACGAAAAGCAGTACTGACATGATGATTTTCCAGAACTGCTCGGTCATTATATAATAAAGCTGTTTCAGACCTAAAATTAATGTATATATATGCACAATGAATTTTCATAATTCATAAATATTTTAATACATATGATAACAGAATCCTTAATTTGTCCTCGAATATCGTAAAAGTTGTTGTGTAATTCATTTTTTTTTTTTTTTTCTCAAATAATATTTGAGAGCTAATATTATCAGGGATGGAACACTGGCGCAGAACTCATAACACTATCAGTGAAATAAATTTTTCTACTTCGCAAATCAATGATATTATAGGTAAGGAAATTTCTTAAACAAATACCGGTATGAATTCTGCGTCAGCGTTCTATCCCTGCATTATATATCAGAAAAAATCCCGATTTTAAAATTTAAATTGGTGTTCTTACTGAAAATAATATTGCATTTGTCAAACTATTAAAAAGAATTGAATGACATCGAATTTTTAAAAATCCATTTCTAGAGAAACAAAATAGAGAATGCTTTTTTAAAATGAGTCAATGGAAAGTTAAGTCATAAATTATTTATATAATGAAATATTTTTTAAGACTAAATTATTTGTATAAAGAAATTTTTATTAAGACGAAATATATATTTTTTGAAATTTTCCATCAATCGTCCCTGTCTTTATAATCATAATAACAATAATAAAATGAAATAAAAAAATATATAAATGCAAACTTATAGTAAATTACTAATGTGGAAAAAGTTCATATCAAAACCTGAAAGAAATTCACGTAAATGAAGCCATAGTTTACAACATTAAAAACTTCGTCAGGGGCATAATATGAATATTGTACGATCGATATACGGTTTTATGTGTAATTGTGAATACTTTGCTAAGAAAATCACATCTACTGAAGCCCAAAACGTATATGAAGAAATAAAATGAGTTAAAAATTTGTAAAAGGATAAAAAAAGGGGTAAGGCTTACATTTATATATATAACCACAATTAAATAAAAAAAATTACAGCTCAAATTTTTGAAACTGGGGGAAAAAAAAGCAAAAAAAAAAAAAAAAAAAAAAAAAAACAGCTATATTTTTGTCAAGGATAACTTTTTGTTATAAGGAAAGTAATTGTGTAAGTTGTTTTTGAAACAGCGATAGTTAAATTCCCCTCCAAAAATCGCTAGAAAATTATACCTCCGAACAAAATGTGTTAAAACTTGTGGAAAATAGATAGTCTAATGAAAAATTAAAAATAAAAGATAATTTTTAAGTAATAATTTAAAGGATACTTTGCAATAATAATATCTATTTAAATATTTTTTAAAAATATATATTATAATAACATTATTTTATTAAAGAAAATATGTTTTAATAATTTAAAATGAATGATAAATTCTTGGAAAATATTAGAATACTTCTTTAATAAAAAATAAAATGAAAATAATTTAAAAGAAATCAAATTCTTTAGAATATCTATTTTAATATGAATGATATTAATATAAAAATTCGATGTGATTATTCAATATTTAAATTCAGTCATAAAATTTATTAAATAATAATGCTATCTTTGAAATAGATTATTAATATAAATAACTCAAGGTTTAATAACAAATATTACATATTTATTACCTATGTCGACAATTAATTAAGCAATCCATTAGTAAATAAATTACAATAATGATACTTTATTAAAGAACACACTTTAGTTAAAAATTTAATATTGATGGAGTTTTTGATAATATATATCATTCAACAGGTAAGAATAACATTAAAAACGAATTCAAGCAATTAAATAATATTTCTTGAATTATTATTATTATTAATTTTTAAAAGTTAAAAAAGGACAATAAATATATTTTATTCAAAGGAAAACAAAACAGAATAAAACTAAATATGAAATAATTATTTTTATTTATCTTTTTATCTTTTTTTTTTTTCTTTTTTAATCTATTTTTCTTTTTCTTTTTCTTTTTTTATCACGTTCAAATATAAAACAGATTATTGGCAAAAATGCATTAATTCATACGAAAAATGGATACTTGCTGCATTTTTTTTTTTTTTTTTTTTTTTTTTTGGTGGTGGTGGTGGTGGGGGGGGGCAATGCTTATGACTAAAGTAATTTGAAAATCTCATTTATAAAAGTTTACAAACATCCGAATTTGCACTTCATTTATAAATCTATTGAAATTTCATATAGTGACTTCACGATTTTAAAAATCCATTACAAGGGAAATGGAAAAACGAAATGAAGAATGTATTTAAATTAAAAGTTATCAACTAACACATAAACTAGCAAATAGTCTGCATTATAAATGGTTTAATAATGCAAAGTCCGTAATTAAAGCATTCCCATTTCTTATTTAAAAAAAAAAAAAGAAAGAAAAAAAGCAATTGTAATGAATTTTTAATAATTAAGAGTACTTAAGTATTTTGGACAAATATACTCTATAACAAAATAAGTGACGCACCAAGAAGGAGTAATGCAAACTAGACACAAATTGACATACATACAGGTTTTGATGGAATCAAGCACCGATTCATCATTATCGTCGTTCCTAAGTGCAACTGGTTCTTCAGTGACTTCAAATGCAGTCGGCAGCATAATTTTTCGAGCACTAGCCAATAATTCCTATATTAAAAAAGTACACTTAAGACTGTTTTGTTAAATAAATCCTTGTCGAATCATGTTCTTAGACTGACTAAGAACATGACTCGATAAGGATTTATTTAACAAAGCAGTATTAAGTGTACTTTTTTTCGGCAAGGATTATTGCTAGTGCTCGAATAATTTTGCAACCGACTGTACCATTAATAGGCGGCTCAGGGAAATGGGGTTGAGCTCAGTCTCCGGATCTCTCTTCAACTGAGGACGTTTGGAGCATCATAAAAAGGGTCCTACAACCAGCTCGGGGTTTTACCAATCTAACGCAACAATTGGACAAAGTTTGGCACGATACTCCACAGAAGCACATCTGCGAACTCTATCAATTAATACCAAGCCGAATAACTACGTACATAAGGGCCAGAAGTGGACCAACGCGTTATTGACTTGTTTACTTTGTGAGGCCTTTTCTCTTGATTAAATCATTCAAATTTTCTGAAACAGTAATCAATTGTTTTTCTCCACATGTACATCACATAACCAATTTTTGTCCCATTCGGACCACCCATTCCACCCCATCTATCAATTTCTATCCCCACTTCTTCTTGATGCGTCGTTTTTTTTTTTTTTTTTTTTTTTTTTTTTGGTTATAGAGTGTATATCGTAGATAAATAACATTACTGCATTAATCCATAAAACAGTTAGATACTTATAGTATTTTTAAAAATTTTTACACTTTTTCTAACTAATGTAATCGAAAAAATCGTCTAAATGAAATAATAAATGCTTCCATTTTTGTCAATAATTGCTCCTCATAATAATTCAGCGGAGCGAACAAGATCTTCGAAAAGTACTTAAATTTTATTTGTAAGCTAGCAAGTTTTGCCTGCTTCGATTTCGCTTTATATAGAGATATAGTTCACTTTATAAATAAAAACTTAATTAAAAAAAAAAAAAAAATAAAGAAAAAAAAAAATAAAAAATCTGAAAATCGGGCTTCGAAGTGCATCAGGAGAGGTCTAAACGAACTTCCATGCAAAATTCTGTAGCTCTAGGATCAGCCGTTTGCCTGCAAAGCGACATAAACTCCACACACACGCGCACGTCTTCTTTTATTATATGTAGAGTTATAATATGGACCTGATTGATAGATAAATAAAGAATCCAGTAGTGTCGTTGCCATAGATAGAGAATAGAGGCCTGCATCGGGTCGGGTCGACTACATTTTTTTCTCTTGCGGGTTGGGTTCGTGTCGGGTTGACTGTATTTTTTTACTGCGGTTCGGGTTTAGTTTTTAACGAATCGGGTCGACTTAAGAACATCTTTCAGAAAATTTTTGTCTTAATAAAGTAGAAATTTGTTTGTTCTGTACACCCAAGATGAATATACGCTTACTCAAATTATCATAGTAAAATAAACATCCATATCCGACTAAAGCAATGAACAAAGGGAAAAAAATGATTATTTAGAATGTAAGCTGTTGAAAATAGGCTACTTCTCCCACAGTAACCAGATTCTAAGATTCTAAGATGGAAGGAGGCCGCTCACCACTATGCAGCGGTTTTGAGCGGTTTTAACCTTTAGAGAGGGGCTCCAAAGTCACTGTGGAGATTCAAAACAGCCTGTCTCCAAAGGTTAAGCCTCCCCCGTTGTTTATTGCATAAGCAACAAAAAAAAAAAAAAAAAAAAAATTACAATGGTCGCCAGAGCAGAGCTCTCGCGCGACAAAGTTGCATGAAAGTGAAGAGGACCGGAGCCGAGTGCTAGTCTGTTTACAAAGTTCATACAGGTAATGTACAAATTTCACACAGTCTTTATACAAAGTTCGCGAAGTCTTTATACCAAGCCCAAACACCCTATGAACAATGTTGGTTAATAGCAACATCATGCGCTGGATGATTGCTTCCCGAGAGCACTTCTGTGGAATGCTGTAGCATCAGACATGACCAGTATTCGCCATGTAGGAGAGGAGGAAAAATTAAGGAAAGATAGAGAAAGAATTTAGTTTGTTGAGTTTGATAAATCTTGAAGGAAGGCATAGATGCGCTTTAATTTGAGTCGTAGGGGCTTTCTAGTTATTATATTGTTCAGCCAAGTTGCTGGTCTAGGGTTAAGGTTCCTTAAATGGTAAAGTATTGTAAGTTGACAGTGAAAGTAGTAATGTTGCGCAGTCCCCTCCTCGCCGCATGTGCATAAGGGTGATTGTCGGCAATGAAATCTGTGAAGGTATCTGGGGAAGGGGGCCATGACGTGACAGAAAGCCAGAGATTTCCGGGAAGAGGTCCCAAATATAAGGAAAGGGCACGTGACGTCACACGCAGTCAAATTATGGGTAAAGTGGCAAAACATTGGTATTTCCACCAATAGAGATTGATCTTTTGCCACTCGAGAGTGGCAAAGATTGATTGACGGAGCGTTTGTTTGTAAACATGCCCTTTCCTTATTGAGTGAGACATTTGGTATTAGCTCGTGAGTGTATCTCCCTTTTGGAGACACACTCCAGAGATCCTGCCAGTCGTTAATTAGTTTTTGATTTAGGTGATATTTTATGTAGGAAGGGGGGATCTGGGAGTGAATAGGGTATGTCACTAGATTCTGTTGCTGATTTTGCAAGAGTGTCTGCTAGTTCATTTCCGACGACTCCCTCATGGGCAGAAACGTGTGCCAGGGAGATTTTAGTTTTTAATTTTGAGAGCTTTATTTTAATTTCAAGTACTTGTGGGTGTCTGCTCTTGTGGCGAGCTATGACCTGCAGGCTCGAGAGGCTGTCACTGAAGATTGAAATTTGATTGTAGGCTGGAGAGTTTTTTCCTGACCATTCAACTGCCTTCAGGATGGCAAAGAGCTCAGGCTGAAAGACCGAATTCTGGTCTGCGAGCCTGCCTGCCCACTGGTGGAGAACTTTGTTATTGTTTAAAACACAGAGCGCAGCTGCCACTCCATGGTCGGTTTTGGAGCCATCAGTGTAGATAGCCAGTTGAGCAGACGGGGAGAAGCTGTTTTTTGAACAATTTATGAAAAGGGAAGCAGCATCCTGTGCTGGGTGTATTTGCCAGCTGTTAGAAATCTGTTGAACATGAATATTAGGGAAGAAAGTGTTAGAGAATGGAATTATTTAATTACAGGACGTTAATTTTGTTAAAGTTGTATTTTAATTGGAGGTGAGCATGTGAAATACCAGTGATGACTGTGAGGGCATCAGTAGAGATTGTTTTGTAACCTCTAGAAATTTGGACCAAAAACATTCTCTGTATTGAGTTAAGTTTATTTGACGATGCTTTGGTGAGGTGTCCCCCCAAATGCCAGCGCCGTAGGTTAGGATCTTTTCTACTACTATTTTATACCAGGTTTTTAGGAAGAAGGTGGATGTACCCCACCTCTTTCCTGCCATTTTTGCTGAATTGTGGAAGATTTTAGAAGTTTTTATCTTTGAGTCTTGTATACGTGCCAGCCAGTTTAGGTTTTTATCTATTGTGATTCCCAATATTTTTACTTGTGAAACATGACGGACACTGGCGCTATCAATACTCATCACTGGGTTTCGTTTAAGGAGTCTTGGGAAGGAGAAGGTTAGTGCTTGCGTTTTCGAGGGTGAGTGTGTTAGGTCTGATTCTGTTAATAGGGAGATGAAGAGGGAGAGGGCAGCCAGGGCCTGTTCCTCCAGATCTTTTCTCGTAAAACCCGAGAGAATCACAGAAAAGTCATCAGCATATGCGAAGGTTTTAAAACCCCCTGAGTTCATTTTTAGAAGAATTTTGTTGGCCAACATGTTCCAGAGGATCGGGCCTAGGCACGATCCCTGGGGGCAGCCCTTAGATTGTGGAAAAACACTGTAGTTAGGACCCCAGTTAATCAAGATTTTGCTGTTGGAGAGGTAGTAGCTGATGACTCCCGCAAGATTTCCCGCGCAGTTGAGTGTTTGTAGATTGTTTAAGATGTGTGGCCATTCAATGTTGTCGAAAGCTCCTTTAATGTCAAGTGAAATAAGAGCGGTGTACTTTCCAGACTGAAAGTTAAGGGCGCAGGAGCTTAAAATTTGTTGCAAAGCGAGTTCACATGAACTGCCCTCTCTGAACCCGAATTTGTTGGGGTGGAGAAGATTATTGGATTCTAGGTAAAAATTTATTCTATTGACAATGAGCTTTTCTAGTAATTTGCCTATTGTTGGGAGCAGGCAGATCGGACGATAGAAGGAGGGTTCAGAGGGAAGCTTCCCTTGCTTCAGAAAGTACACCACTTCACCCCTTCTGGGAATTTCTGGAAAATATTGTAGTTTGGCGTAAGTTTGTCCAAGTGTGAAAAATATATGTGAGTGTATTGAAGGAGTGTCTAGGGATTCTGAAGTCTGTGCTGTCAGGGCCAGGGGCCTTAATTACGTTAAAGCTGTAAAGAGCAGTCCGGATTTCTGCCTCCGTGAAGGCTTCATCAAGGGGACCTGAAAAATTTGGAATATGAGGGCTGGTGAATTTACTCGGAGGGAAGAGGACTGAGGTGAGATATTCTAGGTTGTCGTGTTTAGAGGAAAGAACTGGAGGACGTTCAAGTTTGAGTTCTGTTGGTGTGAAAAATTTATTGCTATAGAATTTCTGTGCAGTGCCATGGATGTTTGTTGGTGTTGTGCAAAAATGTTTCCATGCGTTATGTTTTGCGGTGTTTATTTGTTTTTTGAATATTGTCGAGAGTTGGCGGATTTTATGTTTGTGTTGCATTAGATCTGAGGGGTTGATATATTTTTGTTGTCTCCGGAGTGCTGTCAGGCGATTACGCATGGATCTGAGTTGGGGGGGACCAGAAATTGTAGATGAATTTCCGTCCCGATTTTTTGAGCCTGAAGGCTGAAGAGGCAGCAGCGTGTATTGTGGAGATAATAGAAGAGGTTGCATTTTCCAAGTCTTGGGTGTTCCTTCCTGTATTAATGGTGCCAGTTAGTTTATTGGTGGATAGTTTAAGTATTTTATTAAATTTTTAGAAGTTTGTAGCAAACTTTCGAAGAGTTGATTTAGTTGGTGAGGATTTTAGGGTATATGTTATCAGTACAAAAACCCTTAACGGGTTAAAAGTTTGTGACGCAGCGACTTTATCACTATAAGAATTTGAAATATGAGTCTTAAAAATAATGATATCAAGTTTTAAGTGACACTTTTCTATTAGTTAAAATACAGATAGATTTTCTTATTTGATCATTTGCTTTTTTCTTTTATTTATATTTACAATGCAAAGATAATATTTTTAACTTCAAGATAAGACAAATATATAAAATATACTCACTGATGCTTTTTCATTTGCATTTTAATTTCAAAATAACAGTTTTAAAGGGAATGATATAAAAATTCCAGTCACGCCTCGATGCCATTTTAAAAGATTTGTTTTTAGATTCCATTAAAATTACCTTTGTTTTGTCTAATAAAGTATCTTTACACATTGAAACAGTGCTTTTAATTATCAAACATACTGTCAAATAATCACACGTTCACTGAGTTTGCATTATAAATTGAAATTATTTATTTCAATAAATCGATTTGTCTTTTGCGTCATGGTATCCAAAACTGTAACTAAAATTTGTGCAACTGTTTTCTTTGCATCACACCATCTCTTTGCACAAATTTTGACTTAGTTGGATACTATGATACAAAGTAACATTAACATAAATTTTACTCACAGTTTTGGATAGCGTGACGGTCAGTCTAAAAACATGATTCGATAAGGATTTATTTAACAGAACCGTATGAAGTGTACTTTTTTTACATAGGAATTTTTGCAAGATTTCGGACACTTTTGTCACCGACTGTATTTTACAAAATAGAAGTATTTTCTTGAAAATTTATTTTTCCAACTGAGTGAAAATAATGCTTGGACCGGGAGTCGAACCCCGGATCTTTGACTTACAAGGTCAAGGCTCTACCAATTGAGCTATCCAGGCCAACAACCGGTGGGCATTCCGCCAATGCCAAGTCAAAGATCCGGGGTTCGACTCCCGGTCCAGCCATTATTTTCACTCAGTTGGAAAAATAAATTTTCAATAAAATATGACTTTCTTCCCAATCTGTTGATTGTGTGATATTAATAAATGTATTTATTCCTCCCATTATTTAATGGTGTTTTCCATTACCTTCGGCTTATTCTGTCGAGCTATCTACATGATAGACAAGCTATCTACATGACAGTTACTCTGCCTAAAGGTTGTCTGAGTGAGTAATGCCCACCGGTTGTCGGCCTGGATAGCTCAATTGGTGGAGCCTTGACCTTGTAAGTCAAAGATCCGGGATTCGTCTCCCTGTCCAGGCATTATTTTCACTCAGTTGGAAAAATAAATTTTCATTAAAATACGATTTTCTTCCCAATCTGTTGATTGTGTGATAATAATAGAAGTATTTTCATTTGCAAATGGAAGGTTTGCCGTTTTAGTGTTCTTATTATCTGTTTTTAATTGGTGTTAAATTCATAAAGTTTTCTTTTATTCATTCACCCCTGAATTATTTAAAATATTTTAAATAAAACGAGATCGATATTATAGAAATTTAAAGACGTTATAAAAATTTGCTTCTGTTATTATATTCAATTTTTTCTTCTATGGAAATGAAAGGGAAAAAATCGCAGGTGACGCCGAACGAAATTCTCACGGTCTGTGATAATAACTACTTAGATCGCATGTCTGTGATGATGTAAGTAGACAGCCGTAAGGCTATCTCTATCGATGGCAACGGTAGTGTTATCCTAAGAAGCAATTTCCATTTATAGAGAGCTTAAGAGTGTGGAAGCCTGATTGAACTGTCCAAGGTTATTTCCTCAATTTTGATACTTACAAGGAGGTGAATATTCTAGCTTGGCTCTCATCTCTCACTTATTGAACACTATTGAATTCACCAAGGTATAAATTCTTTTGTTTTACGGCATCGACATTGTGCCACAATTCTTTTTAAGATTCCTCCCAACCTTTCCTCCGTTGCCAGTAGCAAAACCCCATGCTTTTTGATGGGGGAAATTAGTTATAGGAATTGCTCGTTATCTCATGTAATTTTTTTAAGTTCCTTTTCACACACACACACACGAAAAAAAAAAAAAAAAAAACTTTAAACTTGATTTTGTTTCTAAAAAGTTTAAAACTTTTAATATTTCATTTTGAATCTATAAAATCAAATAAAGGGGATTTTCAGTTTATTTTTCTCAACATGGCATGTCATTGACAAAATTATATTCTGTGAATAATTTTAAAAATTCATTGATATTATGCTCAGCGATGTTCCGACTTCAATGTGCACAGTTGTGTTTATTTAGTATATTCATACAAATTATATACTTCGTTCAATCCGAGTAATATTATAGATTATGTTTCATTATCTAAACATATACGCTATATTATAAATGAACTAAATCAATGGATTTAGCCATTACCATTTTAGCCACCATATTTTGAAAAAATGTTCAAATGAAATCATTATTTAATCATTTAAACCTTAAATATTTTTTCACATGCTATAAAATAAATGCAAGCACAACTGGTTTCGAAAAGGTCTTGTCTTCCTTCTTCAAGGGCAAAAATCACGTGCTACTTCTTTGGAGGAAAAGCAAGACTGAATGTAGGGAAAAACCCAAGGGGGAACATCACAACTGGCCAACAGGACAGCAGCATGAAACAATGAATTAGAAGAGAACACGGCCAAAAAAAACAGGAGACAAGAGAAACAAAAACACACACACACAAACAAAAAAAAAAAAAAAAAAAAAAAAAAAAAAAGAGAGAGAAAGAAAGAAAGAAAGAAAGAAAAGGTTGCTTAATAAAAAAAGAAAGAAAATTATTTAGTAGAACTAAATAAGTTTTTCAAGATGAAGATAGCAAAGTGGAATCAGATTTTTCATTAACAGTTTTGTCACAATTAAGATCAATAGCGAAATTTTCCCCGAAATCTAACTTGGAAATGTGTTTGGCATTAAAGATAATCCTGACTTGCTGAAAATTAAAACTATGGTCAGATTCCCAGCCATGCTTTGCAATAGAAGATTTAGAAATTTCTTGCTTAGTGACATACAGAGAATGTTCACGTAAACGACATTCAAGATTTCTTTTAGTTTGACCTAGGTAAGACAAATACCTATGTATTTCACTTACACAGGTCAAACATACATCAAACATTTGTCTTACAAAGGTTAAATAGTTCAATTTTTAGAAATCTATAACTCTTTAAATATTCATATAAAAATAATAAAATTGCTTTTTTTTTTCTTTTGTTAATAAATAAATTCATTGAAGAATTATTACATTTTTAGAATAATGACGCAATACCTAGTAAAAATAGGACGTATTTTAATGATTTGAAAGAGTTTAAAATGTTTTTAACAGAAATTATTTATGAAAGAAGTTTAGAAAAAAAATTCCACATTGCGAAACATCCCGATCTGATTTTTTAAGAAACCATAAGTTTAAAATAAGTTTATTTACTCATCTAATTTAAATAGCGAATATGACTTCATTTATTTGTACTGAAATCGATCAAGAGTTTTTGACATTAAAGTAACGATTATAAAACCATGTTTTATGTTTAAATTTAACATTCAATCAAATGCTGTTTGTTTCGTACTTTTGCTTAATTTTTCTGAAAATTAATGCTTTTTTTATTCCATGATTTACGTTGAATATATATATATATATATATCGTTTCCATCTAGATCGAATAAGTAGTTGTTTTCTGAAACCCTAAACTAGAAATACAGATTTACAAACTATGCGTATAAGGTAAACAAATAATCTGAATAGACGAAATGATCGAAAACTTCTAGTTTACACTTTTCTAGATGATGAAACAATGTTATAAATACTATGGATATTACGAATCCTTTGTATTGTCTCGCTTGATTTCCTAGAATTGGGTCACATATCAAGATTATACTTACTAAAACTCGTCTCTTGAGTTTGCATTTATTTGCAGAGATTTTTAAATACCTTTGACCCCACGATAATATGGGAAAACAATCTAGAATTCTAATAGGGGTTTTTATAACCCGCTATTAAAGGGAATTTGGATTTATAAGGATGACATGGAATTATATTTACTAGAGATACAATTTAGTTTCTAGATATCAGTCACAGAAATTTTTCTCAGTGTACTACAGTAAGTACATGTTAATTATTTATCAAATAAAAGAAAATCCAAAAGTTAAAAAAAAAAAGAAAGAAAGAAATAAAAGCAAAATAAATTATTTTAGGAGCTATAGTAAACAAAATGTGAAATACATATTGTTTACAATTAGGGAATACAATATATAATTTCATTTTATTTTTCTTCTTTTTTTCAAAAATTTCAACAAAAATTTCAACTTTTTTATTTAAAAAATAATTTACTCGTAAAACATAACTCTCGAATGTCAACACTCTTAAGAAAGAAAAATTGTTGTTCTAAAAAAAAAAAAAAAATAAATAAAAAGGTTGTTATTTAGACGAATAAAATACAACTGTCAACGAATAAAATGATATCTGTAACGTGAAAAAGCCTTTTCATTTCTCGATATATGACAAAATAGTACTGATTTACTCATTTATCTATGAACATTGAGTCCAAATACCCAAAACTAAGAACATGCCGTTTTGACAGTAGGTTCTTTTGATGATATAAGGGTTCACTATAAACGGATTTAAAGAAATTTAACCCTTATAAAGCATTGAAAGGGGAAGTCGAAGTTTTTAGGCTTTTCACTGAATCTCTGCAGTGGTTTGCAACAGAAGCTTGAAGTTTAGCAAAATGCCTCCTCGTAAGTCGTAATTAAGATAAAATATAAGGATAAAATATGTTTAGAAAAGCTGATTCAGGTAAAAAATAAGAATTTTCTGAAATTTAGTTCTTAAAGAGCATTGAAAGGGGACGTCTAACAGTTCTACACATTCTTCGTACGTGAAAAATCGCAGTGATTTCCAATAAATGCTTTAAACTTAGCAAAATGTATTTTCTTAGGACCTAATTAAAGGAAAAGGTTAAGGATGTATCTAACATTTCTATCCGTTTATCATATGAGGAAAACCGCATTAGTTTCCTGTTGAAGTTTGACATTTAGAAAAATATTTCCTCTTAGGTCCTATTAAGGTAAAATATGAGAATCTTCTAAGGAGATGTTTAGCATTTCTAACCGCCCTTCACACGTGGAAAATTGCAGTGATTTACAAAACAATTTTTCTTCAGGTTTGAACAAAGCTTGGTCTTTATTGGAACTGAGAATAAAAATATCTAATCTTTTTATCTCTTTAATATACTTAATATTGCTATATTTGAATGCACTGTATGCAAAATTTCTTTATTTTAATATGGTTATTTTTTTTAAATAGAACTTTATAATGACCACTGTCCCTTTAAGTAAAACTGTATTAATTTTGTCTTACTCATAAAATGTTATATTTTCTGAATGATCAGATAAAATTGTTTAAATATTAAAATTATGATATATATGAAATTAACACATTTATAATTAACATGTTTTAATGCTGTCATAAGAGAAATTTACATTTGGATATTTAAACATTATTAAAAACTCCTGGTATGTTTTTAGGAGTATTAAAAAAGATTTCTGAAGCAAAGAAAAATTCCTTACCGTCTAAAAGTGATAAAATTAGTTGTAGAGAAAAAAAATCTTTCAAATTTTCGTTCCTGAAATAAAAATTGTAAAATCTTCACAGTATGAAAATCTCCACACTGAAAGATTGAAAATCCATCTCCCAAGGAAAAAAGTGCGGATCCCTTATTTATCTTCTTGAAGCAAGGGTTATATAATTATTTCTGTTTAACGTTTGTATATTTTGAAGGTCAACATCTGCATAACATTTCTGTATTTTAAAGGTCAAGCTCAATCATTTAAAACAAAGTTTCATATATATAAATTTAAAATAATCGATGAAATGCATTTTGTGATAAATAATCTTTTGTCATATATAATGTGAGCAATATTAATTAATTAAATAACATTATAAATGTAACGTTTTACTCCTGTAATGAGAACAAATAAATGATTAACGGAAAAGAGAACATAAAAAAAAAAAAAAAAAGTTTTGTTATTTACACTATACGTAAAAACATAGCCTAAAAAAAAAAAAAAAAAAAAAAAAAAAAGTGTCTGACATAAAAATACTTATATTATTTTGTATTTCATAATAAGTATACATACACATTTTTTACCTTAAATATCAGATAGATATATGAATCACTTTGAAGTACAACATATATATATACATTGGTCGTTTAAATGAATATATTTTAATTAAAAATTTCATTGAAAGAGATGATTTAAAAGAGCTAAATTTTTTCCTACACTGAATATTACGGAATGCCATTTTCTCCCATATGGTGTGTACCTATGAGTACAATCCATTCTCTACAATTTGTGGGCCCACAAGCGGTGGAGAAGTCCTGATCTTAAAGCTGGTAGACGAAAAATATTGGGTTCGATCTCAGTTCACTCTCGTCGGTCGAGCCATTCAGAGTTTTCCGTGTTTTTCTTCGAAACTTTCTTTAACACGAGCTAGGATTCCCATAGAAAGACTCCCTACGGAAAGAACCACTACCCAGGGAAAGGACCATCACGTAATTAATTAGTCTTAACCCTAACACCGATACCAATATACCTCTACAATTTGTGGTTAGGTTTCAGAACTGAGAACATCTTTATTTTACTTTAAGTGCTGCACCTGTAAATTTTTTTTCTGTAAATTTTATTTTTTAAAACAAAGTCCTCAATTCACCTAAAATTCTTCTTGCTGCTATCTTTTGGATCAATGCCCATTTTCGAAATGGGAATTTCTTTTCGATGCCATTTTCCGAACTGATATCATTTCGTTTGCTTTGAAACACATGGAAGTTTTGGGATAATCAGCATACACATTAGAGACTTTGGACTGATCAGCGAAATGACAAAGAGAGCGGGTTTTTCGTCGTACTTTTGTTACTCTATGGGCAATTGACGACGGTATAGGACATACCCCTAAGGTTGTCTTGTCATCGAAATGAAATAGACACACTCTAAAACGTTAAAGCTTTCTTACTAGGGCAAATACTCAACTACCAGTCGTCAAATTTATCAAAAATGCTATCGGCGCGGCGGAATTCATAGGGTCTACCTTTCGAAAACGAACCATTTACGAGATATGGAGGAAAATTTTACGTTGTATGCTCATTAAAATAAAATAAAATAAGTAAATTAAAAATTCGATAAGACCCTTTACGTATTTGCATCTTTTTGAAAGCAACTCATATTCATCTAATTCTATCTCAATTATCTTTCTGAATTTAAAGGTATTTGATTAACTTTCTTACAAGAGTAATTCTACAGATTTGTCTAATAAGTAATGCAAATGAATTTCATTAAATCTTGCCCGCAATGAAACATTATTTAGTAAAAGTGCTTATATTGCCTCAGATATTTAATATATATATATATATTTATTTATACTGATTGCAGTATGTTGTCTGAACTTTCATTTGACATGTCTTCTTAATATGACATTACAATGATTTGAAAACCCTGCATGTTACAAACAAAAATTTCATTAGCAACTATAACAAGTTTAGTAAATGAGAAGAGGCAAAACAATGATTAATATCAATTATTTCAAATTGAAAACGAAGACTTACAAAAAGCTTTTAAAAAAGCACCAGTAAAAATGTGGTGCAAATATCGGCCCTTTCCAAAAAAGTCACTAAAATAGTTTAAAATGTTTTAAAACAGGATAAAACAATACAAAAAGGCAGAGAATTTATTTGTCGCAGAAGAAAGTTATTTACAGAAATCACAAACGTAACTGGATACTTTAAATCTGGCACAATCTAGGTGCGCTCACATTTGGTACATAACGCATTTAAACTACTCTTCACCACGAGTGTCTTCAGAGAATTCCATCGTAAGTTGCATTTCTCGAGTCTGGTTTATCTCCATCGTTGATATCTAGGTTGATATCATCATCGCTGTGTATAAGGGAGAAGGTCACAGTAGTCTAATAAGTCCGATGATGAATGATGTCGTTTTGTGGATCAAACTTTCTTTGTCTTCCCCCTTCTGGCCGATCTATTACCTTATCGCACCTTGGCCGGTCTCTTACTCGAGAAAACTCAAGGATGCCTTCTTGAGCGCATATGCCAGCAGCGGTTCTACGCTCAAAACTGGTAGACGTAAGGTGCCAGTTTCGATTCCAGGTCACGCTCTTTGGCCTAGTCGTTCGGAGTTTTCCGTGATTTTCTCCGAAACTTGCGTAAATACGGGCCAGGACCCCTTAGAAAGACTTCCACGGAGACACTCGCCCTCAGGCTTTGGACCTTTGAGCAGTCAATCGGATTTATTCCCAAAACACCAAACACACCAACTTGAGAGCATATTTTTCAAGCAACTTTATGCGTCAAGGTCTAGTGATGAGGACCTTGTATTGATTGGGTCCAGATATTCCCAGATATCCCCTATCTACCAATTAGGAGATATCTGGACCTTCTTGCCTTGCGTCCACAAGCAAGGTTCTCTTCTTAGTTTTGGGAATAGGAGATGCATCGAACGGAGAAACAGCATTGAAGTTCAGGAGGCATATTTAAGAACACTCAACTCGCAGAACCATTGTAGATAAATAATGTAGCCAAATGCACTTCGGTAAGTATGAGTTTAGGAATGTGTTGAAGGAAAGGCAAGATAAATGCTTTTTTGCTATGAGATTATTTTAATATAGTTATTTCATTTTCATTTTCAGGGTTATTTAGGCTTACAGAATGTAAATTAGCATTTTAATAGCAATTATTTCAAAAAACAACATTTTTATATATCTTTGAAAGATCTTTATTTTGATCATGTCAAAAAACGAAGTTTATTTTGAAATAAATTTTCATTGCTTTTAACTTTTATCGAACTAAGTTTTTTTTCCATTTTCAATAATCATTTTAATTTTGCTTTAGCAAAGTTTATTTAATAAATACAAAAAGTATTACCACAAAGTGTACGATTTTCAAAATGACAGTGATACACACACACACACACACACACATATATATATATATATATATATATATAATGATAAAAGTAACTACAGCTTTCTGCATTTAAATTGACGCATAAAGATAAAATGCAGCAGATTATATGAGAGTAGCTAAGGGTGTACACTAGACTACTTCTCCACCTTTCTAAATGACAGAAAAGGAAATTCACATGCAGTGGGTGATCAAATTATTAGATTTTTTTTTTTTTTTTTGGACACTTTTTCTATTATCTAGAAAAAACTAAAGGAAATGGCCAGAAACTTCATACATGCAAAGAACATTTAAAAACTCATTGCTTCCACAATCGATTTAGTTCAGAGTACAATTAGGGGACCAACGATGAATTAAAGTTACAAGTCATTTGAAGTGTTTTATGATACAGGGTGATCCAAAATATTTCTGCTCCTCTACAATTTCTAGTTGGTTCCCTAATCGCACTCTGGACTAAATCGATAGTGGAAACAATGAGTTTTTAAACGTTCCTTCATGTGTAAAGTTTCAGGCTATTTAGTCTAGTATTTTTTTAGAAAATCGAAAAGATGTCCAAAAAAAAATCTAATAATTTGATCGCTCACTGTATATCCAAGACCAGATTTAGAAAGTATGGAAAAGATTAATTTCCTTTGTAAATCTTAACAACTCCCATAAGATTGAAAAGTAAATCGAATAACTAAAGGTACACTGTTAAAAATGGTTTCTTAAAAATGAGCAAAATTGTCTCAAAATAGCTCTGAAACAATATATACTTAAATTTGAAAACCCATGTACTCATTTTTGAGTATATTGAATGTCAAGCATGGGGATATTGAGATTCTTATTGGTCAACCCCATTTCTGAGCATGTCAATATACTCAAAAATGAGTACATGGGTATTCATATTTAAGTATCTATTGTTTCGGAGCTATTTTGAAACAATAGCTCATTTTTAAAAAACCATTTTTATCAGTGTAGATAAAAAGAATAGAGTATTTATTTTAGAAATAAATATTTTTTAATTTTTATTCATTTGATAAAAAAAAAAAAAAAAAAAAAAAAAAACGTTTAAAAGCTACACAAAGACCAATTCTATTTGGAAGATTTCTGAAGACATTAGATAACACCATTTCATTTTATTTACATATTTTTTTTTTCTTTTTTTTTTGATAGCCATTATCTTAACTCTCTATCTCTCTACGTCTTAATTTTCTTGAGGGCACCGAGAAAAAAAATATATATGCCGCCTTCATCTAGAACGAATAAGTGGTCGTTTTTTAAATTCCTAAACTAGAAATATAGATTTCCAGGCTAAGCGTATAAGGCACGCCAATAAACTGAATAGATGAAATGATAGAGAATTTCTAATCTATACATTTCTAGATGGTGAAACGTTGTTGTGAATATTGTCAATCTTATGAATCCTTTGTATTGCGAAATATTCTCGCTTAATTTTCTAGAATTGGGTCATAAACCAAGATTATAGTTGTTAAAGCTCGCTTCTTGTATTATCATTTATTTGCAGAAATTTTTAAATAAGCTTGACCTCAATAATATAGGCAAACGCTCCAGAATTCTAATAGCGCTTTCTCGAACTCACCTTCAAAGAGAGTTAAGAATTTATAAGGATGACATGGAAATATTTCTACTAGAGCCACAATTTAGATTCTAGATGTCAGTTACAGAATTTTTCCTTAGTGAGAAGACAATGTCATAGTACAGTAGAACCCTGATCCATCGTTTTTCACGGGGTGCGTGATAAAAAACGATGAAAGCGGGAAAACGACGAATGCGGGCTATGTCAAAACACGAAGAAAACAATGCTTATGAATTCTGTATACACAATGTATACAGAATACTACTAAAAAAACTGATTTGTTACATTCCAAACTGTTAAAAAAATAAGTCAATGTTGTAGAACATTAAGTAAGTTTTTTGTTCCTTTTATAAATTAAACATGATTTTTTCCGTATTTACAACATTTTTCAGGTCCTTTTCTGTTATTTTATGCGCTTCTATAAAAGTTCGTGCATTTTCAAACGACATAATTGTGTCATCGGCGTGAAAATTATCCTCTGCTTCTTCGTCATTATTTTCATTTTTTGAAATCACTCATTTCTTCTATGTTTTAGAATACCTCATGTCGCAACATCTTAATTAATGCAAATAGTATCACTAAATTTTGTACCAGACGCATCCTCAGCTACACACAACCACTCTTCATCTGCATTATCAGCATCATCAGCAACATTTTCTTGCCCTACTATTTGTATTCTTCATCATTTTTTCGCACGTAACCGTATTTCACGAAACAATTTTCTGGATTATTGAAGAGGTTCTTCCTGCCACGCTGAAATTACAAAATCAATAAATGGTCCGGGGACATGGCTTCACAATTTTGATCCTCCATGGAAATAAGGAAAAGAGTTATTTTAGGATGAAAGAAGTAATTCCAGTTTATATGCCCTATTGTTAACTTCTTTTCTGGATTTAAAAATTAAAAAAATAGATAATGACTGGTTAATTGGGATTTATGATAAAAGACAAGATTTAACTTTAAAGTTTGTAACTTAACAAATTGGTTCTCCTGTATTAGTCATAAAGTTTTAAAAAATATTATGTTCACCCAAATAAATATAATTAAAATGATTTGCAATAACAATTCAGACCTGAATCTGGCTATGAAAAATCTCAAAAATATACTAACTGTTAACCACTATCCTGTTTTTTTAATCAATAAACATTTCAGTATTCTTGATAACAATCCCACTTAAGGTTTGATGTTCCATTTGTGGCGACATTTAAGTGCTGGTAAGTGGCCCTACTAGCTGAAAAGGTTCTATGTTCATAAAAGGGGGGGTGGTTTTCATTTTTCCATTTTCTGACTATTTCAGTTTGTTCTCGTATGTATTCATATATTCTTATTTTATTTAATTTCTTGTACTTTATATTTGATGTATTATATTTCTTGAATTTTATATTTGATGTAATATATGTTGTGCTTTATTTCTGAATTTAATTGCTTTTTATGCTATGTATTAATTGAAATTCGTTTGCTGTACGTTCGTGAATTCATCTGTGAGAAGTTGGGGGCTAGAAACGTGTTTTGTGGTTAATACCAGCGTTTCGTCAGAAACTTCTCATTTTCCTTTCCCTACATGGGGGAGCTCCCCTGATGAAGGCCCTCATGTGTTTTGGGATTAAATTTTCTTCTGGTTTTGATTATTTTGTTTATATATATATATATATAAATAAAATTAAGTAATATGAAGCGGTGCTTTTCAAAATATTTAGAAAACATCCAAATAGAATTTGTTTTTACTCTGGGTTTTAAATCTTCAAAAATTTCATTTCATTTTTAATTAAACTATCAAAAATTAAAAGATGTTTATTTCTGAAATTAATATTATATTTTTATTTATTTAATTAATTTTTCGTTTAATTTACATTTTATTATTTGAATTTAAAACTTTACAAGATTTACAAAAAGAAATTAATCTTTTGCCCATTTTCGAAGCCCTTTCTTCATTAAATGTTAATTTTCTTTTCTGTCATTTAGAAAAGTGGTTAAGGAGTTTAATGCACCCTTTTTGCTAGACTTATATACATACAACATTTTATTTTCTCGCATCAGTTTAAATGCAGAAAGATATAGTTATTTTTTATCAATTTTACATATTATATAAGTGAAAATTTTTGCCAAAAATTTGTACGCTCTGTGTATCAATATTTGTTGTAAATAAACTTATATTTTTATTAAATTATATTTACTAAAATAAAAATATCAGGGAAAAAAAATTAGTTTGATAAAGGTTAAAAGCGATGAAAATTTATTTTAAAATATACATAGCAGAGCTGCCAACATTTTTAACTTTTAAATCAGAATTGACACCAGTATTTTTAAATGGAATATGTTATATATATTTTCGACGATTATTATTACGGAAGACAGCTGTAAAAAATTTCCGGTTTGAAGTCTCCCTTGAAAAACGGGAGACTTGGCACCTATGACATAGCTTTTTGTCCTGATCAAAATAAAGCAATTTAATAAGCTATGTTAAAATTTGGCAATATTTTTATGTTTTTAAAATACTTGAAAAACATGCATCCTGCATGCTTGCAAAGGGAAACGAAATAACTATATGTGAACAATCTCCAGTAAAAAGCATTTTCTTGTCATTCCTTCGACATATTCTTAAACTCATTCGTACCGAAGATACATTGCAAGAAAGCGCATTTGGCTACATAGGTTATTAATTATCGCCGAAGGTTCTGGGAGGTTGAGTATTCCTAAATATGTTTTCCCGGGCCCATATTTACACCAAGAAAGGTTGTTCATATATACACCAATCCCACCTAAGACAGATAACCTCTATCACACGTAACCTAAAATCGTGCGTGACTGAAAGCGTACTCCAAAATTGGCTTAGGATATTTGCTTTCCGGATATCACTGTGAAATTATTTTAAACTAATCACAAGAACATGAAATGAAAATTATTTCAGATACCTGTTTAAAGCCTGCAATCCCGAATAAATACCTACTCTTACAATAACTCATGCTGCATCCACACTACTTAAAAGAATGGTTCCAACTGCTCTCTGACACTTTATCAACAAGTGGCGCATTATATCCATCCATTATATCCAGCGCATTATATTGTGTTATCCAGCACGTTACATTCAGTGGCGCATTATATCCAGCGTTATCCATTTACAGACCTCGCCGTCAGTCTTCAGTACTTCCATAATTATTTGGGGAGGGTGTGCCCGTTTTCACATCTGTGCCCGTTTTCACACCTTCTCCTCTATTAATTCAAAATAATTATTTTCACTAATTTTTAATTCAAAATGAATGCAAAAATGTATTTTTATTTATTTTTTATTTATTTATTTATTTATTTTTAATTGGGGAGTTGAAATATACGGTTAGGTTTCGATTTAATAGGTACGTGACCTTTTATGAGAAAATATATATTTATTTTTCTAGAGCGTTGTATCAATTTGAAAAACACTATTTAAAATGTTGGAATTAAAAAAAAAAAAAAAAAAAAAAAGCAGAAACATTGAGGTTTTATATATATATATATATTTATAATTTGTTTCTCAATTTGTTTAAAATAGATATTGGCTTACGTTTATTCTTTTCTTAATTTTAAAATGTATTTATAATATGGAGTCTAATGAAATTTTAAAAACTAGGTTCTACATTAATTTATGGATATGGCTTTTTATGAAAATATTAATCATAACATTTTATAGAAAAATTTCAAGCATCAAAATAGCACAATTTAATTTTTTTAGACCATTTAAAGCAATAATTATTGCGACTACTTATAATACTTTTCTTAGAAATCATTTTCTTTTGGAACAAGACGGCACTTCCGTTATTTCTTGCTACAAAAAGGAAAAAAAAAAAATCCTTTATTTTCTGCGTACCGTTTAAGCTATTTTGTAGCGGACTGCGGATTTTAAGATTTCAGAATAAAATGCGATATTTTATGTGTTGGTGAATAGATATTTCCATAGTCTCAAATATGGCTCATAGAAAAAACTTCTTAATTTATTTTAAAGAAATTCTGACATTTCTTATAAGTACTAACCTTTACATCGGAATATTTTCATCAATAGAAATCCATTTAAAATCAATAATACTTACTTAGACATCACATGGAAATTATTGGTCGTCCCAGTGTGCTCAAAATCATGAATGATAGCTGCTATGAGACAGGCGAATATTTCCAAATCTGTCAACCAGTTCTGCAATTTGAGAAAAATAGATAAACACATGTTACACTGGTCATAATATACAAGTTAATGAGAGTTCCATTAATTTTAAAACTACAGATTACTATTTTGCACCTTATGCTCATTGAAACTTTTATAGTATTCAAGCAAACATAATATTTTTTGAAGCAAATATGGTAACTAAGATACATTTTACTGTACCTTGAATGCATTTATTAAACAATAGGCTTTCATTGATTAATGTTTATTAGATCTTTGTCATTTATTATGACTTATGGAACTCCCAATAAATATATGACCAGTGTATGAAACAATTGCTGACTTCCTGTGATCTGCCTGAAACTAAAACTCATCAGCTGTATGCGAAAGTTTCATAATCAATTTTACACCAGTTTTGTATTAAAGCTATAAGACTGATTATTAAAGAGTTTTTTTAATAAATCGGGGATATTTAAAATATCTATATGCAAAGTTATGTATTTAAGCAATAAATTCTTACCGAGCATAAGGTGTAAAAGTAAAATGATGAAAATAAAAATATAAAATCAACAACATGATAACGTAATATGTAAAAGAATAATTACTTCATTTCTTCATTTCCATTAATCAAAATGATAATTCGTCCGTCATAACTAAAATCTAAAATATTTTGCACTTACTTTCAGATAAAATCTGTGGTAAAATAGTTGAGATATCTACTTATTTTATTTGCATAAGAAAATAAAAATAAATAAAATAACTACTCACCATTTTTATAATTACCTTTTAATAATAACAAAAATATTTTACAAATTTTACTACTTATTTTTCACTTAAATTTTTTTTGCATTGAATTGATCTTCTATTTCATTATTTAAATATTCAAATGAAATTATTAGTGAAAATTTTTAATTGATTTCGAAGTTTACCACAAGATTACGGCTGCATAAACAAACAAACAAACAAACAAATTAATAAATAAATAAAATTAGAATAAAAATAACTTTAATAAATAAAAATATAAGCAACAATAAAAAAAAAAAAAAAAAAAAAAAAAAAAAAAATTAACATTTTTAAATATCTGATTTAAATAGCTCAACAAAATATTAAATTGTTTTTAATTATTAGACATAAACTAAAAATATCATTTAAATTCTGATATAAATCTGTCTGAGGGGAAACTATATCAGATTATATTTCCTGTCACGTAATAAAGCTGTTCCTAAACCTACTTTAAATTGGGTTCATATACAATACTTGTTATCTTACACCTTAATGTGCAGACTTTCTTAATAGTTTTGAAATGCAGGGCATGAAAAAGTAATGTAGGTGATGCACCAGATTATTTTAACCCTTTGTATCCCACAGGGATTTTAATGTCCCATTAAAAAAAAAAAAAAAAAAAAAAAAAAAAAAGAAAAATCCTCAATATAGCCTAAATTTACTACAGGATTTCGTTGGAACGTCAAAGCTCCTATAGTTTAAGCTTTCCCTATAGTTAAGCTATAGTTCGAGCTAAATTTAATATGAGATGTTTCTCGTGCAGAAAAGAAATATAATAAAAAGTTTTAAACTGTTTTTCCAAAAATAAGGTAATTTAGGATGTAAAGGGTTAAGTAAATTAACTGTTTGAAATATTTTTTATTTTACTTTTTAATGTTTATAATTTATATTTTAATTAATCACAATATGTATTTCTTCCAAACTTTTGATATTTTTATTTATTAAAAAGTTATGATTTTTATTGGCATCAGTGGTTATATTAAACATAAATAAACACCTCTCAGTTGCTTTGTTAGCTATAATTATTCGTACTCTGCTTTTACTCCTATTTAAAAAAAATATATATATATATATATATTTATATATACTACCTTTGAAATAAATTTATGACTAAATATAAGATTTATTGTTTTATGTAGGAAAAAAATTGGGAATGAAAGGGTTAAATATATTGTTTTCAGAAGTTTTATCTCCCATCCCTGCACGCTTAAGAGTGGGGAAGATTTATGGTTGTTTCCTTGGTTTTCATATAAATTGTATCCGCTTGGAGCATGCTTCGAGTTTTCATTTGGTAGTTTTTGTATCATTTGTACTGTAGTATTTTCTTCAATGAAGACATTTTGAGAGCTTAATTGCGGTTTCGTCGTTAGGTTGTATCGAAATCTTTACTTTATACCAAATTTCAGAAGGAGAGGGACACGGTAGCTCAGTTGGTGGAGCGTGCATTATCAGAGGACTGCGGATTTGATTCTAGAGTCGTCTGAAGACAGTCGTGTACATCACTGCTGTGCATGGCTGCAATTTTCTCCGTGTTCCGTAAAAGTAAGTTGTTTTGGAGATGTTGAAGCGGAGGCGCCATCGCCATTCTCTCCGCAAAGAATTTAAAGTGTCATGGCATGTCTCAACTCCCTATAATTGAATCAAAGACCATCCTCATTTGGCAATTGTGTAGCTCTAGGGCGACCTCAAACCAACTCAACCTCAATTCAAAGCTTTAAAATTTCTCAAAATTCAAAATCGCAAATCAGGATAATGTAGTTTTGCAAATTCTTCAAGGTAAAAAATAAATAAATACATAATTAATAAAATAAAAGGGGTCATATTCATATTTTCATTGTTACATCTTATAAAAATTATCTAGATGAAGCATAAAACAAATTTATTCCACTTCAAAATTTTTCTTTTGAATGTTTTTCACAGTTTAATGTCGCTTTTCTAAAGTATTCGCACTTTTATGATTCAAAATCGTAAGTGATTCGTCAATAGGAAGGAGTCCCAGACCCTTGCCAATATCCCATAATGTAGCACTAGTTCAACGTAAAATCCACTCAACCAAACAACGAACCATAAATGATTTGCAATTATAAAATCTATGAGTGAAAACATCATAGAATGCCATAATTCCCCCTCAACAAGTGAAAGAAAATGAGTTTGTGTTTGAGGTTGAATGAGCTGCACTAGAGGTACGTATTGGGCTATTGGCAAAGAGCTAGGAGCCAAGAAAGGCTCCTATGGGCGGTCCACAGACATATCATTCTAATAGTGATCTTCCTCGGAAAAGGTTCCCTTTTTGGTACTACGACAACTTCCGCCCAATGTCGAGCACTGAAGAAATCAGATCAGATTAAAGAGGACCAAGTAATTCTAATCCCTCGTAGAATACTCAAGAAAAACATAAACCTCAACTAAAGTCAGTATATTTCAACGTCGGTGTTCCATTGAATGAAGCGGAGTGGGTTTTAATATCATACTACAGCCACACATTCGGCATTAGGCGATGGTCTGGAATTCCCCATTAGGGGTGGTTCGAAAACATGCCATCACAATTCTTATATCTGTGGAGGAGATGGCTGACTCACTTCAGTAACCCACAAAGGTATTATTTGTAGACGGTGTTCCAGTAAGAACCGAATTCAACCAACTAGTCAAATACGAAAAACAGAAAAATTTCGTTAAATAACTTTTAAGAAAGTACCGAGATTATCTGACGACTGAAATTGAATTCTTATTATGTTTCGACTTCTGTATTTTGGAGATTACAGAGCTGTGCCCATTACTGATATTTCCTTAAAAGCCAAATGAATTAGTAGTGGTCAGTGTTGTCCTCTACTCCACTGCTGGTTATGATGATACTTTTTGGTACCAGTAGGGGACACTCATAAAAATAAAATACGTTTATTTAAAATTAAAAATTTAGCACAATAAATGAATTCTGCATATTTGGTTTAGTCATATGAAAGAAAAATTTAGAAGAAACCAATTAAAAATAATCAGAGGCAAAGCAAACAAAATTTTATTTCCTTAATCAAAATTACAAGAATAAAAGGCTAAATGACAGAAAGTTATTTTTTTTTCAGTTAAACTAATCATAATATAAAATAGTTGAATAAAATTATTTGTAGTTCGAGATATTAATAGTACACGAGTGTAACAACAATCCCGAATTCTTCTCTAACCTATGCAAGAAAGAGAAAGCAATGTTTTCAGATTTTAAATTTAAAAGTGTACACTACCGGTATATGGTCCATTACTGGTTCTCTTACCCTATATGCTTTTCCTAGGATGAACACACCAATAATTGACCTTTTAGTGAAAATTTCTTAAACGTACCTTTATCTTATTTTCTAATATAATCATTGGCACATTTTCGAACCACACAATACAGTAATTAACCACATCGGTCAGTTACTGAAAACATTGAAAGCAAACAGAAATTCAGTAGTTGAAAAATTTGATCATTTATTAGCGCTGATAATATTTTAGATACCTAGCTATCGGCCACCTTTAAATTTCAATAAGAATAGTTTACTAGTTAAAATATATTTATTTATTTGAAAGAAATATAAATGCACCTACAAAATCCAATAAATAAAATCTTAGAATAAAAAGGAGCTTGATGTTCTAGATTGAATTAAACATCTTTTAAAACTTGGGGCTAATGTCAACAACTATTGGCTTTAAGCTTTGTGGACAAGTTTGTAATTATTCTTGTTAACACCACATCAAAATGTTCGTTAATATTAGGGATTGTAACACAACAGTTTATTACACGTTAGTTATATATTCTAAAAAACCGGATTCAGATCTTTCACACATTAATTCTTGACTTTTAGATTTTTGTGTTTAAATGGTCAATTACTGACCTGTGGTCAGTTACTGACAGATCACCATAGTTTTCAACAAAAAATTGAAATAGAAAGTGCTGAAATACACTGCTCAAAACAATTAAAAGATATTGTAAGTCTTATATAAAATAACGGTATAAGCGAAATTTGTTTGCAGAAAATGGAAAAAGAGAATCACAAATACAATTTTTTCCCATTTTCAAACTTCGGAGCACGCAAATTTTGAGTTTGACATCAAAAACGACTCTTTTGCGGCAGCGAGGAAAATTTGGCTCTCAACTTAAGGAAAGACAAAGTGGAAAAGAATGATCGACATTCAGTAAGTGCGTTGCTTCGATGAGTGCAATATCTCAACGAAGTAATTTAACCGATTCAGAAGCTTGGAGAGTGTTTTGTCGGTTAGAAGGGGACAAGAATAGGCCAAACTAGCAGGAGTCACTGGAGTTTCACAAAGTGTGATTTCCAGGATCTGGAACCGTTTTTTGGAAACTGGAAACGAAGACCAGGGAAAGGTGTTGACGTGTAACACACAGGGCCTGTTTACCGAATAGGCCCATGAAGTCCGGGCTTACTCAAGAATTTGAAAGGGGCCCCCAAATTAAGTGGGCAATCTTGTATTTGTTTATTAAAAAGTATTTTAACTGACATATTACTTTCTATTTATTTATTTATTTTGCATTCATATTAATGCATTTCATGTTTTCTAAATATAAAGTCCATAATTATAGTTTGAAATGAAAAGAAGACCTAATATGAATAAGATTTAAGTATTTAATGTTTGATATTGTCTAAAATTATCTGCAGCATCCACTATCATTCTGTTATCAGGATGTTTTATATTTCTTTTTCACTGACTAAGTATATCTACTACCGTATTTTATGGAAGAAACGCTGCGGTGTTTACGAGTAAAAAAATATAAAAAAAATAAGTGCGGCGTTTACGATATATTTTTAATCATAAATTGACGAAGTCATTAAGAAATATGTTGTATTACAACGCTTTATAAAAGATTAACGTCACACGTGACGTTCGTTTAGCGAACCAGTGAGTTAGCAAGCTGATTATTTACATTCGTATTTCTCCTTAGCATGCTTTATCTTGTGTGAATTTTCATTTCTGAATTTTTGCTTAATTTTGATTTAGTATTTTTTTTTTAATAATTAGTATTTCTAAGATGGCTCCCAAGCGACACATGAGTTATACGGATGCTTTTAAGCTGCAAGTTATTGAAAAAGCCGAAAGTGTTGGAAATCGTGCAGCAGGACGTGGGTTCGGTGTTGATGAAAGATGCATTTGTCATTGGCACTCTGAGAAAGATATGCTGGCATGCATGCCGAAAACAAAGCATGTTAGAAGGAGAGGCACAGCACATTGGCCCCAGCTAGAAGATGATCTTCACAAATGGATTCTGGAGCAACGAGAAAAGGGACTTCCCATATCCACCGTGAAAATTCGTCTTCAAGCGAAGAATATTGCGGCCAACATAGGGATTCCAATTTCAATGGAAATCCGAACTGGTGCTTCAGATTTATGGCCAGAAAGAAATTGTCTGTCTGGGGCAACTCTAGGGCAGAGTCTCCCGGAAAATTGGGAAGAAAAGAGAAGTACCTTTTTCCAGTATTTAAAGAACATCGTAGCGAAAGGAAAGTTTAATGACTCTCACCTGATAAATATGGATGAAGTTCCTCTTTCGTTCGATTGTCCTCCCAGCCAAACAGTCAACACAACTGGAGACAAGACTGTTTCTATCGTCACGTCCGGGCATGAGAAGACGAATTTTACCTGTGTCCTCACTTGTGCGGCTAATGGAGAAAAGTTGAAGTCATTACTTATTTTTAAAAGAAAAACCTTGCCCAAACAAAATCTCCCAGCTGATGTTTTGATCAGGTGTAATGATAAAGGGTGGATGAACGAAGAAATAATGCTGGACTAGATAAAGGAAATCTGGTGCAAAAGAAAAGGAGCCTTTTTCCTGCCGAGAGGAATTATTATGGATTCCATGCGAGTCCATCTACTGGATTCCATTAAAGTGGCAGCTAAAAAAGCTTCAGCCACCCTTTCCATTATTCCAGGAGGAATGACGAAAATTCTTCTGCCACTCGATTTGACCATAAATAAAAGTTTTAAAGGCTACGCACGTAAGGAGTGGGAAAATTGGATGGCGAAGGAAAGTCATTCTTATACTAAAAGTGGGAAAATGAGAAGAGCTTTATACAAAGATGTCGCTAAGTGGGTGTCTTAAGCCTGGAAAGAGGTGTCTACAAGCACAATTAAATCGGGCTTCTCCCAGGCGGGAATCACCCCTGAAGAAAGGTCACACGTTTCAGATGAGGAGGAGGAAGATGATGATGCTGGCTTGGACTAGGAAGTGCTTCGGCTCTTCGAATCAGACAGCAAAACCAGCGATTTCGATGGTTTTGAGTGAGTCCGAATTTTAAAGTGGATGCGACCCACAAAAACCCAGTGCAAAGCCATTTTTAGGAAAGTTGGCATACAGTATTAGACACAGCATACTGCAATCAGAATAAAATATGTTAAATATCTTACGAAATATGAGGATTTTTACTAAATAATTTTTAACTACCCATGCGCAAGCTTTAAAAAAATTTCATTTGCATAATTGTCAAAACTATTGAGTTACTTGTATGAAAAACCACAAATATCGTGTAAATTCAAAAAATTAAGAGTTATAGAATGAACAGAATTTAGTTCCTCTTAGAAAAAAAAAAAAAAAAAAAAAAAAAAAAGGAAGATGATAGGGTTTTTTATTAATATTTATTTACTATCAGCGAACACTGTATTACCATTGGGCATTGATTGAATCAAAATAAAAATGTCAGTAAAATCCCTTAAAACTTAACTTTTATTTTGAGTGGAACTGAAATTCTGTTTGTTCTACCTCTCATAAATTTTCGAATTTACACTATGTTTGCTTGAGGTTTTGAAATAAGTAGCTCAATACTTTCGGTTATGCAAGTGAAATTTTTTAAAAGCTTGTGCATGCGTAGTTAAAAATTATTGAGTAAGAATATTCATATTTTTTAAGATATTTAACGATTTCGTATACAGTTTGTAGTATTCTGTATCTAATGTAGTCTGTATCTAATGTATCTAATGCCAAGTTTCCTAAAAATGACTTTGCACTACGTCTAATACCCTATGTATTATAATTAAAAAATTGGATTTTTTTTTTTCAATTTTTTAAAGAAATCGTTATATTTTTATGAATATATGTGGTAGCCTCATAAAAATTTATTCAGATAATTAGAAAAATACTCATAATCACATGCTACAGCCAAATTACATTTCAAGCCTTACTTCTTACAGGGTGATCCAAAACATTTTGATTTTTGTTTAATTTTTTACGGGTCCCGTTTCTTTTTTAGCACGAAACTTTTGTTGAAATATATTAGGTATAACATGTTATTTATTCTCAAGTTTCAAGATAATATTGAAAGATTTTTTCTAGATTTGACAAAACGTCCAAATTTGAAAGAGTCCAGAAGCATATTGGTAGACAGTGTATCAAACTTACAATATCCTTCAATTAATTCGAACAGTGTATAAAATAATATTCTATTTTTTTGTTGTTAAAATATTTTTTGAATTTTTCCAGAAAAAAGTTTAGAAATATCTAAGTCGAATAATGAATATGAGTTGCCGGTTTTTTCGTTTATATTTTATTGGCTAAAATACGGTATTAAAAATATTATTTTAATACATTTTTTTTAATTAAATTAAACATGAATTCATTTATTTCCTTTTAAAAACAGGGCCGCGGTAGCTCAGTCGGTTGAGCGCGCGCCGTGCTCACAATTGGATGATTTTCGAGTTCGATACTCGAGCCGGCCAAAGGCCGTCGTGTATACTAATGGTGGCTGGTGCATGTAAAATCCGTCGTGGCCGCAATGTCCTCCATGCTCCCATCCAAATCATACCTCTGAAAATTACCCATCGGGGGAGACATCCCCTCTGTGGAGGATCAAAATTGTGAGGGCATGTCTCCGGGACATCCTTAGGGGTGTGTTCCAGACCATCACCAATTACCCTTAGTGCAGTACTAGTTCGACGTTAAACGAACCAACCTTTCTAAAATTAATTTAATACAATATTAATATTGGAAAATGTTTCTTGAATTGTATTTTCAAAATAAACAAAAGTACTTTTTCGCCAAAAAAGTGATCAACGGTAATATCTGGCAATCTAAAAATATTTCTCGCTGGGATAATAACTCAAACTCTTTGTGCAATACAATTTTAAATAAGAAATGTTTAGTAGCAAACAGCTGTCGAATGTTATTTCCCTTGAATGGGAAATTTCCAAATCTTTCCACCTAAGCATTCTATGCTTAACTCGGAAGTGATGTATCCGCAATAGGAAATAGAAATTGATACTGAAAATAATATTAGTGAAGTAATTATGGAATTTCATTCATTCAGATGTGAATGAATGGATTTTCACAGATTAATTTCCTGGATAATTCTTAGAAAATTGCAGGTTTCAATTAAGCGTTTGTTTGAAACATGATTGAAAGGGGAAATGTTTCCGTTTAGAAAGCGACCTTTATACATGATAAATAAGAGTGTACTGGAGACTTCATTTGTAAAAGGACGCAAAAGTAAAATTTTGAAGATAATATAGCTGTTTATGCTACAATAATAATAATAGTTAAAACTGGTACAGTCCATTTTATCCAACAATGTTGTTTATCATTATTATTATTATTTATGGAAGTGCAATTTTTTTCATTTTATTTCTAGAAAACTTTAAAGAAAAATAACTGGAAAAGTTTAACCCAAAAATAGTGCATTGAAGCTTTCCTAGTGCGCTAGTGCCTATATTTTTTGTTTAATGAAAGGTCGGGAATTTTACCCCTAAGCATATTTTGTGATTTTTATTTATTATGGTGTTTTTTTACACTGATTTTATTTTTTGAACTCAAAACTATTTTAGCTAAGTTTAAATTTATACACAACACTTTTCTTTTATTTACAAGATACATTATGTCGATGATGAAAGTTAGTTACACGCATTTTAAATTGTTAAATACTACAAAAAAAAATTTGTTATTCGGCATTTTTTAATTATGTATGTGCTACAACATTATATTTGATGAGAAATATTCTGTAACTCAATATATTTTATCAAAAACCTGATAAATAAATAGATAAATAATACTTTGTAACCAAACACCATAAACTGAAAAATATCACAACAGTTTTTTCGGTTCCAAATAACTGCGCGAACTTTCATGAAAAAAGTAGGAAGAAGTGTAGTATGAAAAGGATAATACGTACGCTGCCGCTTTCATCCTGCCTACTTTTGTGTATTTTAGAAGTTTTTTTTTTTTTATTTTATTACCTTTTAACACCAGTTTCTTGGTAAAAGAAAAATCGATTTTATTTTAGTTCTGATTACAAGCCAAATGTAAATTTACGTTATTTAATAATTAGAATTTGATAAATACTGAAATATTAAGAAATGAACTATGACACAGTCGGCTGCAAAATTATTCGAGAACTAGCAATAATCCTTGCCAAATAAAAAGTACACTTAATACAGCTTTGTTAAATAAATCCTTGTCGAGTCATGTTCTTAATCAGTCTAAGGACATGATTCGACAAGGATTTACTAAGCAAAACAGTCTTAAGTGTACTTTTTAAATATAGGAATTATTGGCTAGTGCTCGAATAATTTTGCAGCCGACTGTAAATATACAGTCGGTAACAAAAGTCTCCGAACACTAGCAAAAATTCCTATGTAAAAACAGTACACTTAATACAGTTTTGTTAAATAAATCCTTGTCGAATCCTGTTCTTTGTCGGACTGTGAACAAGATTCGACAAGGATTTATTTAACAAAACTCTATTATGTGTACTTTCTTTTACATAGGAATTTTTGCTAGTGTTCGGACACTTTTGTTACCGACTGTACTTTCACTTATTAGGCACAGAATAAAATTTCTTTTTGAAACTTTTTGCGTTACAAAAATTCGAAATACTTATTGAATATTCATTTTAATTTTGAAGTCATTTATGAATAAATTAATAGGCCAGGCAATAGAAGATTTTACTAGAAAACTCACAGTAATTCTAGAAACTGGATTTCATTATACTTTTTTGGGGGTTGCTAAATTCAGCAAAACTTTCCTCTGATACCCGCCCAAATTTTAAAAAAGAAATCCAAATCAGTTAAGAGAGAGAGAAAAAAAGAAAGCTTTTTATTTTCGTTTCTGGAAAAAAAAAAAAAAAAAAAAAGTTTAGAATTTATGAAAGTAGACAAAATTTGGATTAAAGACAGAGGGAGGGAAAGAAAAAGAAAAAGAAGTCCTATTTCATTTTAATGCAGGATAAATTGGGAAGGGTGGTTAAGGAAATGTGCACATTATGGTTTCATACGGTTACTCCTCTGTTCCATGGGACGCGCTCTGTTCATATCGCTTTCTCAGCTCTCGATCCCCTTGCAAAATATCTTCCAGCCATTTTTTAAATAATTTAACTAATTTTAGCCTTCTAAGTATACACGCCAAAGAGAAATGTATAAAAATAAAAATAACGGTATCTTCAGATTATTATTATTATTATTATTATTATTATTATTATTATTATTATTTTTTTTTTTTTTTAACAAACAAAACCCTTATTACAAGTGAAAAATCGATTTTGTTGCGAGGACGAATGGTACACTCTTAAAACTTTTACGAAATTTTAACTAATTTTTTTCAGTTTTTGTTTTAGTTTTTAACATTTACTTTTAATTAACAATTTATTTATTACTTTCTTCTATATATATAAGAAGCATTGGATTTGTCAAAATTTTCGAACTATAGTTTTCGATGGATTTACATGTTTTGAGACTTCCTGAACACGATGTGCATAAGGAGAGTTGTTTTTAACGTGTGGATGTAAAATTTATATGAATTGTTGATAATAGTGTTGTAAACTAGGAAAAAAGTTTGTGCATGTGGGAATATCGCTTCCTTGTGGAGGGGGGGGGGGAGGTGAGTAAAGTACCCCCTGGGATGTGTAAATTTTCAATATGGGTATCTTTCGAAAGATCTCGTCAATACCTTTAAAACGAATGGTTGAACCATAAATATGTGATAAATTAAAACAACGTTACCGATTTTTTCCTTTATAAATGAAAAAAATCTTTAAAAGTCCCATTTCTTCTAATATTGGCACGAAATTGACTATCTTTTGGCATTTATTGTTATAATTATGCCAGATAAAAATCGTCTGTATTTATCATGGAAAATAATTTAATGATTTCATAAATAATTTGTACTGCATAAATTTGTGTAAAATTATATAGAAGAAATTCTTGTGGTGGCCACATCATACTAGTTTTTATATATATTTTTTATTTTTCCTTACCCGTATATGATAAATATATATATTTTGATCTTCGTTTTTTCTGGTTTTACTATGGGTGTTTCGGGCCTGTGAACAAAAAAATTCTTAGCTTTTGCTTTCTTTGTGACATTTTTATCATATTTGGATTCTACTAGGCCCTTGAAAACGTTAGAATGCAAATAATGCTTTTTTCTTATTCCAATTTGCTATAATTCATTTAGATTTTACTTTATTTCTTTTTTGGTTTGATTTGGGTGGTCTTCGTTTTTGATCAGAATAATAGTTTGAATTAAAACATCTTTAAATTTCAAATTTTTGCACTGATAATATTATATTACTCTATATACAGTCGGTAACAAAAGTGTCCGAACACTCGCAAAAATTCCTATGTGAAAAAAGTACACTTCATACGGTTTTGTTAAATAAATCCTTGTCGAATCCTGTTCTTAGTCAGTGTAAGAACATGATTCGATAAGGATTTCTTTAGCAAAACCGTATGAAGTGAACTTCTTTTACATAGGAATTTTTGCTAGTGTTCGGACACTTTTGTTACCGACTGTATATATATACATATATCTATATATATATATACATATTGGTTTGTTGTAGAGTTTTCGAAACAGTCATTTGCTATAATTGCATGCTTTGAAGTTACAAACTTTTATTCGAAATGCAAAATTTTGTGATGAGATTACTAAAATCATAAACAACATTTGCTTTGTAATCGAAAGAATTTATTTGTTTATTTGTTTATTTATTTTTTTAGCTTTATTTAATCAAACTAACAAAAATGAATAAAAAAATAAAGATTCTCAGAGCTGCCAACCTAATCCGGCAAATTGTTAGTACCGCCCCTTTTTCTACACCACTTAATTTTTAGAGTATTTTTCTACTTAATTCATCATAGATACATTTGAAGAGAATTGCTCTAAAAATTAAGTGGTGTAGAAAAAGGGGCGTTTTTCAGTAGGCGTTAACAATTTGCCGGATTAGGTTGGCAGCTCTGGCATTCTTGAGCCAAACAAGCAGAGATGGGATAAACAATTACTTTTCAATAAGATGTTACTTCGTTGCATATTGTTTTTTTTAAGAAGGGCTAATAATTTATTCTTTTTATAACCTATTATTGTTTAGTTGATACAAATACTTCTTTTAACAATTTCGATATAGTATATACACGAAGAGTGCGTAGCAGTTATGTTTCCTGTTTTTTAGCCCCGATATTTTCAAACAATAATCTTCACTTTTAGTTTCAGCGATTTAAAAAGACCAATAATAATAATAATAAATAAATAAATAAATAAACAAAATAAAATAAAGCTATTTCGAAATAGTGGTAATCGAATTTTTAAAGAGTTGTCCACGGACGAGTAAAGAGAAGATTCTGTAAAAACCAAAATAGAGTAGTTGATCAAATTATTAGAAATTAATTTTATTTTGACACTTTTTTCATTTTTCTCTATCGATTTAGTCACAAGTACAATTAGGGAAACAACCACAAATTAAAGAAAAGCACAAATACTTTAGATTTACTCTGTGTTATACAACGCTACAAATGACTTGGAACTTTAACACGTGATTGTACTTATTTACACAGTATTTGTATGTCTTTTTGTGGGAATCGCTCGATTATTTATACAGACATAATTTTTTTCTCAAAAATTATTATTATTATTATTTGGAAAGTTCTTTGCTTATGACAAAAAGGGATTTCAACAAAATTTTACAAAACATACAGAAAAATTGACAAAACATAAAAGAAACATTAGTCCGAAACATAAAATTCACACGTGTAACTTTCGCTGAGATATGAGCATTTGTAGTAAATACTCTTTTACTACAAATACTCTTGTAGTAAATACTCTTTTACTACGCATACTTCAAAGATAGAAATTTTTTATTACATAGGTTGAAAGCTACATATATTGGGAACTTGTATCAAAAGTCCATTTGAATAGAGTAAAAATTAAGCAAACTATCGGCAAAAGAATAAGCTAGATTTTAGATATTTTCCAGAGTTAAAATTTCATAAGGGGTTTTTCCCATGCTACGTATTTAATTTGGAGATCCAATTATTTGAGTCACGTTGTAAAACATTTTTTTGTGAAAACTCCTCCTTGGCTTGTAATTCTACCAAACTGTTTGCTAAGGTTTGTGAGTTCAAAAGTGGTTTTTCACACACACACACACACAAAGATTTCAGAAAAAAATTCAGGTATGAGTTTTATGTTATAGAATAATTTTTCGAAGTTTAGACAGTTTTTCTGCAAGTTTTGTAAAATTTAGTTGTAATCCATTCTTGTTATAATAAAAAAAATTGTAAAAAAAAATTACATGGGTTTAAATAATATGCCTAAATAATATGCACACATGTAAATGTTCTTAACATGTGTGCGTGCGACCCCCCCCCTCCCACACACACAATATATATATATATATATATATACTCTGTATAGTAAAAGCAATCATGTGTTAAAATTCCAAGTCATTTGTAGCTTTTTATGATAAAAGACGATCTATTTGAGGTTGGTTCCATAATTGCACTCGCGACTGAATAGATAGTGAAAAATGCGAGTTTTTAAATGTTCTCTACATGTGTGAAGTTCAAACTATTTCGTCCAATAGGCTGAATGGTTGGGTGGGTTTGTGAAAAAAAAAAAAAAAAAAAAAAAAGCAGAAGGCTTGTTGCATTTACTTTGTATTACTATGTAAACTTTCTTTTTCCATTAAAATTTCAGTTTCTTCCTTTTTGAGTTGTCAACTATATTTAAAATTCTAATTATACTATTAAACACAATGTAATCAATCGGTGCTTCGTGGTTTCATTGTTATGCATCTGCTTTGAAATTTTACTTTTTTAAATCCATATGGCTGGTCGTGGCAGGCTGGGTGAGTGTTACCGGCGTGAAACTAGTTTAACCCCACAGGCAAGTCACAAGTCTTGCCACCTGCCTCCTTCCTTCCTATCTTGTGTTTCTTAGGTTATTTTGCCATTAATTTTGATAAGTTTATGGTTTTAAGTTAAGATTTGTTGTGTTACTTTATTGATTCGTTTGTTTTGCAGGCTGTTAATTAATAGATCTGGTTTCTTTACATTAAAGTATTTCATCCGCTGATATATATATATTTTTTAATCTTATTGGTCATTTGTGTTTCAGTGATGTTGTATCTGTTGCCCGGCTTCTACTATGCTTAATAGATCATATTTATTATATATATATATATATATATATATTAGAAAGAATTAAAAAAAAAATTAAAAAAAAAAAAAAAAAATACGTTGTATAGTAAAAGCAATCATGTGTTAAAGTTCCACGTCATTTGTAGCTTTATATGATAAAAGACAATCTATTTGATGTTGGTTCTATAATTGCACTCGTGACTGAATCAATAGTGAAAAATGTGAGTTTTTAAATGTTCTTTACATGTCTGAAGTTCAAGCTACTTCGTCCAATATATATATATATATATATATATATATATATATAATTTGAATTGTTTAGTACCGTTGTAACACTCAGCAGACAAAAGATAGATACTAACATAAAATAAATTTTAATTGAGATTTATTTCGATTAAAATTAGTCACAGTAATAATTAATTTGAGTACCAATGATTAGTAAAAACATGTAAAAGTACTTACTCAGAAGAGAAATGACACTAACATAACACATAAGCCCAACGATGAGAGGATTTGCAAAAACTTTGAATTATTAATAACAGTCAACATTTGAGAGATAAGAGAAAGGATAAATCACCAAAGAGTTCCGTTGAAAGAAAAAAAAAAAATGGAATTCATGAATTGAAAATTGGAATTTTAAATGCTGAAAAATAGAAATGTACTCATCAGGAAACTTGCATTTCTATCAGCACATGCAAGATTTCGTAAAACTGTATAGCTAATACCAGCAATATACAGCTCAAGTCTCTATCTTGCAACAAAAAAAAAAAAAAAAAAAAAAGAAAAAAAAAAAGGAAAATTGAATTAAATTAAAAAAGAAATTTAAGTAAGGAATAAGTAATTTAAGCAATCCACACACACACACACACACACACACACATATATATATATATATAGAGAGAGAGAGAGAGAGAAACAGACCGTTCAGTAGTAATATAATATTATCAGTGCAAACATTTGAAATTTAAAGATGATTTATATATATAGGAATACATAAATGTAGAAATATATAAACAAATGAATGAAATTAAACCCCAAAAAACACTGAGATCTTCGTCAGGGAGGCCCCTCAGTGTAGGGGTGAACGAGAAGTTTCTGAAAGGACAGTAGCTATAAGCTAATAACTATCCTTAGCCCCCAACTTCTCACCATACAGAAAACCACCAATAACTGAAGAGAAATCAAACATTCATATAATATATAAAACTACTAAAAAAAACTTCATAAAATTATCAAATTGTAGAAGTTACAAAATTACATCAATTCATTAAAAAAATATATACAATACAATAAAGAATTACTGAATGTAAACAAGAAAGTATAAAATGAAATAAGAATACAACCCTTCATCTGGAAAACAAATTAACTTCGGCTGACGGGGCTACTCGTCGGTACTTCAATATCGCCTTTGAATGAGGAAGTAGAACAAACCGAGATAGGAAAACTCTGGAAACTCACAGTTAAAAATTGGGACGGGTAACAGTTAATTAGCAAGGTACATTTTAAGTCTTCAAGAGCATATTTTAAATCTTCTTCATTATTGCAAATAATACGAATTCTTTTAAGCTGTGCGAACATTATATTTTTTAAAACTTTTCTACTGATATTTGAAAACCAATTATCAAGACAATTAACTTTAAAATTGAAATCTTTTCTTTTATCATATAATCCAATGAGCCATTTATCTTCTTTTTTCTTTATATTTAAATCTAGGAAAGAAATTTTATCAGTATCTGTACGGTTTAAAATTAATTCTTTAGGATATATTTTTCTTGAAATATTTTCGAAACAATTACAGTTAAAAACAATTAAATCATCAATATATCTGAAGAAAGTAATATTTATAAAAAAAATTTCGAAAAAATATAAAAATAAATTTGCGAAAGCACTCGAAAAACTCGTTCCAATTGGGAACCCCCTCCGCTGTAAAAAGTAATCTTTTCCGTTAAACAAAACGTTTTCAAAAATACAAAACCTGATAAGATTAATCCAGTAATTTTTATCACAATTTAAGTAGCTGCCAAATTCATCATAAATGCTTTCAAAAACTTCTATTACCAAGTTGTGCGGAATACTGCCAAACAAATTTTTAAAATCATAGGTATTTACGGAAGCAATACTTTCTGAATTAATCTTGAAATATTCTAAAACTTTCTGGTTATTGTTTATAATGTTACAATCATTAGCAGAATTTATTACTTTTAAAACTGAATTTAAATATTTAAACAAGATTTTACCGGCTTTATCATTATAGCTATTAGTACCACAGGTAACAAAACGAAATTTAATTGAATTTTATGAAATTTTACCGTAACGAATAGATATGGAAAATTAAAACAATTTCTGCTTAAACTTAGTTTTTTATCAAAGGCCAATATACGTTTTTTGATAATAGAGGGGTGGTCAGTTAACTTATTGAAAGAACTATTACTTAAATATTCCTTAAAAAGAAGATTTTTATAAAAAACTTTACAAATAATAGCAAAATTACTATTTGCTTTATATACTGTAGAATAATAAATTTATCTTTTAAATTTTCAATACTTTTTTTTAAATTCAGTACTATACTTCAAGGTACAAAAATGTACAAAAATTTAAATTTGCATTGTCTAAAATCTTCAAAAGGCCAGCTATATTTATAGGAAATTTTTAAAATAAAAATATCTAAATCTTTTTCTATAAAATCAATGATTTTTTTATTACTATAATTAAAATTCAACCTAAAGCTTGATCCCAAATTCATAATACTTTTTAAATGATCATCTTCAGTTATATTTAAATTTCCTGAGACGATATGACCATAATATCCATCCTTTTGGTTTTTCTAATCTGTAAAACTTATATATTTATAAATTCATGTCAATAGTTTTCTCTCTCTCTCTCTCTCTCTCTATATATATATATATATATATATATATATATTAAAAAGAATTTCAAAATAAATTAATAATTTAAAAAAAAAATCTTATAAATTGATCACCCACTGTACTTCCGTTTAAATATGAAAGCAGAATATTTCAAATAATATCGAGTGCCACGTGTGCTGTTTTCCAAATAAAAAAATGTGCTATACTTAAACCATACCATTTACTATTAAACTTAAAAACTTCTTTACGCAACATAAAGTTGATGAAAGCACGACCGGTTTCGAAAGGACGTAGCCTTTCTTCTTCAGGCGCAAAACACTCCCTTGGAGGCAAAAGCAAGACTGAAAGCAGAGCAAAACTCGAAGGAGGAAGAGCAACACAACCAATCAATAGAAAGCAGTTTTCAAAATCAATAAAAGAGGAACACAATCAGAAAACAGGAAACAAGAGAAACAAAAAATTGAGGGAAGGGACCTTTTTTTAATAATTTATTTATATATATTTTTATTTAAATACCGTATATTTAATTTTAAAGTTTCTTTCTTTTTTTTTATTATTATTAATTAATTTAATTTTAATTTACATTCATTCATTTATTTTTTATTTATTTATTTTACTGACTACTTTTCCATTTATATATTTATTTATTATTAATTATTTTATTGTTTTATTTTTTATAAATTGAGGGAAACTATTTAAACGAATTAAACAAATTTTTCCAAGCTGTAGGCAGCAAAGCAGAATAAGATTTTTATTATTATTATTATTATTATTAATTCATAAATAATTTCCTTTATTTTGTAAAAAATAACAAGATAAAATAAAATAAATAAATAAATGCAAAAGCAATCAGTAAAACAAACATCAAATAAATAAATATAAAATTAAATTAATTAAACTAATAAATAAATAAAATACAAAACTATAAAATTAAATATAAGGTTTTGAATAATATATATATATATATATTAATTGCTTAAAAATCCCTTCCCTCTGTTTTTTGGTTGTGTTCCTCTCTGATTGGTATTACAGGCTGCTTCCTATTGGTTGGTCGTATTGCTTCTCCCTTTTGGGTTTTGCCCTGCTTTCAGTGTTGCTTTTGCCTCCATGGCATTAGCACGTGTTTTGCACCCGAAAAAGAAAGATTACGTCCTTTCGAAACCGGTAGTGCTTTCATTAATTTTATGGTGGGTGAGGAATTTTTAAAGTTTAATATTGGTTGTACACCAGTTCTTTAATTTATTATTGTACTTATAAACCTTATTCTGGGTTACTTTTATGTCATACACTTTACTATTTTTAAAAAGCAGCTATTCATAAAAAAGTATAATATCACTAATTCTAAACTACCGAACGATTGTCTCTATTGATTTTTGGAAGAACCTGAACATCTCATATTGGCAAAATAATTAATATTCTTCAGACATATTGGGCAAGTCAACGGTAGGATGTTGACTTTGAATGTGTTTCCTTAAATGAAAAACCGCTGTTCTAGTATTTAAAAATTGTCTTCAAAGTCAATATAATGCAAACGATCAGTTTTTTTTTTTTTTTTTTTTCTAATTTAAAACTTATCTCTCTATTAAATGTTTTCAAATACTGGGCATTTAAAGAACTGGGTCTTCGTCATATTTTTTAGTTAAGACTGGTTTCAGACAGCATTTAGTGGGCCGGAAACAAATTGAGCAAAATAAATAATGTTTGTGATCACTCTGTTTCGTTATGTAAACGAAATGATTTGTATATATAGGATGTGCAGTACAGCTGTACAATTTGTGGATGAATTTGAAAGATGATAGCATGTTAAATAACGGAGATATAAACATTTATTTTAAAACTCAAAAAAAAAAAAAAAAAAAAAAAAACTAGCGTGTTGTGGCCGACACAAGACTTTCTTCTATATTTTCTTATACAAATTCACTAATTGCAAATATTTTATTAAAACTATTATTTATTAAAATTATCAAACATGATGGATGCAAATGATTTTCATCTTAGGGAAAACTAACACTGAATATTCAAAGAAAGGCAGTTTTATTGTTTATAAATAACATCTTAAAAAATACGCTTTAATAATGGTTATCTCACACATCATGTTTTGTACAGTTATGTGCAATAGAAGTTGTTGCCTTCCCGTTATCGAGAAAAATTTGCAGTAAAGCAGCGCCGCGTATAGACCAATAAGCATCGAAACTGAATCAACATAATGTCTCAAAATGACCTTCTTACATATCAAGTTTTGTTTGATGATACGCAGTAGAACCTGAGATACAGCCTACCCTTAAATCGCAGAAATCGCTAAGTAACAGCGCCACCTGTTGAGTGATTGACACCAAAAGATTATCGGCACTAATTTAAGTCAATAAGCACCTACATATAAATTTATAGGTTGATTCTAAACTAGTGTGACCAATTTCACAGCATCAGAAATTTTTATTGAATTAAGTTATCTACATGAAAGTTTCAATGTAGTTTCTTTTAGCATAGTACATTTTACTTAAATCTTTAGGCAAGCCAAGAGCTTTTTCGATCATTTTTAGGGGTATTTTTTCAATTCCTCCTTGATTGCTTTTTGAAGCCCTTGACGTGTTCTTACTTTACCTCTACTTAATTCTTTTTTTAAGTATCTCCATAAAAAATAATCGCAAGGAGCACAGTTAGGGGATGATTGTAGCCATTTCTCAGGAGGAAGAAAATTTATTTTTTTATCTTTTAGCCATTTTATAGTTGATTTTGCAGTATGACTTGGTGCAGATTCTTGGTGAAAAACAAAGTTTCCTTGGGGGTAAAGACGTTTACTTTCTTTGATCATGTGCTTCAAAACTTTATACTGATAGTATTTAGCATCAAGTTTAGCCTTTGGTTCTACAAAAAATGGTTTTGTTATGCCTTGGGAGGACATTCCCATCCATACCATAACACCTGACGGCCAACTTGCCTTTTGCAATACAGTTGCGTCTTTACAACGCTTTTCGGTTGAGATATAATATTGTATCTTCGTTTTGCCAGTTGTGGATGACAAATAAAACAGTGCTTCATCCGATGCTATCCATATTTTGTAACATTACCTTTGCGTAACATTAAATACAGAGGCCAAAAACGTTTTCTTAGTTTTTCTACGGTCTTTGCAGACATTTGATGACAGACTGGTTAGTTCACTTTTTTATAGCCAATTTTCTTTATCTGACGACAAATTGTCGATTGCGATATCTGTAGTTTCTTTGCTAAAGTTCTTTGAGGCAGAGGATTTTCTACAGCGATAAGTCTTTTCAGCTTCTTTTTTCTTTTTCACCAAGGACTTCCTTTCGTCCCCATTTTTTCCCTGGAACTTTTGATTTCCAGCCAAATTTTATTTCTTTTCGAAGTTTAGATAGTAATCCATTATAAAAATGTCTTTTCTGATTTTTAAATGCTTTATTTATAACAGAATTTGAGCAATCATCCTTCAAAAGCTTTAAAATTTCGTTTCGGGTTTGAGGATCTAATTTCGGAACCATAATTTACTCCCACTAATAAAAATAGCTAGATTGGTAATTTAAACGTCCCACTTTTAAAATAAAACTGGTGGTAAAGCGATTAAAATTTACCATAAATAGTTACATTCTTTTAAAATTGGTCACACTAATTTTGAATCAAACTCTATATGCAATTTTGTGCAGTAGTTTCTGAGATATAGCCTTCCCTTAAATTGCGAAAATTACTGTATAGCAGCGCCACCTGTTAGCCGATAAGCATTGAAATTGAATCAGCTTAATGTCTCATAAGGGTCTTCTCACACATGAAGTTTTACGAAGTTATTTGATTTTACGCAATCTTGATGATGAATACCTCTATCTTCATAAACTATGATTTTATGCAATAGAACTTGAGATATAGCCTCTCCTTAAATTGTGGAAATAGCTGTACAGCGCCACATGTTGAGCAGTTGACACCAAAAGTTGATAGGCACTAATTTAGATCAAGGTGCATTTACATATAAATTTATAACTAATTCTGAGCAGTAGTTCCGAAGATAAAATCGCCACAAAATTTTTGTCTCTCTCACACACACAGAGACAGACGGACAGACAGACATTTTCTAAAAATGGTCAAATCGTATTCTAGACCTCTCAAAACATGTAAATCCGTCAGTATCCGGAAGTCGAAATTTTTTATGAATCTAATAATCTCTTCTATTAAATATAGGAAGAAGGAAAAAAAAAAAAGCAAGTTTTTTATTTATAATATTCAGAGTTTCAAACGAAAATCGTTCCCACTTTCAGATAAATTAAAAAAACACTTTTTAAACAAAATACTGCAGTCGGAATCCAAATATCTTAAATTTCTCATGGAATATGAGCAATTTTATGAAAAACGTTTTCACAGCGCATGCGCGAAAGATAGAAAAAAAAATTATTACATAGTTTGAAAGCTAGATATACTGGGCAACTTTTGTCAAAAGTTCATTTGAACACAGTAAAAATTAAACAAATTGTCGACAAAAAAAACGAGCTAGATTTTAGGTATTTTCCAAGAGTTGAAATTTCATAAGAGGTTTTTCACATGCCGAGTAATTTATCCGAAGATCCAATTATTTCAACTACTTTGCAAAAGCTCTTTTTTGCGGAAAACCTCTTATGATATCCCAAATCTGTTAGTAAATAAAGAAAAATATGTTAGAGTTACAAGCTTATAAGGGTTTTTTCACAAAGAAGTACTTTTGGAGCGTGGTTGAAATAGTTGGATCTTCAAATTAATTACGTGACGTATGAAAAACCCCTTATGAAATTTCAACTCTTGGAAAATACCTAAAATCTAGCTCGTTCTTTTGTCGACAATATGTTTAATTTTTACTCTATTCAAATGAACTTTTGACAAAAATTGCCCAATATATCTAGATTTCAATAAAACATTTTCTGTCTTTTGCGCATGGGCCGTGAAAGCGTTTTTCACAAAAATTCTTATATTTCATGAGATATTTAAAATATTTGTATTCCGTTTCCAGTATAGTTTTGCAAAAGTGTTTCTTCAATTTATCTGAAAGTGGGAATAATTTTCGTTTAAAACTCTGTATATTATAAATAAAAAACATGCTGATTTTTTTGGAGTTTTAAAATAAATGCTTATATCTTCGTTATTTAACATACTGTCGTCACACAAATTCATCCACAAATTGTAATAGGTCTATATTAACATATCCTAAAGTTACAGATCGTTTCGTTCATTTAATGATACAGAGGGTGATTACAAACATTATTGATTTTGCTCAATTTGTTGCCAGCCCCTAAATGTTGTCTTAAACCACTTCACTGAAAAACATGAGGAAGACTCAGTTCTTAAAATACCCATTGTTTGAAAACATTTCATCGAGAGATAAGTTTTTAAATTGAAAAAAAAAACTGATTGTTTCCAATCTTGCTAAACTTTTGAGCAGGAGTGTATGTCACGTACAATTACGCATTTTCAATTCAAGCTCACCCGCAACTGAACAATTTTAAATATAAACATAAACACTCTCCATTCTTCCTACACAGATTTGTTCTACAGAGTGAGTGACTCTTTAAAGTCCTAGCTATTATCCCAAACCCAAAACAAATGAAACCTAATAACAATCGTATTTCGCACTACGAAGTAATAAAACATCAAATAATCTTCTCTAAGCTAATTCATGGTTGTTTACATTAACTCTAGGATGATAGTATTACGTTAAACGGTGACATTATTATTCTTCAATCACGTTTCTTGCGACCAAGGAAGCCTCTGCTCAAGTGCTGACTCAAGGAGTCCAGTGTTAAAATAGGGGTGATAACCCTTGTGGTTGAGAGGAAACAGTCATAAGGAAACGCCGAATAATTAGATGTTTACCAAATCCCAATCTGTCAGCTAATTTGGCACCCCTCCAATCCTTTAGAGTTGTCCTTAGTGCTAGGCGTGAGAAATTTGGTTACATTATATATATCTTTAATGTCAAAATTCATTTGTCTATAATATTTCGAGAAGTATAATAGGTTTAGGATAATTCATCCAAAAAAATATTAGAAACCTGTAGAATAACCGGATGTACTATTTGAAAATATTATTTGATTATAAAATCTATGAAACTAGTAGATACTATTTGTTTATGTTGTTGATCGAACACTGTTGAGATAACTTTAATGTTTTATTCACTTCACTATACATTTCATTATAACATATAATCTATTATCTACCTATGTTATATTGGCATTATGCCAGAAATGGAACTGTTGACTGTACAGGGAGATAAAGAAGAAAGCGTTATTATCTAATAGAATCTCGACAGTAATATATTACTATGCTAATTGGCTCTTTTGTGGTAATAGTATTATTTAACATGTTATGCGAAATAAAACCGATCTCTACAAACAAGTTTTATTTAGAACAAAGATACTTCTTTCTCAGTGTCGTAAGATCAGGCTAATATGTAAATCGTTAACACCAGTCGTTCAATCAACGTTAATAGAGATTAAAAAAAAAAAAAAAAAAAAAAAAAAAATCCTGTATGTTTTTCGATTGAATGAAACACGAAGAAAAGTTTTTGACAGTCTGATAACGGTGAAATTAACATAGATGTACCAGGGCTGACTGCATTTAAAGCGGAGTTTGCACTAATCCCAATAATTGATACTTAATTGTCACTTCCCCATACTTTTTCTTCCATCCCATTTTTCCATAAAAATAAAATTATAGGAAAGCCCATTTTTCTAATTTAAGACATCGTAATCATAAATTAAAATCTATTTTTTGAATGTTGTTAATAATAATTCCTGAAAATAGGACTTCATACAGTTAAATAAATAGAAGAAACGAGAAAGGCATCTCTATTTTTTTTTTTTTTTTTTTTTTTTTCTAATATTCGGTTAGACATAATAAAAACTCTAGGTTTAGGACTGTTTAGTAAAGTTGCAACTGCCTTGTAATATTGATTCAGGCATACATTTTCTTGTTTACTATAATAAATTTTAAAATTCTAACTTTTAACTTTCACCAAAAAATGTTCTGTTTCCAGCTGTTTTAAGGTTAAAAATATTTCCCGCCTCTCCGTCCTCATACTTAGAGGTTAAAAAATTAAAAATTCCGACAAATAAATAAATAAATAAAAGAAGGAGAGAAACGATGAAAGTAAAAATTGGAGAAAGGAGCGCAAACGTAAACGATGCAAGTGGTAATGTTTAAGCATTCCTCCCCCTTATATTAAAAGGAGACTTGGCACTGGATTATTAAAACCGGTAAAAACTACAACGTCAAAAAAGCCAAAGAAAAATATTTGGGAAGCAAATATTGCTTACCAAATATTTTTCTTTGGCATTTCCGACGTTGTAGTTTTTACTAGTTTTAATAATCCCCCCCCCCCCTTGTTAGTTCTACATGAAAATACAATATGTACTGTTTTATGTGAAATCTTGTGTAATTTAAGTCTTCTTTTTAAACTAAAACAAAAAGTTTATTGAAAAAAAAAAAAAAAAAAAAAAAAAAACTAATTTAAAGAGAATTAACATTAAAATGTATGTGTGTGTGGTAGGGGGAGGGGGGAGGTTGCGAACAAAATTTTGAGCGACCCAAAAACTTAAAGTAAGCGAATTTCTAGAGCTACCATGAATTTTTCCGGATAAGTTCTCTAAATGGTCCTTATTACCTGAAATATGAAATTTTAAAATCTGTTTTAAAATATTTTATCATATTTTATATTATTATTGACATTTTATGTTTCATATTTTTCATTATATTCACTACATTTATAATAAATCCCAGAAAAAATTAAGTATATTTAATGTATTATTTTTGAATAAGTATGATTTTGATGGACATAAGATTTATAATTTTCAAAGTATGGTTTTTTGTCAGTATTTCAGATACCGAAAATTAAATTTTGAAAGTGATTAAATTTAAAATTTAATTTTAGAACTAAAAAAATTATAAAAAAAAAAAAAAAAAAAAAAAAAAAAAAAAAGAAGAAGAAGAAGAAGCCTTTATCTTTGACATTCTAGTACTTAAATAGCTTATGCGAAAAGCATAATGATTTTCAGTTTTTTTCTATGATTTATTTTTAATTAAATTAAAAGGAAATAGATGTGAGAATATGTTACTTAAGAAATTATTTAGAATTTTATACTTACTGCTAATCCTTCTTGGCATAACATATAATGAACTGTTTGAGTAACATCAGCTGCGTGTAGATCATTATGATAAGGATTTTTGTGCCGTACGTAACCATGAAGAACTTGGGTCATGAAATTCTCCATCGTAGAGGATGCAATCTAGGACGAAAAAATAAATTAAGGATTATACTTTATTGATAGGTAAGTAAGGTTTTTTATGTCAAGTGAATTAAAAATGACACGTGATTTAATATATATATATTCGAAATTTCCCAAGTTTGTTTACTTTCAGAAACTTTTTCATATTAACATTTAGTAAATACCGTTTCCAGCCCTTAAAAATATTGATATTAAAGAAAAAAGCAAAGTTTGAAGACACAAAAGGCTGTTGGTAATGCTACAAAATACAAATCATATTCTAAATAAAAATTCTAACGGAAAAAAATGCACAGCAAATGTAGATAGTTGTTAATATACAAAGTTCGATAGCTGATTTTACGATAATTTTAAATAATTTACCATAGCTGATCGCTAATTTACTGAAATTGTAAATTTTGAATCACTCGAAGCAAAAGTCCATTACGTGTTTAAAAGTTTTGCAAGATTTGCAAATGATCAGTTTTTTTCAAATTAAAAACTTATCTCTCAATGAAATTTTTTCAAACATTGGGTATTTAAAGAACTGGGTCTTCCTCATGTTTTTGAGTGCAGATTGGTTTAAGAAAACAATTAGGGGGCCGGTAACAAATTGAGCAAAATTAATAATGTTTGTAATCACCCTGTATCGTTAAGTAAACAAAATGAGCGAGCTGTAACTTTAGGATATGTTAACATAGAACCAGTTCAATTTGTAGATGAATTTGTGTGATGATAGCATGTTAAATAAGGGAGATAAAGCATTTATTTTAAAACTAACAAAAAAATCAGCATGATTTTTATTTATAATATATAGAGTTTTAAACGAAACTTATTCCCACTTTCAGATAAATTGAAGAAACATTTTTAAAAATGAGAATTTTTATGATTCACAGCGCATGCTCGAAAGACAGAAAATGTTTTATTGAAAGCTAGATATATTGAGCAACTTTTGTCAAAAGTTCAATTGAATAGAGTAAAAATTAGACATATTGCCGACAAAAGAACAAGCTAAATTTTAGGTATTTTCCAAGAGTTGAAATTTCTTAAGGGGTTTTTTACATGCCGCGTAATTAATTTTAAGATCCTATTATTTCAACCACACACCAAATGTATTTTTTTTGTGAAAAAACCCTTATAAGCTTGTAACTCTAACATATTTTTGTTTATTTACTATGATTTGTGAGATCATAAAGGGTTTTTCCCCAAAAATAACATTTGGAAAGTGGTTGAAATAATTGGATCTACAAATTAATTACACGGGATGTAAGAAGCACCTTAAGAAATTTCAACTTTTGGAAAATATCTAAAATCTAGCTCGTTCTTTTTCGTACAGTTCACTTAATTTTTATGCTATTCAAATGCACTTTTGATAAAAGTTGCCCAATACATCTAGCTTTCAACCTATGCAATAAAAAATGTTTTACTTTTCGCACATGCGCAGTAAAAACGTTTTTCATAAAAATGTTCATATTTCATGAGGTATTTAAGATATTTGTATTCCGATTGCAGTATATTATTTAAAAAGGGTTTTTCCAACTTATCTGAAAGTGGGAATAATTTTCGTTAAATACTCTGTATATTATAAATAAAAAACATGTTGATTTTTTTTTTTTTTTTTTTTTTTTTTTTTTTTGAGTTTTAAAATAAATGCTTATATCTCCCTTATTTAACACGCTATCATCACACAAATTCATCCAGAAATTGAACTGGGCTTATATTAACATATCCTAAATTTACAGCTCATTTCATTTACTTAAAGATACAGGGTGGTCACAAACATTATTAATTTTGCTCAATTTGTTATTAGCCCCTAAATGTTGTTTTAAATCAATCTTCACTGAAAAATATGATGAAGATCCAGTTCTTTAAATACCCAATGTTTGAAAACATTTTATTGAGAAATAAGTTTTTAATTTGAAAAAAAAAAAAAAAAAAAAAAAAAAAAAAAACTGATCGTTTGCAAATCTTGCTAAACTTTTAAACAGGGGTGTATTACAATAAAAATTTCAACAGACATACTTATTTTTGCGTGAAAATACAAATATTCAAGAAAATGTACTGAAGGCATACGTAGTAATACTGCAGTAATAGAAATTTTGCTATATGTCCCATTGCAAAATTATGGAGTAATCAGCTCAGCATCATTTGAATGATCGCAACGTCTGGATCACACTGTGATGTAATCTAACTTGAGCGAAATAAAATAATTCAACTTTAAATTTTCTTCTTTTTATTAAAATTATTAGAGATAATCTAAGTTTGGCTTTGAATGAGAAACTCCAAGTTTTTTATGAATAAGTGGATTATGTCGAGGTTGTTTGTAACAATTTTAAAAGGAATTCACATAAATCTCATGAATGAATACACATTTACGACTGCAGGAGCATCTTTTTAGCCATAAATATCAACTCTCCATTTTTTCTGGAAAACTGCACACCATAAATTTTCTTTAACAATTTTCAATTTATTAGGTCATTGCAAAAGTTCGTGCGGACGCGGATCATTTTATTGCCTCCAAAGGCTAGAGCTTCTATCGCCGTGGTATACATTTGTTACCCGAAAAAATGGGCAAAGGTTGTAGAAAGTAATGGAGAGTATTTTAATTAAAAATTGTCATTTGATTTGATGTATTTTTATGAAATGAAGCAATAAAAAACCGCACGAATTTATGCAAAGACCTAATATATATTTGTATAAAATAATAAAGACCGATTTCTGTTTAATAATATTGGTGATTTATCGACTTAAAAAAATTCAAAAGTTACAGCTACACTATCAAAAGTTACTACTACACTATTTGGACACTTTTGAATTTAGACGTTTTGTTAAATATCTAGAAAAGTTCTTTAGGAATAATTTTGAAACTTTGGTTGTGTAAAGAACATGTTATATCTCATATATTTCGACAAAATATGTGTCCTGAAGAGGAAAAAGGGACCAGTAAAAAATTAATGGAAACTCAAAATGTTTTGGATCACCCTATAAAAAGTAATAACTATAATGCGTTTTGGATATAGCATTTGATTAAAAGGAATTTTCTCATTATCTGTATAAATTTGTACGAGGCTACCACATATATTCATAGAAATACAACGGTTTTTAATAAAAAAAATAGAATTTTTTTTTTTTTTTTTTAATTATAATACGGAGAGTATTAGACCTAGTGCTAAGATATTTTTAGAAAATTTGGCATACTACATTAGACATACTGCAATGAGAATGCAAAAATGTTATATATCTTATGCAATATGAGCACTTTTATTAAATAATTTTTAACTACGCATGCGCTAGTTAGCCTTTAAAAAATTTCATTTGCATAATTTAATAGCCAAAATTATTGAACAGTTTATATAAATAACACAAAAAAATACACTACGCGGAAAAAAAAAAAAAAAAAAAAAAAAAAAAGCCGCACTGAAGAAAAATTGACTTATACTTTTTGGGTTTGTAACAATTTAAAAACTAATGATTGTAACAAATAAAATTGTTATGTTTGTATAATACGGTAGTCATAACATGATACCTATGTACATTTTCGATTTAATAATTCGTTTTATTACACTCTACGAAGTATTTTATAAAAATCTACAAAAATTTTTCTTTTTAAACGTAATATAATAAACATATACTTTGTATTCTATCATTATTTATTATATGAAATAAACAAGTGGTATTTTAATGTATGAAATAAAACTATTTATTTGTTAGACCTAAACAATTATTTAAAAATATGTATTCTGGATTGCATAATTCCGCCTTTATATGGAATTACTGCTTTAATGCGCAATGGCATAGTATTTTACAGTTTTTAACATGAAACTCGAAAATTTCACTGTGCCAAATATCACAAATATTTTTTTCTAGTTCTTTCAAAGTTGTAGGCTACAAATTTCTAATCCCCACCCTCTTTTATATAGACTAAACATTTTCGAGAGGATTGAGATTAAGACAATTTTCAGGTTTAATAAAGAAGAAATCCCGAGATATACTTTGTGGGATTTAATTTTAAGTAAAAAAATTTATGATAACTTACAAAATTATAGATGCTCATGAGAATAAATAAGTAATTTTAACAACTTGAATCAAATAAATGTATCGTAAGCGCCATATAACAAGGTGCGTTATCATCTTGAAATGCTGATTATAGAAGAGTATGAAATACCCCCAAAGAAGTCGGCCAGGTATCAGTTTTTTAATGGTCAGTTTTTTATTTCGGGTTATTTGATCCCTTGAAAATGGAAATTTGCCAGACTCACCGAAAAATTATGCTTTTTCGTATCGTAATGTAGGGGAAATATGTTATTATTTTAAAAGTGCGATTTTCAAAGTCAATCACATTTTCGTGATCAGAGCTGCTTGTTTCCGTCTGTTCGAAATAAGTTAAACTTGATTCATCAGAGAGAGCAACTTCAGCCCCATAATTAATTGATCATTTTTTAATTTTTTTAACCCTCTAATGTCTTGGTTTTCTAATTGTTTTGTTAAGAATGAATTTTTTTCAGATTTTCTGGCAATTAAATCTGCTTTGTTTAGTTGTTATTTCACTGTATTTAGATAAATTATGTTACTGACCACCTTTCTGAATCCCTGCTGTGTTCTAAATGTAATACAAACTGATTTTTTAAGCGCTGGTTTTTTAACTTGCGGTCATCTCAAATGGATGAGTAACGTGGCCGCCTAAGGACAAATGTGCAGTTTAAACAGCCAAAAATATTATATCTTGCTAAAAGCCATATCACTAATATCTTGTTAACATTTAATCATTTTGACAATCAACGTATTACAATATTTTTTTTTATTTTCGCTCTAAAATTAATATTTTTTGTGGTATCGTTAATTGCTTTATTCTTGCCATTTTTGAAATCCTTTCTAAAATTACAATTTTCCGCCCAATTGCATCTTGTTTTTAACACTTAGTTCAATCTTAAATTGCACGCGGAACACAATGTAATAAAATCTGTTCAAAAATTTACTTTTGAAACAACAAAATTAGCGATTATAGAAAGAAAAATGGAAAATATCCAAGAGCGGCTTTTTTTTTTTTTTTTTGTCGCTTAGTGTATCATGTAAATTCAAAATGTTTTGCAGAATAGAATGAAAAGAATTCCAGTTTTCTCAAAATCAAAACTAAACTATAAGAATTTTTACTCACAGTTTTATTTTGTTTCAATCAATGCCCTATGGTAATGCAACATTCACTAACTGTAAATAAATATTGATAAAACTCCTTATCATGTTCTTTTTTTTTTTTTTTTTTTTTTTGAGAAGAACTGAAAATTTGTTCATTTTATCTAACATAACCTTTTGAATTTACACGATATTTGTATGGGGTTTTCATAAAAGTTGCTTAATACATTTGGCTATTAAATTATGCAAATGGAATTTTTAAAAGCTAGTGCATGTGTAGTTAAAAATTATTTAGTGAAAATGTTACTAATTCGCAAGATATTCAATATTTTTGCATTCTGATTGCAGTATGATGTGTCCAATATAGCATGCCAAATTTCCTAAAAATAGCTTTTCACTGGGTTTAATACCCTATGTGTTATAATTAAAAAAGTGGAAATAAAAAAAAACCTGTTATATTTCTGTGAATATATGGGTTAGCCTCATACAAATTTATACAGATAATGAAAAAATTTCTATTAATCACATACTACAGCCAAAACGCATTTAACGCATTACTTTTTACAAGTGATCCAAAACGTTTCGAATTTTGTTTAAATTTTTACTAATCCTCTTTTCCTCGTCAGGACACAATTTTTGCTGAAATATATGAGATATATAACATATCAAGAGACTCGGCAGAGTCTCAAGTGACGCAAGCGCAAAAACAAATGAACGCCACGACACTCAGCGGAAACGGAAAAACGAACGAAACTGCGACACTTATATATACACGAATTTTAAGATCAAAGAAACCGCTGAAAGCCGACACTTAATATCTCAGGAAATATGGGAGGTTATGTTTTGATAATTTCAAAATAGTCTTTCACCTTCTGTCTGATCCTACCCTGAAATCTCTACATTTCTGCGTGCAATATATTTCGAGATATGAATTGGCTCATTTAAGCTATAAATGGGCGGCCTAATGTGTAAGAATTTTTTCTCGAATATGGCTCGAGCGAATTTAGTTTAATTTATATATGATATTAATCGCTTTTATCTGATGTGCCTGACATCTCCCTTTTCCCTAGGAAAACTCTTGTTTTTTTTATAACTCAGTTTAAAAATCGAACTATTTTTTACTCCGAAAATACCGTGATGCGGCAGTTTCGCGGACGAATTTCTTCTCTTCCATCTGAAATACTGAATATCAAATAATCGTTTTGGCTCCATCTATCGGAAAGCGTCAAAAATAAACACAAAAAAAAATATATTTTTCTTTTTTTAATATATATATATATTAAATGAGTTATTTATTTAGGTACTTGTATTTTATATGACATTTGTTTATCAAAAATATTCTTTGTATTTACATTGTTTTCATGCTGATACGTTGTTAACTTTCAAAATTGGTTCTATTTTAAAAGATGATTGCAACAACAAAAAATTCTTCCTTTATTTTCATAAAAATGACAAATAATATGATAATCATATGCAAATATTTGTAATTTTTTCAAAATTAGGTGATAAATCACTTAAACTACGGATTGAAAAAATTCTTAAAACAGAATTTGAAAATAATTAATTTGCTCATTAAGTTTCTAGTATATATAATATATAAATTACAAAATGTTAAGCTATAATAAAATTTTGAATAGATTAAGATTTTTTTAAAATTAAATTCATAACAAACTATACTACTTAAATATTTACCAGTATAAAATTTTCACTTTTTAAAGATTTTTCTATTATTATTTATTTTTCTCTTTTAAATCAAATCTATACCTAAAAAATTTTAATAAGAAATAAATATAAATAAGAAATTTTTGTCATTTTTAAAATGTACTATATTATGCCTTTGTAATGTTGCATGTGTCCATCTTTTCTATCACTTTTTATAAAATTTTGAAATTTTATTTAGTTTGTTATTTTGTTCGAGTATGACCTATAAAACAACACTTTTAATACAGTGTTATAACTCAGTACCATGCTCCTTTAATTTTACGTTTTGATCATTAACCCCTAAAAAGTAATGATATCAATACAAAAAACCCTTAACGGGTTAAAAGTTTGTGACGCAGCACTGTACTTTATGGCTATAAGAATTAGAAATACGGGTCTTAAAAATAATGATATGAAATTTTCAGTGACGCTTTGATATTAATTAAATTATACATAGATTTTCTTATTTGAATTTGCTTTTTCCTTTTATTTATATTTACAGTGTAAACGTTATTTTCAACATAAAATAATATATAGCATTTACTCATTGATACCTTTCCATTCACATCTCTTATACTACGAAAGCATGTGTTTTAAAAGAAATTATATGAAATTCCAGTAACGCAGTGGTGTTACATTAAGTGATTTGTTTTTAAATTTCTCTGCAATTATTTTGTTTTGCATATTAAAGTATATGTGCACATTGAAATATTGCTTTTAATTTTCAAATACGCTGTCAAATATATCACTTTCATTAAGCTTATATTATGTACTGAAATATATTTATTTCAATGAATTATTCTATCTTTTGCGTCACGCCATCCAAAACTGTAAGTAAAATATATGGAAATGTTTACTTTGTGTCATTTCATCCAAATAAATTGAAAATGCATGCAAATAGATATCGTGATGCAAAGAAAAAAACTGTGAAATTTTTTTCAGTTTTGGATGGCGTGACGCAAAAGATAGAATAATTCATTGAAATAAATATATTTCAGTACATAATATAAGCTTAATGAAAGTGATATATTTGACAGCGTATTTGAAAATTAAAAGCAATATTTCAATGTGCACATATACTTTAATATGCAAAACAAAATAATTGCAGAGAAATTTAAAAACAAATCACTTAATGTAACACCACTGCGTTACTGGAATTTCATATAATTTCTTTTAAAACACATGCTTTCGTAGTATAAGAGATGTGAATGGAAAGGTATCAATGAGTAAATGCTATATATTATTTTATGTTGAAAATAACGTTTACACTGTAAATATAAATAAAAGGAAAAAGCAAATTCAAATAAGAAAATCTATGTATAATTTAATTAATATCAAAGCGTCACTGAAAATTTCATATCATTATTTTTAAGACCCGTATTTCTAATTCTTATAGCCATAAAGTACAGTGCTGCGTCACAAACTTTTAACCCGTTAAGGGTTTTTTGTATTGATTCTTTATACCACCAAAGTTTCAAGATGATTCCTAAAGAACATTTCTAGATATTTGAAAAATTGTCTATATTCGGAAGTATTCAAATACTTATTAGTAGATAGTATATATTTTGAGCTAGTTCACGGGTAATTTAGATGAATGTCTCAGGATGCGCGCACGGTTTTTATTTTGATCGAGTAGATATTATGCGAACATATGATTACCAATGAAGAGCTAATGCCTTTAGCTAACTTTTTGTTCAAGTGATTGCAGCGATTCTGTCAACCAGAAAAATTTGATCACCAATTTTGTAAAGTGGACATTTTTGGCTGAAAATAACTGTGTGTCCGGTTGTGGGTACACTTAGAAAATTCACTAAAAATGGAAAAATAATAAGGAAAACAACCATAAATATGGAAAATAAGAAAATTTATTAATTTTGTAAGTACTCAATGGCCAAAATAACAATACGAAATGATGTCCCCCCCCCCCAATTTTATTCGTCTTGTAACCAGAGCATTAAAATCCATTTCTTTTGTATCGGTTGACTTTTCCTGGGTTGGCATGCTTAAAAATGCGTAAAATGCACAAAGCACTAATAAAATGTTATGTTGACATAAATAACGATATTTGACAATCTGTAAGTCAAACACACGCTTTAAATGAAAAAAAAGAAAAGGTTACATGACGGTACCCACAAAAGGGAATGGCAGCCATTTTTATAATGAGAGAAAAACAATTTTCGGTCCACAATTTGGCTATATTCGATATTGCATCACAAAAAAAATAATGAATATACTGCGTGAATATGCATTACACTCACCTTTATGAATTAATTCATTTCGATTTATCTCACACTGATAATATTCACAAATCATTTTGTGTTACATTTTTTCGGATTATTTATTTATTTATTTGCGCTTACTAAGCAGATGCGTCTATTCACTTCCGTGTTGACTGTACTCAAACCCACCATATTTGCTTACTGTTAAAAATTACGGTGGTGTGCTCATAACCGGAAAGAGCCCATAATCGGAGACATTACCCTATATATAACGCCGAGTTAAATAATAATAATAATAATAATAGTAAAAGAGACTTTCATATTTTTATGTCAAAAAAGCGCATTCTATTTTTTATCATGGGGCATTTAAAAGTTTATTAGATCATAAAAAAGAGTTTGGAAAATTTTAAGATAGATTGGGATGGGTTTTTATGATAGTTTTTTAAATATTATGATAAAAGTAAAGAAAACATACACATATTATGACATTTCAAATATAATCCTGTCTTATAAATAAAATGTATTCCCTGCAACATTTTATCCATTAGGATTTAATAATAATAATAGTAAAAATCTGTATCATAACCATCAAGTCAATGGTATCCGACAAAACATTGTTTTTCTCATTTAAAGAATAACTGAGTAACACGATATTGAACATATTTTCTAATTTACAATTAAATAAAATGGTTAAATGCAAGGACATTACACTGAAGCATAATATATTCGAACTTATAATTACATTTTTGTTTGATTTTTTATTACATATTTTCTTATGCACTTAATGTTAATAAAGCACTTTTAATATCATATTATCAGAAGTTTCGTATTAGTTGAAAATATGTGGTATTCCAGAGATTATCAATATAAAAAATTAGCAGTAAATGATTTCTTTTTAAACCGTATGTTAGTACATTTGTAAGGGAATATAATATTTTTGCTTTCACAATGTACATAAATAAGTGTAAATTAATGACTCGGTGAATTCCGGCAATTCAGACACGTGTACAGCCCCAAAAACCAAAGTCTTGTGGCGACTTGATTCTAGAAACAAACATGATAATGATACATTCGCTTGAAATAATAATATTCTGTACTACTAAGTTTTAATTGACACAGTATTAATTAGTAATGCGAAAGGAAAAGAAAAATTTGTTTAGTTTTCGAACTTAATTACCAACTTGACTTCACTTCATTCTGAAGAAATAATTTCATTAATTCAGTGTCACTAAATTATTTTTCTTGAGCTAAAGGAATTGTATGATTAATTTATTTATTCTGTAATTTTATGAAAGATCGATTTCATTAAATTTTTTTTCTTTAAATATACCCACGAATCCTTCTGTTAGTAGAATGTTCGAATGATATGAAGCAGAAATCGTTCTTGTAAAATTTCCTTTTAACAAAATATGCAGAGAGTAATTTTAATAGACTGAGTTTTGAAATTAAACATGGTGGATCAATATAATAAATTAACTCATAATTCACAAAACATTCCCTCACTGGCTGTTAAGTACTTATATGAAGGGCTTAATTTTTATTTTTTAAGTAGAAGAAACTGATTAGTGCACATATATATATATATATATATATATACATATTATTAGTCTGTCTTTCAACTTGCAATCACGTTTGACTAAACACACACTGTAAAAAATAAAAATAAAAATATCGATACTTTCCTGGGATATTTCGGGCAGCTAATGTGCCCAATATTTACCAATAATGTTACTTGAATATATCACTAACCATCAAATATATCATTAAAAATGATACTATTTTCCTACAACCATGAACGTTTCATTGACAAAAACCTGTTATTCTCAGGAATCGGTTCCAAAATTATAAAAACCAGGTACGTATTCTGTATATTAAGAGTAAAGATAATAAAATATTTTACAGACAGACGTAATTAAAGCTTTGCGTTCCAGACATTTAAACATGTTAAAATTGTAAGGTTTGAGTTCGATCAATATGGATAAGCAAGAATTACACTGGTCAGCAGGAAAATTACTTCTGACACCATTTCAGCATATTGTTATGTAAAATGACCTCCTGAATCCGAATATGACGCCTATTTTGCCCTACCACCCACTGCTTTTTAAGAACGGCCCCCAATTTTTATCATTTTTCGGTTATTTTATGGCTATAAATTTGATTTTTAATAGAGGGGGATTATTATAACTATTAAATTCTTCTGAGGGGCTACAGAGTTGGAAAATTCTAAAACATGAACATTTGCGACAAGGGAAAATTTTTGGGGCGATTTGCAACTGAAATTATGTATTACATTTTTTATAATTTTTAATCTGTTATTAATGTTATTTTTTAAACATTATATATTTCTGTTTTTAGGTGTTAAATTAATTCTTTTTCATTCTTCAAATCAAATTTGTAGTCATAAAATTTTCGAACAGGGAAAAAAAAATGAGAGAGGGGGGGGGGGTATTTCTAGAAAACAGTGGGTGAGTGGGCAAAATGGTATTCATATTCAGATTCTGGAGGTCATTTTACATAAGAATCAAGAATGGTATCAGACCTCTAATTTTTTTTTATTTATTTATTTATTTATTTATTTATTATTATTATTATTATTGCAATGCAGTGTTATTATCAAGCATTTTCTTTTCTTCATTTTCCGACATGAAACATTAATTCATTCATAAAACTGCTTTTTTTTTTTTTTTTTTTTTTAATGGAAATGTGTGAAATTTGGGATATTATCATGATTTGTGAAAGAGACAAACGACATTCTGTGTTTGAATAAGAAAGAAAGGAAAAAGAAAAAACATTAAATTGTAATTTATCCCTATCCATAAACAAAACTTTTCTGATTGTCTTGCCTGAAAAATTAACTCAAAGTACGATTTGCCCTTGTAGAAGAATAAAACAAATCTGTTTGTATCAGAAAGTGAACAATCTACAAATTTTATGCATTTACTAAGAAAAAATCGCTTCATAAATCTATCAAAAAGAAGTCAGTATAGGTTTTAGAACAATCTTATTTTGGAAAACATTTTTGAAATAAGATAATTTTTATGTAATAATTTATTGCAATTTAATTTACATTCACATTACTTCTAAAGAAAATTAATTTAAACTGCTTGGCATGGATGGAATTCTCTTTCGCATTTATTGGCACACTTGAATTACATCACTAATAAGTCTGCATCTTATGTTAATTAATCTTTTTTATTATCTCATTTAATCGAATTCGTACAATGGCAATATGAATTTGTGTTTTTAGAAAATTTACAGTTAAGCAATCCTGAAAAAAGTTTGAGTATTAGTTTTAAATAAGAAAAACATATTTATTTATTCTAATCATGCGTGTTATTTCTTTTTAAAAATATCTACAAATATATCAAAGCATTTCTATTCAATATTCATAATGTTTCACAGTACTTTGAAAGCAGTCATTTATTCACGGTGATGATATTTTCTTTCAAAAAAGTTAATTTTTTTTCTTTTCATTACATGCTTAAGGTATTTTTTTATGTCAGTCATGTATTTCAATATTTGAAGCAACTTATTTGGCCTTGAATATATACGTTCATATAGAAATATCTGGTTTTCGTTTGCAAGATTGTGGGAGAAAATATTTTTTAAAAAACGTTTCTAAAATATTAATTCAAATTTGGAAATCTGAGGGAAGAATGAATTACAAGGAATTTGCTTTATTGGTCTAATGAAAGTCTGGAAATAAAGAAATGTGTTAGTAAAAACATAAACAGAGAAAAGTACATGTTTAAAATGGATTAGGAAATGTTTTCCTAAATTAGTCACACACTTCAATCAAACAGCTCAAAATTCTTTTTATAGTCAATTTTCAAACCACTCTAAAATTTAAATTAGATACATATTCTTGCACTGGTAATAACTTGTAATAGTTATTTTTTTTTTTCTTTTTCTTGCATTTGATTTCAAAGTACTTTAAAATAGAAATTTTCAAAGAGACTTGTTCATAATTTACTCGAAAAGATTTTTTATAAAAGAATTTAAAGAAATTTATTCATTGTTTTAAATAAAGAGTAGTGAGAAGAGCAGTTTAGAACATTATGGTCATTGCAAAAAGGACTTTTTTAAGCTTGACCATTAACAAAGTGTAAATGCAGTTTGAATCTAATTTTTACTTCCTCATACAAAATAGAGGAAATATTTTGAAGCTGATTTGCAAAATGGGTTTTGTATTATGCATAGTTCAAAAATGATTTATCGCACAATGTTGCAAATTTATATTTGAGACTGTTATGACGACTAGTTGTACAACTTCTATTTTGGGTTTAGTACGAACTCCCACTTTAGGGATATTCACGATTTTACAAAATTTTTCGTGACGACTGTATGTATGTGTGTACGTATCTTGCACAATTTAAAAACAGCTGGACATTGAATGTTATAAATTCGTATGAAAGTTTATATAAAATCTAGTTGTACATCTCCCTTTTTGGTCTTTATATGACATTCCGTTTTGGAGATATCCCCGAAAATTGTATCCATGATGACAAAAAACACAAGATACTTGATTATTATATGAACTATCATCATAGCGATTTCAACAGAAGCTAATGATAGAACCATATTCATTTTCTTACGAAAGCTGTCGACATTCTTGCAAGCAGAAAACAGATTGTAAAGAAATAGGGAGGCTTTGTCGACGAAAGCACAATAAGGAATATTCTCGAAGTAACCCAATAAAACTGTTTCTCTAACCCCAAAAATCAAGTAAATAGCGTTAAATATACTATTGAGTAAGAATTTCACCAATTCATTAAGAAAGATCAAACGCTTAAAGCACAGTCTCTCAGAAATGACCGCTCGATGTCTGAACAAAACTAAACTTTTCAAGAAAGATTCTTATCTTATTAGTGATTTGCAGAACTTTCGTGATCTTTCTTCGCTAGAAACCAATGGATCAAGCCGGAAATTTCCAGAGATCGGCTTTCATTGTATTTAAAGTCTCTAAAATTTGGCAATCTTAAACAACCATTTTTCACCAATTTTTTTCGCCAAGTCGTTATGTTTGACGCTAAAGCCGAGATCAGCGTTGGCGACGAACCTGGCAACTAGACGAAATCAGCAACCAAAGTTGGCGGAGAATAATAGTTCAAGGTTGTCAGAATAAACTTTTTCTAAATTTGAAACGGATTTAACTTATTTTGTATGATGTATCTTTTTTCCCCCTCCAATAATTTCCCCCAAAGAGTGTAAAAGGATTCCTTCTACACTTAAATGAAGTCCACTGAATTTTCTGAGCTGTGCATTTGGCATGAGAGATTCTGCAATAAGCTGTGAAATACGGTCCCTGAACAAGCAACATTCGTGCTCTGGTAATCATATAATAATGTTATCGTGACTTTTGCTGCTCGAGTAATAATTTTATTGGTGCATTTCCATAATATTCCTGGAGACGAACCGGCCTGATTATTTACGAAACACTTATCACACACGTAAATATCAACGTTTTCATAACAATATGCATAATTAAGTGAGTATATAAGGAAGTCATGTGGTGTCTACATGAATTTTTTTTTAATGTTTCAATACAATGCCAATTATATATATAATCTATTTGAAAAGCCTAGACTTTGATTCGCGGCATTTGTTATGCATATTACAAGTTTAATAAATACAGAGAAAAGATACCGAATTTCACATAAACCATTAAAAATTTTAGAAGAATCATTTATAAGAATAATATATATATATATGTACAGTTCTTCGTACAAAAAAAAAAAAAAAAAAAAAAAACTTTTTTTTTTGGTACGAAGTAAAAATGAACTCCATACACTAATAACGTAAGCTGGATTGTAGCATAAAATAACTTATTTTTTATAAGAAATATATATATATATATGATTTTATCAAGTGAACAATGTTTTCACAAAAGCTTTTGCATTAAAAGAAAAAAAAAAAAAGTACATTAGCAGATAGCTTTTTAGGGGTCATACAAAAACTGCGTGTGGAAACAATGATAGCATGGATATATACATTTACATTTTAAACTTGCAACAAATCCATCCATAATTATATTTAAACATATCTCTAGAACTTTTTATGATATAATTTTGTAATTTTGTAATTCATTTTATTAAGGTATGGAGCACCTTTATCCATTTAAAAAAGTTTTGTTTTGCGATCATATAAAAATAGAAATTTATTATTGCTGAAATTTAACCCCCTGAAATATTTAATAGATGTTATAAAATTATGTATACTCATTTTTGTAATTTATTATGTATGTTTAAGATCAATATTTAAAGAATTAATGCAAAATTTTTTCGTGTACTTCGCATATATATGTAATAAAATATCGTAAGAAATAGTTTGTATTTTTCAAATTCTACTCAATATGTATAAATGTAAAGGTTAAAGAAAAAGCAATTAATTTAACTTAAGATAGTGCGAATAAGGAAGCGATAAAGATAGTATTTTTTTTTCTTCTGTTAAATAAATCACTAGTTTTTCGTAAGAATCTTCGAAAAGATGGAATCGGAATTGGTTTATTAATCGTGTTAATAATTGTGTTATTGAAAGACAAATGTTTAATAATTCTTATACTATCGTTTGTAAAAACAACAAAAGAAATATTTTAATGCATTCAATAACAGAAATTAAATAATTAATAAGAAATTATATAAAAAAAGTTCGGTTGTTTACTACAGGAATTACTGTGAAAAACAATTCAGCTATTCAAATATACACGTAATATCTATTTTTGATATTTAAAGTGACTTTAATTAAAAAAAAAAAAAAAAAAACACTTTTTTATATGATACAATGGAACTGATTTCATCTAATATAGTGTTAAAAAATTGTGATCGTTACATATATATACTGGATGTCCCAGCTAAGCTGTCACAAACTTCGAAGGGAGGTAAGGTACAATTAGATGACTCGGAATCACATAGGAATGCCCGGTTGGAAACGACTTCCTGATGCATTAGAAGTCATTATTTTATTTTAATTTATTTTATTTCATTTATTTATTTATTTATTTATTTATTTATTTATTTTTGCAACGTAGTGTAATGTATATGTCTCTTCGCATTTTGATTTTCGTAAATATTTTCTGCATATCTCAAAATTTATAGCATATTAACAAGTTTCCTATCCAAAATAGTGTGCATATGTAGTTTGCGCACATATACACACAAAACAATTTAGATACGTTAACGTTTATGAGGCTTTTATACCTTGCATTCTGTATTTTGAATGATATTTTTAATCACTTTTCCACTTCTTTCCAAGGCATTAAATGTAATGATGCTTAAAAGCATCTTTTGCATTGAAAATGGTTATATTAACATTGTTTTGTTCACAGAATCCCGTAAAAGGATTCGGATAGATTACGGCATAAAAGTGGAAATGAGTGAAAGTAGATTTATAGTAGTAATAAACATTTCTTATACTTTAAGACATTGTTTGATGAATATAATTTTTTCGATTTGATTTTCTGCCTGTTTGTGTACCTTTTGTCCGTCCGTAATAATCAATTTCAGCTTACATGTAATTGTCTTCTAAAGAAGATCAGTAATTTTGTAAAGGATATTCGATTTCATGGCTATATAAAAATCTGAAAAGTAGATATTAAAAGTTTTGCATAGAAATGCATGATTTCCCCCCCTCCCTTTTCTTCTTATCGGACTGGACCGGGCCGCAATTTTCAGTATTATACTGGACCGGGCCGGGTAAGAAATGGCTTCGTACGGGCTGGCCGGTTCCAGGCTTCAAAATTTCGTCTCATGCAGACTTCTAATGTGTACATTATCAATGTTATACTTTCAAACATCATATCAATTACACCAGTAGCTTAGAGGTTCTACTCCTAAAGCTGGTAGTCGGCCTAACCGTCCCTAGTTGCCATTAGTTTCTTCGAAACTTCGTTAATATGGACTAGAATCCCTTAGAAAGACAGACTTCACAAGAAAGTCATTCCACCTAGCATAAGACCATCTAGCGTCGTGAATCGGCTGTAACCCTCATAATAGGCCAACATCATTACAAACGAAATAATTTATATTTTTTATTGAAATCTAAATCCGCATAATAAATATTGACAAAGTGAGTTTGAACAATTTTTGTGTTTTGAAGAATTTGAAAATATATTTGTTAAGATTGTGAATTATGGGAGTAGCCTAATAGCACCTGTGGAATAATATGTACCAAAAATTGATAGATACCAGTTTATGTCAAAGTTCAACGAAATATGAATTTCAACAAAGGAATAATTAACTTCTTGAACGCCAAATTAAATAATAAACTAACAATTACTACTACAGTAATATTTTATTTGGCGTTTGAGACGTTTATTATTCCTGTGTTTATCTAACGCCAAGTTCTCTGTCGATATTAAATATAAAGTTCTAGAAAATTCTGTGCAGGTTAAAATAGTTAAGAATTAATAACTTTTCACAAAACACTGGCGCTAAGGATCAGCAATTTGAAAGAGAGATGTCACGTTTGAACCCAAACCACGCGCATCCGCTTAGCCATTTTGAATTTTTCGTGGTTTTCTCAGAAACTCGTGTGAATACAAACTAGAAACACTCTCGCAAAAAATCCGTGGAGGATATTTTTTCCCGTACTGATGCTTCAGGTACACAAAAAAGGATTGCAATTCTTTAATTACTACCAGCTTGAGGAATAAAATATTACTATAGTTTCAAAAAATTTGTAAACTGTTTCCATAAAAATATTTATTACTGGCTGCTTCTTCATCTGTTCAGCTAATTAAAAAACAATAAAACTATTTAACCTTTTTTTCCCCCAGAAAGCCTTCTTTTATTATAAATAAAAATTTGGGGGGGGGGGGAATTAATACACAATTGACGTTGACACATAGGAAGTAAACCTACGGTATCTTTTAGAACACCAAATAAATTTTATTCATTATTTAAAAAAATAAAAATAAAAATAAAAAAATCTATCGTTTTTCTATTTGTCATAAAATCCATATTTCCCTCACATAGCAATCTTTAATTAATATATATATATAACGCATTTTACAATATGCTAGCTGAATTATTTATATGGATTATTTGGATTTTGCAATAGCAGAATCGCTTAGAAATATATAATTCTGTCCATATTCTGAGAAGTTAAAAAAAAAAGAGGAGGAAGAAATTCTCCAAATCTTCAAAATAACAGTACGATAAGGAACTTCTTTTGCAAATGCCTCGGAGAACTACAAGTAGTTCTTTCAGGTTTCAATTAGAGCCCCCGATTCACATCGAGGGCTCTAGTTTCAATTAGTAATAAGAGAGGGGGGATGGGGAAGCTGTCAGAATGTCAATGGGGAAGCTGTCAGAATGTCAGTGTATATTCGTTTCTCCTTTTTTGAAGTGAAGTGATGATTAAGAAGGACTTTTTTTTGTCACTACTCAGCAACCTTAAGGAATAGATTTATGGAATTAACTATTTTTGAAGTATACAGAATATGACACCATCACATGTTTGTTGAAATTCTGTTGATTTAAACAATAAGACAGTTTGATATTCGAAAGAACTTTTACTAGAAATATCTCACTTAAGAATCAATCTTTAAGAAAATAAGGAACAAGCATTGTGTATATAGGTATTGTATTATTTTGAAGGGTTTTTAACATGCTTTTAAATACGTACCTCATTTCTTCGCTGGGAAAAGGGATAAGGGATTAGAGCTACCTATTATTATAGTAGTGATTGCAGCCTTCTCTGAAAAATTTTTAAGTAAAACATAATATCCTGTTTGTTGCAACTTGTACAGGGAGTAGCATTTTTAAAGATACGTTATTCTTACTCGAGTTTTTTTTTTTTTTTCTCAGAGTTGTTTGTGAAATTTTTTACTTGTCTTATGCTTAATTTATGATCGAAAAGAAAAGTTAAGTTTATATTTATTTGCTTTAAATTGCAAATTACAAATCATGGATGAACTGTCCAGTCAGGATTTAATATTTTTAGATTATGTGTTAAACTCACCTCAGTTTAACGGGTACACAGCGGAGCAGTTGTATGGAACTTCGTCGATACCAGCACCTACCATTAATGATTTTCCGGATTCTTCACTGTTAGAAGATTCCGAGGTTCAGTTAGACACAGATATAGAATTGATTTTCTCGCCAGTTTCATCTTTAGATATGGACAGTGTATCCTCTCAAGAGTTACATTTTTTGGATATCTCAACTCGCCTGAATTCTGCTCAGTTTAACGGGTACACAGCAGAACAATTGTATGGAAATTCGTCGATACACGTGCCTGCTTTTTCGCCAATATTTTCACCTGAAATAGAAAACGTAACTTCTATATAGAAGTTACGTTTTCTATTATAACATGAAAGGTGCAGGATAATAACATGAGTATAATAACAAGTGAGTATAATAACATGAAAGGTGCAGGACTGCCTAACACAAAGGAATGTCATAAGTGTTATGCTTGCAATATAGCGTTTTCAAGAAATTTCGACTTGAAGCGCCATGTACAATCGCGGCATGAAAATACAAAAATAAAGTGTGAAAATTGTGTAAAAGAATTTACGAGAAAAGACGCACTCCTTAGACACCAAAAGATTCACGAAAAGCGTCGTTTGGATAAGGAAAATAGTATTCCATGTAAGATATCAAAAGCTAACGAAGACAATGCATCGAACACAAAATCAAGATATAATCATCCACCTGAAAATTTAGTACTAACCAAGGAAGCCTTTAATGGCGTAATGAAAAACTTTCAACTTGAAAATACGGAAGGTTTTCTGGACATTAAGTCTTTTTTGATCCACTTAAAGCCTAAAGTAATCACAGAAATCCAACACATAATCTAAAACAAGAAATAAAAGTAAATTTTCGTTTGTTCTGCTTGTAAGAAAAAGGTGTTGATGTTGATGGACACGTTATACGGAAAATCTTTTGCTTTAAAACAAGAAACGAAAATGTTCTACCGTCAACCAATTTAGATCAATTGTACGACAGAGCTTCTGCAAAACTTCAGAAAGAAGCTACAGATTTTGAGGAGAAGGAATCCGGTTGGAAACTGATTGAAATACATTATTTAGAAATGAGAGTGAATCGATATAACCCACTAAGAGCTTCGTCTTACATTTCCTTACCATCCATAATCCAGCATAAACATGCTGTAGTCAATGTAAAAAATTACGATAATATGTGCTTTGAATGGGCCGTGTTATCGGCGCTTTATCCAGCCGACAGCCATGTGGATCAAGTTAGAAATTATACACCATATGAAAGTACTTTAAATTTTGATGGCATATCAAAGTTGCCGACATCCCGAAATTTGAAAAATAGAATAATATAGCAATTAATTAATTTTATTTAAATGGTAAGTGTCAAGTTTGTCCTATGATGATTTGTACCGTGGATTATGAACGAAAGATTGATCTTTTATATTTGAAAAACGAAGAAGGATGCCCCTATGCTTCGATAAAAAACTTATCTCGGCTTTTAAGTGCGCAAATTTCCAAAAAATAAAGGAAAAAGTTACTTTTGTCGACGTTGCTTGACGGCATTTGGATCACAAAATCTGCTGACAAAACACGAAATGTTGTGTTCCGAACATGATGTAGCATTGGTAAAAATGCCATCAGAGGAACATAAAATTTTGAAGTTTAAAAATGTGAAACATCAGCAACTAATACCTTTTATAATAATAGCAGATTTTGAAGCGCTAACGGAAAAGGTTGATACCTGTGAACCTGACGCTAGCACGTCCTACAGTAATCGCTATCAAAAACATGAAGCCGTCTGTTTTTGTTACTATATCATATATCAACATGTTTTATATAAAACGTCAGTAGTATACCGCGGCGAAAATGCTGCTAAAATATTTATGGAAATGATGGCCAAGGAAGCAAAAGAAATCGAAGCTATTTATCATACCCCAAAGCCTTTCGAAGTTCTTACAGATGTACAAAAGAAGAGTCATGAAAATTCTGAAACCTGTTATTTATGCGATAGCCGATTCTCAAAAAGCAATTCTAAAATGTTTGAACATTGCCATTTGACTGGAAAGTACAGAGGGGCTGCCTGTAACAATTGTAATTTACAGTTTAGACTCCCCCACTTTATTCCTGTGTTTTTTCATAATCTCTCAGGATACGATGGTCGTTTTATCGTGAAAGAACTAGGCTTCGATAAAAAGAATATTTCAGTAATTGCAGAGAATGAGGAGAAATATATATGCTTTACTAAGTCAGTCGGCAAGCTACAGTTGAGATTCCTGGACAGTTTTCGATTTATGGCATCCAGTCTTGAAAGCTTAGCAAGCAACTTAAACGAAGAGGATTTTATATTCATGTCTTCATTTTTTCCCCACTCAAAAGTGCATCTTTTGCTGAGGAAGGATATTTACCCATACGATTACATGGATAATATTAAAAGGTTTGATGAGACGACACTTCCAACAAAAGATTTTTATAGCACCCTGAATGAAAGTGAAATATCAGATGATGATTATTTGCACGCGGTCAGAGTTTGGCAAGAATTTGAAATTATAAATCTGGGTGAATACACAGAACTTTATGTAAGAACAGATGTGCTGCTTTTCACTGATATACTTCAAGCATTTCGAAAGAACTGTTTTAAAACTTACGGTTTGGATATGGCCAGGTATTTCACAGCGCCGGAATTATCCTGGGATGCCATGCTAAAGCATACTGGAGTTAATATAGAACTCTTAACAGATTATGAAAAACTTTTATTCGTAGAGAAAGGTATTCGTGGAGGTGTTTCGCAATGCAGTCACCGATACGTGAAAGAAAATAATAGGTTTATGTACGAATTTAATCCTGACGAAATAAAGACTTAATTTATCTTGAATCAAATATCTCTATGGGTGGGCCATGTACCAGCACCTTCCTTTAAAATATTTTCAATGGTGTAATCCTGAAATTGATGTTTCAAAAATTCCAGATGATGCTGAAACAGGATATATTTTGGAAGTGGACTTAACCTATCTCGATGACCTTCATACGGAACACAACGAATATCCGTTAGCACCTGTGAATGAGATTCCTCCCGGTTCTAAAGAAAAGAGACTTCTTTTAACTCTAGGCAGCAAAAATCGATATGTGGTGCCCTATCGTAATTTAAAATTATATTTAAAACACGGTTTGAAATTTCAAACCATCCACAGAGCACTCAAAAACCTTACCTCAAGACTTACATTGATCGTAATACAAATCTCAGAACAGAAGCTGCAAGCACATTCGAAAAAAACTTCTACAAACTGATGAATAACAGTCTCTTCGGAAAGTGTATGGAAGATGTTAAAAGAAGAAAGGACATAAGGCTTGTCTGCAGTGCAAAACAAGCTGAAAAGTTGATAGCTAAACCAAATTTTAAGGACAGAACAATATTTTCTGAAACCCTAGCTGCTATACATCTACAAAAAATGGAAATTCTTTTTAGGAAGCCTATAGTTATTGGTATGACAATACTAGATGTGTCCAAAACGTTAATGTATAAGTTTTATTTTGAATGTATGAAACCAACATATCATGAAAACTTCAAACTTCTGTATACTGATAGAGATTCTTTCATTTTTTGTGTAAATACTCCCAATGTGTATGAAGACATGAAAGAAGAAATCCATGGATTTGACACCTCTGAATATCCGAGCGATAATGTGTTTGGAATGCCGAGAATAAATACGAAAAAGGTTGGTTTAATTAAAGATGAATGTAATGGATCTATTATGAATGAATTTGCCGCCTTACGAAGCAAAGTGTATAGCTTTAAAATTCAAGGCGAAAGTCCAACCAAGAAACTGAAAGGTGTAAAAAAACAAGCGCTCCGAAGAAGAATTGTATTCGAAGATTATTGAACAAACAGATGCATTATTGAACAAACTCAAAAATTTACTACAATGCAAACTTTACGGAGCTTTAATCATGACATTTACAGTATCAAATTAAACAAGTTAGCTCTCCTTATGACGAGAAAAGATATGTTTGTGAAGATGGGATAACCACTTTGGCGTGGAGCCACCATAAAATTCGATCAGCCTCTTTGATGCATCTTATAACAGCTTTGATCCTTCAGATGAAAAGTCTGTAAGTGATATTTTTTTCTACATTTAATAAATGGTTTGTTAATTCAAAATTGATCTGTTTATTAAGTGTATTATTAACTATTGAAAATTTAATCATATAACGTGTTTTATAGAATACTAATATTTTCAAAGTTGGGAAAAAATTTATTCAACATAAAATCAAACTTTTAGTTACAAAATTTAAATAATAATAATAAAAAAATAATAATAATAATTTTTAAAAAAAATTTTCAACTTTGAAAATGTTAGTATTCTAGTTAAAAAATAAATAAATAGATAAATATAATAATAAAACAAATATTGTTGTGAACTGAAAGAAAAAAAAATACGAGAGACATTCATTTTTATTTTTAATACAATTCACTTTATTTTAAAGGTATCCCAATTCAGTACAGGAGTTTTTTTCTTATATTTAATCTGAGGTGATTGCATTTCTTCTTTTACAGGTATATGTTTGTTTTTTACAAAATGCTTTGGCACATTAATTTCTTCTAATGCTTGAACAATTCCGTCTTCCCCGAAAAGTTCCTTATTTTTCGATTGCTGAATATCAAATTGAACATGTCTGCTAAATTGGACTTGGGAAAAACCTGATTTTTATAAACTAATTCACCTCGTTCATTCCATCGTATAATGTTTGGGTGAGATTTTAGCAACTGTAGTAGATATTCCGCTTGATTCTTAAATCTTGGATACACAGAATTTAAAATAATAGGAGTATATATTTCTTGTTTCTCAAAAGCAGTTGGATTCTGCTTGTCAGGCAAGTCTTGTTTTATAGAGAAATCCTGTTCATCATTTTCAAGAGGAGCGTTTCGTTTTTCTTTTTCTGAGGGTTAGTTTCCGGCTCTTTTTCTTCTTGGGGTTTAGATATCCAAGGTGGATTAAAATCTTGTAAATTCATTTTCCTCTTCAGCAGTTCATAGTACAGGCGTACTTTTTCGTGGTCGGGCAAAGAACTGTTTAAAATTTTCAACATAGCTCGATCAAAATCGCTGACTTCTTTTTCAGTCAGTATGTGCTTAGACAGCATCTCTTCGGGAATTAAAGCGAATTTCTCAGCGGTTTCCATTAATTAAACTGGTTAAAACAGTTAATGCGGCAGGAATCAAGATATTTAAAAATCCTCCATGCTGTACAATCAATTTCTTTTTAGTAAATAAACTTCCTTTTTTACAACAAATTTTACGTAAGGCTGTTTTATACTTCGCTAAAGATCGCTTTTGATTGGTTGAAAGAGGAACGTTTCCATTCAAAGTATTCAAAGTATTCAAAGTACACTCGCAAATGGCTTTGACTGACCGAATTGGTAATTTTTTTAACAATTGTTTACGTAAAACTTTGGGGCAGGTCTTGATCAATTCTAAATCTTTGAGTTGTTGCTTTGACAACGTCATGATAAATACTAAATTTTTTGAACGACGTTTCACTTTTTTATATCTTTTTTTGATTTGTACTTTTTCGTCTTATAAATATATTGAATTTCTCCTGGTAAAATTTGTGTTCTAAGTCGGAAACTTCCAAAGTTTCATTACGGAAATCAATCAATAGATATGAATGAGGTTTACGTGTAGCGTCTTCATAGACTTCTTGAAAAAAATTAGATTTTCTAGGATATAACTGCCTACCTAAATGCATAATTTGACTTAAGTCTCTACGATTTTTGAATAGAATTATATATTGTGAATTTAAAGAAACATCTTTTATCTGGCTGCCTTTATAGAATAAATTTTGTGTGATGAATATCACACTTAGATTTAAGTGGTGATTCCCTTTCATAAATAACATAGTCAACCGTTTATCATCGGCGCACTCTGCCATTAAATCATCAATTATGAATAAATTATTACCACTTAAATAATCCTCGAAATTTTCAGGTAAACCCTCAACAACAGTAACGCAGGGAATTGTTTCATACAATGTCTCATGAATTCCATAAAACCAAATGACTTTATCTATTTTAGGATTAAACATCTGTTTTCTAAATTTGAGCAATTTAGTTAAAAAATAAGTTTTTCCAGACTGTGTTGGACCTGCCACAGTAGTGTGAAAGGGTGCTCAACTAATAATGACAGACATTGCATGACTAATAATGACAGACACATAGTGCATACAGTTTAAATAGATATTTATTGATAAAATGTAGCATATACACCAAATCTCTTGGCCACAAAATTATACACTCGTTCATCATTACATAGATTTGTAGTGACAAATAATGATAAAATATTCTTAAGAGTTTGACCTCTACATTTACAATATAAGTAATAAACACAATATTGACCACACACGGCTGTTACATTGCTTAGGAGTGTCAAAGGGTTAAAGTTCATTTCTGAATATCTAGATGCGAACTTAGAGATGGGTCCTTTAAAATATTGCGATGCGTTTCCATACGAATCGAAGAATTCTCCTTCACCAGGTGAAGCTAAGTAGAAAGCCAGCTAGTGGCTACTGGGTTCACTTGACGAATCCACATTGCATACAAAGCAGGCAGGATAGTTCACAACCCTTGCAGGTAACTCATCACTTGGGAAAACATTCTGAAAATACTTTTTCGTCACTTTGTCATGTGATAAAATATTTTTAATTTGAAGAGAGTTCATTTTTTTTTTAATTAGGAAAGTCGCATAAAACGTGACGTGATTTGGTGATTTCAATAATATTTTCAAACTCTGCATACATGAATACTGAAATGGTGCTTTCTAATGCTGTGGCAAATTTCATTTCCACACGTAAATTACCTTGATGTTGTAGATTGAGATGTTGTCCGTCACACATGTCAGGGCTGAGATCGAAAGCATACAACGTACGTCCATTGGTAAAGTCCTCTTGTGATAAATAAATGCCTGTATCCCGATTGAAACTTGAAAATAATCTGTGATAGGCTCTTATGTAATTTTGATTTGCAAAATCCAATTCCACAGGTTTGCTCGGTACGGGCGTTCCGTCTGTATAAACGCTCAGGAAATTAACATTATGATGGTGAAATAAGAAAGGATTCAATTTATAGTCTCCGTTTAAGGCAGCATTTTCTAACAAACCTATCTCAATTCGTTTCGGCATGGGTCCTAAAAATACATTGTTTTGCATGAAAGAAAAATTTCCAGTTGATATTGAGTAAGTCTTGCATATCACTCGATCAAAAGGATATTTCGCTGAATTTTTTTCTAACGCTTTCGCATGACCTAATAATACACCAGGACTTACTTTTACTTTTCGAATAAATAAAGAAGCATGTTCCAATATTATTTTATATTCAAGAATTGTCTGAGTTGGTTCTGCGGGTGACTTTGCCATTAAACAAAAACTGGGCTTGCTTCGGATTAATTTAATTTTTAAGTCGACCATATTAAGTGAAAGACGATTTTGTTGAAAAATATCACAATGCAATGGCTCGAACATGTCTAAAACTTTACTTTCCAAAGTCAAATCATAACGTTGCTTCAATCCCGGGTTTCCCTTGTCATCCAGCAAAGGATCAGTGACGTCTAAGTTCTCGTCCTTATAAAAACATTCGCAAGACAATAAACTTTTCTTGGCATCTTCTCCATAATTCAACAGAGTCTCGAATTAGGCACGAAAGGAATAAGTGTTATTCGAAGAAGATATGGATCTTTCATTTAGGCTAACATCCACTTGCGAAAACAAAGCTTGAAGAAACAAATTCACGGGGGCTACAGGTTCATTGTCTGAGAGATTATTTCCATTTGACATAGTATTTTTCACTTTTACGTGTAAGTATGACGACGACAAATCCGTACAATCTTCAACGTTGCCGCATACGTTAAATTCCAGAGGTTGTCCATCCCGTATGTTAGACAGAGGGTGAAATTCGATGAAATATCCTTTTTCAATAGCCGTTTGTGTGGGAGGAATCAAAAATAAATCCAGTTCTGATTTAACACAAGCGACCGAGTCTTTATGAATTAAACCGGACATCTTTAACTGAAAATATCGTGTGTTTTCATTCTTTTAGCTTTAGGACGAATGACCTGCTTCTTCCTCTATTTGTTTCGTCGGCTGGAACCAATCATAGATTTCACTTTTTTCGATGTCTTATCGGTTAGATTTTGTCCAGCTTCTTTCAAACGACGTTTGGTGGCTTCTTTGATATTGTCACCACGTTACAGGTCATTCAGAATATCCACGCCGGTGTGAAATAACTGCTTGCCAACGGCTTTCGCTCCTGATTTAAACAAAGGTACCGCTGCACGAAAAAGACTTCGAAAGAGTCCACCTATACCATATCCTTTTTGATATGGATTACCTTGATAATAACTTAATCCATTTCCCGATTGATGTGTATAATAATCTTCGAATGATTGTTGGCAGCACTGGTAAGGGACAAACATTATGACAGGTACTTTTGACGAAAGTGTAGTTTTATGTAAGAGCGCCCACGTTCGAATGGCGCGATTTCGGCGATGTGCGTCCTTATAACGATTTCTAAAGTGTCAATTAGCTTTCGACTCACAGGTAAATAGTGCGGTCGATCATATTTCGCACAAATCACTTCACCATCGTTTCCAGTCACATTCACTATGCGCAACAAGGGTGCTAACACATCACCAGTAATTTGAGGTTCCAATATGTCCGAATATACCATTAATACTCTATAATGAGCGCACGGATCTGCTACGTACGGGCTATCGACTGTCATTTCTCGGTGTTTTTCAGTTGAGCTAATTTCGCATGGATCAAATCCTAACATTTGAGCCAAGCCATTGTATAACAACACTCTTGCCTGATTTTTCACCGTAACGCTCACTTTTTTCGTGACTGCACTATAAGGAAAATAAATTTTATTTTCATGGTCTTTTATAGCAATCGCTTTCAAAATATCAGGTACCGATTCGTAAAATGCTGGTGGGATTCGTTTACCAATTATCTTTCCATCATTCAAGTCGAATCCGAAAAAATTATTAGTATTATTCACATTATACAAAGTATGCGGATAGATAAATTCCACTAAGCCTACTTCCCATTCTCCAGTCAATTCAATGGGGGTTGGCAACCTCGTAATAAAATGCGAAATTTTATTCTCTGGGAAATAATTCATAGAACTATCCGAGGGTAGCGTCACGTAGAAAGACATGTTGTTAAATGACCTTTCAAAAAGATAATCTCTTCTTTTATAAAGAAAATAAATTAGATGAGCGAATCCATTGGTTGAATTTAGATGGGTAGCCCTTATATTTCACTTCATATTCCAATCGTCCTTTTCTCATGCGCTTTTTAAATATTTTTTCAATGGCATAATCCTTTTTCGGCTGTACTTTTTGCAATTCCTGTGCATAAAAGGTTCCCTGAATGGGCTCGTCCACCAAGTCTTTGATCCGGTATACAAGGGGGTTTCTTGGCACAAATTCCGTCACCACAAACAGTTCTTCTGTCCAATTCGTTTCATATCCCTTTTCAAGTGTTAATTTCTGTTTAGACACACGTACTGTATCGCCCACATTAAAAATACATGATTTTCTTTTTTCATTTTTCATATTCCCATATAAGGTAAGCCATACATCCCTTTCGTTTTCTAAGGTTACTTCGATAGGAGCCTTCTTGATGCTCGAATGGTAAGTTTTATTATAGCTCTGTAAAAGTTGGACTAACACATTCAAACATTCAAATAATGATAAGTATGATTATGTGTGAAATATTTCCACATTTTCGTTTTTAAGGTACGGTTAAATCGCTCCACCACAGAAGCTTTTGTATTATTGAAAGTCGTGAAAAGCCGAATACCCTGCTCTTTTAAAAATGTTTGAAATTTCACATTTTTAAATTCTGACCCCCTGTCAGTCTGCAAAATCTTGGGCTTCCTTGTCGAAAAAATAATTTTGAACGCATTCACTATATCATCACTTCTTTTAGTTTTTAAAAGAATTACCCAAGCATATTTAGATAATATGTCTATGCAGGTTAGGAAGTAACGATAACCTTTATTGTATTTCTGCAAAGAGCTTAAATCCGCTAAATCAGCTTGCCATTGCTATTGATCGCACGACTACTCGATTTGTTCGGAACTTTTTCTTGACTGGTTTATGCAGGGTGAATGCGTCTACCCCTTCTAACCAATTTTTGACGGTTTTCTTTGAGACTTCCCTTTAGAAACAGGGTATAAAGCATTTACACGTACAAAACTTGCGGCTACCTTCGGATCGTTATAGGTTTCCTTCATTGCAACTTAAAGTTCGATTTTGCGACACCTTTACTCACCTTTTTTTTTTTTAGAAAGAAGCTTCTATCTTTCCAGTTTCGTTTAAATTTAAAATAAAATCAACTGATAACTTATCACTGCCAGTAAAAATATAGATAATGCCTAAAATAACACATAAAGTTATATATAAACATACAACGCTGATGACCTCCGTATTCGAAGACATTTCGGCAAATGAACATACAGTACAACAATCGTCCTTTATATACTTTAAATTGTATGCAAAGACTTGCACCGTGGCTTAGTGGTTAAATTTCTATTAATAACTAAGCCATGATACTATTTTACTCAAGTTCGATCCCACTCACTGCACGAAATAATTAATAATAATTAATTTTCAACCTCAAAACTAAAATTTCATAACTTTGGAACAGATGACAGCAATTAAATATGAAAACAATTGTAAACTTCTTAAAATTCGACAGAAATTTCGTAACTGCCCTCAATACAAAAAATGAAATAAAATAAAATAAAATAAATAGTTCTACCTAAGAAAAAGTTTAACAAACTTTTTTTTTTTTTTTTTTTTTTAATTTTAACAAGCCTTTTTTTAATAAAGTAAAAAAAAAAAAAAAAAAAAAAAAAAAAAAAGAAATTAAAATAAATAAGTAAATAAAACTAAAATAATAAAAAACTTCATAACAAAAGAAAACATAGAATTACATAAAAACATTTTTTTTTATGTTAAACTAGTCTCAAGGGGCATACAAATCAATAGCAGATTTATATATATATAACACATGTTCAAAGATTTAACAAAACTTTCATTAATATAATTTCAAATTTGAGTGTAATTTTCAACTTACTCTTTTACAAAATTGCATAAATCCACTTTTAAAAGTGCTCTTTTACCATAAATTTGAGCTCTAATTTCATCGTTTTGAGTTACACACTCATGTCCAAGTTGATTTCTTAACTCTTGGCCGCAGCCATTGCAAACGAAAATACTTGCAATGTTTCTATTGAGATAATCACTAAACAGCTCAGACATTGAAGTTGTTAGTATGATATCAACATCCGTATTGTTTTCACAGACATAACCCGGTGGAATTCGATTTCTTACTTCTCTCAACAACATTCTTCGGAAAAGGCGATCAAACATGACTCCCACAGCAAAAGAAGTGATTTCTTAGCGATTTTTTTTAGTTCATTCCATTCTGATTCACTTATTATGCAGATAGAAGGCACAAATTTTCTCGAAAAGTCACTTTTCTGAAAGAAACTTTGTAGAGAGATACATCTAGCGTCATTAATATTTTCCGTAGATAACAATAAGGAGTTTTCAATTACAGTCACATCTGTTATATCCGATGGAGAAATAAAATCCATTGCAGTAGAAAGTGCTAGCCATAGGGATGTAGTTAAACTAATTCCACGTTTTGATGGTCTGTAACACCCAGATGGATCCGGTTTATACAACCTAATATGAATTCTAATCACATCACAGAAATCTGAAACACTGACATAGTTGTTTTCACCCAAATGAAATAAATTTTCTGGAATATAATCTGGATTAAAAGAAGAATCCTTCATGGTGTCTTCACTAAAACATACCTTTTTAGTTGAACTATCAACGCTAGTGTCGGCATTACGTTTCATCGAAATTTTTTAAGAAAGTTTAACGAGGTGCAACACGCACGAGAGAAAACCAGCAACTGATGAAAACCTTTGCTTCCAACGAAAGCTTCATTTGGTGTTGCCATTCTTTAAAACAGCAATTTTGTGTTGCTATTCCTTAAAATATAAGACTGTGTTGCCACTCTCTAAAACAGAACACTGTTAAACTTGTATAATCTAATTCAAAATCGAAACCTTCAGAACAGTACCACTCAACTTTCAGCAGAAAAATTTAAAGATTAATTGCATCTTAATTAAGTATTAATTATATTATAATCTTTATTAATGAGCTTCTAATACAGAAATGTTTCAAGTTCTAACACTTGTTCGGACACGACTGAATGCGTCATAAATGTCGGAAAAGATAAAGGAATTAAAAAAACAATGTTAATTTTAATTACATTTTAATAAATTACAGTTGTTGTTAATGAGTTCTTAATCTACAAAAGGTACCCTCATCTCCTTTAATGCCAAAAAATTTTCAAAGTCCCCATTCCGAAACGAAAGTCGTTGCCATTCTATAAAAAAGAAATTTGGTGTTGCCATTCTTTAAAACGAAACTTTCAGACCCTCGTCATCTGTTACAGCAAAAAATTTTTCAAAGTCCAGATTCCGAAACTAAAATCGTTGCCATTCTATAAAAATAAATTCGGTGTTGCCATTCTCTAAAATAAAACCCTCGTCATCTTTGACGAAAAGAAAAATGAAACCGAAACTTACAGCACCCAACAACTCAACTCAACTCGATGACGTCATAACCACGCCCATTCCGGCCACTCCCACTTCCGGTCACGTGAGCGCCACAACGCCACCGGTCCAGAAACCGTCAAACCCTTCTACTTCTCTTTTATACAGAAATATATGAAAAATATATGATAAGGTCAAATATCACTGTTAAAAAAATGCAGAAAAAATACAGAAATTCTCTGTAATTTCAGAAAAAAAGTCGTAAAATACGTTTTGTCTACGTAATTTTTCCGTAATTTACGACTTTTTTTCTGAAATTACAGAGAATTTCTGTATTTTTCTGCATTTTTTTAACAGTGTATGGTCAAATATCGTACGTTTCGCAAACGTTTATAATTATTTACAAAATGTACATACTCATTGTACGGTCTAATCTTACATGCATTTTACCTCCATGATGATACTTTAAAACACATTTCCTTTTTAATTAGGAAGAAAGAAAACTCGCAAAAATTATACATTTATTATTATTATTATTTTAAAAGCCATATAATAGATTAGTTTTGTGTCGCTCTAACGTAGTTATTGTTTTTGTAGTATATTGTCTAATAACAGCAAATTTACGAATGTATATTTTGTTTGTTATGTGGGATGTAAAGAGTCTGACAAATGCACCTTTATACATTTATGTATAAAGAGAAAAATTTATAACAATTTCTTTTATGTAGCTCTGTATTTTGTCAAAATTTGCATAAGCACCATATGATGTACTAAAAGAATCCTCGCGACATTGAAAATTTACATTGAACTATTTCCCCATGCATTTTATAATGTATCAGAACAACTTCGTGGAACTCTGTAAATCAATTACTAACTCTAACCTGCCTTATTGTAAAGAATAAGTGATTTTTGTGTGTCTAAAAATATTGATTAATTCCGTTATGTTGTATGATGTAACATAAACGTGTTAAAATATGCTTTAAAAATATGCCTCTCACGTACATCGTAATGCATTAGACATTTTTCCGAGTCTCTGTACACAAATGAAATCAGACGCGCAAATTTTACCAATTTCAACAGAGAAAATGCTATAAGAACTACAGGAACTTGAATAACATATTAATTTCAAGGCATTTAACAATTTTAACCCTTTAATGTTCACTCCATATTTTATTTAAAAATTTTCTTCCGTTATATTAGATCTATATATCGAAATTGCTGGAAGTGCATTTCTCGTTGTATTATTTCTTTCTCATATCATGCTAAATTTAAGTATACTATGAATTGTGTATTAATTTATGGAAAAGATTACCCAAAATTAAGCGAATACATTATTTTCTAGATGAAAGTGTTTTACTAAATGACATTAAGCCCAGGAAAACAGCTTAGGAAGGATAAGAGGTTTTGCATTCCTAAACAGGGAGAGTCACCAACTATTCAAAAGGTATTTTAACATGTTATATATCATCTGGAAGGTCTCACTGAGCTGATAACGAAAATATCCATCTTATCGGCAAATGCGCCCCCTAGCGTAAGCTATTAGGAACTAAACGTTGGAAATTACAGATTCCGCAGTAATGTACTTTGAAGAAATTCTACCATTATAATCAGTTTTGTAATAAATTATTATTACAAATACGACTGTATATGTTGCTAGGAAAGTATTTCACTGTTTATTAGTTATTTTTTTGGCAATAACAAATTTTTAAATACTAAACTGTATATAAAAAATATTAAAATGAAAAACGCAACAAATGTTCAAAGAAGCAGTTGTAATTTTAATAGTAATAAATAAAATTAATAATTTATGATTTATATATATTTCATTATAATTGTTGTATTGTGTGTAGTAATATAATTATTAATTAAAAAAATAATTTTCTTCTTATTTTTTCCGGTTTCTATGGTAATGAATTATTTTTTTTAAATAATATTCTTTCTAATAATGCATGATAAAACTTATCGTCTGCATTTCAAAAATAATGTTTTATGGGATGAAAAGAGATATTTCTTCTCTTTTCAACGAAGCAATCAGATGAAAAATTATATCTTCTAAAAATATACTTGCGTATCTTAAGCAACAATTAAATAAATTATATTTATTATCAGATTATCAACTATCAAGGACAGAGAGTGAACTCTGTGAACGTACATTAACTACCATTAATAGTTTAAATGGAAAAGAAAATTTTAATTTTGATGAAGAAGAAGAATTATATGAATTCCACTGTAATTAATTATGAACTTGAAAATAGTATGAATTTTGTGGTACCCCCATGTAATGTAGCCACAATACCGATTATGTCGATGCACAAGATAATCTTTCTGACTACGAATCTTTCAGATATGACTACATATGCAAAGCATTAGATTTTATTGACAATCATCCCACATGGAAATTCTGCTCTATTGAAAACCGATTTAAAAAAATTAGACATCAAACTTACATTTCAAGATTTAGAAAATATCGCGAGAATATTGGTAGTTTGAAAAATAAATACCGTCAGATTTCTGAATTTGTCTTTGAATACGTTTATGAAGCTCTTGTCACAATATGTCATTATTCGCTGCTCCCATTGCAGAATAATTTTGTGTTTAGAATGTTTTATTATAAAATACCAATACCACTAAATATCATTTATTTGTATGTAATTACATTTCTTATATTTGTTATATATAAACTAGTTTTCTCATTTTGTAGTTAATTATATCAAATTATATGAATATAATTTATAAAAAATTAAAAATAGATTCATTTCTACAATAATAAAAGTAATAAATAAATCAAACATTTGAAATTTTCTTATTAAGATTAAATAAAAATATTCCTTTCCTAAATTATTCTTTTTAATAATTTTCATGTATACTTTAACACTTAAAAATTCAATGTTGCCAATAACTAATAAACAGTAAAATATTTTATTAACAATATATGCAGTTGTATTTAGAATAATAATTAATTACAAAGCTGATTATAATGATAGAAACTCTTCAAAGTACATTACTGTGGAATCTGTAATTTCAACATTTAGTTCCTCATTACTTACGCTAGGGGGCGCATTTGCCGATAAGATGGATATTTTCGTTATCAGCTCAGTGGTGACCCTCACTTGTAAGCGACAAAAAAAAAAAAAAAAAAAAAAAAAAAAGCCGCACTGCTGAAAAAATGATTTATAGCTTTTTTATTTGTAATAACTTTAAAATTAATGGTTGGAACAAATAAAACTGTCATGTTTGCATAACACTAAAGGGATGAAATGATACCTATGGACATTTTCGATTTAATAATTCGCTTTATTACTCTCTACGAAGTATTTTATAAAAATCTACATAAAATTTTCTTTTTAAACATAATGCAATAACCATACACTTTGTATTTATTTTGATTTATTATATGATACATTTTGATTTATTATATACATTTTGATTTATTATATGAAATAAACAAGTTATATTTTAGTATATGAAATAAAACTATTTATTTGTTACATATAAGCAATTTTTTATTAAAAAAATGTATTCTGCATTGGTTAATTCCACCTTTATATGGAATTACTGCTGTAATGCACTGTGGCATAGCATTATACCGTTTTTTGATATAAATCTCAAAAATTTCACTGTGCTAAATATTGTAAATAACTTTTCTAGTTCTTGCAAAAATGTAGGTTGCAAATTTCTAATCCACCTTTCTCTTCCAGCGCCTTTTTGTGGCTAAACATTTTCGAGCGAATTGCGATTAGGACTGTTTTCAAGTCTAATAAAGAAGAAATTCTGCGATATTCTTTGTGGGATTTAACTTAGAAGGAAAATTGTATTATTACATACAGAATTATAGGTGCTCATGGTAATGGATAGGAAATTTTAACAATTTGATTCAAATTGACGTACCACAGACGCCGTACAGCAAGGTGCATTATCATCATGGCATGCTGATTGAAGAAAACTCTGAAATACCTCCAAAATAGTCGGTCAAGCGCCTCTTTTATAATCACCGTGTTTTATTTTGAGTTAATTGATCCTTTGAGCATGAAAATTTGCCCAATTCCATGAAAAATTATGCACCTCCATATCATAATGTACGGAGAAAATATCACTGTTTTAAGAGGGCGATTTTCATTAAGTCGGTCACATTTTCGTCCTCATTCTAGCTTTTTTCAACTGCTCGAAGTAATGAAAATTTGATTCATGAGAGAAAACCAGTTCACCCTAATATTAACTTATAATGTTTTTAAATTTTTGGTCAACTAAAGTATTGTTTTTTCTAATTCTTTTCCTTAATAATGGCTGTTTTTGCAGATCTTCTGTTCTTTAACCTGCTTTGTTTAATTTTTCCGCATTGTTTTTGAAGAAAGTAATTTACTATACACTTTTAAAAAAATCTTTTTTAAGTTCTGAATATGCTACAAATCGATTTTTTAAACATTCGCTTTTTAACTTGCGGTTATCTTGCTTGGATGAGCAACATGGCCGGCTAAAGTCAAATTTCCAGTTTAAACGGCCAAAAAATTTTATATTTTGCTAAAAACCATTTTACCAATATTTCGTAAACATTTAATTATTTAATCATCTCACGTATTAAAATATTTTTTTATTTTCATTCAAAAATTAATACTTCTTGTGGCATCGTTAACTGCCTTATTCTTACCATTTTTTAAATAATTTCTAAAATTACAGTTTTTCTGACAATTACATCTTGTTTTTAACACTGAACTCAATGCTAAAGTGTAAGTGGAGGACAACATAATAAAATATGTTCGAAAATTTGCTTTTTAAATGATAAAATTGGCGGTTGTAGAAAGTGAAAAGGAAAATATTCAAGTGCGACTTTTTTTTGTTGTTGCTTAGTGTATATGGTAAATACGAAGTTTTAATTTGAATTCCAATTTTCAACGTGGATTTTTTTTCTATAATTACACGTTTTGAGATCCCCTGAATACAAAATCCGATTTTTAGCGGTTGATCTGTGTATGCGTCTTATCAGCATAATTTTAAAACAAAAAATTGTAGCACATTTAAAATTTGATATTTTGAACATAGTGAAATTGCTAATTGAAAAATTTGAAGGCGTATAGTTAAATATAATAAAAAAGCACCACAAAACTGGCGTTGTAAAAAATATTACTTACAAACTTTGAATAAACACAATAAAATGCAATAAACTCGAAATAATATTCGAAACAATATATACTCGAAACAATTTATACTCGAAACAATTGTTGCGAGTTTATATTGCATTTTATGGTGTTTATTCAAAGTTTGTAAGTAGTATAGTTAAATATGTTTGGAAATCTTCTGAATAATTTGAATAAACGTTTGAATTTAATAACGGCTTTATTTTTATTTATTTATCTTTATTTTTATTTATTTATCTTTATTCTTATTTATTTTCTGAATAGTTGTGGTGTATGTGGTATGTTAAAGAGAGGAATTGATGAGGCGTACACACCTTCATACAGAAATTCGTGTCAAATAAAACTGCTTCTAAAACTATTTTCACCTGTTTTTAAAATACTTCTATGCACAGTACTATACCCTAATCTATAATTTGTTTTTAGAGTATCCAAATACAGGGCAAGAGAAAGTTGTGTGTGTGTCACACCAATTTTATCAGATTATTTTATCCGCGAAAACATTGAATATCTATATATATATATATATATATAGTAATACAATAATAAAATATAATAATATCAGTGCAAAATTTTATGAAATTCAAAGATGATTCAACCTCAGCGTTAAAACAATTATTCAGATCATAATCGCAGACCACTCATATCAAATCAGAAAAGAATTAAAGATAAATCGAAATGAATTTTGGAGATGAGAAAAAAGCATGATTTGCATTCCAACGTTTTCAAGGGCCTGGTAGAATGCAAATATGCTAAGAAATGGATGTTTTTCTGTCACAAAGAAAGCAAAAGCTAAGAATTTCTTTGTTCACAGGCCCGAAACATCCATTGAAAATCCATAAAAAAGAAGATCAAAATCACAATATTACCTGAAATAATCCTAAGACATATTTATTGGAGATTGAAATAAACATACAAAATTACTTAATAAAATATATTTGAAACTGATTCAAATACAAGATACCCATGTGAAAAAACCAGAAAAATTCAATCCAGAAAAACTAAGATACAATGCACATGTAAAATTTAACAATCAGAACTCAGTTAAACACACAATTAATCAGGTCAAAATTGCAGTGACCATTGAGTAATAAAGGATGCGCAGTGTTATTCAGGTAAATTAAGGATTCATACGTATTCAGATCCTAAAAAAAGCAGATTATTATTCATAATTATTTTAGCTTGGATAGTGCTGCCATCTAGAGTATTGAGATGAAAATAATAGTAAAATAAAATAAAATGAATTATTCATAATTATTTTAATGTGAATAATAGTAATAAAAATAAAAATTATAAATAAATAATAAATAATAATATTTACAATAATAAAATAAATAAATAAATGATTAAAAGAATTTTTGAATCAAGTGTTTGGGATAGCCATTAATTAATGCTAATTTTTTTAAAAATCGAAATTGTACTTTTTGATGTTTATCAGACACTAAATTTTTGATACGTAGATTAAAATTAAGAAGAATATTGACAAATACAGATTTATGTAAACATGTTTGAAAATTAGTAAAAAAATTTACCTTAAAGGGGAAATCTTTCTTTTTATCATATAAGTCAAATTCTAATTTGCCATTACAATTAAGAATAATTTTTAAATCTAAGAAACTAATGACATTAGATTCCAAATCAGTACTACTAAGAGACAGATTTTCAGGATAATTAACAGGTAAGTTTAGATTGGTGTGATGTTTATCCAAGTATAATATAATTATATCATCTATGTATCGTAGTAATTTAAAGTTAGTACACTCAATATCACGCTCATAATAATATAAGTATAGATCAGCTAATATACTAGAAGCAATGCCACCTTGTGGCAATCCTAAACGTTGTTTATATAAATAATTATTAAATAAAATATAGTTATGGAAAAGTATAAACCTAGTCAGAGTTTTAAAGGTTGAAGGAGTAATGTTAACATTTAGATTTAAATACTGCTGATTTTCTACAAAAAGTTTATTTATAATATCAAACATATCTTTAATAACTATATTATTAAAAAGATCATTGAAATCAAAAGTTTTTATACCAGTAATATCAGTAAGATTTTTAATTTTATTTTTGAGTTGAAAACTATTTTTTAGAAAAAAATTACACTTGTTAGAAACAATATAACTATGTAATTTTTTAAGGATATTTAATAATATAATATTAGCATTAGAAGTGTAGGCATTACAGGCAACAGTAACAGTACGAAATTTAATTGGATCTTTATGAAATTTCGGAATTACAACTAAATAAGGATAATTATAGTTATTATTTTTAGTTTTTATCAACTTGTAATAATTAAATATATGCCTGTTTTTAATTTCGATACCGTCATTAATCTTAACAAAAATATTACTAGTATCCATAGTATCAAAAAGAAGTTGTTTATAATACTTTTTGCAAATAATTGCATAGTTATTAGCCGCCTTGTCAACATAAGTAATAATAAATTTAGATATATATATATATATATATATATATATATACATTGGTCTAATCAGAGATAAAAATAATAATTATACAAATGCAATGACTGTGCATAATAATTTTTTCAATCATTATAGTAAAGTCGTAAATTCTTAACATACGCGGATTTATTTATTAGCACTGAAATTTTAAGATTTAAAATAGTGAATACTTATAAGTTTATAATACATTTTATTGGTCAGTTATATTTTAAATATTAAATTATTGATTAACTTTTTCGTAAATTTTAGTTGTGAATTTTAATTAATTAATTATTAATTAATACTTTTAATATAAATGATGACTACTGTAAAATTAATAAAATCAAATATAGATACACTATATTATTTGCATATCAACTATCTATTAAATTGAATTATAAATTACAATATTATTTATTTGAAATCTGTAATATTTTAAGTGTTTATTATAAACTATACATTAAAAAAAGAAAAATAAATAATTTTTTTTTAAAATAACTATAAATTTATTTTGCTATCATAAATTTTCATAAATATTAATTTGTATTTCCTAAATTAATTCTTATTCACCTTTTTTATAAATTTATAATTTTAAATTATAAAATTGTCACGAACTATATTAGTAATGGAATATTTGTTAACATAATAAGTTAATATTCGTATATAACATAATAATAAAATTTTAATTAGTATTTGTGATTGTTCTGTGTGAACTTATAACTTTCTTGTATTTCAGAAAGTTTAAAAATATATTTCTAAGTTTTGAAGGCTTAAGAAAGATACATGTATATTTTTTCTTTCTTTCTTTCTTTTTTTTTTTTTTTTTTTTTTTGTAATTTATTTATCTATTTTTGTTTGTTTGTTTGTTTACGGAGGAAAAAATATAATAAAAAGTTAAATAAATGATAAATTTAAATAAAAATTAGAACTCTACAAATTAAAATTTAACATTAAACAAAACTTTTTTTGCTTTATTTACATGCTTAAACCAAACCAATGTCAATTCAACTCCTTCACCTAATTTGACAGTGATTGATGTAATCTGCACTTTCCTTGCCGAGATAAGCTTCTCTCGTTTTGAATAACTCATGCAAAGGATAGTCAAAGCCAACTTGCCAAACCCCTAAAAAAGCTGACGGTTTGGAACACACAACCGCGTAGAGCATTGGCGAAAACATATGTAGACAAACGCGCTTTCTCCAGAAATGTGTCTTCGGTAAGCGTGAGTTTAGGAATGCGTTGAAGGAAAGGCGAGATAATGCTTTTTACAATGCGATTTTTTAAAATATAGTTATTTCGTTTTCATTTGCTGTGATGTTTAGGCATACAGAATGCTTATTTTTTTAAATACCAATTTCTTCAAATACAACGTTTTTAATATAGCTTTGAAAGATCTATATTTTGATCATTTGTTTTGAAATAAAGTTATAAATTTTGATTTCTTTTAAACTTTATCAAACTAAGTTTATTATTATTATTATTATTTTTTTTTTGTTGTTGTTTTTACTTTTTCATTAATATTACTTTCTTATATATGTAATATAGAGAAAGTATTGGATTCGGGAAAACTTTCAACCTTTGTTTTTTGATGGATTTACACATTTTGGGATGTTCTGAACACGAATTGTTAGTTTTTAGAAAATGTCTGTCTGTGTGTATCACGATTTTTGTGGACACTGTATCTTACGAACCAATTAATGAAATTTAACCAAACTTGGTATTTAGTTGCCCCCTGACATAAACTGGTGCTGATTAGTTTTGGGGATCAATCGTTCAACAGGTGGCGCAGTGATCGCATTTTTTTAAAACTTTTAACGTGGCAGTATAGGACAAAATTTCGTATAAATGTGCATAATGAGAGTTATTTTAAACTTGTGATTGTAAACTTAATATGAATTATTGATAATAGTAGTAGTTAACTAAGAAAAAAAAAATTCAAGATGGGTATCTTTCGAAAAGTCTCGTCAATACCTTTAAAAGGAATGCTTGAACTATAAATCTGTGATAATTTAAAACAAAGTTCTCGATTTTTTTTTTTACTTTTAACGAAAAAAACTTAGAAAAAAAAATCATATTTTTTTTTAACGAAATTTAACCAAACTTGGTATTTAGTTGGTCCCTGACATAAACTGGTGCTGTTTACATTTGGGGATCAATCGCTCAACAGGTGGCGCTGTGATCGCATTTTTTCTAAATTTTTAACATGTCAGTATAGGACAAAATTTCGTATACATGTACATAATGAGAGGGGGAGGGGGTAAATTTTCAAGATAGGTATCTTTCGAAAGTCTCGTCAATACCTTTAAAACGTATGGTTGAACTATAAATCTGTAATAATTTAAAACAAAGTTATCGATTTTTTTTACTTTTAACGAAAAAAAACTTAGAATTTTTTTTTTTTTTTTTTTTTTTTTTTTTAAATATTGTTATTGAGTGAATTTGAAAAGGAAAATATAGAAGAAAGTCTTGTGGTGGCGACAACATACTAGTTTTTAATTCTGTTTTAGTAAATTTTATTTAGTAAATACAAAAAATATTGATACAAAGGGTATGATTTTTAAAATTGTCTGACATATCGTAAAAATGATAAAAATAACTAGAGTTTTCTGCATTTAAACTGATGTGTAATGATAAAATGCAGCAGGTGCAGGTGTATGAGCATAGCTAGGGGGTACACTAGGCTCCTCCCCCAGCTTTCTAAAGGATAGAAAAGAGAATTCATATTTAATGACGAGAAGGCTTTGAAAATCGGCAAAAGATTAATTTCCTTTTGTAAATCTTAATTTTAATAAGTCCCGTAAAAGTATTAGAGTAAGTCAAATAACAAAATATGTAAGATATATACATGCATTATTAACTTCAGAAATAATTTTTTTTTTTTTTTTTTTTTTTTTTCTTATAGTTTGATTAAAAATAAAATGAAAATTTTGAAGCTTTTAAAACTAATAGTGAAGACAATTTCTATTTGGATGTTTTTTAAAAACTTTGAAAAACAACACTTCATCTTATTTATTTATTTATTTATTTATTTATTTTTTTCTGGATGATCATTATCTTAATTATTACTACATGTCTTATATTTGTTGACAGTAGTCAATGGCATAGCATTAACATTTTTACTCTAAAGAATAAAAGAAATTACGAAGAAAAATAAAACGATGGAATCTGTGTAACTAATGTGATAATATGTAGATCTATTTGTCAAAAAATTTTTATATTCCATTTTGTCGTTCTATCAAGTAGAAAAAATAAATGGATCAAACAAACTGTTGAAAGTAAAAACCATTAAATTATGTTATTTTTCAAATAACTCTAGAATGCTTTTAGAAGAATTTTTTAATAAACTAGGGGGCTCTGCCCCCTGCTCGCTCCGCTCACCAACCCCCGAGGAAGGCTTCGCCTCCCCCCGACTCGCTTCGCTCATTAATCCCTGCGGGATTCTATCCGACTATTCGCAGCTTTGTCTTTCATTGAATTGGAATAATAATAATAATACATAACACAAGAGAGTTGAACAATATTATAGAAATCTACCATAGTTGGTATCGCATTGAAATACACATTATTTAATATTACATCGTTTATAATATGGCAAAAATCTGTTATAATGTTCGACAATTTAATAACAATTTGCCACTATTTTGAGAGAGAACATAAAATAAGCAACCATAGCACTAATTATTTAGAACAGAGAGAAATTCTTGACATCTAAATCATTTAGCTTTACAACTTTAGTATATGATCGACTTGTTAAATCTTTGTCACTGTTTGACGATGAATTTTTTGGGTGTTGTTGCTTGATTAAAGAAATTACGAACTTATTTTTTCTAATGCCTATATTTTTTTTACTATTGAATTTTTTTAGTTAATTTAGGACAGTATGTAATACTCTGCATTTATTTCCAGCGTACAGCAAGGTTTAAAATGGTGCTTCCAACACTAAAGATGCAACTTTTTAAAGTGCATTTTTTCTAGAATATGATTTAGTCAGGTTGAAGATAAATATCTTATGCGATTATTGCAATTATTTTAAAAATTTCATTATTAGTAGTAGTACGACAGGACAATTCCTTTCAGATAGCGATTTTGCATTGTCGCCACTTATTGCATTACACCATGAATTTGCCAAGATGCCTGTCAATATCTGATTTTACCATTTAATTTCTTAAACTGTATTAAATACTAAGGAACAACTGTAGTATATCCCCACAACGGTATTTGGCGACTTTTTGTTGGCGATTATGGCTAAATCATAAATGATACAATCATAACCTAAATCATAAATTATAAAGCATAAAATCATAAATCCACATAAAACATAAAATCAAAATAAACAACATATAGGCTGCCATATCATATCGCAAACAGTCCAGAACGATATCGTTATCGTTCAAAACGATGCCAAAGAAAAATTGCCAAATTCAGCTGTAGGGATATACTAAAGTTATATCAATACTAAGTTAAATCGGAGGGAAAAAAACAAATTTTTCGAAATCTACTGATAAGTGAAAAATTCATCCTTGATTGTATTGTCAAAACGAATTGCCTTGTGAAGTATTCGAGATAGACCATCACCATTCATAAATTGGATGGCTTTTGAATATTTGTTGACAATATTTTCTGAATAAGTGTTGATGATGGCTCCTGAATACTTGTTGGCGATATCTGCTGAATAATTATTATTGTTGGCGATATCTACTGGATATATATTGATCATGACATCTTAATAGTTGTTGGCGATATCTCCTGAACTTGTGTTGATTTTGGTCTGAATATTTGTGTGCTACATCTTCTGGATATGTACTGATTACACCTTGATTTTTTTTACATATATATTATGTAATATTAAATTTAGAAAATAAAAAATGAGCGTGGAGAAGGAAATTTAATGATACTGGATAATTTAATTTAATTTATAAAGACATCAATGGTACAGGAAAAACTACTTCAGCCATTTTCTTTCTAATAATGAACAGAACGAAAAACGGATATTTTACCTGGAGATATTTTGTACATTTAGACCAAATAAAAAATTTTCTTCTTTCTTTTCCCTCGTGAATTAAGTTGAAAAATATTTAAAATAAAATTGAAAAAAGTCGTTCTAAAACAATGGTACAGTTTAACCTCTTGGCGAAATTTTAAATTTGGCACTGAAGTAGCTTAGACGTTTCTCGCGAAAATCTTGACATGCATAATTGCTATAGATAATTTAAGTCATCGTCAAAATAAATGAAAAATTTAAAGTCAGCCAATGAGGTCCTGTATTAGCTGTAACTACAATATTTTAGCAATGCAGTTACTACATTCCTTTATATATATATATATATATATAATGTCCTGCTGTATTAAATTCTGTTTTCTGCAAAGTTTTATATCAATGCTTAAAAAACAAAAATAGGTTTCGGATTTTATTATTATTATCATTATTATTGCACTATTTTATAATTTATCTCTATAGGAAGGCATGGCTAGAGTTAAAATGGCTATTGTGGTTGCGTAAATGAATTCCTTGGCGAAAAACGTACGAGCTTCATTTCTAAATTTTAAAAATCTCTAAATTGGTCATAGTAAAGATCTATCCTATTAAATATGTTTTGAGTTAAAAAACTAAATCTTTATATAAACTAATATAAATTTTTATCTCATAAATTCCATTTTAAAAATATCTGCGCTTAATCTCTAACTCTATACCAATAATTGTTTAACATAATCATGGTATTCATTACTAAATCTTTTTCGCCTAACGTTAAAATAAAGGAACAACTTCAGTATATCCCCACAACGATATTTGGCGATTTTTTGTTGGCGATCATGGTTAAATCATAAATCTAAAAATCATAAAATCATAATCTAAATCATAAAATCATAAATCATAAATGATAAAATCATAATCTAAATCATAATACATAAAATCATAATCTAAATCATAAAATCATAAATCATAAATGATAAAATCATAATCTAAATCATAATACATAAAATCATAAATCCAAAATAAACAACATATAGGCTGCTATATTATATCGCAAACAGTCCAGAACGACATCGTTATCGTTCAAAACGGCGCCAAAGGAAAATCGCCAAATTCAGCTATGGGGATATACTGAAGTTATACCATAATATAAACTAAAATAAAAATATAAACTAATTTTCGTTTCATCTTTATTAAATTTTTACGTAATATTTTAAAAATATCGGTTATTTTCAAATGTTTTGCTATTCTAAATATTTTTTTCTTCTCTCGAGCATCTCAAAGATGCCAATTATTCAATTTTTCTTATTTACACCATTGATCACATTTTAATTTTCCTGAGGAAAGTGACGTCAGAGACACAGAAAAAAACGTCATAAGAGAAACTTTTCCCTCCGGTGGCAAATAAACCCGCGTTTTTACTTAATAACTTCGTTAATTAAAATGATAGAAATTTCTAAGCAGCTGAAATGCCTTTCTTTAAGCAGTCGGAATACATTGATATATCTCACGACGCGGAGAACCCTGCCCTCCGCGAGAAGTTGCTGTCGCAGACAAAAAAAATTGATGCCAGCGACAGTTACTTTTTTTTAATATATAGAGACTATATTAAAAACGTTATGAAAGTAGCATGTAATTTAATAACATGAAAACAATATGTACTTTTCATTAAAGCAATTTTTTAACAATTCATTTTCGAAAGTCTAATTTTTATGAATTTAAATTATGTTTTAATTTTTAGCTTCTGTTTTTATATATCAATATTTAAAAATAAAATATTTTTAAATTTTTATAATGAGATAAAATTAAGCTATCTGAAATTAATACATAAGGAATACATACAACATATACAGTAATTGTAAAAATGATTTAATTGATGTAATTTTTAAGTAAAGTTTTATTTGCCTAAGATCATAAATTACAGAAAGAAAACATTTTAAAAATGTACTGAAAATGTTAATACCTTGTTTTAATTTAACAAAAAAAAAAAAAAAAAAAAAAAAAAAAAAAAAATCTTCTCTCACAATTAACCGACAGATACTTTTATCATCAGTATCAATGATAACTATTATGCTTTTTTTACAAACATTAATTTTTCATTTTAAGTAAATTAAAGTGTAAAGGTTGATAATTTTATATACTAACTATGTGAAAAATAGCAGAGCTGGGAATTGAACCCGGGTACCTCCGCTTAACGCACAAATGCTCTACCACTGAAATACCCTGGCAGATAACCAGGTAGGAATTTCTCATATAATATTCGTTTGCAAAGAGTAGTATATGGGGGATGGGGCTATGGGACACATCCATTTATATGCATTTTTTCAAGCAAAGACCTACTTTTGAATGTTTTACGTTCCAAAACAACATAAAAAATGTTAAAATATGGCCTTCTTAGAAACAAGTATTTTTTTTTTTTTTTTTTTTTTTTTTTTTTAAGGATATATTTCTATAAAAAAAGATAAAAATATTTGAAAATATCATTTTTCATCTTTGTTTATTATTTCTCTCATATCATTAACTAACTCTGCTATAAGATCCTTTTAATTCATGAATTTCGTCAAGAAAGTTACCTCTGTAGGGTTCATTTTCTAAAATATTATGTCCAAAATTTCCATTTAATTCACTCAACTGAACGGACAATATTTTTTAAGATATGAAACTTATAATCAATAGATTACAAAAGTCTAATTTATGTATGAATTCCTCAAGAACGTTCTCACTAAATGTTTGCTGTTTACTAGATATATATTACCAATTATATTCTTCTTTCAGTTCCCTCATAGTAGATTCTGAAAGATTTTGAAGCATGGATACTTTATATAAATCTAACATTTCATGATATTTGAAGAGCTTGTTTCCAAAAGGCGTTAAGTCAAAAATTTCAAAAATTGAATTTTCGATTCAAAAGGTCGCAGCACACGTCTAACAATATATTTTCAATAAGTAGAAGTTCCAAATGAAGTTTAGTCATAATGAAAACTGAAAGTGAAATCCGTGTTTTTTTTCCAAAAAGAATTAAGTCACAAGTAAGTTTTGTGCCAAAAGCGATTAAGTCAAGTTTAACCAATCGTTGCGTGCCTTGAGATAAAGTGGTTTCTGGCCTTAGGGGCCCTAAGTCTGGCCTTAGGGGAAATTCAAAACTAAGAAACGAATGTTGTTGTAGATAGTCCCATTGAGACATTTTTTTTTTCCCATGGAAAAATATAAAGACGAATGTACTTAGAACCTTTATTATAATGTGTTTGCAAAAGATTTTAATCTTGAATTTGGAACCCGAAAAAAAAAAAAAAAAACATTTGTTTCTTCTGTATTAAGAAAAAAATACAAGTGAATTCAGAAAAATGTACAGAAAAAAGAAAAGACCCTGTTAACCGAACTTTTGATTCATAAACACCGGAGCAAAAAAAAAAAAAAAAAAAAAAAAAAAAAAAATATTCACTTTTAGGGGAAGATGAAATTACAATATGTTTTGACCTGATGCAAAATCGGGAATCAGCACACAAATAAAAATTATACCATATTAGGACTGCTTTCAGCAGTGGCTGCTCAAAAGGACCTTACCTTCACATACTATTTACTAGTGCGTGGTCACTTCGACTTACCAGCAGATAGAACATTCGGCCGAGTGGTGACTAGTTTAAAGAAAGTGGATACAGTTTTACTCTAAGGACTATTTTGAACATTTCTCTAAGGTTGGAAATCTTTTCGAGTATAAGAAGCAGTGGATTAGATTGGAAATTGAAAATTTAGATTGGAAAAATTTTGCGCATAGTCGTCTGAAAAGCAAACAAGGTTTCTTGATTTCAGAGGTAAAGTACTGGAAATTACGAAGCGAGATGTGGGAATCAAGACAACTGATTCGTTTTGCCGTCAAAAGATCCTGAAACGAGAGAAAAAAATTCTCCCATGCGCCCCTTCTGAAAAAAAAACAAAAAAAAAAACAATATGAAACAAGCAAAGAAAAACAGATGTTTTAAAATTACTTAACGCTTTGGGATTTAAGAAACAGCACGAATACATACATATATATATATTTTTTATGAATAGTTTTGCAACGATACTGCTAACGCTAACATAAGTGAAAATAATGATAAAGATGGAGAAATAGAATTTGTAAATGAAGATTTGTAGTAACTAACTACGTTCCAAAATTGTATAGCTAAAATTTATGCTGTACTTACATGAAAAAAAAAAAAAAAAAAAAAAACGTGGATTACTTTCAAATGGAAGTAAGTCATTTTATTTCGTTATTTGTTTGTGCCAAAAGGACGTAAGTCATACTTTTGTTCCAAAAGAGGTTGAGTCATTTTTTTCTTTTTTTTATTCCTAAATAACTATACTGTCAGGATTTTTTTAAACATGTAATTTAGTGTTATTATCATCCATAGATTACTGGGAAAAATTATCGTTTCCTTAAATTCAATAATAAATCTTACATAACAAAATCGCGTTTTTTCAAGAACTGAAAAAAATGACTTAACGCCATTTGGAAACAAGCTCTTCATTTTATTATGAATTCATCACTTAAAGATTGGTATTGAGAAATGATAACCCATTTAACTCTATTTGAGTGTTTGAGTATAAATGCTTCCGATAATTTTTTATATCTAGAAATTTGATTCCAATCTAAATCTTCGGCATATTTTTTTATAAAAGATTCAGATAGTTTTTGATATCTGGAGAGGACATATCCATCACCTTCTTAAAAAAATTCTTCAATAAAGTTTTCTGAAAGCTCAGAATATTGAAAAACTAAATTTCAATCCAGATGATCTTTTAAATGTCTAATTATGTCTTCTGTTAATTTAGTTTTAGAAATCTCTTTCCAGTTTTCACCCATTTATTATAGTAGTAATTTTTCGATTTTTAAATAAAGTATTATATGATTTTCTTTCTCAGATTTTTAAGATATTTTTAATGCGTTATTTTTCTTGACTTTGTGAAATATTGTTTGATTTTCAGACAAAGAAATATCAGTTAGCACGTAAGCGGTTTTACTGATTGAAATATTATAATTCACAGTCCCCATACGTTAAAAAGATTTTAAATAAACACTTAATTTAATATGAGCATCCATTTTAAATTTCATAGCATCAAATAAATCACCGGTAAATTTTCTGAAAATTACAGGACAAAAAATACCATTTTTAGGATTACAATTTCTATGTTTTGCATCATAATATTCATAAATATTAGCAGTTCCTTAAAAATATATTGGTCTACATAATTATTTGTGACTGCATCATTATTTAAAGAAGGATATCCTACATTGGATATTGTTATATTATTAGCATCATATGTATAATTTTTCAATAATAATGCTCTCTTTTCTAAATATCTCTTATTGACTACATTTTTACCTTCTACCGGATCTTTCACATTTCTTATTCTTCTGTCTTTTGCATCGAAAATGTGACCATCTTTTAAAGATAAATATTTATCACTCATTTCGTCTCTAATATTTTGATCTAATTGTTGAATTTTTTCAGCAGTATTTTTAATAAAATTTAAAAAACTATCATCCATATTATTTTTAGAGGTAACAACTATTTCTTTCAAATTTTGAAACCTAATTTGTAATTCATCCAATACATATTTTTTTGTGCTTACATCAAAATGACTTATAGGATTTTTACAGTTTTTTAACAATTTATTTTTCATATAATAATTTCCATCGGTCCTTCTTTGGTACTATCATCGAAAGGTGGATAGTAAGAAGTCGTTTATAAAAGATCAAATCTTATTCTTTTATGGTTTTAAGCATTGTAATATTTTTTTTCATTCATATTTAAGATACATTTATTTATTCCTTCTAAAATAAAATAAAATACGTAGCTTTTACTAGTTTAATTTCTTAATCTCCAGTTAAATTCTATACTCAAAATATCTAAATACGAATAGTTTTCATGATGTGATAGATTAAAACAAATTACAGGGTATAACTAACCAACATTCAGATAATTTACCATACATCCAGTTTCTGAATTTATATGATTGAGTCCTGCCTCTACGAAGGATGAATAAAGTCTATTATAATTTTATCTATTATCTATTTTTATCAAAATTCATTGTGTATCTTTCAGCAGGTATCGGTACCCTATTAACCGTAAGCCAACACTCATACATATCTAGATTGTCAAATGTTATTTTTATTATAATTTTCTGTTCTTTTATAATATTGAGGAATAACATATAATCGTAAAACTTCGTCGGATGTAGACGGTATAGTGTAAGAACCGCTATCGTATTCTTCTTGTATAGATGATCTTATAATTCTATACTGGTTCCAGTTTATTGTAATAGGTTTGTCAGATTTCTTTAATGCTTGATATGTAATGTCTGCTTCATTTTTAAATTTAATGTAAGGCAACGAAAGAGACAAGTCTTCAACTTGCACTTTAAAATTAGGATTTTGAACATCTGTATCCAGCATATCTTTACTATTGTTTCTTTAAAATTCAAAAACAGTTTGGAAATCTGAAATTGCTTTTTTATATTCAGCAAAGAAATCAAAAATATATCTCAGAGGTATACATACATATATATATATATATATATATATAAGAACTGTTTCACTATCTTTTGTTAATAACCACCTTTTTCTAAATCCTTTAATGTATTTGTCATTTTCAACAAATTTTAACTTATTAATTGCTACGTCCACAGTTGTTTGAGCTGTTACAGTACCATCAATATCAATCTTATTTTTGCTTTTATCAGTGCTATCGTTGGTATCTACATCAAAAAGATAAATTTGTGGCTTCTGATGTTGAATAATCAGGAGTGAAATCAATTAGTCTCAAAACTTGTTGCATGATTAAACAATAATTCGAATTTGTTTCAATTGTTTTTCCTCCAATAGTAAGTTTCTGACCTCTTATGAGACCTCCTCCATTCACTAATGTAACATTTTCATTTCCAATAGACTCACCATTACTTTTTACAATTTTCAGTTTTTCTTGAAGATAACCTTCAGAATATAAAATATTTGAATTGGTATCTGTAACGTGGAAATGATAGGAGGCATTTTCAGAAGGATTACGATCTTCACTAGGTAGTTTAATTTCTCTGAATTCATAACTTTCAATATCATCATTGTAATAATAATGAGTATCTGTTAAATCATAAATCTTTTCCATTTATTTACGAAGAAATTTAAACCCCGCTCCAGTTTTCTGCTTGGAAAATATTTCGTGTATTCTTTCACGAATCTTATCTACTAAAACAGGTTTATCGACAACATTTAGAAAGCCCCTGCCTTGAATTTTTTTACTCTTTCTATATAATCTATGCTTGTTCATTTATTTGTGATGAAAACTTAGTGGAAGATAATAGATGATAGATTTTTTTCACATAATTTTCGGATTTTCCTTCTTAAACAGGAATAAAATTATACTCTACAGTTCCTTTATTTAAATCAATCAACTCACCGTTTTGATTTGTAATTCTCATTTTTATTCTATAAACAGAATCAGTTTTAACCATAAAATATATTAAGTTATTGAATTCTTTTGAAATCATGCTGCCTGGTGGATGTTTATTAGTAAACGAATAAATTACTTCTGAGTTAAACTGATTCATTAAAGATCCTTCAACTACATCACAGTGAATATAAATATTATCATTTCCATTATATATATTAGCTACATTTTTACCTTCTATCTCCGTTATCAGTCGTACTATTATAATCCCCGTATATTTTATTTTCGAAACCTATAAGTTTATTAAAATTGGTGTGTCTCAAATCAACTTTCCAGCCTTTTGTTAGTTTAATAGCTATTCTTTGTCTTGCTTCTACAATACCAAATTTCAGTCGAGGCCCTTTATCATTATCAAACAGAAAAGAACTGAATAATTTTATTAAATATTCATTTAATCCCCTGACTGTGTAATTTTCGTCTGGTAAAGTAACAGGTAAATGGTGGCTTGCACTACCTATAATAATTTTATTATTATTACATTTTTCACTTATACCATGAAACTTTCATAGAAAATGATTGTAAAGCTAATTTTTTTAACTTCAGTGGTTTAGAATATTCCACCGTAAAATCTTCTGATTTTTCATGACCTGCTGACTTTAATTTTAACATTTATTAAGCACTAAATTTTCATTATAATCACTAGGCTCTTGATTAAATGAATATAGGACACCTATAGGAGATTTTACTTTATTTCTTTCAGTTCTATATTTCATACAAAATAAGCTGCATTTCACAGAAGTAGGTTTCTGTAAAAAGTTTGAATTGTAAGCTATTTCTTTATTAGATGTTAAAAGAATTTTTCTAATATTTTCAGGACAGTATATATTTTTTAAATCGATATTCTTATATTTATACTTACCAAATGAATAAAAATATTCAACAAATTTATATTTAGGATATAGCAAACCCAATGAGTACCAGAACCTGTTGATATATCTAAATTAATGATTCCATTTTCGAATTTTCTTATCTTTTTAGGCAATAAATTTGAAGTAAATACACCTCGAAATCCCTTTTAAATTTTCCTATTTTTGTTAATCATTTCGTCGGTGATTCTCAATTTTAATATACTCCTTTTCCATGATATTTATTTTTTTTACAAGCTGATCCGCTAATATTATCTAATATCTTCTTTGTGCCCCACCCAGTAGCTCCACTGGCGGCACCTAGCCCTAGAATAGGAATTAATAAAGGTAGAAATCCTCCATTTTTCTTCAATTGAGTTTTACTGATAGTAATTCTTTTCCCGTTGTTAATCTGATTAATTTGTGACTTTGTTAAATAAATTTCATAACTAGGTGTTTTGGATTTATCTATTTGTAATGACACTTCTCCTTCATTTTTATAAGCTGATTTCAATTTATTAATCTGCCCCTAACTCAAAGGAATTTTCTTTTTTATATAACTCATTTATTTAGGAAGAAGAAATTTTTGATAATACTCTTCAACATCTCGAGACGTTATAAATTTATCTTTAAATAACATATCTAGTAATGCAATTACTTGATCATATAATTTTTTACTTATTTTACCTTTGCATACTTTATTTGTCAATTTGATAACACATCTATAATTGGTTTTCTATACCTGTACCTTTCATTTCTTTATTGCCTATTTCTATTGCAGATAATCTACTCATATAATATTCTAATACGCTCTCTTTTTACAAAAAGATCCTCTACCTCTTGTTTCTTTCGATTCATGTCTTCTTCGTTCAAAGTTTTAGCTCTTTTAATTGTACATTTCAAATTACCTCTCTTTTTAGAAAATTCTTCTTTTAATAGTTTAGCTTTGGCGTACATTTCGTCTAATAAATCTTGGTCGTATGAGGACTCTATTTTTAATGGTCTATATAGCTTTTCACATTTTAAAAATTTTATGTCCAAATCTCTGTCAGCGTTATATGGCACAGGTGACTCTTTATATAAATATTTGACGTATTCAATAGGCTCAGGATTTGATAATTCTATCGGAGGAAATGAAAAATTTTCTATGGTATCAGCGGTAGCTTTGACACCTTCCATCCTACTGTCTTCCTGTTCTTTAATTTTATTAATAATAGGTTTATGAAATACATGTAACGTATTTTGAATACCTAGTTGTTCTTTTAAATGATCTTCATTATTTTTTCTGAGTTCCTTATCTAGTTTTGTTCCTTATCTAGTTTTACTCTCTCAATCAAATCTTTTATTTCTTTTTAAGCTTCTTATCTCTCTCCCTTTTTAACACAGTCATTTATATAAATCAAAATTTTAATGACAGCAAATCTATTTTTACTGCCAGCAAATTCTATGTTAAATAAATGATTACAGTTAAAAATTATACTCAAAACCTGAAAAATTACCAAATCCTAAACAACATCTTTTATTACCTAAACATCCCTTTAGATTATTAATAACTGGGCCTTCAGGATCAGGGAAAACAAATTTACTCATGAATTTTATTTGGAGTTTTCAAAAACCAAAACATTTGAAATTACAGTATGATAAGTTATTTTTATGTGCAAAAGATATTCGTGAATCAAAGTATGCCAAGTTACAAGAAAAATTTACAATGTTTGATGAAATAGAAATTGAAGATATTACAAAATCTAAAAATTTAAATAAAAATGAAAAACGTATATTGTTAGAACAATATAATAAATATAAGAAAGAAGCATTATTTTCTTCTAAATTAGCAAATTTTATAACCGCAAACGAAAATTTAGTTGTTTTCGATGATTGCGTAACAGAGAAAGAAAAAAAAAAATTTAATAGAAGATTTATTTGTCAGAGGTAGAAAGAAATATGCCTCTATCTTTTATCTATCTCAGTCGTATTATGCACCACCGATAAATATCAGAAAGAACTGTACCTACTATATATTTTATAAGCTTCAACCTAGAGAAATTATACAAATTATGAGAGAAATAGATGGAAATCTTTCAAGAGAAAAGTTGGAAAAAATGCGTAATTCAGATTTTTTTATGCTAGATTTAGTAAACCCAGAAATGAGATAAGAATAAATTTCGATCCTATATAAATGGAAGAATATCTACTAAAGCGCTTATACGTTTATAGGAAATGTTATAACTATTATCATAAACTGGATTTTTCATTATCTGTCTGTAAATTTATACTAAGTGGAAGTGGTTTAGCAGGTTTTGCATTCTTACCTCTTGCCAGTCTAAGTTTAAGTGCCGGAATTTTAGAAATTATAGTTAAAACATCAAATATTTCACATTTCAGAGGGAAAAAAAATGAATATAAACAGACAAACAGTTGTTAAATCTATTAAAATCAAATGTCTTATTGGATCAAGATGTATACAAAAAAGAAGATGATTTTATACAAGGTTTAAAATATTTTCCTGTAGAAAAATATGTAAAACAAACTCAATTAAACGGATACAAGTACAGTCGGTAACAAAAGTGTCCGAACACTAGCGAAAATTCCTATGTAAAAAATGTACACTTAATACTATTTTGTTAAATAAATCCTTATCGAATCATGTTCTTAGACTGACTAAGAACAGGATTTGATAAGGATTTTTTTAACAAAACCGTATGAAGTGTACTTTTCTTACACTGGAATTTTTGCTAGTGTTCGGACATTTTTGTTACCAACTGTATGTAATGAAATAATATTTTGGTTCTTAAATAAATGGCTTGTAAACACAGAACAGTAATTGTTGAATCTAGTAAAGGTAAATTAAATTTTAAATGTAAAAAATGTAATCAAATAGGATCAGGCTTTATTAACACCCTCATTAATAAATTACCATTTGAAGCTCATATTCCCGGGTACCAATGGTGTGGTCCTGGGACTAAAATAGAAAAACGTTTAAAGAGAGGTGATCCCAGTATAAATAGAGTTGATAAGTCTCGTAAAAAACATGATATTGCTTACAGTAAAAGAAACGATATAGGAGAAAGACATATAGCTAATCAAGAATTATTAGATGATTTAAATTCAATAAATAATCCTACTATCGGTGAAAGTATAGATCGAAAGTATGTTTCGAAGTAATTATCTGTCAAACCATTCCATGTACGATGATACAAATAAAGGAAAGTTGAGATTACTCAAAAGCGACGATTAAAGCATTTGTGGGGTTGAAAGCGAAAATGTACTGCTTTTTAACTGACGATGAGTGCAAAAGAACTGCGAAAGGAGTTAAAAAAAGTAGTGTTCAAACATTAACTTTTAAATCATATGAAGATATATTATTATCCGAATCGTATATAAAACAAAAACAATATTCAATTATGGCCAAAAAAAAACCCCACTTTTTAAGCACGATGGTCGAAAATAAAACAAGCCTTTCGGCATTTAGCGATAAGAAATTTTTAATGGATGCAATATCTTCTAATAGTTATGGTCATTATACAGGAATGAAGAAATTATAGAAGAATAAAAACAAATTTGACTTTTTTTTTTTTTTTTTTTGCTCATATTTAGGTGTGTTCTTTTTCCAATCTTGGAATTTTCCAGTTTTTCTTAATTATATTGTATTTTTCAAAACATTAGAAATATTATATTACTTATTATTTTGTATCTGACATCAACTACAGAAAAAATGATGTTTTTCGTAAAATGTATTAGATATTCAATAAAATAATTATTTCGCACTTAAAAAATGTTTATCTTGACATTGTTTTTTTAAATTAAAAATGTTGTATTCAAGATAAAATGTATATATTTATTTGCTATCTGTACTTGACATCGTTTCTGTTTTAGGAACTACAGAAAAAATGATGTTCTTCGTAAAAATATATTAGATATTCAATAAAATAATTATTTCGCACTTAAAAAATGTTTCTTTTGACATTGGTTTTTTTCATTAAAAATGTTGTATTCAAAATAAAATGTATATATTTATTTGTTATTTGTACTTGACAGCGTTTCTGTTTTAGGAACTACAGAAAAAATGATGTTCTTCGTAAAAATGTATTAGATATTCAATAAAATAATTATTTTGCACTTAAAAAATGTTTATCTTGACATAGTTTTTTTTTTTCATCAAAAATGCTGTATTCAAGCTAAAATGTATATATTTATTTATTATTTGTACTTGACATCGTTTCTGTTATAGGAACTACAGAAAAAATGATGTTCTTCTTAAAAATGTATTAGATATTCAATAAAATAATTATTTCGCACTTAAAAAATGTTTATCTTGACATTGTTTTTTTTCCTTAAAAATGTATTGAAGATAAAATGTATATATTTATTTATTATTTGTACTTGACATCGTTTTTGTTTCAGGAACTACGGAAAAATGATTTTCTTCGTAAAAATGTATGAGATCTTATGTATGAATCTTGTATTGTTATTTGTACTTGACATCGTTTTTTTTTTTTTTTTTTTTTTTTTTTTGTTTTTTGTTTTTGAAAACTGCAAAATGATGGTTTCAGAGAAATGTAATTTTCTGGAGATATTATAATAAAATTCATGTTTTTTTATTTCCTAACTTGTTGTCTTTCTTTCATTATAGAATAAATTTTTCTTTACCTTGTTCATTAGCTCATAATAATTAATTATGCTTAAAATATTTTAAAAATTATGTCGAAGGAAATAAACTAAATAATTCTGCAATTATATTATTAAAAAAAAAAAAAAGAAATTTAAGTAAATACAAAGATTATTAATTTAAATTATATATACTAACAAATAAATTATAAAATATCCCTTATTCAGTATTATATAACAATGACTATCTCAACTAAATCAATATAATAATATGAAAAAATAAAAATAATAATAAATTACAAAAACATCTTTATTCAATTTATTAAATCTATAAATATTGCGAAAAGAAATAATTGCTTTAATAAATTGTTTAAAAAAATGTTTATCAATTTTTATTAACATAACTCTGTTGCAGAATTGTTATGCTTAATATTGCATAATATATATAGAATAAAATACAAATCATTAAATTTTTCAATGAATAATTTATATAAATATTAATAAGACAAGTCATTAATAATCTTCCTACCATAACTGTTAAATGACATTCAAAGTATTAAAAACATATAATTTCTAATTTATTCATTTGTAACATATACAATGTTTCACAGACACAATTTTCATTAAAAAAAAATTCTTTTCGTATTTACAAATATAGGCAATGGAGCATATCGACACACTTTCTTCTGAATGATGAAAACCATTCGGTTCAGTAGAGCACGTCACAAAAAGAATAAATGTTACTTCAGCAAATGCAGGATGAAAAAAAAAAAAAAAAAATCCTTCACCTTGAGAATGAGAGTTAAAATCATGTGGTGAAACGACAACAAAGCTCACTGAACCATGGTGCCTTTTCGGTCAAATGCTGAGAAGTGAAAATAAAAGAAAACACATGGTTCACTGAGCCGGCAAATGTAAATAAACACATTAGTCTTAATCTACGGATGAAACGTTGTCGTCAGTTTTAAGATGGTTGGACATTTATCGAAATTGAAATTTTATCGAAAATATAATTGAATAATTTGAAAGCAATGTTATAATTAAAAAAAAAAAAAAAAAAAACTAATAGTCTTCAGAACTAAACTAAATTCTGCTTTTGCCATCAAAATCTTTTTTTTTTTTTTTTTTTTTTTTTTTTTTTTTAAACGTCAATTATGTATTTTTTTTAATTACAGCATGCATACCGGCCCCCAAGGTTGCTCTCTGGCTCGCAGGGGGGGGCTTGCTAAGGGGTGGAAAATAAAAAAATAAATAATAAAATTAAATATTGAAAGCAGGCTATAAATTTAAATATTCAAAGTTCAATGACCTACCGGGGGGCAATGTACTTCCGGGTGATCCTAGAATTTGGCATTTTGAAATGAACCTACTGTTATGCACTGGTATACTACTTATGGTGTTTATTCAAAGTTTTGTACTTAGTACAATTCAACTATTGTTTAATTGGATTCCCTTTCAGTCGCATTTGATTTTAAATTATGTTTTCAATTTATCAGTTGACCTTTTTTTTCTGAGATGTTTTAATAAATGTATGCTGAATAAACTTTTTTGTGGTTTCTGATGCTTTACACTATGGTTACTCTTAGAAATATCCGTAACTACTTGGAATTTTCTTGAAACAATTCTTATGAAGTTCTAAGGAAAACTTTCATCGACTTTCCAACTACGCGAACCACGAAGGAAAGCGTTTTACTTTTAAATATTATATACAAAAATTATTCTGTACGTAAAAAAAGGAAAGAAAAAGGAAAAGGAAAGAAGAAAGGAAAAAAAAAAGTTTATTTTTAATTTTTATTTATATTTTTTTTTACATTCTAAAAATAGAATATTTCAACTTCGTTGAGTAAATCTGCAATTGAATCGAGCTCAAAATTTTTTTTCTGAATTAAAAAAAAAAGTCAAAATTTGTCACAGTTCACAAACTGCAAATCGCAGATTAAAAAAAAAAAAAAAAAAAAATGAAATATTCTATTTTCAGAAATTAGTTATTACAATACATCTTGCAAGATCCTCTTGATAAATGGGTAATTTGCCTATAGATTAAGGAGGTGATTACAGATACTTTGTACGACTTCCTCTTAAAATACAAAAATGGAACAGTCCTGGAAATTTACCAACTTCATTATTTAAACTAAAGATGTTCTATTTTTAGAAAATTCTACAATTATCGATTTAAAAAAAAAAAAAAAAAAAAGATCTTGATGGCAAAAGCAGAATTTAGTTTAGTTCTGAAGACTATTAGTTTTTTTTTTTTTTTTTTTTTAATTATAACATTGCTTTCAAATTATTCAATTATATTTTCGATAAAATTTCAATTTCGATAAATTTCCAACCATCTTAAAACTGACGACAACGTTTCATCCGTAGATTAAGACTAATAGTCATCCATACTAAAAAAAAAAAAAAAAAAAAAACATTAAAGTAAACAACAAATGATCTGTGTAAGACGAAGTTGTTTGTATTTCAAAAATTTTCCAATTTAAAGTTACTTTGTTATTTTCAATATGATTATTTTCTTGTATGTAGTTATATTTTTGCACTTCTTCTTCTTCTACTTTTCCTTTGGGGGGGGGGGGGATAGCAACAATAACAACTATAAATATAAACATTTCGACTTTCTCACCCCCCCCCCCCAAAAAAAAAAAAAAAAAAAAAAAAAGAAAAAAAAAAAAAATCGATACTGATTAATATTAATTTTCTTTTCTTTTCTTTTTCTCAAAAAAAAAAAAAAAAAAAAAAAAAAAAAGATGAAATTCTGGCAAAAGCAGAATTTAGTTTAGTATGGAGGACTATTATTATTATTATTATTATTATTTTTTCAAATTATAACATCATTTTCAAATTATTCAATTATATTTTCGATAAATTTTCGATTTCGATAAATGCCCAACTATCGTAAAACTGGTATCGTAAAAATTCGTAGACTGAGACTAACTGTCCTCCCTACTAGGAAAAAAAAAGTAACTTGCGAGATTTGTTATATGATTTACAAAGTCTTTTAGAAATATTCCCAAACAAATTCCATATGACGATTTCCTTATATTGCCTTATTTGTTAATAAATTGATTTTTATGTCTTCTTATATTAAGAATTATTTTTGTCACTCTCGGTTTTTAGACGTTTGATTCTTACCGACAAAGAAAAAGTTAAGTTTACACTATCTGGAAAACATAGTATTATTTTTATTAACTAGAATATCAAAAGATGACTGTGATTAATATATATATATATATATATATATATCAGAAAGAAATGATGAAGATCAAACGTGTAAGATTTTTTGAAATATCGAGACTGCACAGAGTAATCAGTAAACAATAACAAAAAATAAACAAAAACATAAATATTGATAAAAAGTATAATTCCACTATAGTGCTAAAACTTCTACTATGATGAAAGGTGTAAGTTATAATCTTGTAAAATTTTTAATTTTTAGTTATCTGGGGTTTTTTTTCTTGCAGGAAAACTGCTGTTATTGCCTTTTCTTGAAATTATTTTCCATAAAATCACTACAAGTGGCTGAGATATTCTGCTTTTAAAGCTGCTGAGAAATGTAGAATTTTAACTCAGGTTATGTTTGTCGGTCTGGCAATTCGAGAAATTTCTTAGGTTTTCACCGAATCACGCGTGCATACTGGCTGGGACACTTGAGACCCAGTGGATGGCATTCCAAACAAGCTTAGACTCAACGCGTATAGAATTTGGCTTTCATCCACCATAACCACTTTCCTTAAAGTAATCGTAAAAACTGGCTAATGCTGTACAATGTTTTTAATCGCTTATATATCACCACAAACTAATTTTCATTGCAAATTTCATTGTTTTGTTTTAAATTTTGAAAAGTCTATCTTCGTATATGATGTTGAATAACATAAATCAAAAGTTCCACTTTTAATAGCATGCCATTTGAGCTTTAATTAAAGCGTTGCATGGGTTTCGATGGCTGAAAAAAGCATATTTTCTGTGTTTTTTTTAATGTAGTAAATACAATTTTGCATTCAAAATTTGGACCTTATAAAAGAGCAACATTTAAACACTATTTTATAAAATTTTCTTTAAACATTTTGGAAAATTCAGCCAGTGGGTCGTGTTTTCCGAAGACCCTTTAGAAAACAGGTGGACACGATTTCTCAAAAACTAATGCACCGATCTTATCGAAAAATTGCACACTTCACAAAAATAGAATTGCCTAGTGCTTGAACGAAGGATTTTTTTTTTTTTTTTTTTTTTTTTTCAGTTACAACCGATTTTACAAAGCTATACGTGGGGGTAAAATGTACTGAAAAATTGAGCTGAAATTTTGCCCATTTCATTAAAGTAGAATTGATGAATGGTTGAACGAAGGATAAAAAACAAACAAACATTGAAATTTGAATTTTTGGCAGAGTTGTTTGGAAAATAAATAAATAAATAAATAAAAGACTCTATACCAAACAATTAAGTTTCAATGTTTTTTTGAATCCTTCGTTCAAGCATTAATCAATTCTACTTTGAAAATTGTTCAGAATTTGAATAAGATGGATGCGTTAATTTTCGAGAAATCGTGTCCACCACTTTTTTGAAGAATTTCCGGAATCCAGGACCCACTGGCTGAGTGTTTCAGTTTTTAATGAAAACTCTTTAGAATATTGTTTAAATGTTGCTCTTTATTATAATCAAAATTTTGAATCAAAATTTTTATTTGTTGCACATATATATGTAAACAGTAGAAAAAATATACTTTTTTTTAGCCTTTGAAATCCATGTAACTCCTTAAAACGAGTCTCACCTTAATATATTGTATAAAAATCTTTCAAAAAAGATATAAGTGAAAACAACTTTAACATTGATTCGAAAATGCTTTATTTTGTGAAGGACACTTAGAAAAAGGAATTATGCAGGCCAATAAAGATTTTGTTTTTTGAATAAACAAGTAATAATAATAAAAATATTGAATTGTTTCCGGTTGAAATTTATGCATCCAGTTTCTTGTCATCGTCAGGTGAAAAAATAAAAATAAAAATAAAATAAATAAATAAATAAATAAATAAATAAATAAACAAAATAAATAAATAAAATAAAATAAAAATAAATAAATAAATAAACGCAGATCTTACTGATCGAACAAGTATTGTACACTGTAAAAAAAAATTCTGATAAAAAATGAAATTATCTGTAATTTTCCTATAGAATGTTTATGCTTTCTAAAACTGCAGAAATGCAGTTTAAATATACTGAAAAAATACATCTTTGAAAAATACACAATCTGTGAAAAGAATTTTTTTTTTCTGTAATCAGACGAAATCTGTAACTATTGTGACAGATTTCATCTGGCCGTTACATATTTTCTTCTGTTTTGCATACTGAGAATTACTATCAAAGCACAATAGAGAAGTGCTAAGTAATAAAACATTTGGCTCTTCTGTGGCTGAGAAGTAACATCGTCCCTGGCTTGATCCTGGCTGATTTAACTGAAGAAATTTATTTAACGTGAATTTTTTTACAATATGCCCTGCGGAAAATATTTGTTGTGTACTAATATTCTCTTCTGTTACAGAAAATTCTCGTAGACATATAATCCCATATATATATATATATTGCATGGCATTTCCTAGCAACTTTGCTGCCAGAAATTTTCAATAATATAACAGTTTTTTTTTTTTTTTTTTTTTTTTTTTTTTTTTTGTACAGTGTAATTGTAATGAAAAATTATAAAGGGAATATCCATGTATGCATAAAAATCTCGTTATATATTTTTGCTACATCGCTTTTTATTTATCATATCATGGTTTTTCAGTTTCTTAATCTTATATAACGATTAATTATTTTCTAATTCTGTATTGCAATTGAGTACGCTCAACAGGAATACATAAATAATTTAACTGAATTTATTTCAATACATTTACAATACTTGCCTTAAATTTATGTGTGAGTCCATATCGATTTAAAAGGTCATAAGCTAGATATCGCAGACCTTGACCATTTGCTTTTTCATTCAGTGAAAACACATCAAAAGAATATTCATCTAGGCCCTAAAATATAAAAGATTTTGATTAAATAAAAAAATCAGTAATTTAAAATTTATATTTCATTATAACATTTCACAAGCAATATACTGAAACATTTTCTGTTAAGGCTAAACTTTATACAACAGGTTAATATTCTAAAATATTTCTATCTAAAATAAAACCTGCATACCAAAATTGTTTTTGCTTGAAATAATGGTGCAAGAACTGATGGTACTGATTCCAACGTCATTTATGAAGAAATGTACAGTTATTATTAAACTCTTGCAGTTTAAAGTAACATATTAGTTGCAGATCTAGCAATACCAGTACTATGCTTTAGACTTCATAATTTTTTATTTTATAACACTTTCCACAATAAAAGTTTATCAGTTTAAACCAATGATTTTATTCTCCTTTTTTACTAAAACTACATAAATTTAATAAAAACCTCCTTTTTTGTTAATAAGTTAGTTTTTATTACAGTTGGCGATCATATTATTAGATTTTTTCTCTCTTTCTTTTTTCTTTTTTCTTCTTTTTTTTTTTTCTTTTCTACATCTTTTCTGTTTTCTAGGGAAATGCAAAACGAAATGACATTGAATTTTCGACACACAAAGAATATTCATAGATTAAAACTTTCTAGTAACAATTTAGTCTCGAGTGCAGTTAGGGAACCAACCACAAATAGAAGAAAAACAAAAATACTTTAGATCACTCTGAATCATGAAAATCTACAATTGACTAATAACTTTAACACATGATTTCACCTATTCACAATATTTGTATGCTTTATTGTAGGAATACTAAGAATATTAAGACAGAACATTCTTAATTCTTATTCAGTTCAAATGAACTAATGACATAAGTTGCCCCATATATTTAGCTTTGAAGCTATGTAATAATAATTTAAAAAAAAAGTTATTTTTTTCGCGCATGCGCAGTAAAAAACATTTTTTTAAAGTACTCATACCGCGGCAAAAATTAAGTGTATGTATTTTATGTTTCAGAATTTTATTTCGCTAGGATTTTATCAAATTACTTTCCGAAAAGATATGATGGAAATATATATATATACAGTCGGTAACAAAAGTGTCCGAACACTAGCAAAAATTCCTATGTAAAAAAAGTACACTTCATACGATTTTGTTAAATAAATCCTTATCGAATCATGTTCTTACACTGACTAAGACCAGGATTCGACAAGGATTTATTTAACAAAACCGTATGAAGTGTACTTTTTTTACATAGGAATTTTCGCTAGTGTTCGGACACTTTTGTTACCGACTGTACATATATATATATTCCTGCAATTCCTGCAAATAAATACTTACAAATATTTGTAAATAGTAAGTGAAATCACGTGTTAAAGTTACAAGTCATTTGTATAATTCAAATTATTTTCGTTTTACTTCACTTTGTAGTTGGTCCCTTAATTATACTCGTGACTAAATTGTCACTGGAAAGTGTAAATCTAATAATGTTCTTTCCATGCCCCCCAAATCTTATTTAATAAATAAAAATTTGTTAGATTTACAAGACTGTAAGGGTTTTTTTTCACAAAATAGAACTTTCGCAACGTTGTAAAAATAATTGGATATTCAAACTAAATACGCAGCATGTATAAAACCCCTTATTAAATTTCAATTCTGGAAAATACCTAAAATCTAGCTCGTTCTTTTGCCGACAATTTACTTATTTTTTACTTTATTCAAATGAACTTTTGACAAAAGTTGCCCAATATATCTAACTTTCAGCCTATGTAATAATATATATATATATATATATATATATATATATGTCTTTCACGCATGCGCAAGCAAATATGACATGTGTGAATTTTATGTTTCAGGATAATGGTTGTCTAATGTTTTGTCATTTTTCCTGCAAGTTTTGTGAAGTTTTACTGAAATCCGCTCTAGTCATAGGGAAAAAGCTTGCGAAAAAAATTAATAATTTGTGAAAAAAAAAAAAAAAAAAAAAAAAAAAAATATATATATATATATATATATATATATACAGATGGAGGACAAAATAATGTGAACACTTTCGCTTTTTTACGTTTTGTCAATTAGCTTGAAAAGTTCTTTAGGAATCACAATTCAAAATTTGGTAGCGTAAATAACATATTATACCTTATATTTTTCAGTAAAAGGCGTGTCATGAAAAGGAAAAGGGGACCAGTAAAAAATTAAACAAAAATCAAAATGTTTTGGATCACTCTGTAAAATGTAATGCTTTAAATGCGTTTGGCTGTAGCATGTGATTATGAGGACTTTTCACATTTTCTGTATAAAATTTTATGAGGCTACCACGTATATTCATGGAGATATAACGGTTTCTTTAAAGATTGAAAAAACAATTTCTACTTTTTTAATTATAACACGTAGCGTACTAGACCCAGTGCAAAGCCATTTTCAGGATATATGGAATACTACATTAGACACAGCATACAAAAATCAGAATGAAAAAACGTTAAATATGTTACGAAATACGAGCACTTTTACTAAATAATTTTTAACTACGCATGCGCAAGCTTTATACAAATTTCATTAGCCTAATTTAATAGCCAAAGGTATTGAACAACTTATATAAAAACCCCAAACAAATATCATGTAAGTTCAAAACTTTACGAGAGATAGAATAAACATAATTTAAGTTCTTCTAAAAAAATGAAAGATGTTAGGGGTTTTTATCGATATTTATTTACAATGAGCAAAAACACTGTAATAGCATTCGGCATGGACTGAATCAAAATAAAATGTGAGTAAAACCCCTTATGGTTTAGCTTTTCTTGTGAGAGAACTGAAATTCTGTTGATTCTATCTCTCGTAACGTTTTGAATTTACATGATATTTGTTTGGGATTTTTATATAAGTTGTTCAATACTTTTGGCTATTAAATTAGGCAAACGAAATTATTATAAAGCTTGCGCATGCGTAGTTAAAAATTATTTAGTAAAAGTGCTCGTATTTCGTAAGATATTTAACCTTTTTTTATTCTGATTGCTGTATGCTGTGTCTAATGTAGCATGTTATATATTATGAAAATGGCTTTGCACTGGGTCTAGTACCCTACGTGTTATAATTAAAAAAGTGGAAATTGTTTTTGCAATTTTTTAAAGAAACCGTTATATCTCCATGAATATACGTGGTAGCCTCATAAAATTTTATACAGAAGATGAAAAAAGTCCTCATAATCACATGCTACAGCCAAAACGCATTTAAAGCATTACCTTTTACAGGGTGATCCAGAACATTTTGATTTTTATTTAATTTTTTACTGGTCCCTTTTTATTTTTCATGACACACCTTTTACTGAAAAATATAAGGTATAACATGTTATTTACGCTACCAAAGTTTGAAGGTGATTCCTAAAGAACTTTGCAAGATAATTGACAAAACGTAAAAAAGCGAAAGTGAAGCGAAAGTGAAGCGAAAGTGTTCACATTATTTTGTCCTCCATCTCTCTCTCTCTCTATATATATATATATATACCTAAATAATTGCGCAATTTCCAGAACCAAACATATAAATATTGTACATAGTATGTGAAACAACGTGTTAAAGTTTCAAGTTATTTGTAGTTTTTTTTTATACAGGGTGTTTCAAAGTATTTGCGCTGTTCTTCAATTTGTGATAGTCCCCTAATTGCACTCTGCACATCGATAGTGGAAAATGTAAGTTTTTAAATGTTCTTTGTACGTCTGCAGTTCTAGGCCATTCCGTCCAGTATTTTATTAGAAAATTGAAAAAAATAAAAATCCAATAATTTGATCACCTACTGTAAAAGAATTTATGGTTAAAAGTTACATGTAAAGGCAAAAAAAAAAAAAAAAGAAAGTGGAAAAACGTTGAATAGTTACAACAACTTTGTAAAACCCTTCATTGATATTTACAATAAATGCTCAAAATTATATCCTTTGTCAGTTATTATGATGGGATTCTATTATATTGCCATTAGAGTTTAGTAGGAGGCATTTCTTAACTACTCATTGTGCCGTGAAGTATGCGAGAAATACTTAACATCTTTAAAAATGTTTGCCAATCATTTTCATGACGTTGCCAAGGTTGTGTTACTCTGGTGGTTGTATTTTTGAAGATACAGTGGGTGATCAAATTATTGGATTTTTTTTTTTTCCTTTTTATATTTTTCAATTTTCTAAAGAAAAAAAAATACTAGACGAAATGGCCTAGAACTTCAGACATGCAAACGACATTTATAATCTCACATTTTCTACTATCTATTTAGTCATGAGTGCAATTAGGGGATCAACTACAAATTGAAGAAAAGCAAAAATACTTTGGATCACACTGTATCACAAAAAGCTACAAAAGACTTGTAACTTTAACACATTGTTCCACTTACTATGTACAATATTTGCATGTTTTTTTTTTTTTTTTTTTTCCCTAATAACACGAATGGAAATCAAGAAAATGTTACAAATCTTGCAGAAAAATAAACAAAACATCATACAAATTTTATTCTAAAACATAAAATTCACACGTGTCATATTCAGTGAGATATGTCTCAAATTACAGTCTAAAATTAGCAGCAAAATTATTGAAGAACACATCCACATTTTTCATGTGTATATATGTTTAAGTTTGGTCGCTCATTTTTATCATCAACTTACTTTTTTATAAAAGCATAAAGTCTAATATCATGACTAAATATTAAGTATTAGGTGCACACTTTTTAAATACGCATTATTGCTAGCACTTCAATAATTTTGCTGCCGACGGTACAGTAAATATTTTTTTACTGCTCATTTACGAAGTATATATATACATGTATATTATTATTATTATTATTATTATTATTATTATTATTATAAAGGTTGAAAGCTAGATATATTGGACAGTTTATGTGAAAAGTTCATTTGAACTGAGCAAAAATTACGCAAATTGTCGGCAAAAGAACGAGTTAGATTTTATATATTTTCCAGAGTTGAACTTTCATAAGAGGTTTTTCACATGCGACGTATTTAATTTGGAGTTCCAATTATTTGTACCACGTTGCAAAAGCTCCTTTTTTTTTCTTAAAAAAAAAAAATCCCTTATAAACTCACAAATCTAAGTAAATAAATAAAATTATGTTTGAGTTAAAAGCCCACAAGGGTTTTTTCACAAAAAAAAGAAAAAAAAAAAAGTTTTTCAACGTGGTTGAATTCTTTGAATCTATAAATTTGAATACGTTGCATGTGAGAAACCCCTTATGAAATTTCAACTCTGAAGGAAAATATCTGAAATCTAGCGCCTTCTTCTGCCAACAGTTTGCTAGTTTTACTCTATTCAAATGAACTTTAGACAAAAGTTGCCCAATATATGTGGCTTTCAACCAATGTAATAATTTTTTTTCTATTTTCGAGTATGCGCAGTAAAAAAATATTTACTGTAAATGCTGATATCTCAGCAAATATGACTTGTGTGAATTTTAATGTCTATCTAATGCTTTGACATTTTTTCTGCAAGTTTTGTAAAATTTTATGGAAATCCATTCTCGATATTAGCAAAAAAAAAAAAAAAACTTGCCAAAAAAAAAAAAAAGAATAATTTTTGAAAAAAAAAAAAAAATATATATATATATATATACATATATATGTATATATATATATATATATATATATATGTATATATATGTATATATATATATATACCTGCCTAAATAATTGCGCAATTTCCACAATAAAACATATAAATATTGTACATAGTATGTGCAATAACGTGTTAAAGTTGCAAATTATTTGTAGTTTTTAATGATACAGGGTGATCCAAAGTATTTGCGCTTTCCTTCAATTTGTAGTTGATCCCCTAATCGCACTCTGGACTAAATCCATTGTGGAAAATGTTAGTTTTTAAATGCTCTCTTCAAGACTGAACTTCTATGTTATTTTGTCCAGCATTTTTTTTAGAAAATTGAAAAAAAAAAATGATAATTTGATTACTTACTGTATCTTGTAAAATTTGTTGCATGTAAGCCTTTTAGTCTGTATTCTAAGAGAAGGAAGTTCACGCCTTATTTTTGTGCTTGTGCTTGTACACGTCACTTTAGTTCATACAATCATATTCGTTTTAGTGCGCTGTATCACCCTAAATAATTTATTTCACAACTTTTGAATATTGTTCGACCACATTTCGTGAAACCATGGAAGTATCTGCGCATGTGCTAACTCAACGACTTAAATGCTAAAATAGAGGTGACAGTCATCTAACTCAGACAAAAATGAGCAATAATAGAGCGCGAAATTTCTGGTTGTTTTTCAAATTTCAAGCTGACATCCCTCCAACATTTTGGACTTGTCCTCACTGCTAGTTTAAGGATATGTGGCCGCATTGTAGCTCTTTTCTTTCCTTTTATTTTGAAATAAAGAGGATAAGACAATATGTTTTTTATATAATACGTAAAAGGGGAAATCTGGTTATAAGTTTATTTCTAAGTTCTCGTTTAGATTTGCGAAAAGTCCTTTATAAATGTATACAGAATATGCAAATTTTTCACAAACTGTCATCTATATATTCAAACTAAACCTAACTTTAAGATATTCAATATAAATTCCTAAAAACACATATTGGTTGGTTTATAAAATATGTTTTTTATTTTTTGAGTTTCCTTCTGTCATTGTTATTTCATTTCATCAATATGCTTATAAGGTATAAGAATAAATATGCTTAAAATGATGAAAAGAAATGGAACTTGCAAAATTTAGAATTTTACATATTAAGAACATTAGAGTTTTTCAACAAACAATGTTGTTGTGTTACATATTTTTCGTATGTAGTGCTTTTTATTTGTAGGATTCAAGATTTTCCTTTTACTTTTTAATGATTTTTTTTTTCTCCAGACAATGAACTGACGCTTTGAGCGCAGTCATAGAGAATGCATTACATGCTGTTTCAATGTTCAGATATAATAAGCAAAAATGAAAATGGGGGGTATCTAATATTAGCACTACAAATATATAAAATATACAATATATTTATATACAAACAGTTAGTACAAGTAGTAACTAAAGCTAAAGAAATAGCATTTAAATCTCAAAGTTGCAAATAACAATATACATAGCCTATATTTTTTGTAACTATTCCAGTATCGTTTGCCTTGTATAAGAAGTCACTTTCATATGTAATTGTTTATTGATTAATTAAAATCTTCCTCTCTGGTGTTTGGACATTGTAATGATGAATTATTTATATTATATACAGATATTTTCAGTATAAAAGCAAAGTGTTTAAAAAATTAGTTTTTATAATATTAACCCTTTACCTACCGATGCTACTTTACAAAAATATTAGATTAAAAAGCATATAAAATCGAATTTATGTACGGAATGTCAACGATACATACGAAGATCGAAAGTATATAGCTCATTTTAATTTCATGCTATGAACATGACGCTACACGAAGCCATTTTTGTTCAAGAAAGGATACATAGAGCACTGTCGCTGTTTCTGGCGGCTACTCTAAATGATCTTCATTTGTGTTACAATTAATCTATATATTACTTCAAGTATCTACTATCAAACTTAGGAAAAATATAAAGATAATAAAGAATAAATACATTTTTTGTTCCAAATTTGTACACTAAAAAAATTCTTCTTATCTAAAAAATAAGTAAATAAATAAATAAAATAAAATACAATAAAATATTTTTTTTTTAAATTTCTTATGTCCTAAATAAAGCGCCCGTAATTGCTATAGTATAATGGTTATTATAATATTAATTATTCATCTAATTTTAGTTGTTTTTGGATTTAGAAATATAAAACGCACAGTTTAATTGACATTAGCAAAAAAAAAAAAAAAAAAAAAACTGCATGACAAAATGCAGGGATAATGGAAAGTACAATATATATTAGAAATTTTTAAATTTAAATTAAGATTTTACTTACTTTTAGATAAAGGGATATGTGGGTAGGAATATAAAACAAAGTTGAATTGGACATACGTCTGTACAATCTGTAAAAAGAAATAAAAGTTACCACTATATGTTGCTTTAAAAATGACATGGAATAATTTGATGATTCCCTCAAATTTTATGGAATAAAATAAAGTATCACGCAAAGAAAAGAAGAAATATATATAGCATTATTATTCTTTTATTTTTAAACGAAAACTAATAAATTATAAATATTTTTTAAATATCCTTCAAAAAATAGTAATGTTATATAAAAAAGCACCACAGAATTGTCGTATCAAAGTAATAAGTAGAAAACTTTGAATAAATGCCATATAATTGTTTGGGGTTGAATGAAGACACTACCCTTCGTCAGGTGAACAAAGAAGACACGAATTCTGCAAACAAAGCGGCAGCGTACAAAACCGATTTAAGTGAAGAGCAAAAACAAATAAAGTCGAATGTAAATATAAATACTGCTGTGACCAGAATTACAAAAATGAAAGCATAAAATAAATAAATTATTTAAATAAAAAATAAAAATCTAAAAATCTAAAAAATTCAAAACTGAACGAAAAACTAAGTAACGTTAGTATTTTCCCTCGTGGCAGAAACGCGGCAACACGGCGCGATTAATTACTTTTATAATCGAACTGAAAACTACACAATACGCATAGCTAAATAGAAAAATCTGGAGTGACTCTACTCGACTTTCCGAACATTGAGTAATTAACAGTTTTGTAGATAAAGTAAAGAAAGAGTAGTTGTTAAACAAACAAAAGAGAGAAAACCATAATAGAGTGTTTGAGTATTTTTCTCCATCTATTACACGTTGTTTTATTTAACGCTACTGAACTTTGAGCCCATAGATCATAATGACAAAGAAATTTTCGTTGTGTCCCTGTAAAAACCTATAAATGTTAGATTCACCAAAATGCTTATAGTTAGTGCAACAGTGATTTATAATACTCATATAAATTTTCAGCTGAATTCAATAAGGCGTTTAGATGCTATCGTACTTTTAAAAATTTAGTCCCATAGGCCATAATGATAAAGAATTTTTCTTTGTGTCCCTGTAAAAAAACTGTAAGTGCTAGATTCACCAAAATCTATACAGTTAGTTCAACTGTGATCTATAACATGTGTACAATTTTTTTGCTCGGATTAATAAGGCGTTTAGACACTATCACATTTTTAAAAATTTGGCCCCATAGGCATAATGATAAAGAATTTTTCTTTGTGTCCCTGTAAAAAAACTATAAGTGCTAGATTCTCCAAAATCTATACAGATTGAGTATTTGTGATCCATAATATGTGTATAAAATTTTTGCTCAATTGAATAAGGCGTTTAGATGCCATCGCACTTTTAAGATTTTGCTCCCATAGGCCATAATGATAAAGAATTTTTCTTTGTGTCCCTGTAAAAAAACTATAAGTGCTAGATTCACCAAAATCTATAGGGTTCGTACTATGGTGACTTACAATATGCGTACCAACGTTCAGGTTAATCGAACGAAGCGGCTTATTTCTGTTGAGCTATCTAAATGATAGACCAGATTGTTTCTGCCTAAAAGGTTTTCTGAGTGAGTAATGCTGACCGGGATGTCGGCCTGGATAGCTCAATTGGTAGAGCCTTGACCTTGTAAGTCAAAGATCCGGGGTTCGAATCCCGGTCCAGGCATTATTTTCACTCAGTCGGAAAAATTAAATTTCAATAAATATTTACATGAGTTTCGGAGAAAATACGACTTGAACGAATGAAGTGTTCTCCGTGGGAAATTTACTAAAACGTTTCAGTCCGCATTCATGTGAGTTAAGGAGAAAATCACGGAAAACACTGAACTTTAACGAAGTATTTACCATTGGAGAAAGAAAAAGAATATTTTCTATAACATTTGTTGAGATAATTGAAAACGTGATAACTTGAGATAATTCAAAACGTGATAACTAAGTGTTTAAAATGAAGGGGTAATTCTAAAAAAAATTCGGATCTGAAAACTAGTTTTTCACAAAAATTGGCGGCTTTAAACTAATTCTTCACGAAAATTGCACGATAAAATTTCATATTTTGAAGCCAACCTCAAAAATATGATATATTTCAGTAATCAAATACCGAAAAAAAAAAGTGATATTGGTGAATTATGAGGTCTAAGTAATAACACGTTTTTAGCAAAATAATACCTATTTTAGCAATTAATTTCAATTGCGTAATTTTTTTTTCTTTTTTTTTGCAATAAAATAACTCCGTATTTCAGTAAATGGCCACAAACTTGTTGCGTAAGTCACATATCAGCTTTGAAAAAAAAAAACAGCATCGAAATAAAGCCTATTTCAACAATTAATTCTTATTAAATATAAATTTTGTTAATTAGTGGAGAATTGATTTCATATTTCCATTTTCATTTTCTGCTATAAAAATATCCCAACTTACGAACATCAGCTTTTAAAAAATCGCGATCTTTATCGACTAGCAAATAAATAATAGCACATTAAACGTAAATGTTTTACTAGTGGTGAAACGATCCCGTATTTCTAAAATTTACTGTACAATTATTCTGTATTGAGAGATTGAGCTTTGAAAATAAAGGTGCAAATTTCGTTGCTTAGCGGCAAAATAACTGAGTATGTGATATTTAGCTTTCGAATACGATTTTCATGTATTAGTAGCTGAATATTAACGTGTTTCTGTAATCGTAAAAATGCGAATTTCGAGAATAAGGTTTGAAAAAGCGTGATTATTATCTAATAGCTGGAAAATAGATTAGTTGTAGTTGTGCATACATTTTTAACAATTAGGGATGAAATGAATAGGTATTTTTGATCTCAGTTGCAAAAAGAATTGCATAATTTGAGACTAATTAGTTTTGGAAAAAGTGTAAATTTCATCCATTAACGGCAAAGATTTTCAATATTTAGGAATTCAGCTTTAAAAAGGGCACGGATTTCATTCATTAGCATCCAAATAATTGCATATTTTGGTAATTGACTGCAAAAATATCGCGAATTTCAGGAATCGACTTTTGAAAAATAAATAAATAAATAAATAAAGTTAATATAAATTACGTACAAAATTATGGTGTACATTACCAATTATTCGTGATTAAATGTAGATTTTGTAAATTTGTAGCGAAATAATTACGTATTTCGGCAACTGGCCGAAAAAATTTTGAGAATTTTTATAATTAGTTTATTAATTAAGCCAGTTGCAAAAATAACATACTTAAGTAGTTAATGGTAATTAAGAGTAAAATTTATCCATATTTAACACACGTAAACTTAACATATATTTCATTAAACAACTTTTAAAAAGTACAATCTGTGTAGATTAGCAGGTAAATAATAACATTTTACAGCAGTTAATTACAATTAAACATAAATTTTGTCAGTTAGTAGTGAAATTGTAGCTCTCATGATCTATATTTTGTTTGGGATTATTTATTTTTTCACGTATAAAAAAAAAAAAAAAAAATCTTCCTGTATTTTTCTCTTATATTTTCCCATGTATACATATATTTACTTTTAGCTCCTTTTTTTCCTTCCCATTATTTTTGTCTTAAGTTCCCTTTAGTCCTCGAATTAATAAAACAAAATTCAAAATTTATTTTTTCTTATATGTTCCCTTTTAACTAATGTTTATTTTTTTTTCTCTTGATTTTTTTATTATAGTTTCACAATTTATTCTAAAAAATTCATTTGGCTATTATTTTGTGGATTAATTGATAAGTTATTGTGTAAAAATATTTTTATGTTTGAATAATAAAAAATTGTATTAAATAAAAATATATATATATATTTGTTAATTAAAAATTTCATACATTAACACTCTTATTCTTATTTTTCTCTGTTTTATTTATTTATTTATTTATTTTTAATAACAATAATTAAAATAAGGTCAGTGTGTTTCATTAACTTTGTAAACTAGTACTTTAAAATGTGATTTACTTTTTCATATTATTGTTTTATCTAGTTAAAACATCATTAAAACATTTTAATTTTTTACAATTGTTTGATAAAAATTGTAATTTTTTTTTTTTTGTTCTTTAATTTGAAAAAATTCTGTACCCCCACATGTAAAGGATACAATGTTAATTTTTGTGAAAAGAGCACCATGTCCTTTATGTGTATTTTTGTATGTATATAGAGGCATTAAGCATTAATATGCAGTTACTATAAAGGAAAGACAGTGGGGAAAAAACCATTTTCTTTATTTATGACAAATATATGTCATTGCTGCACATCAAAGACATGGTAGTAAAAACTCTTTTCACAAAAGGGGCATTGTGTCTTTACCTCCAGAGTACAGAATTACTTCTTACCAAAAATTAATATAGATAATAAAGTTTTTAACAAAGTTCATACAGATTTTTTATTAATATAAACATTTTTAGAAAAAAAAAAAAAACTAGTTTTATTGGTAGTTAGTAATGCATATATTTTTTATTGAATAATATCGTCTTGAAGAAAGAAATTAGCTCTAGTAAGGTTTGTCGCAGAAAGCCAGAAAAAATTCTGCAACAGGGATTTTCCAAGCATCAGACAAGAACGGAGTGGAAGAAATATCATTAACAAGATTTTTCGAATTTTTAAAAATGTAAAATCCTCATGGATATCCAAATGGGAAGAGGAGGTAGGAGTAGGAATTATGGTGGTTTTAGAAAAATAAAAACAAGACCATAAGCCCAACAGTGGGAAACAGAAGAATATTTGGAAATTTCTTCTTTATGAGTATTCCGCCTATTTTGATCAATATAACTTAAATTACACGAGGAACAAGGGTTAAATAAATGCCAGATCGATTTTCAGCAGAAATCCGCCGCATGCTCTCTCTAACCACACACCTCAACAGAAAATGTCTGAGTTCTATACTTATATGATATTTTTCGTGACTTAAAAATTTCTTTCGATCCGTCTAAGTCTTCCGAAACAAATTAATTATTCAAAATCTCTTGCTGTTTCTCAAGGCTGTAATCCATCTATCGTTGATAAAGCTCAATATAAATTCAAAAATTCTAAACGTTCTGTTTCCAAATTGAACGACCACGGTCTCACCTTAGCAGTTTTATCTTTAATTCATCACTTAAAAAAAAAAATCTAAAATTCTTTTACCGTTTGTTTTTAAAGTCATTTACAAACCCGTCAACAAAATTAAATTACCTTCTTTAATAGATCCCATTCCTACTGAAAACCGAACTGGTATTTATTTAATCCCTTGTTTCTCGTGCAATTTAGGTTATATTGTTCAAACTACACTGTTAAAAATTTCTGTAAATTTAATGTAAATATTTATCCAGAGTCTCTGTAAATTTACAGTAATGCTTAGTTAAATGTGAATAATCGAGATTCTCAATCTTTATTCTGTATTTTTACCTAATTTTATTATTTAATTTTTTAATTAAAATTAAAAATGATTGTTTCTACTTTATATAAAGCATTCCAAGTCTGAAATATATTCTCACCAATAATTAATTAAATTAATATTAGTTATTAAAATGAATGTATAAAGTAAGTTTTTTAACATCTCCGTTTATTGTAAGACTTAAGCTAATAGATTGCACAGAGTTTTCTGTTGAAATTTTTAACAGTGTAGGAGGCGTTTGAAATATAGAATAAATGAGCATCGTCGGAATGTTCGTAATGTAGAGACTTCCAAATCTTCTATTGCTTCCCACTGCTGAGCTCATGGTCATTGTATTTATTTTTCTAAAACCAACATAATTTCTTCTCCTGTCTCTTCTTCCCATTTGGATTTCCATGAGGCTTTTTACATTTTTAAGAATTCGAAAAATCTTGTTAATGATATTTCTTCCACTTCGTTCTTGTCTGATGCTTGGAGATTATCCCATTAACTTAGTTTTATTTTTATTTTTTATTATAATTTTCAATTTAATTAATTAATTAATTTTCTTCGTTCACTTTTATAATTCTGGGCACACCAGTATTTATATTTCCATTCGACTTTATTTGTTTTTTGCTTTTCACTTAAATAGGTTTTGTGCATTGCAACTTTGTTTGTAACACTCGTGCCTACTTTGTTCGACTGATGAAGGGCCGTGTCTTCTTTCGACCCGAAACAATTGTTGTGAGTTCTTGCATTGTAGGATATTCCTTCAAAGTTTTTTTTTTACTTATAATGGAAGATTCTTTTTTTGAATAAAATAACAGTATACAAAAATTGCCGACGATTTATTATTATTATATATATATATTGAAAAGGTTTTCAATATATATATATATATATATATATATACATATATAAGTATTTATAGAAGATAAAATGACAATTTTTTAAAAAGTTAAATAATTAAATATGACTTATCTTGGATTTTTCATGAAAGAATAAAAGGTTGGAACACAGGAAATTACATTCTAATTAATCTGAAATTATAAAAACTAAAAATAGTTTCATTTTCCATTCATATTGATAATCTAAAAAATTCTGTCAGCTAAATTTTCAAACAAATTTTTTCAGTATAATTTTGAGGATTTTTTTTCCATTCTCCTTTATTGGTTTGTTTAAGTTCAGCTGTTGTAAAAAATTGTCGACGACATTCATAGACTTCTCTTGCAAAGTAACTGTGAGCAAGTTTCACACATATTGTTTTTAGATATTTGATTTATTTCTAAATAATACAATTTGCAAACCGAAGAAAAACTTCAGTGTCTTGAATTTCAAAGAGAAAAAACTGAAAAGCGGACAGCAAATTTGGTAGACTTTAGCGTACCATTTTCAGTGCATTAAAGAAATGAGAGAGAAGTGCTCGTATATATGGGAAAGAAATCGTATTCTGACCAACCAATATAATTATATGGAAATTAAGAAACTGTAACAGGAAATTGAGAAACTGCAAATGTTAAAAATGTAGAAGAAATTAAGAAAATGTCGACTGAATGTAAAGTTCTTGAGTGGATTTGGATCTGCAAATTATTTCAGCCGAATCAATTTTAAAAGTATGTTTTTCTCACAGCAATGCGTAGAAATGGTCGGTTTGTTGTTTTCTTGTTTACGGACGTAACAAATAAATTCTTTAAACGGAATTTAAGACTGTGTTTAGTTTGACGAATGTATGACAAACCACACTGGTAGGAAAATCTATAAATTTCCCAAGAATTATACATAGCTCTATAGGCTGTTTTAACTGAGAAAAGGTGAGTTTACGGCTGGAAAGAAAAAAAAAAAAAAAAAAAAACGCCGAAAGAGAAAAAACTGAAAAGCTGTCTGGTTTTCAATTTTTTCTCTTTGGCATTCAAGACGTAGAAGTATTCCTTGGTTTTAATTATGCAACACCAAGACTCCTTTTAATATATTTTGTATTTAAAATATATATATTACATGCATATTTATAAAATATAATTAATTAATTTAATAAATAAAATTTAATTTTACACTTAATTTTCCAATTAAAAAGAATAATTTATTCTGTAAAATTTCCTAAAATTAATTCAATCGCATATAGGGGATAAATGCCTTTGCTGATGTTTACCTTTTCCCTTTGGAACAACATTGATGCTTCAAATCTCATTTAATCTTTCAATAAAATAATTTGTCTAAATTAGTTTTTAATATAAACAAAAATGGAGAAATTATTACATTTCCGTTAAATAATAGCTTCTTGATGTCAATATTCTCTCTTAATGATTATTTTTTCTAGTCTCAAAGACATCAATAAGTGTAAAATTGCATTTCTGACAATAATAATAATAATAATAATAATAATAAACTAATTCTTAATGACATCTCGCTGGCGTCAGTAAAGTAATTATTTTTGGAATTTTTTGGTTTCGTCAAATGTTCTTTATATTTTGCAACGAACTAAAAACTTTTAAATTGACCATTTTAAACTTTCTTTTGGCTTTTTGTGGTAGCTTCAATTCATTCACTTTAACTTGACGAATTCTACACTTTTGACTCCACGGCAACACGATCTCACTCTTCTCCGAATCCTGTTATTTCTGTCTCTCCCACATATATGACGATTCAAAATTTGTTAATTTGGATTATTGATCAATAGTAATATTATTAACAAGGCTTTGTTTACTTTATTTTTAAAAAGGATTTAATACTTAATTATTTTCGAAGCTTTAAATAAACATTATTATGATTATTGTGGTTTACTAAACTTAGTACGACTACAGATAGTTTGATCCTTAAATAATGGAAATTCTATGCTACAGTAAACCCAAAGATTTTGGATGATATTTAAATCAGAAGATCTTAGATGGCCAGTGAAGAATTGCAATTTTTTTTTTTTTTTTTTTTTTTTTTTTTTTTTTTTTTATTTTTTTTTTATCAAAGCATGCTTTTACAGTATTGGCTGTTTAAACAGTAGCGTAGTCTTGTTGAAAAATAAAACTGCGTGTAGCTATAATGGGAGCCTTCGGTAATAAATGTCTTTGTAAAAGATCAAAAAAAATTTTTTTTCAGTTACTTTGCTTAAAAGGACGATTGTATTAGTTTTCCCATTGATACCTGTCGCTGCCCAGGGGACCTACAACGAACATGCCGAGAAATTTCCGTGGAGGAAACTTCCCGGTACCGAATTTCTAAGATCCCGGCACTCACGTTTTCGAGGGAAGCCCAGTGCGGAGATATAAAACTTTATCGGTACCGGATACTTTTGACCAATCACAGTGAGTAGGTGGTCAAAAGCGAATATATCCAACGTTGTCAGCCATTTTTAAATAAGAACTGATGAAAGAAAAAAGCAAAAAATATGCACCAAAGTTATACTTTTGGAAAAGAACTTTCAAAACTATTAATTTTTTGTGTGAACACTATATTCGTATAATCATTAGTTTTAAAGATATTCGATTAGAAAGTTCACGAGTGACAAGAGGAATATCGCTTTGTCAACTACATTTTTAAGCGAAAGAAACAGTCTAAAATTAAAGGCTAAAGAATAATTTTCTGAAAAATAGTCAATTTTGGAGTATTCAGAGCTATAAATTCTAAGCTAAACCATGTAAAATTCATAGTTTATAATGAAAGAATTGTGAAGATTCTATTTAAGAGCTGTAAAACATATCTTAAGACTGAAGGAAGCCAGTAGCGCTGTGGCAGAGTAACTTCTACTGTCTGAAAGTTCCCCGGTTCGATCCTCGCATAGTCCATTTCTTTCCTTTCTTTTTTTTCCCTTTTAGAATATTTGCTTAAAATAAATAATTTGTCATCAAAATCCAAATGTTTATTACTTTTTATTTAACTGAAAAAAAATATACAAATTAAAGAAGTTGAGTTAAATTTAATGAATTATGAAATAGAAAATAATTACTAAATTAAATCAGGGATTACACAGATATTCAGTGCCAAAGAATTAAAAATAAGTAAGTAATAAATAATTTATTTACATAGAAGATAAATCTTTAAGGTTAAGAGTTTAATCTTTGATTAATAATGATTTTTTATTTAAAAGTAAAAGAATGATCAAGCATTTGTAAAATAATTTATTTCGACTGGAATTTTTAATTTTTATTTTTTGTAGGGGTGGGTAGTTAAATTTAATTCATAATTTACAATAAAATAATTTAGCATCAACTCAAAATATATATATATATGTGTGTGTTTATTATATTTTCTTTATAATAATTTAGCAAAATATTATAAAGAAATTTAAGAAATTGTATTTTTGAAGTTAAAAAGTTGCATTTTATTGTTTGATTAATAATGACTATAGAAGTAGAAATATTATTGAAGTGAAAGCATTTCATTTTTTAAATATTTTATTATAATAAAAAAAAATATTTTTTCTAATTATTAAATTAATTATTCATATTCTCCTTGTTAGTAATACTTAAAAAAATAAATAAATAAATAAATAAATAAATAAAAAATAAAAGAAAATAGAAAGAAAGAAAGAAAATCAGGAAATGTTACATATATATTCAAAGGATATATTTTTAGGGTATAATATGTTTAAAATATATATATATATTAAGAAAAATAAAATAAAAATATTGGCTATTTTATTTCAACTGAAAAGAAACTTTTTTTTTTCTTTTTGTGTTTGTGGTGAATTTAATTAATCATTTACGAGAAAATAATTATTAAAACAAATTAAGATCTATGCACTCGTCAACAAAGAATAAAAATGGAACTTAATTTGTTTAATTAAAGTAATTTATTTATTTCTCATTAGTAATGATTACAATGAGAAGTAAAATAAAATTTTCAAGCACTTTATTTTTAAATTGTTGTTTTGCAATTGAAATCTATATTTATATACATATTTATTTATTTTATAATTAATAACTTAATATTCATACATCCCTTGTATGTAACATATATATTAGGAAAATTTTAATATTTGCAGTACTCTTCTTAAAAAAAAAAAAAAAGGAAGAAAGAAAGAAAAGAAAAAAGTATTTAAAATATTTGTTTGCCTTAAAAAAAAAAAAAAAAAAAAAAAAAAAAAAAAAGAAGAAGAAGAAGTTATAAAAAACGTAGAATATTTGCTTAAAATAAATAATTTGTCATCAAAATTTAAATGTTTACTTTTAAAACATTTAATTTATTTTGTAAATACTTTTTGTAAATACTTTTTAGAATTTATTTTCTGATTAATAATGACTATAAAAGTACAAATATTATCGAAGGGTAAGTAATTCATATTTAAAATATTTTATTACAATAAAGAAAAGAAAAAAAAGGAGGGGGATATATTTTTTCTAATTATTAAATTAATTAGAATCATTTTCTGCTTAATAATGACTATAAAAGTAGAAATATTATCGAAAGGAAAGTATCTCATATTGTAAATATTGTATTACAATTAAAAAAAAAAAAAAGAGGGGGTGTTTTTATTTATTTTTTCTAATTATTAAATTAATTATTCTTATCCTATTTGTTAGTAATACTAAAAAGAAGGAGGAAGGGGGGGGGGGAGAAAGAAAATTAGGAAGTGTTACATACATGTTCAATATTGTGTTTAAATATATATATATATATATATATATAATCCATGCCTTTGTAAGCTTTGACTATTTTATTTCAGATGAAAAGAAACTCTTTTTTCTTTTTATGTGTGCGTGTTAAATTTAATTAATAATTTATGAGAAAATAATTATTAAAACAAATTAGAATTATGCACTCATCAGCAAAGAATAAAAACGAAAAATAATTTATTTCTGATTAGTAATGATAACAATCAGCAGTAAAATAAAACGATCAAGCAGTTTATTTTTAAATTATTTTTTTGCAATTGCTTATTTTATTATTAATAAATTATGTATTCATACTTCCCTTGTTAGTAATATACATATATTAGGAAAATCCTAATATTTAAAGTACTCTTCTTAAAAAAAAAAGGAAAAGAAAAAGAAAAAAATATTTAAAATAATTGCCCCCCCCCCCTTTTTTATAATTATTATTATAAAAAGAAATAATAATTATAAAACAAATACGCTGCGATCGAGCTACTGACGGCACAGCGTTCAGTAACTAATTTATTGTAATATACTATCATTAAATTAGCATCGTATTTCATTATGAATGATGAATTTACATAATTTAGCTTCCAATTTATAGCTCAGAGGACTTAAAAACTAATTAAATTTAGAAAGTTATTCTTTAGTCTTCAATATTAGATTGTTTCTGTTAATAGTGTACTTGACAAAAGGGATTACATCTCTTGTCACTCGTGAACTTTCTAATCGAATATCTTTAAAACTAATGATTATACGAATATAGTGTTCACACAAAAAATTGATAGCTTTGAAAGTTCTTTCTAAAAAATATAACATATGTACATGTTTTTTACTTTTTAATTCATCATTTTTTATTTTTTAAAAATGGCGGACACATTACATATATTTCGGTGCCGAAAACACGTTTCCACTAGCTCTACGCTTGGTGATATTTTTTGGATAAATCTCGGCAGGAGTTTCCGAGGCCGAAAACCAAGAAAGCGCTTCCGTGAGCTTCGTTGTAGCACATTTTTTGACACTATCGGAACATGACGTCAAAGCCAAGAATTGCCGGGAGTGACACAGTCTCGGTAGGTTATTGTAGGACCCCAGATCGTGACAGAAACCTCAGCCATTTGTCTTAATGAAGGCGTTCTTCTGAAGACGCTCCTTGACGCTCCTCGTTACGCAAATCCTGATAATTATGATCATAGCTGTCTGTCTTATCTAACAAAGTTATAAAAAAAAATCTCGTGAGAGAAAATAACCGCAAGAAAATAACCAGGACATATGTTTTCTTGTAAAATCTAATCTGGCTTTCTTGTGCAATTCAAACAAAGTGGCTTCCTGTTAATCTTCTTATATTTAATGGTGGCACACATCTTTAAAAATCTGTGACCATTCCATATATTCATAATTACACTGGTTTCATTAGCTATCGCTTGTGCAGACAATGTAGAATTCAATATAAAATAATATCTCATATAGAGACATGTTATCCCACGTGTATTTTGTATAAAGTCACAATTTATAAAAGAATCCACTTTAAGACACGTATAAAAATTTTATTAAAAACATTAAAAGGCGGACCAAGCGGGAATCATCTCTTCTCCAGCAACTAACTCAGAATTAACAGTTTCGGAAGCTGTAAATATAATTAAATCTAATGCAATCAATTTTAAAGATGCTGCTTTTCTTCCTAAAATTTGGTATTTTCTAATACAATCAGATATCTAATATAATCTGATTTCAACAGTGCCTTAGTGCTAATGATCGTTTACGATGAAGAGAGAAAAAAAAAAAAAAATCTACATAATTCCGACAGTTTTTTTTTTGCAAGTTTTTTTTTTTAAAGTGGCAATTCTGAAAAAGTTTTTTCGTCTTGTGTCGCTAATTTTCCCACCAACGCAGCACTGGTGTGACGTGAAACCCAATCAGCCAACTTCTCGTATAAAGATTTAAATTAATACAAGTTCCTCAGCATGTACCTCAACACAGACGAATGAATGACCTCAACTGCTCTACAGAAATGTGTCTCCGTGGTGAACCAAATAGTACTCGAATCTTCAACCTCGTAATGTGTTCATTTTAATTAGACTGTTGCATCTATGTTAATAACTGTAACCGAATATTAGTCCTTTGTATATATATATTGTTGCTGTACTTGTTTGTTAAAAAATGGCTATGTCCTGATGATGCCCTGAAGCTCAGGGTGAAAGGCCTTGACGCAATGTGTGCCTTTTAATGTTTTTAATTAAATTTTTATACGTGTCTTAAAGTGGATTCTTTTATAAAATGTAGAATTCGATACAATTCTCAAAATGTCTCTTTTTGTGCGTGCGTTCATTACGGAAGTCGTCAGGGAGTCTTCTTTTTCCTTTAATCTGTAGTAGTTAAAATAATTACGTCTAATATTAATGCTTCGACCAATTTTTGAACGAATCACTCATTAGTCTAAATTTCATTATGCAAAACGGCTATTTTTTGCGTGTTCAGCTGCTTTCAAGCATTTACAGATCTCATTCTTAAAATCTGACTTCTAAAATCAGTGAAATAAAATGGATTTGATGATAACTTCATTTATGCAAAAAAAAAAAAAAAAAAAAAAAAAAAAAAACAAGTAACTGAGATTATAATACTAACTAATCAAATGTTCCGCCGTCAGCAAAGTTGTTGTCCCTATCTTATTTATTTTAATGACATTGCAGAATAAACTATGATGAAGCAAGAAGAATAGACTAAGTTGTTATTTTTATAAAACAATTTTAACCTTAAATTACACTAGACTAAGAGCTAGCTACTGCCAGACATACGGAATAGTATGAAGCCTGATATTTTTATGTGTTTACATTATAGTAGGTAATTACGTTTGCATGTTAAGAAACATGAGTAAAGGGGGGAGGGGGAGTTCAGATATTAGGTATTCACAGTATTAAAAAAAAAAGGCTTCAAAAAATTTTATAGTATGAAAGCTGACTTTTTTAAATGTTTAACTGGATAGAACTTCTAACTCCGATCAGCTGTTGCCAAACACATGTGCCGGGAATTACCTAAACCAGACACTTTTTAGGTCACAAAATTTGTGTCAAGTTACGTTACAGTATCAACGCTGATTTTTTTTTTTTTTTTTTTTTTTTTTTTTTTTTTTTTATGTTCAACTGAAACCATATTGACAAACTGAAACTTCCTCTTAGCGCTTTGTGGTGGTTTCAATTTGTAATTCATGTAACTTTTGCAGTTATGATTCCACGGCCACACAATCTCAGTCTTCTCCGAATCTTGCTAGAAAAAGCGACTTAAAACACAATGCTCCCACATATATGGTGATTCAAAGTTTGTCACGAAACAAATTGCTTCCAATTAGTACTCGAATGTTTTTAGTAACTTTAAGAGACTAATTCATTCGACAAAATTTGTAATTGATGAGCACCATAGATAAATTTAAAAATAAAATAAAAAATAAGTTAACTTGATCGTGTAAAAAATTTAAGGTCACAAGCAAAAATTTAACAACTTTTTTCTTTTTGCATAGATTAATTTTATATTCTAAATTTAATTTTATATTTTAGAATATAAACGCTAGTAAGTTTGTAGAGGATAATTATTTTAAAGAATTGCATTTTTTGTTTCATAATGATGCCAAGAAGAGAACAATTAACAGAATTTTAAAGCGAGGACAAACTGTTGCTCTTTCGCCATCAAGATTGAGGTAACATGATTAGAAAAACTATTTGCAACACCTTTAAAAGGTCTCAATTTACAGTATGCAGACAAAAACTAGTTAAAGCTCAATTATTGCCCGTCCATAAAATGCAACGTTTGTCATTCGCTCTCAACGTAAGGACTTGTGAAAATTAATGGTTCCAAGTAGTTTTTTCTGATGAAATAATAGGAAATTTACATGATCCTGGTGGTTGGATGTATTTTCAGCACAATTTGAACAAAGAAAATGAACTCTTTTCAGACGTCTATTCGGTAGGGCATCTGATAGGAATGGGTACTTTTTTTAAAATGGAGTTTGATATCTGGATATCCCAGATGCATATCAGAAAACTATTAGAGACCACCTATTGCCAAATGAAATTAATTTAGCTGGAGAAAAATGTACTTTCCTACAAGATAATGGCACTATTCAAAAGAGTCTGATAGTGAAATCCTTGTTTCAGAATAAAAATATTCTCTCAACCTCATTAAAATTTTGGGAGTGATTTTGACCATCGAATTAAATGATAATATTTGAGCTGATTAACAGTAAAGGTGGCTCAACAACGTATTCATGATTGTTGTCTGTGTCATAAGCTTTTTTTTTTTTTTTTTTTTTTTTTTTTTTTTGTCTTGTTGCCTTGTAATATTTACATAGGATAAAACTGTTTGTTTTGGAATTTTATTTAAAGTTTATAATAAAATATTTGTAAATTACAATTTTGCATGTTTAATTTCTTTCTTATATTTCATAGTAAGCATTATGATTCGATATATATTGAAGTGCATTCTTTTGTTGAATACTAACAATAACTTATACTGTTTTTAAAGATTTAACACCCACTGTATTTTCACCGCAAATTCGTGAACGGTTTGAAAATATATTAGAGTTAACCTTTGAGAATTCACAAAACTGCAATGCCAGTTTCTGAATTCCTTGGTACAGATCTTTTAATTGAATTTTCTTTGATAAATAGATTATTGTTTTGTTGATATTTTATTACATATCTTCAATTTCAATTACGAGATTAGAAGTTCTGAATATTTAGTTTGGTCTCACTTTTTATTGAGAATACCAATTTAGATCAAGTTCCAACCTTGTTTTCATACAGTAATTTTATGCACCCTAATATTTTCTTACATTGTACAAAAGTTTCAGCGTTGTGGAAACATTAATGAGATTTATTTGTTTTACGACAATATTTAAAATTCGAGTATTGGTTCTTCATTTTTTATTTCTTTCTTTTCTTATTTTAAATTTCACACCGAAACAAAAATCTTACAATGAAATAAAATGTATTTACATCATTCTCCGTTACTTCCGAAGCAATTTTGAACAATTAAAAGAGAAATCAAATTTTTTTTTCTAAAATGAAATTATTAGTTCTTTGATAGTTTATATACTTTACCAGAATTTTTTCATAATTCAAAGAAAGTGGCACTAGAGTTGAAGATTCTACTAAGCTCTCTTTCATGAATATCTGAAAAATTTTTAGTAAGGTTTTATCTTAATTAATAATAAATTAGAAAGCTCTTCTCAATCAACTAACTGAGAGTTCTCTTAAATCCTTTATTTTGATTAAGGTCAGAATTAATTGGATTGAAGAAAGCTTTCTATAATCTTACTGCATGATCTAAAGCAGCTGAATACAAAATTTCAGCTTTACAAAAGATTCCCCGAGTGTTTACTAGATGCCTCTAATAAAAGCTGTAATAATATCTTTTATATCATCTGCAAGAAGTGTTTTGTTACAGAAATGTATTTTTTCTTAAACTCATATCCTTATTTCGGCAGGAAAAACAAATTTAAAGAAAAATATTATTGTGCTTTCATTTTTTTATATTTACATTTCAATTAATAACAAAAGGGTGTGAATTATATTTCATGTTTAAATAAACACTACACACATCACAAATCCCTATATTTATTTAATAAAATATGATAAATATAGCAAAACTATGTACAAAATACTTAAGAAATAGATATTTGTCACAAATTGATTATACATGGAATGATATCTGTAATGAAAAATACAATTTACTAGTATTAATGATCAATTCAATTTAAATGAAAATTGCATACTGAAATGAACTAATACTATTTAAATTTTAAACAAAACTTATTTTTATAAAAATAATATGTTAAGCTCACGTACCAATCAGAATTAGTTCTAAATTAATAAGACAGTATATATATAGGGGAGAGAGTTGTACCTTGGGACATTGGCAATTTCTAAAAGTCTATTTGCGACAACAAATTTTTTTGGATTTAGTGAGTGAAAGAAAATTTCATCACTTAAAATTAAATATTCATCTCATTTTAATTTTGATTTTTGAACTAGTATTTCTATAACTATTCCACTCAAATTTTAATGGATATTAAACAGAAGATTTTTTAAATGTTTCGGCTATGAGAAAGTAATGATATTGCATTTTGATTGACCCCCATTTTGATTTTATTTAAACCGTCTAGTGATTGTACCTTGGAACAGTAAACCTTGGGATATGTCCCAAGGAACATCATATGTCATACACATAGTTCTCGATAATTTAGGTATTGTTTTATTATAAATATCTTTTAGTATGTTTTAATGTAACATTCTAATAATAATAATAATTTAATGTAATAATTAATAATATTTTAGTATAACTTCACATATATCAGATAGACCAATTGATTCAACTCAAGTGTTAAGTGAAGCTGTTGAATCTACAACAGTAAATGCGACAAATGAGTTAACAGCTATATGCGTAGCATGTTCATCTTCAGATTCTCAAGATATGACATCCCCAATAATGATTTGGGCATTTCCTAAAGCTTCAGCTCGAAAAAAGAATGGCAATAGAAGAAAAGCAAAATCTTCCATTTAACATATTCTCTTGTAAAACTGAAATTTAAACTGCAGAGCTGAAAACTACTGCATCTAGAATGGGGGCAAGGAAATCCCATACACAACAAATTAGCAGTTCAGAATCTGATATTGATAAATCAATTTTATCAAGTACAGATAATAACAATATTGAACAAGTCCTTCCGGATTATTCGGAAGGGTAGGTTGATTTTTTTTTTTTCCTTATCAAGTAGCCATCATTTTGTTTGAAAATGGCGGCTACAAATTATTAATGGACTTAGTAGAAATATTGATGTAGGCTATTTACATATGGAGTTTTAAGCAAATTGGACCTTTTTGTGTGAATTTAAAAATTTCAAGTGGCCGGCGCCTTGAAACAAGATGGTGGGCCAAGTTCACAAACATATCAAATGCATTTGTGAGATAAGACTACTGTAGAAATGTAGTTGGAATTAATTCAGAATCTCAAAGTCATCGTGTTGAAAAATTAAGTGCCTGCCACTTGGATCAAAATGACAGAGAAAGTTGCCCAGTGAACTAATTAATCTAAAATATAGTAGCAAATTTGAAAATAATTCTTTTTTTTTTTTTTTTTTTGTAGAAATTCTTTCAAAGAGGCTTAGTAAGTTAATAAAATGTTAATTTTCTGCATTTCTAGTTTGTTTTCACGTTAAAATAGCCTAAATTTCCTTTAAAAACGCAGTAAAAAGCTCTAATAAGGCAGGTAATGGATTCGGTGCCAAATTTGGCAACTTTCCCCGTTTGGCGACTTTTTTGGCGACTTTTTGCGAGAAAATCCTTATTATCGATGTATCAAAGATGGACGCTGTAACGTGATTGGTTCACCAGCTGCGTCAAATTGTTAGATTTTTCTGGTTTCGATAAAGGGTGGCCGAACGCGCCAAGTCAGTCAGTCGCAGTTGAGTTTTGCCATTTCTATTGAAGGCGTTCTGAGTCTCTTTGAATGAGCCTTGCTTTATGATAATGCTTTGATACTGTTTGCACTGTGAATTTGTTGTTGACAGCTGTTATTTAAGCTGTGTTTACTGGCGAAACTGAAGTCGATACCTGGTTTATAGACCTGTATTCTTCTAGAATTTTCTGCAAATAAACTACTGAACTTTTTCAATTTTCGTCTTTCATTCTTACGAACCAGCAAGTACGCAACAATATTTGTAAAATAAGTCCACTGTCCAACTTTGGTTAAAATGAAGTCAGTATTTCAAAAGTTATTAACAAAGTCTCAAGTAGCAGCGTTCAAGTGGACGCAACTTGGAAATAAACTTGCCCACTGAAATCATAGTTGTTTGAGTGATAAATCCATTTTTCAACTTTGGTTTGAATTGATTAAGTATTTCAAAAGTGACGGTGATAACAAATTTTCAAGTGGCCGCTACCTGGAAACAATAGAGTGGAGCAAGTTGCCGAGCAAACACATCCAAGATATTTAAATCATAGGTTCACTATCCAACTGTGGTTCAAATCAGTGCAGTGTTTCAAAAGTTATTCTGGCAGATATTCAAGTGACAGTTTAAGTGGCTGGAACTTCGAAACAAAATGGCGAAACAACTTGCCCAATTAAATCACCAATATATTTGTACGATACGTTCATTGTCCAGTTCTAGTTCAAATTAAATCAGTATTTCAAAAATTGTCGTTATAAGAAATTTTCAAGTGGCATTACTTGGAAAAAAAAGTCGGAGTGACATGACCAGCGAACTCATCTGAGATATTTGAATGATAAATCCATTACCCAAATTTGGTGCGAATTCATTCAGTATTACTAAAGTTACCATATTGAGAAATTTTCAAGTGGCCGCCACTTGGAAATAAAATTGCGGATTAAGTCACCAAGTGAACTTATTCAAGATATTTGTACCATAAGTTCACTATCCAACTTTTATTTGAATCAGTTTAGTACTTTAAAAGTTTATCGTGATGGCATATTTTGAAGTGACAGTGTGATTTCAAGTGGCTGCAACTTGGAAACAGGATGTTGAAACAAATTGTCCAGTGAACTTATCCAAGATAATTATATGATAAGATCCCTATACATCTTTGTTTCGAATTGAATTAGAATTTAAAAAGTTATCATGTTTATAATTTTTCAAGTGGTAGCCTAATTTCAAGTTGACTCGCTAAGTTTATGACATCCGCATTTGTTAAAAATGACCGATAAAGTTTATTAATAAAAATGATTGAGACACTTATATGGTCTATGTGTATATCAAAATTCAAATAAATTCGGAATATGCTTTTTACAAATTGAATTTGAAATTTTTAAGTGGTCTCCACTTGAAAATAAAATGTTGGAGCAACTTGATTAAGAAACTCATCCAAGATATTTATAAGATAAGTTAACGCACTATCCAAATTTCGTTTGATTTGGAGTATTATTTCGGAAGTTATCGTGATTTTAAATTTTCAAGTGGTAGCCTGATTTCAAGTTGCCCCGCTTAACTTAAGATATCCACCACTTTATTAAAAATGGTGGATAAAGTTCCTTGATATACTTATGTAATCTATGTATTCATCAAAATTCAAACAAATTCTGAATCCGCTTTTTACAATTTGAATTTGAAATTTTCAAGTGGTCTCCACTTGAAATCAAAATGGCGAAGCAACTTGGTTAAAAAACACATCTAAGATATTTATAAGATAAGTTAAGATACTGTCCAAATTTGGTTCGCTTTGGAGTATTATTTCAGAAGTTATGATTTTAAATTTTCAAGTGGTAGCCGGATTTCAAGTGGCACCGCTTAACTTAAGATATCTGCCACTTTATTAAAAATGGCGGATACAGTTCATTAATAAACTTCATTGAGATCCTTATGCGGCCTGTATTTACATTAAAATTCAAACGAATTCGGAATACGCTTTTTACAATTTAAATTTTCAAGTGGTCTCCACTGTTCAAATTTGGTTCCATTTGGAGTATTATTTCGGAAGTTATCATGGTTTTAAATTTTCAAGTGGTAGCCTGATTTCAAGTGGCCCCGTTTAACATAAAATTTCTGCCACTTTATTAAAAATGGCGGATAAACTTCATTAATAAACTTCATTGAGACCGTTATGTGGCCTGTATTTACATCAAAATTCAAGCAAATCTTGCTTTAAATCTGCTTTTTACATTGTGGGTTTGAAAATTTCAAGTGGCTGCCAGTTGAAAACAAAGAGTCCAAGCAACTTGGTTAACGGACTCATCCAAGATATTTATAAGATCAGTTCACTGTCCGAATTTGGTTCGATATGGAGTATTATTTCGGGAGTTATCGTGATGACAAAATTTTCATTATAGATAGATAGATAGATAAACGGAGTGATTGCAATAGGTCGATTTCTAAAGAAATCAACTTAATATGATCAAACCACAGACACATTCAAAAAATAGATACAGAAGAGTTTATATATATATATATATATATATACAAAAGTATCTAGAATAATACTATTAATATTAACTTCTATGTTTGAACTTCCAGAAACACCCTTTTTTACTACCTTGATCTGAAGTACTCAAAATCATTAACGATAAGGTTTTTAAAGCGCACAGGGGAGTGCAACAAATTTATTTATGGATATGAAAATTTTTATATTTTATCAGACATTGACTGTTAAATTCCCAATGAGGTCTGAACGAGAAATCTCACAGTTTATTTACATCATATAATGTTAAAATAAGAATTTTACTTATGCTTGGTTAATTTACGAATAACATTTGACCTTTCAAATTTATTATTATTTGTGTAATGCATTTGCAAGTGTTTTTTTTTTTTTTTTTTTTTTAATTTAATGACTTAAAATATAATTTTTTTAGTTATTTGTTTAAAACACTTGTTTCGACTAAGACTACTGCATGTATTTTGAAGCATGCCCCAAGGTACAACAAGGTATATTTTAAGGTACAACATTATGTAGTACCTTGAGACAGTTTACACTTCCTACTTAAAATGGCTAGCAATTTTTTATTTTCAAAGTAAAAAAAAAAAAAAAAATGAGTTATAGGGGAGAATGTTGGAATATTTAAATATTGCCTTTAGCATATAAATCTAACATCCATTTTAGAAGTTAAAAATTAAAATGTGAAAAGTGTCCCAAGGTACAACACTCTCCCCTATATATTCTATGATAACAATAGGAATGCGAATGAAAAAACAACAGATGAATAATTCGCTGCAACAATCCACAAAAGACAGTTTGGTAACTAGTTAACTTGATTAACTTTTTTTTTTTTTTTAATTTATTTGAATATATATATATATATATATATTCTGTTACTTCTATGTATCTAGTTTAAAAAATAAATTGCATGAACAAAGTAACTATAAATTGCAATATTTAAATTTTTATCGTTTTAAAATTCTTTTAAAAATGTTAATAAAAGAATTTCATTAAATACTTAATTATTGGCTTACATTTTTATTGTACTTCAAGCCTTTACTCTAAACACAATAACTGATTTTATCGAATTAGAAATCGATAGAAGTTGTTTACTTTAGCTTTACTTCTTCCTAATCAATATTTGGGTATCGTTTTACAATGTAACTTTAATCCTTCCCAATATGCAATGCTATGTTTATTTTGCATACTATTTCTGAAATTTTAAAGCGAGATAAAGAGTTATGAAAGTTTTCAGATCGATGCTGCTTGAGTAAGTTCGAAAATATATACTTTTGAATATTACTTTCCTGATAAAGAAAATTGAACTCATAAGTTTTCTAGAATATTTAGGAATAGTTTTCGCGAAATAAGTAAATACATAACCCATTCAGCTTTTGATCAAAATGTAATGTAGAAGTTACTTTCATTAAATATTGAATTTTTATTATAATTGATGGTTAATTTAAAAGCTTTCGTAAAACATTTTTAAATAATAACAAGTTTTCTGAATAATTGATTTAGTATGAAATACTGCAAATCTACCGAGCAAATCGTAGCCGGCAGCCAAGCCCTGTATTATTTCTAGGGAGGCTTTTGTTTATATACCGAAAAAAATTCTGTGATTGATATCTGTAGTAAATATAGTTCCATGTCGTCTTTATAAATTCCAGTTCTCTTTGATAGCGAGTTCTAAAAACCACTGTTAGCATTCTAGATCAAATTGCTACATTATAGAGGTCAGACTTATTTATAAAAATCTCTGCAAATAAATATGAACTCAAGAGAAGAGCTTCAGTAACTTTGGTTTATGACCCAATTCCAGGAAGTTAAGCGAGAAATTCTCACATTAGAAAGGATCCGTAATATTAATAAAATTGTTTCACCATCTAGAAAAATATAGATTAGAAATTCGCGATCATTTCTTCTATCCAGGTTACTTGTTTACCTTATACGCATATTTCGAGAACCAATCTCTCTAGTTTCGGGTTTCAGAAAATGACTACTTATTCGTTGTAAATGGAAGTGATGTATTTTTACACAGCGTAGAATAACTTATTCTACTAATGCATTTTTAGGTTGATTTCTTTAGAAAACGACCTATTGCAATCACTTCGTTTATCTATATCTATCTATCACGAAAATTTTGTCATCACGATAACTCCCAAAATAATACTGCAAATCGAACCAAATTTGGACAGTGAACAAATCTTATAAATCACTTAGATGAATTTGTTAACCAAGTTGCTCCGACATTTTGTTTTCAAGTGGAGAACACTTGAAAATTTCAAATTCAAATTGTAAAAAACATATTCCGAATTTTTTTTTAATTTTGATGTATACATAGGTTATACAAGTGACTCAAATAACTTTATTAATGAACTTTATCCGCCATTTTAAATAAAGTGGCGGATATCTTAAGTTAAGCGGGACCACTTGAAATCAGGCCACCACTTGAAAATTTAAAACCATGATAACTACTGAAACAATACTCCAAATGGAACCAAATTTGAACAGTGTCTTAACTTATCTTATAAATATCTTAGATAAGTTTGTTAACCAAGTTGCTCCGCCATTTTGTTTTCAAGTGGAGACCACTTGAAAATTTCAAATTTAAATTGTAAAAAGCGTATTCTGAAATTGTTTGAATTTTGATGTAAATACAGACCACGTAAGGATCTCAACGAAGTTTATTAATAAACTATATCCGCCATTTTTATAGAGTGGCAGATATCTTAAGTTAAGCGGGACCACTTGAAATCAGGCTCTCACTTGAAAATTTAAAATCGCAATAACTTCTGAAATAGTACACCAAATCGAACCAAATTTGGACAGTGATATAATCTTATAATTATCTTGAATGTTTTCACTGGGCAACTTGCCCCGACATCTTGTTTCTAAGTTCCAGCCATTTAAAATCACACTGCCACTTGAAAATATGCCATCACGATAACTTTTAAAATACTAAACTGATTCAAATAAAAGTTGGATAGTGAACATATGGTTCAAGTATCTAGGATAAGTTCACTTGGTGATTTCATACGCATTTTTATTTCCAAGTGGCGACCACTTGAAAATTTGTCATTATGGTAACTTTAGTAATACAGAATCAATTCGCATCAAATTTGGGTAGTGTATTTATCATTCAAATGTCTCAGATAAGTTCGCTGGGCGTCTCACTCCACTTTTTTTTACAAATGGTGCCACCTGAAAATTTCTTATGACGATAATTTTTGAAATGCTGATTTAATTTAAATTAGAACTGGATAATGAACTTATCATACAAATATACTGGATGATTTCGATGGGCAAGTTGTTTTGCCATTTTGTTTCCAAGTCGTAGCCATTTAGACTGCCATTTGAAAATTTGCCATAATGATAACTTTTGAAACACGGCACTGATTTAAACCACAGTTGGACAGTGAACCTATGCTTCAAATATCTTGGATGTGTTTGCTGGGCAACTTGTTCCACTGTATTGTTTCCAAGTGGCGGCCACTTGAAAATTTGTTATTACGGTAACTGTAGAAATACTTAATTAATTCAAATCAAAGTTGAAAATTGGATTTATCATTCAAACAACAAAAATCTAGAAAATTCACGTAACCCGTGAACCAATCACGTTATTGCGTCCATCTTTGGTATATCGATAATAAGTATTTTCTCGCCAAAAGTCGCCAAAAAAGTCGCCATAATGGAAAAGACGCCAAATCCATTACCTGCGTTACTGGATCTTTCAATGTGTTTTTAAGGGAAAGTTAAGCTATTCTAAACTAGAAATGCAGAAAACTAACATTTTATCAACTTACTAAGCCTCTTTGAAAGAATTTCTACAAAGAAAAAAAAAATTATTTTCAAATTTCCAACGATATCTTAGATGAGCAATTTTCTCTGCCATTTTGATCAAAGTGTTTGAAACTTAATTTTTCAACACGATGACTTTTGTGATTTTGAATTAATTCGAACTATATGCGTACAGTAGACTTATCTCACAAATACATTTCATATATTTGTCAACTTAACCCGCCATTTTCTTTCCAAGCGCCAGCCTTTTGAAAATTTTAAATTCACATAAAAATGTATTTATGAACCGATTTGCTTAAAACTCCATATGTGCATAGCCGACATCAATATTTCTACCAATTCCATTAATAATTTGTAGCCGCCATTTTGAAATATAATGACGGCTACTTGATATGGAAAAAGAAATCAACCTACCCTTCCGAATAAGCCGGAAAGTCTTTTTGAATTTCTTTTCACATTCAAAAAATTCACTGACGTTAAATTAGTTCTTGTTAAAATTATTTTTCAGAATTTTGATATTGTATTTTCCATTTGCGAAAAATGTGTCTTTAAACAACTGTCTCTAAAAAAATAGCACGGTTTGGCTGTCGACTAGTGCGTTCCCATAAAATATTTAATAGGATAAAATCGAAAAATCATGTAAAAATAAATAATCATTTCATTGTTTTTCTAAATTCTAAATGTTTCTTATTTCCCCCCTTCTCCTTCCTTTTATTATTACCATATTCTTATTAACTTTAATTCTTGTTTGTTTGTTTGTTTGTTTGTTTGTTTGTATGTTTGTTTGTTTGTATGTTAGTTTGTCAAGTAGAAATATTGCAATCGATTTTTAACTAACTTCCCGACTAGCTAGATATTTGAAACTTTCAGGACAGCTCAGAATACGGTGACAATACATTTTTTAACATTTTTAGTCAACTGTTTCAGGTCCCGCTGCCTTCGGCAGCGTTTATATGATTCGACAGAGATTTTATTAAACTAACTTCCCGACTAGCTAGACATTTGAAACTTTCAGAATAGTTCAGAATACGGTGAAAATGCATTGTTAAAATATTTTTAACCAATTGCTTCGGAACCTTTTTGCCTTCGGCAGCGTTACCAGTACAAAACTTGCAATCATTTTTTAACTAACTTCCCGGCTAGATAGCCATTTGAAACTTTTATAATAGCTCAAAACACGATAGCAATGAATTTTTTTAATACTTTTATCCAATTGCTCCGTGTTCCCGCTGTCTTCGGTAGCGTTTATATGATTCAACAGAAAATTTAAAAACATGGTATATAAAAAGTTCTTTTATATTCAATTATTATTATTTCTTTCTTTCATTCTTGATACTTTATTTTTCCGTCAAATTGATATTTCCTGATGTGGATTTTCTCTCTGCGCCGTTCTTACACTTTTTTTTTAGGTTAATTAATCAACCTACTGTAATCTCTTTGTTTATCTGTCTATATAAATAATAAAAATTCTGTCGTCACAATAACTTCCGAAATAATACTCCAAATCAAACGAAATTTAAACAGTGAAATTCTCTTATCTTGAATGAGTTCTTTAAAAATGTTGCTCCGCCATTTTATATTCGAGTGGTGGCCACTTGAAATTTTCAAATTCATATTGTAAAAAGCGTATTTAAGACTGGATTTGCTTGAATTTTGACGTATACATTGACCATACAAGTGTCTCAGCCAAGTTCATTAATGAACTTTATTCGGCATTTTTAATAAAGTGACGGATATCTTAATCTAAGCAGGGCCACTTGAATTCAGGCTACCACTTGAAAATTTTTAATCATGATAACTTTTTAAATGTTGATTCAGTTGGTACCAAAGTTGGACAGTGAACTTATCATACAAATATCTTGGATGACAATATATTAAAATCACACAATCAACTGATTGGGAAGAAAATCATATTTATTGAAATTTATTTTTCCGACTGAGTGAAAATAAATACGGAAAAATAAATTTCAATAAATGTGATTTTCTTCCCAATCAGTTGATTGTGTGATTTTAATTTGTATTTCTTTCTCCCATTGTTCAATGATGTTTTCCTTTACATGGGGCTTATTTCTGTCGAGCTATCTACATGATAGACCAGATGTTTCTGCCTAAAGGTTGTCTGAGTGAGTAATGCCCACCGTTTGTCGGCCTGGATAGCTCAATTGGTGGAGCCTTGACCTTGTAAGTCAAAGATCTGGGGTTCGACTCCCGGTCCAGGCATTATTTTCACTCAGTCGAAAAAACAAATTTCAATGAATATGATTTTCTTCCCAATCAGTTGATTGTGTGATTTTAATATATTGTATTTCTTTCTCCCATTGTTTAATGATGTTTTCCTTTACCTGCGGGTTATTTCTGTCGAGCTATCTATATGATAGACCAGATGTTTCTGCCTAAAGGTTGTCTGAATGAGTAATGTCCACCGGTTGTCGGCCTGGTTAGCTCAATTGGTAGAGCCTTGACCTTGTAAGTCAAAGATCTGGGGTTCGACTCCCGGTCCAGGCATTATTTTCACTCAGTCGGAAAAATAAATTTCAATAAATATTTTGGATGAGTTCATTGGGCAAATTGTTCCGACATTTTGTTTCCAAGTTGCGGCCACTTGAAATCAGGCTGCCACTTGAAAGTGTGACAGCAAGATAACATTTGAAATACTAAACTCATTTAAACCAAAGTTGAATAGTGAACTTACGGTTAAAATATCTTCAATAAGTTCACTGAGCAACTTGATCCGCCATTTTATCTCCAAGTAGCGGTCACTTGAAAAATTGCCATTGTGATAACTTTTATAATATGAATCAATTCTGAATCAATTCCAATCAAATTTGGGTAGTGGAATTATCATTCAAATATCTCACATAACTTCACTAGGCATCTCACACCGCTCTTTTGTTTTCAAGGTAATTTTCGAAATATTGAATTAGTTCGAGCCAAAGTCGGACAATGAATTTATCATACAAATATCTTGGATGATTTTGTTGGGCAAGTTGCTCGGTCATTTTGTTTCCATGTTGCGGCGGCTTAAAATTACACTGTCACTTGATAATTTGTCATAACAATAGCTTTTGAAATATTGCACTGATTCGAACCAATGTCGGGCAGTGAACTTATGCTTCAAATATTTTGGATGAGTTTACTGGGCAACATGCTCCGCCATATTGTTTCTAAGTGGCAACCATTTGAAAATTTGTTATCACGATAATTTTTAAAATATTTAATCAATCCGAACCAATGGATTTATCATTCAAATATCTGCGATGGGCAAGTTTTTCCGCAATTTTGTTTCCAATTTGCGGGCAATTCAACGCTACCACTTGAGAATTCGTTTTCACGATAACTTTTAAAATACTGAATTTATTCGAACCAAAATTGAATAGTGGGCTTATCTTTCAAATATCTTGGAATTGTTCATTGAGCAACTTGCTCCCCAATTTTGATCCAAGTGGCTGCCAATTAATTTGTCAACACGATAACTTTTGAAATTCTGAATTAATTCGATCTAAATCTGTAGAGTAGACTTATCTCCCAAATGTATTTGATATATTTCTTTGCAAACTTGATCCGCCATCATGTTTCCAAGTGTCGGTAACTTGAAAATTTCAAATTCAAATGAAAAGGTATACATGAACTGAATTACTTAAAACACTATATGTACATAGCCCACATCAGAATTCCTACCAAGTACATTAATAATTTATAGCCGCTATTTGTTTCGAAATGGCAGCTAGTTGATAAGAAAAAAGAAATCAACCTACGTTTCTGAATGAACCGGAATGATATATATATATATATATTTAATCGTTTAGCCACATTCTGTTTGTTACTTCTTTTATCTTCGTTCGTTTAAAAATTATTGATTTTCAATCTTTCCAGATTTGGGAGTACAGGAAAATGAGTACACAGTATCAGAATACAGTATCAGAAAATGAGTATACATTTGAAAAATTAACAATTTACGGAATAGTGTAGGTAGATATGTAAAAATTGACATACATGCTTGGAATGACATGGGGTTTTATTGCAACCTCATAAAAGAAAAAGTTAAAAAATGGCCAAAAGATGGCGCTGGACAGCCAAACGTCATTGACGCTGCATGAGAATCGTGTATAAAAAGAGCTGTAATGAAAGAGGAAATCAGATGGACCAGCAATCGCAGCATGTTGGTGCTACCAGAAAAGACACTGTTAGTGAAGCTGTACTATCAGAATGGGGAATCTGCTACTGCAACTTTACGATCCTATTGCCATAGGAAGAGTATTCGGACGGGTAAAGTTCCTATGACAGGTTCAGCTGTGAAGATAATGATTTCGAAGTTCGAAGCCACGGGTTGTTTAGACGATGGGCCCCGTAGTGGTCGACCGAGCGCAAGTGTAATGCTGCTTAGACAGTTCAGGAAGAAATGGAGATTGTAGCGGGTTCGTTTACGTTTGGGGAAGTCAGCGCTCATGCAGTCGCACGTCTCACTGGCATTCCATTCACTAGTGTTTGGGTAGCACTAAGTCGTACCCTCCGATGCTATCTGTACAAAATCCAGCGTCATCATGAACTGATAACCCGGCGATTTTGTGAAGCGTAGAGCATTTGCAGTGTGGGCGTTTCAAAAGACGGTGGAAAATGATGATTGGTTGTCTAACATATTGTGGACCGACGAAGACCATTTCACACTCCAAGGGTCCGTCAACTCCCATAACTGCAGAATTTGGGCTACCGAAAATCCTAGAACTGTCGTGCAAACTCCATTGCACGACGAGGAAGTCACGGTGGAGTGTGGATTTACCACATCTATCGTTATAAGGTCCTTTTTCTTCTAGGAAATGCGTGATTCTGGTTTTGTAACTGTTAGAGTGACGGGTGAGATGTCATGTCAAGGGTGAGAGGTACGTCATTTGGTGATGATCGCGCGCTGAACCGCCACTTTTGTCATTCTTGACCTCCCAGGTCCCCAGATCTCCCTCCGTGTGATTATTGGCTCTGGGGTTACCTGATGTCGCAAGTCTACCGCGATCGATCGACATAAATAGGGATGTTAAAAGACAACATCCGACGCGAATGTCTCACAATAACTACAGTTATGCTGTACAGTGCTGTTCACAACATTGTCCCTCAACTACAGCTATTGTTGAGGAATGACGGTCGACATGTTGAGCATTTGTTCTGTAGAACATCGTCTTTTCTTTGTTTTAATTTGTTATGCTAATTATTACTTTTCTTTTTACATGAAGCGCCATCTGTCGGCCATTTTGAACTTTTTTTTTGTGGTTGCAATAAAACCCCATGTCATTCCAAGCATGTATGTCAATTTTTATATCTCTACATACATTATTCCGTGAAGTATTAATTTTTAAAATGTATACTCATTTTCTGATCGCCCTGTACATAATGAAATATTTTTTAAACAACTCAAAATTATTTAAAGTTAAATGGTTAGTGTAATATTAAAATATCACTTTTCTAATTTTGAAGATTTACGTTTGAAAATGTTCTAATATTTTTGGTTAGATGTTGTTTACATTTGACATTCATTTTTATTCAATACATCAAATTTAGATGCTGGATATAAATATATATATATATATATATATATATATATACGTATATATAGTTGTGTTCAGAGCCTGATTAAGGCCTACCGAAGTCCAAGGCCCAGGTTGATTTTGGTCCCTCCCTCCCCCCCGAACAAATTAAAACAATTTTCTCAAAACAAATACCTGATTTGTGCAGGAAGTTTCAATGCTGGTGATAAGTTTTCATGAGAAATTAGTTTTAACATTATTTTGCAAAAAGATCTCAATTTTTTTTTTCTTTATGCTATCTCTTTTCTATGACTTTTTAAATTCACTTCCATAGAAATGTAATTTTTTACAAGGTATTCTTTATAACATATTGTTCATTTTTAATCCTAATCTGCCTCATTCATACCATATGAAATTAGCGGGATGTAAATATTAACACATGACAAAAGAACATCGAAAATATAAAAACATTTTCGATTAAGGCAAAACAAAGTTTTTTTTATCTGTATATATATATATATGTAAGTTTGTCAGTAAATCTTTCTGTAGATTTTTTGGTTCGCTATATGCAAAGTTCAACAGATCGCTGTAAAAACTGGTACAAATATCAATCATGAGAAAATCTAGCTAATGCTCACGTTAGAGCTACGTAGCAGGAAATTGGCGTCGGTTTGGGATCTACCTGTAGGTGTAGTCCGGAGACATGCCATACAATTTTGATCCTCCATGATGAAGAATGGATTCCAACAAAATATTATTATCATTAACTAAATTTCAGTTAATTTTTGGAGAAAAGCTTTGACAAAAATAGTATTTAAAAATTTAAAAATTATTCAAATTATTTTGGTGCCTCTAGATATAGGTGCCCTAGGCCGAGGCCTAGTCGGCCTGTGCGATAATCAGGCACTGGTTGTGTTATATATATCAAAACTCAAATAAGATCATCTTTAGGATCAAGAAAGATTAAAGAAACGTATAATAGGGGAAACTAGGGAGACTTGACCCATGTTGGTTTTTCCTATAAAAAGGGGAACTTTAGAAAATGTTAATCATTATACTGCTTGACTAATCATACAACAGCATTTTGCAGGGAACAGCCATTTCTGAATTATCAGTGTTTTTCTAGCAATTTAGTGTTGACTGATACTGTATTTTTGAAGTAAATTTTGAAGACCTTGGACTTTTTGAAAATTGAGTTTCCAGATTTGAGGCAAGTCAGTTTCAAAATATAGCTGTTTTAATCATTGTCTTAGCTACATATTGGTATACAGTAGTTTCATATAACTGTAATGCAAGTTACTAAAAAATTAGGATTAACAAGCAACGCAACTTAAAGAGACTTGACCCAAGCAAACTAGGAAGACTTGACCCAATGATGAACACTTTCGCGACAGCATGCATTTGTCTTTTTGACAGTAAGGCCCGCCAGTGGGCGTTATTTTTCCGAGTTACAACATTTCAGGCCAAAATTTTCTGTATTCCCATTTATATTACAAACGGATATACATTATAATTATATTCTGTTGAACCAAAGTAGTTGTATCGATTATATATTGATAGTAAAAATATGAATATTGGCTATATCTTAAGATATAAATAACATACAAATTGCGAAAGAAACGTCCCCTGGCTGAGTTACAGATTTAATGAAAGTGTTAATTTAACGTTATTTGTTTGATTTAATGGATTTCTATCCTAAGAATAACTAAAATATTGTGACTTAGGCCTAATGATTTTTTTTTTTTTAAGAAATAAGTAAAACGTTGTGAATATTAAGGCCAAATGAATTGTATTCATTTCAGAAATACCTAAAAAATAGTTTGAATCATTGAGCCCTATGAATTGTTACATAATAAATAACTGAAACGAAGAAGGATGAGAATATGTTAGCTACTGTTACAGAAACAGAAGAGAAATAGAAGAAAGAAAGAGGCAGAAAGAATTTAAAAAAATGTCGACAAAAGAAAGGCAAAAAAAGCTCTTAATGTGAAAAGTACAAAGTGTGAGAAAAAAACAAAAGAAAAAAACATTTTTTTTTTATATTCATTAAAATCTCCTACAAAATAAAACTAGAAAATGTTTAAATCACAAAACCTATGTTTTCCTTTCAATACCTATGAGTTTTCTCACTTTCTTGGGGGGGGGGGGGTATGTTTCCCAAAGTAGGAGGTCAAGACTCACTAGGCTTAGAGACACTTGACCCATGTGCTGACTTAAGAAATTTTTTTTATTTTGTTCTATTTCTAGTAAGAACTATGTTTTCATTTTTAGCCACGGTATGTACAATGTAACAGCGACTATTTGCTCATATTTTTTATTCAGCTCCAACAGTTATACAAAAAATAATAAAAATTAAAAACCAAAAACTGGGTCAAGTCTCCCTAGTTTCCCCTACTGTGTAAATTATGAAGAAGGTCCTTAAAAAAAAAAAAAAATGTTGGTAGGCTGTATGTATTTATAGATGAATTTATTAGTGATTTAATTAATTATACTCCCTTGATTGCCATTGAAAAGAACACTGACTTAATAAGAGACTAACCATTGATAATTCTCTTTTTCATTTCATTTCATTTTGTTCTTTCCTTCTTTTTTTTTTTTTTTTCATTTAAGTTACTTGGATACACTTTAATACCTCATTTCTCTGCAATCCCACTAGACACACTTTCATTGGATGCAACTCAGATTTTATCATAAATTCTGCTTTTCCAGTTTTTTTTCTTATTGTTATGCCAATTATATATTAGGGTGATTTATTTAGAAATTGACCTTTTACAATCACTTCATTTATCAATTTATCTATCTATCTGTCTATATGTCTATTTTATCTATATCTATCTATCTACCTCTTTCTTTATAATGGAAATATTGTCATCACGATAACTTCCGAAATAAAGCCTTAAATCAAACCAAAGTTGAACAGCGAACTTATCTTATAAATATCTTGAATGTGTTCTTTAACCAAGTTGCTCCGCCTTTTTGTTTTCAAGAGGCGTTCACTTGAAAATTTTAAATCCACATTGTAAAAAAGCATATTTAAAACTGGATTTGCTTTGATTTTGATAGATACATAGACAAAGATCTCCACCAAGATTGTTAATGATCTTGATCCACCGTTTTGTCTCAAAATGGAGGATACGCTAAATTAACGGGGACCACTTGATAACAGGCTGCAATGTGAAAATTTGTCACCACGATAGCTATTAAAACAGGGATTTAATTCGAACCAAAGTTGAATGGTGGACTTATCTTACAAATATCTTGGATTATTTCTCTGAGCAACTTGCTCATTTTGTTTCAAAGTGGCTGCCACTTGAAATCAGGTTGCCACTTGAGAATTTATCATCGCCATAACTTTTGAAATACTGAACGAATTCAAAAAAAGTTGCACAGTGGACTTACGTTACGAATGTCTTCGATGAGTTCACTGGGCAACTTGCTTCGCCCTCTTGTTTCTAAGTGCTTGTCACATGAAAATTTCAATTTACAGAAAAAAGGAATTTATGAATCGTCTAAAACTCCATATGTACATAGCCTAAACAAATATTTCCATTAATATACCTTATCCAATATTTTGGTTTAAAATGGAGGCCAATTTATAAGAAAAAAGAAATCAACCTACCGTTTCGAATGAGCCGAAAAGACTTGTTTCATTCCTAGCTATTTTTTGTTTCATGAAAGATTTATTTTTTAACAGCAAAGAAAAAAATGTTTAAAAAATTCTTGGTTTAGATTTTTCTGTTCAGTTAAAGCATGGCCTCACCAGTGGCCGAGCGGTTCTACGCTCAAAGCTGGCAGATGGAAAATGTCGAGTGCGATTCCATGTCGCACTCGTCGATGTAGCTATTCGGGGTTTCCCATGGTTCTCTCCGTAACTCGTGTAAGTATGGGTTAGAACTCCTTAGAAAGACTCCCACGGAGGGCACACCTCCCAGACCTAAGACACTCGTGTAGTCAATTGACCTTAACCCTAACATCAACACACCATTTGTCAAAATATGTGACACTCATCTATCGGGTTTTTAAATGTATCCAATTCTTTAAATAGTTAAGCATAATAGAATTATCAGATTTTAATCTCGCAGTAATCTTTTCAATGGTAATCCTTGAATTAAAATGATAAAGTCATATATGTAACCGGAAACAAACTTCTGCCGTCACCCAAAATTATTGAACAAATCATAATGAAACTTTTATTTAATACTCTATCTTACGAAAATTAAGAGTAAACATTAATTCCAAAATTCCACAAAGTGAACTTTTACATTTTAAAAGTAAAAAAAAAAAAAAAAATGGAAAACAAGACCTGGTATAATAATCGCGATTTTTCTGAATATTAAAAACGAAATTTATGTTATTAATGAATAATGAATCTTACTCTCTTATCTGTATTTCGGGATAAGGTTGGAATTTCTGAGAAGTATAGAAAAAGTATCAAATGAATCTAAGGGAAACCTCGCTTGATTTAAAAAAGGGGTTCGGGGGCATAGAGTGTATCTAAGGAGGCTAACTTTGAAATTTCAAACGCTAACAGTTTGTCAGTTGTTTGAAAGGTCTTGTAAAGACAACCGTTTAAAAAAGTCTTATGATAGTTTTTAAGGAGTTTATGAATGAAAAAAGGTTTTTTTTTCTTTCTCAATTTTTTTAACTCGTGGGGAACGCCTCAGAATTTTTGAAAACTGTAAAAGATCGTGCAGATTTAATTTGAACATGTAAGAAAGATCTTTGAATAATCTAAGAATAACCCTCCTATTTTACTCTTAGGTTCACCATATGCCTTCACATCCCCATTTTTTTAGAAATCAAAACTCCCCTTAGACTGATGGAATACATTTTTTATAATTTTAAGAAATTCCATTGTGTTCCGGAAACCAGGGATTATAACCTGCGACATATTTTAGGGCCCTTTTTAGGGAAAATTTATGTTTCTTTGCTACCACTATTTTTATGCAGTTATATCTATCTTATTTAATCACAATACATTGCCATCAAAATACAACAAATATTTTCAACGATAAAATAATTCCACTTTTTCTGCCACCAGTGATTCTATACAGAAATTTTTACCTTACTTAAAATGTTTAATTATAGATACTACAATAATAATAATAATAATAATAATAATAATAATAATAATAATAAATATAAAAAAAAATAATAATAATAATAAATAAAAATAATAATAAATAAATAAAAACATATTTTTTAAAATCTTTGTTTTGAGAAGACATTTTCAACGAAATAACAAAGAACGTCCCGTTTGAAATTCTGAAATTGAACAGGGGAGTAGCCCCGGCTCACCGCTCAAAGAGCGGTGTTGAGCTATGCTAGGACCGAAGTCCACGTGGGAAATTCTGAAATTGCCGTTCCAACTGGATGCTCCTATTTCCCCAAGTTCAAATTATTTTAAAACTAAAAGAAGTCTATGTCTCTTTGAAACTGATTAAGCACTCTTTACAGTTTTCAAATTTTCTACGGTTTTCTCAACATTCAGTGTAAAGGGAGGAGTACTTAAACGAAAAAAATCCCTCATAAATTCCTAAAAAGAAACATAGTAGTACAAAACTTTTTTACAAAATATTTCTTTTGAAAAGACTATCAAGCCATTTAAAGATCCTCATTCCCATTTTAAAATCTAAGTTTTCTCCCTATAAAACCCTGTGTCACCCAGGCCCACTTTTCAGTTAAACAACCAAACTTTTCAGTCAAACCCTCTGGTCACGTTTTTACAGTTTTGAGAAATTCATAAGTATCCCTAAGATACAGGGGTTCGAGTGAAAATTCGTCAGACCCTGTATATTATACACTAAAGGACCAAAAATAAATAAATAAAATCCGCACTGCAGAGAAATTGATTTAGAACAATTTTTTGCAATAACTTCAAACCTATTCATTGAAACAACTAAAGTTGTTATGTTTGTATAATACCAAAGAGATAGAAAATGATACCTATGGTACATTTTAAATTTAGTAATTCCCTTTATTAAACTCTACTAAGTACTCAATAAAAATTTACATAAAACTATCTATTTAAGCATAGTATAATAAACATAAACTTTGTATTCTTTTATTGTCTAATATAGGATATAAATACATTAGATTTTAATATGTGAAATAAAACTAATTATTTCTTTTATTTAAATAATTACTTAATAAAAAACAGCATTCAGTACTCGGTAATTTCACTTTATGCGGAATTACTTCTTTAATTCATAACGATATCACGAGACGTCGGTAGTCTCAGTGACGCAAGCGGAAAAACAAACGAACGCCACAACACACAGCGGAAAATACGAACGAAAACTGCGACACTTATATATACAGCTCTTTTGAGATCAAAGAAAACGCTAAAAGCCGACACCTAATATCTCAGGAAATATGGGAGGTCATGTTCTGATCGTTTCGAAATAGTCTTTTAATTTCTGTCTGATCCTACCCTGAAATTTCTACATTTCAGTGGGCAATAGATTTACAGACTTCTCTTCCTTCTGAAGTATTCAATCTCAAATAATCGTTTTGGATCCCTCTATCGGGAATTGGCGTAAAAAAAAAAAAAAAAAAAAAAAAAAATTCTTTAATATATATATTAAATGAGTTATTTATTTAGGTACTTATATTTTATATAATATTTTTTTATTAAAAATATTCATTGAATTTACATTGTTTTCATGTTGATACGTTGTTAACTTTCAAAAGTGGATTTATTTTAAAAAGTGATTGCAACAACAACAACAACAAAAATTTCTTTATTTTCATAAAAATGACAAATAATATCATAATCATATGCAAATATTTGTAATTTTTTCAAAATTAGGTGATAAATCACATAAACTACGGATTGTAAAATTCCTTAAAACAGAATTTGAAAGTAATTAATTTGCTCATTAAGTTTCTAGTATATATATATATATTACAAAATGTTAAGATATAATAAAATTTTGAATAGACTAAGATTTTTTTAAATTAAATTCATAACAAACTATACTACTTAAAGATTTATCAGTATAAAAATTCCACTTTTTAAAGATTTTTCTATTATTATTTATTTTTCTCTTTTAAATCAAATGTATACCTAAAAATACACTGATGGAAAAAAAAAGTCCCAATACCAAGAAAAAATTATTGTACAGTAATGAAATTTCAGCAATACATTTGTCTAGGTAACATATTTAATTAATTAAAGTTTCAAGATCACAGGTAGAGCCATTGGCGAGAAGAGCCATTTCAAATGTGAAATGTTGGTACATTAGTAACCGGTGTAACCGCCAGAATTTTGAATGCAAGCATGCAAACGTGCATGCATTGTGTCGTACAGGTGTCGGATATCAATTTGTGGGATGGAGTTCCATGCCTGTTGCACTTGGGCGGTCAATGCAGGGACGGTTAATGCTGGTTGCAGATGACGCTGGAATTGTCGTCCAATGATGTCCCATACGTGCTCGATTGGAGAAAGATCTGATGATCTAGCAGGCCAAGGTAACATGTCGATACTCTGTAGAGCATGTTGGGTTACAACAGCGGTATGAGGGCGAGCGTTATGCTGTTGGAAAACACCCCCTTGAATGCTGTTCATGAATGGCAGCACAACAGGTTGTATCACTAGACTGACGTGCAAATTTGCAGTCAGGGTGCGTGGGATAACCACGAGAGTGCTCCTGCTGTCATACGAAATTGCTCCCCAAACCATAACTCCAGGAGTAGGCCCTGTGTGTCTAGGCCACAGACAGGTCACTAGCAGGCGTTCACCTGGCCTCCTTCTAACCAACACACGGCTATCACTGCGACCAAGGCAGAACCGGCTTTCATCAGAAAACACAACAGATCTCCACTCCGTCCTCCAATGAGCTCTAGCTTGACACCACTCACGTCGCAAACGGCAGTGGTTTGGAGTCAATGGAATGCACGTTACAGGGCGTCTGGCTTGGAGCTGTCCTTGAAGTAACCGATTTGTAACAGTTCGTTGTGTCACTGTGGTGCCAACTGCAGCTCGAATTTCAGCTGCAGACGCAGTACGATTAGCGACAGCCATACGCCGAACACGGCGGTCTTCCCTCTCAGTAGTGCCACGTGGCCGCCCGGAACCCGGTCTTCTTGAGGCAGTACCTTCCCTTGACCACTGCTACCAACACTCATGCACAGTGGATACATTCCTTCCAAGTCTTTCTGCAATATCGCGGAAAGAAAACCCACCTTCTCGTAGCCCTACTACACGACCTCGTTCAAACTCAGTGAGCTGTTGATAATGGCTTCTTCGTCTTCTTATAGGCATCCTTGACTAACATTAACCCACTGCGTCAAATCTCAACTGTAAATAACGATCACGAACCTTACAGCGCTTATTTAAAGCAAACCTCATTTGCATGTTCGCTACAAGCGCCACACTTATGCGCGTCGCTCGAAATTTGAATCGACGTCATCTTTCAGATGTATAAGCACGCCTACCAAATTTCGTTTATCTAGCACAGCTCTTTCCTGTTGTTGGGATTTTTTTTTTCCATCAGTGTATATCCACGTTTCTTTCTTTCTTTCTTAAATTTAACAGTAGGGAGATGGCATGAATATAACAATAAAAGCAACTCCAAAAAAAAAAAATCCTCCTTAACTTTTATAGACTTATTTCTTAGATATAATAGTGATATAAAATGAAATTGAAATTACCATGCATCTGCAACTTTTAAATTAGAAATTAATATTAACACTGTAAAAATTGTACACAGTATTCTAAAAAAATATGGCATAAAATTTTGAGGAAAATTTTTTCGGTGAATGATATTATTCAAACTATTAAATGACATAGAGGTTCAAATAGGATTCAAAGATGTTTGTCCTGTTTGATGTGTCCCTTACAGAAGAGTTTTTTTTACTACTATCGCATATTTTTTAAAAACCTCTTTTATTTATTATTTAGTACAACATATTTTTCTGAAAGTTGTGTAAGTACATGTTTGTTTTTTAATATAGCCTTCCTGTACAATATCCATAAAATCTTAAAAGTATTACGAGGTAAACTGAGGCAATTTTAAGTTTTTAATTAAACACAAAAATTTAAGTAAAATTATAATAAATAGTTAATATTATTATTATTTTGTAAAACTAATCTATTAATCAGTTTAAAAACTTAAAAGTCGGGGTCAAACCAACAATAATAACGATTAATACTTATACTAAATTAAATGATTTTTCCTTGGCTTAATAATTACTGTTAACACAAACATTGTTACAGTAACTTGAGTTTGCATTATATTATAAAAATCGTAAAGGCAAATTCTTTACGAAAACAACTTTAAATCAAACTGATTTAAACTCATTTTCACTAAATATTAAAAAAAAAGTTTCTGTCGCTGGCGTCAAATTTTTTTGTCTGCGACAGCAACTTCTCGCAAAAGGCAGGGTTCTCCGGATCATAAGAGGTATCAATAACTTCCGAACAATTCAAGAAAGGCATTTCAGCTGCTTAGAAATTTCTATCATTTTAATTAACGAAATTATTAACTAAAAACGTCGGGTTTATGAAGGTACTCTATTTGCCACCTTGAAAAAAGTTTCTCCCAGTGACGTCATTCTTCTGTTATGAAGTCACTTTACACGAAAAGTCAAAATATGATCCATAATGTTAAAAAAAAAAAAAAAAAATGTCGATGTTTCTATCATGAAAAATATCTCTATTACTTAAAATTTCTTGTTTTGTTTATCATATTTTTGTTTTTAAATATTTTCTCTCGCGAATAATTATCGTGATTTCGCATTATCCATTGTAAGTAAGCACTTAATTTGGTGATATTTTTTATGTCTACATTTGTATTATAAGAAGTTTTTAAAAAGTAACTGAAATTAGGCTTGAAAAGTTGATTTCCAAAAGATCATTGTTTCATTGCCTGATCATTTATTATATATTTTAAAATTATCATCATTTGCCATTTGATCACCATTTCTTTATGTCTGTAAAGTGAATTAATTGTTTTCACTTTACAGACATAAAGAATTAATTTATTTTTAGAAGAACCTTTTAAAAAGACTTTAAAATATATAGGATACATTTTGGGATAAAATATATTTTAGATCAAATTGAAATCATTTATAAATAATAGCATCTTATAATTTCGCAATAATAAATTTTTAACATTTTGACAAGAAACAAATATTGTGAAAGAGCGCTTTTTAACTTACGTTGTTTAAAATATATATATTAATTTATGTTAGAAATATCAGGCAGGTTCAAAAATTTATTTAGCTATCTTTCTTTTGGCGCTGTCTTGAAAGATAAGATTTCGTTTAGGATTATTTGCAAAATAATATGTCAACCTGTTCGCTGTATATTTTTTATAAAATTAAACATTTCTATGATAAATTTAATATACATAATTATGACAAGAAAAAAAATTCATCACATAAATCTCTTATAGAGTGCATTTTAACCTTAATCGTTTAAAATATATGTACTATATTTATGTATACATATATAATATATATTATATATATGGTAGAAATTTCAGGCTGGTCCATAACCCTATTTGGCGTATTTTCTTTTGGCTGCGTTTTGAACGATAATGATGTCATTCTGAATTCTTTGCAAAATAATATGTCAACCTCGTTGCTGATTATTTTTATGATCATGGCAACCTGTATTCCAAATTTTTATGAATATACACTTGATCGACATTTAAATATTCAGTATTCTATTCCATTTTTGCTATTATATTTCATGAAATGTAGGCCTTTTAAACATATTTATAATATAAACTTGATCGTCATTTAAATATTCAGTATTCTATTGCATTTTTGCTATTATATTTCACGAAATGTAGGCCTTTTAAACATATCTATATAATAATAAATCTATAATAATAAAAGAAGATGTCTGTCTGTCTGTCTGTCTCTCTGTCTGTCTGAGCATCTATACGTTCATACCCTACTGAACGCAGAAGTATAAAATTTGACATACGGGTGCTGAGAAGCCTTCCCGAGTTGATAGTGAAAACAGAATTTAAAAATTTTAATTAGTTCCGGAGATATTAATTAAAATGTAGACCCATGTCGATCGAAAAATGATCAAAAAAGAAACGTTCTATCAGCAGACGATTTTCTAAGCTGTCTCGATCGGAAACAAAACACATGCGAGACAATTGTCTGCGATAAAAAAGGAAATGAATGTAACCAATTAAGATATCACATGTTTTGTAGTGGGGATAAAAATTGCAATTTTCAAACTTTTTCAAATTTTCATTCACGTTACATTTGAATTAATATTTGGCCTAGACAGCATATTATAAAGCTACTATTCAATTTTCATGAAAATATATGAATAAATAAAAAAATGACGTATTTATTGGAAAAAGATTAAATTTTCTTTTATACTTTGCAGTATTTTAAATTGAGATATGCCGTTGAAATTTCGTAGTATTTGGTTTTAATGCCCGATAATTCGATTGTGAATATTTTTGAAAGACTACGATTATTAGGAAGGGCTTGAGGGAGGGGAAAAGGGGCAAAAAAAAAAAAAAGAGTTACTGCGTTTGAAATTGGTTGGTATATTTAGATTTTAAGGCAGGGTAAATCGAATGCGAAAATTTTCCAGTGTAAAATTATTATTATCGGCGGAAAGGGGGGGGGGAGCGAAGGGTCAAAGATGTAGAAAAGGAACGGAAGTTTCGGAGAAAACAACGGAATACCCAAAACACCTTTATTCTTTAATATTTTGCTGAGTTTCGAATTCGAATTTCTGCTCACATATCCTACTAAGGATTTTTAACGTTATATAGCCCGGAATTATGCAAGTTTCGGAGACAACCAGGGATAAGTCGGATTAATGATAGAAATTTCGGAGAATTAAAAAAAAAAAAAATAAATAAATAAAAAAAAAAATAATTTACATTTAATTGCAAATAAAATTTTATACTAATACGTGTATTTCAAATGCTAATTATGATTCATTTTTTTTTTTAATACGTCATTCGATACACATTTTAAAGTACTTTTACATTATCGAAAATGGAATTCGAGATTTTACCCGATTTACACGTTTTGAGGTCTCCTGAATCAGTTTTCTTTTGTATCTCAGCTACTAAGTAAAATAATTTCATAAGTAATACATCATTAGAAAGCTTTTTTGATTTGGAATCGAACAGTAGATTACAGAAATTTGTACCGCCAGATGGCGCTGTAATATTTCAAAATTTCAATTTCTAATTATGATTAAATTATTTTTAATACATCATTCGAAAGATATTTTAAAGTTCTTTTAAATTATCGAAAGTTTTCTCCAGATTTACACGTTTTGAGGTGTCCTGAATCAGTTTTCTTTTATATCTCAGTTATTAATTAAAAAAATTTCATAAGTAATACATCATTTGAAAGCTTTGTTAAGTTGATACACATTTTAAAGTACTTTTACATTATCGAAAATGGAATTCGAGATTTCACCCGATTTACACGTTTTGAGGTGTCCTGATTAGGTTTTTTTTTGTATCTCAGCTACTAATTAAAATAATTTCATAAGTAATACATCATTAGAAAGCTTTTTTGATTTGGAATCGAACAGTGGAATACAAAAATTTCTACCGCCAGATGGCGCTGTAATATTTTCAAATTTCATCATTTCAATTATGATTAAATTATTTTTAAAACATCATTCGAAAGATATTTTAAAGTTCTTTTATATTTTCGAAAGTTTTACCAGATTTACACGTTTTGAGGTGTCCTAAATCAGTTTTCTTTTGTATCTCAGCTACTAATTAAAATAATTTCATAAGTAATACATCATTAGAAAGCTTTTTTGATTTGGAATCGAACGGTGGAATACAGAAATTTGTACCGCCTGATGGCGCTGTAATATTTTAAAATTTCAATATTTCAATTTCTAATTATGATTAAATTATTTTTAATACATCATTCGAAAGATATTTTAAAGTTCTTTTAAATTATCGAAAGTTTTCACCAGATTTACACGTTTTGCGGTCTCCTGAATCAGTTTTTTTTTTTTTTTTTTTTTTTTTTGTATCTCAGTTATTAATTAAAAAAAGTTCATAAGTAATACATCATTTGAAAGCTTATTTTAGTTGATACACATTTTAAAATACTTTTACATTATCGAAAATGGAATTCGAGATTTCACCCGATTTACAGGTTTTGATGTGTCCTGATTAGGTTTTCTTTTGTATCTCATCTACTAATTAAAATAATTTCATGAGTAATACATCATTTGAAAGCTTTGTTGATCTGGACTGGAACAATAGATTACAGAAATTTCTACCGCCAGATGGCGCTGTAATATTTTTAAATTTCAATATTTCAAATTCTAATTATGATTAAATTATTTTTAATACATCATTCGAAAGATGTTTTAAACTTCTTTTATATTATAGAAAGTGGAATTCGAGATTTCACCTGATTTACAATTTTAAGGTGTCCTGATCAGGTTTTCTTTTGCATCTCAGCTAATTGAGTAAGACCGTTCAAAATTGATATATGTAAGTTAATTAGTAGGGGCTGGAAGGGTGGGGAAGGAATAGGCGCGCATGGGTTTGGGCCCCGGTGCGAGTTTTTACCCGATGATAAAAGATTTTTTTTTTAATTTTAATTTCTTAATAATAAAATTTTGAGTTGAGATGGAATATGCGTGTGCAGCGCACGTACATCCTCAAACGTGCGCGCGCAGCGCGCATGGGTCTGCGCTGCCGAAGGCAGTGGAGTCCCGGTGTGAGTTTTTACCCGATGCTAAATGATATATTTTTTAATTCCTTTTCTTAAGAATGAAAGTTTATGAGTAATAACATGGAATTTTGAGAAGTCATAAGGATGGTGAAGGAATACGTGCGCGCAGTGCACGGGTCTACGCTGCCGAAGGCAGTGGGGACCCGGTACGACATTTTTCCCGATCATAAATTTTTTTTCTCTTTTTTTATGTCATGATAAAAATTAATGCAATTTTGAGAATTCATTAATTATCGTGATTCATTTAAAAATAGTGACCAGCGAAGCGGGCGTAGCCTGATAGTTTATAATATAAACTTGATCGACATTTAAATATTCAGTATTCTATTCTATTTTTGCTAAAATATTTAACGAAATATAGGCCCTTTAAAAATATTTAAAAACATATAGGATATATTTTGGCATAATATATATTTTAGATCAAAAACAAATCATTTAAAAATAACAGCATATTATAATTTCTCAATGATAAATTTTTTTAAATTACGGAATTAAATATTTCTACGATACATTTTATATACCTAATTATGAAAAAAAAATCATCACATAAATCTCCTATAGAGCGCATTTAACTTATGTTGATTAAAAAATATATATTAAATTATACGTTAGAATTTTCAGTCTGGTCTACAAATCTATTTGGTATTGTTTATTTTGCCGCTCTTTTGAACGATAACGATGCCGTTCTGGATTGTTTACAAAATAATATGTCAACCTGTTTGCTGTTTATTTTTATGACCGCAGCAACCTGTATTCTAATTGTTTATGAAGACAACTTGATCGCCATTTAAATATTCAGTATTCTATTCTATTTTTGCTATTATATTTAACAAAATTTAGGCCTTTCAAACATATTTTAAATTATATAGGATATAATTTTGAAAAAAAAAAAAAAAAAAAAAAAAAAATTAGATTAAATTCAAAACAGTTAAAAATGACTGTATATTATAATTTCGCAATGATATTTTTTTTTATATTACGGAATTAAATATTTCTTATAATATATTTCATATACCTAATTATGGCAAGAAAAAGAATCATCACATAAAACTCTTATAGAATGCATTTTATTCTTCGTTGTTTAAAAAATATACATTTATGTATATGGTAGAAATTTCGGGCAGCACCCTGGCGATTTTTCTTTTGGTGCCCTTTTGATCGATAACGATATCATTTTGGATTATTAACAAAATGATATTTCAATCGCTTTGCTATTTATTTTTACGACCATGGCAACCTGTATTTCGAAGTTTTTATGAAAGTCCATTTAATAAAAATGATATTTAAATATTCAGTATTCTATTCTATTTTTGCCAGAATATTTAACGAAATGTAGGCCTTTTAAAATATTTTAAAATATATAGGATATATAATGGCACAAAAAATATTTTAGATCAAAATCAAATCTTATAAATTCGCAATGATATTTTTTTTACATTACGGAATAAAATATTTCCGATACATTTCATATACTTAATTATGGAAAAAAAAAAAAAAAAAAAAAAAAATTACATAAATCTCCTAAAGACCACATTTTAACTTATGTTGTTTAAAATATATATATTAAATTATATGTTAGAATTTTCAGTCTGGTCTACAAATCTATTTGGCATTGTTTATTTTGGCTCCCTTTTGAACGATAACGATGTCGTTCAGGATTATTTACAAAATAATATGTCAACCTGTTTTCTGTTTATTTTTATGACCGCAGCAACCTGTATTGTAATTTTTTATGAAGATAAATTGACTGGCATTTAAATATTCAGTATGCTGTTCTATTTTTGCTATTATATTTAACGGAATGTAGACCTTTTAAACATATTTTAAAATATACGGGACGTATTTTTGAAAAAAATTATTTTAGATCAAATTCAAAACATTTAACCCCTTAACGCGCGGTGTCCTCGCTGCGAGGACGCAAAATTTAAGATCCAGCTGAAAAAATTCATCCCGGAAATTTTTTAGCAAAAAATTAAGTTTATAACATATCAGAAAAGGCCAGTTTTTTTAACCTTAAAATTTGAAATTTCTTTTAGTTTAATTTAATTCATAAATTCCGGTGGCAGTATAATTTAAATGATCCGATTTGTCTTGCGCCGGAAAGGGTTAAAAATGACAGAATCTTATAATTTCGCAATGATAATTTTTTTATATTACCGAATTAAATATTTTTATGATATATTTCATATACCTAATTATGGCAAGGAAAAAATTCATCACATAGAACATATGTGATGAATTTTACAGTTATAGAGCGCATTTTAATCTTCGTTGTTTAAAAAATATATATTTATGTATATGGTAGAAATTTCAGGCATTTCCACAACCCTATTTGGAGATTTTTGTTTTGGTGCTGATTTGAACGATAACGATATTATTCTGGATTATCAACAAAATGATATTTCAATCTGTTTGCTATTTATTTTTACGACCATGGCAACCTGTATTTCAATGATTTTATGAAGATAACTTGGTCAGTATTTAAATATTCAGTATTTAATTCTATTTTTGCTATAATATTTAACGAAATGTACGCCATTTAAAAATATTGAAAAATATAGGATATATTTTGGCATAAAATATATTTTAGATCATAATCAAATAATTTAAAAATGATATCATCTAATAATTTCACAATGTTAAATTTTTTACATTACGGAATTAAATATTTCTATGATACATTTCATATACCTAATTATGGCAAGAAAACATTTCATCACATAAATCTCCTATACAACGCATTTTAACTTACGTTGTTTAAAAAATATATTTATTTATGAATATGGTAGAAATTTCAGGTTGGTTCACAACCCCATTTGTCAGTTTTTCTTTTGGCGTTGTTTTGAATGATAGCGATGTCGTTCTGCATTATTTGCGAAGTATTATGTCAACCTGCTTGCTGTTTATTCTTATGACTATGGCAATCTGCATAATGTAATTTCGAACAAATTTGTATAATGCTTTGTATGTACTTAGCTTATATTAAGGTTTCGACTACATTTATGAATCAGCCCCGATATGCAGTTTGTTTCAAAGTGGCGGTCAATTCAAAATTATAAATATTTCTATAATTTAATATATATTTTTCAGTAACCAAAATACTAAAATCTCTATATATTAAAAATAAAGTTACTGTCACTGGCGTCAAATTTTTTTTTGTCTGCGACAGCATCTTCTAACGGAGGGCAGGGTCCTTCACGTCATGAGAGGTATCAATGTGTTCCGAGTACTCCAAGGAAGACATTTCAGCCGCTTAGAAATTTTTATCATTTTAATTAAAGAAGTTATTAACTAAAAACGACAAGTTTATGAAGGTACTCTATTTGACATTTTGAAGAAAGTTTCTTCCAGTGACGTTGTTCTTCTGTCATGAAGTCATTCTACACGAGAAAATTAAAATATGATCCATGGTTGTACGTAAGTAGGTAGGTTGGTTGGATTTAACGTCGCACCAATACTGCGCTATGGGTAATTGGCGACGGTCTGGGACGCACCCCTAGAGACGTTCCGGAGACATGTCATCACAATTTTGAACCTTCACGGAGGGGATCCCCCTCCGCTTTGGTGATCCCCAGAGGTATAGTGGGGATGGGAACATGGAGGACTTTGCGACCACGACAGATTTTATGTGCACCAGCCACCATTAGTGTACACGACGGTCTTTGGCCGGCTCAATTATCGAATCGGCAATCTTCCAATTACGTGCTCAGCGCTTTACCGACGGGGTACCGCGGCCCGAAACCATGGATGTAAAAAACAAAGAAAATAAATATCAACTTTTTTCTCTACTTTTAGAGAATTAGTCTTCTTACAAGGGAAAATTAAAATATTATCCATGGTTGTAGGTAGGTAGATAATTAGGTAGGTTATGGTCGACGTCACACCATTTCTGCGTTATGTATAATTTTCGATCATCTGGTACGCGCCCCTGCGGATGTCCCGAAGACATGCCACCACAGTTTTGGTTCTACACGAAGGGGATAGCTCCCCAGCTTCGATAGGCCCCGGAGGTATAATTTTAATGGGAACACGGAGGATATTGTAGCCACGACATATTTTACTTGCACCACCCACCATTAGTGTACACGACGGTCTTTGGTCGGCTCGAGAACCGAACCCACAAACTTCCAATTACGAGCTCGGCGCTCTACCGATTCGGGTACCGCGGTCCGGATTTAAGGTTGTAAAAAAGAAATAAAAAGGGTCATATTCTAAAGCTATGATGCAAAATGGTTTAGATATTACGATTTTCTTTCTATTAAAAAAAAAACATGTATAAATATTATGTATTTCAATTTGACGTTGAATATGATGATTTTCATAATAATTTTCTTCTTTTGTCTTGTGATATGCACTATTAATATTCCTTTTCAGTGAAAGAAAGCAGCGAACAGGCGCGCAGAGTTCTGCATGTGTTAATAAGTAAAGTGAGTCGGGGATGAGGCGAAACCTCCTTCGGGGGTTGGTGAGCGAAGCGAGCAGGGGGCAGAGCCCCCTAGTATATTATATGAAAAAACTAATCAAGTTGTTCCATAGAACTTTATATTAATTTAATTTCGTCGATTTTAGAACAGTGGGTTTTCAAAGTTCATACAAAATCTTGCCAAACAGTGTCGAATACAAATTATTCAATTTGTTTTTATCTAGTAATTTTCGGAATATCTGAAAACTGTAAAACACGTCTACGAGAATTTTTACTGAATTTTGTTTAGTTAAGAAGAAAACAAATGTGTATGGTAGGGGAAGGGCGGTAGGAACAAGGACTCAGTGATGGGCAAATTTTAATTCTGTAAATGTGAAATTCGGGTGGAGGGAGGGGGGAGTCTCTTTTAGTTTGATGGAAAGACCTTTTCAAAACATTTTAACACAAAATGTGTTTCTCTATAATTATTTGTTAGGAAAATAAGAAAGAAAATTTTTCTTTTAAAGTCGTCCCCCGTGTCTCGAGAACACTTCGGAAATTTTAAAAACTGTAAAAAAAAAGGGGGGGGGGTTATCAGTTTGCAGGATCTTTGTTTTGTTTGGAAATTAGAACTGTAAAAACAGGGGGGCGAAAGGTACAGTCGGCTGCAAAATTATTCGAGCACTAGCCAATAATTCCTATATTTAAAAAGTACACTTAAGACTGTTTTGCTAAGTAAATCCTTGTCGAATCATGTTCTTAGACTGATTAAGAACATGACTCGACAAGGATTTATTTAACAAAGCTGTATTAAGTGTACATTTTTTTGGCAAGGATAATTGCTAGTGCTCGAATAATTTTGCAGCCGACTGTACATCTTTGAAGTTTTAAACAAACGAAGTTCATTTTTTAGTTTGTTAGAAATGTCTGCTACAAACAAAAATTTTTTGCAATATATATTGTTTGCCTTTTTTTTTTTTTTTTTTTTTTAAATATACTGAAAATAGTCTCCAACATGTTCCTATTTCAGGATCACGTCGTTTGATCTCATTTGGTTTATTAAAAAAAAAAAAAAGAAAGAAAGAAAGAAAAGAAAAGAAAGAAAGAAATTGAAGCTGAATTGAGATAGGAGAAAGCATAGGAGGCAAACATTAAAATTTCGAATAGGAGGGTGATTAGGGGGATTAGGAGCTCATTTAAAGTTCTACTTACAGACTCATATTTAATATGCACGTTTTTTACAGTTTTCAAAACTTCCAAGGCGTTTTGTATAGATTTGGGAAGGAAGATGGGACTTTTAGAATATATATATATTTATTTATTTATAAGCTTCTTAAAAAAGTCCCATACGAGCGGTTCTGCGCTCAAAAGCTGGTGGATGGGAAGTGCCGGATTCGATCCTATCCCGCACTCTTCGACCTAGCCGTTCCTTCAGTGTTTTTCTCCGAAACTTGCATAAATACGGGCTACTACCCCTTTGAAAGACATCACGGGGGGGGGGGGGCTTGTACTTATAGGCCTAGGACCCTAGCGCAGTCAATTGGCCTTAAAACCTACAATCAACCAACCTTAAAAAAGTACCGCTGGAAGCATTTTAAGTGATTATATTTAGAAGATTTCTCAAAGTGCTAAAAAATCTTAAATAAATAAATAAATAAATAAAAATAAAATAAAATAAAATAAAATAAATAGAAAAGAAAGAAAGAAAGAAAGAGAAGGGAAAAAAAAAGAAGAAGAAGGAGGAGCCATTGAGAAAGATGTATCTATACATTTTAAAGGTCTCCTGAATTCATTGTTGCCATTTTTAAAGTGGTTTTATGCATGTGTGTAAGTAAACACGATAATGTCTTTACGATTTGATGGATTGAATTGAAAATTCATAGGAATGTTATAAGTCACCGTCGCACGAACTACATAGATTTTTATGAACCTAGATTTTTATGAACTTTCATCATAATGGCCTATGGATTAAAATTATTTAAAATGCGATGGTATCTAAACGCCTTATTCACATTTTTTATGTTTTAAGTATTTTAACATTATTAATACGAATTTCAATTAACCTTAATCCGTAGATCGTAAAGTATAAGAATTATATTTTTTACCTTTATAATATATTTATATTAGCCCTGCATTCATAACAATTTATATGGTTCTTGCGACGATGATATGTAACATGCCTATTTAATTTTACCTTAATCGATAACTGAGTTTCATGTTAACGCATTTCAAATATTTTAAAATGCGTCATATGGCGTAGTAATAAAGAGTCATCTTTGTGTTCCTGTAAAAAAAAATACAAATTCCAGACTTATTAAAGTGGACATAGGACATGCGACAATGACTTTATAACATACCTACCAATTTTTAACAGAATTTGGTAAGGTGTTTGGACACTATCGTGTTCACTTGCGCACACTTAGATACATCACCAAAGAAATCGCAAATTCAGAAAGCCTCAAGATGTGTATAGACAAATTATAATTTCATATTTATAGTATATGTTTGGAAAACAATAAATTGGCCAGGTTTAGCAAATTAAAACAAGGTAAATATTTTTCTTTAACCATTAAAAAAAAAAAAAAAAAAAAAAAAAAAACCTTAATAACCAAGGAAGTCTTTATTTCAATTTAACAGTAAAAATTTTTGATATATCTTTCTTCATATTCTAACGCCTTTTTTTTTCTTGAGGACGGAGCGTAGTGATGGTTAATTTAGTAAAAAAAAAAAAAACTTTGTTTGTGTTTAATAACTACATATGATGAATCCTACTTATTTTTTTCTTTACTTTAATTTAAAACTACGAGAGGACAATTTCTTTCCTACAGCAAAAAGGCTTTCTCACCATTTTACTGTACATCGTCAGTAAAAAAAGATCTAGTGGGAAACAACCACCCGACTTACATTACCCACTATTACACACGTATCATATGCATTTTTGGGGGATATTATATGCATTTTTTGGAATTTTACAGTAAAAGAAACTTGATACCAGAGTTTACACAGCGAGTTAAAAATAAATAAATAAATAAAATAAAATAAAGGTAATAGTTATTTTTTATTAAACACTAGTTTATGAGATATAAAACTGAACTATCTAATCAGAATGACCGTTAATTTTCCTGTAATAACCACATAAGATATGAGAAAGGGTATCTAAAATGAATTTATGTGACAATTTTCAAGAAAATCATTAGAGCCGTTTTTGAGATACCATCTTTTACCAAAACTTGACATACTCAATTATTGACCAGAAAACAATGACTACATACAAAAGGATATTTAAAAAGGAGTATATATGGCGGGTTTGAAAAAAATCCGTGCAGCCGCTTTTAAAGGAATGTAGTTGCGAGACATGAAATTGAGCTATTTATACGCCTATCAATTTTCCTGAACTAACCAACTGTATCATTCGAAAGGACATTTAATAGAGTATTCATATAGCAGATTTGAAGAAAATCGTTAGGGCCGTTTTTGAGGTCCTACTTCCTGTTTCGACGACCCACTTCCGGTTTTCCAATTTTCACCAAAATTTGGAAACTTTATCTGTACACCAGACCTGTATCAATTCTGAAGTTTCGTAGTTCAATCTCTATTAGTTTTGGAGATATGATAGCAAGAAGATTCCATACACACACACATACATACACACACACATACATACACACACACTGACCCATTGTCAAAAACTACTTTTTTGAACTGAGAAAAACGTGTGAATCAGGTGAAAACTCGATATCGAATTTTTCTACTGAATACAATACTTCCATTACCTACGGTAGTATGGTAATGGAAGTAATAATAGTAATAATAATAATTATTATTATTATCATTATAATAAAAAAAGAAATATTTTGCAATTAAATACGTTTTAAGAGAAAATAATAAAAAATGAATAAATAATTACATGGACAATGCACATACTTAAATAAGCTTTTTGTGCTGACTGAAGTATTATTACGGATAAAAAATAAATAATAATAATAAAACATTTTTATTCTACTGTTACTTGTAATATTTTTAAAGGTTTTAAGCTTGTAAATTAATCTCATTTAAAAATTAAAAAATCGTAAACAAAGTTACGCCTAATTAAGTTAACCATAAAAAGACATTTACAAATAATATAAACAGATGGATATACAACAGACATCCTGTAGGACAATAAATGAAGAACTATACATTTTTAAACGCTTTTAAATAGTTAAATTATGTCTAGTACAAAATTGCTCATGATTTAAAATAAATTAAAAATGAATATCACTTGGATATTTAAAATTCATTAATATGGTTTACGTACATATTTATTTATTTTATTTTTTTTTTTAAGGGGAAAAAAACTGATAGAAAAACATCATAAGCATAGAATCGTTTTACCAATGTTTAATTTATCTATAACTATCTTCTAAAATTTTAATTGCTAATAATTGTATTCATCGTAGTGGATTTAACTTTAACAGAAAAGGACGATGGCACACATATTTTTTGGGAAGATGGATATTTTGCTAAAAGACATTAAATTAAATAAATAAACTAAAAAACTCTACGACAAAATGTTTCTCTGTAACCTAGCATGACGTCAGAATGGAAATAGCGAATCAGGAGTGCCGAAGCATTTCCTTGATCAAAATCATGTAAAGATTGTATATATGCGACCGGGAGTCGAACCCCAGATCTTTGACTTACAAGGTCAAGGCTCTACCAATTGAGCTATCCAGGCCGACAACCGGTGGACATTACTCACTGAGACAACCTTTAGGCAGAAACATCTGGTCTATCATGTAGATAGTTCAACAGGCTTAAAGGTTGTCTGGGTGAGTAATGTCCACCGGTTGTCGGCCTGGATAGCTCAATTGGTAGAGCCTTGACCTTGTAAGTCAAAGATCTGGGGTTCGACGCCAGGTCCACGCATTATTTTCACTCAGTCGGAAAAATAAATTTCAATAAATATGATTTTCTTCCCAATCAGTTGATTGTGTGATTTTAATATACTTTGCACAGTATGTTTAATCAGATAGAATAAAACTAGATGCATAACATTTTTAATGCATGTTTTTTAGAAAAAAAATTCTAAAAGGGATTTCCCGATGCAAATTTCAAAGTGATCTAACTGGTAACTTCCCTCTTATTTTCTCCAATTGAATTAATTTTAAACCAAACAAAATCTCCCTCAAATTGGTTAAGCATCTTTTTTAGAATTATCAGAAATTATTTTCAAAGGGAGGATATGAATCCCACCCCTATGGTGCTAGGTCTTTTTGGAAAATTACTGTTATATCCTTAAACAGTTTTACTTTATGCATCTACAATTTAAAAATAACAAAATATTTATCTTTTGTTCAATCGATTGACCATTTAAAAATGTTTGTTAAATTTTCTTATCTAACCAAAATCTATATGGTGAATGGAGCTCTTTAGAAACTTATTCGTAACACTTTTTTACAAAAACTTTCGTACACAAATTATTTCTTTAATCATTTCTTTTAAATTTTCTGTTGAACTATTTTAGAAATAATTGAACCAATGAGCTATATAAGAAATTGAATATTGAATAAAGTAAAAAACCTTTTTATTTATTTTTTTATGTTTTTATTTCTAGAAATTTTTTGTCATTTTTAAAATGTACTATTATACCTTTGTAATGTTGCGTGTTTCTATCCCTCAAAAATATTCTTCCTTAAAGCTTTATTTATTATTTTTTATAAAATTTTAAAATTTCATATAGTTTGTTATTTTGTTCGAGTATGAACTATAAAACAACACTTTTTATACAGTGTTATAACTCATTACCATGCTCCTTTAATTTTACGCTTTGATCACTAACCCCTAAAAAGCAATGATATCAATGAAAAAAAAAAAAAAAAAAAAAAAAAAAAAAAAAACCTTAACAGGTTAAAAGTTTGTGACGCAGCACTGTACTTTATGGCTATAAGAATTAGAAATACGGGTCTTAAAAATAATGATATCAAATTTTCAATGACGCTTTGCTATTAATTAAAATATACATAGATTTTCTTATTTGAATTTGCTTTTTGCTTTTATTTATATTTACAGTGTAAACGTTATTTTCAACGTAAAATAATATATAGCATTTACTCACTGATACCTTTTCATTCACATCTCTTATAATATAAAAAGGAATGATATGAAATTCCAGCAACGCATTGGTGTTACATTAAATGATTTGTTTTTAAATTTCACTGTAATTATTTTGTTTTGCATATTAAAGTATATTTGCACATTGAAATATTGCTTTTAATTTTCAAATACGCTGTCAAATATATCACTTTCGTTAAGCTTATATTATGTACTGAAATGTATTTATTTCAATGAATTATTCTATCTTTTGCGTCACGCTATCCAAACTTGTGAGTAAAATATATGGAAACGTTTACTTTGTGTCATTTTATCCAAATTAATTGAAAATGCATGCAAATAGATATTGTGCTGCAAAGAAAAAATTGTGAAATTTTTATTTTCAGTTTTGGATGGCATAACGCAAAAGATAGAATAATACATTGAAATAAATACATTTCAGTACATAATATAAGCTTAATGAAAGTGATATATTTGACAGCGTATTTGAAAATTAAAAGCAATATTTCAATGTGCAAATATACATTAATATGCAAAACAAAATAATTACAGGGAAATTTAAAAACAAATCATTTAATATAACATAACTGCGTTGCTGGAATTTCATATCATTTCTTTTAAAACACGTATTTTCATATTATATGAGATGCGAATGAAAAGGCACCAGTAAGTAAATGCTATATATTATTTTATGTTGAAAATAACGTTTACACTGTAAATATAAATAAAAGAAAAAAGCAAATTCAAATAAGAAAATCTACTTTAACTTAATTATAAAAGGATATGATAACATTAACTTAACTTTTACCTAACAAATTATCCTTTTAAAAGGATAATTTGTTAGGTAAAAGTTAAATTAAGAAAATCTATGTATATCTTAATTAATAGCAAAGCGTCACTGAAAATTTGATATCATTATTTTTAAGACCCGTATTTCTAATTCTTATAGCCATAAAGTACAGTGCTGCTTCCCAAAATTTAACCCGGTAAGTTTTTCTTTTTTCTTTTTTTTTTTTTTTTTCTTTTAGTATTGATAGTATTATACAGTTTTTTAACATAAGCTTAGGAAATTTCATTTTACCAAGCATCGTAATTTTTTTTCTAGTTATCGCAAAGTTGTAGGCTACAAATTGTGGAAGACTAAATGTTTTCGAACGAATGGAGATCAGGACTATTTCCATGTCTAGTAAAGAAGAAATTCTACGATATTCTTTGTAAGGTTTAACCTACCTAATGTGAAAAAAGAAAATGATGATTACTTGCAGAATATAGATGCTTTTGAGGATGAATACGTAATTTGAACAATTTCAATCAAATAAATGTACCACAGGCGCTGCGGGGTAAACTGCATTATCATCTTGAAATACTGATTGTGGAAAAGTCTGAGATACCTCCAAAATATTCGAGTAGCCATCGAATTATTTTAAAGGCAATTGGCCTTAACCCTAACATCAGCACACCATTTGTCAAAATATGTGATACGCATCTATCGGGTTTTTAAATGTATCCAATTCTTTAAATAATTAAGCATAGTAGAATTATCAATTTTTAATCTCCCAGTAATCGTTTCAATAGTAATCATTGAATTAAAATGATAAAGTCATATCCCAGATAGCAAAGGACATCGAAATCACCTTGGCCGCTCATCAGAATCATTGGAAAATGATCGGTAATCATTTGAGGACATTCTCAAGATCTTGTTTCGATCTTTTCGAGCGGTTTCTTATACTGGCCTTAAAAACAATCATCGATAGAATATCTAAATAATGTGCCGTATCAATTAGTCGATAAATAATTCATGCGTGATATCGGCCCATACTCCAGAGAGAGCAAAATTCGAACCATTTTTTCCTGCTTTAAACACCCCCCTTTCTCGTGGAATTAGCCCCGGGTTTCTACACTTCCGGACAAATGTCACTCTCGTTTTCACTTCGGCGATAATTTACATGTCTTGGAAAAATAGCATAAGCGATAAGTAACAGATTATTGGAAACATCGTAAGAAATTGGAGGCTATTAAGATTACAGGAAAAGAGATAATTGCTGTTTGCTTTTCGACATTTGAATCTCTTATTGGGGGTTAACAATAGTCTACAGCAATTTAAAAATAGTTTGAGGCTTCAATTATGATTCATATATTTGCATGATTTATTTAGAATGAAATCTCTGTAAAAATAATTATTTTTATACATTTTTCTTTATGTTTTATTACTATTATAAAGAAATATTTATAGGGTCAAATATTTGCAATAGGAAATGTAATATAAATTTGGTATTAAATCTGATCATATGGTTCTTTAAAGTGAATAAGCATATAAATATTTATGTAACCTGTTTTTCATTGTTATATATACTATATATATAATAAAATATTAAAAAAATAAGATTATATTAAATGACGTATTTATTTTTTAATGAATCATCGTTTATATATATCTATATATTTGTGTGTATGTATATATATATATATATATATATATGTAATTTGAATTATTTAGTACTATTGTAACACTCAGCAGACAAAAGGTAGATGAAGATACCAACATAAAATAAATTTTAATTGAGATTTATTTTGATTAAAATGAGTCACTTTATTAAATTAATTTGAGTACCAATGATTAGTTAAAACAAGTTAAAGTACTTACGCAGAAGAGAAATTACACTAACGTAACACATAAGCCTAACGATGACAGAATTTACAAGAACTATGAATTATTAGTAACAGTCAACATTTGAGAGAAAAGAGAAAGGATAAAATCACCAAAGAGTTCCGTTAAAAGGGGGAAAAAATGGAATTCATGAATTGAAAATTGGAATTTTAAATTCTGAAAAATAGAAATGTACTCATCAAAAAACTTGCATTTCTATTAGCATATGCAAGATTTCGTAAAACTGTATAGCTAATTCCAGCAAATATACAGCTCAAGTCTCTATCATGCAAGAAAACAAAAAAGAGAAAAAGAAAATTGAATTAAATTAAAAAAGGAAATTAAATTAATCAATAACACAAACCAAAATTTAAACAAGGAATAAGTCATTTAAGCAATCCACATGTTAAATGTTACTTACGGAAATAGTAGAAATAAACAGGTTGCCAAACGAACATTAATAAAAAGAAAAGATTAAAAGTTTAGAAACGATTAATCGATTTAGGTGCTACCGAAATACTTTAATTGGTTGCATTATTTGTTAGTTAACAATTTTAAAAAAAGTGATTTTAATTATTAACGTTAACCTTTTTAAAGTTCAGTTTATTTTTAACTTTCAACGTAGCGGTAGCAAGCGCAATCTCACGTGAAAAAAGAGATTTACTTTTAGGTAAATACTTAAAATGTACGGTTTAACTTAGAATTTTTATTTAGTTGAGTTAAATTTTTAGTCTTAAGCAATCTCATCCGAAGGCCAACATGTCATGATTAAGACATTATGATTATTGGTCAATTAATTAATATTTATTATTTTTTTATATATTTTAGTTTTTTTTTTTTTTTTTTTTTTTTTTTTTTTTTTTTTTTTAGATTGTAATTTTTTTAAAGAAACCACCAAATTTGATTATTCATTTAATGCAATCTGAAGTGTGAATATTTAAACAAATTTTAAGTAGGAAAATTTGAATCTTTCATAATATCAACCAGAAAATATATTTTTTTATTTAATATATTTTAAATATATTTTAAATATTTTATTAAATATATTTTATTTATTTATTTATTTATATACATTTATTTTTTATAAATTAAATTCATTATATATATATATATATATGTATTATAAACTGCTGTTTGTAAAAAATGCAACACCATGAAGGAATGCGAATATAATAATAATATTTATTGGTCTCATACATTATAGTAAGAAGAACAATTGATTAAAATTTCAGGAAATTTGGTGTAATATATACTGAGAAAACAGTACATGAAGCAGCGACCTCTGTGAGCTATAACTCCACTTATCTGCCTAGGCATTGAATCAAACAGCGATTGGATGACATGTTCGGGTAAAGCACTTCATGAAGTTTCAACACGATGCCATAATTCATCGATCGCAATTACTGGAGAACGGTGGGGGGCAGTCGCTTTTCAACTATTAAACAGTCATTTTCATTGGTGCAAGATCAGTAGAACGCACTGGCCAGAGCAACAGTCAAACATATCCTGCATCAAGGATGATCCGGACAATATTTACAACTTGCGGTCGTGCATTGTCCTGCTTAAGTATTGCGTTTCGTAGGCCTTGAATTTAGGGCACAGCGAAAGGCCTTAACTCGTCAGAAATGTAATGGCTGGTATTCAGAGTGGCGGGAATAAAAAAAAGAGGTGATCGAGATGTGTATCCAATGGTACCACATACCATCACTCCAGGTGGTGACCCAGTATGCAGCTACCAAAATTTTGATTACCCTCAAAACTGCATCACTAATACGAGCGCCTTTAATGTGCGATTAATGACGAACCTGGACGCAGGGATGGCGTGAAGTCGCCTTTCAGACAAATCACAATCCTGTTTCCAGCATCAAGATTGCCTTATCCGTATTTAACGGCATTGTCAATAATGCACAATGCCAGCTGGGATTCGACATCGTCACACTATCCACCCCATGCAGTGATGGTATGGGGTCCCATTGGATACATGTCTCGATTACTTCTTGTTTGCACTCCCGGCACTTTGAAATGATTTCATTAAATATCTGGTGAGTTAAAGCCCGCACCTCCTCTCTATAGTCAAGGCCTCCGCAGCGCCACATTTAAGCAGGATAATTCACGACCGCTAGTTGTCAGTATAGTCCGGACCTTCCTTAAAACATAATGTGTTCAACCGTTGCTCTGGTCAGCGCATTCTCTTGATTTCGCACCAATGAAAATGACTGTTTAATCGTTAAAAAACGACTGGCCCCCACCACTCACCAGTAACTACGATCGATAAATTGTGGCATCGTGTTGAAGCTTCATGAAGTGCTTTACCCGTACATGTCATCCAATCGCTGTTCGATTCAATGGCTAGACAGATAAGTGCTGTTATTGCTCACAGAGGTCGCTGCTTTATGTACTGTTTCCCAAGTACATGTTACTCCAAATTTTCTGAAATTTTAATCAATTGTTCTTCTTACTATAACGTATGTGCCCTATAAATATCATTATGATATTCTCATTCCTTCTTTGTGTTGCATTTTTTACAAACAGCAGTATAATATCTATGTTTCTATTTGCAAATATTTATTACTTATTTATTTTACAATAATTACTAAACATTATGCGATTACACATGTTAAAATTTGTATTTGTACACACATATACAACTTAATGAGTGAGATAAGTTTAAACGAAAAATCTAATCATACAATGTTCGTGCAACATTATTTCCTTTTCTAATATCCGATTTAAAATGCCACGAGTATACAAATGTAGAAATACAAACAAAATATTTCTATTCAAAGTAAGCAATTTGGATTTATAAACAGTGGCTGAGATGCTATGCTCTCCAAACTGATAGAGGAGAGATCCTGAGTTCCATCCAAAGTCGTGCTCGTCGGCCTACCGGAGTTTTTTTTATTTTCTTTTAAACTTGCGTGAATGAGAACTAGGATTCCTTAGAAAGATTCCCACTTATGGCTTTTTACCCAGGGCTACATCCCTCTCAGAGTTAATCGGCCTGAATCTTAAGTACCAACACCGTAACTCAATAAATCCATTAAAATAGAGGATATCTTTTTCTCCGTAGAAATTTCCACAAAATGTTTGAATTGTGTCCGTGAAGGAAATCTTATAGACCGGCCTTATTAATATCTTAAAAGCAATAAATATATAAGGGTTTAAGACGCCTTAGAAAGACCTCCTCCTCAGACATTCTTCTTAATCTAGGTCCCTATCGTAGAAAATCGATCTTTCATATTATTTCACAGAAAACCTTTTGGTTTAAAATAATAATGTGATGAATCGTTGTCTTATTCTAAAACAGAACATCTCCAAACTCAAATTTAATTTCTTGACGAAAATTATTACTTACTTTTTTTATTCTTAAGCTATTACTTAATAGTAAATGCGCGATACATTTCCCCTGTTCTTTATACGATATATATATATATATATATATATATATATATATATATACAAAGCTGAAAATTTATCAGTCTGCTCCGGTGTTTAGTTCGCTATACAACGCTACATCATTCAACTGATAACTATGAAAAGTGGTACATTTATTAATAAGGACAAAAATCTAGTTAACATCATATTTTTTAGTTCAATCAGATAACACTGCTCGGCATGAAAATTGCCTCTGACACCATTTCAGCACATTCTTATGTAAAATGACCTCCTGAATCTGAATATGATGCCCATTTTGCCCTATCACCCACCGTTTTTTAGGAATGGCCCCCTATTTTTATCGTTTTTGGGTGATTTTTATGGTTATAAATTTGATTTTTAGGTGGGGGAAGGATTATTTTAAGCGTTAAATATCTTCTGAGGGGCTACAGAGTTGAAAAAGTCTAAAACATGGACATTTGTGCCAAGGAAAATATTTTGGAGGGGATTTGCCACTGAAATTATGCATTACATATCTTCGATTTTTTAATCTGTTATTAATGTTATTTTTTGAACTTTATATTTTTTGTTTTTAGGTGTTAAATTAATTATTTTTCATTCTTCAAATCAAATTCATGGTTATAAAATTATCGAACAGGGAAAGAAATTGAGGGAGGTGGTGGTGTATCTAGAAAACGGTGGGTGACTGGGCAAAATGGGAGTCATATTCGGATTCAGGAGGTCATTTTACATAAAAAACAGCAAGAATGGTATCGCATTTGGATTTTTTTTTTTTTTTTTTTTTTTTTTTTGCAATGCAGTGCAGTGCAGTGCAGTGTAATTTGTTGAAAAGATATTCAATAAAACCCCATTTTATCTTTAAAATTATTAAAAAGGAAAATAAATTGATGCCAAAAATAAATATATAAATAAGTGAATATATTATGTCGACTTTGTATGTCGAAAAAAAATGAACGTGCAAACATTTTTTGTATATTTTATTTAAATTATGTGTATTTTTTTTTTCACAATGAATTCTATTTACTAAATTCAAAAACTGGTGTATACAATCAATATATAGATTTTAAAACTTTTATACACACCATAAATTTTAACCCAGCACAACCGGTTTTGAAAGGACGTAGCCTTTCTTCATCAGGTGCAAAAAAACATGTGCTACTGACTTGGAGGCAAAAGCAAGACTGAAAGCAGGGCAAAATCCAGAGTGGGATGTGCAACACAAACAACCAAAAGGAAGCATCATGCAGGACCAATCAGAGAGGTACACGCACAAAAAAAGAGGGAGGGAAGGAATAATCAATTAAATTTTTTGTTTTATTTACTTAATTAATATTATACTAATAAGTAAATTTAATAAAATTTATTTATTTATTATTTTTATTTTATTTTATTTTTAATTAGAATTATTTTATTATAACTATTATTATGTTATAAACATAATGAAGGAAATTATTTAATTGAATTAAACAAATTTATCCAGGCTGTAGAAACAGCAAAGTGGAATCAGATTTTACATTAACAATTTTATCACGATTAAGGTACATAGCTAAATTTTCCAAAAAATCCAGTTCGGAAACGCGTTTGGCATGAAAGAAGTTTTAAAATGTATATATGAATTCCAATTGTTATAATTATGGTTTTATTGAGATAGTACATGTAGGGGCGCCGTGGCCGAAGCGCACATGCTTTAAGCTCACAGTGGGGGAATCGTGGCTGAAGCTCACATAGATTAGTATCTCATGTCCCAAGCTCACAAATATATTCAACCTTTCCCCCCGACGTATCAACTTGACTTTTAAACCGCCTGTGTCTTAACTGACACTGCCCAGCCCGAAGCCTGGGATAAAAGCGTGAGTGAATGTTGGTCATAAATCTCAACAAAATATAAACAAAAAATTTTGATGTGGCACTCACACTACTTTATCTTACACTAAAATTTGATAACAATGTATATTTTCATTAACATTGACTACCAAATTTATACTCCAAATATAACTTTTGAATTATAACCTACTAATATTTTACCAGAAATCGATTTATCAATTTTTTGATGATTTAGGTGGGAGTGTTATCTTTTTTTTTCCAGACTGTACCTTCATATTGTTGAGTTCCGATTTCTAGTTAAAAAATACTTACAACAATTAACTTTGATAACAAAGACATTCCTCCAATTATGTGTAGTCTTATATATAATCTGTGAATTCTAGATAAAACATATATAGTACTTAAGATTGACTTATTAAATAAAACTGCGTTAAATAAATACATGAACAAACATTTCGGGCCATTATTCCTGATATATATTTTTTTTTTTTATCCACCCCCGAAAGTATTTTTGTTAAACTTATGTAAATAAGCAGAAAATAATTTTATTTAATTATTTTATTCCTAGTTCCTGCCCTAGTTCAAAAAATAACTCATTGCGCTTCGAAAAAACCATCTTCCTCGACCTCCCCCTCCCTGCTCTTCGGAAAAGGGGATTAGTCTCTTCCTACCTGTCAAGTTGATGCGTCGAGGAAAGGGGTGAATATTTTTGTGCGCTTGGAACTCGAGATACTGGTGTATGTGAGCTTCAGCCACGATTCCTCTAGTGTGAGCTTTAGATATGTGAGCTTGGACCACGAAACACATGTGGAGATTCATTCTACTGCTTTTATTTTATTCCATTAAATATTTCTCTCCATTCTAACGTTTAAGTAATTTTGATACTAAAATTCAACGGTAATAGAAATAACTAAGTTTGTAATATTATAAAGCAAAAAGGTTTTAATTTAATTTAATTTAATTTTAAGTTCCTTTGATACTTTCTTTGCTTTTTCTTTAATTCAAAAAAAAATTTAAGCATTACTTCAACCCGAGCAGCGCTATATGTGTATACTAAATATATATATGTACAAGACCTGCTAGTATACATATTAGAGGTCTGCACGGGTCGAAATTTTGAGTTCCGGGCCCAGCTCGCCCCGTACGAAAGCTTTTACCCGGCCCGGCCCGTTTATTTTTTACCAGTGTGCGACCCGGCCCGATTAAAAAATATGTAAAAGAAAAAAAATGCATGCCTTTCTATGAAAAACATTTTTAGTATATGTTTTGCAAAGATTTTATACAGCCAAGCAATAGAATGTTCTTTAAAAAACTGCTGAACTTTTACAAGATAATTATATATAAACAGAAGTTCACTATTACAGACGTACAGAAGACACAAAGACACACAAGAAGTCAAATCGAAAATATTGGCATTATTCAAACAATATAGGAAGGAATTTAAAATGGTTAATACTACTAAAAATGCACTTTCAACCATTTCTTCTTACATATCGTAATGTATGTAAGAAGCCAATTGTAAGACCATTTTTTTGCAATAACTTCAAAAGTACTATTCATTAAAACAACTAAAGTTGTTATGTTTGTATAATACCAAAGAGATAGAAAATGATACCTATGTACATTTTCACTTTAGTAATTCCCTTTATTAAACTCTAGGAAGTACTCAATAAAAATTTACATAAAACTTTCTATTTAAACATAATATAATAAACATATACTTTGTATTCGTTTATGGTCCAATATAGGAAATAAATACATTAGATTTTAATATGTGAAATAAAGCTATTTATTTGTTTTATCTAAATAATTACTTAACAAAAAACAGCATTCAGTACTGGGTAATTCCACCTTTATGCGGAATTACTGCTTTAATTCATAACGATATAGTATTACACAATTTTTACTTTCTTCTATCTTCAATAGAAGAAAGTATTGGATTCGTAAAAATTTTCAATTTCGGGTTTTTGATGGATTTACACGTTTTGAGAGCTGTAGAACTGTCTGTCTGTCTCTGTGTGTGTGTGTGACAAAAATTTGTGGCAACTGTACCTCAGGAACTACTGGACAGAATTTCATACAAATTGGTATGCAGTTGCACCTTTACATAAATTAGTGCCTATCAACTTTTGGTAAAAATCGTCTTACAGGTTGCGTTGCCATCCCGCTTTTTCTAAATTTTTAACATGGTGATATAGGGCAAAAATTTTCAAGATGGGTTTCTTTCAAAAGGTCTCGTCAGTACCTTTAAAACGAATGGTTGAACTATAAATCTGTGATAATTTAAAACAAAGTTATCGATTTTTTTTACTTTTTACGAAAAAAAACTTAGAATTTTTTTTTTTTTTTTTTTTTTTTTTTTTTTTTTTTTTTTAACGAAATTATCAAAACTTGGTATTTAGATGGCTCCTGACATAAACTGGTGCTGATTAGATTTGGGGATCAATCGCACAACAGGAGGCGCTGTGATCCTATTTCTTCTAAATTTTTAACATAGTAGTAGTTCATTAGGAAAAAGAATTGTGCATGTGGGGGCATCGCTTCCCCCCCGGTGGGAAGTACCCTCTGGGGTGGGGTAAAGTTTCAAGATGGGTATCTTACGAAAGGTCTCGTCAATACCTTTAAAACGAATGGTTGAACTATAAATATGTGGTAATTTAAAACAAAGTTATCGATTTCTTTTACTTTTAACGGAAAAAAAAAAAAACCTTGTATTTTTTTTTTTTTTTTTAAATATTGTTACTGGGTGAATTTGTATAGGAAAATATAGAAGAAAGTCTCGTGGTGGCCACAACGTACTAGTTTAACATATGCTTAGGAAATTTCATTTTGCCAAGCATCGTAATTTCTCCTTTTTCTATTTCTCGCAAAGTTGTAGGCTACAAATTGTGGAAGACTAAACATTTTCGAACGAATGGAGATCAGGACTATTTCTATGTCTAGTAAAGAAGAAATTCTACGATATTCTTTGTAAGGTTTAACCTAGGGGATGCCGGGGTAATAACAGACAGGGGTTATAAGAGACGCAGTCAACCCCATATATATATATATATATATATATATATATATATATATATATATACTTAGACAACTTTAAAAATATATAACATTAAGTATCATGTTGTATTCTTTACTACAATATACTTATTGAGAAGTTTATAATACATTTTGAAATTTTTTTATACGACGGAAAAAACCTTCACTATGAACTTACCCTATAAGTTCGTGACTTTTTCTAAATTTTCTTTTTTTTTTTTTTTTTTTTTTTTGTAGGTAAGCTGTTTGGGATTTATTAATGTGTAACCTTCTGACCAATACTATGACTTTTGATGTACAATTTTTTAAAACCTGGGAAGCATTCTTTATTTACATGTTCTCTTTTTTTTTTTTTTTTTTTTTTGTGGGGGTAGTAAGAGACATGAGTCTCTTATTACCCCATCCTAACAAATTTGTTTATTTTTAGGTAACACAAGGAGTATCATTGTTCAAGTGACCATTACTAGTGATCAGAAAAAACTACTGTAGCCCACTAATCAACCCACAATTAAAAAAAAAAATGGCCCACTGAAATCGTGTTAACTTATTTCTCTTCATTAATGATGGTTATTTTGCGGATAATCTGGTTTTTAAACCTGCTTTGTTTAAGCATCGCTTCACTTTTTTTAGAGAAATTATGTTGCTAAACGTTTTTTCTGAAATTTTTCTAAGTTCTTAACACAATACAAATCGAGTTTTAAACATTGTTTTTTTAATTAGTAGCCACCTCGTTTGGATGAGCAACGTAGCCGTCTGAAATCAATTTTCCAGCTTAAACAGACAAAAAATATTGTGTCTTTCTAAAAACCATTTCACCAATGATTCGTTAGAAGAGTACTTCCACTCACTCACTGACTCATCAACGCACAGCAAAATCTACTGGAACCACTGACTCGAAACTGGGTCCGATTATAGAACATATAGTGCAAGCACCCTTAAGAAGTGATTTTGCGAAAATCCCAAGGGGAAGTAGAGGCAAAATGTGATTTCACAAAAACCTTTCATACCTCAAAGAAAAAAAACAGATATCCGTAAAATTTTTGCTTTAAAATATAGCAAACACAAATATCTAAAAATCGATTTCTGCAATTTTAGAAATTCGGTCCCCTAGGAGTGAAAAGGGGCAAAACGTGATTTCACATGCGCAAAACGTGGTTTCGCATACTCCTATATATATCAAACAAAAAACAGATATACGTGAAATTTTTGCTCTAATACAGTACTGGCCAGAATAGATGACTCACTACAAAAAACTGTGATGTTTATGAATGCACAAGAATAATTGCATTTAACTAAGTATTTATTTTATGGGAATTATTAATTTTAGTTATATAACGACAGTATACATACATAATTGAGAAAGTGTTCAATATTTGGTGTGGAAACCTTTTTTTTTTGCCAATACAACTTGGATACAATCAGGCATGGAAATACATAATTTTTAGCAATAGTCTGATGTAATGTCTGTAATCCACACTTGTTTTATAGTTTCTCTTAAGTCCGAAAGTGAAGTGGGGTTACGCTCAGCAACTTTGCGCTTTGAAATTACCCATCAGTTCTCGATTGGGTTTAGATCCGGGGAATTTCTGGGCCACGGCTCAAGGATCTGAAACTGCAACCCATGTCTTAACAGATTTAGTCTGGTGGCAAGGTGCTCCATCATGTTGGAAGTGTGTGCACTGGTTGATATTCATAAACGGGGGTAACTTCTCTTTTAGCACATCGAGGTGAACAGTTCCATTAATTGATGTGCCTTCAGGCATGAACCACAATCCACATCTTCCTTTGGCACAAATGGCTCCCCAGACCATGAGTTTTGCAGCATTCTTCACGGTGGGAATAATGTAGCGTTGACAGTCTCTTTCATTGGGTGGCCGTCGTATGTTTCTACAAAATGCATAAAACTGCGATACTTGAATCTTGTCTGAAAACATCACATGTTTCCATTTCTCTGCAGTCCATCCCTGATACTTTTTACAAAATGTCAGTCGGCCAGCAATGTTTTTGGGAGACAATTGAGGCTTCTTATCAGGCTTGTAGGACTTTAAACTCGCATTCAATAGCCTGCTGCGAATTGTCCTTTGGCTAGGGATATTAACATCTTTTGGTAAACCAACTTGGGTTGCTTTCGCTGATTTTCTGGGTGACTTCTTCACTGCCAAAATTATGGACTCATCCATGCGCTTGCTTGTGCTTTTGTAACGACCTTTTGGCTTTGAATATCCATAATTTTCGGTTGTTTTGAAATTACTTATAGACCTGGAAACTGTCTTTTGTGCCAATTGTAATCTGGCAGCAATTTCCCGAGTACTATAACCTTCTTCGCACAGAATCTTTATTTGCGCATGCATTTCGCGTGAAATTCTTTTATCAGGCATTTTTATACTATTTCACCCTTTTGCAAAAATTTTTACGTCAACACACGGTCAACACAACTAATGAACTAACGAAATGCCAAGAAAGAACACCTGCACTTTGGTAGACAGCCAAAACGAACATCTGGCGCCAATACGTCACTATGAATGGGAAAAAACAAGTGAGTCATCCATTCTGGCCAGTACTGTATATAGCTAATACAAATACCTAAAAACCAATTTCTGGAATTTTAGAAATTCAGCCCCAGAGAGGGGGGAAGGGGGCAAAACGTGATTTAAAATAGTCCTTTATATCGAAACAGAAAAAATAAAAGATATATGTGAGATTTTGCTCTAAAATATAGCTCCCACAAATACCTAAAAACTAATTTCTTTAATTTTTGAAATTTGTCCCAGGTGGGGCGGGAAATTAGGGGGCTAAGGGGTAAAAAAATAGAAATACAGTTAGACGGTTCAAAATTGGAACAGATAGGTTTTAGACACCTGCAAATCGAATGAGGATATTTTCGAAAGTAAAATTATTAGTAGGGTCAGAAAGGGGGTGGGGGCGGAGGGGCAAAAAATAAAAATAGAGTTAGATCGTTCAAAGTTGGTACATACAGGTTTTTGATACCTACAAATCGATTTCGGATATTTTCGAATTTGTAAAGTTATTAGGAGGGGTGGGTTAGGGGGGGGGACGGCGGCGTGGCAAAAAATATGAATAGAGTTAGTTCGTTCAAAATTGGTACATAGGGATTTTTATACTGACAAATCGATTGCGGATATTTTCGAATTTGTAAAGTTATTAAGAGGGATGGGAAGGGGGGGAGCGGAAGGGCGAAAAAATAAAAATAGAGTTAGGTCGCTCAAAATTGGTACATGAAGGTTTTTGATACTTACAAATCGAATATTTTCGAATTTGTAAAATTATTAGGATAGGCAGGAAGGGAGGGGGTTAAGGGGCAAAAATATATAAATAAGAGTTAAAGAGCTGAAAATTAGTGTTGTTAGGTTTTGAGGCCCGATAAATCGATTTCGGATAGTTTCGAAAGCACAGAATTATTACGAGGGGCGGGAAGGGGGTCGAGCGCAGGGATAAAGATAAAGAAATTTAGATAGAATGTTATAAATTAGTAATATTAGCTTTAAAAGCCCGGAAGAACGATTGCGAGTATTTTTTAAAGTCTAAGATAATTAGGAAGAGCGGGTACGGTAGGTGAAGGAGCATGCACTCCATGCGTGCCTGTATACGCTGCCGCAGGCAGTGGGTGCCCGGACCGATTATTCCACCGATGACAGAAGAATATTTTTATTATTTTATATTTATGTTTTCCCTTAAGATAATATAGTGATTCATTAAGAGTGTCAAACATAAATGCAAGCGCACAGCGCGCAATGGCCTGCGCTGCTGAAGGCAGTGGGGATCCGATGCGACATTTTTTCCAATCAGAATTTTTTTCTTTTCTTTCTTTTTTTTCGCATGGTAAAATTAGTGCAATTTTGATAATTGATTAGCTGTAGTGATTCATTTAAAAATAGTAACCAGCGAAGCAGGCGTAGCCTGCTAGTTATTTATCATCTCGCGCATTAAAATACTTATTGCTTTTCATTCTAAAACTAATACTTTTTGTGGTACTTTTAGTTGTCTGTATTTGCCATTTTTTAAATACTTTTTAAAATTACAAATTTCTTAACAACTGCTTTTTGTTTTGAATTCTTGATTGAATGCTAAATTTTACGTGGAGGACGACTTATTAGAACATGTTCGAAAATTTACGTTTTAAATGAAAAAAATTTCCGTTGTAGATAAAGAAATTTAAAATATCCAAGTGCGGCTTTTTTTTAATCCTTAATTTTTATTTATATATATATATATATATAGAGAGAGAGAGAGAGATTTGGGGGGGGGGGGGTAAGTTAGACCTAGGCGAATGTTATACCAGACTCACTTACTTTGACACTATTTTAATTTTGTATTTCGTTTTTCAGACATCAGATAGTACTAGAAATCATATAATGAAAACCCATTGTATAGTATTAATGAATCACTTCTATTTTAGGAAGTTTTGTGTCTGCATTGCTGAGTATTTTTTAGAGTTTGCTATTTTACTGTTATTTTTATTAACTGCTTTTATTAAGATTAGAGTAGTGAATAGAACTTACGTCATAAAGTAATTTCATTTCTTTAATAATTATTTGTAGTTTGTTTAATTTTGATTTTAAAAAAAACTACATTTTTGAAATTTAGGGACATAGGGCCCTCTGGCCCACCAAGCAATTGAAAAAGAAACTTTCAGTCTTTTACTTTGTTTTTAATGTAAAATAACTAAAATATTATCTTAATTTTTGTATATTTGTGTACAGTTATTCATTTTAAGCTACAGATGTATTAAATTATATATATATATATATATATATATATATAAAAATAATAATAAAAAAAAAAATAGAGAAGCAATATCCTATACAGCACTCAAATTTCTCAAGAGCTGAAGAAATATAATTCAGCTACTTTAATTTAGGTTAAAATTTTCATCAGATGAAACTCTGGCTTTGGGGGGAAGTTTTCGATGTCGGTTTTCGGATGTTTTTAAACATTTTGATTTAAGAGTAATACAAAAGATACCAAACTCAATGTATTGTCTGTCTTTATGTTAGTTAAACTGCTACTTAGTTTGTGGTTTCTTAAAACTGTGTAAACATTGTCTTATCGTAAAGAAATTGGACCAGATTTTAAATATCAATTATAATTCTAGCCAGAGCCCTGTTGAATGTCAACATTCTGTTCTTAAAACTTCGTAATTAAATTTGGCCTATTCAGAACACTCTGTAGCTGTAACTTAAATGCGGATTGTGTCGAAAAATTGTACATAGATTTTTAAAAGGATGCGCTCAAAGGTTCTGCAAATAAATAAATAAATAAAATTTTAAAAAATTCCGCCCTGAGAGGACATACATCAAAATACAAACAAGCTACAAATATTAAAACAAACAACTTTATTTATTAATAATTTGTTATTGATTTAATTGTTATTTGTTATAAGTTACAGACTGTTTATCGATGGAGATCATATTGTTCAATGTGGGCCCCATCATTAATTTATAAAATCTGCAGCCGATGAACAGCGTGTTAAACTGTAGATCGCTAGTGGTCCTCTGCACATGCAAAGTTATATGGTCTTTCAATCCAGCCAAGGTTATAACATTTCTTTAAAACAAAACTCTTTAAATGGTCCCATCACCAAAAATCGCTCAAATTAAAATGGGGGAACGGGACGGCCAAGGAGTGGAAAATGAACGGATAATCACTCTGTAATCTGTAAAATTTTGTAACAAATACCTTTGCAAAATGTAAGAATAATAGTTTTGAATGTCGTATGGTTTGAAAATGTTAAAATAGATCACAGCTATTTATTACATAACTTTTCAAACATTTCGACTGCAATGCTTGTTTGTATTTTGATGTATGTCACCTCATAGTGTAAAATTTAAAAATTTTATTTAATTTATTTTTCCAGAACCTTTGAGCGCATCCTTTGAAATGTCTATATACAAATTTTCGACTCAAGCCGCATTTTAGTTACTTCTACAGAGTACTCTGAATAGACCAGGTTGAATTAAGGCCATCCTGTATATACAATATTAGAAATTTTCCGAACGTGGCAGAATATAATAATATTTTGGAAATTTTTGAATTATGGAAATTATCGCAGAGGAAAGAGCACGGAATTATATGATAATCAAGATGAGAAACTGAACCCAGTATCATTATAAAACAAATTATAATAAGGAAAATGTGTTTAATGAAGGAGAAGGTAGTCTAGTGGGTGGAGCATCTAAACCTCCGACTACATCGCGTAATTAGTCAAGTTCATTATTCTTATTATGAATATAGAACAGCTCTAGAACAAATTTATGAGACAAAATTTATAATGGAAAGCTGAGAAGAGGCCACTTATGTCAACTAGTTTCATTTACAATTAGTTTAACAAGCTCTACTGGTCCAAAAATATTATGATTTTATTTTTAAATACAAAAGAAATTTATTTAGTCATAATATTCTGTAGTATTTGTCCCCAACATTGTAATAGGAATTTTTGGCAAAATGTGGTACAGCATGCCCCATAAGGTATCCCGGACATGGGTACCTTGTACCACTTGGAATGGTTCTTGTAAAAAATTAAAATAAAAAATGATTATTAACTGATTCTTTTTTTTTTATTTCTTGGATATTGAGGAACATATAATTAATCTTTGAGGAAACAATCACACTATATTGAATGCAATAAAGCTGATCTAAGGAAGGAAAACATATAAAATAAAGCATAAAATATCGAGTGTTTGCTATGATTTTCTTAATACAGTGATCTCTCATTTATGCACGGGCACAAGCGACCGTGACAAAAACGCACATAAGTGAAAAACACGTATAAATGAAAAATCATAAAAAAGAGTTTAAAAGTGAAACATCAGCACAGTGTACATAGTAATTGTTAATGCTATGTACATATGAAGAGCTTGTTTCCAAATGGCGTTAAGTCATTTTTTTCAGTTCTTGAAAAAACGCGATTTTGTTATGTAAGATTTATTATTGAATTTAAGGAAACGATAATTTTTCCCAGTAATCTATGGATGATAATAACACTAAATTACATGTTTAAAAAAATCCTGACAATATAGTTATTTAGAAATAAAAAAAGAAAAAAAAAATGATTAAGTATGACTTACGTCCTTTTGGCACAAACAAATAACGAAATAAAATGACTTACTTCCATTTGAAAGTAATCCACGTTTTTTTTTTTTTTTTAAGGACAGCATAAATTTTAGCTATACAATTTTGGAACGTAGTTAATTACTACAAATCTTCATTTACAAATTCTATTTCTCCATCTTTATCATTATTTTCACTTATGTTAGCGGTAGCAGTATCGTTGCAAAATTATTCATTAAAAAAAAAAAAAAAAAAAAAAAAATATTCGTGCTGTTTCTTAAATCCCAAAGCGTTAAGTAATTTTAAAACATCTGTTTTTCTTTGCTTGTTTCATATTGTTTTTTATTTCAGAAGGGGCGCATGGGAGAATTTTTTTTTCTCTCGTTTCAGGATCTTTTGACGGCAAAACGAATCACAGTACGTTGTCTTGATTCCCACATCTCGCTTCGTAATTTCCAGTACTTTACCTCTGAAATCAAGAAACCTTGTTTGCTTTTCAGACGACTATGCGCAAAATTTTTCCAATCTAAAATTTCAATTTCCAATCTAATCCACTGCTTCTTATACTCGAAAAGATTTCCAACCTTAGAGAAATGTTCAAAATAGTCCTTAGAGTAAAACTGTATCCACTTTCTTTAAACTAGTCACCACTCGGCCGAATGTTCTATCTGCTGGTAAGTCGAAGTGACCACGCACTAGTAAATAGTATGTGAAGGTAAGGTCCTTTTGAGCAGCCACTGCTGAAAGCAGTCCTAATATGGTATAATTTTTATTTGTGTGCTAATTCCCGATTTTGCATCAAGTCAAAACATATTGTAATTTCATCTTCCCCTAAAAGTGAATAATTTTTTTTGCTCCGGTATTTATGAATCAAAAGTTCGGTTGACAGGGTCTTTTCTTTTTTCTGTACATTTTTCTGAATTCACTTGTATTTTTTTCTTAATACAGAAAAAACAAATGTTTTTTTTTTCGGGGTTCCAAATTCAAGATTAAAATCTTTTACAAACACATTATAATAAAGGTTATAAGTACATTCGTCTTTATATTTTTCCATGGGAAAAAAAATGTCTCAATGTGACTATCTACAGCAACATTCGTTTCTTAGTTTTGACTTTCCCCTAAGGCCAGACAAACCACGTTATCTCAAGGCACGCAACAATTGGTTAAACTTGACTTAATCCCTTTTGGCACAAAACTTACTTGTGACTTAATTCTTTTTGGAAAAAAAACACGGATTTCACTTTCAGTTTTCATTATGACTAAACTTCATTTGGAACTTCTACTTATTGAAAATATATTGTTAGACGTGTGCTGCGACCTTTTGCATCGAAAGGTCAATTTTTGAAATTTTTGACTTAACGCTTTCTGGAAACAAGCTCTTCAATAGTATTACTGAAAAATGTAAATGAGATTACGTAGTTTCAAAATGAAAAATGTACAAATTACATGTATAACGTCCGTAAATTATTTTTTTATAAACACACACAAACAAAAGGAAATACTTTTTTACTTAAATTTTCTTTTATTCCTGTGTATTTTCTTACAAAATAAGTTACAACCGAGAATTATTTTTGTTTTCGCGAGTTTTCAAAGTTCAGGAAAACATGAAAAAGTTCCTTCAGTTCCGAAATTGAACTGAAAATTGTCCCGCAGCGTTTCTAACGCTTCTAGTGCTCCTGTCGGAGTTGGGAGAAATTCTTGCCAGATCTTCTTCCTCATCGTCGTCGCCTTCTTTATTTTGGTCATTACCATTTATTTAGACTATTAAGTCACCAATTTCTCGCAATTCATCTGCGATTAAATTTTCATCTTGATGAACTTACAATTTAAAATGAAAAAATTTCTGCGAAAAAAAAAAAAAAAAAAAAAAAAAAAAAAAATCGTGTATAAGGGAAAGGTGCTTTTTTATTTTCGCGTATAAATGAATAAGAGTTATCGTTGTTTTCTTATATCCCTGGTCCGGACCAAGAAGAAAACGCGCATAAGTAAAAAATGCGTATAAAAGAGAATGTGCGTATATAAGTGAATGCGTGAAGAGAATGCGTGAAGAGAATGCGTGTTAGTGAGAGATCACTGTATACATATCATTAATATGAATGCATCTAAAAAGCACATGACAACAAATTTTTAGTCTAAAATGTTTAAACGAATGGGATTCATACCTGTCAACCATGATGCCCGCTCGAATGGCATTTGCAACTGAACGAAATCGAGGCTTGTCTTCAGATCTCCGCCTTTGTGTTGCTGTTTTCTTGGTGAATGTTGATGCAAGCCACTCTCGGACTTCTGTAGGAACAGCATTTGGATGAAATTCAGAGAGCTCGTCATCTTCGTCGATAGTTTTCCTACTACAAGAAATGTTAAAAGAGTAAGAAACAAAACTGAATTTGACGATGCATCAGTTTATTAGTCATAATGTTAAATTATAATTTATATATATATATATATATATATACCGTAAAATCCCGAAAGTAACCCCGCCCCCCATCGAATATACCCCCCCCCTCCCTTTTCTCGCTGAAAGTGAAATGTCTCCGTTATCCTGAAAGCAACCCCCCCCTCCTTTTTTTTCTCCATCGAAGAAAGCTACATCCAATCTTCGGGCGCACTTACGATACGTCGGCATTGCGAGTTAAGTTTGACATTGAATTAAGTTTTAATATTTATATATTATTTCTAATTTAACTAATTTTTCATAAAGTATCGGATGCATGTTATCAATGGAATCATTACACAGTTTTTTTTTTTTTAATCTTTAATGTAAGAAATTACCTTTAATATTTCCTTTTAAGTAAGTACCGTAAAATCCCGAAAGTACCCCCCTCCATCGAATATAACCTTCCCTCCCTTTTCTTCATTTTTTTAAAGAATCTTGATTATAACCCCCTCACCTGAAATTTATCCGTTTTGCTTTTCAAAAAGGGGGGGGGGGTACTTTCAGGATTTTACAGTATATAATTTTAACTACTCTTTTTTTTATAGAATAATAAGTAAGAAATTGAAAACAAACCTTGTGGAATACAAATACACAAATATTGTTGGAAAAATTAACAAATAAACAACTAAATAATCACGCGTACGATTTAAGTGACTGCAATTTTATAATAAATAGTAACACATACTTGGAGATTTTTGGTCGTACAAAACGAAAAAAAAAAAAAAAAATACAATCTCTGCTCAACATCATTTTTTTATGAATCGCTAAAATATATACGTAAATTTCCATCTTTATATGGAAGACATACGTAATACAGTTTTGCATTTTAATCGCTAAAAAAATCAAAATAAAAAATGATTATTAACAAACATTTTTTTTTTTTTTTAATTTCTTGCATAGTGTAGAACATATAATTAGTCATTGAGGAAACAATCATACAATATTGCATGTAATAAATCTAATCTGAGGAAGAAAAAAAAACTACAAAATGAAGTATAAAATATTGAATGTTTGCTATGCCTTGCTACATTTTTGTTAAGCCTGATGAGTCTAAAATATGAGTCTACATTTGAGCATTAATTTTGAAAAACCTAGTGTTCACTTTTTTCAAAATAAACATGTTTCGTATTAAATGAATTCGGCGTGATTTCCCAGCAAAACTTGTACTAAGGCTTTTTCAGTGCTCTGGCCTCTTAAAAGAAGAAATCAAAAGAGAACTAAAAATGTCCTCTTTACGATCTTTGTCCTTTTTTTTCAAATGAAAAAATTTTTAGTCTTCAAAAAAAAAAAAAAAAAAAAAAAAAAGCTACAAAACTGGTAAATTGAGTCGGCTGTTTTCTGCATCGAATGGTAAACACGAACTTTTTCTACATTAGGTTCGCAAATGAACTTGCCAAAGCACATAATGTTTATATGTCTACTCAGATTCTTCGAATGACACAGAAATAAATGTATTTCCTATAGTGGTACGGTTCTTTCATCCAGAACATGGAATCAATGTTGAAATTGATGGTGATGCTACAGTTGATGTGCGGTGGATTGACCTGTGTTCTCACATTCACATGAATGATATTTTTAAAAAAAATAGGTCCACCAGCGGCTGAGAGGTCTGTCCCCGAAGCTGGCAGACATGAGATGCCGGGTTCGATCCTTGATCGCGCTTGTCAGGTTAGCTATTTGGAGTTTTCTGTGGTTTTCTCTTAAACTAGCATAAATACGGACTAAGACTCCTTAGAAAGACTCCCACGGAGGACACTTCCTCTCAGGTCCAGGATCCCAGTGCAGTCAATCGGCATTAAGGGGTTATACGCAGTTAGAAAAAAAAAGATTTTTTTCCTTTGCATTTCCGGAATGTATATTTAACTGATAATATTCCCTGAAAATTTCAAATCGATCCGATAAGTATTTTCTGAGATATACGCATGTTTGTAAAGACGTCATGTTATACCTGAAGATTATATCGTGTTATTTCTTGTACGAAATAAGTGAACATCATTTCAATTTATACAGACCTCAGTGATAAAAAATTATTGGAAAGATGTGTTGGTGGTTTTACGCAAAACAACAATGAGAGCTACAATCAGTTGATATGGAAAATAACTCCAAAAATCGTTCCGTGTGGCTCAAAAATTGTTGAAATAGCAGCTTACATCGCTGCCGAGATCTTCAATGAAGGAACAACTTCAATTGTATACTACATGAATGCAATGGGACTATCAATTGCGCCCAATGCTCATGTCTCTGTCGAGAAAGATGATGCAGAGCGCGTCACGATCTCTGACTTGAGAGAGCATGGGAGTACGCGAGAGGGAAGAATGGCTCGAAGACACCATCAACTTGAAGTATTAGAAGCTGCTAATGCTACTGAGGGTCCATCTTATGGCCCTGAAATAGATGACTCCATGTAAGTAGAAAAAAAATATATATATATGTGTAAACTTCTTCCGAAACTTTAAACGCGTTTTTTTTTTAAACTATGTTTTCCAAGTCAGTGACGAAGATTTCTAAAAAACGGCTGAACCAATCGGTTTGAAATTTTAACACAACCTTCTCAGATATATTCCTCAGGTATTAATCGAATGAATAAGATTTCGAATGATTATTTCTATTTATTAAAAAGAAATTACGTGGCTATTTTCGTCAAAAATTCGATTTTTTTTTTCTTTACGAAGCCGCCATTTTGTCAAAAATCGAAATTTCGATTATTCCTTCGATCCCTACTACTTTTATCTATCCACTATATTTCCTACTTTTATCTATCCACTAAAAGAATTTTTCTGGTTTTTTTTTAATTTAGATGAACTATACCGGAGAAATCGTGGTCACCACCGAACACCTTTTTTTTGGTAGACCTTCAGGATATCGTCTGCAGCTAGACCCACATGTGGGTCTAGGTCTGGAGGATCACACCTGATCAATATCTTTACAAATCATTAGTGCCATTATAAACTTAGATTTTGCCCCTAAATGTATCAATACTTTTGGTTTTTGTAAAATAAAATACCTTTTCACAAAAAATTATTTTAAAAAAAACGTCTTTTTTCGGCCTTCTAACTTCAAAAAAAATTTTTAGATGAAGATAAAAAAATTTCATTGAACTATTTAGTTAAAAAAAAAAAAAAAAAAAAAAAAAAAAAAAAACTTAAGAAACTAATACTAAGAGGTTATAAACGATAAACTGAAAGAATGGACATTATTTATTCTGTTTTCTCCATATCTTAGTATCATGAATATTATTTTTTTGTTTGTGTGTATTTTTTGTATCTTTATTCTATAGGTCAAGATGATACATATAACAAATGCTTACGAATGTACAGAAAATAGACCTAGTAGTATTGAGGATTTAAGTATATGATTTATGGGATATGCTTGATATTTTGTTTTAGTAGAAAGGGGTAATATAAATGTTGTAATTAGAATTACACATTTATATGTATAGGTGCATAAATAATTTTTCATTTAAGTATATTTATGTATAAATATTTTTTGTTAGAATAATGGAAATTAATCATTGATTTGTATATAAATATTTGGATGAAAATGTTCTTTTCTTTTAAATAATAATAAGATATATTTAAATGTGGAGAGCTGCTTGTAAAATTGAAGGAAGGGGAAAATGAGAGATAAAGATCGCGTAGACTCATTAACTACCCAGATGACGTTATAGAACAAAAAAACAAGACTATAGTTTATAGCAGTCATAAAATTTGAATGGAAGATCAGAGAAAGTTCAACCCATGCTATGGGAACTATAAAGGCCGGGTTTCAAGACCAAGGTTCAAAAAGTCATTGATCACGCTTCCGACACAAAGAGCCAAATGTCTTGTCATCAGTTGTAGCCTTTTTTTTTTATCAGATTGCGCAGTTACTTCCAAGGAAAGCATGCAAAATTGACAAAGATATCTGCCTCTGGCCCCTCAATTATCTCAGCAGGTGGCTAGGTCTCTAGACTTCCAACCACGTTCGAGGGTTTTGAGCCCGGTTGACCACATCAAAAGATTCTGAATAGTACCGCTCCTACCGACCGTCAGTGGAAACTGCGCTTAACATACTCTCTCTCCAGCCCCATTGCTTGCGACGATCATATTAGAAGTGCAAGAACTGGTTCGGGAACAACGTCTCGGCGGTGGAGACAGTGATGAAATTCCCCTGTGATTCTACAGGTAATCCTGCTTCCTCCCGCATCAAATGCCTTTGTTTTGTTTTTTTAATCACAAATATTAAAGATATGAGCGACCATAAGAGCTTGCAAAACACCCATGATTCGTCTCTGGAAATAATTTATCGTATGGAGTCTCCAATGGTTTTCTCTATTCCTGGATCCAGAAGTGCCCTAAAATTAGGAAATCTACTCCTTCTATGGTTTTTGCTTGAGATTAATTATAAAGATGAAAGATTGAGAAGTCTTATACAACCCCTTAAGCTTGCCTAACATCTATAATTCGTCTCTGGGTGAGACAAAATTTTATAGTCTATAAAAAAAAAAAGAAAATATTTTATTTTGTAACTACCCCCTTTTTTCCCTCTCCTTCAGTTAAGCCTGAGTGCTACCTAAAGTTGTTTTAAATGAAAATAAATTTGAATTAAATAAATTCTTGGTTTTATAAAATAGGTTAAAAGAACTTAATAAAACAAATACTTAACGAAAGTCTTTGTCTGTTTACTAATTAAGGAATAATTTATATTGGAAAACTTAATTTGAAATTATTTCCTTCATAAAAAATAAATTTTATGATCCAGTAAGTATTTAATGGACTTGGGTATTATTTAGATTATTATTTAGATTACTATTTAGAGATAGATCATCGTAATGTATTATACAGATTGGAGACAACTACTAAAGAACAATTTCTCTCCAACACGCGACTTATCGTAAAATAATCTTGTTTTAAACTGATTAGCCTAACTATTTTCTTAGCATGATTTTTAAAATAGCAGTACAATATTTTAATAGATTAATTACAAAGTTCAACTCTTATTCCATTATTTAAATGCAGTTTGCAACTTGATATTAATTAAATGATCCATATAAACTATTTTATATTATTATAAAAACGCAGAACTCTAACACCAAAAGTCTTTTGTCACCAGTGTAAAACAACACTCTTATCTGCGCGTGAATCATTGTCTAGCGATAAAGACTTATATTCACATTTGTGTCGAGTGTCAGGAAAGTAGGTTGAATTTTTTTCCAATAAGTTTAAATTCAGTAAATGAGAAATATGTTATTTAACGAATAATATTTTTTATTTGTTGTTGTTTTTCAGTTATAGATTTACTATTGGGATAATATGATGGTAATCTCTTATATTATGTAAGTTATATTTTTCGTAAACAAAGTATATTTCTTATGAAATTTTTTTTATGATATACAGGGTGAGTTTGACATAATCTGCCAAACGAAAGGAGGTGATAGAATAGCCCATGGGGAGCATAAAACACAATAGAAACCCTGTCCTATCTCTAACCGTTTCCGAATTATGGTAGATAGAAGAAAAATCTGTTTTTTTCCCATCCCGTCTGAAAACCCCCACATTTGTGAACTTCCTGAAAGGTTTCCACGCAAAATAAGCACATATTTGGAAAGAGCAGAAAAAATCCTATCAGGTGACACCATTTACATCAGGATACCTTAATTTGACGGCGAGCTACAAGTGCTAAAACATTGGCGAAGTTTAAAATCGAGTTGTCGCCAAATTCTTTAACCGGCAATTCTGCAAACACCGTTCAAGCTACAATCGGTCAAATTTACCAAAAACTTCTCCATTCCACAAGCTTTAGAATGAGCTCACAATAAACCATATCGGTGTTCTAGTACAGGAGAAATTTAGCCTTTTGTTTGAAAAACATTCTGAACTCGACGTTTCTCGAGGAGGAGACTCACGGGGTGCCATTGTCGTTCCTGATTTCATGTCCGCCTTCAGCCCACTGTTTTTTAGATGCAAAAAAGAAAGTTTTAGAAGACATACAAGAAAAGTAGCAGTTGTATTAAGTTTACAAACACAATGGAATGGAAACAAAAGATGTATGACGTTTCTCCCGTCTTTCACAAAGGAATATGCAAAAAAAAAAAAAAAAGTCGTATCTAACGTTTATGATTAAAGCACATATGCATTCGAAAGGATGTGTGAAATTTAGTGCCGCTGCTGAAATTGGTCACCCCCACACCTGATAATGCCCTTGCCCGCTTACGAATGGAAACCACAGTAGCGCTTAGCGAAAGCTCATCCCTCAGTTTCATTATTGCATCATCGAGCCGGCTGCTTAAATCTTGCAAACTGGCAACTTCTGTGCGGTAAACTTCTTGCTTCAGGAAACCCCAAACATAGAAGTCCAATGGAGTGAGATCTGGCGATCTAGGTGGCCAAGAATTGGAATTACCTGGCCAAGAATTACGACCAATCCATCGCGGATACTAATGAGTCAAGAAGTCCCGAACGGCATTGGAAGAATGTGCAGGGGCCCCATCGTGTTGGAAAATGATTTCCGCTCGTTGGGGTACAGGAATGACATCAAGTAATCCTGGAAGATGATGTTCCAGAAACTCCAAATATGTATTGCTTGTCAGATGACCTTGGAACACATGTGGACCTATCAAGCGATCGTCAACCACTCCAAGCCAAACATTTAAGCTGAATCGCGTCTGAAACGATGAGTTTCGTGTTACAAATGGATTTTGTTGAGCGTAGTGATGCCAGTTATGTAAATTTAACATGCCATCCCGAGTAAAAAGTGACTCATCTGTCCACAGTATCGTTCTAAGGAAATGGTGCTCCTAAATATCTCGCTCCAAAAGCCAGCGGCAGAATGTTACCTGCTTTTGAAAATCTGAGCTGCGTAATTCTTGTACCGGTGTGAAGTGGTATGGATGATACTTGTTTTTGCGCAAAACATTTATCACTTTACTTTGGGAGATTCCACCTTCTCTCGCAAGTATGCGTGAACTCATATTTGGATTTTCCTCCACTCGGTCGAGTACGAACTCCTCAGCGGTGGCGGAGCGGCAACCATGGCGCCTTTCGTACACCCTAACGAACGACCCACTCTCCCTAAGCCTTCGATGAATTGCGGCAAATACAGCACGGTTGGGCGCACGACGATGTGGATAACGTAGACGGTACTCTTCTTCGGCTGTCCGAGAGTTACCATCGCAAAATCCATACACAAAATGCATATCTGCGTATTCTTCATTTGTAAAACTAGGCATATCTGTTTACAGGTTCGAAAGTATGACAATTTGATCCCTGTGATAACTTCAATTGAAAATAAAAGTCAGAAGGATAAACAAAAAGGCATAAAATTTCAATATTAATTTACAAAGGTAGAAGAAAAAAAGTGCAACGGAATAAGAACCAACTTGGTTAATTCGTGCCAATGTAGGAAAACATACTAAGTATAAACTAAGAGAGACCAAGTAGATGTGACAGCAGCGTGAAAAGAATCGGCCGAGCTCAGGAAAAGTCCAGAAAATGCTAAAGCAAGAAGCAGCATAAAGCGTAAAAGAAGCTGACGAGCTAATGAGCTGTTACAGATTGACTACCCTTTTCTACCCGCGAGTGGGATGTGCGCACATGAAGGTTGGAATACATCTGAATATCACTAAGAGTCCATATGCAGATAGTCACGAATTTGCATACGTTCCATTTACTCACAATCGTTTTGTTTTCCGAATTTCGACGAACGCCGTTTTCAGTGATGTATTGCAAACAAAAGGCTAAATTTCTCCTGAACTGGAACACCGATATGGTTTATTGTGGATTCATTCTAAAGCTTGTGGAATGGAGAAGTTTTTGGTAGAGTTGACTGATTGTAGCTTGAACGGTGTTTGCAGAATTGCCGGTAAAAGAATTTGGCGACAACTCGATTTTTAACTTCGCCAATGTTTTAGCGCTTGTAGCTCGTCGTCAAATTAAGGTATCCTGATGTAAATGGCATCACCCGATAGATTGTTTCTGCCCTTTTTAAATATGGGCTTATTTTGCGTGTAAGTTTTTCAGAAAGCTCATAAATTTGGGTTTTTTCAGACGGGATGGAAAAAAAAACAGATTTTTCTTCTAACTACCATAACTCGGAAACGGTTAGAGATAGGACAGGGTTTCTATTGTGTTTTATGCTCCCCATGGGCTGTTCTATCACCTTCTTTGGTTTGGCAGATTACGTCAAACTCACCCTATATACTTTAAAGGTTAGTTTTTATGTGAAATTGTTAAACTTTATTTATTTTGTATTAATAAATTACTTATTTTTGATGAAATGAATTATTGTTTTGGATAAAATTTCCTCTTATGGATACTTATTTCAATAAAACATAACATGTTGTATTTTTCAAATTTTCTAATAATTAAAAGAAATTTTTCACTCAATCAAAACTATTTGAATGTCACAATTAAAACAAAAATCGATTTTATCTTATTGGTATAATATCGTAGCTTATTTTCTTTCATGTTATTTAAAGTAGTTTAGTTAATGCAGATGTATTGTTTAAATAATAAGTGATACAGTAAAACTTAAACAAAGGGTAAATTTCATTTTAAATTATTAAGTAGTTTTCATTCATCTTTATTCAGTTAATTTTTAATATATAGTCTAACTGATAGATAGGTAATGATTGTTTGCATGCATTGCATAGTATGCTCTGTTAAAAAAAAAAAAAAAAAAAAATCATGTAGGGTAGTTCTTTTTCAGTACATTCAAAAATAAAAATTGTTGGATTTTCCTAATTATTCGCTGTTTTTATTAATTATTTTCACTTAATCTTTATATCCGCTAGTGTTGATTACTATTATTTTACTATTCATCAGCGTATATTACTATCACACATGATTCATCAGCTGTATGGGTTATTCGTTGCAAGGCGATAACTATGAGTCATAGAAAATTTCCGTACTTTATTTATTTTTTCTTAAGGAAACTGTTTTTTTCATTTAAAATAGTTTGACACAGTGAATTTTTATGAAATTTATTTCGAAATTTTAAATATAACTTATTCTATATTTATTAATGCTTATATCGATTTTTGTATCAAATAATAATCATAATAATAATAATAATAAAAATAATTTATTTGTTTTTATGTCATTATAAACTTTAAAATAATTTTATAATCAACTTAATTTTTTATTATTTAAAATCTAGAAGTATTTACTTGTTTAATTTAAATCAACTAAGATAGTATAAATTATATTACTTTGTTAAACTCGAATAAATGTTAAATAATATTTGTATACTATCAATATAATGTTTAATTTAAATAACATACTCATGTACAGTAGGTAACAAAAGCGTCCGAACGCTAACAAAAATTCCTATATAAAAAAGGTAGAGTTAGTACTGTTTTGTTAAATAAATCCTTGTCGAATCATGTTCATAGACTGACTAAGAACATGATTCGACAAGGATTTATTTTAAAAAAACAGTATTAACTCTACTTTTTTATATAGGAATTTTTGCTAGTGTTCGGACACTTTTGCTACCGACTGTACTTATAACTTTTGCTTATAACATTTATTTAGAGTTTTAAAATTTTCGTGTTATGATAAATTTATTTAATAGTATCAATATATAAAGTTTAGTTATTTATAATGTATACAAAATTTAATTGTTGATTTTAAACTTTGTATGCATTTTTAAAATTAATAATATATGATAGTAATTTTTTTTAATAACTTTACTGTACATAAAATTTAATTGTTGATTTAAAACTTTGTAAGATTTTTTTTAGATTAATATAATTACAGTCGGCAGCATAATGTTTCGAGCACTGGCCAATAATTCCTATATTAAAAAAGTACACTTAAGACTGTTTTGTTAAATAAATCCTTGTCGAATCATGTTCTTAGACTGACTAAGAACATGACTCGATAAGGATTTATTTAACAAAGCAGTATTAAGTGTACGTTTTTAGACAGGGATTATTGCTAGTGCTCGAATAATTTTGCAGCCGACTGTATACGATAGTAGTTTTTTTTAAATTAGCATTTAACATGTGTGCTATTTTTTTTTTAAACGAATGCAAAAGTATTTATAAGTTAGAGCTTAAATAAATGATAAGTGTGAAATTTATTTATTGCATAGTGAGAATATAAAGTTTAATTTCTAGTGTACATCAATGCATACTGAGTATAAAATTTATTAACTGTTTCAAAGTGAGAATTTTTAAGCGTCTTACATTTTTAATGGATGTTAATTATTTATAAGTTGAGGCTTCAATAAGTATAAATCTTAGTTTCATTCAAATAAAAGTTCTTTATCTGATGAAGGGAGAGTATCATTAGGAACGATTTTTCCAGTCCTGATGAATTGATTTCGAAGCACATATCGTTGACTTTTTAATTAAAATCCCTTTGTTGAAATGTTCACTGCACAGCCCTGTATATTTTGTTTTAAATGAATTACCCGATAGTCATCCACTAACCTTAATTATTAAAATGTTAATCAATCCTTCATTAAAAGTATGTTATTGTTTTCAATCCTATGTAACCCCCCCCCCCATGATTTTTAATTCTTTCAAAATTTCTAAGTCCTCGAAATAACGCCAAAATTGCTAAGTCCCTAAAATAGTCATAAATTTTTATTAAAGGTTCAGCATAATTTAAAAAAGTTATTTGATTGCAGTATTTTATTACGATTCAACCAATCAGAATGCAGCATGAGTGTCGTTTTGTTATTAAAATAATTAATTATAAATATAACTGCATGACATTCATTATTGAAAAATATGTGTTTTAATTTTTTAATTTTTGTTTTGTTTTTAAATCTGTGTGTTAATCCACTGATGACGCTTATCCTTAAAATACGAAAATTTCTATTTAATTCTGTAAAAATTTCTAACTTCCTAAATTTCAAGTCTTAAAATATTAAGTGTACTCTTTAACCAATTAGAATGCAGTATTAGAATCATCTTGTTTCTATAAATTCTTTAAAAATTTCCTAGTATAAATTTACAATCTTCCAATGCAATCACCAAAAGTTTGAAGTCTGAAACCTCATTTAAATTCATTATTTATTATCTTAACGAAATACATTTTTAATCTCTAAAAATGCTAAGTTCCTAAAATATTCATAAATTGTTACTCTTATGTTAATTAACTTTAGTGATCCATTGTTTCATTCAATCGAACATACTAAGTCCCACCGGAAATTATTTATAATCTTCAATGTCAGCGCTACAAAAGTTTCTACTCTCCCGATGGCAACGCCAAAATTTTAAAGTATTTATCATTATTTAAATTCATTATATTTATCGACCTTTGTTTTATTCAACCCAACATATTCATTCCCTGAAATATATTTTCCATCGCGAAAAATGGTGTCTAAAAGATTGTGAAAATAAAACTAAGTCCCGAAATTCATTTTCAAATGTGAAAAGTTTAAATACTTTACAATCTCCGAATGGCAACAGAACGCTCATTAAAGATGTTGACTAAGTAGTGCAAAGAAGTGGTCATTCTGCGGCACAGTGGAGGGTGTGAGGGTCCATGAGGAGCTAGGGTGGAGTCGGGGTGCGGAGTCGTGTCACAGGTAGCACCGCTAACACCGCGCTTCCACCTTGACCCTCATGGATCCTCAGACCCTCCACCGGGCAGCAAAACTCCCCCTTGAACTATTGTCATCTAAAGAAAATGGACCTTGATGGTAAAAAAACTTTGCGTATTTTTAGTGATGGGTGTATTGCCCAAAATAAGAATAGCATAATTCTTCAAATGCTTTTGCACTTTTTGTAGAGTACAACGTCTAGCATTGAAAATATACTATTTTACTTTCCTGTGAGAGGACAGTTTCCTTCCAGCTGATCGTATATTCGGTCGTGTTGAGAAGATCCCCAGAAAAAATGTAACAATAACTTCAAAGGAACAACACTATGAACTGTATCAGAAAGTTGGTGATGCAAAAATATTGGGGATTGATAGGAAACTTTATAACACGAAATCAATTAATGTTTATTTCAAATATTTACCATACATATCAGAACTGAAAAGAATAGTTTTAGAAAAAATCGGAGAAAGTGTGATGTTCAAAGGATTCAAAAACTATAAATTCGAAGATTTAAAAGAACAATCTGGAGCAAAACTTTTTAGGAAGGGGATGAATACTGCTATTATACGAAATGTTGTCTTAAAATGTCTTCCTCCGAGTCATGGAATATCACTTGAAAAGAAAAATGATGTAAAGAGACTTTTAAAATTGATGTATGGTGAAGAATGGAAAAATCAGCCTGATTTTAAATGGTATAAAGATATCATTACTAATAACTTTCATGTAGAATATGAAGAAACAGCGAAAGCATGCAACTTCTTACGTAAGATATTCGTTTAAAAATTTAAATTTCAGATTGGCTTAAAAATTTTAGTTCTTCCCTATAATTTGCAGGATGATTATCCACGTGTAAATATTTAATTTAATTTTATAATTACACAACAAAGTCTGTTCTGCTAATTAGTTTTATTTATTTAAAAATGTTATTTCATCAATATGCATTTTTCATTCAAAAAATGTTTTGTCAGCTTTGGAAACATTCAAAACATTTTTTCTCCTCTGTGTTTCGGTCAAAACATGCTTTCTCCAAATTTCAAATGCATTTTTCTAATTAACAATTAACTTTAAGTTTATTAGGTAAAGTATGCCTACAGATCTTCTTAGTAACCAGTAATACAACTAAACAAACGATAATTAGGGTCTAAGAAGGGTTATTTTTTAATTTATCATTTTTTTGTGTTTTCTGAAAAATTGTATTCGGAGGAGAAAACACGGTTTGAATGCTTGCTCCTCAAATGAGTTAATTCTTCTTCTCAAGCATGAGCTATAATTTCAAAACGACTTGAATTAAAAATGCTTTTGTTTGAATGAAATATTTCCTTCGTGTTTTTATCTAACTTAAGTTAAATACATTTAAACGATACTTTAGCTATTTTAACTCCCTAATAATCATCTACGTTCATGTCGTTCATGTCCATAATTTGCGGAAAGAAAAACTGTTATTTTTTGGTGGCGCCCTCTCCCGACAATTTCTTGAACATAATGAATTATGGTTTTATGCTTTATGGATTAAGAATTATGCATATGTTTAAAAAATATTTAAGTTTCTTCATAAATGGAAAAATAAAATGTCAAAGTTAATAATTATTTTGATGAAAACATTAAATACCACTAGCTCGATATTTTTGATAAATACTAAAATAAATTAAAGGTCAGATTTCTTTTTTAATAAGCTTATAAAATATAAAGGTAATGAAAATTGCATTTATTTAACGCTTGAATTCATTTACTTCTATAGGTATTTTATTTTTATTACATTTATTAAAGATGTAGAAGTTTCAAAAATATAGCTTTAATAATTTATTTATAGTGAAAATCATTAGAAAGATTCCCACTTCTAAACAGACGAACAATATACCATACTACTTTTTCAACTGATTCAGTGTGCGAAAAAAAATATGCAGACAACTCATAAAAGCTAAAAATCTTTTCGAGGAAAATGCATACAACGGATGAGGGTCCATAAGAAGGTTTTTCGGCCCTGAGGAATTTCCAGTTCCTATTTTGTAATATCAATGGTTAGACCAGGCCTGTCCAACCCAAAACACTTGGTGGGCCGCATTGGAAATCAATTTTATTCATTCGGGCCGCACCGTATGTACAGTCATAAAAACCCCATACCCCTCTTTTTCGCCGTAAATTAGTGACATGCGGATAAATTAGTAATAAGGCCTAGTTTAAAACGGTTTAGTTAGATTTTGCTTAACCCTCCGTCGGGCGTACCCTGCCTGAGAGGCCCGTTCTGGTTTTTATTCTCTAAATATTCTACCCATGATTTTTAATTCAAAAACACCCATATGGTGACCTTATTATGAGTGAATAGAAAGTAATAAACGAAAATTTGATGCGTAAGTACGAATTTATCGATTGTAGTACAAGTATTTTAACAATAAAGTATTTACATCTGGCCTCTCAGGCAGGGTGCACCCAATTTTTTTCGTCCTACGGGTGCGCCTGACGTAGGGTTAAGGGAGTATCTACATATTAAAACTCGCATCAACTTAATTTATTTAAAGGAAACCCCCAATTTTGGCAAACTTTTTTGGATTATTTGGATCAAATCAGCTCAGAAAAGGGTATTGTTTATATGTTTCTCTCAATTTTTCAGATAATTTGTTAAATTATGGAGATGCTAATGTTAAAGGAGTGTAATAAACACTAATTCCCATCTTCCTAAAAAATTAATATATTGAAATTTCTTTTTTCTTTTTTTTTTTTTTTTGTACTTTAGAATGAAGTAATCCAAATATATTCCATGCATATTTTTTTATTAAAAAAAAAAAACATCTTTTGAATTATAAAAATTACACTGCGCTGAAAAAAAAAAAAAAATAAATAAATAAAAATAAATAAAATAAAATAAAATTCAAGCTCTGATACCATTTTTGTTGATTCTTATGTAAAATGACCTCCTAAATCCGAATATCTCTCCCATTTTACCCTGTCATCCACCGTTTTCTAGGGACACCACACCCCTCAATTTTTATCACTGTACAGTAATTTCATGAACATGAATTTAATTTGGAGAATGAAAAGAATTAATTTAACAACCAAAAATATAATATATATATAATGTTTAATAAATAACATCAATAATAGATTAAAAAAATATAAGAAATGTAATACATAATTTCAGTGGCAAATCCCCCCTAAATTTTCCCCTGGTCACAAATGTTCATGTTTTAGAATTCTCCAACTCTGTAGCTCCCAGAAGATATTTAACAGTTAAAATAATCCCCCCCCCCTCTAAAAATCAAATTTATAGCCATAAAGCCATCGAAAAGGAATAAAAATATTGGCCGTCTCTAGCATATAGTGGATGATAGGGCAAAATGGGCATCACATTCGAAATCAGGTCATTTTGCATAAGAATTTGCAAAAAATGGTGTTGGGGCAATTTTCATGCCGAGCAGTATTATTAGTAACTTCATATTTAAAAAAATTATGAGTTATGACCTACATTAATTTTTGCACGAATACAATGGGTATCATCAAAAATATAGGTTTCTAATAACGGTTCATTTCTATCAATATTTTTCGAATTACAGTCATATTTCAATTTTTATTGCTCTTAGGGAGCTGTCACTTGTAATGATTTGTGTCATATATTACTTTGCTTGCGCATGATTTAAAATAGTTATTCAAGTAAGTTTAGACGTACACATAATTTTTTAATTAGCATTACTTTACTCTAGTTACTTTTTTTTTTTTTTTTCGGTGAAAGGCAGGGTGAAAATTCAGGGCAGAATACATTAATTTAAATTATTGTCATTCATAAATTAACAATAGAATCGTGGAAAATGTATGACTATATATTAAAATAAAAATAAAAAGAATGAACAACGGATCTAATATTTCATAACAATAGTTATTTAGCTACCATAATCGTTGAAAGATACTTTCACTTAGAAAAGTCAGAATGAATTTATTAATTTTTGATTCGTTAACCAAAGTTGTCAAACATTAAATATTGTTAGTCTCCTCGCGGGCCGCATGCGGCCCGCGGTTCTCGGGTTGGCTGCCCTGGGTTAGACCATTATAAATAAAAAATGAGGTGAACTAGCTCCAAAAGTTCAGTATAACTTCTATGACATATGACAAAAATGTGTGTGCAGTCCATTACGGTCATTATTACATAATGTTAAATATAAGCTCCGTCCTAGCAACTTATTGTTGAAAGTTACTTAATTTTAGAACAGGATTTTTAATTTTACATTAAAAATGATATAGATTATACCTATAGTACTTAAAATCAAAGTATTTGTATCCATTGTACATTATTTGTAGAACGACTAATATTGGGTGTATTCCTAGCAGCCTCACTGTCACTGACAGCCATTGAGGTGTTCCTTTTTCAACAATACACTTATAATTCAAAATTACATAATTTCACAATTTAGCTTTATTTTAAAATTTAGAGGTCTTAAATAATAGTCAGAAAGATTATAATCATATGTATAGTTACATTTTTAATCCTAAGTTGGAATGAACATTATTTTGGTACATTGAAACAATAGTAAAGTGAAAACTTTACAATAATGCCCCTTCAAAGGCAGTAAGGGGGTTAAGAAATATTGTAGCACACAGACTTAAAAAAAAAAAAAAAGAAAGAAAGAAAAACGCTATAGGTGGAAATACAGATTTTCGAAATTCGTAGATTTTCTACTTTCCGCGCTGGGAGTATTAATATTGTTTAAAATATAAACTGTTCAGAAAAAAAAAATAATTAAATATCTTTTAAAGAATATTTAGCGTGTGTGTGTAACAAAAATGAGATTTAAACAGAATTTGTTTAGATGGATTCAGTTTCATCAGTTTCATCTCTGTGATATGTACACTCCTTCTCATATTTATAAGGACACTTTATGTTTTGAAATAACTAATGTAAAAATAATTGTGAAAAAGATTATACTAAGTGCACTTAATATATCTAGTATTCTAAACACCAAAACTGTTATAATTTTTTTTAATGGGAAACAAAATTAATAAAAATAATGAAAAATATCTTTTTCTCCACGTTTTTAGATGTTCATAATTATAGGGACAATCAAGCATTTTTCGTTTTATTTAACTTACTAGTGGATAAATTACAGTTGACATGCGAATTTGTCAATTACTGGGCTAGATTAATTCATATATAAGCCATCAACTTTTCTTGAATGGACATTACTGATAATTCCTCGAAAAAAAGAACTTTCATGTAGTGAAGTATGGTAAATGTGTTTTTTAAGTGGAAGGATGATTTCAATCCGCCGAATTTCTAATGAAATTCGAAGATCTAAAATAGCTGAAGGAAATGTCATCAAACGTTGAACTGCTGGTTCGATAGGAGAGAGATCTGATGCAAAATCAGAGTTGTTTTACAGAGATCGAAGACTCATAATTCCTTTTACTGTTCTACTCATAATGACTGCTGCTGAACTTGCTCGTAATTTTTAACGAAAGGTTTGGGGTCCACATTTATGCATGTTTAAAATAATTAATAATATGTTAAAATGAATAAAACACCAGTAATAATCAATAAACATTTAATGGGGGAAAGAACGTTTGTGTTAAAGTTGAATAAAGACGATATTAAATGGTAAAATGTTGCATTTTCGGATGACAAACATTTTATTCTTGCTTAACCAAATGATTTTAACAGTTACTGGCACGATCTGAAAATAGCGAAAGACAGAGCAAGCAGATTTTTTAAAGGCAAATATTAATCGGGCATTTTAAAGGTTGATCTATGGTATTCTTGGGAGCTGTTTCTACTGAAGGCAGAATGAATTTAGTAATTTTTTCTATTATTATGAACATCTAGAGAATATCCGCAAGTTTTAAACGTGGAATTGTCAGATTTTTGTTAGATTTTGGGGGATAATAATATTTTTTTCAACAAGGCTTACATTTTTGTTCTACTTCTAGAGCAATAGAAAATAGTTTGAAGAAAAAAACTTCTTTATTATTGCCTTTCCCAAAAGTTGAAAAAAGAAAAACTTAACTTATCATATTAGAAAAGTGCATGCAAGTGGAAAGCAATTTTAAATAGTTTAAATGTATTCAGAGTACTACTATGCTGTATGAAATGGTATTGAAGCTGAATATTTAAAAAAAATGTATATATATCCAGAGAGAATGTCTGACTGTTTAACCCTAAAAAGATACCACGTAAAATATTAATTTAAAGCATAACTTAAAAAAAATTACTAAGATTCGAGCTGTCCTTATAACTGTGAACACCTGAAAAATCATCTTTTTACTGTATTTAAAATTGTTTAAGAAAGAAAAACAATAATTTTTTTTAAATATAGTCTATTAATGAAATTCAAATTAATAAAAAATATATTTGTTTAAATAATAGCGTTCAGTGTTTAGTTAATATAGAAAATCGTGTGTCCTTATAATTAGGAGAACCAGTGTAATAGCGTATTTTCAGCTTCCGTTTTCTGATGGATTTACACGTTTTGAGGGTTCCAGAAGACAATTTAACTAGGTATTCTTTGAAAATATGTGTCTTTCTTCTTGTGTGCGTGCGTGTAATTTTTTTTTTTTTTTCTGGCGACTGTATCTCAGGAACTACTGCAGATAACTGCATATAATTTTATAAGCAGATGTACCTTGACCTAAATTACTACCTTTCAACATTTGATGTCAATTTCTCAACAAGTGGCGCTGCTGGACCGCGATTTTCACAATTTCAGGAAAGTCTATATCTCAGGAACAACTACACGATTTTGCATATAATTTTACATGCAGATACATTTTGACATAATTTACTGCCGACCAACTTTTGTGTCAATTGCTCAACTGGTGGTGCTGTTATACGTCGACTATCGCATTTTCAGGGAAGGCTATATACCAGGTTCTGTTGTGTACAATCAAACAAAACTTGACATACATCAATGTAACCATTATATGACATTACGCTGACTATATTTGGATGCATATCAGCCAATAAGTGGCGCTGTTATACTGCAATTTTCCCTGAGAACCGGATGCGGCTTCGTCTCAACTTCTATGACATATAACGGTACGAAACCCGATGTATGAGGTAACGATTATGAATATGGATTTTTTAAGACTTTATATACAGAGAATTAAACTGTCTTTCTTTTTTTATATTTAGTGCTAGTTTTTTGTAAAATGAAAATCATTCATTATGGTGGATAATTTTAATAAATAATAGTTTTAAGAAAATAGTTTTAATGCGCGAATTCCTATAGGAAAATATAAAAGAAAGTTTGAGGTGGTCATAGCATGTAGTGGCCACAACATACTAGTTTTGAAATGAAATCACAACAAGCATTTCCTCTATATTTGCTGTATATACAAATATAAATGGAGGAAAATTCAAAATTCCGTTTACATAAAAGCGAGGATTGAATTTCATTAAAAGTAAAGGTATTAAAAAAAAAAAAAACAAGTATGTTGTGTTCACCAAAAAACTTTCTTCTATATTTTCTAATGCAAATTCGCTCAGTACAGATAATTTACTAAAGCTATTATTTACTAAAATTACCTACCATAATGAATGCAAACGATTTTCATCTTAGAGAAAAATTACACTAAAAGTACAAAGAAAGATAGTTTTATTCTCTATAAATAATATATTACAAAATGCGTTTTCATAATAGTTATCTCACTTATCAAATTTTGTACAGTTATACACCATAGAAGTTGAGATATAGCTTTTCCGTTCTCGGGGAAAATTGCAGTACAGCAGCGCCACCTATTGGCCGATGTGCATCCAAATTTTATCATCATAATGTCTGAAAATGGTCTTTTCACATATCAATTATTATTATTATTATTATTATTATTATTATACACAATATAACTCGAGATATATCTTTCCCTTAAATTATGGAAATCGTTGTAGAACACCACTACCTATTGAATTATTGGTAACAAAAGTGAATAGACAATAAATTCTTTGTGGAAATCACTGTATACCAGCGCCACGTTTTGAGAAATCGACATAAAAAGTTGATAGGAACTAGGTTATGTCAAGGGGCATCTACATATAAATTTATATGCAATTCTCTGCAGTAGTTCCTGAGATATAGCAGTCCCTTAAATTGTGGAAATCACTGTATAGCAGCGCTATCTGTTGAGCGATGGGCACCAAAAGTTGATAGGCACTAATTTATGTCAAGGTTCATTTATTTATAAATTTATATGCAATTATGTGCAGTAATACCAGAAATTCAGTTGCCACAAAATTTTTGTCACACACATACAGAGACACAGACTGATATTTTCTTGAAATAGTCAAATCGTGTTCTGGATTCTCAAAACGGGCAAATTCATCAAAAACCGGAAGTTGAAAATTTTTACGAATCTAATACTTTCTTCTATTGAATATAGAAGAAAGTAAAAAAAAAAAAACTTGTAAATTGCGAAATCTTTTCAATTTCCAGAATGTAAATGCGAGGTTATACTGTATTTCTACTTCTTTAATTTATATATTAACAATAGTGGAGAAAGATTTATAATATTTTTCTAATTTTCATACAATTTCTTCAAAAGATGCATATTAGTTTCGTTGAAGAAAAGAAAACAGATCCAGATATAAATATGGATCTATTTTTTTGGCGGATATACGCGGATACGAATAGGGAGCTCCGATACGTGTCTAGTATCTGCAGAATGTTTAAATTAGTTACAGAGTTATAAACATGCCTATACATTTATGCTTATAGGTGTAAATATATATATATATATATATATATATATATTTTGAAATGTGTTCTCAAGCGGACCCAACTTGTTGAAATCCGAACCCGACCCGCGGAAAAAAAATCAGTCAACCCGACCCGCACAAAAATAAGATCAGTCGGGTTTGGGTAAAATCGGGTTACCCGATCCGATGCAGGACTCTAAACGCGAGGATCTTCATGATTTTAACATTTTTTGAAGATTTATCGTTCATATTCCGTCTTTTTTGACTGGGTATACTTGAATTTATATATAAGGTGAAGAAATGTTACCTACAGCGCCACTTATTACTTCAGAAGAGTAGTTTTTCTGACAAAAGACAACACTCCCATATGTGTTACAGGAAATGCAAAACTCTGGTTTGAAACTAATTTAATAAATTTACTTTATTGACTGGCGAGGAGTTCCAATCTAAACCTAATAGAAAATTTATGGGACCACCTCGCCCGTGAAGTTCATAAAAATGGCTGACAATATGAATGTAAGCAGGATCTTGTGTTAGCCATCATGGAAACTTGGAATATTATTTTCGTAAATACGTTAAAATTACTTCCTGCATGAATGCTTATTGAAGTAATTGAAAAAAAAATAATAATAGTAACAATGTTATGTGATGATTTAGAGAAGTGTTAAGAAATGTAAATGTTAAAAAAAAAAAAAAAAAAAAAGAAAAGAAAACTGCAAGAACAGGTAGGTCTTCATACTTTTTTTTTTTTATTTCATATTTTATGTAATAATAATTTTCATGAGGTCAAGTGTTGTGATGTTCTAATTTGTTATTTTATGAGTTGTAAATATTATTCTAAAATTGGATATTAGTAATAAAAGATACAAATTTTTTTTTTTTTTTGATAAAACAAAAAGAAAATACATTTTCAAGCAATTATAAGTTGTCATTATATAATTTTTTTTTCGTGCATTGCAGTTATTAAAGACTTTCTGTAACTTTGTGTGCAAATACTTAACTACTTTTCTAAACTTATTATCTTGTTCAAAATTTATTTATCAGATAAAATAAAATTTTTGTATATCACAAGTATCTTTCATGATCTTAAAATTATTGTAATATTTTAAAAAGGTTTTGTTTCCCACTCATAATTTTATTGTATGGATAAATGAAGTAGAAATGGACCTAAAATAAGTATTCATACCGCTCGGAGGTAATTGGGAATATTTAAGCACGTAAGATGCGAAAGCTTGATGTGACAGAAGTGTTCTCCAAGAAGTGCTGTCGAATGTTTAAATCTCGACAAATACAAAAGGTGCCTGTATTAACATATTTGACTTTTTTTTTTAAAGCAGCAAATAATTACAGCAGATTCTGCCGCTAGAATTACAAATATACTATATTTTCTTTTAATCAAAAGCGATATGCATGTTTTATGCAGTGCACGGTTCCTTTCTAAAACATGGCTACAATAAAACCAAATGACTGAAGTTTGACCGACTGAAGAAATGTTTTAAATGACTGAAGTAATGACTGAAGAATTATTTTAAATGACTGAAGTAATGACTGAAGGATTATTTTTAAATAATGCAATTAACTGAATTTACCTCAAGGTGCAAGTCCGTTTCTTTTGGAGAAATGTTTTAAAATTCACTAATGTTGAGATAATTTTATTCTTTCGTTTTAACAGCCGTACGAGTAAGGCCGTTTAAAGCCATAAAAGTAAGAGACATGTTACGACAATATACTATAATTGAGATCTTTGTTGAAACTATACTGGATTCAAATATCTCACTAGCACAAAACAGTTTCTTTTATCTGATATTCAATGAAAATTCTCCATGCGTTATTTATTTATGCTTTTCATAAATTATGTACAAAAGCAGATGTCAGAACTATATCGACTGTTTAATCCCTGCCATTCTGGTGGCCAGAGGATTAGCGCTTTGACTGTCAGGTGTCAGGGTTTGATTGTTGGTTCAGCCATGGTTGCTTCTGATGTTCGAATCCACCTTGAATAGTAGGTTATTAACCCACTTTGCAAAAAGAAAAAAAAAAGACCAGAAAACAACAAACGAAATATTATATATTTTTTCATTTATTTTTACTATAGAAAGGACAATCAATAACATTTTAAATATTCATGTAATTTGTAGTACAATAAAGAAGAGGGATTAGAATATTTCAAAAAACAATCTATCCTACAAATTCAAAAAAATTATATTAGCATATGTATTACTTTTAAAATTTTCCAATTTATATATTTCTAGAAAGTGTTTATGATTCTAATTTCTGTTTATTCTGTTTCTATTTCCTTTGTAAAAAATGAATCTTTGTAATATCTTGATACATTAATCAATCAAATTTCAGAATATTTTTTTATTCAAGAATTCTTTATGCTTTAATGGATGAAACTGAAACACAGAAGTTAATCTCGGTCAAGAAGTTTATGAGATACTAACCATAAGCTCAAAAGATTTTTAATAGCCATTCCTGCTGATGAGCTCTGTTGAGACAATTTCACCGTTTATAATCCGCTTTAAACTTAAAACTAATTAATAAAAAAGAAAAAAAAAACTTTCAATGCATTATGATTTATAGTTGTGTTCTTTTTAACTACATTTCATTAAAGATTCTTCTTTCAAGCCTAGACAAAATGTTATAGAACAAATTTGTCAACTTTATAAAATATTTTTTGAAGCACCAACTTCTCTGATAATATGAAATAATTATGAAATGTATATATCAGTGACATATACACTTATGCTTGTTAAATTTTAGATTACATTTAAAAGTTCTAATATATGTTTATTTCAATTATAATTTAATTTGGAAGTACAGATAATTCTGAAATAGATGACATAACTTAATACACATAAAGGGTACAAGACTGACAAATAATCCATATAAGATAAATAAATATCCTGATATTTATTAACTTCCCATCATGCTATAAGTATGACAAACATACGTAATCATGAAAATTTTCGACCTCAGTTTTTTGAAATTTTTACATGTTTTCAGGCAAGAGGAATAAAAAAATCCCATTATCGACGGGTGTCACACACAGAAAAATGAAAAGTCGAAATTTGTCAAGAGAAGAGCTATCTTTGTACCACTAGACGTTTGTCAAGTAAGTTGACAAATTTGCACAAAAATTACGCAATATTTTAAACAATCAAAACACTTCATGACAATCCTAGTTAGTCATGAGACACAAAAGTCCTTTTTTTTTTTTTTACCACGTATCTTTAATGTGTTTCGTCTGATAATCCGTTTTGGCTCTAAAACTTGTCAGACGACTAGATTCCCTAGTACAGTTTTCATTTTCCTCAAATTTGTCTGTTTAGTCAAATGAGAGAATAAAAATAAATTGTTCCAGTTTTGTTAATTGACTAAGAAAAATTTGATTGGCCAGTTAAAAAGCTAAACATTGTTCTTCTTCTTCTTCTTTTTTTTTTTATTTATTTTTTTTATTTATTTTTTGTCTCCTATTGACAACTTGTGTTAGTCAACCGAAACCGAAAAATAAACAATAAACTCATCGCATTTTGCGGGATAGTGCAATTGCCGTTGGAGTGAATTTCATTTTAGAAAGAGAATGAGAGATTTTTTAGTAATCAGAATCAGCGAATCGAGTTTACAGCCAAAAGTAAGTGCTAAATACTCTATTTTATTGTAAGCTTTGTTAGAATAGTAAATTGTAAATTTGACGAATTCTAAAGCTTCGGCAATCTTCTAACAATATGAATCGTATTTAGAATTTGTTCTAATTTATAAAGTTGTTTAAAATGTATAAAATTTAAAATACATTATTATAAATCTAGTTTTACGTATCGTTGTATTATAAAAATAAGTATATTTAATTTGTCTAAGCTATAGTTGTTTACATACACTTTTAACATTAAGCTCATATTAAAATTTTTATACACAGAATAGTAATGATTTATTTTTCCCTGAAGATGGTTCAGAAGGTATTTGGATTTCCAAAGGACGTCAATTTAAGAAAGATATAGAAAAATGCTATCCATGGGGATTTTGAAAGAACTCCGAATTTTAAGGTATGTTTTTTAAATTATCGTTTGCAACATTATATCTATCTTAGAACACAAAAAAATAATATTAATACTTTTTTTTATATTTAAACTTTTAATGAGATAAATAAAAAAAAGATAAAGGTTTCTCGTTTATCTGTTATTTTATTTATTTATTTATTTTTTATTTTTTTTTTAAATTCCGGTTTTAAATAAATAATTTTTTTAATTTAAATAATTTTGGCAAATGGTTGATAATAGTATGTAATAAAAAAAAATGACTTTTTTTATTATTAAAGGTTTGATACCAATTTTTTTCAAAACAACTTTTAGCAAAAATAATATGAATTTAATATTGCATACTATATTCTCTTCTCAATTTAAAGTCAAATTGTTCTTGTATACAATATTAATTATTAGCGATAAATAATAAATATCTTGGTAAATATATATATATATATATATATATATATATTCAACTTCATGTTACTTGTTTCATTCAAATGATTGATGATTGTAATAAAAGGTTGATATTTTTAGTTATTAAAAATTTGATATTATACAGCAGTCAAAGTGGTAATGCACGGTTTTGACTGCTGTACTCGTGCCTACTTTGGTCGCCTGACGAAGGGTCGTGTGCTCTTTCGACCCGAAACCATTGTTGCGAAATTTTTTAATTTTATGGTGTTTATTCAAAGTTTTGTAAATATAATTTTGCAACGCCAGTTCTGTGGTGCGAATAATTGATAAACCTTTTTTCATTTTCTTTCTGAAACAACGGACAGACGATCAGCCATTTTCTCTCTCTCTCTCTCTCTCTCTGTGTTTGTTTATCTTCGATAGCGCACATTCGATCTTAGACTGCAATTCACAGCTATCGTACTGCTCACCTTTCAAAATATTTTTTACAATTATAAATCTAAATTTATAGGCATATTTATAACTCTGTAACTAATTTAAACATTATACACATGCTAGACATGTATCGGAGCTCCCTATTCGTATCCAGAAAAATAGATCCGTATTTGTATGGATCAGTTATCTTTTCTTCAACGAAACTAATAAGTATCTTTTGTAGAAATTGTATGAAAATTAGAAAAGTATTATAAATCTTTCTTGACTGTTATTAATATATAAATTAAATAAATACAGTATAACCTCGTATTTACATCCTGGAAATTGAAAAGATTTCGCAATTAACATATTTTTTTTTTTTTTTTTTTTTTTTTTTAACTTTATTCTATATTAAATAGAAGAAAGTACTAGATTCATAAAAATTTTCGACTTCCGTTTCTCGATGAATTTGCACGTATTGAAAGTTCCAGAACACGATTTGACTATTTTTAGAAAATATTAGATATGCCTCTATGTGTGTGTGAGAGACAAAAATTTTGGGGCGACTGCAACTTTGGAACTACTGCACATAATTGGATATAAATTTATATGTAAATGCACCTTGACATAAATTAGTGCCTATCAACTTTTGGTGCCCATCCATCAAGAAATGGCACTGCTATACAGCAATTTCTAGAGACCATATATTAGGAAACTGTATTATACAGGGTCTCTAGCGATTTCAACAATTCAAGGGAATGATATGTCTCATGAACTACTGTAGAGAATTGCATGTAAATTTATATGTAGATGCACCTTGACATAACTTAGTCCTTATCAGCTTTTTATGTCAATTTCTCAAAAGATGGCGCTGCTATACAGTGATTTTCACAATTCAAGGGAAGGCTATATCTCAGGAACTACTACACATAAATTTATATGTGGATCTACCTCGAGATAAATTATTGTCCATCCACTTTTGGTATCAATAATTCAATAGGTGACGGTGCTATATAGCGATTTCCATAATTTAAGGAAAAGAGATATCTCAAGCTCTATTGCGTATAATAATAATAATAATAATAAATGATATGTGAAAAGACCATTATCAAATATTATTCTAATTCAATTTGGATGCATATCGGCCTATAGGTGGCGCTGCTGTACTGCAATTTTCCCCGAGAACGGAAAAGCTATATCTCAACTTCTATGGTGTATAACTGTACAAAGTTTGATATGTGAGATAACCATTATGAAAACGCATTTTTTAATATATTATTTATTGAGAATAAAGCTGTCTTTCTTTGTACTTTCAATGCAATTTTTCTCTAAGATGAAAATCGTCTGCATTCAGTATGGTAGGTAATTTAAATAAATAAGAGCTTTAATAAATTATTTGTACTGAGCGAATTTGTATTAGAAAATATAAAAAGAAAGTCTTGTGGTGGCCACAACATACATTTTTTTCTTTTTCTTTTGCTGTTTTAAATACCTTTATTTTTAATAAAATTCAATCCTCCCTTTTATGTGAACGGAATTTTGAATTTTCCTCCATTTATACTTGTATGTACAACAAATATAGAGGAAATACTTGTCGTGATTTCATTTAAAGTTATTATGTTCTGACCACCGCAAAACATTCTTCTATATTTCCTATAGGAAAATTCATTCGCCCAGTAAAAATATTTTCTTAAAACTATTATTCATTAAAATTATCTACCATAATGAATGCAGATAATTTCATTTTAGAAAAAGCTAACACTAAATATAAGAAAAGAAAGACAGTTTAATTCTTTATAAATAAAGTCTTAAAAAAGGCTTCTTCATAATGGTTACCTCATATATCAGGTTTTGTACAGTTATATGTCATAGAAGTTGAGATATAGCCATATCCTGTTCTCAGAGAAAATTGCAGTATAGCAGCGCCAATTATTGGCTGATATGCATCCAAATTGAATCTGCGTAATGTCATATAATGGCTACGTTGATACGTGTCAAGTTTTGTTTGATTATACACAACAGAACCTGAGATACAGCCTTCCCTGAAAATGCGAAAGTCGACGTATAGCAGCACCATCTGTTGAGCAATTGACAAAAAGTGTTGGTGGGCACTAACTTATCTCAAAGTTTATCTGCATATAAATTTATATGAAAATTCGTTTAGTAGTTCTGAGATATAGCCTTTTCTGAAATTGTGAAAATCGCAGTCTAGCAGCGCCACTTGTTGAACAAATGAGACCAAAAGTTGATAGGCACTAACTTAGGCCAATGTACATCTGCATATAAATTTATATGCAGTTATCTGCAGTAGTTCCTGAGATACGTTGCCACAAAGTTTTTTGTCACACACACAGAGACACAAACACATATTTTTCTAAGAATGGTCAAATCGTGTTCTGGAGCCCACAAAACGTGTAAATCCATTGAAAACGGAAGTTGAAAATTTTTACGATTGCAATACTTTCTTCTATTGAATACAGAAGAGAGTAAAAAGCAATATAAAATAAACAGATTTTAGAAACGGATTCCATCAAGGCAGATAATAATAATATTCTTTATCGTCTTCTCTAGAACAAATAAAAGCAAAGCAGATGTTTAATTGCGAATCATATATATCCGTGCAACCCAAATTATTATAGTAAATAAACATTCCCGTCGAACAAATGCAATAAATAAAGATACCTTTTTTTTTTTTTTTTCAGAATATAAGCATTAAACAATGAACTACTATCACTGACCTTAAAGCACATTTTTGCAATTTTGAAGTTCACAACTCACATAATAATCATTAATATTAGTGTTTAATCATTAATATTAGTCTTTTTTTTTTTTTTTTTTCAGATTTTTAACGCAATACAATTAGTAATTACATCTTTTTTTTTTTTTTCTTGTATGTTCAATGGAAGAAAGTATTGGATTCGTAAAAATTTTCGATTTCCGGTTTTCGACGGACTTACAAGTTTTGAGAGGTTAGACCACGATTTGACCATTTTTAGAAAATGTCTGTCTGTCCGTCTGTGTGTGTATGTATGTGTGACAAAAATTTTGTGGCAACTGTATCTACGGAACTACTGTTCACTGAACAGTAGTTCAGTAGTAGTATGTAATTCTGAACAGTGTTCAGAATTGCATATAAATATATATGTAGATGCACCTTGACCTAAATTAGTGCCTATCAACTTTTGGTGTCAATCGCTCGAAAAGTGGCGCTGCTATGCAGCGATAGCATTTATAATATGGGTGTGAACTTTCAAATATTCTTAACAATACTGTTCTAACAGGGATATGTTCATTAAAAAAAAAAATCTCTCCTTGAAAAAAAAAAAAAAAAAAAAAAAAAAAAGCATATCAATAATATTTATGATTTTATAACTTTAAATAACCTGAAATTTGGAGTTCGATGTTATTTATAGTTTAGTACATTGTATCGTCTATACCGTACATATTGTTTATATTGTCTGTATCAACTGTTAAAGCACATTGTATCGTCGTACTTATCTGTAATTTTAATCAGGTGGAAAAAATCCATTATTTAAAAAAATATATATACATATATTCAGGTGGCTTAAATATTAAAAAAAGGAACTTAATAAAAAAAAAAAAAAAAAAGTCTACATTTATTTTTGTAATTACAGCGTATAAAACGAAAGCACCGATGAGAAAAAATATATATATATATTTCTAAATCCATATATGAGGATGTGCATAGAAGGTGGACTAAATCGTGTGGCGCCACAATCCTCTTGGAATGCCTTGTTAAATAAGTGTTGGATAAATGCGCGTGTTAATGATAAATAAATGTAGGGAAGAATGATTAAACTAGCAAATTCTTTGTTTCAGTAGTTTATTAAATTTCCAGTATTCATAGCTGCTAACTTTTATAATTGATTCCGGAATGTTGTTAGTACATCGCCGTATCTTCAAACCATATTCTTTGAGGAGTAATTGTCTTCATATTTAATTGTAATTACATGCTAAAAAAATCTGGTGTGAAACAACCACACGACTTCCATTACCCACTATTACACGTATTATAGGCATTTTTGAGAGATAATGTGATCAGAAAACAAAAAAGTGACTTAAAGAGAAAATCGTTAGAGCAGTTTTTGAGATAACAATTTTTACAAAAAATCAATTATTGACCAGAAAACAATAATTACATACAAAAGGATATTTAAAAATGAGTTAATAGGGCGAGTTAAAAAAAAAAAAAAAATCCGTACAGCCGTTTTTAAAGGAACGCGCTTACAAGACCTGAAATTGAACTACTTATGGAGGAAGCCTATCAATTTTCCAGAACTAACCAACTATATCATTCGAAAGGACATCTAATAGAGTGTTTATATAGCAAATTTGAAGAAAATCGTTAGAGCCGTTTTTGAGATACGGACTTACGGTCCCACTTCCGGTTTCCGATGTCTCACTTCCGGTTAAACTCAATTATTGACAGAAAAACAATAATTACATACAAGAGCATATTTAAAAGTGAGTTAAAATGGCGAGTTTGAAAAAAATCCGTACAACCGTTTTCAAAGGAATGCCTTTGCGAGGCCTGAAATTGAGCTATTTATACAGGACGCCTATCAATTTTCCTGAACTAACCAACTATATCATTCGAAAGGACATCTAATAGAGTGTTTATATAGCAAGTTTGAAGAAAATCGATAGAGCCGTTTTTGAGATACGGACTTACGGTCCCACTTCCGGTTTCCGATTTCCCACTTCCGGTTTTCAATTTTCACCAAAATTTGGAAATTTCATCTGTACACCAGACGTATTTCAATTCTAAAGTTTCGTAGCTCTATCTTTATTAGTTTCTGAGCTATAATAGCCAGAAGATTCTCCACATACATACACACACACACACACACACACACACACACACTGACCAATTGCCAAAAACCACTTTTTTGGACTCAGGAGACCTTAAAACGTGTAAATCAGGTGAAAACCCGATATCGAATTTTCAGACCGAATACAATACTTCCATTACCTACGGTATTAGGGTAATGAAAGTAAAAATTATTCTATTAAGAATATGGTATGAAGAAAAGGGCGAATGTTAACAACATTCCGGAATAAATTGAAAAAGTTGGCAGCTATGAGTATTTTATTCCAGTTGATGGACAAGTAATATTTTTCAGAAATTTTTTTAAATGTTTTTTCAAGGTTGAACACCTTAAAGGGGGGGGGGAATTAAACAATTACAAAAGTAAAGAGGTTAAGACTAATAACAATGCTTTTGCAAAAACCTCTGCAGACAAATATGAACCTCTTATTCCTCATAAAATATGAAGGATTTTAACCAATTAAAATTTTTATTAATCTGCATACTTGGCAATTCTATTGTTTTTACCAGTAGACTACTGTTTTTCGGTTATTTCTACTTGCCTACTGTTTTTTGTTAAAAATCTACTATTTTTAGGAACTTACAAGAGAAATGTAAAATTGAGCAATTTTCTTGTAAAATATATAGAGGGAAAATAAGCAGAGAATAAATATAATAATGAAATGAGATTTATTAAATGTATGTGTAAAAATTACAATACTGATTTTAATTATCTCAAAATATACTTAATTTTTTTCTTTTTTTTCTTTTTTTTTTTTTTTTTTTTTTGGGGGGGGGGGGGGGGGTTACTTTCATCACCCTACTACCATAGGTAATGGAAGTATTGTATTCGGTCCAAAAATTCGATATCGATATTTCACCTGATTTCCACGTTTTAAGGTCCCTCTGAGTCTAAAAATGTGGTTTTTGGCAATTGGTCAGTGTGTGTGTATATGTGTGGAATCTTCTGGCTATCATATCTCCGAAACTAATAAAGATAGAACTACAAAACTTCAGAATCGAGACAGGTCTGGTGTACAGATGAATTTTCCAAATGTTGGTAAAAATTGAAAAACCGGAAGTGGGACATCGGAAACCAGAAGTCCGTATTTCAAAAAAGGCTCTATCGATTTTCTTCAAATTTGCTATATAAACATTCTATTAGATGTCCTTTCGAATGATATAGTTGGTTAGTTTAGGAAAATTGATAGGCGTCCTGTATAAATAGCTCAATTGCAGGTCTTGCAAGCGCGTTCCTTTAACCCTACAAGGCACCCAGTTCCATATGTGGAACACCGACTTTAATCGTTCCTATAGCTGTAAAACTATTAGTAGCGACATCTCTTGACATCTTGATAGAAGCTACTGACATTTAGCAATGTAGTAATACGAATCTTTACCTAAAAATGTCGTTCGTGTTTTTGTTATTGTGCACTCAGTGTGAAATTTGAATGAAAGTGATACGTTATTCGTTTGTCTGAATTCAAAAATAAAAAAAGAATAGTTATTGAAGAGTTTTGACTCGAAAAAAATACTGTGTGTGATAACGAAATGTATATTTTGCAGAGGTAAGTTGTTTTTTATATTACAATAGTAAACGTATTAGTAAATCATGCTTTTATGTATGTTCCACATACGGTACGTTGAGCTTTAGTGTCCATTTTTACTTATACGTACTTACGATAACTGTCCTTGTCAATACTTTGATTTTATTGCAGATAATGTCGCGAAGAAGATTGCGTGATGAAGATATTGAGGGTTTCTTGAATATTCCGTTTGGAAGTGAAGATGAACAAGACTTTTCTGACGCTGAAAGTGATGATGACAACGAAAAAAATTCAGTCCATCCAAAACTTTTTATCCGAGCCACTTAGCGACGTGGAAACTTCCTTATCTCCGCAGAGACATCAGTGTTCGTCTCCCGGTCAACGAGGTTCTTACGAATATTGAAAATCGTCAGCCAGAAATATCAGACCCTCAGCCTACTACATCAGGAATGACTTCAGGGACAACGACAGGTACCATTAACACAATCTCGGGCACCTAGATGATCATCGAAGAATCAAAATTACAAATTATTCTTTGGTAATTATTATACGTAGCCAGAGTTGATTGCTTATTTGGCCAAAGAGGGAATACAGTCACTGGGAACTGTCAACAAAGGTCGTTTAGGAAAAGGGCTCAAAATACCTTCCATAAAAGACCTAAAAAAGGAAAAGGTTCAGAGAGGTTATTCAGAGCAATGGGTAGCAAATTGTGATAATACAGATATTGTCCCCGTTATGTGGTACGATAACAAACCAGTCGTTTTATCATCGTCTTCTGCGGGTCAAGAGCCAATAGAAACAGCAAGAAGATGCTGAAAGAAACAGAAAAAGTATATACAAGTGGATTGCCCCCAAATAATCAAAACATATAACCAGCATATGGGTGGTGTGGACCTCCTAGATTCGTTCCTAGGGAAATATAAAAAAAAATTAGGACCAGAAAATGGTATTTGAAGCTATTTTATCATCTTCTTGATGTAACTCTTATCAATTACTGGTTATTGTACGGGGAGCAGCAGCATACGCCAACCCCAATGAAACAGAAGGACTTCAAATTTGAAGTAGGGAAAAGTTTATGCATGTTTGGACAATCGATAAACAAAAAGAGAGGTAGACCAAGTTCATCTGATGAAATTGAAAATAAAAGGCAGAAGACAATTACACTAGTCCTACCTCCTCGTGATGTCAGACGTGATGAGTTTGAGCATTTTCCTGTTTGAGGTGAAAAAAAGACAACGATGCAAATATCCTGGTTGCAAAGGAAAAACATTCTTATCTTGCGACAAATGTCGCATAGAACTTTGCCTAAATAAATATAATAAATGTTTTAGATCTTTTCATTAATAATAAAAAAAAAAAAATTATTATATTAGTTATATGAATTTTTTTTTATTATAAATTGCAATATATAAAAAAGTAAAATATATAATAGTTATTTCATTTTGTTTAAAATAATAAGTCACTAATTGAAAAAAATTCAAATAGGAAACTATTTCCAAAACAATTCAATTGTACTAGTTTAATACCAAAAAGTATAGTTAAGGCTCAGTGTACCGTATGCAGAACTGAAATAAAAAGTTGATTTTTCCGTAAAATATGGTTTTATTTTTATATTTATAAGTTTTCCCTATCTTCTGATCACTAATTACAACCTATATATTTTTGTCGCACACTAAAAAAAAATTGAGCCTTGTAGGGTTAAAAACGGCTGTACGGAATTTTTTGAAACTCGCCATATTAACTCCCGTTTAAATATCCTTTTGTATGTAATTATTGTTTTCCGGTCAGTAATTGCGTTTTGATAAAAGTTGCTATCTGAAAAACGGCTCTAACAATTTTCTTGAAAATTGTTACATATAAATCAATTTTAGATATCCTTTCTCATGCATTACGTGGTTATTACAGGAAAATTAACAGTCATCTTGCTTAGGTAGTGCAGTTTTAGATCTCGGAAACTGGTGTTTCAAAAAAATAACTACCATATATATATATATATATATATTTTTTTTTTTTTTTTTTTTTTTCACCTCGCTATATGTAAGCTTCGTTTTATATGTCTTTACATGCGTATAAAATTTTTCTTACTGGAAAAATGTTAGGTTTCTACTTCTTTAAGTCTCTTTTATATCTTGTGATCACTTTATCTAAAAAAAAAGTCTGGCGTGAAACAACCACACGACTTCCACTACCCACTATTACACGTATTATATGCATGTTTTAGAAATAATGTGGTCAGCGAAGACATAAAATTGACCTAGCGAAGTATACACAAAAGAAATTTCCTGTAGGAGAAAGCTAATATATATATATATATATATATATATGTATGTGTGTGTGTGTAAAACAGAATTTACATAACGAGTTAAAAAATAAGAAGGTGTGGGGGGGAGGGAATGATAGAGCTATTTTTTCAAACACCAATTTCCGAGATCTGAAACTGAGCTACCTAATCAGGATGACTGTGATTTTTCCTGTAATAACCATGTAATGCATGAGAAAGAATATCTAAAATAGATTTATGTAACAATTTTCAAGAAAATCGTTAGAGCCGTTTTTGAGATACCAACTTTTACCAAAACTTGGCATACTCAATTGTTGACTGGAAAACAATAATTACATACAAAAGAGATTGAATATGGCGAGTTTGAAAATATTCAGTACAGCCGTTTTTAAAGGAGACCTGAAATTAAGCTATTTATATAGGGCGCCTATCAATTTTCCTGAACTAACCAACTATATCATTCGAAAGGACATCTAATAGAGTGTTTATATGGCAACTTTGAAGAAAATCGTTGGAGACATTTTTGAGATACGGCCTTACGGTCCCAATTCCGGTTTCCGATGTCTCCCTTCCGGTTTTCCAATTTTCACCAAAATTTGAAAAATTCATCTGTACACCAAACCTGCCTCAATTCTGATGTTTCGTAGTTCTATCTTTATTAGTTTAGGAGATATGATAACCAGAAAATTTCACACATACATACACCACTGACCAATTGCCAAAAACTACTGTTTTGGACTCAAGAGACCTTAAAACGTGTAAATCAAGCGAAAACTCGAATTTGAATTTTTAGATCGAATACAATACTTCCATTACCTACGGTAGTCTGGTAATGGAAGTATGCCTGGATATGTTGACTAACTTTCTTAATCAAGTGTAGATTCTGACTAACTTGCCTTGTCTGGCAACTGCGGTTGTTGACTATCCTTCCAGGTCAAATAATTCTGATTGTCGACTAGCCTTCTTTGTCTGATAATAATAACCTTCCTAGTCTGGAATAGTGTTTTGGTGACTAGTTCAGCAAGTACACTTTTTAGTTTTGGAGACTAGTTCAGCAAGTACACATTTCAGTTTTGGTGACTTGTTCAGCAAGTACACTTTTTAGTTTTAGAGACTAGTTCAGCAAGTACACTTTTCAGTTTTGGTGACTAGTTCAGCAAGTACACTTTTCAGTTTTGGAGACTAGTTCTGCTAGTACACTTTTTAACTGAAGTTGCCTAGTCAGCTATTTTGGTTAGTCAATTCTGTATTGTCAGTTGAGCATTTTGCCAGGTCACTGTGACCAATTTATTTTTCTGTATGCGTCTGCAGAGTGTGAGTTAGTTCGTTATTCTGTGTATATAAATTTTATGACATATACACCTTGAAAAGTTATGATTAACAGAAGTGTTCATGTTGTCTAGGGAAGTAATTTATTTTATACTTTTAGGCGCAATTTAGTATTCCATTTTATGTCAATTTCCAATTTATTTTTAGTAGTTTGAATAATAATTATAATTGCTTTTTGGAGTTGTCTTTTTAAAGTTTTTATTTAATTATGAAGGGAATAAAATTTAAACATGATTAATATTAATGTATAAAGTGTAAATGTTAATGTTCCAGGATTAATTTAACCCTTTGTATCCCACCGGAACTTTAAAGTCCCATCAAAAAAATTCCTCAATATAGCCTAAATTTACTGCAGGATTTCATTGGAACTTCAAAGTCCTTATAGTTTAAGCTTTCCCTGTAGTTCAGTTATAGTTTAAGCTAAATTTAATATGAGATCTTTCTCATGCAGCAAAGAAATATAATTAAAAACTTTCAAACTTTTTTCCAAAAATAAAGTAATGTAGGATATATAGGGTTAAGTAAATTAACTGTTTGAAATATTCTTTTTTTTTTTTTTTTTTTTTTTTTTAATGTTTATAATATGTATTTTAATTAATTACAATATGTATTTCTTCCAAAATTTTGATATTTTTATTTATTGAAAAGTTATGATTTTTAATGGCATCAGTGGTTATATTAATCATAAATAAACATCTTTCAGTTGCTTTGTTAGCTATATTAACTGGTACTCTGCTATTTCTCTTATTTAAAAAAATATTTATATATATTACCATTGAAATAAATTTAATACTAAATATAGGATTTATTGTTTTATGGAGGGAAAAGGTTGTGAATGAAAGGGTTAAATGCTAGTGTTCAAAGAAATTTAAAACCTTTTAAATATATGTAACAAAATGAAGATTAAAAAACATTAAAAAGAAAGTCAAATAGAAAAAAATCTATGAATATTATTTTTCTTTTATGAAAAAATGTATGGATTCAATTTTATTCTTTATTAGAATAAGAAAGAAAATTAAATATTATGAGAATCGCATAGATTGTAAAACACATTCCAACACTACTTACCTGTTATAGTTTTAACCTTTGATATATTTTATTTCCATGAAGACGCCTTAAAAAAAAAAAACCTTTTGTTTTAAAGTATGAAGTAAGAAATTCCAAAAAAATATCGTTATAGTTTTATTACTTTTAAAAAAAGGGTATAAAATATATTAATTTTTACATACATGCGTACAGTATATTGCGTGTTGTCTGAAACTTGCTTAAGCACGATGTTGGACACACTATGTAAAATTTAATGTGAAGAAAATGTCCCTCGTAACACAACTGAAAATGCACTCTTCAACATTTTTATTTATAATATGTAATGAAAATGAATATTTCTGTTTTGCCCTGTAAAAGAATGATTAATACTAACTATACCATAATCTATTGGAAATTTACTTTTGTATATCTGAATAATGTTTGTTGTGTAATATATATTGTATAATATCTGAATACTGTATACAAACCAGTTTTGTTACATCTACGACTTACAGCTGCAACATTTTACAGTACGGATGAAAAGCTTACTCTGTAAACAAAAGTATCTTAAATTCAGATGGAAATGTTTCTGAAATACTAATACAAACACGAAAAAATATCTAAATCTCTTAAATAAACTATCTACCAATAAGTATTTGAACCCTTTCGAATTTAAACGCTTTGTTATATATATATATATATATATATAAAGATCTTTAGGAATTATCTTGAAACTTTGGGAATATAAAGAACATCTTTTAACTCATATTTCAGTAAAAGTTTTGCCCCGGAGAGAAAAAAGGGATCAGTAAGAAAAAAAAAAAATCAAAATGTTTTGGATCACCCTGTAAAAAAGTAATGCATGAAATGCATTGCGGTTGCAGCAGATGATTAAGAGGATTCTTTTAATTTCCTGTATAAATGTTTATGAGGCTACCACATATTTCATGGAGATAAACCGTTTTTTTTTTTTTTTTTTTTTTTTTTTTTTAATAAAAATTGAAAAAACATTGTCAATTTTTTAATTAGAACACGGCGTAGGATATTAGACCCAGAGCAAAGCCATTGTTAGGGAACTTGGCATACTTCATTAGACACAGCATACTGCATTCAGAATACAAAAATTTTCAATGTATTAAATATATTAAATGTTAAATATCAAAATACGAGCATTTTTCTAAATAATTTATAACTACACATGCTCAAGCTTTTAAAGAATTCCATGAGGATAACATACCTCAGTACAAAACAACAAATTTTCTGATTTTTTTATTATTATTATTTTTTTTTTTCGTAGCAGCTAAGAAACATATATATATATATATATATATATATATATATATATTTAAACATCATACGCTACAATGTTCATGTATTTGTAATATGCTTTACAAAATGAAATAAAAATAAATAAATAAAGTAAAAAATAAAAAATAAAATAAATAAATAAACAGAACCCTCTGCACCTAAAATTTAACATAGTAATATATATATATAAATTAAGCTTTTGATAAATAATGAATAATTTTATCGCCAGGAACATTGATTATAATCATAAAATTGTGACTTGTTTCCCGTATACTGTATATCTATATTACTAAACGAAAAAGATTGCGTACAGGTATGTCCATGGTAGTTCGATCGGGAAGGTGTTGGCTTCAAAATGCTTTGGTCCTTGGATCGTAACTCATCTCGGAGGTGTATATCTCAGTGTGGCAATTTTTAGTTTAACCCTTTGACGGCCCTAATGCTCTAAAGTGTTCTAAACAGTGTTGCCAAATTTAGGGACTCTTTTATTCAAATACCACCAAACATTTTGCGGACTGATATTTGATATACATATCGAACGAAGAAACCTCAAAGTGTTTAGCCAACCGTTAGAGCTAAAATTTAGTGGTAGATATCGAATAAAAATCTCCCCAATTTTAGCAATGCTGACCAGAGGAGTGAAATGAAGTAGGACTGGTAAAGGGTTAAAATTATTCATTTTTATTTATGGCCTAGGAGATTCTAAAACCTAATTTTAATAATAATAATAAACGAACCACATCTTTTTTCTATATATATATATATATTTCTGTCTCAATTTTTATTCCAATTTAAATTGTAATTTAGGTCTAGAAAATTTTTATTCCAATAAACTGTGTTTTAAGTCTAGAGATTATGATACTTGATTTTAAATTAGGTATTATTAAATGGTTAGTTTTTATTCCCATTATCTTTCAATCTTCATGGCAAATTACAATCGTAGATGGCAGCACTACTCAAATATCTATATTGAATATCTGAATCCAAAACAATTTTTTTTTTTTTAAGCTTGAATAGGTTTATGTCTTCTTTGCCTTTGCTCCATGCTTCCTGGCCATTTTGTACAGACATTATATGTATTTTATTTCTTTTTCTTTTATTATTTATTCAATTTATTTATTCATTTTATTTTATTTTATTTATTTATTTAATTTTTCCCCCATTATTTTCATAACATTACTGTAGATGGCAGCCACATTTTATTCATGTTACTATAATTAATATGAATCCTAATTTACGTAAGAATTCAACCTGGTTAGGTTTGTGAATTCTCTAATTTTACTCCATATTCGCTGCTAACTTTGAGCTGACTAACTATGCTTTTAACTAATATCTGCTTGTTAAATTTCACATGTGTCCCGTTTTTCATAGACTATCAGTTGCCTCTTTTTCAATAATAATTTTTTACGTAATTTTTGGATTAATATTTGTAGTGGTGAGTTTATTTTGATCTACGTTTTTAAATGGTTATTGGATTAGCATTTGTACTGATGAGTTTTGATCTTCGTTTTTTCTGGCTTTACTTACAATGGGTGTTTCGGGCCTGAGAACAAAGAAATTCTTAGCTTTTGCTTTCCTTGTGACAGAAAAACATCCATTTTTAGCATATTTGCATTCTACCAGGCCCTTGATAACGTTAGAATGCAAATAATGCTTATTTCTCATTCCAATTTGCTATAATTCATTTAAATTTTACTTTATTTCTTTTTTGGTTTGATTTGAGTGGTCTTCGTTTTTGATCAGAATAATTGTTTGAATATTGAAATTAAATCATCTTTAAATTTCAAATGTTTGCACTGATTATATTATATTACTACTGAACGGTCTGTTTATCTCTATATATACATACATATACATATATATATATATATATACAGGGCCCGAAATTTCAACTCAGATTGCACTCGCCGCAAAAAAAGTTTTACTCGCCACAAAATAGGGTTGTCATTTTTTTTCTGTTTTACGCATTTTGGGTTTTTTACTTTTCTTAACCATTTGAAAGGCTTTTACAAATATGTCTAAAATTATATATATTAAAATTAAAAGTGTGTCGTATATTCTCATGTTTCTTAGTCATCAATAATTAAAAATCATTATTATATATTGTATTTGAGATTTGGAAAAGATTAAATATCTACACTCAAGTTTGTGAAAATTGAACCAAACTTACAGGAAATGTAAAGTGAGGTAAGGTTTGCAAATGATTATAGTTACAAAGCGATAGCGCATGCATGGAACGAGAACCAACTTCTTATTAGTCGCTTGTTTCAGGTATATAAAGGATTGTAAAGACGCATTGAAATCTATTTATCGTCCTCTGTCTGCGGTAAATGTTTAACTGGTGGTCACTATGCCTCGTGAAAAGAGGAGGGTGCCATACCAATAACTAACGGAGTTCGTACGAGGCCGCATCGTTGGTATGCGAGAGGGTAGATTTTCGTATCGAGAAATCGCAGTTCGCACGCAGTGTAATGCCACAACAGCGATGCGTGTTTGGAAGAAATGGACAGAGGAAAATCAAACAAGCCGAAAACCTGGCAGTGGGGCACGCAACAGAACAACTACACGAGGCGACAGACACCTCATCCGCATTGCTGTGACGGACCGTACAGCATCCTCTCGTGTGTTAGTACAACATTGGAGTACGGTTAGGTATTTTGTTGTCTAGCTCCACGATTCGTCGCCGTTTGCTGCAGCATGAACTGTGTGTAAGGGTTCCTCTACGCAGGATTCCCCTTTCGCTGATTCACACACCAATTCGACTTCAATGGGCTCAGCAACACAGCACGTGGTGTGCCCAGTGGCAACAAATTTTTTCTTCGATTAATGTCGCTACAGTCTGGAGTACAATGATGGAAGAGTACGCGTCAGACGTTACAGGGGGGAACGTCTTCTCCCACGTTGTGTTATCCAGCGTCATACTGCACAAACGCCTAGCATCATGGTGTGGTAAGCTATTGGGTATAATTGTCGATACCATCTAGTGCACATTGCGGGCAACCTCAACAGTGATTGCTACATAAGGGAAATTTTGTAGCCAGAGGTCCTTCCTCTTCTTCGACGCATTCCGGGTGCTGTATTTCAGCAGAATAATGCCCGTACACATGTTTCTCAGACTGCAAGAGCCTTCTTCAATGCACAACAGGTTTCGCTTCTTCCATGGCCTGCTTATTCCCCGGATATGTCGCCCATCGAGCATGTCTGGGACTTCATTGGTTGGCGACTCGCTCGCACAACAGGTGGGGCGCATAGTAAGATTGAACTTCGGCGTCAAGTCGAAGCCATCTGGAATGCCGTTCCCCATGATTACATCAGAATCTGTAAGATTCAATGCCACGACTTGTACAGGCTCTCATTGCTCATAGTGGCGGACACGCAAAGTACTGATTCAGACGTTCTTTTTTTTTCTCTTGTACATTTGATAGATTATTTGTACTAATATAAGTAATATGTGGAATAAATTTCATTAATTTCTGACAGTTCTTTCATGGTGTTGCAATTTTCACAAACATGAGTGCAATAACATAAATGCAAGGAGTCATTGAAGAAAGAAAGAAGAAGAAAAAAAATTCTTTGTCGAAAAATATCCAGTGGAAATCTTTTTATTATTCAAGATTAAGCTTCCTTCCTTATCTGTTTATTTACTTAACTTTTTATATTAGAAATGTCTTTTTCGTCCATTTTATTTTTGTAATCAGACGGAATGTCTGTGTGTATGACTTGTTCATTGTTGTCATTTGAAATAGCCATTTCGGAATAATTTTTTTCGATAAAATCGTTGTTTACAAATTATTACAAGCTCAAATCATTGGCGTTTCAGTAAAAAACTGGAAAATATGAATTAATTTTTGACCATTATTCAACAAAATAATCATAGGCAGTATCTTTAAAAGGGCTCGGGCTCATTTTCAAGTGACAATATCGCATAGGTAAACTTTCGCATACCTCTTCTCTCGGATAGTGGGCTATAGGCAAAGAGGCTCTGCTCGTCTATTTTCACTCTGCTTGGAGAAATAACAGTGAGAGAAACGAAACTGCAAAAGGGATCAAATCTTTTATGTATACACTAAGCATTTTGCCTTTCCCAGGATGAGGCGATCTCGGGCAGCACACAGACAGACTCGGCTCTCCGAGAATCTAAGGAGAGGTAAATATGGCAAGATTTTGCAATATTTAAATTTATAAAAAGAATGTTTTCTGTCACCGTGTCGTGTACGAATTTTATCTATAACTAGACCAAATTTTTACTCGCCACAGTAAAAATTCCACACACCAATGGCGAGCTGGCGATCGGAAATTTCGCGCCCTGATATATATATATATATATATATATATATATATATAAAGGAGGGTCGGGAGGGATGGGACACCTAAAATTATTCTTAAAATAGACATTGTTTTTAATTTCTGTCTCTTCCACCAGGTAGAGTAACTATAGCCCCATATTTGTTGCTATGTGTCATTTTAGTTGGAGAATTCTGTGAGTTTATGTAACAAAAAAGGCTATTTTATAACACCAAAAGTAAATAATTGCTTAATTTTCAAGGCAAATTTTCAATGTATTAATCCTGGAGGATAGGTCTAATGCCCCAGCCCTACCCTCCCGCTCCTTGAAGTCTTTTTCTAGTCAATTTTGTCCTTTTGTTACTTCCGGTGTGAGCCTTTTTTTTTTTAAACACACTTGACAGTGTGAGATTTTTTGGTTTTCGTCCCATGCTATTTCTATTGGTTTTCAGCTTTTATTCCCTCGTTTTCTACATTCTAAAGTGCGGTCACTGATGTTATCATAATTACTTTTCATAGTTTATATACCTAATAATATAACTTTTATGAATTAGTAGCTAAAGTTAGCCTAAAAGTAGCATGTGTCTAATAATAAGTTATTTTTGAAAAATTATGAAAATGGAGGGATGGGACAGAGCAGATCAGGGAGAGATGGGACATTTAAAAAAAGGAAGAAGAATGAAGATACTGATACTCCTTACACAGAGAATATCAAGAGGCAAATGAATGAATAAATGGAAGAGGAAATACGTGAAGTAAATTCAAAATCATGGAAAATAATTGGTGTGGCACTCACACGACTTTTGCTCCCTTTTAACTTTTAAAAATACACTCATGTCCATAAATTAAGGATAATGCTAGCTGAGGCAAATAAAGGTTCCGAAGCAAAACAAACATGACTTATTCATAAAGTCCATTTATTAAACAAAAGATCAAGAGCAAAAAAAGTGGTATATGTAGGATACCATTTTTAAAAACTACGATTTTTGCTCCCGGAAGCAATTACAAAAAATATCTCCCTTACAAAAAGTTAACATTACATGGTTGGTATGATAGTTAATACATTGTATGCCTCTCAGATGATGAAATACAGTCCTTACAACGCCTAGGTATGCTGAGTATTAAAATATCGATCTGATCTTGGGGAAGATTACTCTACTCAGTAAGCAATGCTCTCCGGAGTTTCGGTAAACATGTAGGAGGTGGTTGATGGACTACAACTCGTCGGGAAAGCATGTCCTACACATGCTCTATCGGATTCTAGTCAGGTGAGAATGCTGCCCATTCGATGCGGGTGATAGCTTCAGATTGTAGGCATCCGTGTACAACGTTTGCACGGTAAGGACGAGCATTGTCATCCATAAACAAAATTTCTGGGCTCATGGCACCCCTAAACAAGCGTACATGTTGTTCCCGAATGATGTCCCGATAAATTTAGCCTATCATTCTTCCGATTTGAACATGTCACAGATCTTTTCTGGTGTCCAATATCCCCCCCCTTCCCCAAAACGAGCACTACTGCCCACAGTAACAGTGTCGTTCAATGATGTTGTTTTAGTGGTAACGGGTACCTGATGTTCTACATAAGAAAGTCTGGCGTGAATCACACTGCAAGCTAAACCTGGACTCATCAGAAAAAATCACACAAGCTTATTGTGCTGCGGTCCACATTGCATGTTCTCTACTCCAAGTTAACCGCTGGCACAGTGCATTGCCGTGAGTGGACCACATCTAATAGGCCTGCGAGCATATAGACCAATATCTCCCAAACGTCTATACACGGTTTGTCTTGAAACTGTGGCACTCATGGCTGCAAACAGCTGACGAGACAGGTCTGATGCTGTGCTTTATCTGCTTATTTTGGCAGTTACTGCCAAATACCGGTGGTCATTCGGCATTGTAACTCGGGGCCGACAAGTACAGTAACGTCGACTGGCATTTCCATCATTATGGAATCGTTGCCAAAGCCTAGAGATGACATTTTGGGCGATTCTACGTTCCCCCGATACTTCTATCTGAGTACGTCCACATTCTAGTCGGCCGATAATTCTACCACGTAAAAAATTATCTGAATGCGTCCTCTGTTTCATAACCATTCGGTTTTGGCACTGAGCTGCGCACAGAACGCTTGTGAACAATTTTCCTTCTTTGCTCCCATTCCTTATCTACCCCCTTCTTACACTTTCGTCATTGTAACATCATATCGGCGTCATCTGATGCCTTCCGATGATTTGCATATTATTCTTAAAGATGTGTGTGGTATTGCTACAGGTGAAATTTTTGCCTTAAAGTTCGATTTCAGTGTGAATCTGAATTATCTTTAATTTATGGACATGAGTGTACTTTATTTACCATACATGTATGAGGAATTAATTTTCATTCCTGAGCAGTTTTCCTGGACAAGGTGTAAAATACACAAAAAAGTTACTTTCACTAATTACAGTTCGGATTTCTTGGTAATATTTGTTCTTGAGATATGCTGATAACACACACAGGCTAACCACTAAAAACCTTATTAATATTCAGGGAACCACAACTTAATTTTGAATATCAGAACTAAAAAACAATACTTTGCCTGTTAGAAGTAAAAAAAAAAAAAAAAAAAAAAAAAAAAAAAAAAAAAAAGATGAACTAATCGAACATTGGAAAATTTTTATTTAAGTGGTACATTATACCATAATGTTGGATAACATAGATGTTATTAGTAATTAACCTTACATACACAAGTCCCACTGTTTTTGTCATTTTTCATAGTATGTCTGTATATTATGTATTTGTTTTAAATTTTAAAAACATGCCCTATCCCTGCCTCATAAAAAGGAGTGATGGGACATTTTTATTAGTATGTGATTTGACTTATAAAACTAATATTTTGATAATTACCATCAAATTTATATTTTAAAAGATGTTAAAATGTTTCAATTTGTTTCTCTGAAACTTACAGTGTTGTACCAGTAAAAGTAAATTTGTAAGAAATATTTTTTGTCAAAACTGTCCCATCCCTCCCTACTCTCCCCTACATACATATATATATATATATATATACATACATACATACATACATATATATATATATATACATATATATATATATATATGTGTATATTTTCATTGTTTCCATGACAATTAGAAATAAAATTTCACATTTCATCAGAAAAATGGCACCAGTTTAACTATACGGTAATGCTCAAGTGATGTAAACGGTGTTTCTCCACTTCAGCATTAAATCCCACACTAGACATTCACAAAAATATTTGCAGCTAAATTTGTCCAATTAGCAGCATCTTTTTGGCGAAATGTTAAAAAACTATTTTTAACTATGTTCTATTAAAATAATCAAAAAATGTTTTATATAATTTTTAAAGAATAACTAAAACAAGAAAATGCGAAAAACAAAGGCAATATCAAAATATTACATCAACGTAAATGTTTCATTTCATAATTATCTAAATCTCACAGCAAAAGTTTCTAAATTTTTTAATTCTTAATTTCTGTTCTATTTTTTTAAGAGTCTGAAACACGATCTGAAGTAAATGAAGCGTAATTAAAAAATAACTATAATTATCTCCCAGTAGTTAACATAATGAACTAATTTACACTGGTAAGATTGACCATGGTAGATATTATAGAACTTATATAATTATACACTATTAATTTTAATATTTAAATAAAAATTCATTTTTAACTAATCACAATTTAATAATGGTTTCACATAAAATGACATGCGTAAAAAATTTGACAAAACAAAACTTACATAGAAATAGATAATATTGATTGAAATAACTAAATATATCTAACTATAAACATGCAAAAATCAATAAGTTAATGAAGTTTTTACACAAGCATAATATACAAAATCATGCATTCAGTACTGGAGAAAACATGCAATCTATTATTAGAATATATATCACAATAAAATGCCTCGACATAATTATTATAATTTATGCCAAAATATTTCAATATTTTCACTTACAATATTACTTTTGAATGCCTAGATGTTTTATATTTACAAATAAGATTTGGAAAGTTATTATTTGCAGATGGCTTTTTTCTCAAGTAGTCTTTATGACTTGAAAAGTTAAAGAATTTACATCCAAAATATTTTCATGAAGCTTGTGGGGGAGAAATCCTTCTCTTACAAATAAGTCTATCGTTTGTCCATAAATTTCTGTACACTGCGTTTGAGAACAAATAGAAATCATTCAAGTCTTGATAATTTTAAACTGTCTTTATTGAGTATATATTCTTAAGAAGTCACATAAGGAAGTTCACATATAAAATATTAGTTGCAATAAAACCCAAGCATTTCTCGGGAAGCGAGGGAGAGAGAGAGAGGGCTAAAAAACTTACGTATTTACTATACGATGAAAAAGCAAAAACTGTGTGTCTGCTTTTTTCCTCGCACGGGGAGAACCCCTGGAAGGGCAGTCATATGTTTCGCTTTATCTTATTTTCGCCAAAAATGAAAGCCAACTTCAGTTCTTTGTTTTAGATAGTAAACTAATGTTAATTTTTGAATTTGTAATGACGGTTTATAATTGTATTAACCTTTTAATCGCCAACATTACGCCAAGCAACCGTTTGACTAGAGAAAATGACCGTTATGAGCTGAAATCATTAATATTGGGTAATTTAAAATAAATTATATCCGGTGTTGCAATAATATAAATTCTGACAAAGAGTTTTCTTGTTTTATGACTATTTGAGAACACTTTTTTTTATAATTACGTTTAATGTCAGAATTTACGTTAGATATTATTTCTTTTATTTTCTTTTTATCCCATAAAATAAAGTACTTTTCTATTTAAAAAGATAAACATTTTATTTATGATTTAGATATAAAACATATACAATTTAGATTTCTGAATGATGTGTGTTATTGTTTTATGTTAATAAATAGTGTAGGTCGTATGTATAATTAAAATTGTGTAATTTTTTACGACATTTAAAAATAATTCTTTCTCCAAATGCTTAAGAACAAATTATGTAAATATAATATCTCACTTAAAATTTAATTATTTTTTTTATTGCAATAATGCATTAATTCATCATTAGATTTTATTTTATTTAAAAGATTCAATTAAAATTTAACCAAATATATGTGAACACCTTCACAAAGCTATATTTAAATCAGAGTACATCAGTATGATTTGAAATGTGTATTTTTTAAATAAAAAATGCTCTTTGAATTACACTACTTTGACATTGTAAAAGACCGCACACTTTCGCTTTCAGACATTTTATCAGATATCTGGAACAAACTTAACGAATTATCCTGAAACTTCAAGATTTTAAGAACGTGTTATACCTCATGTATTTCAGCATACGTTTTGTCAGGAAGATTAAAAAGGAATCAGTAACAAATTAAAAAAAGTAATGTTTGGATCACCCTGCAAATGTAATACGTGAAATGCGTCAAAGCTGTAGCACATACAATTATCTGGCTTCGTTTAATTATGTATATTTATTTGAAAGTTAATAGACCGTATACTCATAAATATGTAAAATTTTCTTCAAAACTGAAAAAATTTCGTACGTTTTTTTCTTTATCGGATGTAGAGTTTTCAAAACAATGCAATTTCACTTAGAAAAAACTTTTCATACTGCAGCCGAGACAACAAACTGTAATCAAAATATAAAAACATCAAATATATGTTCAAATATGAATACATTTGCTAAATCATCTTAAAATGTGAATGCACACTTCATATCAAAAATATTTTTCGCATAACATATTAGCCAAACGTACTAATCTACTTTTATAGAAATTCCAAGAAAATTTCGTGAAAATTCAAAACGTTATAGTCCACAGAATAAACTGAATATCAGTTGCTCAAAAAAAAAAAAAAAAAAAAAAAAGTTAGGCGGTTTTACTCAATTTTTTATTTTAATTTAATTATTGGTAACGCATTGTATAAAAATAAGTGTGGATAAAACCCCTGCCATTTAAATTTTTATTGAGCGAAACTGAAATTCAGGCCATTATATCGATGATAGTTGAATTTTCTCGATATTTGCTAGCGGTCTTATATACATAGCTCAATACGTTTGACTAATATATTACGAAAAAATTAAACCTTTTCCACATGTGTAGTTAAAGATTATTCAGTAAAAAATCTAGTATTTAAACAAATATTGAATATTTTTATATTCTGATTATATTGTCTTTTCTGTAGTACGTGGTTTTCTAAAAAGGGCAGTGGATTCGGTAGAATACGCTACCTGTTATGATAAAAAATGTTAATTAAAAAAAAGTAATAATAAAAATAAATCTTTATATTTCTGTGAATATGCGTGCTAATCATATAATAATTTGTATGACAATAATATAGATAATACATATTAATATAGATAATACCATAAAGATATGCATGCATTAAATTTACTTTTCCTTTCCATGGAAATGAGCTATAAACATGTTTTATCTTACATATGTATTTCCATTGTACTGCGAGCCATTACAACAGAAATTTTACATGAATGGGTGTATTTAAAGTCTATAACTAAATTTTCATACCATACATTTAGCACATCTAATGAACGATCTAAAATGGGAGCTAAAATCTGACATACACATTCAAGTATTAAGGATTTTCGAACAAAGCATGCTGGAAGGTTTTAAACTAAAGTATAATCTAAAAGGGAATCTAACAGGTAAAGGGTTGTTTTTCCATTACGTTAATTTTTTTTTTTTTTTTTTTTTAAAGGACAAATTTGGAAATTTCCATGAACCTTTTTGAAATCACTCGTGTGAACTGTCTTCTGTGGAGAGCTGGCTTGTCGGATGGTTGTAAAGAACTTGGGGATCCTATACTGTTCTCTCGATTTTTCATCCTGTATACAATAGCACAATTCATATCCAATAAAAAGAAACATAAATATATTCACTTTTTCGTTTATAAAATCAGCAAGCAGTTAATGAAAATTCTTGCACTTGTCACCATTTTAAGTAAACAAATCTGCAAACGTTAAGCAATAAATTTAAATATATAAAGGTTTATAAAGCATTAAAGTTTTTTAGAAATGGAATTGAGTAAAAAAGATAACTTTTTAAAATAAATTCATGGATTAGAAAATATTTTAAACGAATGAATTTACAAAATTATATAAATACATAATATAAACCTTTTTCCATTTTGAATGTAATGGAGAATAATAAGTTTCTTATTCCAGTTATGAATGTCAAGATATTTTTATTATTTTATATTATTTTACATTATTTAGAAATAAAATATAAAATTATATAAAAAAGGGCTTGAAAAGAATTAAAAATATATAATTTAATACTATCATCTGATTCGATAAATCTTATATCCTTTATAAATACTAAAATATCTACACAAAATATATCCTTAATTTATAAGCATTGTTTTTGCACACCATTGAATATGCACTACATACATGGAAAATTTAAAAAAAAATGTAAATAGGTATAATTTAGTTAAAATTTTTATTATTTGCTTTCTGTTATGCAGTGCACAAATTAATATAAACTTTATGTAATTAACGATTTTACTACGAAATTTAAGACGTAGGCTTTTGCATCTGAAACTATAAGGCTTTTATAACATTAAAGACAACGATTTATTAGATATTTGTTTTTAAGAACCAGATTTTTTAAGAAGCCGGCAGACTTGGATAGATGACATTTTTGATTTTGTTGAAATTTTCAGGATACGTTCTTTATGTCAAATTATTGGACACGTGCTTTTTAATTTTGCAGAAAAAAAAAATTATTTTACAATATTTTTTTGCGTTAGAAGTGAACCATTGTATTGACAGTGTTTTATATTCTACTACTTACACACGAACTATTAGGACATAAATACTTATGGTTGATTCTTGGCGCAGAGATTAAAGGTCATTCAAAATTCTAAGAAAGAAAAATGCATTTTTTTTTTTTTTGACCCACAAAATCTTCTTATGCCACAGTGAACCACAAAGGTATATATTTCAGTAAATATATTCTAATGAAAACTACCCAAAAAGAGTAAAATCTGTGCGGTTAACTTCCGGCGTAAAAAAATAGTTGACTTTGAAATTGAAAAAAAAAAAAATAATAATAATAATAATTGCATGAGTTTAAAGGTCATTTACTGCTTGCGCCAGAAATGAACAGGTATGAAATTAGCCGGAAAAGAAGTTTTAAGTAAAGCAGAAACAAGATAAATTCGCAAACCTATGGTAATTTTTTTATTTAAGTTTTATGTAATGCTGCTATATACTTTGTGTTTTGTAGCACACGTTAAATAGCTTTTAATACTTTATTTCAGTATTTGTTCATATTGAATATAAAAATATTATAGTAAAATTGTTTAAGTAACTGAATTGCTATCTAAACATTACTTTTTTAATAATAAAAGCCCAAGTTCCACATGGATAACGCTAAAACTAATGTCATAACTACAAAAGTATGTTGAAATTAAAAAAAAAAAAAAATGTTAACCTTATTTTGGAAAAATGAATAAAATAATAAAGGACGGATGATTTAACATTACAAAATGACGTTACAATTGCAACAATGTATCTGTTGTAGCTTCTTAAACTTTTACGTAATGCGGCTGTATACTTTGGGCTGAACATATGTTCGACTTGACGTCGATTTAGGTAATCTGGCATCCAAATGAAGCGAAAAGTGGCAGTTTAGGATTTACAAAGTTAGGAATCTCTAACTTTAATAGAAGACGAGTTCTGGAATTTTCTGTTGTAAATCATTGATTTCTAGCGCAGAACTACCTCGAAAATTTTGCAAACCATTGACAAGACTCTCGATGAATTCAAATTCTATGTAAACTTTGAACTTTGTAGTTAACCATTGTTCCTGAATTAGCGAAATTCCTGCTCTGTAGTGTAACCCTGTTTATTTGGTTTTCGTAGTACCAATGACTGTTTCATAAGATTGTTTTGAGAATATTTGTTGATTATTTGTAGTACAAAAAACAATATTATTCAACTAAATCTTGAGTATTCATTAAATGAAGTGCATTCGTCGACTAGAACCTGCTTATATCTTTACGAATTACTTTCTACACACAAAAATATCGACAACTTTCATAACAATGTCATTAAGGGCTCTATTATTTGCTCATTTTGAAATCTATGACGGTAGGCCATATATATAGCCAATACCTTTATGTTTTTGATCATCATGAATATAAATTATGTAAACATCTCCAAAACAGAAAGTCACAGAAAGATCAAAAAGAAGGTGCAGAACCAGATGCTATAACACACCTATTCACCAATTTGCAACGTTGTACATCCAAACGTTATGCGAAATATGCGTACACACATACGTACATACAGATGTCATGAAAAATCATGTAAATTCGTAGATATCTTTAAAAAGGGAGCTTGTGTCAAGAGAAGATTTGGAGGTTTACAAATAGACATCATGATAGTCAGATATAAATTTTACAACATTCTACGATCATTTGGTTTGAGGCTATGTGAGATTCAAAATCCACTTCGCCTCCAAATTGGGATTACAATACTTCCTTATATTTGTATAAGGAAGTAAAAATACCAACACGTTTCCAAACGTAACTCTACCCCCAAATTATCCCAGGAAGCGGATTTTTGGTGTGGGGACAGGTTAGGTGTACCCAACACACTTTATAAATGAAATTTGATAAAATCCTACTTAATCCCTTTGAGGTGGGTATCAAAGAACACGTGTTCAAACGTATCTCTGTTCCAAATTGTCTGAGGAGGGCGATGTTTTGATGTGTGGCTAATTTAGCTAATTGTTTTGACTATTACTTGGTTGTTTATAGCGATGGCCGCGAAAGAAAAACACAAAATCGTCAATTGGCGGTTCTTACAAATTATCTTCTCTTTTAAATTATCCTTTATTCTTATTGGTTTCGAATCACGAGTAAAATTTAAATTTTCTCGATGCATTGCCGAAATTGTGACGTCATTTGTTTCTGCTAAAACATCATTCTTCAACCATTTTATTAATTTCTCTTAACCAAGGATAAAAAAAATATATATTTTCTTTATTTCAATACACTTTCGCAGCTATGACATTTGTTTTAGCTTTTTCAAAGTGAAACCCAGGCTTTTTTATTATTAAGAAACTATTATGTTTATATAGCATATTCAGTTAGTAAAAGCAATTTGGAAGAAGTATTTTTATATGCAATAGTAAAAAATACTGAAATTAAGTAAAGAAAGCTATTTAGCGTGTGCCACAAATCACAAAGTATATAGCCGCATTACATAAAGCTTAAGAAAGTTACCATAGGTTTGCGTGATCTTTTTGATCTTTTATCTTTTGATCTTTTTTTCCGACTAAATTCATACCTGTTCCCTTCTGGCGCAAGCAGTAAATGACATTCAAAATCATGCAATTTTTTGTTTTCACAATTTCAAAGTCAAATATTTTTTTGCGGCAGATGTCAACCATACATATCTTACTATGTTTGGGTAGTTATTATTAGTATGTATTTACTGAAATGTATACCTTTGGGGTTCACTTCAGGCACGAGAAAATTTTGAGGGTCAAAGTTTCAAAACTTTTTTTTTTTAAGAATGTTGAATGACATTTGACCTTTGCGCCATGAGTCAACCATAAGTATGTATATAAATGTATGTCCTAATAGTGAGTGTGGAAGCAGTAGAATACAAAATAACTATCAGTACCATGGTTCACTTCTGACGCAAAAAGTATTGCCTTTCTTAAATAGGTATGTTTTTCGTAAAAAACGAGCGATCTTCATCTTTGACACCACTAAAACCCCCCAAAATTTTTTTCTCCAAAAAGCAAAAAAAAAAAAAAAAAACATGTCTAATATTTGACATAAAGTACATATCCTGAAATTTTCAACAAAATCAAAAATGTCAACTCTCCAAGTCTGCCCGCTTCTTAAAAAAAAACTGGCTCTTAAAAACGAATATCTAATAAATTGTTGTCTTTAATGTTATAAAAGCCTTATATTGGGACATGCAAAAGCCTGCGTCTTAAATTTCGTAGTAAAATTATTCATTGCATAAAGTTTATATTATTTATGCACTGCATAACAGAAAGCAAATAATAAAAAATTTAACGAAATCATACCTATTTACTTTTTTTTTAAATTTTCCATGTATATAGTGCATATTCAGTGGCGTATAAAAGCATTGTTTATAAATTAAGGAAATATTTTGTGTACATATTTCAGTATGTATAGAGTAAACAACATATCCTGAAAATATCAACAAAATCAAAAATGCTAACTGTCCAAGCCTGCCGAATTTACTCGATTTTTAAAAAAGAAAAAAGAAATACATTTCTTTCTTCTAAAAATATCTGTTATTTTTATTTAGTAGTAATTTTTGTCGTTATTTTGGTCAAACAGATGGGATAACGATTTTACAATAATGGATTTAGTTCATCTATTTCGATATTAAAAAAAATTAATTGCTATGCATTAATAATCATTTAATTTTAATAATCTATTTTATATACTCCTGGAGTTGTGAACGGCCCCTCCTCTCTGTTAATCTCTGTTAATCTATTTTATAAATTTACTAGATGTTGTATCTGCTTTTCGCACTGGAAACGGTATTAGAAATGAAGGGGGAGGGGAATTCTCATTAAAATTAGTACACATAAATGAGTATAAATTAGAAGCAATTATATATATACAAATAAATATAAATTATGATTAATAAAGCATATACATACTTTTAAATATTCATTATTTGTAGTTATAGTAAGCTGGAGATATTATAGAATAAATTTTTCTGACATAGTTTGAATTTAAAGCCATGTGCACATTTTTAAAAAGGAATTTGTTTAAAAAATAAATTTTAAACTTTGAATCAACTGCAAAAAGAATTGTAGATCAATGAGTTCATCTAAACCTCCAACAAATTAACACACGAGTCGATTAAACCGTGAAAAATGAATCAAAGTATTATACACTGATGGAAAAAAAAATCCCAACACCAAGAAAAAAATATTGTACAATAATGAAATTTCAGCAATACATTTGTCTAGGTAACATATTTAATTGATTAAAGTTTCAAGATCACAGGTAGAGCCATTGGCGAGAAGAGCCATTTCAAATGTGAAATAATGGTACATTAATAACCGGTGTAACCGCCAGAATTTTGAATGCAAGCATGCAAACGTGCATGCATTGTGTCGTACAGGTGTCGGATATCAGTTTGTGGGATGGAGTTCCATGCCTGTTGCACTTGGGCGTTCAATGCAGGGACGGTTATTGCTGGTTGTGGATGACGCTGGTGTTGTCGTCCAATGATGTCCCATACGTGCTCGATTGGAGAAAGATCTGGTGATCTAGCAGGCCATGGCAACATGTCGACACTCTGTAGAGCATGTTGGGTTACAACAGCGGTATGAGGGCGAGCGTTATCCTGTTGGAAAACACCCCCTTGAATGCTGTTCATGAATGGCAGCACAACAGGTTGTATCACTAGACTGACGTACAAATTTGCAGTCAGGCTGCGTGGGATAACCACGAGAGTGCTCCTGCTGTCATACGAAATTGCTCCCCAAACCATAACTCCAGGAGTACGCCCTCTGTGTCTAGGCCGCAGACAGGTCGCTAGCAGGCGTTCACCTGACCTCCTTCTAACCAACACACGGCTATCACTGCGACCAAGGCAGAACCGGCTTTCATCAGAAAACACAACAGATCTCCACTCCGTCCTCCAATGAGCTCTAGCTTGACACCACTCACGTCGCAAATGGCAGTGGTTTGGAGTCAGTGGAATGCACGCTACAGGGCGTCTGGCTCGGAGCTGTCCTTGAAGTAACCGATTTGTAACAGTTCGTTGTGTCACTGTGGTGCCAACTGCAGCTCGAATTTCAGCTGCAGACGCAGTACGATTAGCCACAGCCATACGCCGAACACGGCGGTCTTCCCTCTCAGTAGTGCCACGTGGCCGCCCGGAACCCGGTCTTCTTGAGGCAGTACCTTCCCTTGACCACTGCTACCAACACTCATGCACAGTGGATATATTCCTGCCAAGTCTTTCTGCAATATCGCGGAAAGAAAACCCACCTTCTCGTAGCCCTACTACACGACCTCGTTTAAACTCAGTGAGATGTTGATAATGGTTTCTTCGTCTTCTTAGAGGCATCCTTGACTAACATTAACCCACTACGTCAAATCTCAACTGTAAATAACGATCACGATCCTTACAGCGCTTATTTAAAGCAAACCTCATTTGCATGTCCATAGTGTCGCTACAAGCGCCACACTTATGCGCGTACTGTCGGCTGCAAAATTATTCGAGCACTAGCCAATAATTCCTATATTTAAAAAGTACACTTAAGACTGTTTTGCTAAGTAAATCCTTGTCGAATCATGTTCTTAGACTGATTAAGAACATGACTCGACAAGGATTTATTTAACAAAGCTGTATTAAGTGTACTTTTTTTTGGCAAGGATTATTGCTAGTGCTCGAATAATTTTGCAGCCGACTGTAGCTCGAAATTTGAATCGACGTCATCTTTCAGATGTATAAACACGCCTACCAAATTTCGTTTATCTAGCACAGCTCCTTCCTGGTGTTGGGATTTTTTTTTTTCCATCAATGTATGAACATAGGGTGTTAATAATAAAAAGTTGTTGTCTTAAACGTAAAATAATCAAAATACGTTTCCATTCCGTGTGATTTATTGACAAAAGTCTTATCACGCATGTACAAATGCTTTCTGAACATATATGTACATCTAATTAAAATTTCGAAATGGTCCAATTATATAAAAACTGGCTATAGGCGCAGTTTAGCAAAAAATTGGTATTTGGACTTTTTATATCATTTTGTTGAATTGTGCGCAAACTCTTCTAACTTTACCTTTTATAAATTATGTTATTCAAAATATATTATTTAATTGTTTTAAATAATGTTTTATTAAAAAAGATTATAATATTCCAAATACTAAACTGTCAAATAATTTATTACATAATAATAATAATAAATAAATAAATAAAATTAAATAAAATTAAATAAATAAAAATAATACTAGAACAACTGTAATAATTATTTCACAACAGTTATAATTGACTTTTATAAATATCATTCAATGGAAGATATTAATTTATCATATTATTAAGTGCATTGTTTAAAAAAAGATAACTTAAATAGCGCATTTAAAACATAATTTAATGACAAAAACACATGCATACATTTTATAAAGAATTAAATATTTAGCAAGGTTAGTATCTGAAAAGTAAAATAAATTCATTTGATTAAAAGCAACTGCTATTCAAAAATAACAATTTTTCAATATTTTTAGTTTTGAGGCATAAAGAGCGCTTTGAAATAAAATTTTTGGCTTTAAAAGGCCTTCACAAGATACTGATGTATGATTTTTCAGCAGGAAAAAAAAAAAAAAAAAAATCCAAATTGACAACCGAATTATTCTTCTCAATCACAGTAGGATGACGTCTTTTAAGATGCTTTTTAAAATTCGGAATAGTTGTTATAAAATTTAAATTTTGTTCGCAAAGATCGCACAATGCGATTTTCCCAATCGGAACTTGTACGGTCATATACAACCATAAATATTAATCATTTTACCCATCATAAAAAAGTCTCTGTAAAAAATCAGATAAAGAAAAATAAATTAACTGATTAAAATAAATAAGAAAATGAAAAGCGAAATACAAATACGTATTCTCTTATCGAAATTATCGCCACATAAAAATACATGAAAAAGTAAAATATTCACAAGCACATTTGAGCGTGTCACACGCTATTATGTAATTTTAATCCCAGCTGCAATCATAAGTTTCAAATAAACATCCTACCAGCGAGATCTAATGCAACATTAATTAAAAATCGCCCCAATCCATAAACATAAACACTCTTTTCATTCTTCCCTTCTCACAAGCATTCCTGTCAAACAAGCGAATCACAAACGATTTCATTGTCTCATGAAAAATTATCAATACCAAATAATCATTTCTGAGCTAAAATGAAGGATGTTTAACATTAGCACGAAATTATTTATCCTTCATGTTAACATTCCTTTACCTCTTAAAATTATTAAAACTAATATATTTCACAAAAAATATTTGTTTGTTTAGACAAATACATTCAAGAAAATATTAGAGAGCTGTATTATTTTTTTAACGTATTGAATGAACATAGAATGAGATTACTGACTGATAATATCACTGAATAGATTTCTCTAGCTTCGTCGAATAAAATATCTTTCACTCTGGTTAAGTAACTTAGTTATCGGATGTAGAGCTGTAGCAAACTGTATGTATTCGTTACTGAGATACGGATATTCTTTCAGATTCGAAGTAACGAGTCGGTACTTTTCGAGTTTGACTCGTTACTCGTTACTTTCGTTACTGTATATTGCGTCACATGGATCTACATGCCGCAGAGCAAAGTTCGAACATTAATACGGGGAGTATGATGCGGAAGATGCAGTGTATTGTTCGTTACTCGTTACTTGTATGCTATAGTATCTAATGTCAGATGCTGAAAGATGGTGTTTTATTCGTTACTCGTACCTCGTATGAGACGATGAGGTCTAATTGTTATCGTATGATTTGGATTTCGGTAGTTGCGATGTTCATAGTTTTGTTTTTGTAAATTCATTATGGGAAAGAGAGTTTTCTACTTGTATGATGCTGTATCATATAAGTTTTTCCTGCATTATTTGGATAACATTTGCAATTTTGTTTTAGAACATTTATTATGCAAATGAAAAGTTATCTGACGATATTCTTTTAGCATTTCACCAGAAATGCCTCGTCTATTTCGCGAGTGGAGATAAAGTTGGTAATATTATTTTTTTAACTGGATATTTTTAGTAATATATTACCGTGCTAATAGGCTACAATGCAATAATAATATTATTCTATTAGGCCCATCTCTAGTCAAATGTCTAACCCGCAATTTTTCGATTATGAGTCCGGAGCTATACCAATCGTGCTATCACGGCGATATGTTAATATGTTCAACTGTGCTTGGAAGCCTATTTCATTAATTTGGAAACATTTGAATCAGATATATGTAGTTTAAATATAAACTTACTTAAAATTGTACATTTAATTTATAGACATTTTACACATTCAATAATATAAAATATGAAAGAAGTTTTATGATTTTCACGATTACGATAAGTTAGCGGAGTTTGTGATAAAATTGAGTGTTCAAAAATTTATAACAACAACACTTTAATTACTAATAAAACTTAAAAAAAATCACAAATTTTAGATGTTCAAAACAAAAATATTTTTTCTATCGTACATTATATATTTTTATTTTTCATTTTAATAAAAGCTTTACGTAATTTCATCCATTTTCTAACAACTGCACTTTTCATATGAAATATACGGTTCAATGTGTTACAAGGTACTTACTTAATTCTGATTTTCAGAACTTGAGAAAATTTTATTAAAACTTTTCAGGAGAAACATTTCATTTTGAATATATTCGGAGGTACTCAGACGTTAAACGCTTTGTATTTAATGAAAAGTGAGATACGAAACAATATATAAATTTCCAGTATTTTTAAAATTAACTGAACAATTTTTCAGAAACAACTTTCCTTTTCAAAAATTTATTTAGTCTTATTTTTGAAAGTTTAATGCGAGTTTCTGTAAGTAATTTCTAAGATATTATTTTTGGGGAAAACTGATATGTTTTAAAATTTGAATTGGAGAAATTTTATTTAAGAAATTAAATTTATGGAATTGCAATTTTTAAAAAATAAATCTGTAAAAAGAATTTCCAATAAATTAGTCACAAAATTTTTGCAATATTTCGTCTTAAGTTAAAACCCTTTAACCGTTGCAAACGGCTTTTTCCGTTTTTAATAGTTGAAATAAGAGGCTAATGTAGCAAATTTTGGAAAAATATGATATTTTTTCCTAGGACATAAGATTACTGAATATCCATTGATTTCAAAAACTAATATGCTTTATTCCTACTTCACTTAGTATTGATTTTATGAGTTATTAAACAGATATGCTAAAAAACTCGACACGGCTAAAGGGTTAAGAAAAGAATAAGTTCGACAGTATTTTCAAAATGCAAAATTACAAATGTAATTTTCCGTTGAAAATTTTAGATGCTGTCTAGAATAATTGCCGTTACGATTACAACAAATATACCTAAAACTTACTTTTTTCAGTGGTTCTACTTCCCTGTAATGTAATGCAAATTTTCAGTTTACTAGGAGAACGCATATTTTGTTTTAAAGTAATACCTTTAAAAAATATTCCTTTAAAATATGTTTTTTTCACATTTGTGATAACAGAAAATTTAATAGATGTTGGCTCTTTAGTGCTGTAATTAAAAATTGTAAACCAGTAAAGGAAAATGAATCTAAGTTCAGAAAAAAGAAACCTGCAAATACTTCTTAATATTCACGAATATTTAGCAGCAGTGATTCAAATCTCAAAAACTGAAAATATTTAAAATTTACAAAATGCTTAGTCTGGAACTCTGTTAGATGTTGATCATGTGCCAATGCTTAATTTCGATAATAACTGAAGAGAGTATTTACGAGAAGTAATAAAGCATTTTTACGGAGTAAATTTATAAAAATGCAGGCAACTAATTAAAACGCGCTATTTATATTTAAAAATTAAACTAAATTGAAATACTAAAATATTAAGTTAACTAATTACGATTAAAAAAAAAAAAAAAAAAAAAAAGGAAATCATAATACAGATAATCACTATTTATGCGTGCTTTCATTTTCAAAGTTTTAATATAATAGAGTTTTCAAAATCTTTTAAAGTTTAAAACAACAAAAATTAATTATAATTTAATTTTTTTTTTAAAGTTTTAAATTGCAAGTAATTTTTTCAATGAATGTTAATTAGTTGGTTTCTGGAATATTAATTTTAAAGTTAGGCTGTTTCTCAGAGTATGTTTTAACTTGATAAACACAGTGATTATATAAAGAAAATGTTGATTGACGTCATATATGATTTCATTTTATGTACGTAATTCTTCTATGGTATTTAAACTTAATAATGAGATGTTGTTCAAATATTCATATACAGTAAAAAGCGCTTTGATAAGATAAAAATATCTTGTAAAATGTGAATAATATGAAATTTAAATTTTTATCCAATATTTTATGCAAAACAAGTAATATATTCGTATTTAGTTGTATGTATAATTGTAAAATAAATGTAGTTTTTTGCATCTTTTCTATCTTTAATTATCTAGAAAGACGAAAAGACTAATTTTAAACAAGTGCAAGAACTTTCAGGATTTAAAATAACTGAAAATATTTTAATTTTGTTATAAAATTAGGAAGAGTATTATTCACCTGACATACCTGCTATCGTCAATACAAACTGTATCCAGTACACAAGCTGCATACTGTAAAGCTTTTTGTAGTACAGAAACAGGGACTTCTCCATGCTGTAAGTGATTAGCCAATTCTCTGAGCCTGAAAAACATAGATATATAGAATTAAAAGAATAGTTTGTATAAAAGTAATCTGGTGTGTCACTCACACGACTTTCTCTTACCCTGAAAATTAATACTATAAATGCAGGTTGGAGTTTAAGAGGTAAGATAACGAGTACTGCAATGCAAACCTATATTAAATAATTCAAATGAGGCTTCGGAAGAGTTTTATATGATAATTAGTTCTGTGTGAGGGGGGCTACTGCCCCCCTCAACCCCCCATTTCATTAATGCACCTACATTTATATAGAATTTAATTCGGCTATTAAAAAATAATTCTGTTTTTAAAAAATAATTTATTTAAATTATTATTTGAAAAAATTATCTTTTACGATAATGCAGACGATTTCCATATTAGAGAAGTAGTATAACAGCAAATATCCAAAAAAAGTCCATTTTATTCTCAATATTAAAAAAAAAAAAAAAAAAAAAAATTTTTGTTAAAAGTAAAAAAAATCCATAACTTTGTTATAAATTATCGCAGATCGATGGTTCAACCATTAGTTTTAAAGGTATTGGCGAGCTCTTTTGAAAGATACCCATCATGAAAATTTACTCCCCTCGAGGGGGGTCTTCACCCCCCAGGGGGGGAGGCGAGGCTCCTGCATGCATAATTTTTTTCCCCAGTTAACTATCTCTATTACAAAAAATATATATTCGTTTCATTTGGTTTAGTGCAGTCTATAGACGTTAAACTCTAGTTACCTGCAATTTCCCCTATATAGACGTAATGTATTAGAATTCTCTTGATTGACCCTGTACACGAACCATTTGCTTGATCTTAACGAAAAGCTTACTGTAGCATCCGTATATGATACACATTCAGAATACCAAGTTTGAACTTTCTGCAATAAATTTGTTTTTGAGATATGCTGATAACAAACACACACACACACAGACAGACACACACACAGACACACACACATACATACACACAGACCATTCGCGAAAAACATGATTTTCATATTCAGGGGACCTCAAAACATGTAAATATAACAAAATCTCGCATTCGAAAATTTGACCCAAAAACAGTACTTTCTCTACCTTATGGGTAAGAGAAAGTAAAAAATCAAGCTACAAAAAGAAATATAATGTGGCGAATTTTGTATGATAAAAGAAGCGGAAACTTTGTAATTTTTAAAGACGTGTTATCGGTATTATACAAATTGACAACATAAAGACAGAATAAAATCATTGCACAAAATAAAATAAGGAAATTTCCCCATTTACAAATTTAGGATTATTCGATGAAAATGTTTGCATTTCAGAAATAGTATCTGACTTTCGAAAAAATTTAATTTTTTCACTAATTATTATAGTTTAGAATAGTTTTTATAAAGCAGTTTTCTTTACTTTTTAATTGTAGAACTTTCTTAAATAATAGCACATCGGCAATGCTTCATAGTGTTCATAAATGAAAAAAAAAAAAAATTCAAACACTTTGTTTTTCAGTGATGAGGAGGAGGGCGGCTGCTCAATAGTAAACAGTGAAATAGTGGTTAGCAATACATTAAAATATCGCCATCAAACCTGAAATATTTATTACGCTTATGAAATACGTTAATTGGTCCTGAATTAAGGAAAATGAGTCTGTTTCTACAGTCGGCTGCAAAATTTTTCGAGCACTAGCAATAATCCTTGCCAAAAAAAAAGTACACTTAATACAGCTTTGTTAAATAAATCCTTGTCGAGTCATGTTCTTAATCAGTCTAAGAACATAATTCGACAAGGATTTACTTAGCAAAACAGTCTTAAGTGTACTTTTTAAATGTAGGAATTATTGGCTAGTGCTCGAATAATTTTGCAGCCGACTGTATGTCTATAAATAAAGAGGATGTCTGTGTTTATAAAAAAAAAAAGAGAGATGGAGCTCAGGCCACTGATGACAGAAATACAAAACTTGACAAAGAGATAATTTGGACCATGCAGGGGTGCATCTCATACGGATTTTTATTTATTTATTTTTCTTCTTTTATGATTTTCAAATCTGAATTTTGTATATTTTATTTTTCGATGTTTTTACGTAGATTTTTCTGTTTTATTTATTACTGGCAGGCTTTGCCCGCTTCGCTGGTCATTATATGGAAATGAATTCTCAAAATTCCATATCATAATAATAATTTAAAAAAATCAATGAAAGCAGTCAAAATCTAAGTTAAAGTTCTTGCTACCTTCGGTAGTGGTTTTCCCACGCACCACACTTCGAATCTGGAGCAACAATGCCTTCGGTAGCGCCTTGCCTTCATTTTACACCCCTCCCTCGCGGGCAAAGTGGAAAGATTTGCAAAATCGCATCAAAGTGCATATTACGTACATTTTATCAAAACCCACACACCCAAATTCGCCATTCTAAGGTAATTTGGAGCAGATTTACGCTTGAAAACGTGTTTTTTGCCCCGCCCACACCTAATAGGGGGTGGGGGGGGGTAATTTCACAAAATCTCTTTATAGAGATTTTGTGAAAGAGAGATATTCTTTATAGAGATACTTTTCACAAAATCTCTTCATGTTGCATACGCGTACATAACTGACACATTAAAAAATCGAGATACTAAGATTATTTGCAGCAGAGTTATGCTTTAAAACGTGTTTTTCAGCCCCTCCCCTCCGTGTTTTTTTAGCCCCGTTCTTAAAGGTAAGAAGGGGGAGGGAATTTTGTAAAATCTCTTTATGAGTTAGATACATGTAACTGACCCATAGATCAAAATGTCCTTCCTAAGATAATTTACTACAAAATTACACATGAAAACATGTTTCTTGCTCCCCTCGCCCCCTAAGAGGCGGTAGGGTGTAATTTCACAAAACCACTTTATAGTGTGTGTTGAATACGCATAAGCAGTCCACACATAAAAAATTGCCATTCTAGGATAAATTTGGACGGAGTTACGTATGGGAACATGTTTTTTACCCACCTACCCTCAAAATGTGGGGGGGGGGGGATAACACGAAATTTCAAATAATCTCTTTGTAGTTTGTGTGTGTTGAGTACGCATAACCCATCGATATATCAAAAAATCGCTTTCCTCAGATAATTTGGAGAAGAGTTACTCTTTAAAACGTGTTTTTCCCCGCCCCCCACTTCCCGCCCTTAAAGGGTGGAAAGAGGAAATTTCACAAAATCCCTTTACAGAGTGTATTGGGAATGCATAACCTGCCCTCTCATGAGAAATTGTCTAAGATAGGTCGGAACAGAGTTTGCGCAAGGAAAAATGACTTCCCCGCACCCCCAAAGGGAATATGGTGGAATTTTACAAAATCCGTTTGTAGTGTGAGTCTTGAGCACGCATAACAAATCTACATATAAAAAAAATCGCTATCCTGAGATAATTTGGAGCACAGTTACTCTTATAAGCGTGTTCCCCCCCCCCCGGGCTTTTAAGGGGTGGGGGGAGAAATTTCATAAAATCCCTTTATAGTGCTTGTTGGGAACGAATAAACAACCTACACATAAAGTTTAATCTTGCTGAGATTATTTGAAGCAAATTTATATTTTGAACTGTGTTTATTTCCCTTCCCCCCCCCCACCTTCAAGTGGTTAAAGGGGGGACTTTCGCAAATTACCGTTACAGTGGGTGTTGGACACACGTAAATAAGCCACACACTAAAATTTGTGACCTTAGCTCCTATAGATTTCCACGGACGAATTTAGCGTTAAAAGGGAAGGACGAATTTCCCTTCTCGTAACCCCCCCCCTACCCCTAATACGAAAATCGAAAATCAGCAAAAATCGAAAATGAGTTTTTTGAAGTAGCTTCAGGAAGACTCTTGGCGTTTTTTTTTCTTTTTTTTTTTTAATTATCTTTGAGCTATTACTGGTAAAATTTTACACGAAAATCCGTACTTTGCTAAATTTGGCGCCGAAAATCACTTTTGCACCCCCCCCCCCCCTTTAAAGAAAAAGATTTCTTTGTACTTAAGTCTAGTCTCCCCTTCTGCAATTTCTTCACCGTGAAGTAATTTATAGCCGAGTTATGCTTATAAAGGTGTTTTTGCCTTCTGCGCCTCCGAAAATCATTTTTACTCCCTCCCAACCTTCAAAATCCAAAATTCAAAAATCGCAGAAAATGATTTTTTTTTTTTTTTTTTTTTTTTTGTATTCCAATCTAGTCTCTTCATCTTTAATTTCTTCACCGTGAAGTAATTTGGAGCAGAGTTATGCTTATAAAGGTAGTTTTTCCCTTCTGCCCCCCCCCCGGAGGGAATGGAGGATATTTCGCGAAATCCCGTCTTAGTGAGCGTCAGGGTCCTAAAACCAAACTTCTCAACAAAAATTGTTACTCTATCTTCCATAGAATCGCCACGGCCGTGTTGAGTCAGTAATCAGTGACTTTACTCTTGTGCGCTGCACCCGCGCATTTATGTTCGACACTCTTAATGGATTACTATATTATCGAAAGGGAAAAAATATAAAATATAAAAAAATTCTCTCTCATCGGTGGGATAATCGGTCTGGATCCCCACTGCCTGCGGCAGCGTATACCTGCGCGCGAGGCGCGACTGTTCCTGCGCCCGCCGTTTCCACCCCTCTTAATAATTCTATACATTCAAAAATATCCTCAATCGATTTATCGGGCCTTAAAACTTAATAATACTAATTTTCAACGCTCTAACTCTTATTTCTATTATTTTCCCCTTCGCCCCCCCCCCATCCCGTCGTCTAATTTTACAAATTCGAAAATATCCGCAATCGATTTGTAGGTATCATAAACCTCTGTGCACTAGTTTTGAACGATCTATTTTTATTTTTTGCCCCTCTGCCCCCCCCTTCCCGCCCCTTCTAATAATTTTACAAATTCGAAAATATTTGCAATCAATTTGTAGGTATCAAAAACCTTTATGCACCAATTTCTAACAATCTAGCTCTTTTTTTTCCTCCCCCCTTTCCGCCCCTCCCAATAATTTCAATCGATTTGTAGGTATCGAAAACCTCTATGTACTAATTTTGAACGGTCTAACTCTATTTTTATTTTTTTGTCCCTCCGCCCCTTCCCCCCACTTCCTTCCTAATAATTACACTTTCAAAAATATATCTATTCGACTTGCAGGCCTTTAAAACCTACCTGTACCAATTTTGAATGGTCTAACTGTATTTCTATTTGTTTTAGCCCCATAGCCCCCCCATAGCCCCCCTTAACCCATCTTACCACCCTTCTACTAATTTTATAAATTCGAAAATATCCGCAATCGATTTGTAGGTATCGAAAACCTCTGTGTGCCAATTTTGAACGATCTAACTCTATTTTTATTTTTTTTTGCCCTTCCCGCCCTCCTAATAACTTTACACTTTCGAAAATATCCCCATTCGACTTGCAGACCTTTAAAACCTATTTGTACCAATTTTGAATGACCTAAGTGCATTTCTATTTGTTTTTGCTCCATAGCCCCTCGCTTACCGCCCCACCTGGGGGCTGAATTTCTAAAATTCCAGAAATTGGTTTTTACATATTAGCTATGTTTTAAAGCAAAAATTTCACGTACATCTGTGTTTTTGTTGGAGATATATAGAATTATGTGAAATCACGTTTTGCGCATGTGAAACCACGTTTTGCACCCTTCCCCCCCTTGAGGACCGAATTTCTAAAATTCCAGAAATCAGTTTTCAGACATTTGTGTTAGCTATATTTTAAAGCAAAAATTTTACGGATATCTGTTTTTTGTTGTTGTTGTTGTTGTTGTTTGAGATATGAATGATATTGTGAAATCACGTTTGCCTCCCCCCACCCTCTCCCCTCTTGGGGGCGAATTTTGCAAAATCGCTTCTTATTGGATGTCTACGTGATAGAGAGAACATTGTCATAAAATTTCATGCTTCTAAGTCCCGGTGTTTTGGCTGTGCGGTGCTTAATCACCCCCTCAGAACAAACTATTTTATATATATAGATTATTATTATTACTAGTTAATAGTTAATACCCGTCAAAATTTGACGGATGATATGCAACTAAAACCTTTTCACGGCATAAAGTTTAAAACACCCTTGCTTTAATATTTCGCATTGCTCTTAACCGGTTTAAACCCCCCTTCTTTAATCAATTACATTTTGGTTAGAGGGAGGAGGGATAAATTTCATGAAATTTCAATATACAAAATTTAAGCATACTCCATATAATAAAATTAAAATCCCAAGGTTTTCCTAATTTTACACTAAATATGACCAAAAGAATGTTAGGAGTAATTAAAAGAAAGGCAGAATTTATATAAATTATCGAAAGAGCCAATATTTCTTAATGAGATAGTATCAATATTTGTCATAATACTTATCAAAGCATCAAGCATGTAAATTAATCCCACAATAGAATTCCTCCCTGTCACACGAAATTGACTAATAATCTATAGAATTGCACTCGTTTTATGTTTACTGTGAAATTTATTCGTTGCTTTTCACGCAAAATGAATGAATACAAAGATTTGCTACCAGATTATAATTATATTAACTTACTATCAACGATAACAGGTCACAGTTTTTTTAATAAAAGACATACATGAAAGACAAAGATTTCTATCACTTGTAAAATATATCATTAACTCTAATTTGCCAATACAATAAGTGCATTTTAAGCGTAAAATAACAGTTTTGGTTTCCCATATTTGTAAACCCAGACAGCACATCGCTTCCCCAGGATATCTTCAAGATGTCTTTTGGATGAAATGACATCCCAGAAACGTCTTTAAGATGTACTGTGGATAAGTTAAGCCTAACTGTGCTGTTAGGGAAACCACTTGGTTATAATCCAAAATATTAATTCATTGTAGTCTAAAAATAAACTGCAAATAGGAATAAAGTTAAAATTTGATTTTACTGGAACAGTATTGTAACACTTTATTCTATCAAAACAGTATATTTGAACAAAAGTATTACTGTTAAATAAGAATTAATTTTATACTTAACAAATTTATTTGCTCGTTAACTTTTTAATAATAAATAATACTATGTAAATTTTTACTCGTATAAAATATTAATATTTTAATGCTATTCTTTTTTAAAACTATTTTTACTGTAATATAGTATCGAAATGAAATATCAGAGATTATAATAATAAATAATAATAATAATAATAATAATAAATAAATAAAATAAAACCTCCTTTAATTTTAAATATCTATCTCCATCTTTTCTTAAAAAAAAAAAAAAAAAAAAAAAAAAAAATCAACTGATAAAAGTTAACTTTTAAAGAACAATAAACTCTGACAATTTGTTAATTTTAAAAGACTTTTTTTTTACTTTCAAGAAATGGAAAAAAATAATTTTACATGGCAATAGATGGCGCCGTAGCCTGTGTAAGAAAATTTTCGGGGAAAATGCATATGACGGTAACCGATTCGCGAATTGCTTTGTTTTTAATACCTATACTTCCTTGGAAAGTATTAATCAATGTATTGATCGTGTGAATTATTTTTATGATTGAGCTTTAATTAGGGGTCTGTCATAAACATATGAAATATTAACGTCGCCTGCTCGATATCTATCATCGGTATTCATATTGCATTGCATAAAGAGAAAGGATTATTCCCGTTCCGAATTGGTTCATAAATTTCTCGCGCATGCCCAGTTCGTACGATTTTGGTCTTATAAAAAGTGCTTTGTGTTTTGATATTATAGATGATTAATTTTATTCATATACTGTTTTTTTTTTTTTTTTTTTTTTTTCATTTCAGCGACTGATTTTTTTTTCTTTTAATTTAGTTAAACTATATTTCAAGTTTGTTGAGGATATTTTTAAATTTAGAAATTAGATTTAAAAATGGCTTTTACCAATAAAGAATAAAATAAATAATATATATAAGAAAAAGTTATTTATAAGTTTATTCGGTTTGAATTGATAAGTTTTCGTCATTACTATTATTATGAAAATATTTTTTATGTATAATTATTATAATAATTTTATTTATTTATTTATTTACTTTTACGGTTGCTTCTAATTGAAGATTTTGAATATAATTCGGCGGTTTATTGCGAAGATCGTAAAAGAAAATCGCCAAATCACAAAGTTACAGTCGTCGAATAAAAAATGCCCATAAATTCAAAGTACAAAAAATACAGATTTATCTGTAGTTACAAGCAAAAATAAGCTAAAATGAATGCTTTATGTATAAGTTGCTGAATGTTTTAAACAGCCCAGCAATTCTTAATTTTATAATAGTAATATTAGAAATTCAAATCTCCCGCATGAAAAAAATTTCTAAAATAAAAATAAAATTCATGAAACCTTAAAATATTTGCATCTAAAAGGCACTTAATTTTATAAAACTAATATTATGAATTAGTCTCTCACATATAAAAATATTTAAAAATGCTAGTTTTAGGTTTTCATAGGTCATTCCAATGTAATATTTTTTATAGTTCAACACATATAATGTTTTTAAACAGGCATTCGAACATGACACTTAATAACGAAATCATATGAAGTTCCAATGGAATATTTTTTATAGTTCAACACATATAATGTTCTTAAACAGATCTAAAATCATTAGAGTTTTAATCAGGCATTCGAACATGGCACCTAATAACGAAATCATATGAGGTTGCTTCATAATAATTGTTTCCAATTAATTATAGATTTTTCATTTTTCATTTAATAAATCGTTTTAATAGTAGAGATTCAATGCTATACTATTATTATTAAATTACTGTTAAGCTTAAAAATTATAAGTTTAAGTAATTTCGTAATAAAAACACATAATTTTAATCAAAATATTTTTATTTTTCAATATATTCAAAATTTAGTCAAATTTCATTAATATACCTAGTCTCTATACGAATGTTCGACGTTCAAAGATGGTAGACATTAAAAGTTTTTCAAGGTTTTCTCCGAAACTTGTGTAAATACAAACTAGAATCACTCATCCTCAAATCATATATTTTTATCAATTTTATTAATGTGACACATATTAAACAAAAAGTGTTAATAATTTATTTCATTAAAAAAAAAAAAAAAAAAAAAAAAAAAATGACGCTATGCTTAATCATATGAACGAAAATTATAAAATATCGAAACACATTTGTATTATAAACAAAAATTGAAAATACATTTAAATGATCACGTGATAATCTTCATGGTCTAAACATTCTTTTCAAGTTTCAGGATAAGATAAAGTCGTGTGAGTGACACACCAGATTACAAAATCGTAAAATAAATTGCAGTTAAAATACATTTATTATGAAATACTAACTAACTAACTTTTAAAAATTACAAGTTATGAGCAATTATTTCACAAAAATCCTAATCAATACATTAATCTCTAAAATATCTTGCATTTAAAATCAATTTATCTTAATACCATACTCAAAAATAACTCAATTTTATATAAATAAAAAATACATTTATTTACTAAATCAACTAAATAATTACAAAATACTAACCAACTTTTAAAAATTACAATAGAAAAAAATACAAATTTTTAATCTTAAAAAATTTCAAGATGAATTTCTAATTTCTTACGACAGATGGCAGCACATTTGCCAATATTTCACATTAGAAAAATCTATTTCCATTAATTTTCTTAATATTACATCACAAATTACCATTAAAATATTGATTAAAATATTAATTATACACTAAAAAACTATATTTATCTATCTTTTAAGCAATTACTTCACTAATTTTTTTCAAAAATCCTAATTGATATTAATTACAGCACTCTAAAATAACTTGCATTTTAAACCAATTTCATCTTAAGACCGTACTCGATTTTATAGAAATAAAAAATACATTTATTACGAAATCATAAAATAAATTACATTTAAAATCAACTAAATACTAAATAACTTTTTAAAAATTACAAGTTTTCAAACAATTATGTCTCATAAAATCTAAATTAAAACATTCATCTCTAAAATAACTTGCATTTAAAGCCAATTTCATCTTAATCTCTAAATAAATTGCCTTTAAAATCAATGTTCAACGGAATACGATACAATGAATATTCAAGAATCCCATTTACAAGTCTTGTTTGCATAACGGTCAGAGCATTCTCTTGCTGAAACATAGGACTTCAGTTCGAATCCAGCTGCCGGCAAAGGCTGAAAAACAAAATTTTTGAAAAAAAGAAGTTCAATAATTTCTCAATAGATGTCAGCACCAAACATATCCAGTAGATATATAATGTTCGTTCACCAACCGCGGCACCGCGGCACGGCACGGGCGAGCTGTGCTGCTGCGCACCGTGTCTTATCAGCATCCTTCCGGTGACGCATTGTAGAACGAACATTATATATCTACTGGATATGTTTGGTGCTGACATCAATTGAGAAATTATTGAACTTCTTTTTTTCAAAAATTTTGTTTTTCAGCCTTTGCCGGCAGCTGGATTCGAACTGAGGTCCTTTGTTTCAGCAAGAGAATGCTCTGACCGTTATGCAAACAAGACTTGTAAATGGGATTCTTGAATATTCAGTGTATCGTATTCCGTTGAACATTGATTTTAAAGGCAATTTATTTAGAGATTAAGATGAAATTGGCTTTAAATGCAAGTTATTTTAGAGATGAATGTTTTAATTTAGATTTTATGAGACATAATTGTTTGAAAACTTGTAATTTTTAAAAAGTTATTTAGTATTTAGTTGATTTTAAATGTAATTTATTTTATGATTTCGTAATAAATGTATTTTTTATTTCTATAAAATCGAGTACGGTCTTAAGATGAAATTGGTTTAAAATGCAAGTTATTTTAGAGTGCTGTAATTAATATCAATTAGGATTTTTGAAAAAAATTAGTGAAGTAATTGCTTAAAAGATAGATAAATATAGTTTTTTAGTGTATAATTAATATTTTAATCAATATTTTAATGGTAATTTGTGATGTAATATTAAGAAAATTAATGGAAATAGATTTTTCTAATGTGAAATATTGACAAATGTGCTGCCATCTGTCGTAAGAAATTAGAAATTCATCTTGAAATTTTTTAAGATTAAAAATTTGTATTTTTTTCTCTTGTAATTTTTAAAAGTTGGTTAGTATTTTGTAATTATTTAGTTGATTTAGTAAATAAATGTATTTTTTATTTATATAAAATTGAGTTATTTTTGAGTATGGTATTAAGATAAATTGATTTTAAATGCAAGATATTTTAGAGATTAATGTATTGATTAGGATTTTTGTGAAATAATTGCTCATAACTTGTAATTTTTAAAAGTTAGTTAGTTAGTATTTCATAATAAATGTATTTTAACTGCAATTTATTTTACGATTTTGTAATCTGGTGTGTCACTCACACGACTTTATCTTATCCTGAAACTTGAAAAGAATGTTTAGACCATGAAGATTATCACGTGATCATTTAAATGTATTTTCAATTTTTGTTTATAATACAAATGTGTTTCGATATTTTATAATTTTCGTTCATATGATTAAGCATAGCGTCATTTTTTTTTTTTTTTTTTTTTTTTTTTTAATGAAATAAATTATTAACACTTTTTGTTTAATATGTGTCACATTAATAAAATTGATAAAAATATATGATTTGAGGATGAGTGATTCTAGTTTGTATTTACACAAGTTTCGGAGAAAACCTTGAAAAACTTTTAATGTCTACCATCTTTGAACGTCGAACATTCGTATAGAGACTAGGTATATTAATGAAATTTGACTAAATTTTGAATATATTGAAAAATAAAAATATTTTGATTAAAATTATGTGTTTTTATTACGAAATTACTTAAACTTATAATTTTTAAGCTTAACAGTAATTTAATAATAATAGTATAGCATTGAATCTCTACTATTAAAACGATTTATTAAATGAAAAATGAAAAATCTATAATTAATTGGAAACAATTATTATGAAGCAACCTCATATGATTTCGTTATTAGGTGCCATGTTCGAATGCCTGATTAAAACTCTAATGATTTTAGATCTGTTTAAGAACATTATACGTGTTGAACTATAAAAAATATTCCATTGGAACTTCATATGATTTCGTTATTAAGTGTCATGTTCGAATGCCTGTTTAAAAACATTATATGTGTTGAACTATAAAAAATATTACATTGGAATGACCTATGAAAACCTAAAACTAGCATTTTTAAATATTTTTATATGTGAGAGACTAATTCATAATATTAGTTTTATAAAATTAAGTGCCTTTTAGATGCAAATATTTTAAGGTTTCATGAATTTTATTTTTATTTTAGAAATTTTTTTCATGCGGGAGATTTGAATTTCTAATATTACTATTATAAAATTAAGAATTTTGTGGAATTAAGTGCTGTTTATAAACAAATATTTTTTAAGGTCACGTGAATTTATGAACCAATCAAAACTATGGATTTTTATTGAAGCTTTAATTCATACTATTAGCCATATGAAATTAAGTGTTTTTTTTATGTAGACATTTTTTACTGAATCAGAAGCAATGATTTTTTAAAAATTAAATTAATAGTATTAGCATTATGAAATTAAGTGTTTTTATATACAGATACTTTTGAGGTTTCATGAATTTTATTTTTATTTATTTATTTTTAGAAAGTTTTACATGTGGGCGATTTGAATTCCTAATATTATCATTATAAAATTCAGTGTTTTTTATACAGATACTTTCGAGGTGTCATGAATTTTATTTGATGTTATATGAATTTTATTTTTATTTATTTTTTTAGAAAGTTTTACATGTAGACATTTTTTACTCATGTAGACATTTTATGTAGACAATTTTTACTGAATCAGAAACAATGATTTTTTAAAAAACTAAATTAATAGTATTAGAATTATGAAATTAAGAATTTTATGAATGCGAATATTTTTCGAGGTCACGTGATTTTTTCAACCAATCACAACGTTGATTTTATTGAAGCATTAATTCATACTATTAGCGTTATGAAAATAAGCGCGTTGGAGATGCAAATATTTTTAACGTTATGTGAATTTCATTAGCCAATCAAAAGCTCTGATTTTTATTGAAGCTTTAATTAGCCAATGAGAGAATAGTAAGTATTTACCCGATGCTATAAATTGAAGGTGATTGTAATTTTAAGTCATTTGCATGAAAAATTTTATGAATGTTGTCTGGATTATCTCTTGTTCTTGAAAAAAAAAAAAAAATGAGTCAAGTTATGGAACCGTCAGATAAGAAAATGTTTAGTGTTTTCAGATGTTCTACATGTAATAAGGAATTTTCGCGAAAATGGTTACTGAATCGTCATTCGATGAGCCATTCAGATGAAAAGTTATACAGTTGTGATACGTGCGGAAAGACATTTGGAGTGAAATCAAGCTTAATTCGTCATATGCTGAACCATAATCGTAAAAATCAATCTTCATCTGCTGAAACGAGTGATAAGAGAGTGTCAGAAAATTTCAGTTGCTCCCTTTGTGAAAAAGAATTTGCCCAGAAATGGTTACTGAATCGCCATATGCTAAGACATCGCAGTAAAGATGAAGTAGCATCGATAAAGTGTCAGCATTGTGAGCAAGTAATTTACGCGCGAAGATAACTTGCAGAGGCACTTAAAATTTCATCAGAGTTTTCGATATTCATGCAGTGAATGTGATAAAATGTTTGATATGAAAGCTGAATTAACATGCCATAAGCGACAAGAGCATGAACTTGTTACTGGAAAACGGAAGATAGCTGCATCTGCCGTAAAGTCTAAAAGAGTTAAAAAACAGATTAACACTTCAAATGCGTTTAATACAGAGCTTTTTTATCCAAACGAAAGCAATGAATGTGACATGGAAGTATTTCAAACCTATATACAGGGTGCATTATATGAAAAACTTTTGAATGAGATACGTGAAAAAAATGCTTTGAAGTGGTATATGGTCATGAAAGTGAGCTTGGAGCGTAAAAGAGGTAATGACGAAATGGAAGAAATTCAAACTTTTTTTAGAAGTTGTTGTTTTACTGACCTTTTAGATAATACTATTGACCATCATATTCGTGAAGGATATGCAAAGATTAATAAGTCCCTAGATGAATTTATCCAAAGAGGATCTGGATGGATTTTTAAGAAAATTCATTATCTGGAACTAAAAATGGCCAAATACCATCCGTTAGCTGCTAGTAGCTATATTAAACTACCACAGAAACTTGCTTTGAAAAAGGCTGTGCTAAATATCAAAAACGAAGATCAAAAATGCCTTGTTTGGTGTTTGATCGCCTATAAACTGAATATAGATCGTAGTAAACATCCTCATCGTGTATCACACTACCTACCGTATGAAAATACCATTAAACTAGGTAATGTAACATGTCCCGTGCCATTAACAAAGATACCCCTTATTGAAAAATTAAATGATCTACGGATCAATGTCTTTGGCTTTGAAGACAATGAAGTGTGCCCACTCTATATTTCGCCAAAAAATGATTGTGATGTTATCAACTTATTATTAATTTCTGATGAAGAAAGGCAACATTATTGCTTGATTCGAAACTTTTCGCGTCTACTTGGTGATTTAACCCAACATCGTTTAAAAGCCCATTACTGTTTCAGATGTCTACACCGATTTAGCAGAGAGGATTTATTGAAAACCCACATTCAGTACTGTCAAGAACATGAAGTGCAGGTTGTTAAAATGCCCTCTGAGGAAAATAACATTTTAAAATTTACAGGTACGCACTTACAACATCCTGTCGCTTACTGTATTTATGCAGATTTCGAAAGCCTTCTTGTTCCTGTTAGTTCGGTTTCACCGTCATCTGATAATTCACATAGTGAAAAAATTGCCTATCATGTACCTTGTGGATATGCATATGTTATTATCGGGCCAGATGGACGCTCCGTTAAACCAATTCAAGTGTATAGAGGAGAAGACGCTGTGGAACACTTTTTAGAAAAGATGATGACTGAAAAGGAAGAACTCACCAAGATTTTATCACAAATCAAGCCTATAGTCTTAACGGAAGCACAGGAAAACGAGTTTCAAGAAGCTAAAGTATGTTATATATGCCATAAACAGTTAGCTGAGGATCGTCGAAGAGATCATTGTCACATTTCAGGAGAATTTAGGGGTGCGGCCCATAACGCCTGCAACTTGAATTTCAAATTATCTAAAAAAATACCGATTATCTTTCATAATTTAAAAAACTACGATGGACATCACATCATGACGAAACTAGGCAAGTATAACAATCATCAGATAGAGGTTATTGCTACAAGTTTGGAAAACTATATTACATTCAGATTGAAGAAACCTAAGGATCCTGTACAATTAGTCTTTTTAGACAGCTTTCAATTCCTACCTACATCGCTAGAAAAACTAGTAAAAAATCTTGATTCATCCCAGTTTAATATTTTGAAAGAGAATTTCCCTGTTAATACACCGTTGAATATGCTAACGAGGAAAGGAGTCTATCCCTATGAGTACTTTACTTCTTTTGATAAGTTTGAAGAAACCGAACTACCTCCAGCATGCGCCTTTTATAATACATTGAATGATGAAATTATCGATGATGACGATTACCAACACGCCCAAACTATTTGGAACACGTTTAATATGAAGACATTGGGTGATTATCATAATTTATACGTAAAAACTGATGTTTTGTTACTCGCGGATGTATTTCAAAATTTTAGAACTTTATGTCAGCAATACTACGAAATTGATTGCGCGCATCTTTTTACAACTCCAGGACTTGCATGGCAAGCATGCCTAAAAATGACTGAAACACCTTTAGAGCTTTTAACAGATATTAACATGTTGCTGCTTATAGAAAAAGGGATACGAGGTGGTATTAGCATGATTAGTCGAAGACTGGCTAGAGCAAATAACCCCTATATGAACGACTATAACCCAAATGAGCCTAATAGTTATATCATGTACTGGGATGCGAACAACCTTTACGGTTGGGCTATGTCTCAGTACCTACCTTATGGCAAATTTGAATGGGTTGATATACATAATATTAATGAAGAATGGATTTTATCCCTTGATGATGAATCAGATATAGGGTATATATTTGAAATTGATCTGCATTATCCTAACCACCTTCATACATTACATAACGATTATCCGCTTGCCCCTGAAAGATTAACCTTGAATGAAGAAATGCTATCGCCTTATGCTAAAAGTATGCTGCAAAACAGAAAATATGTTAGTACACCCAAGTTAATACCTAACTTATGTAATAAAAAGAATTATGTTGTGCATTACAGAAATTTAAAACTTTATCTGCAACTGGGATTAAAAGTTACAGCAGTGCATAAAGCCATTCAATTTAAACAAGCACCATGGTTGAAAAAGTATATACTATTTAACACCAATAAAAGGAAAGAAGCAACATCATCCTTTGAAAAGGACTTTTTTAAACTTCTTAATAATAGTGTATATGGCAAGACTATGGAAAACTTGCGAAAAAGACGCAATATAGAACTTTGTTGTAATACCTCTAAGAGAGCATTAAAATTGATAGCGTCACCTACTTTTAAATCGTTTAAAACGTATGATGAAGATTTAACCGCTGTAGAAAGACTTAAAACAAGCATTTTGATGAACCGACCCATTTACGTTGGGTTTACAATACTCGAATTATCAAAACTCCTAATGTATAATTTTCATTATAATTATATAAAACCAATGTATAACAACCAAGCTGTACTGTTATTTACAGATACAGACTCGCTTACATACCATATTACTACCGATGATATATATAAAGACATGAAAAATTATTCATCTGAATTTGACTTTTCTGACTATCCCAAAACTCACCCGCTTTATTCCGATGATAATAAAAAAGTTATAGGGAAATTTAAAGATGAATTGAGTGGTGAAATAGCATTGGAATTTGTAGGACTGAAGGCTAAAATGTACTCTATCAAATCAAGTAAAAGTGAAAAAAAGAGAGCTAAAGGTGTGTCAACCAGGGTTGTTAGACATAAAATTAGTCATGAAGACTATTTACAGTGTTTACTGCGACAGAAAACAAGCATAGAAAAACAATTAAAAATAGGTCAAGAAAAACACAAACTATATACAATCTGTCAAAATAAAATCAGTCTCAGTCCCTTTGATGACAAACGATACATTGCTGAAGATGGAATAACAAGTTTAGCATATGGACATTGCGAAATTGATTAAGATTTAATATTGCAAACTTAATTTTATTGATGAAATTATGATGTAACTTATTAGATGTAAAATACTTGTAAATATTGTAAAAATAAAGGTTTTTTATTAACTGTAAACTGTGTCTGTTTTATTTCAAAGTCAGCATTTTTTAGAATGTGTGTGAATTATTTTGAAATATCATAAAAAGAAAAAAAGAAAAGGGGAAATTGATTTATGAAAATTTTAGCGGAAAAAAATATATTAGGAAAAGTAATTTTATGACTCAATTTAAATATTACAAACTTTATAATTGATTATAAGTTTTTTAAAAATTATTTTTTAAATACTATAATATGATGTAATATCCAAATTGTTATGTTATATACTATAGAAGGTTACTTTCAAGCTTGTATCATACGAATAGGTAGTAGTGAATGGGAATGTTGCGTTCCATTAGCATATTCCCCTAACACAACAACACAACAACACAACCCACCTCACCACCTCTTGGCGCAGAACGCACATTCTCTCACTACTTACAGATTTATCTGTAGTTACAAGCAAAAATAAGCTAAAATGAATGCTTTATGTATAAGTTGCTGAATGTTTTAAACAGCCCAGCAATCTTCTAACGGAAAAGTACCGGTTTGAATCTTCTTATTTTAATAATCTGTCATTTCAATGGTTCATTGTAATTAATGCCATTTTGTTTATCAGGTGAAATCGGACTAGTATTTAAATAAAGACTTTATATATTATTATTAATGACAAATAAGAATCGCAGTCTAATTTTTTCAGTCAGAAAATCAGATAATGTTTGTATAACTTTAATTTCATGCATGGCAGAATAAGTCAACAGGAACATCACCATAACACTGTAATATCTTAATTTTCGATTACGAATAAAAAGGTGGGTTCAACTTGAAATAAGATACCTTACGTTTTTGACTGAATAAAGTAGTTTTCGATCCTAATTCAGCGTATATAAGTATTGATTTCATGAGCACAATTTTTTTTTTCTTAATATTTCTTCTATTAATTTAGAAACGATCTTTTTTCATTAAATTCGAAAATTTGTTGAAACTTAGCAATATTTCTCTTGAAAATTTAAACTTTTGTGATCCGATGTTGGCTTATTACTGCTACGCATATCGGCTGAACTGACTGCTACACTTTATTTTAAATTAAAATAACCTCAAGAGTAAAACTAAAATAAAGATCTATTTCCCTTATTAATATTAAATTTTTAGAGCAAATAAAAAATTATTAGTTTATTACTAATTATTAATTTATTAATTTCTAAGCAATTTCTTTTAACTAGAACACTTCATAAGATTTTCATTTAGTTATTATATAGTATAAGTACAAAACTTTGAATAAATACCATAAAATGCTAGAACTCACAACAATTGTCTCGGGTCGAAAGAAGACACGGCCCTTCGTCAGGAGAACGAGTGTTGCAATCACAAGCGGCAACGCACCTTTAAAAAGCACCACAGAACTGACGTTTAAATGTAATAAGTACAAAACTTTGAATAAACACCATAAAATCTTTTGAAAAGTACCATAGATCTTAATAACGGTTTAAATGATAAAAGAAAAGGAAAATAAGGAGAAAAGAGGGGTAGAGTGAAAAGAATAAATCTAAAATATATAATTTTGATAAGCTGGTGATGATTTTGAAAATTAAATTCATATGTGATTAAGTAATATTAATACATTTTAATTGATGATGCATTTTTACTTTAAAATGGTCAGATACAAACTTGCCTTTTATAACTTCCACAATATTTTAACATTAGATATTATTTTAACTAATTTTCAATATGTTTCTGATAAAAATATTTAAATCTTCATCCAGTATTTTTTTAGAGTTTTAAATTAGTTGGTTGGTGATGAGTTTTTTGACAAAAATATGCATCAAATATTAGCACAGAACCAATATATGTATATTGTACAAATGTAGGAATGTGGAAACTTTAATTTTAAATACAAAAAAGTAACATTAGATGTGCGCAATGCTGCTCCTTGCTAATGTACAATATAAATCTAAATAGAATGAAAAAGAAAAACATCAACACATGTAACTGAAGAGGAGCGAAAGAAAAAATAGAGACAAAAGTATCTAAATGGCAGGGGGGAGTTGTGACCACCCCACTCCGGTTAAACATGTTTTACGACTGGTCAACACTCCCGGATACCAGATACTTTGTCAAAACTTAGAATAAACTTACATGAAATTACATTATTCCTTCTATTGAAATTACATTATTCCTTATTTTGCCAATTTCATGTAAGTTTATTCTAAGTTTTGACAAAGTATCTGGTATCCGGGAGTGTTGACCAGTCGTAAAACATGTTTAACCGGAGTGGGGTGGTCACAAATACCCCCTGCCATTTAAATACTTTTGTCTCCATTTTTTCTTTCGCTCCTCTTCAGTTACATATGTTGATGTTTTTCTTTTTCATTCTATTTAGATTTATATATATGTATATATATAGAGAGATGATCTCGAATTGACGAATAATCAAGGAAATATGTAGGTTGTATGTAGGAAGCAAAGCGGTAAATCATAGTTATCGCAAACAAAATCTCATCGCAAATGAAATGATAGCGTTCAAGATTTCATCTTGAAGTGTGGATATCTACTAGGCATTGAGGAACTGAACATCTACGAAGAAGCTTTACATAACACCTTTTTCGAAACTTCCGCAAAGCCCTCTATTGTTATTTCGTATGATAATTAGACTGTTCTTAGCTACGTAATGCTATTATTCATTGTATGTTATTATCTACATATTGTTAATACTTATTCGACGTTATTTTCTACGACCTTTACAGTGAATTGTTCAAATCAGAAAATCAAGTTAGGTACTTGTGCTGATAACCCACGCAGTATCGTAAACACACTGCATTAACTCAATAATTGTACTCAACTCACTCAAGAATGCTACCCTACTACATTTAGAGGAGCAGTTTACGCTATAATAATATACTGCATTTCTACTTTTGGATCTCTTCTCTATGTTTCTTCTTTACTACTGATATTTCACGGAACAAATGGACTGCTGTTGAATGCGTTTGAAATATCCGAAAACTAAAAGCAATCCACAGAACTACTTCGGAGTGTTAACATATTGGAGAATAAAGCGAATCATCTTTCATTGGACTACTGTTCAGTTTACTTCGTTTAAGATCATCTCTAAGAGAAATTAATTCTTTTGAGAATTTTTTTCCTTCAAACGAGAAATGATCTCATTAAATCCTCTTCAGTAATCATCGACTGGATTAATTTTCCAAAGAATGTTGCCTATGACAATAACAACTATTCTAATTCTATTGTAGACCAGATACTAATAGATAACTTTTCGTAACTTCAAAAGTGACTTTCTCTCGTGGATAAAAATCAGGTCCACACAAGCAAGTAATTTTCTTTTCACAGAAAGAAGCTTGCTTTTGCATTAAGATATTTATATTAGCTCAAACACGTCATGTTACATTCAATTAAAAAGAGTCAATACTATTTCTTATAAGCCTCTCTTAAGCCTGTGAGATTTCAATTTTGAGAAAGCTTAAATGTCGTTCTAGCTTTTAAAAGTTACTCGTTTAAACTAACCTTTTTGTATGATTATAAACCCATTAGACAACTCATTCACACATCGATCAAGAAATTTGTGGTGTGTGTCAGTTATTGCACCAACGCATTCGCACGCTTCTTTTATGTCTACATTGCGTTGGCCTTTATTAAATGGTTATGGATTTTTGCACCACTGTGTGTTAATATGCATTTATATTCATGACCATTCAACATTAGTATTTCACAGCATAATTTATTTAAACAATCTGTACGCTTGATGCTTGATGAGATCTCGACATTTTCCAGAAACATTTGGAAAATCTTCCAAATGAGTGCTTGCTTGATTCTAATGGTCAAATCACTGAATAGCCAGTTGTACCACAACTAAGAATGAAACTTTCTAAAAAGAAATTAAACTGACGTATTCGTTTCCCGTAGCTTTCACAATTAATTTAGCTGAGACAAAAAAAAAAATATTGATTTACCATATACAAAAACCAGTCCAGAATAATGTTGGTTTATACATCATTACCTTTATCAATGAAGGAAAAATGGAAGAGAAAAAGTGAAACAATAAGAGCACATAAGCAAGAGCTTATATTAAATGCTAAGATAAAGGAAAAATGATCGATTATAAATCTGGTTCCATAATTCACTTTAAAGAGGAAAAGACAATAAAAAAAAGAGAAAGACAAAAATTGTAGATTTTACAAAAATTATAAAATACATCTACTGAAAATTTAAAAATTTAATCCGTTCGCTTCTTTAGATAACCAAAAATATATCTAGCTAGCCAATTACTCACTGTAAACAACGGGCGTCAGAAAGATGTATAAAACACATTTCCTACATTTTAAGTATGACACATGTTAACAGCAAAATATTCAAAACATCGCTCGATTTCGAACAATTTTATTTTACTGAATCCCAGAAAAGCGTTGCAAAAAGATTTTATTTGGCAAACAGGAGTTCAAGATATATAGTAACTTGTGAATTTATGAACCATTGTAATACGAGTGGCTTTTAAAACTTTTAGAAATCACAGATAAAAAAAAATAAAAAAAAAAAAAAAAAAAAAAAAAAAAAAAACGACACACCAAGAAGGAGTTATCCGAATAGGACAAAAATTGGTAGATATGATGTGCATGTGGGGGAAAAAATTCACTTTTTCCTATGGGTTGAATGTCTAATATGTGTGTTTTACGAAGAAAGTCATCGACATCTTTAGAACGAATGTTTGAACCCTAAAAAATCTGTGAAAATTTAAAACAATATTATCAATTTTTTACATTTTTAATTTATAAAACACATTTCCTAAGATATTTTTTGTATACCATAGAATTTTTTAAATGTTTTACTTGTTTCAGATGAAAATCGTCTGCATTCATGAGAGAAAATAATTTTTATAAATAGGGGAGAAGGTGGTAATATGGACCACTTTTTATTTTTTAAGAAAAATTGCACTTTTTAATGGAATTTTTTCAACAATAACTACTATAATTTGACAAAGTATCCTTCCACTGAACATTTAAAGTTATTAGAAGATAAAACATTAAACGATTTGAAGACCATTGATTTTTTTTAAACATAATACAAAAATAGCTGTCTTAGAAAGTGGGGTGGTAATATGGAACAATAAAAAGTGAAACAAAAAAATATTTATTGGGTTATTTATTTCAGAAAACACCAGCTGGACCCCGTCGACTTCGACGGTCACTTTATTGACCGTAATGTTTCAAAAATCGTTTATTAATTATATCATTAAATTATTTATTAAATCATTATTTAAATGTATTTCAAGTTAAAACATCTAATTTAATTTACAACATTTCACTTAAAAAAAAAGAAATTCGGAAAAATGGTTATAAATTAAAATACTATGTATGACATCACTTTCTACAAAGTACTGTCAATGTGACGTCAAACTGACTCCAAATAAAACAGTTGCTATCTTTTATTTTCTGTTTCTTTTAATACTAAGGCTACATGTTAGCTGACCAACCCGGCGTTGCCTGTACCCATGATAATAACCTTAATTGAACCTTAAATTTGTATGATTTTATATCTTTAACTCGATTTTGTTTGAATTTCTATTTTTAAATAAAGGCAACGCGAAAAAATAATCAGCTGTAACAAAAAAATTACCTCGAACCGAACGAAACTCAGTCTTGTGACACCGGTGTCTGTGGCAGCACATACGTGAGCCGCTAATAACGTAAAAAAAAATTCCCAAAAATTAACCTGCAACCGAAAGAACCCACCCGGTGTTGCCCGGGCCCATGATAATAACCTTAAATGCACCTTAAATTTGTATGGTTTTATATCTTTAACTCGATTTTGTTTGAATTTCTATTTTTAAATGAAAAGATCACAAAAAAAAAAAAAAAAGAAAATAATAATAATAATAATAATAATCATTATCTGTAACAAATAAAAATTACTTCAAACAGAACGGAACTCGGGTTCGTATCCCAGTGCCTGTGGCACGTATATGCAGACAGCTATTAACATGAAAAAATTCTCAAAAATTAACCTTGAACCGAACGAACCTCTGACTCGTGTTACCGCTGCCTGTGGCTGCGGCACCGTATAGCAGGCATGCTACTTACGCACTGCAAAATCCACTTTCCTCCAACAGGGAGCACAGTATGTTCTATACGAAAATCACCAATCACCTTGAATTTCCAAGATCTTTCAAATAAGGTGTCACATGGTGGTGTCAACTGTAAAATCCTTTAGTTGCACTTTCCACCGCCAGGGGGCGCAGTTTGTTCTGTACGAACATCTCCAACGGTGAGGAAATACCAAGATCACTTAGTTCCATTTCACTTAGTTCCAAAATCACTTAGTTCCATTTTTTACCACCAGGGGTCGCATTATACTGTATACAAACATCCCCAATCGACATGAAATTTCAAGACCTTTAAAATGAGGTGCTACATGTGTGGGTCTAGAACGGATTTCCCTCTCAAACTAATTTCCCCCCTTTCCCCTCTCCTCCAAATCTACTTTCCCCCTTTTTCCCCCTTTAAAATCGAAAATTCCAAATTCGCAGATATTGATTTTTTAGTATTCGACTCTAGTCCCCATATGTAGAATTTCTTCACCGTGAAGCAATTTGAAGCTTAGTTAAGCTCGTAAACGTGTTTTTAACCCGAAACGGGTGGGAAATGGTTTCCCACCCGTTTCCCCCGGGGGGAAACTGATTAAAGTTGATTCTGCACGCATAACTTTCCTCAAACTCAACGAATTTAAGCAGTTAATAGCTCAAAAGAAAGAGCTTGATCCACTGAGTGTTCTTAGACTTGTGTCAACAGCCTACATTAATTAGAAATCTAGTTATAGAGGTTTGAGTGAAGGAAAATCTTGAAAAAATTGAATGTAAAGTTGATTCTGCACGCATAACTTTCCTCAAACTCAACGAATTTAAGCAGTTAATAGCTCAAAAGAAAGAGCTTGATCCACTGAGTGTTCTTAGACTTGTGTCAACAGCCTACATTAATTAGAACTCTAGTTATAGAGGTTTGAGTAAAGGAAAATCTTGAAAAAATTGAATGTAAAGTTGATTCTGCACGCATAACTTTCCTCAGACTCAACGAATTTAAGCAGTTAATAGCTCAAAAGAAAGAGCTTGATTCACTGAGTGTTCTGAGAGTGAAACGATCAAGATCCATTCAATAGAAGAGGAGCTATGAGAATTCGAATTGTTTGAGTGAATGTGTCCCATAGGAAATGTACAGGGAAGAATCGCGTTTGAGTATAACTTGAGTAAGGTGGGAGTTGAGTAAATTTCAATGATTGATGACATATCTGTGTCTAAATACCTTTCATTTAAAAAAAAAAATGAAGGAAATCGCCCGGATAGAACGGCCAGACGGACTGCCTTTAGTTTTCATAAATTAATATATAAGATTACTAAAAAAAGCAAACCTGAACATCTAAAGGAAAGTATTGTAAAAAATACGCATATTTTATCCGAAAACATAAAGAGGAATTTTTTTTTTTTTTCCTGTAAAATATTGTTTGTAAAAAAAAAAAAAAAAAAATCATAAAAAATTTATTATATTACATTAATTGTAAACAAAATTAGCTTTGCGGTGAAGTTATGAAATAAATTTGACATTAAAATCCAAAGAAAATTAACATTAAGACATAGAAAATAAAAGAAGTGGTAATGTGGAACACATTGTTCCATATTACCACCAATCACCATTTTATAAACGATTCCATGAATTTTAAGTTTGAAAAATATTTATCCATGATTTAATCCTGCTGTTTTACTATTCAATCTTACAGTTAATAAAAACAATATTAACAATATCTTATATTTATCAATAAGGATGTGAAAAATATTCATGAAACTTACCTTGTGAAATCTTTTAGTACTGCATAAACAAAGATCCGCCTGTTACACCATAAACAAAACAAGCTATGCTGATGCCAAGCGGTATAGCAATTATTATGATTCTCATTAATTAAGTTTACTTTAGTAAACACAAATGGTGCCAGTAGATAAGCAGGATGAAGCTGTTTCATATTACCACCCTGTTTCATATTACCACCTTCTCCCCTAATAATTTTAATAAATAACATGTACTACGCATATTTGTATAGAAAACTATAAAAGAAAGATTTGTAGTGGCCGCAATATACTAGTTTAAAAAAGGTTTAAGTTTTAAATAGTATAAAAATTTCGAATCAAAAGAGGATGTTACTGAATGAATTATATTTTGCCTAATCAGAAGTTTATTCCGCCACGTGTGTTAAGAATCTTCTGCCTTCTGAGCTACGCAAGAAGCAGGAATGTATATCATTTTGGCATATTTATTGCGATTTGGCAAAATAAAACGTGTAGAATATCCTATGATTAATATTAATGATTGTTTTAAAGGGTATCACAAATATTTTTCGAATAAATATGATATATAATTCGAAATTGCTCATTGTAAATATTCAATAATATGAAGTTTTTTCTTTCTATCTCGAAGGATTTTCATATAATTAATATATGTTGTTAATAGGATCTTTTGGAATCTAGTAACGTTTTCGTTTTTTCCAGGAAAACTCTTGTTTTTTATATAAATCGCTTTAAATATGGAACTATATTACTCCGCCAATTACATGTGTTTCTTCGGGTGTAAGCGCTGTTATGAGGTTCTTACTTGTGAGGTATGTGAGTTGCTTGGTTGACTGACTTGAATGCAGCCAATGAATTATTTAGATTTTTTTTAACGCAAAAGTACTTTATTACATGTTTAAAATATTTATTGTATATTGTATATTAAATCAAATTTCTATTTATATATTTTTCCTATTTGTTTATGAAGAAAATTTAATATTTTTTATTTATGAATTTATTCAAAAAGTATTTTTATTCATTTTTTAAATTAAGAAAGTGTTTTATAATTTTATGTATTCCATTTAATCGTTATATAGGATGAATTTATAATTTTTTTAGGCGAAAATAACATTTCTATGTATTCAGATTCATCCGCACGATTTTCTCTTCAGACGGAGACCACATACAGCCGGAAAACTACTAAATAAATATTGTGATCATGTGATCTTCAAATTTTTCGAGTATCGTTTTCGTTCGGTTCACTTGATCCGTGGGCTATTAATATATTTTTTAAATCTTAATATTTTGCAGACTGAATAATTATTGCTTTAAGCATGTGTTTGTCAAATATTTTATCATATACTAAGCCAATATTATTTCAGTCATTTGAAAATATTTATTACTCAAATCGGAATATGAAAGACAGACCATATCCTGTTCTCCAGTCACCCCGTAAGTTCATCTACATTTTGCATTAGTTTTAGCTATTAACTTTTAGGCGGAAATTTTAATTTACGTGTCTTTGCGATGTAAGATTTGTTATACAGAACCTTTAAAAGTCAGATTTTTCCCTTTACTAAAATTTTATAAATTACCATAAAATTTAAGTAAAAAATCATTTTTTAAAGTTAGAAGCTTTTTATTGTGAAGCCCTAAAAAGCATAAAATAAAATTTATTCTGGCAAAGACATGCTACAAAGAAATGAAAGTTTCAACACTAAGAAAATTTTAGAGAAAAATATAGGTACTTTCCTTTTGCAAGATATGAAAATTTTTTAATGTTCAAAATATTTAAAAAAGTTTCGAGACCAATATTCTTAGTTATTAGTTTTTGTATAATCATTCGTTAGGCCAGAAATTTCAAATGTCTCGAAAGCTTTTTAAAATATTTTGAACATTAAAAAATTTTTATCTCTTGCAAAAGGAAAGTACCTATATTTTTCTCTAAAATTTTCTTAGTGTTGAAACTTTCATTTCTTTGTAGCATGTCTTTGCCAGAAAAAAATTTATTTTATGCTTTTTAGGGATTCACAATAAAAAGCTTCTAACTTTAAAAAATGATTTTTTACTTAAATTTTATTTTGTTCTTTTTAGTTACAAAAAAGGAAAAAGCTTCTTAAAAAAACTAATTAAAATTTCTTAGTATATTTTGTAGACAATGGAAGATTTTCGTTTATCAATTGACATTTTTTTTTTCGATTATTTATCTGCAAAATAATTACTATATCGTCTTTCGAGGACCGAATCTGGGACCATCGCTTTATCAGCATGACTCTCTAACCAAAAGTCTAAGAACTGTCAAGAAAAATTATAGAACATTCTAGAAAAATCTAACAGATACTTGTACAAAAGGAATATTGTTCTCGAATGCTTTTTAAAATATTTGAAAAATTAAAAAATTTTCATGTTTTTCAAAAGTGAAATATCTATATTTTTCTTTAAATTTTCTTGTTGTTGAAACTTTTATGGTTTTATAACATGTTTCTGCAAGAATAAATTTTTAATTTAGGCTTTTTAGGGCTCCACAATATGAAAAAACTTTCAGTGTTATTTTTATTTATTTATATTTTTGTTAATTAATTAATTAATTTTTATCTATATTTTTACTGAAAATTTTATTTTGTGCGTTTAGTAACACACACACACACAAAAAGAAAGCTTCTTTAAAAAACTATCAAAATTCCTTAGGACACTGTGTAGACAATGAAAGATTTTCTTTTATCAATTGATATCGTTTCTATTAATTATCTGCAAAAAAGTAACACATCGGCTTGCGAGGATCGAACCCACGAGCATCACGTTATCACCATGATGCTCTAACCAAATGCATTAACGAGCGACGAAAAAGGTTGTTTAAATTTACATTAAAGTGGAGGTTTCTTCTTTTTCAGAAAGACACGATGATAAAAATCCAATTTCAATAAAAAACTTCTAAAAGAATATATATATATATACATATTTAACTTTTTATTTTATGCTTTTTAGTATCTAATAAAAAGCTTCTTAAAAAAAATCTCTTCAAAAATTCTTAGAATATTCTGTAGACAATGGAAAATTTTCTTTTATCAACTGACACATTTTCTATTAATTATCTGCAAAATTTAACGCATCGATCCTTCGGGGATGGAACTCACCACCATCGTATTAGCAACTTGACGCTCAAACCAACTGAGCCAACGAGCGACTATAAGGACTGCCGACATTTACTTAAAAATTGAGGCGCCTTATTTATTAGCGTGACATGAAGACGCGATAATGAAACCTAATTTCAATATAAAGCTTCTAAAAGACTTCTAAAAATTATTTATTTATTTTTATTTAAATTATTATTTTGTGCTTTTTAGTAACTAGATAAAAAGCTATTTAAAAAAATCTTCAAAAATTATTAGGGTACTGTGTACACAACGAAATATTTCCTTTTATCAACTGACGCCTTTTCTATTAATTATTTAAAAATCAGCATAACGCTCAGACCAGCTGAGCCATTAAGAGAGAGAGAGGTGCAATGAATTGCTTATAATTAAAAAAAAAAAAAAAAAAAAAAAAGTGGAAGTGTCTTGTTTTTTAGCGTGACAGAAAACGCGATGGTAAATTCAATTTCATATAATAATACATAATATATATATATAAAACTTCTACACATATTTATTTATGTATTTTGTACTTCAAACTTTTTATTTTGAGTTTTTTTAATATCTAAAACACTTTGTGTTTTCTAATATCCATAAAAAAAGAAAAACTTCTTAAAACAAAAAAAAAAAAAAAAAATCTTCGAAAATTCTGAAGATACTGTTTAGTCAACGAAAAATTTTCTTTTATCAATTGACACCTTTTCTACTAATTATCCGCAAAAGTTAACACGCAGGACTTTCCGGGGACCGAACTCTCGACCACCGCTTTATTAACTTCACGCTCTAACCCATGGAGCCACAAACGGAATGGCTTAAACTTACTTTAATTGTTTACTAGCATGACACGATGACAAAGTCAATTTCATGTAAAAAGCTCCTAAAAAAGTCGTTTAAAAAACTCTTGAAAAATTATTAGGATACTGGGTACACAACGAAATATTTCTTTTATCGATTGACACTTTTTCTATTAATTATTTGCAAAAAATAACACCTCGGTCCGGCGAGGATCGAACACACGATTCTCGTATTATCAACATGACGCTGCAACCAGCTGATTCATTAGGAGATACAATGAGTTCCTTACTTTTTTTTTTTTTTTTTTTTTTTTTTAAATATATATATAATGGAAGCGTCTTGTTTTTTTAACGTGACAAAAAGCCGATGACAAATCCAATTTCATATAATAGTAATATATAATATATATATATACATAAAGCTTCTAAAAATATTTTTTAATGTATTTTTTACTTAAAACATTTTATTTTGTGCTTTTTCAATATCTAAAATGTTTTGTGTTTTCCAATATCTAAATTTAAAAAAAAAAAAAAAAAAAAATGCTTCTTAAAAAACTCCTTAAAATATTCTTAGTGTAAATTACGAAAAAAATTCTTGTATCAATTGACACATTTTCTACTAATTATCTGCAAAAATTAACACGCTGGACCTTCCGGGAACCGAACTCACGACAACAGCCCTGTTAACGGGACGCTCTTACCAACTGAGCCACAGAGCGGCAAAGGGAGTAGCTTATATTTACTTTAAAATGAAGGCGCCTTGTTTACTAGCGTGACACGAAGACACGATGACCAAGTCAATTTCAATTAAAAACCTTCTAACTAATAACTAATAACTAAAAATGATGCAGTATTTATTTTCTCTTACTTACGAATTAACTGCTTCATAGAGTGATTTATTTTTATCATGCAATTAATTCAAGATATATATTTTAATATTTGTATCAATGCGTGTATATGTATAAATATTATAAAAGTGATCCTATGAAATGTATTGCATTTTCTTATGTATTCACATTTCTGTTTATAAATAACCAGATTTCGAGGTACAATGTCCTTGAACGCTAAAACTGCTATGAGCTCATATTTAAAAAATTGATGTGTTTAAAAACTTTTTCTTTGCTCCATTTTGAAGAATATAATAGATAAAAGCATAATTTAGATATAAACTGTATTTTGATAAAGATTTTTTTTTTTTTTTTTTTTTTTTTTTTTTTTTTTTGTGAAATAAATGTGAAAAAAAATTTCCTTTTAGCGTTTCGCCAAAATCTAAATTATTGTTATGTATTTTTGTAAATACACAGTAAATATTTTAAAATGTGTTTATCTGTGTTGAATATAATGTTTCTTTTGTGCATTGAAGTAGGAATAAACATAAAAAGGTGCTTTTCATGAAAAGTTTTAAGAAATTAGGTTTCAGATTTCGAGGTACGATGTCACTTGAACGCTAAGAACTGCTATGAGTTCATATTTAAGAAATTGATATGTTTAAAAACTTTTTGTTTGCTCCATTTTGAAGAATATAATAGATAAAAGCCTAATTTTGATATAAATTGTATTTTGATAATGATTTTTTGTTGTTGTTGTTGTTGTTTTTAGTGAAATAAATACAAAAAAAAAAAAATTTTCTTTTAGCATTTCGCCAAAATCGCAAGTATTGTTATGTTTTATTGTAAATACACAGTAAAAAGTTTAAAATGTGTTTATTTGAGGTGAATATCATGTTTCTTTTGTGCATTGAAGCTGGAATAAGGATAATAACGTGCTTTTCATGAAAAGTTTTAAGAAATTAGGTTTCAGATTTCGAGGTATGATGTCACTCGAACGCTAAAATTGCTATGAGCTCATATTTAAAAAATTGATGTGTTTAAAAACTTTTTGTTTGCTCCATTTTGAAGAATATAATAGATAAAAGCATAATTTAGATATAAATTGTATTTTGATTATGATTTTTTTGTTTTTAGTGAAGTAAATGCGAAAAAAATTTTCCTTTAAGCGTTTCGCCAAAATCGCAATTATTGTTATGTTTTATTGTAAATACACAGTAAAAAATTTAAACTGTGTTTATTTGAGGTGAATATAATGTTTCTTTTATGCATAGAAGTTATGAGCTCATACTTAAATAATTGATGTGTTTAGAAATTTTTGGTTTGCGCCATTTTCAAGAAAATAATAGGTAAAGGCTTATAGTAGGTGTTACTTGCATTTTGATTATTATTTATTATTTATTTTTTTTGTAAAATTAATGTGAAAAATTTTTTTTCTTTTAGCGTTTCGCCAAATTAGCAATTATTGTTATGTTTTATTGTAAATACACAGTAAAAAGTTTAAAATGTGTTTATTTGAGATGAATATCATGTTTCTTTTGTGCATTGAAGTAGGAATAAGCATAATAAGGTGCTTTTCATGAAAAGTTTTAAGAAATTAGGTTTCAGATTTCGAGATACGATGTCACTCGAACGCTAAAATTGCTATGAGCTCATATTTAAAAAAAATGATGTGTTTAAAAACTTTTGTTTGCTCCATTTTGAAGAATATAATAGATAAAATCATAATTTAGATATAAATAGCAGTTTGATAATGATTTTTTTCTTTTTTGTGAAATAATTGCAAAAAAAAAAAAAAATCCTTTTAGCGTTTTTCCAAAATCTCAATTATTATTATGTTTTATTGCAAATATACAGTAAAAAGTGTGAAAATTTGTTCATTTGAGGTAATTAACGTACTCCTTTTGTGCATTGAAATATAAATAAGCATAATGAAATGCTTTTTATGGAAATTTTTAAGAAAATTAGATTTCAGATTTTGAGGTACAATGTCGCTCGAACTCTGAAATTGCTATGATCTCATATTTAAAAATTGATGTGTTTAAAAACTTTTTGTTTGCTCCATTTTGAAGAAAATAATAGATAAAACAATAAAGTAGATATAAATTGCATTTTTATTATGAGTTTTTTGTTTTTTTCTGACATAAATGTGAAAAAAATTAGCATTTCACCAAATTAGCAATTATTGTTATGTCTTATTGTAAATATACAGTAAAAAGTTTGAAAATGTGCTCATTTTTTTTAAATTACATATTTCTTTTGTGCACTGAAGTATAAATAGGCATAATACGGTGCTCTACATGAAAAGTTTTTAGAAAATCATTTTCAAACTTCGGGGTACGATGTCGCTCGAATGCTGAAACTGGTATGAGTACATATCCAAAAATGTATGTACTTAAAACTTTTTTTTTTTGCTCCATTTTGAAGAACATATTTCATAAAAGTATAAAGTAGATATAAGATATATATTTTATTTATTTATTTTTTATGTGAAATAAATGTAAAAAAAAAAAAAAAAAAAAAAATTCCTTTTAGCATTTTACCAAATTAGCAATTGTTGGTATGTTTTATTGTAAATATTCTGCAAAAAGTTTTAAAATGTGCTCATTTGAGGTGAGTAATATATTCCTTTTGTGCATCGAAGTATAAATAAGCATAATAAGGTGCTTTTCATGCAAATTTATAAGAAATTATTTTTCAGATGTCAAGGTACTATGTCGCTTCGCTAGAACACTAAAACTGGTATGAGCTCATATAAGAAAATTTATGGAGTTTGAACTCCCCCCCTCTTTTTTTTTTTCCATTTTGAAGAAAATAATAGATAGAATAAAAAATAACACAAATTATTAAATAGATATAAATTGGAGTTTGATTAGGATTTTTTTGATTTTTTTTTTTTTTTTTTTTTTTGTAAATATACAGTAAATTACTTTTCATTATGTGTTTAGTTAAAGTAAATAACATGTTTCTTTTGTGCACTTACATGTATAAATATGCATAATAAAGTGATTTTTATAAAAATCTAAATAAGTAATTGCATTGCCAATTTTTTTTACACAGAATCACGCACATACAAAAAATCTAAATCAATAACCTTTTAAAAGTAATGATATCAATACAAAAACCCTTCACCGGTTAAAAGTTTGTGACGCAGCTACTTTATTGCTATAAGAATTTGAAATAGGGGTCTTAAAAATAATTATATCAAATTTTAAGCGACGCTTTACTATTAGTTAAAATATACATAGGTTTTCTCATTTGCTTTTTTTCTTCTATTTATATTTACAATGCAAACGTAATATTTTTTAACTTCAACATAGACAGATATATAAAATATACTCACTTCTAACTAATAACTAATAACTAAAAATGATGCAGTATTTATTTTCTCTTACTTACGAATTAACTGCTTCATAGAGTGATTTATTTTTATCATGCAATTAATTCAAGATATATATTTTAATATTTGTATCAATGCGTGTATATGTATAAATATTATAAAAGTGATCCTATGAAATGTATTGCATTTTCTTATGTATTCACATTTCTGTTCATAAATAACCAGATTTCGAGGTACAATGTCCTTGAACGCTAAAACTGCTATGAGCTCATATTTAAAAAATTGATGTGTTTAAAAACTTTTTCTTTGCTCCATTTTGAAGAATATAATAGATAAAAGCATAATTTAGATATAAACTGTATTTTGATAAAGATTTTTTTTTTTTTTTTTTTTTTTTTTTTTTTTTTTGTGAAATAAATGTGAAAAAAAATTTCCTTTTAGCGTTTCGCCAAAATCTAAATTATTGTTATGTTTTTTTGTAAATACACAGTAAATATTTTAAAATGTGTTTATCTGTGTTGAATATAATGTTTCTTTTGTGCATTGAAGTAGGAATAAACATAAAAAGGTGCTTTTCATGAAAAGTTTTAAGAAATTAGGTTTCAGATTTCGAGGTACGATGTCACTTGAACGCTAAGAACTGCTATGAGTTCATATTTAAGAAATTGATATGTTTAAAAACTTTTTGTTTGCTCCATTTTGAAGAATATAATAGATAAAAGCCTAATTTTGATATAAATTGTATTTTGATAATGATTTTTTGTTGTTGTTGTTGTTGTTTTTAGTGAAATAAATACAAAAAAAAAAATTTTCTTTTAGCATTTCGCCAAAATCGCAAGTATTGTTATGTTTTATTGTAAATACACAGTAAAAAGTTTAAAATGTGTTTATTTGAGGTGAATATCATGTTTCTTTTGTGCATTGAAGCTGGAATAAGGATAATAACGTGCTTTTCATGAAAAGTTTTAAGAAATTAGGTTTCAGATTTCGAGGTATGATGTCACTCGAACGCTAAAATTGCTATGAGCTCATATTTAAAAAATTGATGTGTTTAAAAACTTTTTGTTTGCTCCATTTTGAAGAATATAATAGATAAAAGCATAATTTAGATATAAATTGTATTTTGATTATGATTTTTTTGTTTTTAGTGAAGTAAATGCGAAAAAAATTTTCCTTTAAGCGTTTCGCCAAAATCGCAATTATTGTTATGTTTTATTGTAAATACACAGTAAAAAATTTAAACTGTGTTTATTTGAGGTGAATATAATGTTTCTTTTATGCATAGAAGTTATGAGCTCATACTTAAATAATTGATGTGTTTAGAAATTTTTGGTTTGCGCCATTTTCAAGAAAATAATAGGTAAAGGCTTATAGTAGGTGTTACTTGCATTTTGATTATTATTTATTATTTATTTTTTTTGTAAAATTAATGTGAAAAATTTTTTTTCTTTTAGCGTTTCGCCAAATTAGCAATTATTGTTATGTTTTATTGTAAATACACAGTAAAAAGTTTAAAATGTGTTTATTTGAGGTGAATATCATGTTTCTTTTGTGCATTGAAGTAGGAATAAGCATAATAAGGTGCTTTTCATGAAAAGTTTTAAGAAATTAGGTTTCAGATTTCGAGATACGATGTCACTCGAACGCTAAAATTGCTATGAGCTCATATTTAAAAAAAATGATGTGTTTAAAAACTTTTGTTTGCTCCATTTTGAAGAATATAATAGATAAAATCATAATTTAGATATAAATAGCAGTTTGATAATGATTTTTTTCTTTTTTGTGAAATAATTGCAAAAAAAAAAAAAAAAATCCTTTTAGCGTTTTTCCAAAATCTCAATTATTATTATGTTTTATTGCAAATATACAGTAAAAAGTGTGAAAATTTGTTCATTTGAGGTAATTAACGTACTCCTTTTGTGCATTGAAATATAAATAAGCATAATGAAATGCTTTTTATGGAAATTTTTAAGAAAATTAGATTTCAGATTTTGAGGTACAATGTCGCTCGAACTCTGAAATTGCTATGATCTCATATTTAAAAATTGATGTGTTTAAAAACTTTTTGTTTGCTCCATTTTGAAGAAAATAATAGATAAAACAATAAAGTAGATATAAATTGCATTTTTATTATGAGTTTTTTGTTTTTTTCTGACATAAATGTGAAAAAAATTAGCATTTCACCAAATTAGCAATTATTGTTATGTCTTATTGTAAATATACAGTAAAAAGTTTGAAAATGTGCTCATTTTTTTTAAATTACATATTTCTTTTGTGCACTGAAGTATAAATAGGCATAATACGGTGCTCTACATGAAAAGTTTTTAGAAAATCATTTTCAAACTTCGGGGTACGATGTCGCTCGAATGCTGAAACTGGTATGAGTACAGATCCAAAAATGTATGTACTTAAAACTTTTTTTTTTTTGCTCCATTTTGAAGAACATATTTCATAAAAGTATAAAGTAGATATAAGATATATATTTTATTTATTTATTTTTTATGTGAAATAAATGTAAAAAAAAAAAAAAAAAAAATCCTTTTAGCATTTTACCAAATTAGCAATTGTTGGTATGTTTTATTGTAAATATTCTGCAAAAAGTTTTAAAATGTGCTCATTTGAGGTGAGTAATATATTCCTTTTGTGCATCGAAGTATAAATAAGCATAATAAGGTGCTTTTCATGCAAATTTATAAGAAATTATTTTTCAGATGTCAAGGTACTATGTCGCTTCGCTAGAACACTAAAACTGGTATGAGCTCATATAAGAAAATTTATGGAGTTTGAACTCCCCCCCTCTTTTTTTTTTCCATTTTGAAGAAAATAATAGATAGAATAAAAAATAACACAAATTATTAAATAGATATAAATTGGAGTTTGATTAGGATTTTTTTGATTTTTTTTTTTTTTTTGTAAATATACAGTAAATTACTTTTCATTATGTGTTTAGTTAAAGTAAATAACATGTTTCTTTTGTGCACTTACATGTATAAATATGCATAATAAAGTGATTTTTATAAAAATCTAAATAAGTAATTGCATTGCCAATTTTTTTTACACAGAATCACGCACATACAAAAAATCTAAATCAATAACCTTTTAAAAGTAATGATATCAATACAAAAACCCTTCACCGGTTAAAAGTTTGTGACGCAGCTACTTTATTGCTATAAGAATTTGAAATAGGGGTCTTAAAAATAATTATATCAAATTTTAAGCGACGCTTTACTATTAGTTAAAATATACATAGGTTTTCTCATTTGCTTTTTTTCTTCTATTTATATTTACAATGCAAACGTAATATTTTTAACTTCAACATAGACAGATATATAAAATATACTCACTGATGCTTTTTCATTCGCATTTCAAATTCAAAATAAAAGGTTTTAAAAGGAATGATATCAAAATTCCAGTGACGCTTCGATGTTACTTTAAAAGATTTGGTTTTAGATTCCTTTAAAATTACTTTTGATGGTCTAACAAAGTATATTTACACATTGAAACAGTGCTTTTAATTTTCAAATATACTGTCACATAATCACACTTTCACCGAGTTTGCATTATAAATTAAAATTATTTATTTCAATAAATTGATTTGTCTTTTGCGTCACGCTATTCAAAACTTAAGTAAAATTTATGTAAATGTCTTTTTGTATCATAGTATCCAACTAAGTAAGAATTTAAGCAAAGACATACTGCGATGCAAAGACAACGTTTGTACAAATTTTACTTGCAGTTTTGGATAGCGTGACGCAAAAGACAAATCAATTTATTGAAATAAATAATTTTAATTTATAATGCAAACTCAGTGAAAGCGTGATTATGTGGCAATATATTTGAAAATTAAAAGCACTGTTTCAATGTGTAAATATACTTTGTTAGACCATCAAAAGTAATTTTAAAGGAATCTAAAACCAATTCTTTTAAAGTAACATCGAAGCGTCACTGGAACTTTGATATCATTCCTTTTAAAATCTTTTATTTTGAATTTGAAATGCGAATGAAAAAGCATCAGTGAGTATATTTTATATATGTGTCTATGTTGAGGTTAAAAATATTACGTTTGCATTGTAAATATAAATAGCAGAAATAAAGCAAATGAGAAAATCTATGTATATTTTAATTAATAGTAAAGCGTCACTTAAAATTTGATATAATTATTCTAAAGACCCCTATTTCAAATTCTTATAGCCATTAAGTAGCTGCGTCACAAACTTTACACCCGTGAAAGGTTTTTGTATTGATGTCTTTTACAAGCAGCTGCTAGGAGATGTGCCCCTTTTCCTGTGATCCGGAAAAAAGAGCACTTTTTTTAATTGCTACTTGTAAAACATATGATAAACACAAATAATAGCGTAATTTGCTTGGACTATAAGAGCAGATTAAAAGAAAAAAAATCTGTTTTAGAATAACTTTTTTATAGATATTAGTCAAGCATTGATTTTTTGCGTACTAACTTAGGGACAGAAAGACTGTGTGATACGTAGATAGCTTTATAATTTTTCATAAACAAAAAGTGATATTTATACAAAATTTCCTATAAATGTAAAGTGGGGTGATTTAAATACTACCATTTCCTTTCTCACTGCCCCTTTTACCCCCGCTCTATGTACATGTTGCACTCACTGTGATTTTTCATTAAATAGCACACATATTAAATGCTAATTAAAAAAAAACTACTATCGTATACAGTCGGCTGCAAAATTATTCGAGCACTAGCAATAATCCTTGCCAATAAAAAAGTACACTTAATACAGCTTTGTTAAATAAATCCTTGTTGAGTCATGTTCTTAATTAGTCTAAAAACAAGATTCGACAAGGATTTACTTAGCAAAACAGTCTTAAGTGTACTTTTTAAATATAAGAATTATTGGCTAGTGCTCGAATAATTTTGCAGCCGACTGTATTTGTGCAAACTGTTATTAAAATTTGTAACAGTGTGATATTTAAACAAACATTTTTCACTTCTGCCACCATACCGGCATAGCAACCCCCTTAAGTTATATAACAATGAACTTAAATTTTCCAAAATATAAAGTGAGATTTATAATAAATTTTATTAAAATGGAAAGCGCAGTGAGGTAAAAATTCATTCAGAGGGTCATTTTTTCCCTTTTTTTTCCAGCATCCCCCTCCAAGACATATGTAACACTCACTGTAATTTTTCATTAACAGTAATTGATATTTACACATAATGTCAACAAACAAGTAATATAAAAGAAAAAATTTTAAAGTCAATTTCTACTTACAAACACTATCGGAAATGTTTTTTTTTTATAATTATTTTGAATTAGGAAATAAAAAGAGCGTGCAAAATGAAATAAAAATAATTATAAGATAAAAAAAAACTTTTTATATACCATGTTTTAAATTTTCTGTTGAATCATAGAGCTCTTATCAATGTGCATAAAATTTTTAAAGTGATAATGACGTCAATTTTTATAAGATACATAATTTAACTTTTTATAATTTTTTTAACGTTTAATTAAATGTATTTATTTTTATATCGAAAGAAAATGAACTCGTATTTTTTTTATTTTTTTTTATTTATTTATTTATTTTTTATTATATATATATATAATATATATATATATATATATATATATTTGCAACAATTAAATTATAGCTAATATTTTAATGGCTATTTTAACGGTATTAGGATGTTATTATTTTCACATTTTAATTAATTATAAGAAAACTAATAGAAAATTTGAAAATCGGACTTCGAAGTATTGTGTTGTCACCGTGTTCTGATCAGTCCTGAAAGTTTCAAATTTCCAGCTAGTCAGGAAGTTAGTTAAAAATCGATTGCAAGATTTGTACAAGATATATATAGGGAGAGTGTGAACTAATAGTAGGAATTGAAATAGATAAAGGGGATTGAAACAAAAATATTTTATTTCCATCTGCCCTCCCCCATTTCAACTACATATAACATTCACTGTAATTCAAGTAAAAATAAATGATATTTATACAAAGTTTCATATAAATAAGTAAAAAATTATTTTAATTTCGTCTATTCGTTTAGCTTCCTCCCGTTTTTGAGTGATTCTTATTGTAATTTATCTCTGTCTATATATATAAATTGTACGTTATTATACAAGGTTTGTGAAAATCAGTAAGAAAGTGATATAAAACAAATATTTTATTTCAAACTGCTCCTAGTCCCACTTCACCACCCAATTTCCCTAAGTATGTGCGATTCTTACTGCTTACTTTTCTTTAGTACTAAGTGAGTGTTATAAACAATTTAATTGAGTTTACTGAAAATGTAATGCAAAAGTCATTCTTTAAATTCATTATTTGATATTTATTGTTTATGCAATTTGCAAATTGCAAAACTGCCCTTTTTTCCAGGCTCTGTCTATCTATCTATCTATCTATTTCTCTCCCTGTATATATATAGGAATATATAAACAAATTAATTAAATAAATGAAATTAAACTCCAAGAAACACTGAGGGAGGAGGCCTCTCAGTGTAGGGGTGAAAGAGAAGTTTCTGAAAGGACAGTAGCAATTAGCTAATAACTATCCTTAGCCCCCAGTTTCTCAGCGAACAGAAAAACACCATTAACTGAAGAGAAATCAAACATGTATACAATGTATAAAATACTAAAAAAATTATAAAATTACTAAATTGCAAAAGTTATAAAATTACATTAATTCATTTAAAAAATATACATTAATATAAGAAATTACTGAAGGTAAACAAGAAAGTATAAAATGAAATAAAATAAAACCCTTTACAGATAAACAAACCCACTTTGGCCGACAGGGCTACTCGTCGGTACTTAAATATCGCCCTTGAATGAGGAAATAGAACAAACCGAAATAGGAAAACACTGGAAACATACAGTTAAAAATTGGGACGGGTAACAGTTAATATGCAAGGTATTTTTTAGATCCTTAAGAGCATATTTTAAATCATTTTCATTATTGCAAATAGTACGAACTCTTTTAAACTGTGTGAACATAATATTTTTTAAAACTTTTCTACTGATATTTGAAAAACAATTAGTAAAACTATTTACTTTAAAATTAAAATCCTTCCTTTTGCCGTATAATCCAATGAGTCATTTTTCTTTATTTCTGTTTATATTTAAATCTAGGAAGGAAATTTTATCAGTGTCTGTACGGTTTAAAATTAACTCTTTAGGATATATTTTTCCAGAAATATTTTCGAAATAATTACAATAAAAAAACAATTAAATCGTCAATATATCTGAAGAAAGTAATATTTATAATTTTTTTTTTCGAAAAAATATAAAAATAAATTTGTTAAAGCACTCGAAAAACTCGTTCCCATAGGAATCCCCTTCCGCTGTAAAAAGTAATCTTTCCCGTTAAACAAAAGGTTTTCAAAAATGCAAAACTTACCAGTAATTTTTTTCACAATTTAAGTAACTGCTTAATTCCTCATAAATGCTTTCAAAAACTTCTATTACTAAGTTGTGTGGAATGCTGCCAAATTTTTTTTTCAAAATCATAGGTACTTACGGAAGTAATGCTTTCTGAGTAAACTTTGAAATATTCTATAACTTTCAGGTTATTGTTTATAATGTTAGAATCATTAGCAGAATTTCGACTGAATTTAGATATTTAAATAAGATTTTACCGGCTTTATCATTATAACTATTAGTACCACAGGTAACAAAACGAAATTTAACTGGATTTTTATGAAATCTAACAGTAACGAAAAGATATGGAAAATTAAAACGATTTCTGCTTAGATTTAGTCTTTTATCAAAGGCCAATATGTGTTTTTTGATAATAGAGGGGAGGTCAGTCAACTTATTGAAAGAACTATTACTTGAATATTCCTTTAATAGAAGAATTTTATAAAAAACTTTACAAATAATTGCAAAATTACGATATGCTTTATCTACTGTAGCAATAATAATGTTATCTTTTAAATTTTCAATACCTTTTTTTAAGTTCAGTATTATATTTAAACTCATCAAGATTAAACTTACTATAATAACTTCTATAAAAAAGTAATTGTTTCTCAAAAAGGTACAAAAATTTAAATTTCCATTCTCTAAAATCTTCAAAAGGCCAGCTATATTTATAGGAAATTTTTGAAATAAAAACGTCTAAATCTTTTTCTATAAAATTGATGAAGACCTCAGTGTTTTGGGGGGTTTAATTTCATTTATTTCATTCATTTGTTTATATATTCCTACATTTAAGTTTTGCATTTCCTTTTGCTGCAATTTTGCGCATTGGTTTGTAATTCTCCTTCTGGTTTTTTCTAATCTTTCTTCTAACCTTTTCGGTTTTTCTAATCTTTAAACTTATCAATAGTTTTCTATATGTATATATAGAGAGAGAGAGAGAGAGAAAGTTTAATATTAAAAAAAAAAAAAAAAAAAAAAAAAAAAAAAAAAAAATACATATTAAACAAACTTTTATTGTTGTTGTTTATTTGATAAATATATATAACAAGCAATTATATGAGTGTGTATGGATTTTTTAAAATATTGAACACTCTTTTTCTCTGTATATGTATGTGTATATATATATATATATATAATATTAAATTAATAATATAAATTTTTTTGTAAAAAAAAAAAAAAAAGATAGCATATATATATAGTAAATTCAGTTAAATATTTTTAAATCTTAATTTAATATTGTAAAGGTTATAAAGCATGCAAAATTATTTTAGTCACATTGACCATGTGTTAAAAACAAGTAAATTTATTGCCAAAATTCACCTTGGCTACATTTCTGGTCAATAGACTTTAGGGAGCGGGCAAAGTATAAAATAATCATTTTAAGACAAATTCTTTCAACACTTTAACTTTAATCCCTTACTTTAATCCTCCTTTGACTATGTCCGGAATTGGCATGTCGGAATCGGTACGTAACCGACCAGAATAGCTCTTAGCTGCACGATCGCTATAACACAGTAGTTACAATCTGACGTTAACGATTACAACTGGTGGTTACTATGCAACTAGACCAGAATAGAGTAGCTGGATGACCGAGATCCCTCGGTTTCACTGTAAAAATTAGTCGCAGTGTAGATATAGTGATTGGTTTTCAGATATTTATATTTATTATATGTTTACTCAGGACAGAGCGCGGGTTACCACTGAAACTAATTTTCCTGGAGATAAGAAAAATTCTAATGGCATTATCATATCAAACCTCTAACTGTAATTCCTCATGAAAATCATCCCAGCAGTTTCCCAGAAGAAAAGATTTCTTCTTTATATTGTCCTAGGGCAGCAACGACTGAATTTTCTGAATAAGATAAAGGAGACCGGTTTCTCCATATATTAAAAAAAAAGTTACTGTCACTGGCGTCAAATTTTTTTGTCTGCGACAGCATCTTCTAGCGGAGGGCAGGGTCCTTCGCGTCATGAGAGGTATCATTGTGTTCCGAATACTCCAAGGGAGATATTTCAGCTGCTTAGAAATTTCTATCATTTTAATTAAAGAAGTTATTAACTAAAAATGACAAGTTTATGAAGGTGCTCTATTTGACATTTTGAAGAAAGTATCTCCCAGTGACGTTGTTCTTTTGTCATGAAGTTATTTTACACTAGGCTAGGCTGACCAGATCAAAGTACCTTCATAATAGAAAAGCATTAAAAATTGCTGCAATTATCAAATTATGAATGTATTTTTCATTCCTAATAAATAAGGACTAAAAATAAAGTGTTATTGATTAATAATTTAGTTTCTACAATTTTTTAAAACTTGGAAAAATGCCTTTAAAAAAAGGGCGTCCCCATTTGTCCCCAGAAAATGGGGAAGTTTGGTCAGTATACACTAGGCTGACCAGATCAAAGTACCTTTATAATAAAGAAACATTAAAAATTGCTACAATTATCAAATTATGGATGTATTTTTTCATTCCTAATAAATAAGGACTAAAAATAAAGTGTTATTCATTAATAATTTAGTTCCTAAAATTTTTTAAAACTTAGAAAAATGCCTTCAAAAAAAGGGCGTCCCCATTTGTCCCCAGAAAATGCGGACGTTTGGTCAGTATATTTTACACGAGAAAATTAAAATATGATCCATGGTTGTACGTAGGTAGGTAGGCAGGTAGCTAGGTTCAATTTAACGTCGCACCAGTACTGTGCTATGGGTAATTGGCGACGGTCTGGGGAGCAACCTTAGAGATGTTCCGGTCACATGCCATCACAATTTTGATCCTTCCCGAAAGGGATCCCTCCCCCCCCTCATCGCTTTGGTGATCCCCAGAGGTATAGTGTGGGTGGGAACATGGAGGACTTTGCGGTCACGACAGATTTTATGTGCACCAGCCACGATTAGTGTACACGACGGTCTTTGGCCGGCTCAAGTATCGAATCGGCAATCTTCCAACTACGTGCTCGGCGCTTTACAGACTAGAGTACCGTGGCCTGAAACTATGGATGTAAAACAGAAAGAAAATAACTATCAACTTTTTTTCTCTACTTTTAGAAAATTAATTTTCTTACACGGGAAAATTAAAATATGATCCATGGTTGTAGGTAGGTAGATAATTAGGTAGGTTGTGCTTGACGTCGCACCATTACTGCGCTATGGATAATCGGTGACGGTCTGGGACGCACTCCTACGGATGTTCGGAGACATGCCACCACAATTTTGGTCCTACACGAAGGGGATGGTCCCCCGCTTCAGTGGCCCCCAGAGGTATCAATTTGATGGGACCATGGAGGATATTGCGGCCACGACATATTTTATGTGCACAAGCCACCATTAGTTATATTATACTGAACAAACGTCCCCATTTTCTGGGGACAAATGGGGAAGCTCTTTTTTTTTTTTTTTTTTTTTGAAGGTCTTTGGCCGGCTCGAGAACTGAACCCGCCATCTTCCAATTACGAAGGGGTACCGCGGTCCAGATCTAAGGTTGTAAAAAATAAATAAAAAGGGTCATATACTAAAGCTGTAATGCAAAATGGTCTAGAAATTATGAATTTCTTTCTATTAAAAAATATATAAATATTATATATTTCAATTTGACATTGAATATGAAGATTTCCATAGTAATTTTCTTTGTCTTGTAATGTGCACTATTAATATTCCTTTTCAATGAAAGAAAATAACGAATAGGCGGGCAGAGCTCGGCATGTATTAATAAGTAAAGTGAGTCAGGGGGTAGGTGAAGCCTCCCATGGGAGTTGGTGAGCGGAGCGAGCAGGGGGCAGAGACCCCTAGTTCCTCTAAAAAAATAACCTACCAATTTTTTTTTCGAAATCGTTTCCGCGATTTCCAAAAAAACAAAGTTTATGCCAAAACTGCACTGTTAACTCAGGTGGTGTGCGGGTTACCAGTAAACGATAATTATAATGAAGATGAGGGTTATTTCTGATCGAAATATCATCTCAAAAACACATGAAATCTAAATATTTTTCCAAAATCACTCAAGTACTTAAAAAAAAAAAAAAAAAATTTAAATAAATTTAAAATAAAAAAAAAGTTCCCACCATTTTTTTTTACTGGGGAAAGCGAGGATTACCAGTAAACGCAAAATGTTCTAAAGAGAGTGTCAAATTTGTATGGTTAGAATTCATTTGTAAATTCAAAAATTCACTAAATCTAAATTTTTATTGAAATTCTTCAAATGGTTTCTAAGAAGACCATGTCTCGGCCATACTTTGGGTGGTGCGAAATGAAGGTTAACAGTAACCTCTATTTTTCATGGCGATAAGGTTATATCAGATGGGTTTTTCATTTCAAAAAACCTTTAATGCCAAGTTTTTATCAAAACCGTGTGACGAACGAAAGTGGGCCATGATTCAATTTAACTTTTGATTGAAGCTGAAACTTAATTACTTAATTAAATTTATGAAGTAATGACAAAGTCAGATCTATAAAATAAATGAGCTTTATTAAGAGCTTAAAGAAAGGTGGGCGTTGGACTATAATGGCATTTAATAACTTATAACTTAAGATGGCAGCCTTCTTAAATACTTTAACATCAATAAATAACCACCATTAATCTCAATTACTGTATTTAAATTTATTAACTCTTACTACTTAGTAATCTTTCGTATGTGGGAGGATTCCCTGACGCCACTATGCTACTCGACTTACTATCTTCAACTATCCTACTCTAAGCAGCTACCCCAACCTAGACCCACATGTGATACTAAAGGCCTGTTCATTCAGCGGTTTTCCTTTGAAAAAAACAGTGTTCTGTTATGCCTGAAAACGGCTGCAGATGGCGCCACAGTTCAGAACAAATATTCGGATTTTTCCCTTAAATTACATTAGTAATGTGCTATGATTTTACCTATATTTTACATCAGACCCACATGTACAGTCGGCTGCAAAATTATTCGAGCACTAGCAATAATCCTTGCCAAAAAAAAGTACACTTAATACAGCTTTTTTAAATAAATCCTTGTCGAGTCATGTTCTTAATCAGTCTAAGAACATGATTCGACAAGGATTTACTTAGCAAAACAGTCTTAAGTGTACTTTTTAAATATAGGAATTATTGGCTAGCGCTCGAATAATTTTGCAGCCGACTGTAATGCGAAAAATTAATAAATATTATATCATCATATCAACGGCATGCTATCTTATACAATGTATTCTGATAATACCGGTTTGTTTGTTCTACTCACGAGCGCGTGAGATAGAAAACGTCTTCTGAAAATTTACACGGTTAAATTCGGCGAGTGAACAGGTCTTTAGTATCACATGTGGGTCTAGCCCCAACAGCCCTCTTACTCTAAACCGCCTTCTAAGCCGCTAACATCTAACTTCACTTCATCTCGGCTACCTCTCAACTATTTCCCCAAAAACAATCTTCCTTCTCTTTCTATACAAGTTACTTTCCAAACTTATTAGCATATGGCACATTGCAATTGCGTTTATCATTTATCATAGGAACTAACTCTATTAGTCGACTGAATCCTAAATTCTTCACATTCATGTTTTACTCGTAAAGTGCGAATTTTAATTGTAGCTAAGGGTTGCATACAAACGGAACGCTTGCAATTTCGATGACGTAAATTTTGCAAGTTTTTTGCAAATACAGTCGGCAGCAAATGTAACAGAGCACTAGCGAAAATTCCTATGTAAAAAAAGTAAACTTAATGCAGATTTGTTAAATAAATCCTTGTCGAATCCTGTTCGTAGTCAGTCTAAGAACACAATTTCACAAGGATTTATTTAACAAAACAGTGTTAAGTGTGCTTTTTTCACATAGGAATTTTTGCTAGTGCTCGGATACTTTTGCTGCCGACTGCAGTCATACATTTGGAACGCCTGCAAACGGCTTTGCAACTGGAAGTGTTTCATTTGTATGTACCCCTAACTTTGCTATACCTCACAACCGTTAAAACCATTTCCTAGAAAGTTTCTGCCGTAGTTCTGCAATGGGCGGAGTGAGGGCTGACTGTGAATGTTAACTCTTCTGAAGATGAAGAAAATTCGGTTTGAATTATCAACTAAAAATACACTAAATCTTAAATATTTATGAGTATCGTTCGAGAACTTTCCAAGAAAACCAAATTCCAGCCGTATTTTTCCACGGTGGAGTGAGTGTTGGCACAGAAGTGAACGCTAACTTCCTCGAGACGAGGGTACAGTCTGTAACAAAAGTGTCCGAACACTAGCAAAAATTCCTATGTAAAAAAAGTACACTTCATACGGTTTTGTTAAATAAATCCTTGTCGAATCCTGTTTATATTCAGTGTAAGAACATGATTCGATAAGGATTTATTTAACAAAACCGTATGAAGTGTACTTTTTTCACATAGGAATTTTTGCTAGTGTTCGGACACTTTTGTTACCGACTGTATATTAGATAGGTTTCTCATAAAAAAACAATCTACATTTTTATTAAAATCGTTCAATTTATTTCTGAAAATACGAAGTTTGTGCCATATTTTGCAATGGACGGAAAAAAAAAATTAACATCGAACACTAACTTTTGTGAAGATTAGGTTAAGTCAAATGAATTTGTCATCTCAAAAAAAAAAAAAAAAAAAAAAAAAAAATTGTTAGAGCAATATCCCAGACAACCACGACGTTTCAGTAATATTTTTCAATGGGAAGAATAAGGGTTAACGGCGTAAGCTAATTTTCCAAAAGATAAAGATAAATCTGATGTGTTTGTCGTCTCAAAACAGCCTAATTTCTAAGTTTTTATCAAATAATTTGAATCACTTTCGCGAAAGCCTGGAGTAAAACCGACTTCTGCCACATTTTTCAACGGTTGGAGTGAGGGTTAACAATGAACGCTAATTTTCCTAGAGATGAGGATAAGTCAAATGGGTTTGTCTTCTCAAAAAAGCTTTAACCCTAAATTTTTATTAAAATCGTCATATCTGTTTCCTAGTAGATCCAAATTGTGTCATATTTTTCAGCCTGTGGCTGATGGGTTAGCAGTGAATACGAATGTTCCTTAAGATGGGAATAAGTTCAATCGATTTTTTTACCCCATAAAATACTTAACCCTAACCTTTCCTCAAAGTCATTGTATCTGTTTCCGAGTAAACCCAATTTCTGTCATACTTTGCAACAGGAATATAAAGGGTTAACAGTAAACGCGAATTTTCCTAATATGAAAATCGATTTTTCTCTTCAAAACACCTTTAACTCCAAACTTTCATTAGAAATCGTTATATTTATTTCCGATTAAGCCCAAATTCTGTCATATTTTTCAACCGCCGGATAAAGGTTAACAGCGAACACAAGATTTCCTGAAAATGAAGATAAATCTAATTTTTTATCCCAAGCAACCCGAAATCTCCATCAGAATCGTTATATCAATTTCAAAGTAAATTCAATTTCTGCCATATTTTGTAACTAACAGATTAAAGGTTACAGCGAACCCTCAATTTTCATGAAGATGAGGATAAGTCAATTGATATTTTACTCTAAAAAACATTTAACCCTAAACGGTCATCAAAATCGTCATATTCATTTCCGAGAAAACAAAATCTCTTATATATTTTGCAAATGGCAGTTAAAGGGTTAACAGTAAACGTGAGTTGTCCTGAAGATGAAGATATGTTTAATCGATTTTGTACAATCCAAAACTTTTATCAAAATCATTACACCCAATTCCAAATAAACACAATTTCTGCTATAATTTGCAACCGGCGGATAAAGGGTTAAAAACGAGCAAAAAATTCCTTGAATTTGAGAAAATATCCTAATTGGTTTTTATCTATTTCAGATTGAACTAATTTCCTACTACATGGGGCAATATGTCGATAAAGGATTAACAGTGAACCTGAAGTTCCCTGAAGATGAGGATATGTCCCATCGCTTTAGTTCTTCAAGAAACATTTAACTGCATTTTTTTTTTAAATCATTATATCCATTTCAGAGTAAACCCAGTTTCTGCTATATGTTGCAACTAGCCCGTAAAGATTAACAGAGAACACGAATTTTCCAAAAGATGAGGATAAGCACAAACAATAAAGCACCCCATAAAACACTTACCCCAAACATACATCAAAATCATTATACCCATTTCCCAGTAAATTTAATTTCTGCCATATATTGCCACTATCCGATAAAGGGTTTACAGTGAACGTGAATTTTCCTGAAGATAAGGATATATCCAATTGATTTAGCTCTACAAAAAACACTTAACCCCAAACTTTCATCAAAAGCGTTATACCCATTTCCAAGTAAACCCAATTTTTATCATATTTTGAAACTGGCCGATGATGGGTTAACAGTTAACGTAAATTTCCTTGAAGATGAGGATATGATCAATCGATTTCGTTTCCTTAAAAACACTTAACCCCAAACTTTCATTAAAATCGTCACATTCATTTCCGAGTAAACCCAATTTCTGCCACATGTTGCAACTGGCCGATAGAGGATTACAGCGAATGCGAATTATCCTGAAGATGAGGATAAATCCAGTCGTCCCCCTACTCCCCCACCCCCACAAAAAAATCCTAACCCTAAATTTTCTTGTAAATTGTTAGAGCTGTTTCCGAGATCCACATGAGCGATAGTCTGGAACTCGCCCCCCCCCCCCCCCCCACCACAAAAAAAAAAAAAAAAAAAAAAAAAAAAAAAAACGCATTTGGATTTATTTTTTTTTTCTACAACCGCAAATTTTATCGTTTAAAAAGCAAATTTTCGTACATATTTTATTACGTCGTCCTCTACGTGCACTTTAGGATTGAGCCCAACGTTAAAAACAAAATTCATCTGGCAGGAAAGTTGTAATTTTAGAAAGTATTTCAAAAATGGCAAGTGTAAGGCAATTAACAATGCCACAGAAAGTTATAATTTTAGAATGAAAATTAAAAAAAAAAAAAAAAATATTTTAATACGCAAGATGGCAAAATAATTAAATGCTAGCAAAATATTGGTGACATGGTTTTTAACAAGATATAATTTTTTTGAAAAAGTGTCTCTAAATGAGATATATTTTTTCTATAAATTTGTTTGGCTGTTTAAACTGGAAATTTGTCTTTAGGCGTCCACGTTGCTCATTCTAGCGAGATGACCGCAAGTTAAAAAGCAAACTTTTAAAAAGTCTAGCTGTATTACGTTCAGAACTTAGAAAACATTCAAAACAAGTGTTTAGCAAAATAATTGCTTCAAAACAGTGCAGCAACAATTAAATAAAACATGTTAAAAACCAGAAGATCTGCAAATAAAGGCCATTATTAAGGAAAACATTTCAGTTGAACAAAAATTTTAAAAAATAAATATTTAAGTAAAAAACCATTTTTTTTTTAATTATTATTAGAAGCTTTTTATTGTGAAGCCCTAAAATGCATAAAATAAAAATTTATTGTGACAAAGACATTTCATAAAGAAATGAAAGTTTTAACACGAAGGAAATGGTAGAGAAAAATATAGATAATTCACTATTGCAAGAGATGAATATTTTTAAATATTAAAAATATAAAAAAAAAAAAAAAAAAAAAAATCGAGACTAATATTTTTAGTTGTTAGTTTTTTTGTATAATTATTCATTAAGCCATAAATTTCAAAGGTCTCGAATTTAAAAAATCTCTTCAAATATTCTTAGGATACTGTGTAGTCAACGAAAAATTTTCTTTTATCAATTGACACCTTTTCTACTAATTATCTGCAAAAATCAACCGTTTTATCGTGACGCTCTATCCACCTAAGCCATGGAACGACAAGTTAACCGGTTTATATTTACTTTAAAATGGTGGAGCCTTGTTTATTAGCGTGACACAAAGACACGATGACAAAGTCAATTTCATATAAAACGCTTCTAATTATTAATTAATTATTGAGCGAAAATGTTTTTCTCTGATGAGTCAAAAGTTTAATTTATTTCGAGGTGACAGAAAACGCTAGTAGTAAAACGAAAGAGCTATTGACTTAATGAAAACGGTACTCTTAAAACAGTGATACATTCTCCGTACATTGTGGTACGGAAGTGCATAACTTTTCAAGGCGTCGGCCAAATTTTCATGATCAAGGGATCAATTAACTCTAATAAAACTCGGTCATTATAAAAATGCCGCCTGACCGACTATTTTAGAGGTCTGTCAAATTTTCGCACAATCTACATTTCAAGATGATAATGCATCTTGCTACAGGACGTGTGTGGTACATTTATTTCATTCAAATTATTAAAATTACCTATCCATTCCCATGAGCATCTATAATTCTGAAGTAATCATAACGTTTTTCACTTTAATTAACTTAAAGTGGAATTTAACATTCCACAAAGAATATCGTAGAACTTCTTCTTTACCAGACCTGGAAATAGACCTAAAATGTATACTTAACTTTTAATTTTAATATCCAAGGGAATTAAAATTTCATTACAATCATGCATAAATTTTACTCTCATGAAAAATATTCAACTTTCAGTTGAATAATAGAATCAAATTCAATTCAATACCTAAGGCACTATGGTAATTTAATAAGTAATAAAATGACTTTAAAAATTTTATGACTCATAACTCTGATGGTACACAAAAAAATAATAACCTCGATTCGCATGAAGAAAAAACTTCCATTTAAGGGAATTTTATTCTTTCCCATAATTAAAAAAACACAACCAGTTAATTATCCTTAAATAAATAATTAAAAAAGAATCTTTATCTAGTAAAAACAGAAATTTGAGAATGTAAACAGACTCATGAATAAACTTTTAAATACAAATTTATTTAAAAAGTAAATTATATCCTAATTACAAAATCATAAAATACTATTTTAATTACCATTTCAATAAATGACAGATTAGTTTGACAGATTAGTTTTTACTTTTCATTAGATTTTTTTTTTTTTTTTTTTTTTTTTTTTACAAAAATTATCTATTATAAATAAAAACCGTTTCGATTTTCACAGAATTTCGAACTTCACTACAGATGCTTGTATCAAATCTCATTTTTTCTTTTCACCCATACAACATAAATTTTAAGACTTTAAACCTCTGGCGATAACAGATTCAACAACTAATTTTAATTTAAATGATGTCCTTTCTCTTCAAGATACAGACTCTAACATACAATAAAAAATATAAAGCATTACATTTTTCAACAGCAGGACAGGTATGGTATGGTATGAGAGGATGAGGTATGGTAACTTACAAAAAATTCTGTCGAAAACATGAAATAGATATAAGGCCACGAGGACCACGCCTCTGTTGAGAAATTTCAAATGAAAATCACGTCAGAATGATGCAGTACGTTGACTAACCAGCCCAGCGAATGGGATCTTCTTTTCAGCCAAAACATATGAAGAGTATTTTCTTTCAGGCATTCCGCCTTTTTTTATACACAGGACATATGAAAAGTAACCCAACCTCGAAATTCCGTGGTCGTGTGTATTCAGGAAAACGGTTTTTCATCTATGGAGTTACGGCAATACAACTAAACTGTTTGGGAAACAAGCACCATCCGATCTTTTTCCAATTTTCCGCTTATCGATGCTGAAAATATCAGGAGTACGACTCTTGAAAAGAACAGTCCAAGGAGCCATCCATTTCATTTATCGCCGCTGACTGCTAAGTACTAATGGCTGTCTCCTTACAATAGAAGTCGTAGTCATAGCAAAAAAAATCAAAAACCAAGATGCGACCGCCTAAAAGAAGAGCTCAAAACAAAATACCTAAACACTAGGGAAGAGAGAGAAAAGGCATAACGCCCCTCCAAGTCTCTCCCCCCTTTTTTTTATTACTAAAACAACTGCAGTTTCTACGTGAATCTCAAAAACTACATTCTCAAAACAAATAATCCTCTTCTCTCACTGCCGTAAACACACCTCTGAACCGAAAAGGCCAATCGTAGTTGCCACACATTTTCAGATAAAAAATAACTGCTCTGATTCGATCATTCGTATAATCGAAACTATTACAAAACTCCACCCAGTTTAAAATTAGTTAAAACCCATTAAAATGCTCCCGAAGAATTTTGTCACACATGGAAAGTTATTTTCAAACCCGATAACGCACCAAATGCCAAAATACCAATAATTATCCTTAATTGGGACACTTGGAAAAATGCGATCATTAACGATTCTTATATCAGTTAAAAGATTCGCTAAGGTATTTGTAACCGCAGGAAATATATTCCGAAAAACAGATCCCTAGAAAGCAAAACCAGCCCCCAGATTCAGATGTCCGCTGTTAAGGATCCTTAACCAAAGATCTTTAACACAAAGTTCAAAATTTTCCCTTAAAAAGCAATTCAGACCAGCCAATAATAAGGATCCTTAACGCCTACATCACGATTTCGGACTATTTCGGTATTCTTTATTTCCGATTTTTTATCTTCGGTAATCTTCGGGCTCTAATATCGACTATATGACTGATAAGCCGATCAGAATACAGAATCGCATAAAAATATCGAATAATGCGAATAAATATCAAATTCGAATAATAGTTTGCTGTTATTTTGCACTTACTGTAATTATAGACGAAAATTGTAGAAAAAGAAAAGTTTCCATCTTACTTCTATTATAAGTACATTTTTATCTATAACATACAATTAACATTTTATTTAGATATCCTTGATTTAAAATAAAACCTTATACTTTAATAAATAATTATATATATAAAAAAAATAATAATCTAGTGTGTTGTTGAAATTGAAAGGTTGAAGTATTTTAATAAGTATTTAGAAATGATTTCATTTAAATTTTCCTTATTTAAAAAATAGCTTTATATTTTATAAATGGAAGAAGGAATACATGGATTGCATATTAAATGCAGTGAACAAATATTTTAACTGAATAATGCTGGATATTTACTTTATTCGGATGTGTTTTATGTGTTTTAATTTACTAATTACTTAACTTATTTTTGCCGAAATTCAAAACTTGTAATGATTTTCCTTTATTTGCTTATTATCTTATTTATTTTTAAATAAAATTACAGTCGTAGCGTTTACAATTTTTTTTGCAATGAAAACAAAAGATATTGCACCTTAATGTAAAGTTTTGCAGAAAGACAAAAAAAGTTATCAATTTATCCAAGCTCATTTATTAAATTAACAAAGTATGATAGTGTCGAAATGTCCACCTTCTAAAATTTAACTTTTAGGTAATTGATTAATAAGCATAAAATTTAAATATAGCATTGACTTCAAGCATCTACACTATTGCTAATGCTATATTTCACATAGTTGTTTGCATGGGCAAATGAAAAAGCTGAATTTGCAACTTAAGTTAAAATTTTATCTTTTTTAATGATTCAAATAAGACAGGTTATATGAACAAATTTCTGCATGGTAGGAATAAATATTATGCATACATAAATTCTATGTTTTCATGAAAAAAAACAAACAAACAAAAAAAAAAAAAAAAAAAAAAAAAAAAAAAAAACTGAATACTATCACCATACTATATATAATTTAAAAATGTATAAAATTTCATATCGGAGCAATCACTATTACACACGTATCAGTAGCGTCTCATGAATGACATTTTCAGGGATGGAACATGGGCGCAGAATTCATACCACTATCAATGTAAGAAAATTTTCTACTTCTTAAATCAACGATATTATAGTTAGAAAAATTTCTTCAACAGATTCCGGTGTGAATCCTGCGCCCGTGTTCCATCCCTGCATTTTGGATATGCTCCACTCGGGTAGTTAGGAACAGTACATTAAAATGAGTATTAAATCATTTTTTTTGCTTATTTTGAGAAACAATGTAGATATGACGACATTTCAGCGATTTTAAATTAAATTAATTGAAAATCTGCCATTTGACTGAGGATAATTAATTGTTTAAGGTGGCTTTTATTTTCGCTTCTGTTTCTTTTTTGAAACCGTCATCATAGTATCTGTAAATAAGATTAATTGTTGATTTTAGTGTCTTAAATATTTTTTTGAGGTTTTAAACTTAATTTTTTCAGTGTATTTTATATGTTTTTTAATTATTTTAGAAAGAAAAAAAAAGGGAAAAGAGAGACATGATAGCCATTGCTACAGTATAGATTTTTTATGCATTTTCTGTACTTCATATTATATGTAAGATTTTTTTAATCATGATCCATGATTTAGGTGCATTCAGTATTATTATTATGTATTTATCTATACATTGGGATACTGACTGCGGCTGTACAAATTTCCGTGCATTTAATGATTCATGCGCCGTAAATTAGGAGTAGTTAGTGATTTTTTTTTCTTTTAGGTTCGTTTTAATGGTTGCAAGGCGAGCATACATCGGGATACTGTCCACAGCTACACAAATTTTCATGCATTTACTGATTCATGCGCCGCGAATTAGAGGTATCCAGTGATGTTTTCTGTGGCTTTAATGCTCACGAAGCGAGCATACAGCAATGAGCAGGCTGACCGCGGTTCAGACTTTCGTACATGACAAATCAGTGGTATCTTTTTTTTTTTTTTAAATAAGTTTTAATGCTCACGAAACTAGCATACTTGTTAATACCGACGTCTGCAATCTACAGAAGGAAAATAAAAAGGTCTAAATTTAAGTATTTTACTTTTAATAATATATATTTTAGTTCTTTTATTATATTAAATGCGACTTTTGTTGGTGCGATTCACGTTAGCTCATTGGTGTGATTTACATTTAAAAAGGCCATTTATTGATGTTTTTTTGTATTTAAAATTACAGAATGATCGAAAATTTTAATTTAACCACTTCACTGGCCACAGTAGTGTGTGGAAGGCTAAATTTCCCCCGAGTTATCCCGGGATAGCCAGTGAAGTGGCTAATTTGTGTGTAAAAACAAACATCAGCGTCAACAGCCACCAGCTTGAAAAGTAAATCACGCCTACAAGCTGGCGGGGATCGCACCATCAAAAGTTGCCAAAGTGCCAAGGGGTACCGCAGACTGGGATTTTACGCACCTATAATAATAAAAGAAGATGTCTGTCTGTCTGTGCATGTGCATCTATACGTTCAGCCCCTACTGAACGTAGAAGTACAAAATTTGACATACACGTGTTCAGGAGCCTTCCCGAGGGGCTCCTGAAAACAAAATTTAAAAATTTTAATTAGTTACGGAGATATTAATTAAAATGTCGACCCATGTCGATCGAAAAATGACCGAGAATCTACGGCTAATTGCTTAAAAAGAAACGTTCTATCAGGAGACGATTTTCTCTGCTGTCTGGAACGGAAACAAAACATCTGGAAATCATTAATGTCACATGTTCTTGAAGTGGGATTAAAAATTGCAAATTTGCAAATTCTTCATTTTTCCTTTGTCGCACTCAAAACTTAGTATACAGCCCTAACATCACAAGACAACCTTGCAGTTCAAATTTCATCGATTTCCGACAATAAACAAAAAAAAATTACATTTTAATTTACATTTCAATTGCAAATTAAATTTTATCCTAATACGCGTATTTCAAATTCTAATTCTAGTTAAATTATTTTTAATATATCATTTGAAAGACATTTTGAAGTACTTTTATATTATCGAAAATGGGATTCGAAATTTTACCTGATTTACACGTTTTGAGGTCTCTTGATTATATTTTCTTTTGTATCTCAGCTACTAATTAAAATAATTTCATAAGTAATACATCATTTGAAAGCTTTGTTGATTTGGAATCGAACAGAAGATTACAGAAATTTTTACCGCCAGATGGCGCTGTAATATTTTAAAATTTCAACATTTCATATTATAATCATGATTAAATTATTTTTAATACATCATTCGTAAATATCTCCAAAACGGATAAATACAGAAAGACCAAAAAGAGAGGTGAAAAACTAGATGTTATAACAAACGTATATACCAATTTGCAACGTTCTACGTCCAACCGATTTTGAGTTATGTGAGATACATATACACTCTCACATACACACACATACAGACGTCGCAAAAAATCGTGTAAAGTCGCTGATATCTCTAAAACAAGAGCTCATTTTAAGACGAAACTATCAGTGTGCTCAATATTCATTAAAGTGTATTCCTCGACTAGAACCTGTTTATGTCTATAAGAATTACTTTCTACACACAAATATTTGGACAGCTTTCATAAAAATATCATTACAGGCTCTATTTACGGGTTGAATATTCATTAAATAAAATGCATTCGTCGACTAGAACCAACTTGTCTTTACAAATTACTTTCTACATGCAAAAATGTCAACAACTTTCATAATATCATTATGGGCTCTATCGTTAGCTTATTTTGAAATCGCTATGCGGATAGGTCATATGTAATGGCTAAAACCTTCGTATATTTGGTTATTATGAATAGTTTTCGTAAATATCTCCAAAACGAAAAGTCTCAGAAAGACCAAATTGGGAGATGCACAACTAGATGTTATAACAAACCTGTATACCAATTTTCAACAGTCTATGTCCAACTGTTTTTGGGGGCCGCTGTAGCCCAGTCAGTAAAGTGCCGGGCTTGTAATTGAAAGACTGCGGGTTCGGAACTCGAATCGGGCAAAGACCGTCGTATACACTAATGGTGGCTGGTGCACGTAAAATCTGTCGTGACTGCAATGTCTTCCAAGTTCGCATAAAAATTATACCTCTGGGGGTCACCGAAGCAGAAGAGCCATCCCTTCCGTGGATGATCAATATTATGATGACTTGATTATGATGACCTCTTGATTATGAGTCCCAGACTGTCGCCAATTGCCCATTGCACAGCAGTAATGCAACGTAAAAACTAACCAACCATCCAATTGTTTTTGAGTTACGCAAGGTACTTACATACATACAGATGTTACAAAAAATCGTGTAAAGTCGCTGATATCTCGAAAACGAGAGCTTGTATTAAAACGAAACTTGCAGGTATACAATTAGACATCAGGACAGTGACACATATAAATTTGCAACATTTTACAACGATTCGTTTTTGGGCTATGTGTGATATAAAATCCATTTCGCAAATCAGGATTACAATACTTCCTTATAAGGAAGTAAAAAAAAGATTGTTTATAAGTAAAATTTTAACTTATTTCAAATGTTATTTTAATTATGCTTTTGATGCGTTAGGTATATACAGTCTAACCTCATTTACATGAACTGTTTCCACAATCCCCTTCAAAATGAAGATTGGTTACCGATAACATGAACTTCTGAAAATATGAACAATATTTTTTTCCTCTCGAGATTCACGTTAACGAGGTTCGATTGTATTTGGGTAGTATGCATTTTAAAAAAGTATATATATATATATATATATATATATATTATGTTATGATTGGTCGACTATTTTGATACATTTTCGGAACATCTATAAATCGGTAATCAGGCAACAACTGTTTCTTGCTGATGCTTCAGTGTAAAATTCTGTACTGATAAGTATAAAGGATTTAAGTCCAAAAATGTCGATTTTGAGTTAAGTACATAGTCAGACTCAGAAAAAATTCTCTATCGGTTGGTATAAAGGATTTAAATCCATGTCATTTAGTCTTTGAGAAAATCCATTGGTAAAAAAAGATTCAAATCAGAAATTTAGCAATAATCGTTGGTATAAAAAATTTAATTCAATTTTTTCCCTTTATTAAATGAAGATTGACAATTACTGAATGGTATAAAGCGTATAAACCAACATAATCCCTTTTTCCTAATCGATTCTGCTGATTAGTTTTTAGTTAGCTTAACTTTATTTTTCGTCCCCTGAAAAATCAAGAATGTGGACTTAAATCCTTTATACTTATCAGTACAGAATTAATCGTGGCACAAATCTGATAGACCATGTAATTTTTACTTAGAAATATCATTTATGACCTATGAATACTTATTTAGAGAAATTGGAGTGTAAGATTGAATTTTTTTGTACAAACTATGTGAAAAATACCCGAACTGGGAATAAAACTCGAGCACTCCACTTCCATTGCAGATGCTCTACCACTGAGCCACCTTGGCCGATTATCAGATCGGCATTTTCCATATGATACCTGTTGGAATGTCACTGTGTTTGTAAATGCAGATTTAACGGGTAAACATAAAGATTAATCATGGCACAATTCAGATAGATCCTGTAATTTTTACTTAAATCATTCATGAACCATGATTTATTTAGAGAAATTTGAATGTAAGATTGAATTTTGTATACTAACTATGTGAAAAAGGCCAGAGCTGGGAACTGAAATCGAGCACTCCGCTTACTGTGTATCACTGAGCTACCCTGGCTGATTACCAGCTCGGCATTTCCCATACAATATATGTTTAAGTGCGCGAGTTAAATTCTCAGCTCTGACGTTTTTCATATAGTTGATATAAAAAAATTAACCTTACATGCTTTGCTAATGGATATTATGTGGGAAATGCCGAGTTCATAATCAGAAAGTCAGTTGCTGACCAGTAGCCAGACTCATGTTATTCTATGGGGAAATTTGTTTCTACAATTACTCATTGTTTAATGCAATTTTTAATTATGTATTCATGTTCTGAAAATTTATAACCGCTCAATTAGCATTACTTTTTAAAAAATTAATATTTTACTTTTGAGTTTAAAAAACAAAACAAAAAAAAATATTTAAATGTATTTTTTAGCTGAATAAAATGTTATAATTTGTGAAAACAACTTATGGTTCTGAATTTTTTGAAGTTGAAAATAGAATTTCAGGTTAAAAAAAAAAAAAAAAAAACATGTAAACAAAACATGACTCTTCTTCAGAGTATACATGAGTGTTTGTTTACAGCACTCATGCCTACTTTGTTTGCTTGATAAAAGGTCCAGTTTTCTTTTGACACAAAACAATTTTTATAAATTAGTACATTTTATGGTGTTTATTCAAAGTTTTGTATATTATTACTTTTTAACGTCAGTTTTGTGGTGCAATAACGTTCTTCATTTCTTGGAAAAGATACTAATTTGAAGATATATGTCAAGTATAAAAATATAGATACAATGGTTTTGTATGTTCTCTTTTTGTAATATTATGGATTACGCAGAAAATTACGATTCTAACATTTATATACAGATCATAAATTTTAGGCTTATTTAATGAACATCAATCATGGTGTATCATGTTTGTGCAATTGCTTATTTCTTAAAATAGAATAATATATTGTATAATAATGAGATGACTACAATATTCAGTTAAACAATCTGGTGTGGAAACATTTGTTGTAAACATTCTTATTGTAAACAACCGCTACCACATTTAATTGTAACTGTCTGATTTGTCAATTTTTATTTTTTTTTAATTTATGATATTTTATATAGCTGAAAAAGTACTAGCCACATTCTTTCACTATTAGTGCTGTGATTGTGTTTTGAAAAATAAAAATATTTTATTAAATAATTAAGCATATGTATAATTAACAGCTGCAGCTATTTCATTATATTTAAAGTCAATATTAGCTGTTAGTAAGCTTTAAATTTAAAATTTTGCTATTAAAAATGTTATTCGTGTTTCTCTTTCAGGCTACAATGCTTTAATTCAAGGCTAATTGGTTATTGCTTGATGCTTGTGTGTTGTATTCAATCGACTGTATCAAGTTATTTAGCTAAAATGAATGTATATGAAGAAAAAATTCAAAAACAAAATAATAAGCAATTCCATTGGGAAAAATTTGATCCAGCAGCAGAGAATTGAAACACATCTAAAAAGGAAATATTAAAAAGCGGAGAAGAAAGTGTATTGAAGGGGAAAAAAAAGTTATTTATTGTGTAATCTTGTAACTATAAACAAAGTAACAGGAGGGGGAGGGAGAGCAGCATATCTCCCCCTCTCTTTTTAATGGGCAAGATTTTGTAATTTATAGTGTTTATTCATAAAGTTTTCATGTAAAGCTTACAAACAGTTATAACAATAAAAAGAATATTTAAGGTTTACTGCACCGAATTATAAAGTTTTACCAAATATTGCTGTCATTTTTTTTTTTTTTTTCGCCTATACATAATAAATAGATAATTGAAAGAATAATTGACTAATCGGGCTTTTATTTACAATGAGAAGAATATTTATCCAAACGATATCACACCAAATTTTGAAGTTTTAACGAATATTATAATCATCTCATTAAATAATAAAACATATTATGCTATATTATAAATAAACAATTGCACAAACATGATGTATTACGCTTAATTTACATTAAATAGGCCTAACATTTATAAAATATACAAATATTACAATTTTCTGCATAATCCATAATAATATTTCAATGTTAAACATTTAATCTTACTTACGTGAACGTACAAAACCATAACGTAACTTATTTTACACAGCCCAATTATACAAACATGATATATTACGTTTAATTTACATAGCTTATTATTACTTTCTTCGCTAACACTGGACAACAGCAGCCATGTTTTTAGTTTTAGAGAATAGAGGCGATAGTAAATAAAACCTGCGATCGAGTTGTGAGAGCTCCGAGGCAGTCACAAATTTTACCTTCATCGCTCACAACTTTGCGATCAGTTTTGTAAACAAATGTTGCGTTTGGATTGAAACCATTATTCTATGATTGAAACACAGCCAGATTTGCATTTGTTTACCTATTTGTGATCACATGTTTCAGCCTGGATCTAACCCTTACTTTATTCGAAAAAAAAAAAAAAAAATCAATGAAAAAAATATTGCAAAATCACCACACACAAGAAAAACAAGATGGCTGCCGATCTTTAAGTTTAAGGGGAGGTGTAGAGCTATCCATAAGAATTTAAGGATCCTTAAAGTTATCCCTACAAGGAACCCAGTTCCATATGTGGAACACCGACTTTAATCGTTCCTATAGCTATAAAAGTATTAGTAGCGACATCTCTTGACATCTTGATAGAAGCTACTGGCATTTAGCAATGTAGTAATACGAATCTTTACCTAAAGATGTCGTTCGTGTTTTTGTTATACTGCACTCAGTGTGAAATTTGAATGAAAGTGATACGTTAGTTGTTTGTCTGAATTAAAAAAAAAAAAAAAAGAACAGTTATTGAACAGTTTTGACTCGAAAAAAAAAATACTGTGTGTTTTAACGAAGTGTATATTTTGCACAGGTAAGTAGTTTTTTTTATATTACAATAGTAAACGTATTTAATCATATTTTTATGTATGATCCACATACGGTACGTTGAGTTAAAAAGTTGATTTTTGCGTAAAATATGGTTTTAATTTTATTTTTCTAAGTTTTCCCTATCTTCTTATCACTAATTACAACCTATATATTTTTGTCGAGCACTAAAAAAAAATTGAGCCTTGTAGGGTTAAAGATCTTTAAACGGACATCTTAATTTCTATTCAAAGGAAAGTCGGAAATAAAGATTGTTTACATTTCGATTGACCAATGAAAATGCATCTTTTTAAAGATCTTTAGTTAAGGATCCTAAAGTCCGGTTTCCACTTGCGCTCATTGGGCGGTTTCTATTCAGAATCCTTTGATGTGGTGAGCCGAGCTCACCGGAGCTCAAAGCCCTGGAACGGGGTCCCCTGCTGAGATAATTGCGAGGCTGGGGGTAGATCTTTGTCAATTTTGCATGCTTTCCTTTGAGGCAACTGCGCAATCTGATAAAAAAGGGCTACAACTGATGACAAGACATTTGGCTCTTTGTGTCGGAAGCGTGATTAATGACGTTTTGATCGTTGATCTTGAGCCCAAGTGGATACTGGCCTTTAACAGCAGACATCTGAATGTGGGGGCAAATGTTTACTTATAGCTTTGAGAACTGATCGTTCGCTCACAACCTTGAAACGCAGGACAGCTGTTTTCGCTCCCCCCCCCCCCGCCAAAAAAAAAAAAAAGAGGGAAGGAGTAAGATAATGAATTCTCGGAAAGACAGACATTTGCTTACGGCGATATCATACAGTAATTTTGTTGAAAACATATGATTTTCGTGAGATAGGAACGTACCTCACACGATTTCCACAGCTTTTAAGTGCTTCCACAGAAATAGCTACGAAATTACTTTTTTCATGGGAAAGTGTATTTTAACGGACACATATAACTGCACTGATGAATTAGACATACACACCTTCAAATCTATTTAAAAATAAGTAATAAATTCTGCGTTTTATTCTATTGAAGTATTTTTTTAACAACTATTAAAATTTATACAAAACGCCATGAATTCTTCATGACAATATCGGCCAATAGGTGGCTCTGCTATACTGCAATTTCCCCCGAGAACAGAAAAGCTATATCTCAACTTCTATGGTGTATAACTGTACAAAACTTCATATGTGAGATAACCATTATGAAAACGCATTTTATAATATATTATTTATAGAGAATAAAACTGTCTTTCTTTCTATATTTAGTGTAAGTTTTCTCAAAAATGAAAATCGTCTCCATTCATTATGGTAGATACTTTTAATAAATAATAGTTTCAATAAGTGATTTGTACTGAGTGAATTCGTATTAGAAAATATAGAAAAAATCTTGTGATAGCCACAAAAGTCTAGTTCTTTTTTTTTTTTTTTTTTTTTTTGATACCTTTATTTTTAATGAATTTCAATCCTCGTTTTTATGTGAACGAAATTTTGAATTTTCCTCCTTTTATACTTGTATATACAGCAGATATAGAGGAAATATGTGTTCTGATTTCACTTCAAAACTAGTATGTTGTGGCCACTATTTAACTTTTGTCCATATTTTCCTATAGAAATTCTCTCAGTAAAAATATTTTATAAAAACTATTATTTATTGAAATTATCTACTATAATGAATGCAGATAATTTTCATTTTAGAAAAAAATTAACACTAATTATAAGAAAATAAAAGCAGTTTATTTCTCTATAAAAAAATGTCTTAAAAAATGTGTCTTCATAATGTTTACCCCATATATCAAGTTTCGCTCAGTTATAAGCCATAGAAGTTGAGATATAGCCATCCCGTTCTTAGAGAAATTTGAAGTATAGCAGCGCCCCTTATTGGCTGATATGCTTCCAAATTGAAACAGCATAATGTCATATAATGACCTTCTTACATGTCAAGTTTTGTTTGATTTTACACAATAAAAACTGAGATATAGCCTTTCCTGAAATTGCGGAAGTCGACGTATAAGAGCGCCAACTATTAAAAGATTGGCACTAAAAATTACTAAACACTAATTTAAGTCGAGGTGCATCTTTTTATGCAAATTTGTATGCTATTCTGTACAGTAGTTCCTGAGATATAGCCTTCTCTGAAATTGGGGAAATGGCCGTGTAGCAGTGCCACGTTTTGAGCAATTGACACCGAAAGTTGATTGGCACTAATTTAGGTCAAGATACCTCTGCATATAAATTTATATGCAATTCTCTGAAGTAGTTCCTGAGATACAGTCGCCACAAAAATTTTTTGTCACGCAAACACGCACACACACAGACAGATATTTTCTAAAAATGGTCAAATCATATTCTGGACCTCTTCAAAACGTGTAAATCCATCAAAAAATGGAAGTTGAAAATTTTTACAAATACAATACTTTCTTCAGTTTAATATAGAAGAAAGTAAAAAGTAATGTAAAATAAACACATTTAGGAAACGGATTTCATCAAGGCAGATAATATTTTTTTACGTCTTCTCTAGAACAAATAAACAATGCGTCAAAACTGCAACTGAAGGGAGATAATTTGCTGAGCGTGAGAATTTAAAGTGAGCGTGGAAAAACAGATGTTTAATTGCGAATCCTATCCGTGCCACCAAAAGTATTATAATAAAGAAAACATTCACATCGAACGAAAGCAATAAATGAAGATACACTTTTTATTTTATTTTATTTCATTTTTATTTATTTATTTCAGAATATAAGCATTAAACAATGAACTACTAACACTGAACTCGATGCACATTTTTGCAGTCTTGAAGTTCACAACTCATGTAAAATGTTAAATATTATTATTCGTTTTTCAGATTTTTTAAATTTGAAATTTTATACAATTAGTGATTAACTTTTAATTTTTTTTAAATAATTTATGTGACAAATGAAGGTAAATGAAAATTTACCTTACTTTATATGATGTTATACGATTTTACCTTGTTTTGTATGATTTTTAGATAAATAAGTAATGATCTTTTAGTTTTCGGGTTTCAGTTCGAGTTCAGGTAAGAGAAATGATGTTTTGGACCGGGTTCGGGTGTAAAGGAAGCGGGTCGCAAAAATTCTTTATTACAGGTTCGGGTCGGTTTTCTGAAATTTTTTTGTCGGCTTTCGGATTGATTTAAAATTAATCTGTCGGGACCCGTGTATGACTGTATCCCAGACTGTATATAGTCATTTGCAAAATTTTAAGACTGGTAGCCCGTTTTTCAGTATTTTAACACATTCTATCATTTGCGCAGATTATTGCGTCATTTCATGTGCTGATTGTATCATCAGACGCATTCTACTGCTATAAATAAAGGTGCCCGGCACGTTTATCGCTTGTTGTTTATTGGATTTTGTCGTAGACAGTGATGTTGTGTAAATATTGTAATGGGTTATAAACCATCAATTTTACTGTTACAAAAAGGTCAGAAATATTGACCCTGCATAAAATTTGATTTTCTGATCGTCAAATATGTTCGAGGGTAAATGTGAGCAAGACAGCTGTGCACCAAGCTTCTAAATTTAAAATTTCGAAAAAAAAATTGTGGACCTTAGGAGTCATTTCATTTTCATACTTGATGTAAGTCGAGGTTTCCTAGCAGGTTTATGGGTTGATAAACCAAAATCTTTGGTCAAAAGCCTTAAAGTAGTACTCAAACTGACGTTGGTGCCTTTTGCTGCCAGAGAATGTCTAATCGTATTGCAGGAGGTTCTTGGATCCCGTACGACCATCCTAATCACATGATCATCACATGCACTCGTTTTTCTAGGGCAACCGCTTCTCTTAAGGTCCACAGATTTTCCCGAAATTTTAAATTTACTAACAGCTTGATGCACAATTGTCTTACTCATATTTACCCTCGAACGTATTTGGCGTTTAGAAAATCCAATCTTATGCAGGGTTAATATTTTTTACCTTTTTCTAGCAGTAAGTGAAGGTTTTTTAACCATTACAATAATTACACAACAGAACTGTCTACGACAAAATCCATTAAACAACTGGCGATAAACATGCCGGGCATCTTTATTTGTAGCAGTAGAATGTGTCTGATGCAATCAGCACAGTAAATGACGCAATAATTTTCACAAATGATGCAATGTGTTAAAATAGTGAAAATTTACTACTGGTGTTAAACGTTTGCAAATGACTGCATATATATATAACAAGTCGCGTGATTAATTTGTTTAATATAACAGAAGGATAAGGACTGTTGTATTTATAGGTTATATTTGATTTTGCCATTTTTTCACGATTCATTTACATGATATATAGTTTCATGATCGTGCGAGCAGGAACAAATATGTTCATAAACAAACCTTGGTTGGGTCCCCAATGCACTTCTACACTGCTCTCCAATGCTAAAAGTCTTTCCTGCCTGCACTATTATCGGGTTTCGGTCACTAAAGTATGTACCATCGCCATAACCACGCGCTCTGGGAACGTTTTTCTCTATCTACACATTTTAATTTTATAGGCACGAAAATAATTGCTATTGAATCCCAGACTCGAAAACTAACAGACACATATGAAAAACCGGCTTTCTGATTTAATTTGGAAAAGAGTCCACACATTAAAATTCTCCAACATGAGGTAATTTACAGCGCAGTCACGATTAAAAACGAGTTTATTTGCCCTCAACTTTTCCCTAAGGTAAAAGTTGGTAATTTCGCAAAATCACTTAATAAAGTGTGTTGAGTACTCACAATCACCTGATACACACACACACACAAAAAAAAAAAAGATCTTCCTGAGTCTGATTTTAACAGAGATACACCTAGAGATGTGTGTTTTGCCTCCGCCTTTAAAATGGAGACAGATGAGAGTTTTTGCAAAATCACTTTATAGTGCACGTTGCATACTTATATCCAACCAACAGATCAAAAATCGCTTTTCTCAGATAAATTATAACAGAGTTATATTTTGAAGCATCTTTTTTGACCCCTCGTTGGTTTTCCGCCTTGGTATATCTTTGGTAATTTCTTATTTGTCAATATTCTTTAATTTGTTTATTTCTTTTTTCAAATCTATTGTTGTTCTTTTCGTGGATGATTGATCGTACCCTGTAGTATTTGGCTTAAAAGGCCCCCTATAGCACGAAATCTTGCCTTTTTCATGTTCTCCGAGAAATTGGGCGATCTTGATCATTGAATTTTTCAGCGTTTGATCTATTTAAAACTGTTTCAAAATTTTAATAACTTTATCAGTATTCCTTTTTTCAGAAGTCTACATGGATTGACACATATTTTTTGTCAATTTGTAATTTCTTACTAAATTTTTAAATAAGTTATTTTTTGCTTATAGAGGATTTTGTGGCTAATAATAAAGTGAGTATTGTGGATTTTTTTCATGTCATTAATAAAACTATTACTGGCCTATATATATAGTTATATATAAATATAGATAGTTTTTCATATTATATATATAACTATTACTGGTTACATATTTATATATTTGCGGATAATTACAACTTTTTTTTTTTTTTTTTTTAAGAGATTATTTATAATTGAAATATACCTATACTGCAAAATACCGTTCAAGTGTCCCTCAGTCTTCAAGGAAAATCAGGATATATTTGGGGAGGGGGCGGATAAGAGGGAAAAATGGGAAAAAATATGGAAATGAAAATGCATTTTTCTGCTAAAATTAAAAGGCTTAAAAAATGATTTTAAAACAAAACATATATACTTTTTAATTTGCAATGATAAAAAAGAATAAATAAATATTGTAAACCTTTGATAAACTGACATTTAATTATCCGGAAAACTTTGGGAATCTCTTTTTTTTTTTTCACACTTCAGATAAATTATTTAAAATTAATTTAAAATTACATCTCATATACAGAAATGATATCCCACGTGTATCTGTAGAAAACCGCAATTTATAAAAGAATTCACTGTAAAACACGTATAAAAATATTTAATTAAAATCATTAAAAAACACATCGTGTCAAGGCCTTTCTCCCTGAACATCAGGGCATCAACAGGACATAGCCATTATTAACAAGAAGTACAGTAACATTATATATACATAAGAGACATATTTCGGTTACAGTTATAAAACATGAAATAGATGAAACAGATCAATTACAAATGAAAACAGTCCGAAGGTGATGAGTCGAGCTTCATTTGGTTTACTATGGAGACACATTTTTGTGGAACAGTTGAGGCTATGCATTAATCTGTGTTGAGGAACATTCTGAGGAACTTGCATTAATTTAGATCTTAACAGGAAAAAGTTGGCTGGTTTGGTTTCACTCCACACTAGTGCTGCGCAGATGAGAAATTGGCGACACGAGAACAAGGAGAAAGACTTGCTGCAGAACCGCAACTTTTAAATAACTTTAATGGAGAATTCTTTAGGTAGAATAGCAGAGACAAAAAACTTGCAATAACTGTAAGAATTACGCAGAAAAACTTTCACTGTAAACAATCATTAAAACTAAGAAACTGTTGAAGGAAATTATATTAGATATTTGGTTGTATTAGAAAATACCATATTTTAGGAAGAAACGCAGCATCTTTAAAATTGATTGAATTATATTTAATTATATTCACAGCTTCCGAAACTGTTAATTCTGAACTAGTTGATGGAGCAGTGATGATTTCTGCTTGGTCAAAAAGAGGTGAAGCTGAAGTTTCGTAAATAAAATTGACTAAGGCTGAACTCTTTCCTTCTTTGACGTTCCGGATGTGATCTTGAATTCTTTTGTTTAAAGTTCTCTTGGTTTGTCCGATATAAAATAAAACATTTTGATTGAGTTTTAGTGGAATTTTATAACTCCCCCCCCCCCCCCCCAGTGGGTCTGGTTAAATCCCGATCATTTAAGCTTGGACGTTTAATTGTTAAAGGAGAACTAAAAGGAATTAGTATATTAAATTTATGGAAAATATAATGTTTAAATTCAATAAATTCGTTACAGAAAGGCAGACTATTACTAAATTTAATTTTAGGGGTTAATGTAGAAGAATTTATTGTAGAAGAATTAAAGTTATTTTTAATTTTATTGATAATTTTGATTATAGTAGTTTTTTTATAGCCTGCATCAATGCCGATTTGTATAATTTTGTTTAATTGTTTAGTTTCACTAAATTGGAATGAGGTGTATTTAAGCATCCGAGAAATGTAAGAGTTGAAAAATGAAAATTTATAATTAGTTGGATGGGCAGAAGTAGCAGGAATTGGGAGGGGTACAAAAGAATTTTTATAATACACATCAAACCATATAACTGAATTATCTTTACTGCGATGGATAGAAAGATCTAAAAAAGGTAGAGTTTGATTAGTTTCACATTCATAAGTAAAATTAATTGACGGGAATTGTTTATTACAGGAATCAATAAAGTCAAGCAGGGAGGTTTTAGAATAGCGCCAAGCCAGAAAAATATCATCCACATGTCGTAGATAAACTGTTGGTGTTCTTCAAGTTCAATTAGTAAAATATCGGCAAGTACAGGGCTAAGGGGGAAACCCATCGGGGTTCCAAACGTTTGTTTATATATAATACTATCACAAATAAAATAATTATTGTTTTTGATCAGATGAAAAGTTTCGGAAATAAAGTTTATCAAAGGGGATAAAGTAGTAATATTGCTGCATTTTTTTAAGATAATGGATAAAACAGTATCTAAAGGAATATTAGGGAAGAGGGAAACCACATCTAAACTGTAAAATTTATCAGTGGGGTTGAAAGTAGTATTAAGGATTTTATTTTTCACTTCTAAACCAGATTTTACAATATATGGGTTACTGAGGATTAGAGGTTTAAGTAAATTAGCAAGAAATATTTCTATAAATTTAGAGGGACTATTACATTTTGAAACGATAGGCCGAAAGGGGTGATTAGTTTTATGAGTTTTAATTTTGAAAAATAGTTTTGGAATAGCGGGATATAACGGAATTTTTATACAAAATGGGGAAATTAAATTGATAAAAGAATTAATAAGTTTTTGAATTTTATGAGTAAAGTTTTCGGTAGGATTAGAGTTTACTACAATACAAGCTAAATCATTGATAGCTGCATGGGCTTTAGAATTAAAATCATTTGTATCCATTATCCACAATTTGTTTTGAATTATCAGCGAGCAGGAGGCGAAAATTTTTATTAGTTTTAATCTGCTTAAGCGTTGAAAAATTACGATGATTACAAATTGTTGCTCTTAATACAAATGATTATATGGCTCTTAATAAAATGATTAATTTTTTAAATTAATTGTCGCTGTTTTATGAAACTTACATTTTCTAATTTCAAGTAATCGCAGTCTCTTATTTATTACAAAACGAATCAATGTTTAAATTTTGAAATAAAAATCATATAAAAGGAGTAAATAACGTAAAAATCTGTTTTCGATTCTTATACAGTCTACTCTTCGTGTAAGGAAGCGCTTATTCCGTATTTTCAGAACAAAATAAATTCAAGTAAAAGGTAGGAGGGAGTGTTATATATATATATATATATATTACAGTGATATATTAAATGCTATACACTTTCTCAGTTCATGTATATATTTCTTATTACTTCCTGTGATCTGTTTGAAAAGTGTTTATATATATATTATATATATGTGTGTGTGTGTGTATGTATGTGTAATAATAATTTATGATTACATTGATCAAACATCAGTAAAGAAGACGAATTAGCAAAAATCAATAAATAATTACAAATGGAAGGGAAGAATTATACAAAGCAAAGGTATTTAAAAAGTTAATAATTCTAGAAAAATAACTTTGAAACAGTCTTTTTTTTTTTTTTTTTTTTTTCGCAAAATGCTGAACTCTTATCCAAAACGCGATAATTAAATAACAAGATTTCGCTTTTTTCTAAAGAATTTGGTTAAATACTACAATAATAATAATAATAATAAATCTCATGAAAAAGTCACAATTTAGCATGGGTCTTTTTCGAGAGTATTGTGATTTCGGACCAGTTGTGAAATATGCTTTTTTAGCTGTATAAATTTGGTAAAAAATGAAATTTAAAAAAGGATGTAATTAAACAGTATAAGAAATCTATTCATGATAAATATTGAAGGCCCTGGAAGTGGATTTAATTCGCAAGATGCGTTTGTAAAAATGACTGCAATAATAAAGAAAGGAGAACAATCTAAATACGAAAGCTTTTAACAGCAATAAGTTTTATTTAGGTTATTTTCTTTATTATGCTTCTGCTACACTATTATATATAAAGAAGTGTACAGTATAAGTTAGATATAAAGCAGTTTTTTTACCGCAGCGTTATCTACAAGGTCTGTTCAAAAAGTATCTGACCTTTGGAGAGAAAAATTATATTAGTTACTTTGCGGGATTGGGATCCTAATCCCCTTCAAAGTAGGCCCCCTGCGCCTCCACACACTTGGCCCAGCGTTCCTTCCACTGCCGAAAACTCTTCTGGAAGGTTTCTTTTGAAATGGTGTCCAACTCCGCAGTCGCGTTCTGCATTATTTCATCTCTACTCTTAAAACGAGATCCTTCCAATGGCATTTTTAATTTCGAGTTCTATTTTTTGACAAAAATATTTCATTTTTTATTTTTTTCAGTGAAAATTAATTCATATAGCAGCACATCAGATGACGTTCGACGGCAGTTTCACAAATCATAACTCCCAAGAAAAGTAACATAACTCAAAAAATGGTTTAAATATAGTGAAAAATAAATTAAATGCACCCAATGTAAATAAAAAAAGTTACATCTCCATCTGGAAAGTTATCCATTCGAGAGACGTCAGTTTTATTCTTATCAAGTTATCTTTAAGTTGATTTTTCTCAAATGTTGCATTTTTAAGTTGTGTAACATTTCTTGCCTTTATCGGATATGAGAAAAAAACTATCTATTGAATGAACATATGTTAAATTAAAAAGGCTTTAGAAATGTAAAGAACGGATACTCTGTATTCGTAACAAAAAAAATCTGTTAGGCATATATTAAACTTTACAGTGAATACGTGACACCCACTACGCTGAAAAATGCTCAGCGTAAAGTTCAAACAAAGAGCAAAATATGCATTGTGGCTGACGGGCAAAAGTTTCAACATTGAAATAAAGGTTTTTTGATTTGTTTCCAGTGTAGAAAACAGCAAACAAATGGATGAACATTTAAAAATCTTGTTTTTAACATTTATGTCTACAAGGTGTGTTTCCGTACTAAATTATTGATGCTGTACAACTTTGTAATTTACTTTTTCTCTCGTACCTTGTACTGTTTTCGATATAGAAACGCTAACTTCGCTCTTTTCCTACCAGTTGGCGCTGTAAGCGGTCGCATCTCGTAGCGTATGGCCACTTTGCGATACTTGCAAACTACTTTTGTCAGTGTAGCTGCATGCGTTATTCTTTGGTTCAGCAGTTAGAGTGAGAACGGACTTTAGTGAGTATCCTGTAATTTGTTTCTATCTTAATGAAATAGTAATGAAAGATATTTCAGGCCAAAATCATTACGACAACAACAAATAAAAAGTATTAAAATTAAAGCATCTCTTACAAAGTAGCTAACAAATTTCAACAACAACAACAATAAGAAACATGGTTTGTATTGAGAACCTCTTTTTTTATGAAGCCGGTTTAAAACGCCTATGCGTTAATCGATGTGACAACTTACAATAACAATACTTTGAATTTTACATAGCATAAATGTCACCTGCTACGGTGCAATGTATGCAATATCGTTCAAGTGTGCACAAAATAAAAAATTGTGAACAAACAAATGCACAATTTAAGCGTTCTATTTTTAGCATTCATGTCTACAAACTGTCTTTTTGTGCTAAATCGACGAAGCTTTGCAATTTTATAATTCACTTTTCCCCCTATCTTTAACCGTTTCCGAGATAGGAAAGCTAACTCCGCTGTTTTCCACCAGGTGGTGCTGTAGGCGGTTGAATAGCGTAGCGCATGTCCACGCTACTATATCTACATACCATTTTTATGACAATAGCTGCAGCCGTTCAGCAGTTAAAAGTGTCGGGACTGACTCGTTTGGACACCCTGTATTTTCTTTTGATCGTAAAGATACTACAATGGGGCCTATTTTAGACCAATACCTTTACAACAAAACAAAAAAGTATCAAAATCGGATTATCCATTCAGAAATTATGAGCTAACAAACAAAGAAAAAAACAAAACATAAAACATATGCTTTGAATTGAGAACCTCCTCCACCTTTTTGAAGTCGGTTAAAACTCCTACGAACACATATAACAGCACCTCATTCGACTGCCTGCAGTAAACGACTGGTTCATTGGAACGCTGGGAAAAAATTCAAGCATGCCCATTAAACGGTCTCCTCCCACTGTGCACAGAGGTGCCGCTTTAGAATCTCAACTAGGCGCAGGAAAATTCAAGGTTGGATACTTTTTGAACAGACCTTGTATATTTATGAAAACGAATGCAAATCACACGCAACTAGGACCTTCCGTGGCCGAGTGGTTATGGCACCACACTGCTAATTGCCTTCGAGAGTAGGAGAGCGGGTTCGTTTGAGCGGTTTCGAAGATTGAGTAAAAGGATGGTAGTCAGAAGTTTAAGTTCTGCAAGAAGATTTGAACGTCATAAATAAAATTTGGTGGCTATACAATAACTTCAATACAATCATGAAAAAAAAAAAAAAAAAAACTGTTTATGATAATGAATGTTTAACAAAAAATGCTGGTTTGGTTTTATTAACTTTCCAGAGTAAATTATGAGAACTGTCAGGATGTACAATAGCTCTTAAAAAACAGAGTTTATAAAAGAAATCTGTCTTTTCTAACGACGAGAATATATCGCCGTTTTGTCGTCTGTTACCACATAAAGGGACGCTATATCATTTTAAAGTTTTATCTCGAGGTAAACATTAAATTTATATTAATACAAGAAATGGATTTCTTAGATATGAAGTATTCTTACCTTTCTGCAGCTTTATTGCAAGCTTCCATAGTATCCACTGGAGGTAATCTACTTTCAGTCTGATCTAAGCTGTCGCTTTCTTGTGCCTTTGAACGTGATAGTTGACCACCTCGTGGATTCATACGACGTATTACCATTGTACCGCTGCCATTGGTAGTACTTGGATCTTCTTGGTTTGCTAAAAAGGCATTAAAAAAGTGTTAAATTGTGATAAATATACAGGGTGGTTAAAATTAAACTTTCCCTATAAACAAAATCCTACAGCGCAAAACGGCTGAACGGAATACAATGAAATTTAGTATATAGACTATACACGATATGCGCTCACAGAATTTCGAAAAAAAATCGTTTTAAAATGTCCAACAGAGGGCGCCTTTTCTGGAAAAACATTAAATTTAACACAATAAAAGTTGAATACAGAAATAATATTAACATTTATTGACTAGTTTCTGATCACCTTCTCATGGAACCACATTAAGTAAAGGTAAGGAAAAAATAACAGTACGCTGTATGAGAGAAAAAAAACTGTTCAGTTTGCAGAAACAAGAACAGATTAGGACGAAATTGCACAAGAGGAACAGTTATTAATCATGTCCTGGACGATGTAGGGAAAGAATCTTCATGTGACCACCCTCATTCATCTGCAAAATTTCAAGTCAATGGACAGTGTGTTCAACAGCAGATCGTAATTGATCAGTTGTGATGCTTCGCACATGAAGTGTTACGGAGTTGTTTAAATCCTTCAACGTCGCCACACCTGCATGATAAACCACACTTTTTAAGTGGCCCCATTACTAGAAATGGCATGGATTTATATCCGTCGAATGTGGCGGTCATGGATTATGAAAGAAGCGACAAATAACATGTTCGTCTGTGAAGTGTTGGAGCAATAGCGCCTTCACGGACTTATGGATATGTGGGGGTGCATCATCCTGCATGAAAATGGTTGATGTAAGGACCCGCCTTTGCTGTAGTTGCGACACAAGGAACGACTGAAGCATGTCATGGTACCGACGGCCCGTAACGGAACATGTGACAGGACCACGTGTAAATATTTCCTCAAAAAAGAATGGCCCAAGGATGAATGTCGCCGTGAATCCGCACCAGACAGTCACCTTTGGAAAATATAAGGCAATTGCATTGTGCATCCGCGGATTTTCCTTAGCCCAAATGCGGCAATTCTTCATGTTGACTGTCTCATTGATGTAGAAATGAGTCTCGTCGCTCCACAGAATATTACAAGGCCATGACAGATCAATAGTCATTCTGTTGAGAAAAATGAAAGTGAATGAAAGACCTTCTGGCTTGTCCCTATCAAGCAGCTCTTGGGTATAGTGGATCTTGTACGGGAAGTAGTGCATTATGTTTCTGAGCACTTTTCGGACAGTGCTGAAAGAATAACCTGCCTGTCGAGAAACTGCACATGCGTTACTGCCCCCATACTCTGATGTCTGTGAGGAAATAACTGTCTTGACGGCCTCAACAAGTACCGGTGTGACAGGTTTACGGCCTTTTTCACGTTGAACTCTTAATTTTTCTGTCTCTGCAAATCTCTTAATCATGGCCTGGGTACCTTTAGTAGCCATTGGTCGACGCCGTAGGTTCTTTATACGACGAAATTCACAAACTGCAGCAGAAGCATTCCCTTGTTTGAGTAAAACAGCTTCACCAATAACACACGTTTAACTAAAGATACCGTCATCATTACAGCCGGAAACATCGACATAAAACATGACAACGTCTGCAACCGTTTTATACCCTAACCCGTTTCGCATAAAGCTTCCTCTTCTTCGCAAGCATGTAAATCTTGACATTTTTTTCCCTAGAACTGACAGCTTTTCCCGGTTTTACATTTTATTACTCATAATTCTTGTTCTGGATTGTTAATATTGTTTTCGTATTCCGTTTTCGTAGTTTATTGTGTTAAATTTAATGTTTTTTCTGGAAAAGCTCGTGGACAATTTTAACCTATTTTATATATTTTTTTCGAAATTTGTATAGTGTATATACCAAATTTCGTTGCATTACGCTTACCCATTTGCGCTGTAGGATGCTGTTTATAGGGAAAGTTTAATTATAACCATCCTGTATTATTAGTTAAATGAAAATAACAAAAAAAAGACAATAAATTTAAAAGAAAAAAACAGGATTTGACAGCTTGTCTTTTGACTACATTTAACTGAATCACTAATTCAATTGATTAATTAATTAACTTTTTATAAATCGCAAAAAATAAAAGTAAAAAATAAAATAAAATAAAATAAATCAAATCAAATAAATAAATCCAAAGTCTCTCAAAACGGTTCGTATCGAAATTCGAGTCCTCACTGCTTCGGCAGCCTCTAAACTTGAAAATAAATTTCATCGAAATAACTTAATCAGTTCTTAAGAAAAATAAACAAATTTGTAAACAACCCTCGATTAAGGTTCTCACTGCCTTTGGCAGTGTTTTTCTCAACCGCTCTATGTCGGGTAACAATCCTTACTACCACTGTACCCAAATGAGCTACACACGCAAAAAATCTATTGATAAATTAATTAAAAAGCAAATCTTAATAAATAAATTAAGAATTAATTAAATAATATATAAATTATTCAGTAATTCTTAGTAAAAATTTCTCAACATTGAAAAAAAATAAATAAATAGTATCGACTATTAAAAATCCAAGAAACAATCAAATTCAAACACGAACATCGGTTCGGGTTTCCACTGTATTTGCAGTGTACTCAGACAGGTTACGTGCAGGAAACCTTTTATTTGTCTTTGTATTCTTTCCTTTGAATACCTAGTGCAGGTCCCTAATGAGTGCGGTAACGATGACCTTGCAGATATACAGAGTGATCAGAAAATGAGTATATATTTGAAAAATTAATAATTCACGGAATAATATAGGTAGAGATGTAAAAATTGTCACACATGCTTGGAATGACATGGGGTTTTCTTGGAACCACAAAAAAAAAAAAAAAAAAAAGTTCAAAAAATGACCGACAGATGGCGCTTCATATGATAAAATGTAATAATTAGCATAACAAATTATGACAAAGCAAAGACGATGTTCTTCAGAACAAATGTTCACCATGTCAACTGTCATTCCTCAATAATAGCTGCAGTCGAGGGACAATGTGTTGTGAACAGCACTGTACAGCATATCTGTAGTTATGGTGAGACATTGGATGTTGTCTTTTAGAATTCCTATTGATGTCGGTCGATTGCGGTAGACTTAAAACTTCAGGTAACTCCAGAGCCAATAATCACACGGAGTGAGATCTGGGGATGTGGGAGGCCAAGCATGACGAAAGTGGCGTCTCTGCACGCTATCAACACCAAACGACGACATGCGCAAGAGATCTTTCATACGTCTAGCAATATGGATTGGAGCACCATCCTGCATAAAAATCGTATGTTCCAGCAGGTGTTTTTTAGCCAGGCTAGGGATGATTCGATTCTGTAACATATCAGAGTACCTCTCACCCGTCACGTTAACAGTTAGAAAACTAGAATCACGCACTTTTTCGAGGAAAAGGGCCCGATAACGATAGATGTGGTAAATCAACACCACACCGTGACTTTCTCGTCGTGCAATGGAGTTTGCACGACAGTTTTGGGATTTTCAGCAGCCCAAATTTTTCAGTTGTGGGAGTTGACAGACCTGAAATGGATTTCGTCGGTCAACAACACGTTAGACAACCAATCCTCATCTTCCGTCATCTTTTGAAACGCCCAGACCGCAAATTCTCTCCGCTTCACAAAATTGCCGGGTTATCAGTTCATGATGACGCTGGATTTTGTATAGATAGCATTGGAGGGTACGACTTAGTGCTACCCAAACAGTAGTGTATGGAATGCCAGTGAGACGACCGACTGCATGAGCGCTGACTTCCCCAAGCGTAAACGAACCCGCTACAATCTCCATTTCTTCCTGTGGGTCTATTCCGGGGGTCTACCACGAGCTTAGCGGAATCGTTTCCATGTCGGAGTTTCTCCGATGTGACGTCATATTCCGACAGCCTCTCTTCTTTCGCTATCACGAACATATCGGATTGCTTTTGCTATCGGAAAAGACCAGTGGAATCCCTCCCAAACTTTCCGTCAGACCTTTTCCGAGTGGAATCAGCATTCCGGTAGCAATGGCGTCGTCCATCTTTCTTTAGGTATTTAGTGTTTTGAAAGCTTCAAATTGAAGAGTTCGTCCATTTGCAACAAAATACTGCAGAAACGAAGGTATGTTTTATTTTTATTTGTAATGTTTAACGTAGAATAAAAAACGATAAAGATATTTTTTGATCGCATAGCAGCATCAAATTTTAATGTATTGTTTTATCTATACTAAGTTTCGACTAATTTTTATTAATGTTATATTCCGCTTTAAGATACATCGCTGATTATTCAATTTTTAAGTATTAATACAAGGATAATACCAGTTTGGGTCAGATTTAGGTAGTGAATGTTTTTTCTGTTTAAAATACGTTTCTTAATGACATTGCTAATTTCATATACTTTCATATTTTAGATCATAATGTTACAACTGATACTGTAAATCAATTTAGTTTCTGAAAATAATAAAGCATCATTAAGTATTCATATTTTCACCAAAACAAGATTAAAAAAAAAAAAAAAAAAAAAAAAAAGTTTTCTTAATGAAAAGCTGGAATTTACTATACAAAAAAGTCGATAATATTTTAAGTAAAAGGTGTGTATAGTCATTTTTCTTTACATGTTTAAAATACTTTAAACATTTTACTTCTGCATTTTGTAAACATTAAAAGGTGTTTGTTAAATGAAAAGTAATTTTTCTGATTTGAAAATTTTCAAACCTTTATTGTTTATTTCTGCATTTTGTAGTAAACATAAATAAAGAAGTGCTCGTTAAATGTTAAATGAAAAGTAATTTTTCTGATTCGAAAATTTTCAAACCTTTATTGTTTACTTCTGCATTTTGTAGTAAACATAAATAAAGAAGTGCTTGTTAAATGTTAAATGAAAAGTAATTTTTCTGATTTGAAAATTTTCAAACCTTTTATTGTTTACTTCTGCATTTTGTAGTAAACATAAATAAAGAAGTGCTTGTTAAATGAAAAGTAATTTTTCTGATTTGAAAATTTTCAAACCTTCATTGATTTAAAAGGCAGATAACTAGTATATGTATATTGCAAAAAATAATCTTCACCTCATTTTCCAGTATTAGTTTTGGCTAATATTTAATGTTTAAGGTGTTTGTTATACAGTGAATAAATTGTTATTACTGCTTATTTGAGAATTTTCATTTTTTTAACAATAAAATTAAGAGTGTCACATTGCATCTTTAAATTGCATGAAAAAAATATTATTAAAAAACTTAATTTTATGCATCTTGAAAGTTTATTTTATTTTATTTTATTTTTTCTAAATTGTACAACTAAAAAGTAACAATTTGTTATATAGTTTTTACATTTTTGGTGCTAGAATATATTTTCACAACTATACTCCCCCCACCAAATAAATAAATATGAGAATTAAGAGACCATTTACAAATTCTTAATCAGCCTTGTAAAAATATAACAAATGACAAATTTTACACAGTTACATTTTTTTGCTGTAATTATTTTGTTTGATTGCCATGAAGATGTTTAAAATTTTTACATAAAGCTGTCATTTTAATAGCTAAAAATATAAAACATTAGTTTTTAGCAATATTTGTAAATAACATTATGAAAAAGAAAATTGCATTTAAAACAATATTAGTATCTCTTTAAACCCTGAAGAGGTGAAGATTATTTTTTGCAATATACATATACTAGTTATCTGCCTTTTAAAATAAATAAAGGTTTGAAAATTTTCAAATCAGAAAAATTACTTTTCATTTAACAAGCACTTCTTTATTTACATTTACAACAGGCAGAAGTAAAATGCTTGAAGTATTTTAAACGTTTTAACAGTAATGACTTTTTCTTAAAATTAATCGACTTTATCCTATGATAAATTTCAGCTTTTCACATAAGAAAACAAGTCTTTTTTTTAATTATTATTATTGTTTTGGTGAAAATATGAATACTTTATTATTATACTTATTATTTTCAGAAACTAAATTTATTTACAATATTAGTTGTAATAGTAACATTATGATCTAAATTCTAAAATATTAAAGTACATGAAAATAGCAATGTTAATAAGAAACTTATTTTAATCAGATAAAAAGTATTTACCATAAACCTAAACCTCAGACAAATAGGACAAACTAATATTACCAAAGTATTAATGCTTAAAAATTGAATAATGAGCGATGAATTTAAAGCGGAATATAACATTATTAAAAGTTAGTCAAAACCCAATATGTATATAAGACAATACAATAGCATTTCATGCAATTACACGATCAAAAAATATCTTTTTCGTTTTTTTTATTTCACTTTAAACATTACAAATAGAAGAAAAAAAAAATAAAACATACCTTCGTCACACACATCACACTTTAGCAAAAAAAAGAAAAAAAAAAAAAAGTGACACAAATCAAAAATACAGTATTTGAGAAAAATCAAGCACTCGCTATGCTATGATAAAGCTCACTCTGCTACGTCAAGTAGCAGACCATAGTACCGGGGCTGTTGTCAGAAAACATTTTTGGAGAGAGGTTCAAACTTTAATGCATACTGTTAATGATGCACAACTAAAAAAAAATTAGAAAAATTTTGAGGGGGGGGGGGGGAGCTCTCAATACTCATTTAACTACAGCCTCACATAGTACCTGTTGTGTACCAGCCTACTATTGCTGGTATACTTATCAATCTTGCCAACACTGGCAAAAAAATAAACAGCCAAACAATATATCAATTCAACAGAACTGTTGTTTTCAAAAGCGTGGAAATTTTCAGTAGCCTACCTTGAATTAAGTATATATATAATGTGTAATATTACTTGTAATTCACTATTCAAAGCTACACCGTTCAACTAATTGCAACAAAAAATTAGTCAATATATTAATCAGGAAAAATTTTTAAGAAATGTAGTAGCGATTGCGAAGGAACGTAACACAATTACTGCATGCCTTTATGTGGAAGAACAAACTAAAGAAAGCAGTCCCGTTGTCCAAAATTAAAATCTTTTTTGTACAGAAACTTTAATATGCCGTCCTATTTTTTAAAACATTGGGGGGGGGGGGAGACTCCCTCCCCTCAAGCTCCGCCCCTGGTGCAAGATTTAGTTGTAAGATATGATAGGTGTTTAAACAAGCTGGCAATTATGTTGAAAAATAGAGAAATGTATGTAGAGTCTGAAAATAAATTTGTTTTTTGAAATTTTTTTTTTTCGTTTGGTTTTTATTTTCAAACGGCCCTTACTTAAAAATACACGCCTCGTATAAGAGCGTTAGTTCGCCAATGTTTGCATGTTGTGAGTACAATGCTTCTACAATTTTACTTCCTTCAGGTGTAGTTTATTGTAATTCCGTTACGCCATTTGTTCATCAACGTACATAATATTGGTTTGAGTTTTGTTAGAGTGCATGCATTTTGTTTTTGGAGTGAAAGGTTTAATTTGAAATAATGCAAGGTTGCTGGTTTTATAAGAGTGAGATTTTCAAAGTATTTTCTTCAAATATATTTATTTAACACATTCATGCCGACGTGGTACACGGGTGGTTCACAGCAAAAGTATCCGAGCACTAGCAATAATCTTTGTCCAAAAAAAGTACACTTAATACTGCTTTTTAAAAAAAATCTTTGTCGAATCATGATCTTAGTCAGTCTAAACACATGATTCGACAAGGTTTTATTGAACAAAACAGTTTCAAGTATACTTTTTTGATATCGGAATTATTGGCTAGTGCTCATATACTTTTGAGAAGAATGCTCCGGCGTGAACGTGTTAAACAATGTAAGTGACTGTCCATGCTATTTTTGCAAGTCTGAATGGATATTTCAGCAAATATAATGAATCTGTGGAAAGGTTATTTGCCTGCTTGTGAAAGAAAGCCTTTTCACATTAAAAAAATAATTATGAACAGATTTGCTTAAAACTCCATATGTACATAACCCTCGCCAATATTTCCACCAAGTCCATTAATAGCCACCATTTTGTTCCAAAATGGTGTTTACTTCATAAAAAAAAAAAGTCCACCTACCCTTTCAGATGAGCCAAAAGGACTTTTTTTGTTTGTTTTATATACATAATACTAATTGCTGCAATTCAAAATTTCATGCAGTTTAAAATTACAGTCGACAACAAAATTATTGAAACGCTAGCAATAATTCCTATTTAAAAGATGGGCGTCGGCACAATGGGGCAAGGGGGGCACTTGCCTCCCCCCCCCCTGGAAAATTCTAATATGCGTATTTTTTTTTAACTTTAAAACTATGCTTTCAGAATTTTACTAAAAAACAACTTTTTTTTTCAGGTTGTGCCTCCCCTCCCCCCTTGAAATTTTGCAGTTTTTTTTTTTTTATTATTTATTTAAAAATTGATTAAGATTTGCTAATTTAACAATATAATAATTATATTCAAACTTACACATGAAAGAACTTTTTTAGAAAATTTAAGCTTATCTTTACAATTTTTGACAGCTTAAAACAGTATTATACTCACTCTTGTCATGTCAAGAAATACTTAGTCAAAAACCCAATCACAAAGATGTTATATATTAAAAAAATATAAAATTACACATTACCTAATTGTTATTTTCATATTCTGAAAATACGCATTCCAAAATTTTTTTAATTTGAATTTTGAGTTTAAAAATGTGAATTTTCACTAAATGCAATTTTCTCATTTTTGAGCTGCAAAGTAAAATATTAAAAAAAAAAAAAAAAAAAAAAAAAAAAAATCACTTTTTGGGAAACGGGTACTCATTTAACAGTTGTCAATTTTCTGAATGTGAAAACGGAATTTAAAAATATCAATTAAGTAATGAGCAGTTCTATAAACAAATTTCACCATAGACTTGCATGGTATTTGATGACTTGAGACGGGGAAATCGTAAGAGTGAGTAAGCAGCCTTAATGATGCACAGCACAACTAAAAAAAAATTTTGATAAATTTATAAATTTCAAGGGGGGAGTCTCAACACTCCCTAACATAGTACCTATATAACAACTACTGTTGTTATGCTTATTAATCTTGCTAACACTGACAAAAAAAAAAAAAAAAAAAAAAAAAAAAATTCCTAAACAATACATTAGTAACAGAACTGTTTTGCAAGAATGGGTTTTAGCGTAGAAATTTTCAGTAGCCTACCTTGAGTCAAGCCTATATATAATGTGTAATATTAATTATAATTAACTATAAAAAGCTACACCATTCAACGAATTGCTACAAAAATTAGTACGTACATTAATCAGGACAAAATTTAGCTTTCACAGTATCAACAGTACAGCTATGACAGTTCAACTGGATAACTGACTCAAAATACATTAAATAAAAAAAAAAACTATTTTAACTTTAACACGTTCATGCTGGCGTGGTCCACCTGTGGCTCACAGCAAAAGTATCCGAGCACTAGCAATAATCCTTGTCCAAAAAACGTACACTTAATACTGCTTTGTTAAATAAATCCTTGTCGAATCATGATCTTAGTCAGTCTAAGAACATGTTTCGATAAGGATTTATTGAACAAAACAGTTTTAAGTATACTTTTTTGATATCGGAATTATTGGCTAGTGCTAGGACCCGGACTCCTCACGTTGAGAGCGAGAAAAAACTCTACCGAAACAGAGAGAATTTAGGTTATTAATAATGATATGCAATTTTGACAACTCATTTAAGTATAATGTCCAGCGAAGCGGGCAAAGCCAGCTAGTATATACATATAGAAGAAAGTAAAAACCCTGTTAATATTTTTACTTTTTTCTATATTCAATAGAAGAAAGTATTGGATTCGTAAAGATTTTAGACGTTGGGTTTTTGATGGATTTACACGTTTTGAGAGCTGTAGAACACGATTTAACCCTCTGTACCATACTGTAGACTGTAGGCAACATACCGTTCGATCGTGGTTCAAATTCAAAGAATCGGTTCTACAACGTAATCACACACTGTAGCCTGTCGTATACACTCACAGTTAGAGAATCTAGTATCTAGAAACACAACTGGATGGTGCCGTATGTCCTAAGTTGAAGTTCATTACTCGACAGTGGGTAACTAACGACAAGTGCGGACCGGCTCTGATTCAAAAAATAATAAAAAATAGTTTTTCGTGTGTTTTGTGTTTTATATTGAAACAGTGAAGAGGTAAGTGTTTCAAATTCATTGTATAATATTGATTTTGACCCAATTTCACGTATTTTATGCTAAAAAGTGTTTGTTGCCTGTAGGTGTTTTTGTTTGTTTTTTCGAAATTTATGAGAAATAAAAAAAAAACCTGAAACACGTGTATTTTATTTTTTTCCAATTATTACGAAACAAATAAACACAAAAATATTAAAGGTCATGAGTTACAGAGGGTTAACCATTTTTAGAAAATGTCTGTCTGTGTGTGTGCGCCAAACTTTTTTGGCGACTGTATCTCAGGTACTACTGCACAGAATTTCATAAAATTGGTATGTAGTTACACATTGATATAAATTAGGGCCTATCAACTTTTGGTCAAAATTATCCAACAGCTTGCGTCACCATCCCTCTTTTTCTAAATTTTTAACATTGTGGTATAGGACAAAATTTTGTATAAATGTGCATAAAGAGAATTATTTTTTAATAATCATTATGATATTTAAAAGAATTATTTGTAATAGAGATAGTCAAATGGGGAAAAAAAATTGTGTATGTAGGAGCTTCGCCTCCCCCCTGGGAGAAATCCCCCTCGAGGGGAGTAAATTTTCATGATCGATGGCGATGGGTATCTTTCAAAAGAGCTCACCAATACCTTTAAAACGAATGGCTGAACCATCAATCTGCGATAATTTAAAATAAGGTTATCGATTTGTTTCATATTTAAAAAAAGAAAAAAAAATGTAATATTGAGAATAAAATTGACTTTTTTTTTTAATATTTAATGTTATACTACTTCTCTTATATGGAAATCATCTACATTATCATGAAAGATAACTTTTAAAAATTATTTTAATAAATTAATTTTACTGACTGAATTTGTATAGGAAAATATAGAAGAAAGTCGTGGTGGCCACAACATACTAGTTTGTGATAGGTTATAACTTTGTAAATTTTAAATGAATTATTCTTTGAAAATTTTTATAATAATATAGTTAACTTTTGATATAATGTCTCGGATTGAATTGTTTATTTCTGATGTATTTAGATCACTAACTGCCCATAGTGTAGCGCTAGTGCAATGCAAAACACATTTAACTTTAATCTCGTATATTTATTAAATTTTGTGATTTTAAATGTACTATTCTTTTTAATTTTGTCCTCTAAAAATTTTTTTTTACCGTACACAGTAAATTGTTTGGTTCACTGAAAAATGTGCTTTTTTATGTAGACGATCTATGGTTGCAATTGAAATACAATGGAAAATATTGCCACTATGGCAAATTTTGAAAAATTTGCGAAATGGCACTCCTAAACTAGATTCTCCCCCAAATTATTTTTCTTTCTCAAACAAAATGCAAAAAAAAAAATAGATGTGTATTGCACATACATGTCGTGTTTATAACAAAATATAAATTTCTATATAGCAGGGGCAAGGCATCGTTCAGGAAACTATGGAAGCGCTTCCAAAAGCAGAGGAAGAATCAATTCAGTCTTTTGACGAGCGACATTACCTGATTACTTTTTTAAAATCTTAAATAGGGAAAGCGCTTTTTCCATGGACGCTTCGCCACTGCTATATAGTTTACTATTTTTAAGAAAGGCAAAAAAACATTTATTGAAATGTTTATAACTTTCATTGTTTGATTCGATATCTCTTGAATAAACATTAAACCAAGTGAATTTACAAGTTCAAGACTTGCAAAAAACAATTACATTGTCATTAACATTGTTATATTAATGAGGTGATTAAAGAGCAATATATTATTACATAAGGACTGTTTTTATCAGTTTCAGTATAAGTTGTTAAAATTTCTTGTATTCCCATTAATTTATGTACTTAAGTTTATACCATGTGTTTAATTTTCATCAATAACCCCCCTTACACAATTTTTTTTTTTATTGAAGCTTCAGGAATATACTTTTAAAAAAATATGTTGATATGAAGATATTTTTTACTTTGGATTTTACGTTTTAAAAAAGTAAAAAAAATTCGTTGGAACTTGAAAGTATACTAAGTTTTGGCTCACAGAGGGCAATTCGATGTGATAGTTTTTGTTTACATTTAAAAAAATATGTAAACAAATGCTGAGTTATACAATTTCACTCAAGTTATTAAATTCCCCTTTATACAGATTGTTTATATATACATTTAAAGAGTATATTAAAGTAGTGTAAGTTAAAAAAAAAGTGGCCCTTAAATTTATACAAATAGGTTTAAAACTGAAAAATGAGATAAATTTTTCCATAAAATAAAATAAATCTTAACCTGAAATAGTGTTATGTGCAGTATTTCAATCGGTATTTAAAGGCGTTGAAGGAGTAATATTTTTAAACAAATAGGAATTGAAATATTCATAGTATTTAGTTGACTCAGCTGTTTACAAATTATAAAGTAATAGTTAATAAATCTAACAACAAATACATTTTACAGCTTCTTATCGACAGTCAAATCAAATGCTTTCTTTCTTTTTTCATTGTGTATTCTCACAATCTTACTTAAATATGATATATATATATATACATATATATTTAAAACGTACTGAATTGTATTATTATGTTATCTAAGAAAAGTTTAAAGGAAAAGTAACGAAAGAAATGTCAACAAAACATTGAAAAGATCGAAGAACGTACGCGAGAGAAAAATGTAAACATGAAGCTATGCAAGCTATGATGCCACACGCTCGCGTTATCAGAAAATATTTGCTTTTCTGTGATTGGTCGATTCAATCCGATGCCGACAGCTTTTCATTTTGCTCTATGAGAAATCCGAAGGCCATTTCCGATGGCGTGATGCTAGCGCTTAAAATGCATATCGGAATGTTGTTGGTGGAAACTCGCATTTCCGATGTCGGAAAGTTTCCACGTGGAATTCATTCCGATGTGTTGGTGCTAGACCCCCCGGCCTGTTCGCTTCGTTATATTCCTTCGGAATTCAACGATCTTCGGAATATAACGATAATTTGGTATTCTGGGCTGTTGCGATCGAAATTTTAGCGATATTTATCTTCGTTATTTTTCGAGAGCTCCAAGGCTGTCGTTGAGTGGCTCTTGCATTCGTTACAATATGGCGCGCCTTTTTCGTATTATAAAGGTGTTTAATCATTCTTTTTTTTTTTTTTTTTTTTTTTTTTTTTTTAAGAAATAGTTATGATTTATGAAATAAGGAAACTTGTTTAAAGAAATGTTAGCAAAGCTTAAAATACATAGAATGTAAACAAATATTAATCACTTTTTCCCACACATATCCAAATTAAAATAAAGTGAAAACGGAATAAAATACAAACTTTATTATTTTAAAATTATGAAAATTTCAACTGTATTTGAGAACCTAGTTATTTATTTATTATCATTATTATTATATATATATTTAAGTAATTGTTTTGAATGACTCTAAAAGATTGCATACATAATTTAATTTTTTGATTTAATGTTTATTATTTAAATTTATGATTTAATTTAATATTTTGGGTATAGTAAATCTTCTAAACAATTTTAAAGCTTAATATTTTTTAAAAAGCAATGCATTATTCATCATACACATTTATGTAAAAAATTGAGTAATGTACTCTTCATATAAATTTACAAATAATTTTCTAGAAATTAATATACAGATTAAATCAAACTTCTACAGATTTTTTTTTTTTTTTTTTTTTTGGTGGGGGGGGGGGGAGGGTTAAAATGTTAAAACATTATTTAAAAACAATTCACATTTAATTTAATAAAATCAAACAAATTTTATGATATTAATATAAAACACTCATTAAATATTTTTTATCATCTCAATAGACAACGACTTTATAAGTTTTAACTTCAAATATTTAAATAAAAATGTCTTTATAAATAGAGAAAAATATTTTTATGTTTTATTTACTAAATTAGAAAAAATGAATAATATAAAAACTTTCTTCTTTTAAAATTATAAAAATTTCAGCTGTAGTTGTAAATCTTTTTTTTTTTTTTTTTTTTTTTTTTTTTTTTTATAATTATTTTGAATAATTCTAAACAATTGCGTACTTCTATTTAATATTTTGGGCTTAGTAAATCTAAACAACTTTAAAGCTTAATATATTTTAGAAAGCAATATATTATTCATATATTTATGTAAAAAATTAAGAAACGTACTTTTCATATAAATATACAAATATTTTCTAGAAATTGGTATATACAGTGTAAATCAAATATTTATATACTTTATAATAATATACTTTCTTTTCTTTTTTTTAAAAAGAAAAGATCTAATATCATTAAAATAAATTCCCGTTTAATTTAATAAAACCGAACAAATTTTATCACATTAGTTCAAATCAATATTTAAATATTTATATCATTTCAATAGGCAATGGCTATATAAATTTTAACTTCAATTATTTAAGTAAAAATAAATTTATAAATAAAGAAAAATATTTTTATGTTTTACTCACTGAATTAACGTTACAGTTTAATTAATTTTACTCAAATATATCTAAATATCAAATATTTCAATTGCACTTAAACAAAAAATATAGTTCAAACAAGGTGCATTGTACGTACTATATTTAAAAATTAATTTTTGGAAAAAATAATTAAAACATGTGTACATAGTACATACCATGTAAATAAAATAAATCTATTATCTATAAAAATAAATCTATATATTAGAAAGTGATACTTCCTCTTTATTTTGCCGAGTAAATAATTATATCTCGTGGCCGATTTCATTTTCACAGCCAGGCTAATATAAAGATTTAGTTGGCTATTTTAAATTTCCTTCTCATCGAGACGATACAATTAAATTGAACTGGAAAACTGCTCTGCTAAAACACATAAAAGAATCCACACTGTGTCTTTGCATTTTATTTTTTTCATTTTCACAACAAACAAGCAACCTATATTTAACAAAACATTGCGATCATCGTCTGCTCTCTCTTACTCACTTGTAATAACAATAAAACAAACCACGTGCTTCGTCCTGATTGGATGAAAGAGTTAACCTCGAACGCAGTTTTCCCCCACCTCGTTTGATTATAACGTTCGTAGGGCAGAATTGCTCTACCACGGAATATCGTTATGAAAGAGATTTCGATCGAAAAAATAACAATCGGTTTGTCTTTTTAACGTACAGGCCAGAATAGACCCACTGAACTGTCTAAGCAGCATTAGCAGTTGTGCTCGGTCAGCCACTACGGGGCCCATCGTCTAAACAACCCGTAGCTTCGAACTTCGAAATCATTCTATTCACAGCTGAACCTGTCATACGATCTTTACCCGTTCGAATACCCTTCCTATGGCAATAAGATTTTAGAGCTGCAGTAGCAGATTCTCCATTTTGATAGTACAGTTTCACCAACAGTGCCTTTAGGTAACGTCAACATGCTGCGATTGCTGGTGCATCGGATTCCCTCTCTCATTACAGCTCCTTTTGTACATGATTCTCATGCAGCGTCACTGACGTTTTGCTTTTCAGCGCTATCTGTTGGCCATTTTTTGAACTTTTTCTTTTTTGAGGTTGCAATAAAACCCCATGTCATTCCAAGCATGTGTGTCAATTTTACCTCTCTACCCACAATATTTCGTGAATTATTAATTTTTCATATGTATACTCATTTTCTTAGCACCCTGTATTTTTACGCACTTAACATTATTAGGTGGAAAAAGGAAAATTTGAAATCTGTTGCTGTAAGGGAAGATTACCTTCATGAATTATTAATGATATGGTTTAAATATTATATCATTAAAAATAATTATTTGCTATTTACGAAACCTAAGGGTGTAAATCTTGTTCTATCAAAATAACTTAAATCTGCATTTAAAATAAAATTGAAATTAATTTTTAATCTGAACTGGAAAGAGTGACGTAATATGAAATATCTTGGAAGCTCGGTGGCAACTAGCAAAATTTCTGTTCACACCCCTCAGTTAAGACGTTTAAAGTGCACCCGGGAAATTATTCTCGAGAAGTTTATGAGGAATATTTGTAATTATAAAAGTGTAAATTTTGAACTATAATGTTATATAAGACTCTTGGAAATTCACTGAATAATAATAATAAGATAAACATTTGTTTAATCAAAACTTTATTCAATGCGCAAGTATTAAATATTTATATAATATCAATTATATTTAATTTTGAAGATGAAGTCCAAATAACAATCATACACAAAGACTGAACTATAGAAGCTATATAAAAAGAGTAATAAACAATATAAACGTTATAAAAAGTATATTGATGTACTAAAATTTTGGACTTATTATTTTCAGAAAGTTAATAAAAATTTTTCAAAGTTATAAAAGAGAGTTCATAGAAAAAAAAAGTATTTCATAGTTTTAACCCTGTAAGTAAAAATAATTAGTTTTAAATATCTTTTCACTGTATTAATTTTATGATCGAATAAAGTTGTCAAATCCACGCATCACATTTGGGTTTTCGGCAAGTTTTCATAGGCAGTACATGAACCACTTTTACATTTATTATTATTATTTTTTTTTTCTTTAATAAGTGTGAAAAGACAGTTTAACAAATATTTAGACTCACATTTAAACCACATTTATTTTAACTCTACGAATTGATATTTCTTCTTTTCAAAAGTGAAAGCATTATTTTACTTTTAATTAAGCCAAGAAGTTTAATTGGGTATGTGAATTTTTTATAAGATTTTTAAATGCACCAGTGCAAAAGGCTGCGGTTTATGAATTTCCTTGTTTATATAAGGTAAAGCTAGGAGAATTTGCGCACAATTCTGCAGAATAATATAAAATATCCAATTAATAATTTTTTGCTAAACTACTGCTGAATAATTTTGGATTGATTTATTGTCTATGCATTTCTATTACTATTTTATTATTATGCTATAACTGTTATATGCAATTATAGCATAATATACAGTTGTTATTATTATATACTATCAATAGCTGTAATAAAACCAAAAGAGCTATTTTGTGCAGTCTCTCCTTACAGGCTAGGTGTGATTGCACTTAATTATAATTACAATTAAATTGTTAATAATAATAAAATTGCGTTTAAATGACATTGTTGTAAGTTTTAGAAATATTTTTGTAATGGGAGTGAATATTTCAATTAAATAATTTAATTTTTTTCTCATGAAAAAGCCCTAACTCAGACATTCATAAAAATCCCTTTGTTCATTTCGGAGCAATCATAATTTCTGCCATATGTTGAATGGGCCAATAAAGGGTTAACAGCGAATGTATTTTTTTCTGAAGATGAGGATATTTCCAATAGCTTTCTCTCAATAAAAAATCCCTAACTCAAAACTTTCATCAAAATCATTATATCCATTTCCGAGTAAACCCAATATCTGCTATGTGTTGCAATTGGCCGTTAAAGGGTTAACTGTAAACGCTAATTTATCAAAAACGAAATCCTATTGTTTTTTCTCATGAAAAAGCCCTAACATCGAACTTTCATAAAAATCGCTTAGTCCATTTCCATGTAAAGCCAATTTCTGACATGCGTTGCAATTGGCCTTTAAAGGGTTAACAGCGACAACGAATTTTTATGATGATGGGGATAATTCTATTCGTTTAATCATACTCTAAAGCTATTACCCCAAAACTTTCATCAAAATCCTTATATCAGTTTCCGAATATACCCAATTTATTTTATTTGTTGCCATTGGCCGATAAGGGGTTAACAGCCAACGCAAATTTTTTTGAAGATGCTGGTAAGTCTAATATTCGGAAAACACTTAACCCCAAACTTTCATCAAAATCCCTGTAATCATTTTCGAGTATACCCAACTTCTGCTATGTGTTGCATTTGGCCGTTAAAGGGTTAACTGTAAACGCCAATTTATCAGAAGATGAAATCCAATCGTTTTTTCTCATAAAAATGTCCTGACTTCAAACTTTCATAAAAATCGCTTAGTTCATTTCCGAGTAAAGCCAATTTCTGACATACGTTGCAATTGCCCTTTAAAGGGTTAACAGCGACAACGAATTTTTATGACGATGGGGATAATTCCATTCGTTTAAGCATACTCTAAAGCACATACCCCAAAACTTTCATCAAAATCCTTATATCAATTTCCGAATATACCCAATTTATTTTATTTGTTGCCATTGGCCGATAAGGGGTTAACAGCCAACGCAAATTTTTCTGAAGATGGTGGTAAGTCTAATATTCGGAAAACACTTAACCCCAAACTTTCATCAAAATCTCTGTAATCATTTTCGAGTATACCCAACTTCTGCTATGTGTTGCAATTGGCCGTTAAAGGGTTAACTGTAAACGCTAATTTATCAGAAGATGAAATCCAATCGTTTTTTCTCATGAAAATGTTCTGACTTCAAACTTTCATAAAAATCGCTTAGTCCATTTCCGTGTAAAGCCAATTTCTGATATACGTTGCAATTGGCCTTTAAAGGGTTAACAGCGACAACGAATTTTTATGACGATGGGGATAATTCTATTCGTTTAAGCATCCCTAAAAGCACTTAAAGCAAAACTTTCATCAAGATTCTTATATCAGTTTCCAAATAAACCCAATTTATTTCATTTGTTGCCATTGGCAGATAAGGGGTTAACAGCGAACGCAAATTTTCCTGAAGATGGTGGTAAGTCTAGCCACCCATTCCCGAAAACACTTAACCCCAAACTTTCATCAAGATCCCTATAATCATTTCCGAGTAAACCCAATTTCCGCCATATGTTGCTATTGGCCAATAATGGGTTAACAATTAACGCAAATTTTTCCGAAGATGAGGGTAAGTCTAAGCATCCCGAAAAAAACATGTAGCTCCAAACTTTTTTGAAAATCGTTCTATCCATTTTTGAGTAAACTCATTTTCTGCGATGTGACACAATGGGCAATAACGGGTTAACAACGAATACGAAATTTTCAGAAGATGAGAATATGTCCAATCGTTTTTAAACACTAAAAGACTCTCAACTCCAAATTTGCATCAACATCTTTAAAGCCGTTTCCAAGATACCGAAAACAAAAATCAAATCACGTGGTTTATTAGTTTTATATAAGAGGATTATGAACTCGTCGACTAGAACCTGCTTATGATTTCACGAATTACATTCTACATGCAAATATGTCGGCAACTTTCACAAGAATGTCATTCAGTGTTTAAAATAATTCTGCTTCTTTAAATTTTACCTTACATTATTTCATTTTTACAGAAATGTCTCATTTTGAATTCAAAAAACACTTGCCACAAGCATAAATAAACTCTCACACACACACATATATACACACACTTCAATAAACTAGAGACGCGTTGGTTTTTAGTCTGATACCTAGGAGGAAAAAGCATGATAACAGAAATCTAATTTCAATAAAACGCTTCTGAAATGCGATAATAAAACATCAGTTTTGAATCCCGGTGCCCCCCCCCCCCCTTCACATACACAGGTGTTATCAGACCCTTCTGTGTTAACCTGTTTGGACAGAATATTTTTTATAGTTCGAAATTTCCACATTATTATGCTCCTTGAAATTATATTCCTTTTGATGCATTTACAGATTTATAGTTGAATGAAACGCATTGAATGACAGAAGAGAGGTATAATAAATTCGTTGAATCTGACCTGAAAGAAAAAAAATTAAACTTGGAGATAACCCCGTAAAGAAAAACCTTAAATATCTCAGGAACTAATGTTGGTATCTTCGTGCAAATTTGTATCTAGGCTATATTGGATGCTTTAGAATCATTTTCTGCCGTCAAATTAGTGGGTTAACATTCAAAATTTCGAAGTTGGACCCACTTGTAATATGTAGACCACCCCCAATGTCATTTTTTCCTACATACAATAAAAGTAGACGTAAATTCCTGATAATTGGTCCTACTGCATGTTTCTGCGATAATTAGGTAATGAGATAGATGGGGGTGTTTCGTTTTTTTTTTTTTTTTTTTTTTTTTTTTTTTTTTTGACCGACTGTACAACACACATCAGTCTAGCAGAGCTACACAGGGGGCAATTGGTAAAATCTACCAAAAGAGCCTAAAAGATAACTTAAAAGCGTTAAACTTCATTTATATTAAATATCACAATTAAAAAAACTTTAAGCTATATTTTAAAAATTATCCTGAGTTAGGCTAAGGGAAAAAAAAAAAAATAATAATAATAATAAAAACCTTTAGTAATAAATAATATTAAAAATATTTAGAATTCGTTCTCTGCCAGCACCCATGTATGTAAATCAGTTTTAGGTTGATTTCTTTAGAAATCGACCTACTACAATCACATTTTTTTAAAAATCTATATATAATAGAAATATTGTCATCACAAAAACTTCCGAAATAATACTCAAAATTGGATAGCGAACTTATCTTAAAATAGCTAGGATGAGTACCTTAACCAAGTTGTTTTGATATTTTATTTTCATATGGAGGGCACTTGAAAATTACAAATCCACATTGTGAAAAGTGTATTTAAGATTGGATTTGCTTAACGGCCCTCTTCACTCACCGTCGCCGGAAGCCCCAGCCAATGTTAATCTATGGGGAAATTTTCTTTACAAATAACTTATTAACTAATACATATTTTTAAATTCTGTTTTCACATTCTGAAAATTCCCAACTGTTAAATTGACGCACCTTTTTTAAAAATGTTTTTTTTTTTAATTTTTAATATTTTATTTCGAAATTGCAAAATGAAAAAAATTCACATATTGAAAATTCGTATTTTGCAGCTTCAAAATAAAATATAAAAAAATAAAAAAATAATTTTTTAGAAAAGGTGCGTCAATTTAACAGCTGGGAACTTTCAGAATGTGAAAACAGAATTTAAAAATATGTATTAGTTAATAAGTTATTTGTAAAGAAAAATTTCCCATAGAATAGCATTAGCTTCGGCTTCCGGCGGCGGTGAGTGAAGAGGGCCCTGCCTGGGTACGGAGCACTTTTTTCTAAAAAAGCACACTATGCATTAAGTAATTATATTTTCAGTTATAAACGGACATAGAATTATGAAAAATAGTACATTTTAAGCAAATATTTCTTTATTTTGCAGAAAAATAGGTGATTTTGTGTAAAAAATGAGCAAAATTTCACGTTTACGCCAAACCTCATATACTCGATAGAAATTAATCTAATTCAATATCCATTGAAATACATAATGATATGACTCTTATCTGTGCATTGAACTAAAAGTTAAGAGATATTCTTAAAATTGACTGAAATATGGTAACTAACAGAGAAAAAACCAGAATTTTCCGAAAAAAAATCTGTTTTTTAGAAAATAAACACATGTAAAATCTTTAAAATAGTACATAGAACATATCTTTTAGTTCATTGAGTGAGTGGAAATCTGTTATATACTGTAAAGAAATTTCATAGAAATAACTTGAAAACTTTTGGAGAAATCAGGTTTATCGCATACACAAAAATCGAAAAAATATAGTTTTTCAGAAAACGCATTTAAAGATTTTACTTAATGTGTAATTATTTGTTGGAAAAAATAAATAAATACATGGGGTATAATAAAAAAAAAAAACCCTGAATGATTTAAATTAAAGATAAATAAATCAAGCCTAATTACCATTGTTTACCTATTGCAAGCTCTTTAAACTGGCGAGATCGAGCACTTCCTGTCTTAAAGAATCTCACTTTCGGTTTACTTAATTGGCTATAACTTCAGCTCTAATTAGCGTACAAATAAAAGTAAAGGTGTTTTAGAAAGCTAAAAGTCTATTCTTTAAAACCAAATAAAAAACATAAAATAGATTTTTTTTTGTCAAAAATGGTCATTTTAACCCAGGCAGATACCTTAAATTTTGATGTATACATACACACAGAAAAATGAAAAATCGAAACTTGTCAAGAGACATGCCATCTTTGTGACACTAAACGTTTGTCAAGTACGTTGACAAATTTGCACAAAATTACGCAAAATTTTAAACAATCAAAACACTACCTGACAATCCCATTTAGTCATGAGACACAAAAGTCGTTTTATTTTACCATGTATCTTTAATGTGTTTCGTCTGATGATCCGTTTTGCCTCTAAAACTTGTCAGATGACTAATTTCCCAGGTACAGTTTTCATTTTCCTCAAATTTGACCGGTTAGTCAGATGAGAGAATAAAAAAAAATTGTTCCCGTTTTGTCAATTGACTAAGAAAATTTGTTTGGCTAGTCCAAAAGCTAAACATTCTTCTTCTTCTTTTTTTTTTTATTTGTTATTTATTTTTTGTCTCCTATTGACAACTTGTGTTAGTCAACCGAAACCGAAAATTAAACAATAAACTCATCGCATTTGGCTGGATACTGTAATTGCCGTTAGAGTTATTTTCATTTTAGAAAGAGAACGAGAGATTTTTTAGTAATCAGAATCAGCGAATCGAGTTTACAGCCAAAAGTAAGTGCTAAATACTTTACTTTATTGTAAGCTTTGTAAGAATAGTAAATTGTAAATTTGTAGAATTCTAAAGCTTCGGCAATCTTCTAACAATATGAATCGAAATTAGAATTTGTTCTAATTTATAAAGTTGTTTAAAATGTATAAAATTTAAAATACGTTACTATAAATCTAGTTTTACGTATCGTTGTATTATAAAAGTATATTTAATTTGTCTAAGCTATAGTTGTTTACATACACTTTTAACATTAAGCTCATATTAATATTTTTATACACAGAATAGTAATGATTTATTTTTCCCTAAAGATGGTTCAGAAGGTATTTGGATTTCCAAAGGACCTCAATTTAAGAAAGATATAGAAAAATGCTATCCATGGGGATTTTGAAAGAAATCCGAATTTTAAGGTATGTTTTTTAAATTATCGTTTGCAACATTATATCTATATTAGAACAATAAAAAATAATATTAATACTTTTTTTTTTTATTTAAACTTTTTAATGAGATAAATTAAAAAAAAAATTAAAGGTTTCTCGTTTATCTGTTATTATTTATTTATTTATTTATTTATTTTTTTAATTCCTGTTCTAAATAAATAATTTTTTTCATTTAAATAATTTTGGCAAATGGTTGATAATTGTATGTAATAAAAAAATGACTTTTTTATTATTAAATGTTTGACACCAATTTTTTCAAAACAACTTTTAGCAAAAATAATATGAATTTAATATTGCATACTATATTCTGTTCTCAATTTAAAGTCAAATTGTTCTTATATACAATATTAATTATTAGCGATAAATAATAAATATCTTGGTAAATAAATATATATATGTATATTCAACTTCATGTTATTTGTTTCATTCAAATGATTGATGATTGTAGTAAAAGTTTGATATTTTTAGTTATTAAAAATTATATATATTGTTTTTTTTTTTTTTTTTTTTTTTTTTTTTTAAACAAATTTAATCAAAAATAATATGAGTTTAAATTATTAGATACTGTATTCTCGATTCAAAATCAAATTGTTCATGCGCAGCATATTAAGTATTCGTGATAAACAAAAGATATCTTGTTAAAAATATGTACTTAATTTCATGTTATTTGTTTCATTCTTAACACATTTAAATTTAAAAACTATTTGGTATGTCAGTTTAAACAAAATTTTTTTCTTTTAACTATGCTCTATAAATTAAGTAATTCTTGCAAACATTTAGTTGTATACTCTATTTCCACAATAACTTAAAATTAATTTTGATTTGATTTTCTACATATATAAGAATGAAGTACTGGATTTTTCAAAATTTTCTTTTTCTGGCTTTTGGTGCATTTACAAATTTGAGATTTCCTTAAACTCGATTAAACCATTTTTAGGAGATGCCTGTCTGTGTATAATCAAAATTTTATGTTTTGGGTGCTGTATCTCACAAAATAATGAACAGAATTGTACAAAAGTTTATATTTGGATGCACTTTCACATAAATTCGTGCTGAATAGCTTGGTTGCCAACTGCTTCGATTTTTGCGGAGTTTCTCCGGAAAAATTTAAAAACTCCGCAATTCCGCGAAGTAATGTTTATGCTCCGCAAATTCAGTCTTGACCACCTAATTAAATATTTTTTATTAAATACATAAAATTGAATAGTGGCAGACACTGAAAAAAAAAAACAAAAAAAAAAAAAACAATTTTTCTTTTTTCTTTCTTTCTTTCTTTTTTTTTTATTACTTGCACACATCTAGGCAGAAATCGTTATCCAATCTTTATCAACTTTTGATTTTGCATTTCCAACAGTTGCCGCATAAAACATTATTTGAATTTTATTTTTTATCTATGAAAGCGCTTCAACGTATCTTGAAAAAAAAAAAAAAAAAAAAAAAAAAAAAAAAAACTAACTTTTACAATTTAGCTGAAGAACCACACGCTTCATCCTACAATACTCATAAATAATAGTAAACAAAAAAAAAAAAAAAAAAAAAAAAAGAATAAAAGAAAGAAAACATTCTAGTGATCGAAATATTGCTGACTCAGAACAGGAACAAGTATTTGTTTACATTAGCTAAGAGTGTGTTTAATTAAAACTACAAGCTGAAAGGGGAAAAGAAAGAAAAAAAAATTGTTTATTTTAATTATTTATCGATAAAAATAATGGATTCAAAGCTACTGAACTTTAAGGGCAAGGCCGATTGACAACGCTTTATTTAAGATTTATTTGAAATAATTATGCTTTTATTTTATCATTCACTTAAAGCATTAATGATTTATTATTATATCTTCATTTGTATCTGGGGAAAAAAATAAGTAAACAAATTATGACCAATAATCTGCAAAATTCTAAAGTTTACAAAACATATGGTCCCAAGCTATGCAGATTAGAGGGAGTTGACTTAGAGATGAGATCATTTACACATTTATATGATTTCGTTTTTAGATTTTTATGTGATAGTATAATTATTTTGACATTCATGAAAATTGTTGGAAATTAATTTTTTTTTTCCTTTGTGCTTCTCTTTCTTTCTTTCTTTTTTTTTTTTAATGTAACTGAATAATCTACTTTCATATATTGCCTTTATTTAAATATGCCATTATGCAAAAAACAAATTACTTTTGGGTTTTAAGCTTATATTCAGACTTAATCATTTCCCATTCTTATCTCTCTTCACTGTTTTGCTAAATATATTTGATTATCAATAAATATTTCTAAATTTCATATGATTATTGTTAATTTGTTTTTATGAGTAGTTTATTTCTTTTCTTTTTTCCTTTTTCTTTTTCTTTTTTTTTTTTTTTATGTATTTTTAAATAGCTCCTCAAAGTAGCCAAAATGCTCCTCAAAATTTCTCTGAATACTCCTCAAACTGTTTTTGAACAGTTGGCAACCCTGTAATCATCTAAGAAGTGGCGCTACTATGCTGCAATTTCCCACAATTAAGGAAAGACTATATCTTAGCTTCTATTGTGTAGAACTTCACATATGTTCAAATAGTCGATTGTGAAAGACTATGTTTATTCAACTTAGGTGCATATCGGTCATCAGGTAATGCCAGTATGTTGCAATTTTTCACATTTAAGAAAATGCTGTAACTGAGCTTCTGTGATATATAAATGCACTAAACTTGATATGTGCAACAGCCATTATGAACTATTATGCTGATTTAATTTGGACGCATATCGGCCGACAGGTGACGTTGGCATGGTGCGATTTTCTCTATTTATAGGACAGCCATATCTCAGCTTCTATGATATGTATGTGCACCGAATTTGATATGTAAGGTGTATGTCATACATCCAAATACTATGCCAAACTAGCTTTTTAAAAACTATGCCGAATCAATTTGGGTGTACATCAGATGACGCGCAGCGCTACTATTACTCTTTGTATATTTCCAGATAGTTATAGTATCTCAGCATCTATTTGTTAAATTAGTTTGTAAAATCTTTATTTGTGAGAAGCTGTGTTAATTACTTTGTGCATTGTAACTGATATATGGTGCTATTATTTTAAATAATAATAGAAGAAAATTTTGTAATGGCTACAGCATATAAAAATTTTAGATATAGTGGGTTAAATATATGTTAGTAATTTGCAACTGGTAATTATGAATGATTTACTTATAAATTGTCAAATATAGTTCCTTAATACCTAACATTTTCCCCCCACAATAGTATTAAGACACGGTAAAGGTATATAAACTTTATCATTAATGGTATAAATGGCAAACATTTACAATTTAACAATAAAACTTTTTTTAATAATTTACAACAAGTAATTTAAAATACTTTATTTAAGTGGGCATGAATATTGTAATACTTACAAAACTTTAAATTGACACCATAAAAATAAAATATCTCGCAACAATTGTTTCGGGTCGAAAGAGCACACGACCCTTCGTCAGGCACCCAAAGTAGGCACGAGTGCAGCAGTCAAAGTGGTAATGCACGGATTTGACTGCTGTACTCGTGCCTACTTTGGTCGCCTGACGAAGGGTCGTGTGCTCTTTCGACCCGAAACCATTGTTGCAATTTTTTTTTTTATTTTATGGTGTTTATTCAAAGTTTTGTAAGGATTATTTTGCAACGCCAGTTCTGTGGTGCGAATAATTAATAAACCTTTTTTCATTTTCTTTGTGAAACAACAGACAGACGACCAGCCTTTCTCTCTCTCTCTCTCTTTGTGTGTGTTTGTTTATCTTCGATAGCGCACATTCGATCTACGACTTCAATTCACAGCTATCGTACTGCTCACCTTTCAAAATATTTTTTACAATTATAAATCTAAATTTATAGGCATATTTATAACTCTGTAACTAATTTAAACATTATACACATGCTAGACATGTATCGGAGCTCCCTATTCGTATCCAGAAAAATAGATCCGTATTTGTATGGATCTGTTTTCTTTTCTTCAACGAAACTAATATGTATCTTTTGTAGAAATTGTATGAAAATTAGAAAAGTATTATAAAACTTTTTTGACTGTTATTAATATATAAATTAAATAAATACAGTATAACCTCGTATTTACATCCTGGAAATTGAAAAGATTTCGCAATTTACATTTTTTTTTTACTTTATTCTATATTCAATAGAAGAAAGTACTAGATTCATAAAAATTTTCGACTTCCGTTTTTCGATGAATTTGCACGTATTGAAAGTTCCAGAACACGATTTGACTATTTTTAGAAAATATTAGATATGCCTCTGTGTGTGAGAAAGAGACAAAAATTTTGCGGCGACTGCAACTCTGGAACTACTGCACGTAATTGCATATAAATTTATATGTAAATGCACCTTGACATAAATTAGTGCCTATCAACTTTTGGTGCCCATCCATCAAGAAATGGTACTGCTATATAGCGATTTCTAGAGACCATATATTAGGAAACTATATTATACAGGGTCTCTAGCGATTTCAACAATTTAAGGGAATGCTATGTCTCATGAACTACTGCAGAGAATTGCATATAAATTTATATGTAGATGCACCTTGACATAACCTAGTCCTTATCAGCTTTTTATGTCAATTTCTCAAAAGATGGCGCTGCTATACAGTAATTTTCACAATTCAAGGGAAGGCTATATCTCAGGAACTACTACACATAAATTTATAGGATCTACCTCGAGATAAATTATTGTCCATCCACTTTTGGTATCAATAATTCAATAGGTGACGGTGCTATATAGCGATTTCCATAATTTAAGGAAAAGAGATATCTCAAGTTCTATTGCGTACAATAATAATAACAAATGATATGTGAAAAGACCATTATCAGACATTATGCTAATTCAATTTGGATGCATATCGGCCAATAGGTGGCGCTGCTGTACTGCAATTTTCCCCGAGAACGGAAAAGCTATATTTCAACTTCTATGGTGTATAACTGTACAAAGTTTGATATGTGAGATAACCATTATGAAAACGCATTTTTTAATATATTATTTATTGAGAATAAAGCTGTCTTTCTTTGTACTTTCAATGCAATTTTTCTCTAAGATGAAAATCGTCTGCATTCAGTATGGTAGGTAATTTAAATAAATAAGAACTTTAATAAATTATTTGTACTGAGCGAATTTGTATTAGAAAATATAAAAAGAAAGTCTTGTGGTGGCCACAACATACTTTTCTTTTGTTGTTTTTTTAAATACATTTATTTTTAATAAAATCCAATCCTCGCTTTTATGTGAACGAAATTTTCAAAGCAAATATAGAGGAAATACTTGTCGTGATTTCATTTAAAGCTATTATGTTGAGACCACCGCAAAACTTTCTTCTATATTTTCCTATAGGAAAATTCATTCGCCCAGTAAAAATATTTTCTTAAAACTATTATTTATTAAAATTATCTACCATAATGAATGCAGATAATTTCATTTTAGAAAAAACACACTAATAATAAGAAAAGAAAGACAGTTTAATTCTCTATAAAGTATTAAAAAAGGCTTCTTCATAATGGTTACCTCATACATCAGGTTTTGTACAGTTATATGACACAGAAGTTGAGATATAGCCATATCCTGTTCTCAGACAAAATTGCAGTATACCAGCGCCATTATTGGCTGATATGCATCCAAATTGAATCTGCGTAATGTCATATAATGGCTACGTTGATACGCGTCAAGTTTTGTTTGATTATACTATACACAACAGAACCTTAGATACAGCCTTCCCTGAAAACGCGAAAGTCGATGTATAGCTGCACCAACTGTTGAGAAGTTGACAAAAAATATTGGTGGGCACTAACTTACGTCAAAGTTTATCTGCATATAAATTTATGCAAATTCGTTTAGTAGTTTCTGAAATTGCGAAAATCGCGGTCTAGCAGCGCCACTTGTTGAGCAAATAACACCAAATGTTGATAGGCACTAACTTAGGCCAAGGTACATCTGCATATAAATTTATATGCAGTTATCTGCAGTAGTTCCTGAGATACGTTGTCACAAAATTTTTGTCTCACACACACACAGACACAGACACATATTTTTCTAAGAATGGTCAAATCGTGTTCTGGAGCCCTCAAAACGTGTAAATCTATTGAAAAGCGGAAGTTGAAAACTTTTACGATTGAAATACTTTATTCTATTGAACACAGAAGAAAGTAAAAAACAATATAAAATAAACACATTTAGGAAACTGATTCCATCAAGGCAGATAATAATACTATTCTCTATCGTCTTCTCTAGAACAAATAAAAGCAAAGCAAATGTTTAATTGCGAATCATATATATCCGTGCAACCCAAATTATTATAGTAAATAAACATTCCCGTCGAACAAATGCAATAAATAAAGATACTTTTTTTTTTTTTTTTTTTTTTTTTTTCCCCAGAATATAAGCATTACACAATGAACTACTATCACTGACCTTGAAGCACATTTTTGCAATCTTGAAGTTCACAACTCACATAAGTGTTTAATCGTTATTATTAGTCTTTTTTTTTTTTTTTTCCTTCAGATTTTTAACGCAATACGATTAGTAATTACATCTTTTTTTTTTTTTCTTGTATGTTCAATGGAAGAAAGTATTGGATTTGTAAAAATTTTTGACTTCCGGTTTTCGACGGATTTACAAGTTTTGAGAGGTTAGACCACGATTTGACCATTTTTAGAAAATGTCTTGTCTGTCCGTCTGTGTGTGTATGTATGTGTGACAAAAATTGTGTGGCAACTGTATCTACGGAACTACTGTTCAGAATTACATATAAATTTATATGTAGATGCACCTTGACCTAAATTAGTGCCTATCAACTTTTGGTGTCAATCGCTCGAAAGGTGGCGCTGCTATGTAGCGATAGCATTTATAATATGGTTGTCAACTTTCAAATATGCTTAACAATAGTGTTCTAACAGGGATATATTCATTAAAAATAATAATAATTTAATAAAAAAAATCAATAAAACCAAATCGATTTTTAAAAAAATCTCGTGCTTGCTTTTCTAAAGTAATCATACGAATTATAAGGTATGGTGTTATATGACAATATATATATATATCATCATTACCAATTTCAGCCTCTATCAACCCACTGCAGGATGAAGGCCTCTGCTAGGCGATTCCAAACTGTCCTGTTTTCGCACACACACACACATATATGTATATATATATATAATAATTTATGCATAGATTAAGAAAGGTTTTGATAGAATATTTCGTCTCCTCATTGATTTATTTGATTTCCAATGAAGCCATCTATGATAGATGCAACTTCTTAGTTGAATGCAACCTATGCAATGAGGTGAAATTTACACCTCATATAACGTATTTCTTAGTAACGTCCTGATGTCTTTTTTTTCTTTTTTTTTAAGGTTTGTGAACTCTATTTTAAACCTGATGGAATTATACAAACTATAACTTATTTTGATGAAAAAGAAAGAAAGTTATATCAAGTCCCAAGAAATAAACCAATTGTTAAAGATGGTGCTATTCCTACAATTTTCAGCGGCTTGCCATCTTTAGGCACACACAAATTATGTTTTATTATCTAATTATATTTGTGGTTTTATATTATTATTATGATTAATTTTTATGTAAATTATGGAGCAATCTTCTTCATGTATATGAAACATTTATAATTTTCAATAAAATTATTTTTATCTTGATTTTTGTCTTTTATGTATTATTTCAATTACATAGTTTTAATGAAGGAGAAATCTTATTTAAATAAGCCACTTAAATTCTTCATTTAAAGAATGTTGAAAGTAATGTTATCAGGTAAGTGAGAGTTATTTTGGATGATCAAATACTTATAAATTATTGTTATATATTAAAATTTCTCTGGGCATAAAATTTACAGAGATGATTAGAAATAAAAATTCTTATTATATATGTTAAAGTGTTTTTAATGCAAATTTTATGTCCACCCTCACCATGAAAAAAAAACGTATATCATTAATATTTATGATTTTAAAACTTTAAATAACCTGAAATTTGGAGTTCGATGTTATTTATAGTTTAGTACATTGTATCGTCTATACCGTGCATATTGTTTATATTGCCTGTATCAATTGTTAAAGCACATTGTATCGTCGTACTTATCTGTAATTTTAATCAGGTGGAAAAAATCCATTATTTAAAAATATATATACATATATTCAGGTGGCTTAAATATTAAAAAAGGGAACTTAAAAAAAAAAAAAAAAAAGTTTACATTTATTTTTGTAACCACAGCGTATAAAATGAAAGCACCGATGAGAAAAAATATATATATATTCCTAAATCCATATATGAGGATGTGCATAAAAAGTGGACTAAATCATGTGGCGCCACAATCCTCTTGGAATGCCTTGATAAAAAAGTGTTGGATAAATGCGTGCGTTAATGATGAATAAAGGTAGGGAAGAATGATTAAACTAGCAAATTCTTTGTTTCAGTAGTTTGTTAAATTTCCAGTATTCATAGCTGCTAACTTTTTTAATTGATTCTGGAATGTTGTTAGTATATCGCCCTATCTTCAAACCATATTCTTTGAGGAGTAATTATCTTCATATTTAATTGTAATTACATGCAAAGAAAATTATTCTATTAAGAATATGGTATGAAGAAAAGGGCGAATGTTAACAACATTCCGGAATAAATTGAAAAAGTTGGCAGCTATGAGTATTTTATTCCAGTTGATGGACAAGTAATATTTTTCAGAAAAGTTTTTAAATATTTTTTCAAGGTTGAACATTTAAAAGGGGAGGGTGGATTAAACAATTACAAAAGTAAAGAGGTTAAGTCTAACAACAATGCTTTTTCAAAAGCCCCTGCAAACAAGTATGAGGCCACTTCCTCGTAAAATATGAGGGATTTTAATCTATTAAATTTTTTTGATTGATCTCTCTCAAATATTATGAGACAGGCTAGTCAAATATTTTTTTTTCGGGCTAAAATTCCTCCACAAATATTATGAGGCAACTTAGTCAAATAGAGACTAGTTTTCCTTTTCAAATATTACCAGACAGATTAGTCAGGTAAATAGTCTTGACTATCCTGCCTCTTCAGATATTCATTGAAAATTGACTAGTTTGCTTCGTAAAATACCTGTTGGCTGCTGACTAACCGTCTTAATCAAGTGCAGATTCTGACTAACTTGCCTTGTCTGGCAACTGCGGTTGTTGACTAACCTTCCTGGTCAGATAATTATGATTATCGACTAGCCTTCTTTGTCTAATAATATTAATCTTCCCAGTCTGGAGTAGTGTTTTGGTGACTAGTTTAGCAAGTACACTTTTCAGTTTTGGTGACTAGTTCAGCAAGTACACTTTTCAGTTTTGGTGACTAGTTCAGCAAGTACACTTTTTAGTTTTGAAGACTAGTTCAGCAAGTACACTTTTCAGTTTCGGTGACTAGTTCAGCAAGTACACTTTTCAGTTTTGGAGACTAGTTCAGCAAGTACACTTTTTGGCTAGTCAGTTATTTTGGTTAGTCAATTCTGTATTGTCAGCTGAGCATTTTGGCAGGTCACTGTGACCAATTTATTTTTCTGTGTGTAGGCCATACAGTGGTGGACATAATTAAAAGACACCTACCTAATTTGACAAATAGTGAAAGAAAAGATTCAGATCTTAAAAATGTTTTATCAAATACATCAAAAGCATAAATTTATTCTGTTATAACATATAATTATTTTATAATAAGGATATTTTCATATAATTTAATGAAAAAACTTAAAAACATAATGGTCAAAATTATAAGACACCAACCGTTTTTTTCAAATACAGTGGTCAACATAATTAGCAGACACTAATAGTCTAAAAGAAAATTCTCTAACATGGTTATTCAATATTTGGTGGAGCCGCCATTGTTTTTTATAACATGAAAGATGCGATTCGGCATCGAATCTATCAATTCTAACAAAATATCGCAAGACAGTTCTTCCCAAATACATTTTATAGCATTCTTTAGGTCTTCGACACATATAAACTGCTTCCCATTTCGGTAAACCGCACGAGCTAAGATCCCCCACAAGTTTTCGATGGGATTTAAGTCTGGGGAGCGAGAAGGCCACGGGAGAACATTGATACTTTGCTCTGAAAGCCAATTTTTTGTTTCGTGTGATGCATGAATGGGCGCGTTATCGTGCTGGAAAGTGTAGTTTTCGCCACAAAGAAGTTCACCGTATATGGCTAGTTGATCTTTAAGAAGATTCTTATACTTTTCGGAATTCATTCTTGAATGCACAAAAACAATATCCCTTTTCCCTTGAGCCGAAATACCAGCCCAAACCATTACTAAACCTCCACCCATTTGGCGGCTCATTAGTACATGAGGAGACTTCCGTAAATCATGCCAATAATATTGAAACCCGTCAGGACCATCCAGGTTAAACTTTTTTTCATCAGAAAATAACACAGAGTACCATTTGGAGGTCCAGACAAGATGTGCAAAAGTAATTCAATTTATTTGTAATCAATTACTCGTTAATCGATTGACAGTAAAATAATTATAATTGTAATTTAATTGTAATTCAATTACTTTTTAATCAATTATGCCCAACACTTCCAGTCACTTATCGATGTTGTCTCCTGTTACAGTTTCACACATTTAACAAACTCATCCTCTATGTTTTGTCAACTGCGTAATCTCTCCTAGAATTTAATGGAATCAATGTGCAATCTCTCATAAGTAGCAAATGCACAAGCTCTCCCATTTCAGTAAGAGAGTTTGCGCAGGCTTTTATTAAATAATTATTAAATAATAACAGGAGACTTATTAATTATTAACTTTTTCAGAGAACTGTTGGTGTTCGTACCGTTAGTCTAGGCTAGCTGCATATGAGAAATCGTTTAATTAAAAAATATTTTGTACTACTGCCATTCTATAGAAATTCTTAGGAAGTGAAATGAAAATTAAAGTATTTACTTTTGGGGAAAAAAAAAAACACACTCTTTATCTTAGATGATTGAAACAATCAATATGGAAATATTCCATAGATATAGTAAAAAGACATAGATTGATCAGCGAGGGCGAAAAAGTGATGCCTTTTTTTACTCGGGGAAAGACGGCCATTTTACTCTCTTGTGGATGTCTTTCCCCGAGTGAATATACACGGGAATACACACAGATAATTTAGCAAATAAAATTTATGAATAATTTATGTACTAAATATGAATGAAAAAACTCCAGATACTCATTTTTCTTTCTCTCTTTTCTTCTTCTTTTCTTTTTCTTCTTCTTCTTTTTTTTTTTTTTTTTTTTTTTTTTTTTGTATGGAATAACGACATTTAAAGGAATTTATCGTTTCCATCTACTATTTCTATCTGGTTAGAAGTTTTTTTGGTCTAAAAAACTATTGGACTTATCCTCATCTTCTGAGATATTTGAGTTATCCCTTTAACAGCCAATCGCAACATGTAGTAGAAATTGAGTTTACTTAGAAATGGATATAACGATTTTGATTAAAGTTTGGAGTTAAGTGTTTTTTTTTTTTTTTTTTTTTTTACTGAACTAAAACGTTTCGACATATCCTCCTCTTCGGGGAAATTTGCGTTAACCCTTTAACTGACAATCGCAACATATAATAGAAATTGGTTTTACTCGAAAGTGGATACTATAACGAATTTTATAAAAGTTTGGGGTTAAGTGTTCTTTAGAGAGCTAAAACGATTGGACATATTCTCATCTTCAGGAAAATTCGCGTTAACCCTTTAACGGCCAGTAGCATCATATAATAGAAATTACGTTTACTCGGAAATGGTTATAACAATTTTTATAAAAGTTTGAGGTTAAGTGTTCTTTAGAGAGCTAAAACAATTGGGCATATCCTCATCTTCAGTAAAATTCACGTTAACCCTTTAACGGCCAGTCGCAACATATAATAGAAATTAGGATTACTCGGAAATGGTTATAACGATTTTTATAAAAGTTTGGGGTTTAGTGTTCTTTAGAGAGCTAAAACGAATGGGCATATCGTCATCTTTATGAAAAATCGCGTTAACCATTTAACAGCCAGTCGCAATTTATAGCATAAAATGGGTTTACTCGGAAGTGAATGTGACGATTTTGATTAAATTTTGGGGTTAAGTGTTTTTTTAGAGATTTAAAACGATTGGATATATCTTCATCTTCAGAAAAATTTGCGTTAACCCTTTAACGGCCAGTCACAACATATAGCAGAAATTGGGCTTACTCGGAAATGGATGTAACCAATTTTATTAGAGTTTGGGGTTAAGTGCTTTTTAGGGATCTAAAACGATGGGAAAAATCCTCATCTTCAGGAAAATTCATGGTTCCTGTTAACCCTTTTGCACCATATGGCAGGAATTGGGTTTACTCGGAAATTGATAAAATGATTTTAATGAAAATTTAGAGTTAGATATTTTGAAGAGATAAATTGATTAGACATATCTTCATCTTCAACAAAATTTGTGTTCGCTGTTAACCCTTTATCAGCTAGTTGCAGCACGGGGCAGATAGTCGGTTTATTTTTAAATGGATATAATGATTTCTTTGAAAGTTTAAAATTAAATATATATATACAGAAATGCAATGAGGGATGTAATGAGTTACTACTAACGAAAAATAATCTCATATCACAATACAGAAAAAGTAAAACTTATCCTATTAAATTGCAAATAATTACACTGCTCTGAAAAAAAAATCTATCTGATACTATTCTTGCAGATTCTTATTTAAAATGACCTCCTGAATCCGAATCTGGCCCCCATTTTCCCCATCACCCACCTTTTCTTGTTACGCACCCTTCCCCATTTTAATCATTGTTTGATAATTTTATACGCATCAGTTTGATTTGGAGAGGAACGATGATTATTTTAATCGTTAAATGTTTTCTGACCTGAGGAGCTACAGGGGTAGAAAAGTTCTAAAACACACGAACATTTGTAGTAAGGAGGATATTTGACGGGATTTGTGCACACAAAACAAAGAAACGTGAATTATTTTTAACATCAACTGTTACCACAATCCCCGTCAAAATGAACATTACTTTAGTTCTATGACGATCAGTTACTGATAGCATGAACTACTGATAATATGAACAGATTTTTTATCCCCCTTGAGATTCATGTTAACGAGGTTCGACTGCATATCTTTTCAAGTCTGCACAAAAAAGATTTTTTTCAGCATTTATTATTATACTACTTTAAGAAAAAATCGTCTGCATTCATCATGGAAAATATCTTTAATAAATTATAACTTAATAAATAATTTGTATTGCGTAAATTTGCATAGGATTATATATAGAAGAAAGTCTTGTGGTAATACTAGTTATAATATATTAAAACAAGCGGGCTTTACCTCTGCCGCTGCTAACTACATTTAAAAGAATTTTGAAAATATAAAACTAATATAAAAATTAAAAAATATTAAAATTAAAAAGAAAGTATTCCATTAAAAATCAAAACAGTATTTCAACCATAATAATAAAAAATCAACTGATTATAAAGAATCACATTTTTCATAAATTAGTTAAATTTAACTTACTTATGAAAACTTATTCCACTTCCTTTCATAAATGTATTTGTACAATTAAAAGCCGCGCAGTATTTCGACATTTTCAATATATATCAACATTCTATTCCATTATTATTTCCGAGTTTTATACTCTCTCATGGCTGATGCCAAAAAACTTTTTCAGCATCAAAAGTCTTTGCACGTTAACATGGGGATGATAGATCTATATATATATTACTATATCTATGGGAAATTCAAGTCGGCCCTCTACTCTTGCTATTGTACAACTATTGCACCAGATCTGGACTGAGTGAAAGCCAGTTCATCACACTGATATTTTGAGATCTAAACCATTCTTTTGTTCAACAAGAAGCGGGTATCGACGCATTGTCCTGCTGAAAGATCCACTTGGGACCACTTAGGAATTCACCAAACGGAAACAAATGCTCGCTCAGAATTTCCTGATACTTCCTTGAATTTTGTCTGTCATTTAGGAAGCAAAGAGACGTTTATCCACTGTAGCCAAAAGCGCTCCATAACATGAGCGAGCTACCATCCTGTTGCCTGCAGAATATATTCTTCGGATATTTCCTCAAGTCACGCCAATAGAATGAAAACCCATCTGGACCATTCAAATTCAATTTTTTTTTTTTTTTTTTTTTTTTTTTTCATCATAGAAAATAACACTAATCCATTCATCTCAATAATACATGTGCTGTTTTGCCAATTGAAGTTTTGCTTCTTTGTGAAACTGTTTCAGAAGAGGTTTGCGAGCTAATTTTTGTTTTTTGATGCATTCCGATTTGGTTATTTATCTGTATATGGTGTCATGTGATATTTTTACGATCCAAGTCGATTTTGTATCTGATTAAGAGATAAATTGTTAGTTAGAGTCATTCTTTTAATTTTCTATCCTCACAAAATGCGGTTTTTCTCGATCTTCCTGAGCGATACGCAATTTTGAATTGTTCTTCACGTTGCAAAATACTACACTGGTGTTCAAAAATTAAGCAAAAACCTGTTTTCTCATTTTCTTCTTTTGCGCATAATTTTTAAACAAATAAACATATAAACATAAAATTTGTTTGGCATGTTAGTTATCTTATCATTAATCGAATTTTGTATAACTTTAGAAAAGTAATAACTTTTAAACTTATAATTATTCAATTTTTCTCAAAATTAAGTTTTGGAAAAAATGAAAAATTACAACAATTTTAGAAAAGAAAACACAGTGCAAAATGGTGTTAAGGATGCATTAGATAGATGATAACGCACATGCCTTTAAATGTCAAACTAAATCCCAATTTTTCTTTTTGTATTCACTTTTCTTTCACATTTAAAACGTACTTTTTGAAAAAATGTAATTACTCATTTGTGAACTATGAGCATCACCAGAATAATAAAAATGTCTATAAATATTTTTTTAATGAACGTGTTATCCAATTTTCATGTCTGTATGTATATACTTAAAATATTATTCACATGCGAAAAAAAAGAAAAAAGATAATATTATAGTTTTAAAAAATTAAAGAAGACGCTTTTATAGAAATGTGAAATAAAAAGCACAAAATATCTATATTAGTATTAAAATGCAGGGTAAGAGAAAATCGTGTGAGTGACACACCATAATATTTACATAAGTTTAAATCTTTAATTAAAATAATTTAGAATTAAACAAAAACCATTTTTAAAAAATCTCCTCTGACTTGGCTCGAACGCTAGACCTTTAGATTCGTAGCACGGAACTTTACCTCACAGCCACAGCGTTCACGTAGGGAAAGTCTTTTTTTACAATATAGATTTTTTGTTTGCTCCCAGAGCGGTTACAAACATACAAACAAACATACATACAGGTGAAGCTAATAAAAGCATGTTAAAAAAGAAGAACCAGGAAAAGGAATACAGGAGGAAAAATCCAGTTTTAATCTAACACCTTCATGTATGTGCACCTTCACCTGTCTGTAATGCATCCTTATGACCATTTTTCATTCAGTTTTCTTTTCCAAAATTGTTGAATTTTTTCAAAAGCTTATTTTGCAGAAAAAAATAAATGATTAGGAGTTTAAAAATCATTACTTATGCTAAAATTATATGAAATTCAATTAATGATATGATAACGAACGTGCCTTACAAATTTTATGTTTATATGTTTGTTTGTTTAAAAGTTATAATCAAAAGAAGAAAATTAGAAAACATGTTGTTGCTTAAATTTTGTACACCAGTGTATAAATGTCACGTTCGGACCGATTTAAAATAAGTGAAATTTGCAAAACTGATTTACCCTCCTCTTTCAGCTTCCACACTTTTGCAACTTCTTGAGGCGAGAGATGCAGCTATTTCGGCATTTTGATTACTCGTACATCGGTGATTCTTATCTCCTACACTTTGTAGTCGATAAGACTAACCTATGGTAAAATCTCATTTGTGCTTAAACTTTTGCGACATCCCAATTTTGATTTTTTAAAATTTATTATTTTCCTTTCAATTAATTGTTTCCGAATACGAAACATGAATTTGGGATTCAATTGTCTAGATACAGTAAAACTTTCGAAGAATTCCGGTGTATATTTTTCATTTTATAAAAAAATTTTGCTTCAGCTTAAACTTTTGCGCCGCACTGTATTACAGTGTAGGAAATAAATAGATATTGAAAAACAAGGAAAAACAATATAACGAAAGAAAATGAGACTAATTTGACAAACTGATTAATATTTTAATGCATAAACAGTTATTTAAAAGTTTATTGCGTTTAAAAATCACATGACATATATTTGCAATTTTAATACTTAAAAACAGAGCCTGATTACCACAAAGGAAAACGGGCCAACTACCCCGGGCTCAAACTTCAATGAGGACCTCAAATCACATTTTGGGACAATATTATTTTTTAAATATTATTTAAAACGTTTTGCAAAATATAAGTCATTATTTGTTTACATTTATCTTCTGAAGATACTAATTGCGTTATCGCATGCACTGAGAAATAAATATACCGCCTTCATCTAGAATATCTAGGGGTCATTTTCTAAATCCATAAACTAGAAATACAGATTTCTGAAGTATGCGTATAAGGCACGCCAATAAACTGAATAGACGAAATGATCGAGAATTTCTAGTTCGTTTATTTCGAGATGGTGGAACAATGTTATGAATATTATGAATCCTTTGTATTGCAAGAAATTCTCGCTTGATTTTCTAGAACTGGGTCATACGTCAAGATTATAGTTGCTAAAACTCGTCTCTTATGCTCACATTTATTTATAGAGATTTTTAAATAAGTTTGACCTCGATAATATAGGCAAATTCTCTAGAATTCTAATATTGCTTTCTAGAAATCGATTTCATAAGGGACTAGAATTTATAAGTATGAAATGGAACAATTTTTTCTAGAGCCACACTTTAGATTTTAGATGTCAGTTACAGAATTTTTTCTCAGCGTGGAATGAATGTATGGCAATTTCAAATAAGTTTAACAATTAGGATATCCGCTTTAATATTAGAAAATTTTGTCAATTGTAATAAAAAATAAGTTAGCATCACAAAATAATAAATATATACTATTTTAAATACACAAACTGGTTATTATTAATTAATTAATTAATTTGTATCAGTTTTTATTTATCTGAACATTGAAGTAATTATTATTTGTTTTAGTTCTTTACACTTATGCTTACACATAAATTTTACTCTATACATTATGCAAAAATGTAATTGCTTGTTCCGAAATAGGATTCATTTGATTTTGTACTGAAAGTACTGTAACAAAATAAACTAAAAAGCAATGTATCAAATTTTTTTTCAATATGTAATCCTAATAGAAATACTAGCATTATTATCAACTGCTTTAATAAATTAAAGGTTACATTTTAATGTTACAGTCCAAGAGAAAAAGGATAAAATTAAAAATGAAATTAAATTAATGAAAAAAAAAATTAATTCCCCATAAAATAATAAAATAAAAACGTTAGCGTTACTAATTTTGTTACAATAAAGTTCATCTTTTACATCCAAAAAGGGATTCTGATTTAAGGTTTTGCATATTTAAGAGAATTAACTGTGAACATAAACATTTTTTATTTATAACAATTGAATTTTTAAATATTATTTGAATTACAAGCATAAATATGGGGCTTCGGAAATGATTTTTGACACGATTGCTTAAGTCAAAAATCTGCCAACCCTGAACATGAGAATTATATTGTAACTGTGTAAAAATTAGATATTTTTAGATTTCATTAAAAAGAAATGTAGGAGGCAAGGGGACCCCGAAGGAAAAATCTTCCCCAAGGCCCCATCTGAGGCCACATTATCAGACTCAGCTTATAATGATTCATAATTAAAAATATGTATACGCTTACCTGATTGATCATTATTATTTGTTGTGACAGAAGCTCCTTCCACGAAATTTTCTTCGTTATCTGGGGGATTGGCCACTGGAATGAATAAAACATTTTATTGAGTTGAACAAACTGAAACCATAAACGTCATTATACACTATCTACCAATAGATATTTGTACACTTTCAAATTTAGAGATTTTGTCAAATATCTAGAAAAGTTCTTTAGGAATCGTCTTGAAACTTGTGTAGTGTAAATAACATGGTATAACTCATTATTTCAGCAAAGGTTGTGTCATAAAGAGGGAAAGGGGACTAGTTAAAAATTAAACAAAAACCAAAATATTTTGGATCACCCTGTAAAAAGGAATGCTTTAAATCCGTTTTGACTGTAGCATGTGATTATGAGGATTTTCTTAATTATCTGAATACATTTTTATGAGGCTACCACATATATTCGTAGAAATACATTTTTTTTTTTTTTAATTGCAAGGGAAAAAAAAATCCACTTTTTAAATTATCACACGTAGGGTATTAGATACAGTGCAAAGCAATCAGAATGCAAAAATGTTAAATATCTTACGAAATATGAGCGCAATACATGCAATAGCTTTTTAAAAATTTCATTTCCATAATTTAAGGGCTCTCTTCACTCACCGCCGCCGGAAACCGAAGCTAATGTTATTCTATGGGAAATTTTTCTTTACAAATAACTTATTAACTAATACATATTTTTTAATTCTGTTTTCACATTCTAAAAATCCCGAGCTGTTAAATTGACGGACCTTTTTTAAAAAATTATTTTTTAAATTTTTTATATTTTATTTTGAAGCTGCAAAATACGAATTTTCAATATGCGAATTTTTTTCATTTTGCAATTTCAAAATAAAATATTAAAAATTAAAAAATTACATTTTTGAAAAAGGTCCGTCAATTTAACAGTTAGGAATTTTCAGAATGTGAAAACAGAATTTAAAAATATGTATTAGTTAATAAGTTATTTATAAAGAAAATTTCCCCATAGAATAACATTGGATCGGGCTTCCGGCGACGGTAAGTGAAGAGAGCCATTAATAGCAACAAATATTGAGCAACTTATATGAAAACTTGAAATAAATATCGTGTAAATTCTAAAAGTTATGAGATAGAATGAACAGAATTTCAGTTCCTCTCAAAATAAAAACTAAACTATTAGTGGTTTTACTCACATTTTTATTTCGATTTAATCAATGCCCAATGGTAATACAGTGTTCGCAGATTGCAAATAAATATTGATAAAAACCCCTATCATCTTCCTTTCTTCTGAGAAGAACTGAAATTCCGTTAAATTTATCTCTCATAATATTCATATAAGTTGCTCAGTACTTTTGGCTATTAAATTATACAAATGAATTTTTTTTAAAGCTTGCACATTTGTAGTTAAAAATTATTTAGTAAAAATATTCATATTTTGTAAGACATTTAACTTTTTTGCATTCTAATTGCAGTTTGTTATGCTTAATGTAGTATGCCAAGTTTCCTTAAAAAGGCTTTTGGGTCTAATACACTACGTGTTATAATTAAAAAAGTGAAAATTTTTTTGCAATTAAAAAAAAAAAAAAAATTCTCCATGATATATGTGGTAGCCGCATAAAAATTTATACAGATAATGAGAAAAATCTTCATAACCACAAGCTACAGCCAAAATGCATTTAAAGCATTCCTCTTTACAAGGTAATCGAAAACATTTTGATACTTGTTTAATTCTTTAGTGGTCCTCTTTTACTCTTCAGGACACATCTTTTGCTGCAGTTATATGACGTATTACATGTTCTTTACACTACCAAAGTTTCAAGGTGATTCTTGAAGAAATTTTCTAGATATTTAACAAAACGTCTAAATTCGAAAGTGTCCAAATACTTACTGGTAGATGGTGTATAGTATAGAGCAAAATATACTGGGTGGAATATTATTAGCATCCAATAGTTTTTATGAATAATAGAGAAAAGGATTATTTTTATTTCTCATTTTTAAGCCTACAGTAAAACAATTTATATCTTTAAATTTTAATTTTTTTTTCAGAAAAATCATATTAAAAAGATAATGTAAATAAAATAAAGGCGGCAAATTTTTTTTACTGTCTTTTTATCTGACTTTTACTGACAGAAATGTGACCAGTACGTATTCTAGTTTTTAGAGGGATAGTATACATAAACACATAAAAATTTTAAGACACGAAAAGAACAATATATGTGAACATACTTACAGGAAAATTGGATCGCCGTAAATGAATTGTGTTCATGGAATATATTTCACATTTTTTTTTTTTTTTTTTTTTTTTAATCACAATTGTTCTTTTCAATAAAACGGTGCATGCGCAGTATTTTTAAGTTTAATAAACATTTTGGTTATAATTAAGTGCCCCTATAAACATCATTCTGCAGCTAAAACAGGCTAGGCTGTTAACATCAGTTTCTTTATAGAAAATACACAAGAACGAATTAAAATAAAAATGGAAATTAAAATTTGTTTATATTAAAATACACTGATGGAAAAAAAAATCCCAACACCAGGAAGGAGCTGTGCTAGATAAACGAAATTTGGTAGGCGTGTTTATACATCTGAAAGATGACGTCGATTCAAATTTCGAGCTACGCGCATAAGTGTGGCGCTTGTAGCGGCACTATGAACTGAACATGCAAATGAGGTTTGCTTTAAATAAGCGCTGTAAGGTTCGTGATCGTTATTTACAGTTGAGATTTAACGTAGTGGGTTAATGTTAGTCAAGGATGCCTCTAAGAAGACGAAGAAGCCATTATCAACAGCTCACTGAGTTTGAACGAGGTCGTGTAGTAGGGCTACGAGAAGGTGGGTTTTCTTTCCGCGATATTGCAGAAAGACTTGGCAGGAATGCATCCACTGTGCATGAGTGTTGGCAGCAGTGGTGAAGGGAAGGTACTGCCTCAAGAAGACCGGGTTCCGGGCGGCCACGTGGCACTACTGAGAGGGAAGACCGCCGTGTTCGGCGTATGGCTGTGGCTAATCTTACTGCGTCTGCAGCTGAAATTCGAGCTGCAGTTGGCACCACAGTGACACAACGAACTGTTACAAATCGGTTACTTCAAGGACAGCTCCGAGCCAGACGCCCTGTAGCGTGCATTCCACTGACTCCAAACCACTGCCGTTTGCGACGTGAGTGGTGTCAAGCTAGAGCTCATTGGAGGACGGAGTGGAGATCTGTTGTGTATTCTGATGAAAGCCGGTTCTGCCTTGGTCGCAGTGATAGCCGTGTGTTGGTTAGAAGGAGGCCAGGTGAACGCCTGCTAGCGGCCTAGACACAGAGGGCGTACTCCTGGAGTTATGGTTTGGGGAGCAATTTCGTATGACAGCAGGAGCACTCTCGTGGTTATCCCACGCACCCTGACTGCAAATTTGTACGTCAGTCTAGTGATACAACCTGTTGTGCTGCCATTCATGAACAGCATTCAAGGGGGTGTTTTCCAACAGCATAACGCTCGCCCTCATACCGCTGTTGTAACCCAACATGCTCTACAGAGTATCGACATGTTACCTTGGCCTGCTAGATCACCAGATCTTTCTCCAATCGAGCACGTATGGGACATCATTGGACGACAACTCCAGCGTCATCCACAACCAGCATTAACCGTCCCTGCATTGACCGCCCAAGTGCAACAGGCATGAAACTCCATCCCACAAACTGATCCGACACCTGTACGACACAATGCATGCACGTTTGCATGCTTGCATTCAAAATTCTGGCAGTTACAGTTAGTTTAATGTATAGTCGGGGGAAAAAAAAACGCAGCACTCGATGTAACTCCGTTGCTAATCAATGCACAAAAATGTAATAGGTATCATTCGACGGGGAATTGAGAGTAGATTCAGAAAATGAACGGAAATTTTAAATTGGGCGTCGTCTACATATTAAAACGCGCACCAACTTTGATTTTTTCAATGGTAATGTCCCATTTTTATTTCATATTTGAATTCCTGGGCTCGCGACAATGCGAAAAAGTATATTGGTTGTATATTTTGCTTATTTTTTCACAGAGTTATAAGCGTTCAAAGTTTGAAGGTGCTAATGTTAAATTCATATTTCAAACTTTTATTAATATCTTCACAAAAAATAACTTGATCGATATAATTCTTTTTTTACGAGATACAGTGAAGAAACCCAAACATAATCCATCATTAATTTTGATTCTGAAAAATATTTTTAATTCTGAAAAATATTAATAAATTCATATTCATAAAAATTATGAATTATGACCTATATTAATTTTTACATAAAATGAATCCTAATGCTGAAAAATATGGGTGTGCAAATTTGCAGCTAATTCCAGTTATTAGTTTTCGAGATATAAATAAATCTTTCTTTTGGAGTGGTTTAGGGGGCCGTCTCTTAAAAAATTTTGAATGAGATAACGAAGCAAATCTTAAAAAATAACGGAGAAAATTGAACAAAATATTTTTATTTTTTATTTAAGGGTCAAATTATACAACAACAACGTCAAATGCAAAGAAATGAAACAAAAATGTTGATTTTTAGACATTTGTGTTAGTATCAAGAATTCCTGTTTTCTAAAGCCCCGCCTTTTATCGTTCTTCAAAACAAAACAATACAGAAACGAAAAGTGAATGTGACTTTGAGTATTCGTGTTAAACCCCTTATTTTCATTGACAAAAATATACACAAGTGGTATTTACTTCATCGATTACTGGTGATAAATTTAGAATCCTTTAAACGAACACTAGAAGAAAAAAAATAACTAAATAGGCGGGGTTTACTGTTTGAAATACACTCAAAATAAAATATTTCAAAACAAATTTTCTGTACCACAATTATATTACAGATGGATATACATTATAACTATATTCTTTCTAATTAATATATTTCTATCCATAGTATATTTTATTGCAAAAATATGAACACTGGGTACATTCTTAAGAAATAAGTAACACACAAATTACGAAAGAAACGCCCACTGGCATTGTTACAGATTTTCAAATGATGTGAATCTACGTAAGCGTTAAGAAATTATATTTTCATAGAAATTATAAAACAAATCGTACAGTTCCAAAGAGTTCAACTGACCCAAAACTGGTAAGTGGTATTAAAATTGTTTAATATTTACTTTATAAAAACTTACAATAATTTATCCGAAAGATTTAGTTTATGCGTTGTTGTATATTTATATAGCTATATTATTTCAGTTTGTATATTATGTTACACGTACGAAAGAAAATTTAAGCTTTATTGGTGATCAGTATATCCATGATAGATACTTTTTAATTGAAAAATATTGCACTTTTATAAAAAGTATTGTCTGACCAATCGTAAGTGTAATGTATTTAAATATACCTAAAATTATCTAAAAAAGTATTAAAGTATATACATATCCAAAAAACTAAATTCATGATAATTAAGATACTGCAAAGGTGTTAATATTTTTATTTCTTTTTATAACTCTTTTTTTCTTGAAATATTTCCGGTGTGAAACAGTATAATTTTGTCTAGTTCTTTTAGGATCTTAATTTTATTTTTTTATATTTAGAGATAGCCCCTAACACATTTTTTAACATAACTCTATGAATACTAAAGATAAGGTATACAAACAGTATACTTTTCCGCACTGCCAGACTCTCAGAAATTCGAATATGAAGTCAAAATTGGGTGCAAAGTTGGCGCTCATTTTAATATGTAGATGACCCCTAATTCAAAATTCGACGACATTTTTAGAAAGTGCATTTCATTTCCTGTTGAATGGTGTCTATTAAATTTTTATACGTCAATTAATAACGAAATACCATCAAGTGCTGCGTTTTTTTTTTCCCCGACTGTACATACATTTCACATTTGAAATGGCTCTTCTCGCCAATGGCTCTACCTGTGATCTTGAAACTTTAATCAATTAAATATGTTACCTAGACAAATGTATTACTGAAATTTCATTACTGTACAATAATTTTTTCTTGGTGTTGGGATTTTTTTTTTCCATCAGTGTATATACATGAAGCTTTGCATTTCAAAATTGCAGATTTAACAAAGGGCTCACATGGAATCAGTTTTACCTGTGTGGATAAAATGTAACAATTTAAAACCTGGCGAGACCATAAACTAATGAAATGAATATGAAATTCTTCATTTCTTACGTATTAGGAATTTCCTTTTTCGTGGTTGTTGATTTTCCATTAAAAAGTCACTGAGCGATTTTTTTTTTAAGCTCATCTAGTGTTAAGTTTATATACCAAATTTTGTAGACATTCATTTACCTGTTTCAGCTACAGCCTGCTATTTATAGTAGAAGTTTAATTAAAACCCTTTTGGGTAACAACAACATTTCCTTTATATTAATTGTTTAAAGAATCGAAATTGCAAAATTTCGCAAAAATTTCTTCTGCAGTAAAATTTTACTCAACATGTAATAGCGTATTTTTAGTTCATTAAATTTTAGTATAATGATTAATAAACTTTTTCTTAGAATGAGCACGTACTACAAACGTTACAATTTTTTCGCAAAGCATTTCTTTCGTACCGCTAGGCAATTATACTTAAGATTTTTTTTCCCTTCTTTATCAATATATGTTGAAATATTATATAAATAATATTATATAAATAAATTTAAAATGGATATATTTTTCTTTTGATTTAGAACTGTAAAAAGGTAAGTGTAATAAATTCGATAATAAACAATTCTGTTCAGCAATTTTGATAAAACGACAACTTATTTATTTAAGGAATTCAATTAAAATATCCTTGTCCCATTATTGAGAATTTTAATTATCTCAGGTAATTACTTAAGCAAAGACTGACTATGTTACTACACACAGTTATCTAACTCGACATAATATTTTAATATTTAAAATTTAGAACATTTCTCAACTTGATAATATTTACAAAATACAGTTATTTTTCTTTGATAATGTACAATCGAGGAAAAAAAATGCAACACCCGCTGTTTCTTTTTTATTAATTGACGCAAAAAATCTAATATATATCATTCAAAAGGAAATTAAGTGCCCTTTTAGAAAATGTGAAATTTTGAATTAAAGGTTATCTACGTATCGTAATCAGCTCGAAATTTGATCTTTTCAATAACAACACCCAATTTTGATTTCATATTTGTATTTCTGGCCGTGCAGAAACTTATACAGTTTGTATACTTTATCGTAAGTATACATAGGGTTATAACCAAAAATGTGTTAGGGGTTTATTCGGAAGTATTGAAAAGTAAAACTAAGATTGTATAAGAATTACCGAAAGTTTTTTTTTTTTTTTTTTTTTTTTTTTTTTAAGTAGGGAAAAAAAAAAGTTTAAAAAATATATTATATCCCTGATTTTAGTTTTTTATACATATGATTAAATAATATATTAGATAATAATGTAAAATGTAAATACAAACAGGAATATAATACATTTTAGATATATATTTAAATATATTACTCTTGATATTGGTCAGACAATGCTGTCTGACCAATTAAAAAGTGTCTCTCATGGCAACACTGATTACCAATAAAATTTAAATTTTACTTAGTTTAATAAAAATTATTTATTTTATGTTGTAGGCGCGACATGGTGTACGAACTCCAGTAATCTAGCTACACACACACACACACACACACACATATATATATATATATATACATATATATATACATATTTGCAGGGTTGTTATAATTAAAGATCACCTATTCAGAAAACTCTATAGCCGGTTCTATGGCTCCAAAAGGAACCAAATTTCACTAATAGTTAGTACAGTTGATGCGCTATTCGAAAATCGAAATATATATATATATATATATATACAATAAAATAAAATAAATAAATAAATATTTGGTTATAAGTGGCGTTGTTCCAATATCTAAGGATTTTTTTTTTTTTTTTTTCTTAAAGATTCATCCTATCAATTTCAGTCAATCTAGATGAAACGCACAATATTTATTTTGTTTTTTACAAAAAATCTGCAAAAATCGCCTTAGATATTGCTGCAGCACTACCTATTGACGAAAATTGTAACTCTTTATTTCAATTACCACAGAGCACAACATCACCTTATTATTTTCGTCAATAGGTTGTGAGGTAAAGTAACGTTAGCGTAACGCTACAAATGAAATTCGCACTTTACGAATAACACGTGAATGTGCAGAGTTTTAGGATTCGGTTGATTAATGGAGTTAGTTCTTATGATAAACGAAACTGTAATTTGCGATGTGTTAATATTTTGGAAAGTGATTTATATAAAAGGAAAAAGTGAACTGCTTAGGGAAGTAGAAAGGAGAGAGGCTGCTTAGAGTAAGAGGTGGATAGTGAATGAGAAGTAGTAGGAGGCTAAAGGAGTTAGTAGCGAGCGGCTATAGTAGGAGATAGTTAGTCGAGTAGTATAGTGGATAAGGGAATCCTCCCACTAACGAAAGATTAATATAGTCGTGAGAGGTAGCGACGTTAGTTGAAGTAGTTGAGATTAATCAGGGTTAATTGTTTATAGTTAGAGTATTTATGAAGGCTGCCCCTTTAAGTTTATAAAAGTACTGAATGTGATTATAGTCCAACGCCCACCTTTTTATTAATCTCTAAATAAAAGCTCTTTATTTATTTTATATTCAAGTCTCGTGCTCACTTTATTAAGTAATTAATTTGAGTTTAATCAAAGTTAAATGAGGATCACATCCTCTTATTCCTCACAAGGTGGTGCTATGCTCTACAAAATCAAAAAAAAAAAAAAAAAAATCAATTTTTGTCAATAGGTGACGCTGCCTCAATATCTAAGGCGATTTTTAGAAATTAACATCTGTGAAAAAATGTTCCTTTATTTTAATTTATATAAAAAATCTACAATAACCGCCTTAGATATATTCACAGCGCTACCTATTGACGAAAATTAGAACTCTTTTTTTTTTTTTCTTTTTTTATCACAACACCAACCATTGAAAAAATAATTAGGTGGCACTGTGCACTGCGAAAATTGGAAAAAAAAAAGAGTTACAATTTGATATTAGGGGGCGCTGCGCAAATACTGAAGGCGATTTTTGAAGAATTTCTGTAAAAAAAAAAAAAAAAAAAAAAAAAAAAAAAGTGTGTTTCGTCTTTTAAAATATAGATTAACCGAAACTGATAGAATGAAACTGGAAAAATCGACTTATATATTGGGGCATCGTCACCTATTAACGAAAATTTCAACCTTTTTTTTTTTTTGATTTTCTCAGAGCTCATCACTTGTACTACACAAGTGAAACTTTGTTTCGTCTGGAGCCATGAAACAGACTCTAGAGCCTTCTAAATACATGAACTTTACTCATACCAACCCTGTAAATATACATACAGTCGGTAACAAAAGTCTCCGAACACTAGCGAAAATTCCTATATAAAAAAAGTACACTTAATACAGTTTTGTTAAATAAATCCTTGTCGAATCCTGTTTTTAGACTGACTAAGAAAAGTAATCGACAAGGATTTATGTAACAAAACTGTATTAAGTGTACATTTTTTATATAGGAATTTTTGTTAGTGTTCGGAGACTTTTGTTACCGACTGTACATAAATATTTAACAAAATTGATATTAATTAATTTTGTTGTATGATGATTAAAAAAAAAAAAAACTTTGTATGCAAACAAATAATTCAATACAAAAATGCATAAAATATATCCTTTCAGATAAATTGTTTTAAGATATAATGAAGTACACATTAAACATTTTTAACCATACTTACCAGATTTTAGTTGGTTTAACTCCTTAAAACTGTACAGTCAGAGAAAAAAAAAGTCACCCCCCACCTAATTTCGCCGTAAGTTGTCGAAGAAACATGCGGCTGGTACCATTCGATTTGTAATAACGTGTAGTTTATAATGGTATAGTTAGATTTTGCTTGGGGGTCGTCTACATATTAAAACTGGCATCAACTTCATTTTTTTCAATGGTAACCCCCATTTTTTATAATTTATTTGAATTCTTTGGATCAAATCATTGCGGAAAATGGTATAGTTTATTTAATTTGCTCAATTTTTCTTTGAGTTATAAGCTGTCAAAGTATGGGGATGCTAATGTTAAATGAATATGACAAACATTAATTCATATCTTCCCCCAAAAATATTATATTCAAATTCCGTTTTTTTTTTTTTAAATTATGAAAATTATTAATAAATTCATATTTAAAAAAACTATGAATTATGACCTATGTTAATTTTTGCACGAATAGAACGGGCATCATCAAAAACATGGGTTTCCAAATTTCGTTCCTAACACTATTTTTTGCCTTACAGTGATATTTCACTTTTTACTGTTGTTAGGGGGCCGCCACGTGTTATCATATGTATCCTATGTGAGTAAATATCTGTATATATTCTCATTAAAAACTATTTTAATTTATCTTTTTGTTATTCTAATTGCTTTCTAAGCAACATTTCGATGTTTATTATACAAATTGACTAATTTGTATTACATTATCGCAATGCTGGCGAGAGATTGTGAAAGAATTCCAAAAGAAATGAAGTCCCGCCTCCATATCTTGGAAACAATATTAAGAAAAATAGTTTGCACATTCGTATTTGACTCTATATATGACGTTGGTATGCATAAATATCAATGGCATTTACTACATCGAATGCTGAAGATAAAATTTAAATGATTTAATTGCAAATATGTAAAAATATTTTTTTGTTTTATAATGTAAAGTTTTGGAAAATTGTGTAAAGGCGTGACTTACGTTGCAAAAAGACCCGATCCTGAATATTTAAGTTTTTTTTTTTCTTAAATATTACATAACTTTTCCTAGTTTCTCACTGTCATGATTTAGGATACGCGGTAAGGCGAGGATTATTGTTTGAAAGAGGAATACGCAGTGAATAATACTTTTTCTTTTTTTAAATTATTATAATTAACATTTAATAATTTTTATATGATTTTTTCGAATGGATTTTCTGTTTTAATTTTGTTGTGACATTTTCACATTTGTTTACTGTACAGTTTGTAAGCAAATGTTATTTAAATTTTATCGCATGACGTAACAAAATATTAAATTTTTATTAAATGTTTTTTTTCAATACAAAATCAAACTGTGGGAGATTGTTTTTATTATTATTACTATTATTAAATATATTATTGAAACAAAGCCCAATATTATTTATTTTCGATTATTCTAATCACGGCGCAAAATTCACATTTATTATGGGAATACAAGTTTAAACAATGTAATATGTCTTATTATTTTTTAAAATATAGATCTTACACATTTAAAATTAAGAAAGCGGGAAATTTTGATTGCATTCCAAAAGAATAAAAAACCCCACCCTCTGGCTTTTTCTGAAACAATACTTTACTCTAAAAAATATTTCTTGTTTCCTTAATTTTAGTTTGTTTGACTCTTTAATGAACTCTAGAAAAAATAAACGAGTGAAAGTTACCGTTTTGATTGTTGATGACAAAATTTTAGTTATTTAACACTTTCGTGACCGCTGACGTAGATGCATTTGTACCTCTGCCAATTGGCGTTTCTTTCGAAATTTTTATGCATTATCTTAAGTATATAACCAAAATTCGTATTTTTACAATGAAATATAAAATGGATACAACTACTTTGATTAGAAAGTACATAATTTATATACATCCATTTTTAATATAAATGTGATTACAGAAAATTTTGTTCCGAAATATTGTAACTTCGAAGATTAACGCCCACAGGCGGACCTTACTGTTAAAAAGACAAAAGCATGCGGTAGCGAAAGTGAATTTTGAACGCGAATCATGAATTTTGTTAAATAATTTAATGTTTTAGAGAAACGTATGAATAAGATTACAGTGACCTATTACCCAAAATAGGAATGATTTTGAACCGTATCTCCTTTTTATTGAATTTTAAATATCCTTTCTCAGATTTTAGCTTAAATCTTGTTATCTATATTTTTGTATATTGTATGTTGTAGGTTTGTACGCCTCAAATTAAATGTAAATTTTTATAGTAACACTTTCATGCAGGGCTTACTGTATAAAATAAAAATATACCCAACAGAAGTAGATATATATATATTTTTTCTTGAATATTAAACAATTTTTTTTTCTTTTTACCCCAATTATTATTATTATTATTATTAACATCATCATCATCACTATTATTCTTTTATCATGCTATCTAGATTTATGTAATTCAACATTGGAGGATTCATATGACTCAAACTATTTAAATTTTTACTTATGAAGTGACGCATTAAACTATTACACGTTTAATAAATATAAACCACTTAAAAGTTTTTATTTTATAAGTGAAGGCAGTACATTCTATAAATCCTTTTCGACTTTTGTTTTATAATTAATATTTCTGTACTTTTTTTTCGGTGTGAAACTTAACAAATAATGTGTATTCTGTAGTAGATCATGATTTATTTTTTCTAAATGTATAGACGAATTCATAAAACATCTTCGCTTGTATCTCTATCCAGAATTCACTTAAGGTATATAAATAGGTATATTTAACGAACCTCCTTGATCTCAGAAATCTAAATATGAGGTCCAAAAATAGGAATTGCCATTGAAAAAAATTAAGTTGATACCTGTTTTAATAAGTAGATGACCCCTTAAGCAAAATCTATCTATACCATTATAAACTAGACGTTATTGCATATCGATTGGTACCAACCGCATGTTTTTACGGTAATTTAGAGCGAAATTAGGTGTGGGGGGGGGTGTTTTTTTCCCGCTGACTGTACCATTTGTTTTATAATTTATATGAAAATATAGTTTCTTAATTAAAATATATGTATAAATGTAATTTTTTAAGACTAAAGTATTCAATAATAATCCCCTCCCCCCCCCAAAAAAAAAAAAAAAATAAAATAAAATAAAAATAAGAAAAGTAAAGCAATATACGAACTGAATGATTAACCCTTAACTATGACGATAGTTAAGAAAAGAGAGATCCTTGCTTTCGAATGGTTGGTTGTCAATATATATAATTCGTTTTTTTTTTAATTGATTATTTTTCCGACCAGCTGTTTTTCTATTTTAAAAAGTAAACCCTGCCTATTTAATTGATTTTCCATTCTAGTGTTTGTTAAAAGATTAAAAATTTATCACCAGTAATTGATGTTAATTGCATATATTTTTGTCGACGTAAATTAAGGGGTTTAACACGAATACGCAAAATCACCATTTCTTTTATATTCTGTTGTTTCAGAACAACGCTGAAAGGCGGGGTTTGTTTTGAATTCTCGTTTGCTATCAGTAATTTCTTAATATGATTTCTTTTTCGTTCTCTCTGTCTCTGTCTCTCTCTCTCTTGCTTACGATGTTGTTTTTGTGCATAGTTTGACCCGTAACTAAAAATTTAAAATGTTTTGTTTAATTTTCTCTGTTTCTTTTAAAGATATTCTTCATTATATTATACAAAAGTTTATAAGAGACGTGTCCTCTAAGCCTCTCCAAAAGAAAGGTTTATTTATATCTCAAAAACTAATACCTGGAATGAGCTACAAACTTGCACACCCATATTTTCAGCATTAGGATTCATTTTATGTAAAAATTAATCTAGATCATATTTCATATTTTTTTTAAATATGAATTTATTAATATTTTTCATAATTAAATATATTTTCCGAATCAAAAGTGATCATGGAATATGTTTGGATTTCTTTACCGTATCTCGTTATATATGTTTTTTTTTTTTTTTTTTTTTTTTGTACGTGTGTATGTGTGTATGTGTGTGTGAAAATAATATAAGTTTGCGATATGAATTTAACATTAGCATCTTCAAACTTTGAATGCTTGAAACTGTATAAAAAATAAGTAAAATGCACAACCAATATATTTTCGCATGGCCGTGACCGCAAGTGTTCAAATATAAAATAAAAACAGGCATTGCTATTGAAAAAAACAAAGCTAGTGTGTATTTTAATATGTATTCAACCCCCAACTAAAAATTTCACTTCATTTTCTAAAAGCACTCATAATTCCCCGTCGAATGATACCTATTATATTTTTTCTGCGTCGATCAGCAACAAAGTTGCATCAAGTGTTTTTTTTTTTTTTTTCCCGAATTTACATTTCAGCAATACAGCGTTACTTGAAACTTCACGTGTGCATGAGATTGATCATATTATTCAAAATTTTAATGACAATGTAAAAAAAAAAAAAAAAAAAAAAAAAAAATGTTATCAAAAAGAGTGTAAATTTTTATAACATAAAACAATTTCTAATTTTGATAACCTAACATAAAATAAGAATTTCTAATTTTAGTTAAATGCAGAAAGAGCACAATAATGTTCAGGGATGGAACACGGGCGCAGAATTCATACCACTATCAATATAAGAAAATTTTCTACCCCTTAAATCGATGATATTATAGGTAGAGAAATTTCTTAAACACATTCCGGTATGAATTCTGCGCCCGTGTTCCATCCCTGAATGTTGCTCATAAAAAGTTAGATAAAAACTTTAATTTTTTAGTGGAAAGAATAATCCGAGAAAGAAGTTTCTAAAAATTTAAACTTGAGCTAACTGTTTGTGTAAAATGTCATTTTGAATTTAGAAGTATCAAAGCTTTTCCAAAGGTAATGCATTTTACTTGAGGTTAAGTCCAGAAGAAACCTTTTTCTACAGAAGCCAGCAATACAATACGAAGTTTAGAATTTATTTCGTGAGTGAATTCTATTTTGGAAAAGATTAGGATCGTAAACACTCATTTCCTGGTAGAGAAAATACATTATGCAAACTATATCAACATAAAAATGCTGTCTTTTAAAGAACATTTACTAATTTTTCATATCAATGAAAGCAAAGAAATTGTTTCATAAATAGAATTTTCAAGATATTTTAAGTTATACAAAGTATATTGTTTTCTATAGGCAATGTCTAAAGTAATACAATAAAAGATTGGAAACGAAAATGAGTAACATTTAAATATATTTATGAAATTTAATCATGAAAGTGGCCGTGTTTAAAACGGGTTGCATTTCTTTTTTTTTTTTTTTTTTTTTTTAACAAAACTATTTCTATCCTACCAAAAATTAAACGAAAATTATTTGAATGAAATAGAGGTATAGAACCTATTTATACGTATTACTAAAACAGTAATGGTACTTTCTTTAACACACATTAATAAAAATTTTCAGTGATGTTTTGCTTAATATATACGTATGTATAAAAAGTAGTAGCACATAATAGATATATAATATCATTAAATTATTTTATGCAATAATTTATAAGTTAAACCAACAACATTTGATTGTTATATTTTGCTTAACGGTATGTTAGATATTTTGCAATTTCTGTGAAATAGCTATTTATGTATACCAAAAACTTCGTAAATATATTACACAAAATGTATAGCGGATCTATCAAAGAACTTTAATCAATACCAGGTCATATCAACAAGTAAATTTAATCATATTTCCTGTTAGAAATCTCTTATCATAAAATGAACAAGCATTTTCATAATTTAATAAAAATTGGCTTACTATGTACCTTTATAGTGTGAAAGATAATATATATTTATTGCACCAAAAATAAATAAAACAAAATACAAAAATTTCTGATAGTTGATGGCAGTATTTATTATTTAATTTTTCCCCAATTAATTTTTCTATTGATAAAGTAGTAATTTTGAAAGAAAAAGTGTTAGGTAGGTTTACCTTTAATTAAAATCATGATTACTTGTTATAAATTTTCACTTTCCTACCTACATATTTCTCAAATTGCGAACAAAGGCTTTTTTTTTCGTAACTATTAAGTTAACTGCATTTGGAGAATTTATTTTCATTGAGAGGCCTCCTTAAAGTTTAACAACTTGCTATTTATGCAAATTACTAATATGCAAATGTGTGGCATGACGCAGTTTGAAGCAAAAGAGCGGTAAAAGGTTGAATGTGGTTCAGTTCTTTGTATGGCGCTGTTAATACGAGATATTATGTGATATTGTTAGGTTTAGAGATTTAAAATATTAGTATGCCCTTGACACTCAATATTTTATTCAGTTTCACTCCCTCCTTAGTTTAACTATCTTCCTTTTTTATTAAAACCGATGGTTATTAAAATCTAAGTAATTTATTTTCTATTTACTTCTAGAATTTTAAGTTAATAAATATTTAGAAATTTATAGTTTATTTAAAATTTATTTTACAATAAAATATTATCTTAATACGTTAGCCGATGCTATCCGTATGCAAATGACATAAGCCTACGTCTTCTGCTTGAATTGAATAAGTAGCGTAGCTGTAAAGCAATCGTGTGGCTTTTTCGGTGTTAGTGCCGATGTGATTCTCGGCAATTCTGAAGCTGGTATGAAACGTAGCTTGTATATTTCAGTCTAAGCTGCCTCGACAATAACCTCGACAATGTTAAAGTTTGCGTAGAAAGCTGTTCTTTTCCAGATAAGTTTAGGTAAATGTTTTAGATTAATTCGAGATTAATAGTCATTTTAAAACAAGCTACATTCAGTAACAGTATAAGCTTCTGTAACTACTCTGTATTAATATATCTGCCCTGAAGAATATTAAAGGAATCGTCTAAATGTGTTATAATTTTATTTTCGTTTGCCATATTTTTATTTCACTAGATAAATCAATCTAGTTTTTAAATAATTAATTTTATTTAAAAGAAAAACTTGTCATATTTCTTTTTACCTGCTCAATACAGTTTCCACTGGACTGTTATTTCAACTCTGCTTAACTTTGAAGCTCTAAAATAATCGTATCAGGTTTATAAACCTGACATATTTGGTTATGGGCTATTGCCCAGTATTGAGCAGTTTAAGTAAAAGTTTTAAAATGACAAAGTTTAATGAAGTAAAGTTTCTTCCTGTGTATTGGTCCCAAAGTTTTATAAGAAGGGGGGGGGGCAATACAGTTAATGAAAATGGCAATGATACAGCATAGTATAGAAAAACTCAATGCTACTAATTATTGTATTTGGGCAGTTGATGTGAAGTTTTTATTATTTGAAAAGAATGCCTGGGATATCGTAATCGGAATTGAGGAAAAGCCGAAACCAACAGCTGATCCGAAAGAATTGAAAGATTATAATACGAGATCAAAACTGCCCTTATCTATTTTATACCTCAATACTTAGAAGGACTTTCGTCGGATTATCGAGAAATTAACGGATCCAGCTGAGATATGGAAAAAATTAAAACAACATTTTTATCCAGATAACCGCGCACGTCACATGCAGTTGTGCAGCGAACTGTTTTCATGTAAAATAAAAAGTGGAGAGGAAATTGATATGTATGCAGCTAGACTCATGAGAATAGCTGAACTTTTAGAAGCAATTGATCAGCCAATGAAGGAAGTTTATCTATCATTCCAGTTGCTTCGTTATCTCCCAGAGATATTCGATAGTATAGTTCATAGCATACTTAGGTGGCCTGATGACAAATTTGTGTTTAAAGATATTTTTGTTGAATTAATTAGTGAAGAATCAAGGATAGAATTGTGTGATCAAGATAAGTGTGACGAACTTTTCATTGAGAGTCACAGCGCACAGTATTCAAGATCAAATGTGATTTGTTTCCGCTGTGGAGTTCCGGGACATATCAGTCATTTTTGTCAAAATTCAAGGAAAAACTTCGAGCCAAGATCAACATCGAGAGGGTATCAACGCCGGAAGTCTCCATTTTTCCAGAGGCAACGTGCTCAATCACCTCACAGACCATGGCGAGCTAAACCTCCAGAGGCAACTGTCTTCTACCAGTGATTCCAGTCCTGAGAGATCTAACCAGAAAGAACCTGACCATTCCCAGAGAAGAGGCCGTTCCAGACTCCCGAGACGAGCCAGAAAGGACTCTAACCAGGTTTTTTTACTTTTGCTAATTTCAGTAAAGGTGTGTGTGACAAAAGCAGTTGGCTTTTCGATTCGGCTTCTAGCCATCACTTCTGTGGCGATAAAAATTTGTTTTCTAATTTTAAACCATTGTATAATGAAAGATTAGCTGTTGCAATAGATAATTTTGATTTTCCTATTGAAGGAACTGGTGATGTTAAATTACGATTTGGTCAACAACATATAACCTTTGCTAATGTAATGTAATCCTCTAAATTGAGAAAAAATTTAATATCTGCTCCAAAGATGGATATTGCAGGAACTAAATTCAAGGGGGGGGATGGTAAAATTAAAGTAACTAACAAATATGATCAATTTTTATTTACTGCTAAATTGCATGATGGTATTTATTTATTTCCAAAAATTCCATCCAAAGAAATGAAAAATGTTAAATTTGAAGTTTCTAAAACTTCAGGTAAAAGAAACTCTCAGGATACAAAAACTGAAGTTTTACATACTGAAAATGACAGTTTTAATATATGGCACAGACGTTTTGCTCATGCTAGTCCTAAACTAGTTGACAGAACTTGTAAATATGATAGTGTGAGGGGAGTTCCTAAACTAAATGTCAATGAAGCTTCTTGTGAAACTTGTAAACTTAATAAACAAAAGCGAATTTTTTTTAAACCCCATGGTCAAATAAGATCTAGACATCCTCTTGAGTTATTACATATGGATGTATAGGGACCATGCAAAAAAACTGGCCAAAACGGTCAAAGGTATTTCTTATCAATTATCGATGATTTTTCTCGTAAAGTAATAATATTTTCTATGAAAGCAAAAACTGAGAAAACAACTTTAAAAACTTTAGAAATTATGTAACAAGAGCGGAGAGATTTTTAAACTGTCAGGTAAAAGCTATTAGATCAGATAATGGGACAGAGTTTCAAAATAATAATTTTAAATCTTTTTGTGAGCTGAAGGGCATGAAACATGAATTTACTAACATTTATTCACCAGAACAAAATTTTGTTGCAGAAAGATTCAACCAAACTATTGTTAATGGTATAAGGACAGTTTTAGACGAAAGTGGGTTAAGTAAAAGCTTTTGGCCAGACGCAGCTTTATACTTTTCGTATACCTGGAACATAATTTGTCATACTGATTTAGAGAAAACACCGTTTGAGTTGTATGGTGGTTATAAACCTTCAGTAAAGCACTTAAAAACTTTTGGCTCAACAGCATATGTAGGGGTATTCAAACAACTTTGAAACAAACTTGACCGTAAAGCAAAAAAAGGAATTATGATAGGTTACGCCCTTAGTACAAAAGGTTACAGGATATGATTCCCTGATGAAAATAAAATAATAGAAACAATTAATGTTAAAATTGAAAAACCGATAAATATTGGGGAGCGCAGTGGAACAGAGATGGGCCACGAAAATGAAAGTTGGTTATGTTCAGATGAGGGGTCAGATTCAGAAAGCGTGAATAATGCTGATTCAGATGCTTTTAATGTATATCAGACATACCCTAACCATTCTGAATCTTCGTCTGACGAGGAAATTAAATCCAGTCGAGATATAATTAAACGAGTCCTGCTCATAGAGGCTGTATGGTTTAAAACTCTTGTACCCCGTAAAACTAGTGACAGAATCGACGTTTATTCTTGTGAATTTGGAAAAACTGAACGTTTAAAATGTCATAAAGATGTTAAAAAATATTGTAAGAAAAATTGTATAATTTATGAACCAAACCTTTTTAATTTCAGTCCTAGAGAAAAATATGTGGGTAAAGTTAAAGAAAAATCTTGTTCTAGTGCAGAACAAACTTTAAATGCTGATGAAATTAATTCCGATACCGAACTTGATTCAGACAATGAACTTAATTTGACTGAACCTAATTTAACTAAGAAAAACGATTGACTAGACGTTAATCAAATCCCAACGAATTTTAAACAGGTTTTAAAATCTCATTATAAAAATCAGTGGTTGCAGGCTATGAAAGAAGAAATGGATGTTATTCGGGAACGTAATGTATGGCACCTCACAAAACCACCTCCAAATCCTAATATTTTAGGATGTAGATGGGTCTTCGCTCTTAAACGTAATGAAAGGGGGGAAATGGCCCGTTTTAAAGCCAGACTGGTGGCACAGGGATATAAACAGATAAAAGGAGAAAGTTATGACAATACTTTTAGCCCTGTCGTTAACTTTGGGGTAATACGCTTCTTCTTTTCATTACTAGTTTCATGTAAAGGATGGACTCATTTACAACTGGATATTAAAGGTGCATATCTTTACGCACCACTCGATGAACATATTTATGTCTCAACCACCAGGTTTCATAGAGATCGGAAAAGAAAAATTCGTTTGTAAATTAAATCGCGCTCTATACGGCCTAGACCAAAGTGGTAGAGCCTGGTTTTTCGAAATGAATAGAATTTTGATCAATATAGGTTTTAACAAATTTTCATGGTGTGACTGTGTTTATATTTTTAACAAGAAAGTAATTTTATTATTGTATGTCGATGACATTGTATTGTTTGCAAAATTTAAAAATCAAATAGATGAAGTAGTGGACTTATTGAGTAAAAATTTTGATTTAAAAATCTTAGGAAAACCCCGTAAACTATTGGGTGTAGAAATCGAGGAAAATAATGGAAATTTAACTATTCATCAGCATTCATATATTAGTGAAACATGTAACAGATTTAAAAATTCCAATTTTCCTATATCGTCTCTCCCCATTATTAAAGGGATAATTTACTCAAAATCTCAATGTCCTCAAACTAACGCTGAAACAATAAAAATGTCAAAATATCCTTATAGGAGCATTTTAGGTTGCTTATCGTTTCTCTCTAATAGAACTAGACCTGACATATCGTACGCGGTTAATATTTTTGCCCAATTCCAAAGTAATCCTGGCATAATGCATTGGAATGACCTGTAAAAACTCTTAGGTTATGTTTGTTATACAAGAAATTTAAGGTTAAAACTTGAGTGCAGGAAACCACATATTACCGTTTATTCAGACGCTGACTTCAATGGGGGGACAGCTGATTTTACTAGATAATTCACTTGTTGCTTAGAGAACGTACTATGGAATCGGAATTCGTAGCCATGACCGAAGCTGCAAAAGAACTATTATGGTTTGATAGAATTTTAGAAGAATGCTTTACTAAATAACTAATACAGGATACTAAGGAAAAATCTTTACTTTTAGTCGATAACATGGCTGCTATAGATTTCGTGAAGTCTCCCATTGTAAACTATCGAACCAAATATATCGAAGTCAAATTATTTTTTATAAGGGATTTGATATATAAAAGCATATTTAATATTAAACATGTTAAAAGTGCAAATTATTGGTTGGATATTTTCCCTAAACCGTTAACAAAATACGGGTTATCTCTTTTCATCTACTGAGTAACATGTATATTTAAGGAAGTTTCTATTTATTTTTTTTAATTAAGTTATTTAGTTCTAAAGCGACCAGAATGTTTTTTTATTTCTCTTTAATGTGAAAATGTAAATGTATTTCTCAAAGTGTTTATTGTATTGCGAAATGTATATACTTGTTTTATATCATATATTGGTTAATTTATGTACATGCAAATGCTTAATTATTTATATTATATCTTCATAGCAAGAAGAATTTTCTGTATAACTTCGAAATGGAGCATTGCAAAAATTGGACTGTTTTGCTAAAATCTTCAAATACCCTAAAGAAAGGCGATTAGTAGCAAGTCGTTGTTGAATCTGTCAACTTATGTTTTTTTATACAAGTTTTTTTGCTTTGTTATTCAAATAATATGATGTGAATTTGTAAATTCAGGGCAGATATATATATATTCATGGTGTCGGTTGAGTGTCAAGAGGGGGGGGGGGGCTTATTGTTAAGTTTAGAAATTTAAAATATTAGTATGTTCTTGACACTCAATATTTTATTCAGTTTCACTCCCTCCTTAGTTTAACTATCTTTCCTTTTTTATTAAAACCGATGCTTATTAAAATCTAAGTAATTTATTTTCTATTTACTTTTAAAATTTTAAGTTAATAAATATTTAGAAACTTATAGTTTATTCAAAATTTATTTTACAATAAAATATTATCTTAATACGTTAGCCGATGCTATCCGTATGCAAATGACATAAGCCTACGCCATCTGCTTGAACTGAATAAGTAGCGTAGCAGTAAAGCAATCGTGTGGCTTTTGCAGTGTTAGTGCCGATGCGAATCGCGGCAATTCTGAAGCTGGTATGAAACTTAGCTTGTATATTTCAGTCTAAGCTGCCTCGACAATAACCACGACAATGTTAAAGTTTGTGTAGAAAGCTGTTCTTTTCCAGATAAGTTTAGGCAAATGTTTTAGATTAATTCGAGATTAATAGTCATTTTAAAACAAGCTACATTCAGTAACAGTATAAGCTTTTGTAACTACTCTGTATTAATCTATCTGCCCTGAAGAATATTAAAGGAATCGTCTAAATGTGTTATAATTTTATTTTCGTTTGCCATATTTTTATTTCACTAGATAAATCAATCTAGTTTTTAAATAAATAATTTTATTTAAAAGAAAAACTTGTCATATTTCTTTTTACCTGCTCAATACAGTTTCCACTGGACTGTTATTTCAACTCTGAAGCTCTAAAATAATCGTATCAGGTTTATAAACCTGACATATTTCAAACTCATTTAAAGTTTATTATTGTAAATAAGTTTTGCGGCATAACATAATATGCTATTTTATCTGAAGGTTATTAATAAAAAGACAAAATAATATTGTCTGCTATAATGCTTGTATTCCATTGCGTGAGTCACGAATTTTTAATAAAGAAAACTTGAGTTCGTCCCTATTTACCTAAAAAACTAAAACAATACAAAATCCGCGAAACAAGAAATATTTAAAATATTGTTTGTCAAAATGATTTGAATTTTGAAAAGAAAAATACAGACTGCAAAAAAAAAAAAAAAAAAAAAAAATAAGAAGAAGAAAGAAAAAAATTCTTTCTTTCTATATTGTATAATCATATCATATTTCTTAGAAGAAATAACTGAAACTCGCAGAAAATTACAAAGAGAGAAAATTTATTGATTAGGGCAATTGGAAAGCAGAAAAGAAAATCAGTAGTAAAGAAAAGCTTTTTGTTTAAAATAAATAAATAAATAAATAAATAAAAACACTAATCATTGGAACACAAGCCCCCAAAACATTTACTCAGCAAAATATTCTAAGTTTTTCCATTATTTTGCCAAAATCTAAACTTTTCTCGATGCCAGTTCACTTCCTAAGTTAGAAATAATTTCAAAATTGAGTGTTTTTTTTTTTTTTTTTTTTTTTTTTTCCAAATCATATCATTATTAAAGAAATATTCAATTTTGAAAACAATTTTTTGCAGCGTTAAAAAATAAATCGTAAATAAATATATATATATATATATATATATATATATATATATATAATATAATGGATAAAAAAAAGAGGTAAGAATAAAATTAATATTTTTATAGTTTTAGGGTATTCTTCTTATATTTCAGAGTAATATTGCAAAATGTATTAAAAGATATTTAAGCATAAAAAAAAATAATGAATGGAAGTTACAATCGCGTTCATTTTGAAAGAAATAAACAAGTAAATCATTCAAGGACTTTGATATCGGGAAATATCCTATAAATAAGTTTAATGATCAATAAAAAATATCTGGCGCCGGAAAGATTCAATACAAAAAATTAAATTGGCGATGTTAAAAGAAATAAATGATTTATGATTATAAATTAGGGTTTGTTTACTTATGTCAGATGTAAAGAAATAAATAATTGTATTATTGACTTTGCGAATTGGCTGGTTAAGGTACAATCAATAAGGAACTAATAAGGAACAAAGAGGAGGCATGGTGTTTATGGGTTAGCCAATTAAAGAAAATGGGAGGAGGTTAGAAATACGCCAAATTATACCAAAAATTAAGGGTTTAAAAGATGGAACTTGTCAAAATTTAGGATCTTCCTTGATTAGCACTTGTCAGTAAAATCTAGTAAATCTGCGCCACCGAATTTGAAAGTTAACAGACCGGGCCAGGGCGCCGAAAAATTCCGTTTAACACGGCGGGGCTTCTTCAAGACCCCATCCATCGCCATTGCCTTACTGGACTCGGATCCCCAGATCTGAAATGGATTTTAAATAAAGAATTTCAAGCAAGCATGACTAGTTTCTTGCATACTCCACGACTGACACCTAGGAATACGTCACAAATTGAAAGCTGAGTAGGATTGCTCCTGCAAATAATGTCTACTGATAAAGTTTTTATAATATGACTGGGCAACTGCTGCAAAAGGATATTTAAAATGAATGGAACTGCTACGGGCCGACCTCCACGTTTGACAAGTAAAGTTCGGTGGACGCACGCCGGAAATGCAACGCAACCAATTGTATTTTATTAAGGCTGAGACAACAAGAGCTAGCTAAGCATGGAGCGAAATTATTCCCACGCTGCAATCAATGCGCAAAGATATCCTGTTATATGCTGTGCGTCTAGCTAAGAGAAAACAGTGTTCCATTCATCATACAAAAGAGAAAACTGTTGAACAATATTGCTCCCCGGACTTTTTAACGCCGTTTACGAAAAAGAGGAAGGAGCGCCGACGCCGACGAGGTTTTGGAGTTAGCTACTTCACTCCAATCCTGCACTGTAAAAAATGCTGCAGTAAAATTACGGGTAAAGCCCGGCAGCAGAGATTCCAGTCAAAGCCCGTAAAAATATATTTAGACGATGAATTATGTATGGCCAGTAATTTTACGTTGTGATGAAACATAGAACCAACCTGCAAAAAAAGTAGCATTGACCGTAAAATTAAAAGTTAAAGTTTGAGTTTCTCGAATGCTTTAAAAAAGTTTGTTGCAATTATTACACATACGTGCAGGGAGAAATCCATAACACTAAAAAACTTATTTTTTTACACGCAAAAGCTAATTTATTAATTTTAATGCGAAGCAAATTGTCTAGGGTAGCCCGGGATTCGAACTCACAATCACCTGTGTCAGAGGCCAGCGCTTTGCCAACCACGCCTTTGGGATCACAGAAACTTATCTTTAGAAAAACAGATAAAGTCAACATCAGAACTGACTAGTTAATAAATCTTGTCATACACACCGAAAGACTTCTGGAAAATTTTTTAAACCGATTTACAGCTGAATATGAAGTAACAAATCTTCAATTAATTTGACAGAACTAGCTATACAAATTTACAGCAACCTATGCTGTATTTATGTTAAAAAAGTGCTTTATTTTTACAGAAATTTTTTACAGTGATTAAATTGTTAACGTTCAAACTATGCATACAAATTATTTTATTTTAAGACTATTTTAAAATCTAAATTTGCTATTTTTGACAAAATTAAGAAGTCAGTCAATTCTCATATTGAAAAAACAAAAGCTTTTTTTTTTTTTCCTATAAAAATTACGATACTGAATTTTGTGAAAGGAAATCTAACTATTTTTCGAAATCATTTTTATTTGTAAACGGACTGGATTGGATTTGGGAATAAGGCCGATTGACTGCTGTAGATCCTAGGCCTGATGGGGAGTCCCCTCCGAGGGGTCTTTCTGAGGGGTCCTAGCCCGTATTTAAGCAAGCTTCGGAGGAAACCACGGAAAACTCCGAACGGCTAGGCCGACGAGCATGACCTGTGATCGAGCCCGGCACCTCACGGCTACCATATTTCAGCGCAGAACCGCTCGGCTGCTGGTGGGCCTTTTTTATTCGTAAACACTAGCACTAAAGACGTAGTCTTATCTCAAGGTTCTCATTAGAGGTAAATAATGGGTGAGAATTTCTCACCCTTTTTCAAAAATAAAATGAAACTTTTGAAAACTATGTGAGATCTTTAAAAATTAAGCGAGACTCAGAATAAACTTTGAATAATATTAATAAATCTTTTACATAAATACAGAGATTTTGTATCTCCAATTAATAAGAATTTTTTCATGGTTTTTGATCTTTATGGTTTCAGTAGTGGGTGCAAAGAAGAAATAACTAGAACCTATTTCTTATTCATCCACACAGGTTTTCATTACAAGACCGATTTCAAACTGTGTTTATGAAGTGTTAGGCGTATTTGCACTTTTTAGAATAGCGGAAGAGGTTTTTTTTTTTTTTTTTTAAAGCTGTATTCCACTGAAGGGAGCCCACCAGCGGCCGAGCGGTTCTGCGCTCAAGGCTGGTAGACATAGGGTGCAGGGTTCGATCCCAGGTCGCGCTCGTCGGCCTAGCCGTTTGGAGTTTTCCGTGGTTTTCTTCGAAACTAGAGTAAATACGGGCTAGGACCCTTTAGAAAGACACCCCCACGGAGGTCACTCCCCCATCTGGCTTAGGACCTATAACAGTCAATCGGCCTTATTCCCAAAATCCAAATCTATTGAATGAAGAAAGGACTGAAGTATTTCGAGAGCAGTACCTGCTATATATGATGTAATGCACATATCTGATGGTCACATTCAGATAAAACAGCTTTGTTTTTTAACAGTGAAGAACATACATAATAATCATAAGACTTACCTTCAAATGGTTAATTACATATTCATTTTATACTGAAATAAGCTTTATTTCAGCATATTGTAAAAAATGCATTGTGGAAACAACATTAAAATTTTCCGTTTTCTGAGGCTTAACTAAAGTGTTAAGAGCAATTAGAATGCTGTATGCTTAAAAAAACTAAAAAAAAAAAAAAAAAAAAAAAAAAAAATGCGTTTAGTGGACAAAACAATTATTATGCTGTAGTTTGCGTTTTAGAAATCTGGCTTCAAATCAAGAAACCATTTTAGCTTTCTTTTTTAATGTTTTCGTGTTAATAGACAAAGAAAATCAATTTCATCAATATCAATTACTCTGTTTCAGTCAGATGGACATTTTTTAAATTAAATTATGAAAAACAATAGCTTATTAAAACCAATGGATGTTTCTATGCCTTATGCGTGCATAATTAAACACATTCAATTAGTATAAATAACAATCATAGTTTCAGTTTGAAAATGGAAGAAAATGGAATTTTTTCTTGGTGTCACTGAAATGATAGCATTTGAAGAGATTTTCTCATAAGAAAATGATTTGGTGAAAGATAAGAGCAATTTGCGTAGATTAACGTCATTTTCTAATAAAAATTCAAAAAATTATACTTTCGAAACATCAATTTACGGGCTACGACCGTTTAGCTAGCAAAACGGTCATTTTCCGTAAAATCATATGGTTATTTCCTAAATTATGCTTCCAAAACATTAATTTACGGATTATGACCGTTTAAGAAGCAAAACGGTCATTCCCCTAAAATTATATGGTCAAATACCGTGATTTTACATTTTTTTTTACAGTGTGCTTTCCCCCGAGTTACCAGCGTACGGAGCAAGTCTGCCGTAACGTCGGCGGATGCAAACCGCTAGCCGACAACGAGTGCGATACGCCAAAATCTATCGTCTTTTCGCCGGTCTGCTTATACAAAATGATCCATCAGAGGAAAAGAAAATCGTCAAAAGTGCCGATAAATGCCCTCACCCTGCCTACCTCTCGTCTCCCGCACTAAAGTAACAGTTGTTCTCCACATCTGTGTTCTTCAACATAGATAAGTAAACAATAGTTAACGGAGTTTCTTTTTTATGACATCAGTAAATTGTAAGTAGAATTTCGATTTTAATATTCCTGTGAAAGTTAGAGCATTTCAAAAGAACGGTTTTAGATAATTATTTAAGTTTTGTTAATAATTCTGTTTCGGTAGATTTGAAAGATAATAAGTGGGTAAATAAAATAATAATTAAATTAAAAAAAATTTTATCATCAGATTTTTTTTTTCCAAGTTTGGTTGAATATTTAAATAATTTACAATTTTTCTCTGTTTCTTAATTTTTTGTGTTAATATATATATATATATATATATATAAAGGAATTTAATCACTTTTAATGTTATTAAATTCATAATTATTGTAAATAATTATCATTTTCTAGTAATTTTGAAATTATTTATCCTCTTTTTTATTTTAATGTTTGTTATTTCTTGATGGAATTTAACTTGATTTTTTTTAAATAATCCATTTATTGGTCTTTATTATGTTTATAAATCATAAAATCGTTTTCAGTTGAAAAAAAAAAAAAAAAAAAAAAAAAAAAAAAGAGGTGTTTTTTTTTTTTTTTTTTTTTTTTTTTTTTCCTGATGATATTTTTAGTAAAATATTTCAAATATTGATTTTTGATATCTAGGGTTAATTTATAGCATACAAATTAAATTCTAGGAATAATACATTTAAGTAACTATTTGCTATGGTTCTTTTGCAAAAGGTAAAAATTTCTTGCGGAAGGTAATGTTAAAATTACTATTATTTTCTAGTAAGTTTGAAATTATTATTATTATTGTGTTAACATAGTCTGAATGAAAGATATTTTATTTATTTGGTATTTCAAGATCTTAATTTTAAAATTTTAGTATTGCTTTTTGTTTACCGGGAACATTTTGCGTTTATATTCTACAGAGATGAGAATTTTCCGAGTAATAACTTTCAGATTATATTCCTTCTAAATATTCTTTATTATGTTTAATTTTCTTTTTTTTTTTACATGTTTTTAACTAATTTGTTTTTATGTATTCTCAATTTTTTTTGCGGAAAGGGGATTTTGTTAATTTTTTACTCTCATCTCTGATTCTAATATTTGTGTTTTGATTGATATATTTTCATAATTTTTATATTTTTAATTTTCATTACCTATTATTATTTTTGCGTAAATATTTTGAGTTAGTAAACCATAGAGATTAAACTTAAAGTGTCAGAAGGGGAAAATTCTCGGGATAATAGCCCTGCCAATAAGGAAAATCAAGAGGAAAAAATTGGCTATGTCATCGAAGAACGTCCAAAATTAGATATAATCAATTTTGAGAGTCAGGCCGGTACGGAATTTGAAGCCAGGTTGGCATATTTTGACAGTATATGCGTAGACAATAGTAAGGACGACCTATGAAAAGTAAAAAACATTCATAAATATTTAAAGAAAAAAGCTTTAACAGTGTATATTAATAATTGTATTGAGGCACTACATTGAGAAGAAATACTATTATTATTAAGGGAAGAATTCTCGGGACCTCAAACTTTGTCTATTGCTGATTTCAGTGAGGTAAAATTTAAAATTGGAGAAGACTTAAAATCTTTTATCAAACAAAAGTTAAAATTGGCAGGAAATTAGGATTAACTTCTAAATTAATTCTAGAAGCCCTAACTGACGGCTTACCTTTAGAACTGGGACAACTAGTGCCTGTACGTGGGCCAGAAACTACAGATCAATGGCCCGAAATTGTCCACACGCTTATTAAAATTCAACACCCGGATAAAGTGATCAAAAAACCTTAACTATCACCAGTAACTACTCAAGTGAGTAATTTTAGGCCACAATGGCTGACGCCGAGATTCAGAACTGACTTGCATAATAATCGTATGGACCTATTCATATCCTTACCAAAATCTCCCACAACGAGGGTATGCACCAACAAATGCGAATAATCCACCACGAAATAATATACCCCCTCGAAATCCCTCTAATGTACATTTCCAGGGAAGATTGCCACCAGCCCCGTGCCATATTTGCACAAACTTTGGAATATTAAATACATATCATTGGTCACGATTTTGTCCTTTTAATTTGCAACAAACAACTCCTCTACCTGTACCTACACCTAGCTTAACATCTACGCCAACTCCGGCGATTATTCCAAGTAGTGAAGACAGTCAAAACAGAGAGAATGCTGAACGTGACTGTTGGCGGCTAATGGTGTCCGAACAGCTCTCACAATCACAATGGCCATTAAAAACAAACCGTCAACCTAGTAACTTCAGACGTCTCGCTGAAAGAACTCTCCTTGTATTGTTAAACTCCGGAATTTCATTAACAATTATTGCTTCGACACTAGTGAATAAATTAAAATTAAAAAAGTTTCGCCTCTCGAACCCGATCTCTGCTAGATAAACCCGAGGAGTTATTCAAATTAATTACAAATGTAATATTGACTTGAGAATAGGTAATATTACCAAAAATGTAGACATGTTTGTGATTCATGGCGATTTACCATATGTATTACTCGGACTACCTCATTGCACCCTATTTCGGTTAAATATTAATTTAGTTGAGTATACTATTTCACAAGATAATCAAAATATACCTTTAATTGGTAATGATCAAACTGAATACGAGTCTTTGCATATATCTAACCCTATATTGGAAAAAGAAAAAATACAGAAGTCCCCTGGGAATCAATCCTGTATACAATTCTCAGTGCGATCCACAACACTTTTCCATTCCTACAACTACAAATTCAAATATTCTTAGAACTCCACAAGAATCAAAAATTCACACTGGATCTAATTCAACTACTGATAATCAATTACTAAACTGTTAAGTCAATATGTTAAAATTTTTGCTACAACAAAATATGATGTGGTTCGTATCAGAATGGAACCTCAAAAAATATATTTAAATTCTGACTTACCTCTTTCTTTAAGAGCATATCACACCTCTCCTAAAGAGGAAGCTGAGCAGGTCCAAAATCTGTTAAATGCTAAACTCATAAGGGAAAGCCATTCTCCTTTATCTTCACCTCTAACTATAGTCTATAGAAGGGAAGAAGGAAATAAAACAAGGCTCTGTGTCGACTTCCAAAAATTAAGCACTGTTACCAAAACCGATACTGAACCTTTACCTGGAATAGATACATTACTAGATAAATTGGCACAATCTAAAGTTTTCTCCACATTAGATCTAGCCAGTGGATATTGGCATATTCCTATCCACCCGAAAGACACAGAGAAATTAGCTTTTGCAACTACTTTTGGCTTGTATTAATGGCTTGCATTACCATTTTGCTTAAAAAATGCACCTGCCATATTTAACCGTACCATAAGGAGAATTTTACAAAATTACAAAATTGATTTTGCTTGTAATTATTTCGATGATATTATTATATTTTCTGAAAAGGAAGAGGAGCATATGGCGAATTTAGAAATTTTTTTTTAAATTTGTGTAAATGAAAATCTGAAACTAAAATTATCTAAATGTGATTTTGTTAAGTCTAAAATAAATTTTCTTGGATATGAGGTTTCCAGTGGTACACCTGACATTGCTAATATTGAAATAATCAGAAAATTAGAACGCTCCAAACATGTTAACGAGTTAAAGATTTTTAGGATCCGTGAATGTTTATAATAAATCCATTTCAAAGTATGGTAAAATTCGGTATACCTTAAATAACTTACTTAAGAAAAATGTTCCTTATGTGTGGACTGATAAATGTGAACAGTCATTTCAAAAATTAAAAAATGCTTTAATCAAAAAACCCATTTTGAATTTGTATAACCCCAAGAAACCATGTCATTTGTTTGTTGACGCTTCAAGTCATGGAGTTGTATGTGTAGTTAAACAACCAGATGAAAATGAAAAATTACACCCCATAGCATATCATTCACGAAATTTAAAAACATGTGTGATTATGAAATAAAATATCAAAAAGGAACTACCAACATTGAATCAGATAGGCTGTCGAGATTACCTGAATCCCAGCATAACTCACATTATATGCACCTCCTTGACCTAAATGAAATTAAAAGTATGCAACGACAGGAAAATGTAATTATTAATAGTAAAACATACATGGAAATTAATGATCTCATTGTAACGAAAAAGAAAACTTCGTATAAGATTATTGTTCCCATGTCACTAAGATTAAATTTATTAAACAAGGCCCATACACTATTCGGTCATCCGGGTATTCAAAAGATGATAAATTTAATTACCCCTCAATATTATTGACCCTCAATAAATAAAGACATTGAAATTTTTGTTAAATATTGTCATACTTGTCAAATTAATAAGAAATGTAAACAAAAAGGATTTGGATTATTACAGCAGGTACCCCCAACAGACAGGCCCTTTGAATGTTATTCGTTAGACACTGTTGGAGGATTTAATTCAACGAAAAAGTATCTGCATTTGGTCATCGACCATTCAACTCGTTACGTATGGGGATTTCCATCAAAAAGTGTGACAACTGAAACTCATACCAACTTTCTGAAACAAGTTTTCCAAATACAAGTACCTGAAAAATTATTAACAGATAGAAATGCTGCATTTACTTCATCACGCTTTAAGGAATTTTTAAGAATTTATAATGTTAAACATATTTTAACTAGCAGTCATCATCCGGAGACAAATGGAAAAGTAGAACGCGTCATTCAAACTATCGTAACTAGACTTAAATGCAAAGTAAATTCCATTTCATCTAAATTACCTTGGACCAAATTATTAGAGGAGTTTCTTAGCCAGTATAATGCCACCCTTCATTCGGTTACAAAATTCTCACCTAGTTCTTTATTTGGAAAGTTTCCTTATGATCCTTTAATTCCCAATAACAGTTATTACCCCAAGGTGGAAGAAGCTAGAGAGTTAGTAAACGAACACACAATTGAATACCATAATAGAAATAAAGGAAGATATGATGCTGGATTACTCCCTGCTAAATTTAAAGTTGGTCGTGAAGTATTATATGAAGAATTCTATTATCCAAATACGCGTAAATTAACCTCAGGACCTTATACTAGAGGTCTGCACGGGCCGAAATTTTCAGGCCCGGGCCCGGCCCGTTGGAAAGGTTTGCTTACCCGGCCCGGCCCGGTATGAAATCGAAAACATCGGCCGAGGCCCGGCCCGGACAAAAAACGATAAAATCAGGCCCGACCCGGCCCGGCTCCATTCAAAAATATGTAAAATTACAAAAAAAAAAAAAAAAAACATGCCTTTCTACGAAAAAGATTTTTAGTATGTGTTTTGCAGAGATTTTATATAGCTAAGCAATAGGATGTTCTTTAACAAAACTGCTGAATGTTTACAAGATATTTATATATAAACGGTATTTCATTATTACAGACGTACAGACGTACAGAAGGCACAAAGACAGACATAGAGTCAGATCGAAAATATTAGCATTCCTCAAACAATATAGTTAGATATTTAAAATGGTTAATAGTACTAAAAATACACTTTCAGCCACTTCCTGTTATATACCGTAATGTATCCAAATCTTTCATGTGATCCGGTAAACAAAACTTTAATGCTAATCCAACCATATTCAATAGAGAGGATGCTTTTGCACATGCTAAAATTGATGCTACTTTCATCCAGTGCCCCAGAGAAAATAAAAAGAAGCCTTAGAGGAAAAGTTACAGCGGAAGTATTTTTATAGCCTTCATACCACCTAAACACTACAGACTATAGAAAACAAAGACTTATGTACAGTAACGTATCTAATTTCTTTTGTTTGTCACATGTACCCAAACTGGTAGTAACATGCATATTATTTTGAATTAGAAACCATCTAATATTACTTTAAATAAAATAATTTCGAGACATGTTTAAAATATTTGCGGAAAATCAGATCGCGAACAGTCAAGCTGATAGACAATTAATTTGTAGTTACAGACACCTTTTAACCCTTTCAGGGTCGGTGGCTAGAGGGTCTATCCACCTACTTTAGAAATTTTTCTCTACGTGTGCAGTGGCTACTTTTTTTATCCACTTTTATGAAAAGTTAATGTGTACTTCTAAAATTGAAATAGAGATGGCAGAACTACAGTAACTTTAAGCAGGATGTGTCTGTGACTTTTTTAAATGGACAAGTTGCGGGAAAATTTTTTGAAGTTTCTTTTATATATTTTTATGAAAAATAATTTTTTATTTAAAAGTATTTGGTAGTGTAAATATACTGTAATGCACCTTTTAAATACAACAGATTTACATATTATCTTAGATCATTAATTTTAGTTTGATTTTTAGGAGCATCTTTTAGGTGGATAGACACAGTGGCTAGAACGCCTAGCCACCACCCACAAAAAAATCCCCACATGCTGAATTTTTTCTTCATCAAATATGACTTGTAGGGGATGTTTACTTTATGATATATATATATATATTTAAAAGTAAATTCAATCATTTTTACTTAGTGCCCCTGAAAGGGTTAACAAAATAAAATTTTATGTGACATACCAGACTGTAAAATTATGTAAAATAAATGACTGAAAAAGTATTTTATCATTTTCCTTTTTCGTTGATTAACGAGGAATTTAGAAAAAGATTCGGGCCGGGCCGGGCTCGGGCCGGCCCGAGAGCAAATTGAAAAATTCGACCCGAACCCGGCCCGAGGGCTCGGGCTCGGGCTCGGGCCAAAAGCCCGGCCCGTGCAGACCTCTACCTTATACAATATTAAAGCAATTGTCAGAGGTCAATTTCGAAATTAATAGACCAAATCCCCATTTCAAGAAACAATCCGAAATTGTTCATTCATCTAAATTAAGAAATTATATGTAATAATCCACAAAAATTCAAATTAAGTCATGAATAAAACACTAGGTCGGTTCTGTGTTTTATTGTCACAAAATATTTTTTTTTCTTTTTTTGCTGTTTTATCTCCATGCGACGCGTTGGATGAGGACCCACTGAGTTCGGGGAAATCTGCGGGATGTCTTGAAGCATAGCTTCCTTTCTTGGACACAGTGGCACGACCGTGCGGTTGCATGATTGTGCCCCTTCTTTTATAAGTAAACTTTCAAGTTTTAAAAATATTTAATAATAAATAAGAAACTAAAGTGAATCTCGAAACACGGGTTCTCCACTCCTTAAATCCCCCTTTCTTTTAGCCAACTTGTGAGGTCTAGCAAAGTGCTATGATTAAAATTCGCACTTTGCGAGTAAAACATGAATACGAAGGTTTTAGGATTCGATTGAGTAATGGAGTTAGTTCCTATCCTAAACTAAAATTGTAAATTTTAATATGTTAGTTTTATAAAGTAGTTTGGAAAGTGAATAGTATAAAAGTGGAAGGAAGATTGCTTTTGTGTGTTAGTTGGCGGTAGTTGGAAGGAGAGTAAGAGAGTGAGTTGGTGGGGAATTAGTTGAAGGTTAGTTGGATGTACAGTCGGCTGCGAAATTATTCGAGCACTAGCCAATAATTCCTATATTTAAAAAGTACACTTAAGTCTATTTTGCTAAGTAAATCCTTGTCGAATCACGTTCTTAGACTGATTAAGAACATGACTCGACAAGGATTTATTTAACAAAGCTGTATTAAGTGTACTTTGTTTTGGCAAGGATTATTGCTAGTGCTCGAATAATTTTGCAGCCGACTGTAAGTCGAGAAGGTAGCAGTGTCAGGGAATCCTCCTGCTATCGAAAAGTTACTGAGCCGCGAGGGTGATTGAAGTTAAAGGTAGTTGTTAAAATTATTTGTGGTTAATTGAGTAAAAGCTAATGAATTTAAATAAAGTAGTTGAGAGTAATTGTGGTTATCTATTGATAGTTAAAGTATTTGTGAAGGCTGCCCATTTAAACTTATAAAGATATTAGTTATAATTAAAGTCCAACGCCCACTTTTTTTCTATTAAGCTCAAATAAAAAACTCAATTTATTATTTTAAATCTGACTTTGTCTTTTCTTCATAGTTTACTTAAGTATTTCAGTTTTCAGCATTCAAGTTAAGGTTAAATGAGCATGACGACGAGAAATCGTTCGTCACAAACTGTTTACTCATGTTCCTCTGAAGTTACATGAGTGAGAAATCCGAGGAGCATGGGAAAACAAGCATGCTTATCCCCCTGATGAGGTTTGCCAAAAATCCATTTTTGCCCTTTAGAATTTTGTTTGGTTGGCAAACTCTCACAGGGTTTCAAGGGTCACGGCATCCATCCATATAAATTCTTGAAAAAGAATTTTTTTTTTTTTGTATGTTTGTAGTATACCATGAGAGAGAATACGAAATGATAGGTACTAATAAAAAGTGACCTATTGATTTCAATTTCATGTGTAAATAAGAAATTTTATCAGTCATTGCCTAAACGTCAGTGGAGGCCCTCTGTTGAGACTCAAAACGGTTTTGGGCTCTGTCTGTCTGTCTGTCTGTCTGTAGCGCGATAGCGGCCGCAAAAATAGCGCTATTGACATGAAATTTGGTACACATGTTCATGAGAGCCACGAAATTAGCTGTATAGTTTTTGGTATAGTTTTTTCCATTTGTAGTTCGTATACAGGGACACGCCAAAGTTTTTCTTATCATTACGGTCTATGGAAGGAATTTGTATGTACCGCGATAGCGGCCACAAAATTCACGCTATTGACTTGCAATTCGGTACACATGTTCATGAGCTAAACGGAATCAGCTGTATAGTTTTAGGTGTGTATTCCATTTGTAGTTCGTGTACAGGGACACGCAAAATATTTTCTATCATTACGGCCTATGGGAAGAATCTGTATGTACCGCGATAGCCACCGCAAAAATCAAGCTATTGACTTCCAATTTTTGCCGAAACGTTAGTGGAGGCCCTCTGTTGAGACTCAAAAGGATTTTGGGTTCCGTCTGTCCGTCTGTCTGTCTTTCTGTCGTGCGATAGCGGCCGCAAAAATCACGCTACTGACTTGAAATTTTGTACACATGTTCATGATCCCCACGAAATTAGCTATATAGTTTTAGGTGTGCATTCCATTTCTTGTTCGTGTACAGGGACACGCCAAAGTTTTTTTTATCTTTACGGCCTAAGGGAAGAATTTGTATGTACCGCAATAGCGGCCGCAAAAATCCTTCGATTGAATTGCAAATTGGCGCACACGTTCCAGCTTTGCATATAAGTAGCTGTATAATTTTTATTGCCATATTTTTTATAAACTGTGTACAGGGACACGCCAAAATTCTTAACATTGCGGCGTATGGGGTGAATTTCGTTTAAACGCATTTTAACATCATTACTTTGCAATGAATAGAATGAAACTAGCGTACGTGAGTAAGATGCATAAACTTTTGTTGTTTGAAAAAAAATATGTGCTCTTAAGCTTTCTAATTAATGTACAGGACCTTACAAAAGTGTTCTGACAATGTCACGTAGTCATCCAAACGATGTTAAATTTGGAACAATTATTAATTTTAAACGCAAAATAAGCTGAATATTTTTTACTGGTGTATACAATGTTTATGGTTCGTTTACAAAGACATACGAAAGAATTTCGTAACATTAGAGCCTATGGACAATTTTTTAATTTAAGCGCGCACTTTAATGCTATTATGCTGAATTGAACTTAATAAAGTTAACATACATTATAAAGATGCTTAAAATCATGTTTACTCTTAAAAAAGGATATGTATAGATTAAATAATTTATGGGACCACACAAAATAATTCCGAGTATGTACTGTAATCATCCAAATGATGTCAAATTAGTTTGAAAAATTAATGAGTTATAATTTATTCTTATTATTGGCGTTTATAATGACTGTGGCTACTTTTCTGGGATACATAAAGGAATTTCGTACTATTACGGTCTATAGTCGGTATTTCTTAAAAGTGTATTTTAACATGGTTACACCCCATCAGAAATAATGAAATTTTATTAGAATTTTAAAAGCATATTTTCCTGTTGAAAAATGTGAGCATAGAATTGATAATTAGTTTAAAGGTTACGCAAAATAATTCCGATATGCTATGTAATTTTTTTCGTATGAACTTTGATAGTTATGAAATTTGGTATTTATGAATTTCAGGGAAGTAATACAAGACCGTCGTTTATTAAGAATACATATTGTTGCGTACTAGGGGTTTCGTAAGTTGTCCGAGAATGAAAGTCGAAACGTCCAAAAATTCAGTGATTTCTTCACAGAAAGTTGCAGAAAAATACAGGTCTATAAACCAAGTATCAGCTTCAATTCAACCAGTAAACATAGCTTAAACAACAGCCGTTAACAGGAAAACAACAGTACAAACTGTTTATCAATAACACATAAAGCAAGTCACATTCAAAGAGGCTCAAAGCAAAGCAAGCATTCGACGAAACTGTTGTTGACACAGTTCTGAGATTGGCCGCCTAGGCTAAAAAATGCTCCTTTTATACTATTCTATCGAACACAGACTGTTCTGGAAAATTCTCGTATCTCATCAGTCAATGAGATTAGAGATTTCATATTTGGTATATCCCTAATAAGGATTTTCTCGCCAAAGTCGCCAAAAATATCGCCAAGGAGGGAATCAGTCGCCAAATTTGGCGCTAAATCCATTTCTTCCCTTATTGGAGCTTTTTAATGCGTTTTTAAAGGAAAATTAGGCTATTTTCGTGCTAAAACGACTAGAAATGCAGAAAATTAGCATTTTTTCGACTTACTAAGCCTCTCTGAAAGAATTTATACAAAAATAAATGGAATTATTTACAATTCCGTAACACTTTATATGATATACAAATAGAGATACAGCAGGGGGTTGAGGGGGGCGGCAGCCCCCTTCAGGAATGTATCTGATTATGGTAATAAGTCGATCGAATCAATATATACTATTATGTAATAAGGAATAAATAAAAATGACCTATTGAATAATGTCTGATGCAAATAGGACGTTGAGGCTCCTGGTAGATCCACTAGTAATTGTAATGTTCATATAGTTCATCTTATACTGTATACCTGTATTGAATTATATAACAGTTTTAAATTTCTATGGCATAATATTTTATATCATATATTTTTATCGTGTCAATAATAAAAATGTGAAAAAAAAAAAATCAAATCAAGTTTTATAATTAATCTATTATTCAGGTGTTATAATTAATCTGTTATTCAAAAATGTCTACCAAAAGGACTATATCACTCGACGAGACCTTACGTTGACTTGTTAAGTTCTAAACTTTAAAAAACTTGTCAAAGACAAAAACATATTGAACATTAATAATAACTTTAAGTAAAGACTTTGAAACATGTTCCAAGAACATTAATAACAGATTTAAGCAACGACCGGTCAACGCTCTGTATATGGGTATCTATTTTTCATATTATTGTGTTGTGTGTTATATTTGATTATATTATACTTGTTGTAACTATATTGTATTTTAAGCATTTAATCTAGAAGTTAAAAATATAAATGTGCATTTACTATTTTATTACACATTTTATCATGCATAATATTTTCATATTAATCACCAAGATTATGGTGAAGCCTGCAATCATTTGTATAAGTCCAAGGCAATGGAGGACATTGAGCGAAAATTAGAGATTTTTTTTCTCATTTTTCATAAGCAAATCCATAGTACTTATAAAATTGTATTTACATACCAAGTAAGATCCCACAGTCTTGGACGCAATACTGGGGGACCTTTTTTGGACGGGACGGGATATAAAATATAATGGATAATATAATGGATAAAAAAGAGGCAAGAATTAAATTAATATTTTTATACTTTAAATTAGTATTTTCATATTTTCATATTTTCAGGATATTCTTTTTATATATCAGAGAAATATTGCAAAATGAATTGAAAGAGATTTAAGCATAAAAAAAATAATGAACAGAAATTACAATCGCGATCATTTGGAAAGAAATAAACAATTTAATCATTCAAGCATTTTGATATCTGGAAATATCCTATAAATAAGTTTAATGACCAATAAAAATTTATCTGGCGCCGGAAAGATTCAATACAAAAATTAAATTAGCGATGTTAAAAGAAATAAAAGATTTATGATTATAAATTAGGGTTTGATTACTTATGTCAGATGTAAATCAATAAATAATTGCATTAATGACTTGGTGAATTGACGGGTTAAGGTACCAGACGGTCTGGGTAAAACGAAAGTACAACCAATAAGGAACAAAGAGAAGGAACGGTGTTAAATGGTTTAACCAATTACAGAAAATGGGAGGATTTTAGAAATACGCCAAATTACACCAAAAAATAAAGGTTTAAAAGATGGAACTCGCCAAAATTAAGGATCTTCCTTGATTAGCTATTGACAGTAAAACCTAGTAAGTCTGCGCCACCGAATTTGAAAGTTAAAGTGCGAGGCCGGGCGGGGGCAAGAACCCATCCATCTCCATTGCCTTACTGGACTCGGATCCCCAGCCCTGAAATGGATTTTAAATAAAGAATTTCAAGCAAACTTGATTAGTTTCTTGTATACTCCACGACTGACACCTAGGAATACGACACACACACACACACACACACACACATATATATTTACTTCGAACTTTAAATTTTTCTTTTATCTACTTTAAAACTTAATGAGGCTTCTTTAAGGTTTTATGCATTTTTGTATTTTCATTTTTTTTTTTCATTAATTTTAATTATTATACTATTTTTGTCTATTTATCCAACTGTTTCTCATTTGTTTCTGGTCTTCATTAATCCTCTGTTTCTGATCAAGACTTCAATAAATTTTCTTCTTCCTCTAATAATTGTTTTTTTCCTTTTATTCTTTTCCTTTTCGTGTGGTCTCTGCTTTCATTGCATTAGAATGGCATTTCATCTGTAAAACTTTTAGAAATCTGTTTCTTATTCAAAAATATTCATTCATTTTTTAAAGCAAATAATTCTTAAATTATGATCTGAAATATTTTATAAATTATTTTGCAGACAAAAGTGTACACTGTGATAAATTACGGAAAAAATTACGGAAATCGTACAGACAAATAGGATACCAGTACTACCTCTGTTATTACATACAAGAAAAGCCCCGGTTTGGGAACGAAACGAATTCTAAATGCGTGAAATTTTTTAAAATAAAACTCGAAATGTACAAAACTCAGCCAGATGCTGTTTGCGTGCCAATAGACCAAAGTTTGTTAATGAAATCATTTTTTAATTTATGAAATCAATGAAGGTAGTGAATCAACCAAGGTTTTGCCCGCTTCGCTGGTCACTATATTCAAAGCAGGGTTGCCATATTTGGCCTATTTTTTTTATTCAATAGTCACCAATAATTTTTATTTGTAACGTTCGGCTAATCACTTCGAAGAGTGATAGCCTATTATGTATATCAAATGTCACTTCTCAAAATTATTGTTGACTATTGAATAAAAAAAAGCCCAGATCTGGCAAAGCTGATTTCAAGGAAACTTTTTCTATATCGCTTTATATATATACACACTCTATAACAAAACAAAAAAAAAAAAAAAAAAAAAAAAAAAAACGACGCACCAAGAAGTGAGAACAAAAATTGGTTGATGTGATGTACATGTGGAGAAAAACAATTGATTACAGTTTCAGAAAATTTGAGTGATTTAATCAAGAGAAAGGGCCTCACAAAGTAAACAAATCAATAACGCGTTGGTCCATTTCTGGACCTTATGTGCGCAGTTATTTGGCAGACGTGCTCCTGTGAAGTATCGTGCTAAATTCTGTCCAATTGTTGCGTTAGATTGGTAAAATCCCGAGCTGGTCGTGTCCTTTTTATGGTGCTTCAAACATCCTCAGTGGAAGAGAGATCCGGGGACTGAGCTCAACCCCATTTCACTAAGCCGCCTATTAAGGGTATTTAAAGTCACTGAAGTACCAGTTGCACGTAGGATCGACGATAATGATGAATTGGTGCTTGATTCCATCAAAACCTGTATGTATGTCAATTCGTATCCAGTTTGCATTATTACTTCTTGGTGCGTCATTTTTTTTTTTTTTTTTTGTTATAGTATATATACATAAATTAATAAAAATAAAATAAAATAAAATAAATAAATAAAAAATAAAATAAAATAAAATAAATAAATAAATCATGAAATTGTTCTAAAGCCCGCTTTGGTTCTCCACTGCCTTTGGCAGCGAGCCACTCATTCGCAGACTCTCTTGTGCCTGTGTCTATTGTCTGTGAGAACAGCTTAACAGTGGGCTTCCATTTGGGTGCTTACTAGATGACACTTTCGAAACGGGCAGTATCGAAAAAATTTAAGTAGCAATTTTATATTTGAATCAAAGTTACATATGAACAACACTATACGTGGTGTACATAATATTTTCTTTCACGTTATTTTCTATATTTATTTGATTTATTCGATCAACCATAAAATGACAACAATTTCGCGCCAAATATAATATTACGATGGGCTACGATCGGTTACGTCTATCGCATGAGACAATTTTGGGGTTATAATAGTAGTTGAGTTAGTTAATAGTAGTTGGTATATAGAAAAATAAATAATGAAATATGTAAACCTGGTCATGGTACAGCCTTAATATAGCTCCCCTTGGCGACTTTTGAAATTTTATCGCCAATTTAGACAAAAATGCATATTTTACGTGATTATTTTTTCTGTTTCTTTACTTTTTCCTTACCTGTTCTTTCTTTTCTCTTTTTCAGTATTTTATAATTTATTTATACTTTTGATGCGCTGCTTGACTTAAAGTGGCTTTTGCGGAACTGGAGTCCTTTGCGAAATATGTCCGATCTATTTCAGCATCAAAATTGAAAAAAAAAATATCCAGGATTATCAATAAGTAAAGCTCTTTAATATAATGCTGAATAAGCTTTCATGCCAAGCGCGATTCATCCGTGCCAAAATCAAACTATTTAAACAAAAGGAAAAAAAAAAAAAAAAAAAAACTAAAATTGAGGTATGTTATTATTATTTGTTTTTAATTCCATTTTCATATTTTTATTTTTTCATATGCATGAACAAATTTAATATTTTATAATTTTTTATTTTTCGCGTGAAAGCATATTTCGCATATTTCATTTTATGCTGAAAAAAAAAAAAAAAAAAAAAAAAAAATGATAATAATATTTTTTCTTTTTTTTGGCAACAATTAAAAATTTACATGTCCAGTTTTTAAGATATTACCAGGTTATTGTTTTCATATTTTAATTAATTTAAAAAAATCTAATCAAAATTTCGTTATAAATAAAGTATCAAATGAAAGAGGCGATTTTTCTAAATTCCTCGGATTAAACACTAAACAGCTTATCGATCGGACAATTAGATTTTATTAAATTAATTAAAGTATGTTTTCATATTTTCATTTTTTCATATGCATGACCAAATTTATTATTTTATAACTTTTTATTTTTCACGTGAAAGCATATTTCATTTTATGCTGAAATAATAATAATAATAATAACTCGCATTTTTTGTTTTTGACAACAATGAAAAATTTAAATGTCCAATTTTACAGCTATTACCAGTTTATTATTTTCATATTTTAATTAATTTTAAAAAATGTAATCAATTTCGTTACAAATAAGGTACCAAATGAAAGGGACGATTTTTCTGAATCCGTTGGATTAATTAGCTTATCGATCAGACAATTAGATTTTTTTAATTAATTAAAGCATGAAAATTTGGTGGCAACATGCGTGAACACACAGACAAACAGAGTCCAAGGAAATCTTTTAGCCGTTTATATATATATATAGATGGATTTTTCTACCAGGAAAATTTCGTTAATTTCAAGAATCTTTTTACTGTTGATTTAAGATTTTTTTTTTTCTTTTAAATATTTTCTGGAATAGCAGTAAAAAATCCGCAAGATAAACGGAAACATTACTGTCATTCCGTTTACCAGTAGTATATCGATATATTTTTTCCCCATAGTATTTTACAGTGTACACTTGAATAAATAGCGATAATATTGAATAAACTTTCTAAAGTTTTTATCCTTAAATTCCTTTTATGGATTGTGAATCTCTTCTATTTTCTCTGACCCATAAAAGGTAAAGAAATTATTATATTTTGGTCAAATTTTGGAAATTGAGTTTTTGCTATATTTCCATGTTTCTGGTCCCCCTCAAACCGAAAATCAGATTTTTATCAATTTGTATATGTATGTGCTCGCGTGTGTGTATGAATTTGCTATCAACATAACTCAAGAGAAAATATTAGCAAGATATCAAAACCCAGTAATCTTAATCTGTTTCATTTAGGGATACTACACCAAACTTTTCGTTGAGATCGGGAAAATAGTTCGTGTAAAGAGACATCCAATTGAATTCAAATACATTACGTCTATGAGCGAAATATCTGGTATATACAATTTAACACATTTGACCGCACTAAAGAGAATAAAACAAACATATATTTTTTATATGCATAAAAACATGTTTAGTGTAGAATATGATATGAAAACTATTCACCATTCTTTTACAGAGCCACCCAAACGAATTCGGATATGTTATATCTAAACTTAGAAATTGCTGGAAGTAAATGTCAAACTGCATGTGTTTTTGATACTGTGCTTAATTTAAGTATTCTATGTGATGTGTATGTAATCTGTGGGCAATACACTGTTAAAAATTTCTGTAAATTTAATGTAAATATTTATTCAGAGTCTCTGCAAATTTACAGTAATTCTTAGTTAAAAGTGAATGATCAAGATTCTCAATCTTTATTCTGCATTTTACCTAATTTTATTATTTAATTTTTCAATTAAAATTAAAAATGACTGTTTCTACTTTAGAAAAAGCATTCTAAGTTCGAAATATATTCTCGCAACTATAATTGATTAAATTAATATTAGTTATTAAAATGAATGTATAAAATAAGTTTTTTAACATCTCCGTTTATTTTTCTCTGTAATTTTACGGAAGACTTAAGATAATAGATTACACAGAGTTATCTGTTGAAATTTTTAAGAGTGTATACTAGGCTACGAATATTAAAGGATTACATTCTTTACTACTGAATGTAATTGATGCAAGCTGTTAAATAAACTGGGATAACCAGGATAATAATCCAGGAAAACTGCTTACGAAGGAAAATTACTTTTTTATACGCATGTAATGTCCTATTCTCAATCCTAAATTTTTCTATAATTACGCGTTTAAAATTCCCTTTAATGCAAAAATCAAGATTTTAGCGGTTGATATATGTGTTTATCTTTTATTAACATAATTTAAAAACAATAATTGCAAAAAATTCAAATTTAGCATTTTGACGATCAAATGAAAGTAATTTTTGAAAGTTTTGACGAGGATTAGTAAGTTTTAAAAAAATAGATGTATGTGAAACTAGTTTGAGTATCATGGAATAACTTGTAAATTTAATAACAGTCATATATTTTTTATGAATGTAGGTACTATATTCAATCGAGGAATTGAGAGGTCCTCATACAGAAATATATGTTAAATAAAATCGTTTCTAAAACTATTTCTAAAATGTATTCATATACACACTGTAAAAAAATTTTAAATATTAGCATAAATACCATAAATTTTACGATAATTCAGCCGTCTCGATCCTTTACGGTATCAGCACAACATTTTTACGGTACATAACACATAAAAATACGGTATATGTATCACTTCATTAATGAACGTCATTTATACTCTAAAACTCATGTATATATACTGCTAGGTTACGGCAACATGCAATTCTATGGACAGTTGACGATTAATCAATCGTTAATCGCTATTTTACGATTGAGGATTAACCAATCATTTTCTTCAAATTTTGCAATTAAAGATAAATTATTCATGATAATAAAAGTAATGACTGATCAATCAAAAATCGTAAAAACTCAATTAATTAATGATCAACCATTAATCCTCAATATAAATGATTGAAGAAATCAACGATTAAAACTAGTTAGATTGGTACTTAGCTATTTATTTTTGGGGAGGGAAAATGAATAATAATAATAATAAAAAAATGCTTTTATTTGTTTTTAATAAATAAATATAACTATCTTTCTGATTTGTATGAAAAATTAACGGTACATGTACTATCAATGAAAATTGTGGTACATATATTGGTCCAACTGCTGCCACTAACATGTACCGTAAATTTCAACTTTCTCTCTTTTTTTCAGTGCAATAATTTTAATAATTCAAATGCAAGGTAAGAAACGTTGTGCGAGTTCCCCACCAGATTATTTTTATTTAAAATCTTCAAGAAAAAAGTTATTCTAGAAATTCATTTTTGTATATACTTTTTATTTATCGTGACTGAACTGTTCATTTTGTAAAATTTTTATTGAAATTTTGTAGCAATCTTTTTTTTTTTTTTTTTTTTTTTTTTTTTTTTTAAGTACAAAGGTATTGATGAGATGAAATTGAATGAAAGACACTTTAACATTCCGAAAGATATTGTTTTTGTAAATACATTTTATGTTTTCTTACGAAAAAAATATACTTTTTATCAGAATTCTTGTTTTTTAAATCCATTGACAAAGGAAAAATCCTGGTACAGAATAAATTTTTTATGATTTTTATCGAGATTTTACTTTTAAGGTAAGGTTTAAAACCTTAAGTTTCTGTCGAAATATTATTTAAGAATATTAAATAAGTGATTAAGTTTGGAATAATATTTTTAATTTGAAAGAAAAAAATATGTATATAAACTTAAAAATGCGTTGTATTAAAAAATATCATTAAGTCCCCGAACAAAATATCTAATTGTTAGGTGCTCATATTAGTCTAACGCTTAATATACTCGATGTTAGGTAATGTTTATGTATAGTTTTAGCTTTCAATAATACATTTACTATTTTATAATAAAAATTTATAATATATAACTATCATTTTGTGAATAATAATAACGAAAATAATAACAAAGTTCACATTTAATTTACAGTGAAAAATATTTGATCCAAATATGCTGACTTCCTTTGAAAGTGTTTATATAGGAGGGGGGATGTGGACAAAAGTAGGTATACAATTATAACAGAAATTAGTTAGTCATTATATATATTGTTTTTAATTTTTCTAATATATATTATTATTATGGAAATCTGACAAAGTTTGCTTGTCTATAAAGCTAGATTGCAGGCATGTGTAAATGCTGAAGGTTGCAATCTGAAAACACTAGATATTGCCAAAGATTGTATAGAATTAATTGTAATTCCTAAATCCTCTTGATTGCGACCGCTGAAAGATATGTTTTTTTTTTCCCTGATGAATAACTCATTAAAGTATAATTCGCAAACTAATAAAGAAAATAAGAGGGCTTTTGCACCACTCTGTGTATACTTGTCGCTTTATTAAGATAAACGTAACATCACATGAATGATTAATAACGAGGTAGAAACGTATGGGGAGCAAAATGTCCGGGGATGAATTATTAGGAAGAAAAGGATACAGGTAGTAAAACAGGAGAGTGGCATTACTAAATATCGTTCTCAGACTATCTAAAATGTTAAGCAAATTGTAACTGTCGTTGGATGTAAGAAAAGGAACAGGAAATTTCACTTAAAACCAAAAATTTTATAGGAATAGATTTCAGATTTTAATCCAACGAATAGACCATTTTTTTTTTTTCCTGACTAGTGGATCGCCTATAGTATAGCAACATTTTCTTTTATATTTACAGTAGACAATATCATAAAAAAAAAAAATATATTGCCCAATATTTTTAGGGTATTTTTTAAGCTGTTGTTTATGTAATAATAAAACAAAAAATTAAATGGATTTTTTTTTTCTAATTTATGTGTGGTTTTGACAATCATCTTTGACCTACTTCTTTCGCTTCAAATGTAAAATCATATTAAAATTTATAGCGTAATACAGGCATGATGTTAAATACCACAATAGGTAGAGTTTTAATTTAATAATCTTATAAAGATTAAGAAAAGATCACATTGAAGCAAGCTTTCTAAATAAACGCTATAAATTGCAAAAATACACACATCGAACATTTTATGTCAAAATAATTAAGCAATATATTTCATCTGATTTCGTGCCTGATTTGTAACAACTTTACTTTGCCAAGAAAAGAGTCACTCTTAATTGTTTCAAGCTAGAAGTGTTGCGCGTTTTTGCAGTTTACGGTGTTTGTTTACAAAGTTTTTATCCCTTTTTATTTTAATACCAGTAGTTTGGCACATTTTAATGCAATTTTTGCATTATTTTGATTAATTTGTCATGTGTGACACAGAAATGTTTAAATATTATTTAATATTATATACGATTACTTTGAACAAAATTGGATATATGCACATATTATCTTTAGAATTTTAAATATCACGCAATTTTTAACAAATTTCCCAATTAACCTAAATTAGCAGGGTATTAAAGTAAGAAAGGGAGTGATAACGGCTTACATATGACACTCCGCTCTCTATGTTGTATCTAAACAATCTAATTCAAACACACATGCGTCGCGTCACACCATTTATAGATATTTGCATATTGCATTCTGTAAAAATATATTATATGTGCTTTTAAATTGCTGTTTTAATGTTGTATGCCTGAAACAATAAACTGGGAAAAAGAATATCGTATTATTATATTTAAGTATTTCATGTGCATTGGAATATCAAATTATGAATACTTTTCAAATATCACGTGTAATATCCTTGAGCTTTATTAATTTTACTCTTTTATAATAATTTAGCAGGTCTAACCGGTGTTTTATGAGTTTGAAGTAGTATTTATAGTATTTAAGAAGTGTTTTCTAAGGTACTGACAGTTTAGAAATTTGAGGTAATTGAACGTTTCCGTTGAAACAACACATCTCAGGTGATTATCTGTTTCTTTTTTTCTCACTACAATTTATACAAAAATTTGTCATTCTTTATATGCTCAGAATGCTTTGAAATGTACAAAATTAAAATTAAAATCATCGTAAAACGCACAAAAGAACCAATTGGCAGAATTCAATGCTCAATAGGCTCTATCAGTATATATGTGGCATCAGCTTTAATTTGAAAATGAAGTTGCTCTGTAGTTTTTTATTGTCAATTACTGTCTGTCCGTTGAGCATGTGCCCGCAGTTCGGCTTTTCGCTGTTTAATTTCTTTTCGCCTTCGAGCAACTTATCTTTCAGTATGTTTCTGTCGCCTGGCTTGTACCTGATCTTCGATTTGTTTTTGTCTTCCAGCCACTGCCTGTTGAGAATCTTTACGAAACATTGCTTGTAGCTATTCGTAAGTTTCTTATAGTTTTCAAATAGCTTCAGTTTCAGCATGTTTCTGACGCCCCCCGTGGCAGAAACACGGCGACACGGCGACAATGTCGCAGAAACAGAAATGGTCTTGCAGAAAGATTTTACTTAAGTCAAATAAATTTTGCCATCGCGTGTGTGTGTGTGTGTTTTAAGAGAGAGGAAGAGAGAGAGAGAGAGAGAGAGAGAAAGAAACCTAAAGAATGGTTTATAAACTGTTCTGCAGAAAAAATTTTCGTTTCTGCAGATACGATCGCCTCAGTCCTGAATAAGGAGAGGAGATAAAGCGGATGTAACTCACTTGGGTTAGCTTTGATACGGCATGCATTAGTGATTCGTGATGCGTGATATGATTCGGTGTATCCACACTTTTCACTGGTAACCTCTTCACATCCGAACTTAATTTTCGTGTCTCCAAACTTTGTTTTCGCGCCGCGCCTGCCGCTCGTGTCGTGTGTATTTATTGTATTGCAAAATGATGTTTTTTCGAAAGAATGTGGCTTTGCGACCATTTTCCGAATTTCATATTTCATGCATTTTCAGATTCCTGCATAACAAAATAGCGATTTTTTTTTTTTTTTCAAGTAAGTGCGTGATTGCTGCTGTACCGATCTGTACGAGAAATTAGTTACATCTAGTGATTTTTTTATTCTTTGCATGCGAAGCGTGCATACGTGCGTGGTAGTAAATACACGTAAATTTTTAAAAGCTGCATTAATTTTAATGTTTGGTTCAAACTATGCAATACATTTTACAAATATATACAGAAATAAGACTATGGGGAAATTTGTAACGTCTGTAGTTATACGCAAAATAAAAAATGAAGCTTCAAACCTTGCTTCAAAAAACGGAAAATTAAGAGATTAATCTTAAAAATACTTTATTGATTTTTAGCATTTTATATGTAGCAAAAGATCTTAGCAATAAATATTAATGTGTATTTTAAGTTATAAAATTGGTAACTTTTCTAATTTTTTTCTTTACTAATCATTAATTATTTTAATTGTGATTAAAATTCTTAGATTTAAATTTTGTTGTTTAAGCATATGAAGTCGTTGAAAAAATTATTAATTTGTTCTACAAAAATACTCTTATCATTAATTTCTACAGCTTGTTCATTTCATTTTTTAAACATTTGAATTTTTAAAAAATGCTTATTTTTTTTTATTGAAATACTGCAAATTAAATAGTTATTTTGAATAAAAATCAAACCAAAGGTTTTGTTGATTTTCCTTTTTCTTTTCCTTTTTTTTTTTTTTTTTTTTTTTTTTTTGTAAGCAAAAGGAATTTTATCTAATAGTAGTTGTTTTGAATGAATACTTTACTTTTAATTGATTTCTATTTATTTCATTCATCTGTAATCATTATTTTCTATTATAGATTTGATCCATAAAATCTGTTACATTTCCCATTTCAACATTTCCTTAAAAATTAAATATTTCACTTGCCTCAATCTTTATGAAAATATTTTGGATATGCTTTGTCTATAATTGTGTTACTTAGATCTTGTATTGTGTTTTATTTTATGTATTTAAACGATGGTATAATTATACATTCTGAATTCTTTAATGTCAAATCACATTTTTTTAGATTTCAAATACACATCTTTATGCTATTTGTATATAATATAAAAAATGAATCTTGTATATTTAGAATGTTATCTTGCATCTTCCTAATAATCTCAAAAACTATAAATGTTGTAAATTATTTATATTTCATTATAATATTCAGTATTCTATATTAATTTTTACTTTTAATTTATTGTATTTTAATTTTGAGTTCTGTATTATATTTTATGTTGTTTGGCTTGCACCTTATGAAATAAGTACATTTGTGTATTTAAATATATATATTTAATATAAAAAAAGTAATGAAATTTTAAAAGTATTTGTAACATTTGTTTAATTTAGACATTTCATGATTTAAGTACCTTAAAAAATTTTGATGTGTTTGATGTGTTACTGCATTTTATGGTTTGAATTCATTGAATATTTTATAAACAGTATCGTATATTAATGTGAAGAAAAATCTGAAGCAATTAAGATCAATAGATTTATTTTCATCTTTCTTAAAAAAAAAAAAAAAAAAAAAAAAAGAGTGTTTTCTTGCAATAGTGCAGATATGTGCCTTTGTGCCTAGCTAAAATTTAAATACATTGGTTATACTGAATATTATTTACTATTCAAAAATAATTTATTTTTTATTCGTTAATGTTAACTTCCCAAACTATTCCTGCAGAAAGATTTTGGTGTTGATGAAGCTTATCGCAGAAAGCATAATAATTTTCTGCCACAGGGCTGACGCCTAGCTTATGACTGTTCTAACTTATCGTCTAGTCACTGTGCGTTCACCATCTGGACTGTCTTGTCGCTGTTCGTCAGTTTCTTCTTGTCTTTTATCAGTTTTCTTACTTTCAGCATGTTCCCGACGTCTTATTTGTGCTCGTTTTTAACTTTTTTACGTATTCTAGCCGCTGTCCTTTGAGCATCTACAAGTTATTTGCCTTGGTATTGTACACCAGGTTTTTCTCGCATTTTATCAGCACTCATTTGAGAATCAGCAAGGTGTTTCGCTTCCTGTTGCTCTGGGAACTCCTCTTGAATTAATATGAAATCTGAGACTCTTGACGAGGTTCTTCCTGTTGTTGTCTTTATAACACTCTTCGTAATATAATAGGTCGTTTTGCAGCAGAAGTCAAACAGTAATAAAGACACATTTATGAGACATTACAATTTGTACATAGATACTATAGGTAGATTTTAGATACTTATATGACTAGCAAGTTTAAGAATAAAAATTACTTAAACATTAAAACTGAAAAAAATAATTTTATGAGGAAAAATGAGTTAAAAAGATACACTAAATAAAAAAATCCCGATTAACTCTAGATTGTAATTATTTGAAATGAATGTGTTACTTTAAAAGAATCTTATTGTGGCGTTCGGCAACAACTTACATTCTTGGAGTTTCCCGGAGTGGCAACAACCTTATTTCGATGTCAGAAAAGCTTTGCATAAAAAGCGAATCAAGCAGTCAGAACGGCGGCTTCAAAGATTTATGTTTTTCTTGGGATTTGATTTTTTAAGTTATGTTTAATCCTACAAGGCTCAATTTTTTTTAGTGCGTGACAAAAATATATAGGTTGTAATTAGTGATCAGAAGATAGGGAAAACTTATAAAAATAAAAATAAAACCATATTTTACGGAAAAATAAATTTTTTAGCTGAACGTACCGTATGTGGAATATACATAAAAATATGATTTACTAATACGTTTATTATTGTAATATAAAAAAAAACTTACCTCTGTAAAATATGCACTTTGTTGTAACACACAGTATTTTTTTTTTTTCGAGTAAAAAATATTCAATAACTATACTTTTTTTTTATTTTTGAATTCAGACAAACGACTAACGTATCACTTTCATTCAAATTTCACATTGAGTGCACTATAACAAAAACACGAACGACATCTTTAGGTAAAGATTCGTATTACTACAGTGTTAAATATCAGTAGCTTCTATCAAGATGTCGAGAGATGTCATTACTAATAGTTTTATAGCTATAGGAACGATTAAAGTCGGTGTTTCACATATGGAACTGGGTGCCTTGTAGGGTTAAGTTTAGCTCCAAGACGCAACATAATTTTAGTTTTATTTTACTTAACGTTAATAAAAATGTTATTGTTTAAATTCGAGTTGGTATTACTCCAATCACCATTTTACGCAACCAGTTAAAAAATGAAGACAAATTAGTTTTCTAAAAAAAACTTTTTGGTTGACTTTTACGTATTTTTAAAATTTAACATTAAAAAGTTAAAAATAATTTTCATTATGTACATTTGAACAAAATTTTGTTGCCACATAAAAAATTATTTTTAATAAAAATGGATAACAGTGCCACCTATTAGTGAATGCTGATCCATAAATCTAATCAATAACCCCCCCCCCCCTTTTTTTTTTGGTCAAGGTCCATGTACATATTAAGTTTGGTTGAATTCTGTTCATAAGATTCACCTACTTTATTCATCCACAAAATTTTTTATACAGACATTTTCATAATATGGTCAAATGGTGTTCAGGACATCTCATAACAAAAAAAGCCATTGAAAATCAGAGGTCAAAATTCTTACAAATCCAATATTTTTTCTTACATACATAGAAGAAAGTAAAAATAAGATAAATATATTGCGTTTATGCTAAATACAGGTTTGTATTCAATTTGTGTGTTCTTTTACATTTCTCCCCTCTTACAATTAAATAACAAGTACATTGCATATTCTGTAATGGAAAAAAAAATAGGTTTTCAATTTTAGTTTTAGAAGAATAACAAAGTTATAAGTTATTATTTTTTTTATATAATTAAATCCAATTATAAAATTTCATTATTTAAATTCTGTTGTTAAAAATTTCTCTACTGAAAAGTACTTTAGTGGTCTCATGAAGTTTCATTCTGAAGAGATTTTGCTGCTCTGTTCAATTTTATTACTATAAAAATTTTTAAAATATTTTTTCTCAAAGTATTTTTATAAAAAGACATAATAAAAGCAACACTCTAAGGTACCATCTGGCACCTTAGGGCTTGGAAATGTGGTGGGTGGGCCAAATGGCCTATCACTGTGTGATTGGAGCTAATTAAGGAGTGATGCATTACGTATGGGGTGAAATGAGGCACCCTGCAAAGTGATCATCCGAATCACTAAAGTTTAATGGCGGTGCACATGGAGATACAAGCTTAGAAGTTCACAACAAGAATTTTCTTATTGCAATCGGTGGTAAGATCACTAATGACTGTTCAAGGTAAGTTCACTAGTGATTATTGTTTATTTGACTGTTTTCCCATTGTAATGTAATTCTTTCGTACAAATATTTACCCAGAAATACTTATAAACGTTTTTCCTAAGCCTAAAAGTTTTATATCCGATACAAAAATTAAGCAATGTGTGCAAAATAAATGACTAGTGTAAAGTTATTAATTTTAATAAAATATTTAGTAAATTAAATAAAGTAATTAAGTTATTTCATATATTATACGAACGAAATTATTTAAAAATTTTAATTATTTGATTTGATTTATTTATTTACCTATTTTTATTTAAATTAACATTGTGCGTAAAATTAATACCTTAACATTAGTTTTATGTATACAATTCCTTCTTAGTGCTTCAAAATCATGATATATTTTTACATAATGGTATTTTGTTTACGCTACTTTGTTTAAGGGGTTTTACTCAGTTCTTTTTTTTTTTTTTTTTTTCTTTATTTCTTTATTTCTTTTTTTTTTTTTTTTTATGAAATGAGTTTTAAGTGGTTGATAAAAATTATGACTAATGAAACAGCCTCTTCCCCCCATTTTATCCTGTAGTAATAATTTTACATTCATCTACACTTTTATTTTGTAAGATTATAAATAAATTAAATCCTTTATGCAGGAGCGGGGGGGGGGGTGAAGAGTAAATTAATTAAAGTATGTTTGTTTGTTTGTGGAAGTTAAGGCCAATCGACTATGCTAGAATCCTAGGCCTATGGTTGGAACTTTCTTATGGGTTCTTCTCCGTATTTTCGCTAATTTCTGAGAAAACCACGGAAAACTCCGAACGGTTAGGTCGACGAGCGGGACCTGGGATCGAACCCGGCACTCCCCGTATACCAGCTTTGAACGTAGAACTGCTCAGCTATTGGTGGGGCGACCCAAAGTAAGTTCACGGTTAGTAAAGCGTGTATTTAAAGTTTTTGTCATCGAACTCAGAAAGTGACTGGGTTGGAAAGTAGTTCACTCATGGTAAGTTTAATGTAAGTAAATTCAAGGTGAGTAAAGTGTGCTTATAGCTTTTAACCATTACCTCAGCAAGTGAAGCAAGTGAAAAGTTCTTCCCTTAAGGGGGTCCGGGACACCAAATTTTTGTTTTCATTATTTATTGCTGTAATTATTTTTTCTGAAATTGAAGCTTTTTTTGACGATGAAGTTGAGGAAGAAAGAATCTTAAAAAAAAAAAATAAATAAATAAATAAATAAATAAATAATAAATAAAATATTAAAAATTAAAATAAAATTTTAAAAATAAAATTTTTTTGATAAATTAAAAATTTGTTATATCTCATGAACGAATGGTTCAATTTACAAACTTTTTTCACCTTTATATACAGAAAGGATTTATCTTCAATTTGTCTTCAGGATATCTGATTATAATAATATATTTTTTAAATATTAATTTTATTTTTAGACAAGTCCTTCCGGCTTATTCGGAAGGGTAGGTTGATTTCTTTTTCCTTATCAAGTAGCCGTCATTTTGTTTCAAAAAGGCGGCTACAAATTATTAACGAATTAGTAGAAATATTGATGTAGGCTATCTACATATGGAGTTTTAAGCAAATCAGTTCATGAATACCTTTTTATGTGAATTTAAAATTTTAAAGTGGCCGGCGATTGGAAACAAGATGGTGGGCCAAGTTGAAAAATATATCATATGCATTTGTGAGATAAGAATACTGTACAAATATAGTTGGAATTAATTCAGAATCTCAAAAGTCATCGTGTTGAAAAATTAAGTGGCTTCCATTTGGATCAAAATGGCAGAGAAAGTTGCTTAGTGAACTAATTAATCTAAGATATTGTTGCAAATTTGAAAATAATTCAATTCTTTTTTTTTCATAGAAATTCTTTCAAAGAGGCTTAGTAAGTTGATTAAATGTTAATTTTCAGAATTTCTAGTTTCTTTTAACGTTAAAATAGCCAAATTTTTCCTTAAAAACGCATTAAAAAGCTCCAATATGGCAGGTAATGTGTTTGGCGCCAAATTTGGCGAGTTTTCCACTTGGCGACTTTTGGCGAGAAAATCCATAGTTCATTAATAAACTTCATTGAGACACTTATATAATCTATGTATACATCAAAATTCAAACAAATTCGAATACACTTTTTACAATTTGAATTTGAAATTTTTAAGTGGTCTCCACTTGAAAACAAAATAGTGGAGCAACTTGGTTAAGAAACTCATCCAAGATATTCATAACACAAGTTAAGACACTGTCCAAATTTGGTTTGATTTGGAGTATTATTTCGGAAGTTATCGTGATTTTAAATTTTCAAGTGGTAGCATGATTTCAAGTGGCCCCGCATAACATAAGATGTCCGCCACTTTATTAAAAAATGGCGGATACGTTCATTAATAAACTTCATTGAGACATCCTATGTATACATCAAAATTCAAACAAATTCGGAATACGCTTTTTACAATTTGTATTTAAAAATATCAAGTGGTCTCCACTTGAAAACAAAATGGAGGAGCAACTTGGTTAAGAAACTCATCCAAGATATCCATAACACAAGTTAAGACGCTGTCCAAATTTGGTTCGATTTCGAGTATTATTTCGGAAGTTATCGGGATTTTAACTTTTCAAGTGGTAGCCTGATTTCAAGTGGCTAAGTAGGGCCACTTGAAATCAGGCTACCACTAAGATATCCACCACTTTATTAAAAATAGCGCATAAACTTCATTAATAAACTTCATTGTGACCCTTATGTGGCCTGTATTTACATCAAAATTCAAGCAAATCTTGCTTTAAATATGCTTTTTACAATGTCGGTTTGAAATTTTCAAGTGGCTGCCACTTGAAAACAAAAAGTCCGAGCAACTTGGTTAACGAACTCATCCAAGATATTTACAAGATGAGTTCACTGTCCAAATTTGGTTCGATTTGGAGTATTATTTCGGGAGTTATCGTGATGACAAAATTTTCAATACAATATATATATATTGTATTGACAATATATTGACAATATATATATATATATATATATATATATATATATACATATGGATAAACGAAATGATTGCAATAGGTCGATTTCTAAAGAAATCAACCTAAAATGTACTTATTTCATGCATAACTTTTGGATTACCAAAAAAATTTTTCTCCTAATTAAAAATCCCGAAGACAAATTTTCTGTATATAAGAGTGAAAAAAGTTTGTAAATTGAACTATTAGTTCATCAGGTATAAGAAATTTTAAATTTATGAAAAATTTTAAATTTTAAATTTTTTAAATTTTATTAAGTTTTTAAACATTTTATTTAAAATTTTTTAATGATTCTTTCTTGCTCAACTTCATCGTCAAAAAATCTCCAATTTCAGACAAATAATTACAGCAATTCCTCAATAAATAATAAAAAAAAAAATTTGGTGTCCCGGACCGCTTAAGGTAAAATCAATGTAGGTAAATTCAATATGAGTAAAGAATGTTTATAATTTTTAACCATTACCTCAGAAAGTGAGGGGGTTCAAGAGTACTTCACACTCAAGGTAAATTCAAGGTAAGCAAGTTCAATGTAAGATCACGAATGAGAAAGTAATTTAAATTATTTTAAATATTATATAAAGAAATTTGACTATAATATTAATTATTTGTTTTTATTTATTTTTTATTTATTATTTATTTTTATTATTATTAATACGCCTTAGCATTAGTTTTAAGCATAAAAATTCTTCTTACTACCTCAGAATCATTATATATTTTAACATAACTGTATTTTTTATTTTACTAATGTTCAAAGGATTTTAAGCAGCTAAATTAAATTAAATGAGTTTTATGGGGTTTTCAAACCGTTCTGTTTATATATATAAAACAAAAAAATATTATTACAAAAACAGTTCGCTCTCTCCCTTTTATTTCCTGTTATAATAATTTTACATTAATTTATACTTTTATTTTGTAAGATTGTAAATAAATTAATTTATCTATGCAGCAACAGGAACCTCTTAATAAAACTGTAAAGATCATTATAATGTTTTTAAGCTATGCATGTGTAAAATTAGTAAATATGGAAAGATAATCTTTGTTTTGGTAAAAATGATGCTCATTACTTCGAATCCGTTAAGAATTTATAAAACTTAATTAAATTTTTTAAAAGTTCGATTTTTAAATCATTCATTTAAAGAAAGTTGAGAAAGAAAGATTCATTTTTAAAGTTCTATAATGAATAACTTTAATCTGCAAGTAAAATAATGGATAGGCAAGTGTATTACAAATCCATTACTTGTCTAAAAATATTTGACCCCCCCCCCCCGCCACACACACACACACTCACACAACACACACTTACTGAAACAAACTAGTGAGGTGTAATCAATAACTACAAATAAAGTTTGTAGCACAAGTCATTTTGTAAACAAAAAATAAAAATAAATAAATAAATAAAAAGCTACACCTTTTTTTCTAGTTACAGAATAAATACAAACGTTTACGAATTTCTGAAGCCATCCAGAAAAAGTTTTTAATCATGGAGAAGAAAGACTTTTATAACTTTTACTACTTGTAGAAAAACAAAAGATTTGTAAAGCTCATAAGAACAGAGGCAAAATGCGCATGCACAAATGTGAAAGAGTGTGTTTAAAGTTTTGTTAGCCATTAGCATCAGAAAATAAAGAGGAAGGGGTGAGAGATGTTTAATTTTAATCTTATAGATTTAAATCATGTTTAACAACAAATGATTTAAAAATAATCATAATGAAGCTTTCTCTTTAAATTGGTTATAATTGGAATGAACAAGGATAACGTTCATTTATATTTGGAAAAAGAAAAACTAAAACAAGATTCAAAATAATTTAAAAGAAATTGGACATTTAATGAATTTTTTTTTTTTAACTACTGTATATAATAATTTTTTTTAGAGTATATAACTCAATATTTTATATAAAGGTTTCAAAAAAATGTTACTTTACATCAGAATTTACATCCATGAAGTATCCAATCTGCATTTAATGGTATTTAATAAATTCATTTCATTATTTTTTTTTATTCATTTGTTGATATTTTGCGTGTACAAATAGTTGCCGCTCTAATAAAAATTTTGGTTTAATTGTTGAGATTACTTTTAAAATATGGCAAAGTTTTGCAAATTAGAGAATGTTTAGGAAATTTATTTAGCTTTATATAATTAACAATACATATCCTTTAATCATATTTGTGAATCAAAAAGTTATTTATGTATTATGAACATTTCGCTAAAGATTGTCTTCCTTGTCAACTTCAATGGCCACTCAGTTCTTACAATTAAAGTAAATTTCTGTTAAATATTTCAGTTTTACATACCATGATTTTCTTTGGCCAGTGAGTTGAAAATGGGGAATCAACCACAGTGTGTCATTTTCCTGCACATATTGGGATTGGGTGAGATAAACATGTTATTTTGTTGGTTTATTCATAAATATTGCCTCTTTCGCATACTCAGATGGGCAACTAATGGGGCATCCACTCCACATTGTGTTCTTTTGTATTATACGGCTCTTATATATAATATAGTTAAATAAAAAAAAAGAAAGAAAGAAAGAAAGAAAAACTTGGTGTTTATAATAAGAAAAGTGCTTTTTAACAAAAATATTTTTATTTTTAAAGTTCTTTATACATTTCATTACATTTAACCTCTTGAATGGAGTTTACTATGTAATGAGACAAATTAAAAATAAATAAATAAATAAATAATAAATAAATAAATAAATAAATAAACCAACTTTTAATAACGGAACATTTTTAATATGGATATATGCAATAAAATATTGATTTTCGTAAGTTTATTATATAAGTAAATATTGCATATGATGTAAGAATGTTTTTTTTAGTCAAATTTTATTTAGCCATCATTTTACCAGAACTATAAAATTGTATTATTCTCTACATTTAATTTCATAGTCATCACTTACTATATATGAAAAATTACAGTAAGTGTCACATTCATGGAGGGGGGGGGAGGAACAGATGGAAATGAAATTATTTTTATATCACTATGTTACTGATTTTAATTATAACTTTTATAAATATCCCCACTCTTTATGATGAGTATTATTATATATATAGTTGTGAGGAGTGGGGAAAGGGGGCTATAGATGAAAATAAAAGGATTTTTTTAAAGTCACCCTATTATCAATTTAAATACCACTCATTGTTTAAAAAAATAAAATAAATAAAAATACAGTGAATGTTACACATATCTGGGGAGAGAGAAACTGGGTACAGGGGAAAAAATGGTTGTATTTATATCACCATATTGCTGAACAGACATGTACACGAAGCTTCATTAAAATAGGTAAAAGTTTAGGTTTTAAAAAGTCATTTTATTTCCGCCTGCCTCCTCCCCCCAAACTCCATAGTTTTATGTAGCACTCACTGTAATTTTCATAAAGAGTAAGTGATATCACTAAAATCGGTAACATGATGACAGAAAAAAAAAAAAAAAAACATATATATATATATATATATATTTCTCCCCTACTCCAATATACTATACCCCTACTCCAATTATATGTGACACTTAGTGCAATTTTTCATAAACAGTGAATGATAGTTATACAAAGTTTCATGAAAATCGGTAAGAAAGTGATATAAAAACAATTATTTTCTTTCAATCTAATAATAAAAAGCATAATCGATGAAAAATCATTGTCAACAACCTTTATCAATAAGTGAAAGAAATGGCAATATACATGTTTGTACAGGAAAATTTTTATTTTTATTTATTTATTTATTTATGCATGGCACTTATTAAGCTAAAATTTAATTGAAGCAAAAAACAAAAACCTACTGAATTAACTTTCAGAAATTATCACTCAGAGATCATTTATGCATTTTGTGTCTCCTGTATATGGTTTATGTTCTATAATCATCATAGTGTATTAAATATATTTCAGTCTGAAAATTCATTATTCAATAAAAAGCTACCTTTAAACAATTCACGCTTTTATTCACTAATATTTACGAATTCTTTTGTGTAGAGCTGTACATAATATGTAGCATTTATGACTTATATATACATAACCTATAATATCCAAAATTAGTGAAACTTAAAAATACATACCATAACTAAAAACGGACTTCCAACAGTTATAGCTAAGAGACATCATTTCGGATACAGTACTGTATACAAAAACTTTTGTATGTCTGTGTTAAAAAAAAATAATATATATATATATATATATATATATATATATATAATATATATATATATATATATATGTGTGTGTGTGATATTCATTACATGTTAAATAGTGTAACACAATTCAAATATTATGGAAACAGTTTTCCGTGAAATTCTTTTGTGTGTCTCTGTAAATGAATAATAAATGATTTGCAGCTTCATTTTTCACAGAATTAAGTACAGTTCATTGATGCATATCAGTTTTATGCTTAATATGGTGAAACGCTATTAAAATTCACCTGAAATATTTTGTTTCTATTTATCGTAATATAAAAAACTTTTTGTCTGTCTCTGTTAATAAACTATAAATACTACATGTTACATTTCAAATAGGGATAACTCCGTAGTAAATGTCAATGACAAAGTTAGAGAAATCTGAATATATTTATGACTGTTAGAGGACGGCCAGACGACTAAATAAGTCGAAGTACTAAACACCCCTGTCTTTTTTTGAAAGTATTAAAAAAGCTCACATGTAATCAACAAAATTACAATACTGAGAGACCTTGAAGTTTTGATTATTTACCCTAATAAACTCAATTTAAAAATGGGTAAACCCCCAACATTTCACGATTATAATCAATAAATAAACTTGCATCAGAATCAGAGGGGGGGGGGAATCAACTGTCCATCATGGAATAAGGATACTTTCTCATGTGGGGTGACATTATACACCTTTAAGGTGCCATTCTTTCAATACCGGAGCACCTTGATGTAGGGGTGCCATTATTAAAATTTGTGGTGCCATCTTTTACATTTTAAGGCACCCTGAATTAGAGGTGCAATTTTTTTACCCTTTTTAAGGGTGCCACGTGGCACTCCTAGAGGTGAAACCATTGAGACAAGCTTTTCACCCCCAGAGGGTGCCATGTGTCACCTACAGTTTTAACAGTGTACATTAACACTCTGGAACATAAAGTTTCAGTGTGTTTATATATAATATTCAGCATTTTTATTTATTTATTTATTTTTTAATCTTATTTTATAAAGTATTTTAAATCATGTGTGATGCTTAAAATGTGCTGTTAATTTGGAGACAAAGTGTTGCACTACAAAACACTGTTGTAAGAACACATTTTCATCACAACATATTTACAACCCTTTTTTTATAACACATTTTTAAATAGCTACACTTTCCTAACATATTGAAAACACTTAACACAACAAAGTGTTGCAATTATGTTTCTTATGAAGTGTTCTAGCTAACAATACCATAAACTGTTGTTAATTTGAGGACAAGAAGTGTTCTTAAATCTGTTTATTTTTGTGCGTGTGCATTTGCAGTGTACATTTAGATAAAGATTCCACAGGTAAATCTGCAATAATTACCCCTGAGGTTTAAATGAGCATCTTTTTATGTGTATGTGACTCTCAAACGCAGCTCAAAGGTATCAAGGACTTATAGAGGAGGTTGTTCACGATTTAGATTGTTACGTTGTCTATTTAGATGGCGTATTAATTTTTTTCTGTTAATGACGAACAAAATAATTTAAGAACTGTATTTAAACGGTTTAACGATTACGGTATTGTGCTTAAGAGCCAGTTTTTTTAAGAAGCGAGCAGATTTGAATAGTTGACATTTTTCATTTTGATGAAATTTTCAGGAGATGTTCTTTATGTAAAACTATTAGACACATATTTTTTTTTATTTTTGGGGAAAAAAAATCTTGGAGTTTAGGGAGGGTCAAAGATGGAGTCCTTTCTTTTTTTACGAAAAACATATCTATTTACGGAAGCCAATACTTTTTGCGCCAGAAGTGAACCATGGTATTGATAGTTATTTTGCATTTTCCTGTTTCCAGACTAACTATTGGGACATAAATACTTATGGCTGACTGTAGGCGCAAAGGTCAAAGGCCATTTAAAGTTCTTAAAAAATGCACGTTTTTTAAACTCTAACCCTCAAAATCTTCTTGCGCCGGAAGTAGACCACAAAAGTATATACTACAGTAAATACATACTAATCATAAAAAACGGCAGATTTTTGAGTGACGCAGCAAAGCTCAAACAAAACTTAGCAGTGACACTCTATATGTACATGTAGTTTTACATCAAAGGAATTTGGAAACGCCGACATTTAATATCTCAGTAAATAGGAGATATTTTGATCTGATGTTTTCAGAATAATCTTTTATCTTCTGCCTGATGCTATCCTGAAAGTTTCACACTTCAACATTGTATATATTTTGAGATCTGGAGTTGCAATTTAAGACTTCAAAGGAAAAATGTGTTATCGTGTGAATTTTTTTTCTCGAAAACGGCTCGAAGAAATTTTATGAAATTGATACATGATATTAATTTATTTTGGCTGAAAAGCATGACGTGCCCCTTTTTTCCCAAAAAAACTCTTGTTTCTTAAATAATTTAGCTTAAAAATCGAACTATGTTTTCCTCCGCCATACATGTTTTCTTTCTGCATATTCTCAGAATTCAGAACAGGCGTCATTCGGTTTTCTGAGACTGTGATTGGTTGGTTAAATCTGAATGCAGTCAATAAAATATTTAGATTTTTTTTTTTTTATTAAATGCAAAAAAGAAACTTCATTGTTTGTTTTAAATATTTATTATATATTTAAAATAAAAGAAGTATTTTTTAATTATAGATATTCTATTTTATCGTTATTCATAATAAATTAAAAAAAAAATTAAAGCAAAAAAGTTTAAATCACTCATGCACACGAATTTATACTATGGTCCATGGTTTTTGGAGCGCATGCGTACTTTATCCAGATCCAAAACTTCTGGCGCTCGCTAAAGACTAGGGCAAGCTCGTTTGGCTTGTTTACACACTGTATCCCTCCGCTTGTGGCTTGTTATGATACGTGTTTTTTTTTTTTCAAAATCAATACAATAGTTTATTGATAAGCATTCTGGATTAAATTTTTAACGGTTTAACGGCTTCTTTGATGATTAACTACACTGAAAAATTATTGTTTGACGTATGTGTTTATTAAATATTTTGTCACATACTAACAAGGGAACTCTTTCAAGTGATAATCACCGATTTCCTTCAAAAAATTACAGAATATAGTTTACGTTGCACTTAATTCACTGGTAAAAAAATTAGCTCCTGAATCGCAACAGGAAAGCCACAAAAAATTATTAAAAATTACGTTTTGAACGCCAAATTTGAAAAAAGTCATCGCCAAATTACATTAACCTTTCCTCAATGATGCCAAAGAACTTAAATATAGGATGGTAGTATTTTCTATCGCTCTAGGGGTTACTGAAGGAAGGAAGCCATCCCCTCCGCGGAGGATCAAAATTAAGATGTCATGTCTCTGGAACATCCCTAAGTGTGAATATAAGGCTGTCTTTAATTTCCCACTGAGTAGCTACAGTGCGGCGTTAAAACCCACTCAACACTTAAGGTATTTTCTGAAATCTAGAAATTTCTATTTAGGAAAAGTGAGGTTATGTTTTATGTTAGATCCAACATTTTCAATTATTTTATGTAATGTTTTAATATTGCATTTATTCAAAATAATACAATTTCAATTTCAGAGTTACTTTTACATTACTCTAGCTTATATATAATTTGGATTAATTTAATGTCTAAAGCTCTCGGCATGTGCATTTATATAAATTTGCAGACGATTTAAAAACTAATCTGATTTATAGATTGGTTGGCTGGGTTTTACGTCGCACTAGTACTGCGGAATGGGCAATTGGCGACCAATATGAATTATAGTATTTGATTGAACATTTGATTGTTAGAATAGTTGATTGAAATTAATACTCAAATAAATAAATCAAAATTAAAATATTTAAGATATTTGAGGTTGAGTAGGATTTAAGTTTCAATTCGCACTACAGATATGCAATGGCGACAGTCTGGGATACATTCCTAGAGATGGTCCGTAGACATGCTATTACAACTTTGATCCTTTACGGAGGGGATTATTTAAAATTGGAAAAACACGTGCATAACCTTTATGGCTCCTTACATTTCTGGTAATTTATTTTGTAAAAATATGCATTAGAATTGCCTGAGGTTGGTTGGGTTTTACGTCTCACTAGTGCTGCGCAGTGATTTTTTTCATAGGTAATTTTCTTAGAATTATTAAGTGCGAAATCTTGTAGTTTTAAAAATAATTGTTATGCTTAATGCAGACCCTCCGTGGTCGAGTGAGTATGTTACCCTCGCTAGTCGCCTTCAAAGTGTAAAAGAATGGGTTCGATTCCCCAGCTGACCCAGGGTGTTTTTTTAATTTTTTGTATTTTAATCCGGTTATGAGAGGCATACTATTGTAACAATAGCAGCTATCGAAGATCACAAGTCGGATCGTACAGTCGGCAGCAAAAGTATCCGAACACTAGCAATAATCCCCGTCAGAGAAAAAGTACTCTTAATACTGCTTTGTTAAATAAATCTTTGTTGAATCATGTTCTCAGACTGATTAAGACCATGATTCGACAAGGATTTATTTAACAAAGCAGTATTAACTCTACTTTTTTTAGACAGGAATTATTGCTAGTGCTCGGTTACTTTTGCTGCCGAGTGTACGATCCGATTGTTACAATAGTGTACCTCTCTGTGCTATATCTGTCCTCATCTCGACGAAATTTACAGGAGGGGGATGTCGAGTCAAACAAATCGTATGTATATATTAAAAATAAATAACATACGCAGAATGCAACCATTTATCACCTACCGATGTAACGGACCCTCCTCAGGAGTGCATCGCAAACCGTCGCCAATTGCCCATAGTGCAGTACTAGTGCGACGTTAAACCCAACCAACAAACAGGACGAAATTTAGGGTAGAATCATAGATCGTCACCAATTGCTCATTGCGTAGCTCTAAGGAGATATTGGATCCACACAACTCATATTCTGTGGAGTTGCTTGTTTGTCAAAGGTTCGTACTGCCCAATAAAATGATCAGACTTACAGTCGGCTGCAAAATTATTCGAGCACTAGCCAATAATTCCTATATTTAAAAAGTACACTTAAGACTGTTTTGCTAAGTAAATCCTTGTCTAATCATGTTCTCAGACTGATTAAGAACATGACTCGACAAGGATTTATTTAACAAAGCTGTATTAAGTGTACTTTTTTTTGGCAAGGATTATTGCTAGTGCTCTAATAATTTTGCAGCCGACTGTATAAGAAAAATGTGTTCGGATACGAAATGTTTTCATTTTAGTTACAAAAAAAAAAAAAAAAAAAAAAAAAAAAGCAGCTTTGTGTTTTAATATATAATGTTTTGTTTTATTTAAATTTATATAAAAGTCTTGATCATATATTTTTTTAATGTCGTTATTAAAAACTTGACGTTAAGGCTCTTGCAATTGCTATTGACACAGCTTATTTAACTGAAATATTAAATGTTATTTAGAATTTCGACTAAATAAGTCTCAATTTGGTAAATTATCTGGTTTTTGTTAATCTATTCTGAATTCTCATGTGCTCGACAGCTTATTTAGTTCATTTGGCTATCAAAAAAGAAAGAAGAACATCTACATCTATTAAATCTTCATTGCAATGAAATTTCGAAGAATGCAGTCGCCAAACAGGCGCGTTTTTGAAAATATTGCAAACATGCTTCCATTTTTAATAATTTTTTATAAGTTATCTATTGCGACTCAGCAGCTAATATTTTAGGAAGATGCTATTCATGATTAAATCTTATGGCAGAATTTTTTTCAAGAAAATCGGCGATTACCGCTTCAAAGAGTTTCCTTGTAAGACAATATTATTTCAGTCACCAATTATAAAATCCGACATTCGGGAGTCACACTGTAAGTTAAAATATATATTTTTTGCACTACCCTTCTTTTTTTTCACATAAGTGTTTGTTTATATATATCATAAAATATAAAATAAAATTACATTAGTTTCCAGAAACTAACGGCTATATCAATAAGTTATGCATTACATTTTATTTTTATTTATTTATATTTTACATTCCTCGAGTCACATAGTTTTCTTTACATTGACAAACAACTGTTTTTTCTTGCTTATATATATATAAATTGTATTTTAAAAAGATAATTATAAATTTTTTTCACAGAAGACTAGATTTTAATAACTATTTAGTGTTGCTTTATTCAGGGGTGAAACTTTTCAAGGGCTATCCCTGAATTCAGGGTTTTTGAAAATTTTGCTTTCTCTGAATTTCATGTTAAATTATTTTGTTTTTGCAGAAATTCCTCATTTTTAATGTTTAATTAAAATGTAGTTGTTTCCTTAAAATGTATTAAAAACTCTTCAAATCACTTATAATAAGTAGCCATGTAATATATCACTAATAAACGTGCCTTGTCTGCATGCAGGTATTAGTTTTCAGGGTTTTTGTGGCCATTGCTATTTGGACCATCAGTGCAATTAGTGTGGAGGCTATTCGGACCGCTTCCTTGTTGTGTTAGCCATAAAAATGATTTTGCTTGTTTCATCTTGAATTGTCTCTGTAATATACTAATGCAGGGCCTAAAATTTCAACTCCTATTACACTCACCCCCAAAAAAGTAATACTCGCCGTAAAATAGGTTTGTCTTTTGTTTTTTTTTTCAGTTTTACGCATTTTGGGTTTTTTATTTTTCCTAACTATCTGAAATGCTTTTACAAATATGTCTAAAATTATATATATTAAAAGTGTATCGTATATATCATCATGTCTCATAATCATCTATAATCAAAAATCATTATAATGCATTGTATTTGAGATCTGAAAAAAAAAAAAAAAAAAAGGTTAAAATATCTATAAATGCGAAGAGTCATTAAAAAAAAGAAGAGGGGAAAAAAAAAAAAAAAAAAAACTTTGTCAATCAACATCCTGTGAAAATCTTATTATGCAACATTAAGCTTCCTTATTTATCTATTTATCTATTTAACTTTTTACATCAGAAATGTCTTTTTCGTCCATTTTAATTTTATGTTTAGACGGAATGTCGATGTGTATAACTTGTTCATTGTTGTCATTTGAAATAGCCATTTCGGAATTACTTGTTCGATAAAATTGTTGCTTACAAATCATAACAAGCGTAAATTCTTGGCGTTTCAGCAAAAACTGGAAAATGGTAACTGTTTTTTGATCATTATTCAACAAAATAAACATAGGCCGTATCTTTAAAAGGGCTCGGGCTCATTTTCATGCGCCAATATCGCATAGGAAAACTTTCGCATTTTTTTTCTCTTGGATTGTGGACGTCTAGAAAAGAGGCTCTCTGCTTGTCTATTCTAAATCTGCTTAAAGAAATCACAGTGGGAGAAACGAAACTGCCTAGAGATTATAAACTTTTATGCGTGTACTTTTATGCATTTTTCCTTTCTCAGGCTGGGACGATTGTCGGGCAACGCGCACACAGACTCGACACTCAAAGAAGAGAAAAAGGAGAGGTTAAATATGAGGTTATAAGATGGCAAGATTTTGCCATATTTAAATCTATAAAAAGAATGTTTTCTGTCACCTTATCCTGTAAGAGTTCTGTCTATAACAAGACCAAATTTTTACTCGCCACAGTAAAAATTCCACTCACCAATGGGGAGCGGAAATTTCGCGCCCTGTACTAATGATTTTGCTGGTTTCAACTACAAATTCAAACTTTCAACATTATGAAAGTGCATAATGCGATTGATCAATCCATGTTTATTTCAACATTGCTGTTAGGAAACATTACAAAATAAGTACAAAAGTCATTTTCAGAAAAATCATACATATATTTATATAGAAAATTGGGTTTGGTTTAGAGCTGTACCGAGTACTCGGTATATACTCGGTACTCGGCCTACTCGACTAATTTGCCGAGTACTCATTACTCGGTGGAATTTAGACTAAGTATTCGGCCAATACCGAATAGTTGTAAGAATTTCATTATTTTTATATATTATTGAAAGAAATATAACATTCATAAGAGTTGTTTATTAATAACTAAACTAAAAATTTATGAAAATATAAATATAAAGTCATTAAACTTTTGCTGCAAACAGTTTTCGCAGTTAAAACACGCGAGTATGCCACCAAACTCGGTATAGCGACAATTCATGGTATGAGCTTATCCCTTTTAGTTACAAGAATTAATGTATAACCATCTTGTATGTGTGTTATATGCAATTTTTTAATAAAAACTTAGTACATAAAATTGTATCTGTAAAACAGACAAAAATAAAATATTTTAGAAGAAAGAACCCTTATATAATACTAAAATAGTAGATAAAACATTAGTTATATAATTGTGCAAATAAAAGTAAGACACTTTTAAAACTGCAAGAAAAGATTGATTTTTAATTTAAAAAATAATAATTATGAAAAAGGTAAATACACTGAAATGTTATTAAAAATATATTTTAATAATCAAATTTGTTGTTTTGCAAATTATGGCCCAAAACCACCTATCTTTTTTACTCTTCTCGAATTTGAAGATTAATGAAGTCTATCATGTTTGAAATGATAAAATATTTATTTTAATGTTCTCATTTCATATGTAAATTTTCATGCCTCTTAAATTAAGCCTGAGTGTATAGGAACTTCTATATTCTCTAAGAATTATCTAAGAATGGTTCGCATCTGAGAAAGACTATATAATAAAGAATGAAATTATCAATTATTATGGTTTTAATAATCCACTAAGCTGGACATATCAAATATAACAATGAACCTAATGGTGTATACTATACACTACAAAAGTTCTGAAACATTTCATGAAAACATGCTGTTTGCCATTTAACTTAATTTTGTGTTCAAAAGGCCTTTTTTTTTAATTTTAACATGTGCAAAATTCATTCTTCATATATACATCAATTATTCATTCTTTCTTACAACTATTCGGTACTCGGCTACTTGGTATTCGTCCGAGAAGTAAAAGGCCGAGTACCCGGTTATTCGGCCAAAGTGCTATTCGGTGCAGCACTAGTTTGGTTTGCATCGAATTATATTGAAACGGTTTAATTTTTTTTTTTTAAATTTTTTTTTAAAGAATTAAAAGAAATAAAAAAGAAATGACATCTATGTAGTTGAATATGCAGATTTATTCATATGTTATACATTTATTCATATTCATAAACAAACATATTGCAAAGATTTTTTCAAAGATTAAAAATACTCGTTTACTAAGATCTGTTTTCATGTTACAATTTTTATTTTTATTATTCAATTTTCAAACTCTTTATTATTGAACTTTTATGAAGAATTTTAGTATCATTTAGAGTACAAAATTTCTGCGAAAATAATTAATCTCTACCCCACTCATTCACTCAAAAAAAAAGTAAAAAATATAATTTTTCATGCACGGTGATGAGACACATTATATTATTTCTAAATTTTACTCTTATCAGTGCTAACTTATTCTCCTTCGAAAAGATGGTCTGAATAGCCTGTACACTAATCGCACCGACTGTCTGATTAGCCACTTCGGGGTTTTTGCAGGTTTCGTTTGGTAGTTTCATCCCTGTTTATTAAATTTTTCACATTTAATAATTTTCATATTAAATGTAATTAAAAATATTCTTAATTATCGTCTCACTACAATGATTACAGTGTTGCATTGTTAAAGTTTTCAGAAATTTTTTAACATTTTATTTTTATTTATTTATATTTTACATTCCTTGACTTATAGTTTCTTTTACATTGACAAACAACTGTTTTTTCTTGCTTATGTATATATAAACTAGGGTGATCCTTAAAGTGCGGAATCAAGATTTTACGCATGTTAACTAGGTAATCTGCACATTAGCGGCTTCTGTATCGTTAAAGTTCAAAAGTTTGTTTCTCTCATTTCCTTTCCCTACTCATTAACCCTCTCCCTCCACTTTTAGTTTGGTGTCACTGATTAATTTTATCTCTCACTAGCCGCCTTCAGCAACCAGCTGTTTCACGTGTCTTGAAAAATACGACCGTATGAAACTTTCGCTTGGTGGCGCCTGCGGTGCCATTTCTAAACCTATAACAGCTTTTTGACTTATAATGCAAATAGCTATTTTAAGTGTAATAAATTCCCTCTAGGTACCCACTTCCCGTTTCAGATCTGAAACAGTCTGTTTGCTCACTGTGTTATTAATCTTTAGAAATTCTGACCATAGCAAAGTCGCGATCGGTGGTGCTGTGCAGATTAACGAGTGTCTAGTTGGTAATTCACAGATTACCTAGGTAATTTGAGAAATGAAACGGATCACTCTAGTTTCCCCTAGCACTTTAGCAGTAACATCCATAAGTGCTTTAGTTCACCCTAACACTTTAGCGGTAACATTCATAAAATCACAATCATCACTTTACGCCTAACTTTTGGCAAGATTTTAAAAAATCAATTTTGGCAGTTTTTTGATTTACAAAATGCTCTTTTATATATATTTATATATATCATATTAAAAAAATTCTTACTTTGTCAGTTTCAACATACATACTTAAAATAAAAAAAATCCAGCAAGTACAAAAATACATAAATGCTGCTTGCAGAAAAAATTTCCAAATTATGAAAAATTTCAAAAAAAAAAAAAATATATATATATATAGCTATTACTTAGCTTGTATACAACCAAAAATTTGCCATCATGATAATTTATGAAATACTGAATTAATTTGAACCAAATTTTTGCTTATGGAACTTGAAAATATATAAATATAGTTTAAATGGATATTTTATGGTAGTTCTCATTTTGCTTGAAGATGAAATACATGGTATTTGACTTATTTTAAAAATCAGTTGACCAGCAGATAATTAAAAATTTTCTTCTACTGTTTGTTCTAAGTAAGTTTTTAATATTTCATTTCATGATAGTTCAGCATCATTAAGATGAAATATTTAATAATACTGGGATTTTCAAAGGAATTTCATAAAACAGCACTTTGTTTTCAACGCCAATATCCTATAGCTTGCAAAAATTCATTTTTAGCGATTAGTGAGAAACCTTTTAGTTAAAAATAGATTTTGTTACTCATTTTTAAAATAAATAACACATAAAAATTTTATAAAGGACTGAAATTCAGTTTTATTGAAGAATTTTCAGTTTTTTGTGAAAATAAAGTAAACAGACATTTTACAATTTTTGAGTTTTAAAAAGTTTTGAATGTGAGCAAATTTCTTGTAGAAATATATTAAAAATATTCATTTCACGTATAATTCATGATTGTTTAGCATCATTAAGATGAAATATGCAATAATAGGTATAGTGATTTTCATAAGAATTTCACAAATAATACTTTGTTCTCAACGCCGATATTACTATATCAACAAAATTCTGTTAATTTTAAGCCATGTTATTATACTATTATAAGAAAAGTTTTTTTTTCAAAGTTTTGTACTAATTACTTACAATGTTATTACTGTATGTATTATAACTGCAGTGAAAACTTTTTATTTTTAATTAACAAATCACAAAAAAAAGTCGTATGTAGGTTTAAATATAATTAATATATAGTTGCCAATGCAAATTACGAATATTCCACGAAACTTTGAGTATATATCAGCCAGGCCGGCCAAAGCTTTGACCTTACCAAGGCTTCATTCCATCTCTAATTTTTACTGTATATTTACCAAAAAATCTGATCAACGTTCAAAATTTTTCAAAATGTATAAATCGTTAAGTATCTGTTTATTTTTTTTTTCCACAAAAAACTGAAAATTCATTAAATATTTCATCTTAATGATGCTAAACTTTCATGAATTATACCTCAGATAAGTCTATTATAAATATTTTTACTATATATTTACAAAAAATTGCTCAACGTTCAAAAATTTTCAAAATTTTAAATCTGCGAAGAATTTTTTTACTTTTTTTTTCACAAAAAACAGAAATTCCATGAATAAAACTTAATTTTAATTCTTTTTAAAACTTTCATAAGTTATATATTTCAAAAATAAGTAACTAAATCTATTTTTAACTAAAAGGTTTCTCACTAATGGGCAAAAATCAATTTTTGCAAGCACCCAGTATCGGCATTGAAAACAAAAGTGCTATTTTTTGAAATTCCTTTGAAAACCCCTGCATATTTCATCTTAATGATGCTAAACTATCAAGAATTATACCTCAAATAAGTCTCTTACAAATATTTTTACTATATATTTACAAAAAAATTGTTCAACATTCAAAAGTTTTCAAAACGTTAAATCTGCGAAGAATTTGTTTACGTTGTTTTCCTAAAAAGCTGAAAATTCATTAATAAAATTTTAATCCTTCATAATACTGCTATGTTGTATTTATAAAAAAAAAAAAAAAAAGAAAAATAACTAAAAGATTTCTTAATATTGTGCAAAACCAATTTTTGGAAGCTACCAGATACATTAGAAAAAAAGTGTTTTTTGTGAAATTCTCAATGGCAGTTATGTGATAAAAAAAAAAGAAAAAAAAGAATCAACCTACCTTTCCTATGAGCTGGAAGGACTTTTTTTATTCTTTAGATCAGTTGATCATTAACCCCTAAAAAGTAATGATATCAGAACAAACACCCTTAACGGGTTAAAAGTTTGTGACGCAGCATTTTATTTCGATATGAATAGGAAATATGGGTCTTAAGGGCCCTCTTCACTCACCGCCGCCGGAAGCCGAAACTAATGCTAAAAATGTATTTTTTTAATTTTTAATATTTTATTTCGAAATTGCAAAATGAAAAAATTTCACATATTGAAAATTCGTATTTTGCAGCTTCAAAATAAAATATAAAAAAATAAAAAAATAATTTTTTAGAAAAGGTGCGTCAATTTTACAGCCGGGAACTTTCAGAATGTGAAAACAGAATTTAAAAATATGTATTAGTTAATAAGTTATTTGTAAAGAAAAAATTCCCATAGAATAGCATTAGTTTCGGCTTCCGGCGGCGGTGAGTGAAGAGGGCCCTTAAAAGTAATGATATCAAATTTTGAGTGACGCTTTGCTATTAATTGAAATATATTACATAGATTTTCTTATTTCATCATTTGTTTTTTTTCTTCTGTTTACATCACAGTGTATACATAATATTTTCAACTTCAACACGAAAAAATATATAGAATTTACTCCCTGATACTTTTTCATCTGCTCCTCGTGAACTCAAAATATGAGTTTTAAAAGAAATTATATAATTTCTGTGATGCCTCAGTGTTACTTTAAAAGATTTATTTTTAGATTTCATTACAAATACATTTGTTTAGTTGAATAAAGTATATTTACACATTGAAATAATGCTTTTAGCTTTCAAATATACTGTCAAATAATCACATTTTACTGAATTTATATTATAAATTGAAATTACCTAGTTCAATAAATTGATTTGTCTATTGCGTCACGCTATCCAAAACTGTAAGTAAAAATTTTGTAAATGTTAATTTGTATCATAGTACTAAGTGAAAATGTGTGCAAAGAGATTGTGTGATGGAAAGAAAACATTTACATAATTTTTATTTACAGTTTTGGAAATAGTTGGTAAATAAAAAATATCAACCTTTACACTCCAATTTACTTAAAATGAATATTCACGGTTGATTAATTCATAAATAAATATTTCTAAATTGAAATTTCGTGGTCTATGGAGTTGTGCTGTGATTAATATTGTCACTTGATAAAGCTGCGTTTGCAGACTCGGTGACTTGGCCAACGAATATTATGTGAGAAGTGCCTAGCTGGTTGTCAGCCAGGGTAGCTCAGTGGTAGAGCATCCGTGCGTTAAGCGGAGGTGCCCGGATTCGATTCCCGGCTCTGGTATTTTTCACATAGTTGATAAATAAAAAATATCAACCTTTACACTCCAATTTACTTAAAATGAATATTCACGGTTGATTAATTCATAAATAAATATTTCTGGATTGCCATATTTGGTGTACCTGAAAACATTACAACTGACCAGGGTCGTCAATTTGAAAGTCAACTCTTTTCAAATTTAATGTTGGAGATTCGCAAGCTGCGTACAACGGCCTATAATCGAAACTTAAATGGGCTTGTTGAACGTTTTCACAGGTAACTTAAATATTCTATTAAATGCCATGCTACTGAAAAATGGAATAAAGGTTTTGCCTATAATTTTATTGGGCATCAGATCCAATTTTAAAGATGACATTCAGACAACAGTTTTCGAGGTGGTTTACGGTTCACTTTTAAGATTATCCTGTGAATATTTTCGGGACAGTGAACTTCAAATTATAGTAAACAGATTTCCTAATTTTATTAAGGGAACATATCAGAAAACTACGCACTATTGCTATGTCTAGGCATAATGTTAAAAAAGTATTTATACATAAGGAACTTAATAACTGTTCATTTGTTTTCCTTAGACAGGATTTCACTCGCAGATCTTTGCAGCAGCCTTACGTAGGATCATTCAAAGTGCTTGCTCGTCACCCTAAGCATTTTAAGATCCTGGTTAGAGATACAGAAAAGATTATTAACGGATTAAAACCAGCGTTCATGATGAAACCTGATTTGGAGCCAGAATGGGAGCAGGAAAATCGTCAGGAGATTCGGAAAACGTGTTACGTTCTTAGAATAAGTGCCGTCTGAAAGACTGGAGGGGGGTCCTATGGCGTCCGGCAACAGCTTACAATCTCGGAGTTTTCCCGGAGTGGCGAAAACCTTATTTCGATGTCAGAAGAGCTGTACTTTAGTTGCAAGAAGCAACGTAATTTAGTTTTAATTTAGTTAATGTTTATTAAAATGTTAGTATTTAAAGTCGAATTATTTTTACTTCTATCACCTTTTTACACAGCCAGTTAAAAAGTCAAGATGAATTAATTTTCTAAGGTTTCATCGACTACATTATTGTACGACACGTACAAATTCAACAAAAACTAAAAAATAAATATATTTTTTTTATGGTAGACAAGATTACTTAATATAACATTCCTTATGAGGTCATTTATTTAATATATATATAGTGTGTGCGTGTATGTCATGTATGTATGTATGTATGTATATATATACATATATATATACACATAAAGTTTGCAAAGAACTTATAACAACCATTGTGTTGATACCATTTTCAAGAGAAACACCAACAATAAATTTGCGATAAGATAATAATTAAGTTTTATACATTTTAATATCTGTCTCCAATAATATTGCTATAAGACTAATTTTTATTTATATTTAGTTTTCTCGTTCTTACAAGGAGAGGTCACAACACGGAAAATTCTGATCGGGACGAAATTGTGCATGGTTGTAGCATACTATGAAGGTAACAACATATTAAAGCACTAGGACTCACTATCCACAGAATTTCGAGAAAAAAGGGTTTAAAGTTTCAGTAATCTTTAAATACAAGTTATTTCGCAAGTGAGTCAGCGCCCCAGTGGCGTGAGCTTAAAGCACTAGTCTTCCACCCAGATAACTGGGGTACGAGGCTACATATGGGACTTTTTCTTTTCTTCTTCTTTAATTTTTTATGTAATATAAATTTTTTATTTATTTTTACTTTATTTTATAATTCAATTAAACATTTAAAATTATAATAAAAGATTATTTAATTTTCTTGAATATAAAATAAATAATTTTTCCTATTTTTAGTATTTATAACCCAAAAATGCAATAAGTTTCTATAACTTAAAAAATAAATTTTAGTTTTACGAAACACTAAATAACAAATAAAGAAAAACAGACAAAAAATTTAAATAATTAAAAATAAGCAAGCTGTAAAACAAAGTGTAAAATAGTTAGCAGGTGTACTTAAATCTTGGTTTGAGCTTCCTAATTTGGGTTTAATGTGTAGAAATTTCGTGAACGCTTTTAGCTTTTTAATAATGGAGAGCTTTTTATTTCGTGCACAGAAGAATTAAAGGAAAAAAAAAAAATAGACATTTAGAACCACATATATTTTAAAAAATATATATTTGATAACATTTTTTTTTTTTTTTTTTTTTTTTTATGAATTTTTATTTGACACTCATTTAATGTTCCAGTAATTGACACTGCCAGTTCTTCCTTTTATTAGTAACTAGCCGCCTTCGGCGACCAGCTGGTTCGCGATCCCTAAAAAATCCGACTTTACGAAACTCCCGCTCGTTGGCGCCTGTGGCGCCTTTTTCCCGTTTCAGGTCTAATAACAGCTTGTTGATATATCGTGAAAATAGCTTATTGAAATCGCAGTGAATTTCCGCTCGGTAGCGCCTTCGGCGCCCTCTTCCCTTTTCAATATCTGAAACAGCCTGTTTGCTCACCATGTTATGATCTTTCAAATGTCTGACTTTAGCTAAGTCCCGCTCGGTGGCGCCTGCGGCGCCTTATCACCGTTTTAGAACTTACAACACCTTCCTCGCTCATTAGAATTTGAAATATTGAAATTTTAAAATATTACAGCGCCATCTGGCGGTATAAATTTCTGTAATATATTGTTCAATTCCAAATCAACAAAGCTTTCAAATGATGTATTACTTATGAAATTATTTTAATTAGTAGCTGAGATACAAAAGAAAACCTAATCAGGGCACCTTAAAGCGTATAAATCAGGTGAAATCTCGAATTCCACTTTCGATTTGATAATATAAAAGTATTTCAAAATATCTTTCGAATGAAGTATTAAAAATAATTTAGTCATAATTAGAATTTGAAATACACGTATTAGAATATTAGAATAAAATTTTATTTGCAATTAAATGTAAATTAAAATGTATTTTTTTTTTCTTTTATTCTGCGAAATTTCTTTCAGTAATCCCCGAAACTTGCATAATTCCGGGCTATATAACGTTAAAATCCTTAGTACGGTATGTGAGCAGAAATTCGAATTCGAAACTCTGCAAAATATTAAAGAATAAAGGTGTTCTGGGTATTCCGTTGTTTTCTCCGAAACTCCCGTTCCTTTTCTACATCTTTGCCCCTTCGCTCTCCCCCCCCCCTTTTCCTCCGCCGATAATAATAATTTTACACTCGAAAATATTCGCATTCGATTTACCTTGCCTTAAAATCTAAATATACCAACCAATTTCAAACACAGTAACTCTTTTTTTTTTATTTTTGCCCCTTTTCCCGCCTTCCTCAAGCTCTCCCTAATAATCGTACTCTTTTATATTCGCAATCGAATTATCGGGCATTAAAACCAAATACTACGAAATTTCAACAGCATATCTCAATTTAAAATGCTGCAAAGTATAAAAGAAAACTTAATATTTTTCCAATAAATACGTCATTTTTTTTATTTATTCATATATTTTCATGAAAATTGAACAGTAGCTTTATAATGTGCTGTCTAGGCCAAATATTAATTCAAATGTAACGTGAATGAAAATTTGAAAAAGGTTGAAAATTGCAATTTTTATCCCCACTATGAAGCACGTGATATCTTAATTGGTTACATTCATTTCTTTTTTTATCGCAGACCGTTGTCTCCATCTTTTTTGTTTCCGATCGAGACAGCTTAGAAAATCGTCTGCTGATAGAAAGTTTCTTTTTCTGGGTCATTTTTCCATCGACATGGGCCGACATTTTAATTAATATCTCCGCAACTAATTAAAATTTTTAAATTCTGTTTTCACTATCAACTCGGGAAGGCTTCTGAGCTCACGTATGTCAAATTTTATACTTCTGCGTTCAGTAGGGGCTGAACGTATAGATGCTCAGACAGACAGAGAGACAGACAGACAGACATCTTCTTTTATTATTATAAATTGGAAGAGTATGTTCCCGTGTTTGACACTGCTAGTTATTCATTTTACCAGTTATTAGCACCCTATGCTACAGTGTTTGACATAAAATGTTAAAATTTTTATATGTAAAATATATGATTTTATTTTATTTTTATTATTTATTAATTATTTCGGGATAAATGTCAATTACTGGAGCACCTACCCTATGTTGATTAAAATTTAAAACCTACATTTAAGGATAACATTTCTTTGCCTGCAATAAATTTAATAGCATCGTAATTCTATGCTTTATTTTTTCAAGAAGCTGTATTGATTGGAGAAGTAATTATTTAATTTGGATAGTAATTATAAATGCAATTAAAATCATCATTTCTCTGTAATATTTTTTTTTATTTTTTGTAATTTAAAAATAAAATTTAGTTTTGTTTTAAATATAGCTAAAATAAAATAAAATATTTAGATGAATAATTAAAAACAGTTTCTTTAGTTTTACCATATTTTATAGTTAAAGCAAACCAAAAAATTAGTTTTACTTTCTCTTACCCGTAAGGTAGAGAAAGTATTGTTCTTGGGTCAAATTTTCGAAAGCGAGGTTTTGTTATATTTACAAGTTTTGAGGTCTCCTGAATATTACTTTCTCTTACCCGTAAGGTAGAGAAAGTATTGTTTTTGGGTCAAATTTTCGAACGCGAGATTTTGTTATATTTACACGTTTTGAGGTCCCCTGAATACGAAAATCATGTTTTTAGCAAATGGTCTGTGTGTATGTCTGTGTGTCTGTCTGTGTGTCTGTCTGTGTATCTGTCTGTTATCAGCATATCTCAAAAACAAATTATGGCAGAAAGTTCAAACTTGGTATTCTAAATGTGTATGATATAGGGATGCTACAGTAAGGTTTTCGTTAAGATCAAGCAAATGGTTCGTGTACAGGGACAATCAAGAGAATTCTAATACATTACGTCTATGGGGAAAATTGCAGGTAAGTAGAGTTTAACGTCTATAGACTGCACTAAACCAAATGAAACGAATATATATTTTTTGTAATAGAGATAGTCAAGTGGGAAAAAATTTTGTGTATGTAGGAGCTTCCCCCCTCGAGGGGAGTAAATTTTCATGATGGGTATCTTTCAAAAGAGCTCGCCAATACCTTTAAAACGAATGGCTGAACCAGCGATCTGCGATAATTTAAAACTAAGTTATCGATTTTTTTTTACTTTTAACAAAAAAAAAAAAAAAAAAAAAAAACCTTAGAATTTTTTTTTTTATTAAATTCTTTTAATATTGAGAATAAAATGGTCTTTTTTGGATATTTGGTGTTATACTACTTCTCTAATATAGAAATCATCTGCATTATCATAAAAGATAATTTTTTAAATAATAATTTTAATAAATTATTTAACAAAAAAAAAAAAAGAATTATTTTTTAATAACCGAATTAAATTCTGTATGAATGTAGGTGCATCACACATAACTAATTATCATATAAAACTCTCCCGAAGCCTAATTTGAATTGTTTAACATAGGTTTACATAACATCGTTATCTTACGTCTTAATCCCCAACCTGTATTTATAGTATTAAATTTCTGGGTAAGAGAAAGTCGTGTGAGTGACACACCAGATTATTTAAGTAAAAGAAATTTATTGTATTTTTAAGCTATAAATATTAAAAATAGAAAAGTTTATTTATTTTATATTCAAGAAAATTAAATAATCTTTTATTCAAATTTGCAAATTTTGAATTGAATTATGAAGTCCTGTAAGTAGTTTTGAACCCAGGTCGTCTGGGTGGAAGGCTAGTGCTTTAAGCTCACGCCACTGGGGCGCTGACTAGCTTGCGAAATAACTTGTATTTAAAGATTACTGAAACTTCAAATGCTTTTTTTCTCGAAATTCTGTGCATAGTAGGTCCTACTGTTTTAATATGTTGATACCTTCATAGTATACAACAATCATACGCAATTTCGTCCTGACCTGAATTTTCCGTGCCGTGACCTCTCCTTGTTAGTGCATATTCAAAAGCAAAATTTATAAAGTTCGACAATTCTGATCACATTTTAAACTGTATATTTAACATTTTTTTCAATCGTATCTGATAAACCGTACGTATGCATCTTGAGTCATAAGCAGAAAAATTTATTTTATAAATATAAATAATATAAATCAACATTTGAAACAATTTTAAATACATAAAAAGATTCAGAAATATTTATTCCACTTTTTTATATATGCTGTTACAATAATTTTGAAAAAGTAATAAATAAAATAACTTTCAGCATATCAATCTTAAAAACTTTAATAAATCATATATCCAACGTTTCGGTTAAATATCTTCATTAACCTTCTTCAGGGAGGAACGATGTTTAAAAAACACATAAACATAGATAATTTAAGTTATTCCATGATATCACAAATACAACTTTAAGGAAAATTAACAGATGATTACACAAATTATAAAAATATACTATATACATTTTAAAAACGTGCTAAAACATTTAAATGAACTTGAAACATGATCACTACAAGAAAATCTGGTGTTTATGAAATCCCATATAAAGTGAATAATAAAACTAACTACTATATAGGAATGACTAATAGACCTTTTTGTGATAGAATGAAGGAACATATTGCAGATTTAAAATATAACAAACCCAACACAGCTTTATCACGAAATTATAATACTAATCCCATTGACCCCGATTTTGATAATGCCAGGATAATTTACAATACTGACAATGGAAACCAAGCTCTTCTTTATGAATCATTAGAAATTATTAAAAGAAAATCAGAAATTTGTAACGATTCCTTATCCATAACCCCCCCCCCTCAATTTGGCTTCATTTCTTGGGCTTAAATTAATTTATGGTTACCCTGCTTTAGTTTAGTTCTGGCAAACCCGCAGTATTGATATTTTTAGCTCCATTTGCTTTAGTGGTTCCTTTTCTTGTAGTGATCATGTTTCAAGTTCATTTAAATGTTTTAGCACGTTTTTAAAATGTATATAGTATATTTTTATAATTTGTGTAATCATCTGTTAATTTTCCTTGAAGTTGTATTTGTGATATCATGGAATAACTTAAATTATCTATGTTTATGTGTTTTTTAAACATCGTTCTTCCCTGAAGAAAGTTAATGAAGAAATTTAACCGAAACGTTGGATATATGATTCATTAAAGTTTTAAGATTGATATGCTGAAGGTTATTTTATTTATTACTTTTTCATAAAGAGATTATTAGAATATTTGATGCATTATAGAAAAGTTTAGCATTTTCTATGTTGATTAATTTATTTAAGTTATTATAAGTTATTTTTTTCATTGTATGATAATACTTGTATTATATTTTATTATCATTATTTTCCATGATATTCATTACCTTTCAAAGATCAGAACTCATTATTTAAGTACCATAAATAACTAAAATGCAACAAAATCACACTTTTAGAATTAATAAGGAGAATAACAGTGAAAATTTTTTACGCACTTTCGTTGGAGTATTTTATGTTTTGAACATCTTTATGTCCTTCCTTAAAATGATAACAGAAGATTTTCATGTATTTTTGCTGAAATCATTTAAATTTATCCTCAGCAAATGATGCGGTAAATGACACTATCAAATGCATACGCCTAAGCCAATAATTGGCAAAATCCTTTTTAAAAATAGTATGTATTCTTTTCGAGTAGTAAGAGCCTTTCAGAGTAACGTCGTTCTTTATAAGACGAAAATTCTCGTTTTTCGTCGAGGATGTGGTTAAAATATTATTGAACTTAATTTAAGTAATTTCAAATGTATACTTATAATTCAAGCTTGTGTTTTGCATGTAATTGTGGTGAAAAAAAATATACCTGTAACACATTACACGCAAAACCTAATTACTTTTGAAAAAATATCTTTTATCTATTACTTGTAATTAATTAAAGTAAAAAAATAATATTTTTGTTACTTGCGCCATGAATGGGATTCATTAACCTTACAAAAAATAAAACCTTAAAATAGAAACATTTCTTTGCTCCAAAATGTGAAAATAATCTCCAGAAATGTAATTAATTTTTTATGCAAACATCTATGACTGTAACAAAAACTGCAGACAAAAATATTTTTTCTTTAGAATAATCAAAGGTTGCTAAGATAGAAAAATGTGGAAAAAAATTGTAATAAATAGAGTTTGGAAGAATCATCTTTCTCTTGGAAAATACACTTTATTTAAATTTTGTTTCAAATATTAAACGCTATTTAAAGGATCAGATACTTTCTTTTAAATGAATATTTACATAGCCAATAAAGGATATTTTCTAAAAAGTTTTAGTTTAGAAGTTATGAATTTTGATAATGTTTTCTTAAGAAAAAAGCTTTAATAATTTTCGTAGTAGAAATATGGAGAAAAGTAGGTTTTTTCTTCTTATTTTTTAAGCAATACATATGTATATATTAATTTTGTTTTTAGCTCATCTATTTAATAAATTAATCAGTTTATTAGTTTTTTAATTTATAAAAATAAGTTGCAACATTTTTAATGAAAAAAATTTCTAGGCACAGGTATTTTCATATAAAGGTATTTAATCGATGCAGCATATTGCTGTTTTATGAAAAATTCTGCTTTTCTAATATATATATTGAAAACCTTTTCAAACATTGAATAGATGAAACCAAGAAACATTGAATAAGATGAAATAAGAAAAAATACAAAAAAAGATTACAAATATCAAGCAACCTTAAATTGAAACATGCAAATTCATTACGTTTTCAAAGGTATAGACTGAATATTGCATGTAAAATAGGTGTTATAGCTGTCGTGTTGTATGTAAATTGCTAAACATTTACAACAAGCCTATAACACCCCCAAAAAAGAAAAAGTTTAAACTGAAAGCATAATATGTGAAAAACCAAATGAGAATCAATCTTATTTAAATTCAAGCAGCAATTTCAAAATTATTAAATGAAATACTAATAATTATAGTTAATTTAAATACTAGTAATAATTAATAAAACTAAAGTTTAACTTACATTACACATGAAAAAAACTGGTATAAGTAGCTTGATCACAAAACAAACATGTGGCTGTATACAGTTAAATTCACAGTTAATTTTGGAATCGTATTAAATACCTAACGATCAATTTATTTTTGGAATCGTATTTGTCAACTGAACGATAAAGTTGAGTGAACTGTTTGATTTTTAATAATTAACCTAAAAGTGATAATATAAAATTAAATTTTTATTAAAACTTGAGATTAATGTGATTTACGAAAATTCGGAAACACAGAAGTGTCATTTTGTTGAAACGTAAAATGAAACTAGTGAGTAATGAGCGCCATCTTTTGGAGTGTAAAAAAGTAATGATCCTATTCTTTTTTTTGGTGTGTGTGTGTGTGTGTGTGTGTGTACGTGTGCTGAATAAAATCTAATCAAATGTTATCATTTAAAAATCCAATTTAGAGTTCATAAAAGAACACAATGCAATATGTATTTAAAATTGAGGTTATAAATTAAAAATCAATAATTATTTTTTTAATTAATTAATTAATTAATTAATTTTATTTATTTATTTTATTTTATACATTTTATTTTATACATTTTTATTTATTTATTTATTTTTTTTTTAAATGTAGATTTGATAAATGTTTCCATTGTCAAATTAACTAATTTGAAAGTCAACAATATAATAATAAATACTATTAGAAATTTTATTTTTTAGAATTATCAGTTTTTTTGTTTTTAGAATCTATAAAGCAAGCACTTTTTTTTTTTTTATAAATACATATGCATATATATGTACATATACAATATGTATATATATATATATATACACACACACGCACACGTATAAATACGCGAGAATCACAATCCCTCTCAACCACCCATCCTCCTTAATCGAGCATCTGCCCATCCAACCTCCACCTTTTTTATTGCCTTTTATTTTTTATAATTTTTTTGGTAAAAAAATACACAATTGCATTTAAATATATATATAAGTTGACGAATAAACTGAGAAGTTGGGTCAGTTTGTATTGTTTTGATTTGGTAACTTTACATCAATAACCATCTGCCTGCCTTTGAAAAGGGCAAAATTCTAATGTTGTTTTCACTACACAGATTTATCAATGTATTAAAATAATACTTATTTCAACTTGAGATTGAAAATTTAACTCAAGATATGGTTATAATATTCATGACTACCTTTTAAAACCTTCAAGCTTGAAAAACAAGCTAAAAATTCATAAACATATAATTTTAAATTATAAGTGTATTGTTAAAAAGAGAAGAGATCAGTGACCAGATATATCAGTCAGCAGCGATCAGATGGTTGTTAATAAAATGGTTTAATGGTATTATAAATAATTAATAGCCCTTTCCGACCCCAAACGTTTTTACCTCAAAACATTACATTCTTCTGTTTTTGCAAACTGAAAGAAAAATATGGACTATAACCGACATTTATTGATTGAAAATTGTACTTTACACATCCTGCTAATTAGCTCGATCGTCGATTTCTGTTTTTATTACATACAACTGTTCCAGATGCAAAAATATAAGTAGATGTCGTGGATGTCTAACCCGCTCGATCATACGGCCTCGCTGTTTAAAAAAAAAAAAAAAAAAAAAAAAGAGACTTTGCTGCCAGAAATTCTCTGTAATTTGAGAAAAAAGTCGTAAATTACGGAAAAATTACGTTGAAAAAACGTATTTTACCATGTTTTTATTAAATTCGATTCTTGTTTGTATGCTTGTTTGTTTGTCAAGTACAAATCTTGCAATCGATTTTTAACTAACTTCCCGACTAGCTAGATACTTGAAATTTTCAGGACAGCTCACAACACGGTGACAATACATTTTTCTAATAATTTTAGTCAACTATTTCAGGTGCCGCTGCTTTCGGCAGCGCTTATATGATTCGACAGAAAATTTATTTAACTAACTTCCCGACTAGCTAGACATTTGAAACTTTCAGAATAGTTCAGAACACGGTGAAAATGCATTTTTTAAATACCTTTAGCCAACTGTTTCAGGTTCCTGCTGCCTTCGGCACCGTTATCAGCACATAGCTTGCAATCGATTTTTCACTAACTTTCTGACTAGCTAGACATTTGAAACTTTCAGGCTAGCTCATAACACGGTGACAATACATTTTTTAAATACTTTTAGTCAACTGTTTCAGGTCCCTACTGCCTTCGGCATCGTTTATATGAATCATCAGAAAATTTATATAACTAACTTCCCGACTAGCTAGAAATTTGAAACTTTCAGAATAGTTCAGAACGCGGCGAAAGTTCATTTTTAAAATATTTTTAACCAACTGCTTCGGGTTCCTGCTGCCTTCGACAGCGTTACCAGTACAAAATTTGCAATCGATTTTTCACTAACTTCCCGACTAGCTAGACATCTGAAACTTTCAGGATAGCTCAGAACATGGTGACAATACTTTTTTTAATACTTTTAGTCAACTGCTTCAGGTACCTACTGCCTTCGGCAGCGTTTATATGATTCAACAGAAAATTTATTTAACTAACTTCCTGACTAGCTAGACATTTGAAACTTTCACAATAGTTCAGAGCACGGTGATAATGCATTTTTTTAAATACTTTTAGCCAACTGTTTCAGGTTCCTGCTATTTTTCGGCAGCGTTACCAGTACAAAGATTGCAATCGATTTTTCACTAACTTCCCGACAAGCTGGATATTTGAAACATTCAGGATAGTTCAGAACACGGTGACTATACATTTTTTTAAATACTTTTAGTCAACTGTTTCAGGTTCCTACTGTATTCGGAAGCGTTTATATGATTCAACAGAAAATTTATTTAACTAACTTCCAGAGTAGCTAGACATTTGAAACTTCCAAAATAGTTCAGAATACGGTGAAAATGCATTTTAAAAATATTTTTAACCAATTGCTTCCGGACGTTGCTGCCTTCAGCAGCGTTATCAGTACAAAGCTTGCAATAAACTTTTAACTAACTTCCCGGCTGGATAGCCATTTGAAAGTTTTATAATAGCTCAAAACACGATAGCAAGGAATTTTTTTAATACTTTTATCCAAATTCTCCGGGTTCCCGCTGCCCTCAGTAATGTTTATATGATTCTACAGAAAATTTAAAAACATGGTATATAATAGTTCTTTTTATCTTGTAATTATTTCTGTAATGACAGAGAATTTCTGGCAGCAATGTTGCATTTTTTAACAGGGTCGGAAAGGATTAAAATGAGTTCACTTATTGCATGCTTTTCTGTTTGAATGGAAAAAATAGATTTACAAAATGGAATTTTGTGCGTGAAAAGGCATACAAAAAAATCATGTGAGTAATTATTTTGTGATATGCAATCAAATACGAAATTTATATTTAACGTAGGCTTTTTCTTTTCCGAATATGACTTTTTCTTTTCGCTTGTAAAATATGAATGGAAGCTTCAGTTGCTGTAAATATAGTGTCTAATTTTTGTTTTTCTAAGATCGAATTTAATGTGTCGCTTTTACGCAAACAAATATCAAAATAAAAACTAGTTTTTGAAAGTTATATTAAATAAAATGCTTAATTAGTGAACATTTGATTCTACCCTACTCCCCCAACCTCTTCGTCTACAGTAATAAATTTACACAAAAATATATTAACATAATTATCATCATTTAGACATGCCAGTTTGAATACCCTAAACTTTGTACAAAACTTTCTGTTTATTTAATCTTTAATTTGCCGTATTATGAAACACACACACACACACACACAAAAAGTATTTGAAACATATTTGTTTAGTTACTTAAGAGTATTTTTAAAGATATATGCAATAAAAATTATACATAACACCTCATCTTAATAATTAATTAATGAGGATTTAGTGAGGCGATACTTTAGTGCACCATTGGCACATGTAAAAGATATTAAGACCTTAGAACGTGTAAAATAGTATTTACGATATAATTATATAATTTGTAAAATTTATGGTAGATTCTTGAAGTACAATCTAAAATAAAAAATAAAAATAATAATAAAAAAAAAAAAAAGGACGCCAAGAAGTAATGCAAATTGGGCATAAATTGATATGCATACAGGTTTCGACAAAAAATGCAAAATTTTAAAGTTTGGCGGCCAATAAACGAACATGTGATGCTGCAGCACATCTTAACTGCGCAACTGGTAGGATATTAAAGAGGAGAAATCTCGATTCCAGGTCAGAAATTCTTTGAGGTTTTCATTCTGTGTACACAGTTAGAAGGTAAATATGTTTAGTATACAGTTATGCGAAAGTAGCTGCAGATGTCAGAATTTAAGAGGGGACATGTAGTTGGGCTCAAAGAAGCCGGGTATTCTAATCTGTGACTTGTTCAACATTTGAATAGGATTGATGCCATTGTTAGACGATGTTGGCAGAAATGGGCGAACCATGGCAGCACACCGTGAAGAAGGAAGAGGCCCTAGAGAGAAGACAGAACAGGAGGACCAATTAATAATCAGAGCTGAACTCAGAGCCTCATGTTCAGCATAATTATCGATCCTACGTACAACTTCAGTGACCGCAAAATCATTAACAGACGGCTCAGAGAGAGGAAACTGAGCTCATGGTGCCTGCCACTTACCTCTGTACACTTACAAGCCCGTTTGTAGTGGTGTTGAGCACATTTGATCTGGAATGAAACTGACTGGAGTAGAATTTTCTTCAGTGATGAGTCCTGCTCCGATTTGAACCCCAATGACCAATAAAGACGTGTCTGGAGACTCCACGGAAAAAGGGGGATCTCAATTTGACTGTTACCAGCCATATGGCCCGACAACTAGGAGTAATAGTCTGGAGTGCAATTTCATTTCATAACAGGAACCCTTTGGCTGTCATCCACGGCACCTTTGCAGCACAGCGGTACGTCGACGAAATTCTACGCCCCGTAGAGTTGCCATGAACGCTATCATGAGAGCATATTTCAGTATAATAATGTCCGCTTGTGCATGAAGATAGTTTCTACTACTTGTTTTCTTGTTTGTCCAACATTAATTTTCCCAGCAAAATCGCTGGATCTCTTCCCCAACTGTGGATGTTTCGAGCATTATGCAAAGGGCCCTACAACCAACTAGTGATTTTGCTATTCTAACTCACCAACTGAACTGAATTTGGCACGATACATCGCAGGAGGAGATCTCCTAACTCTGTCAATCAATGCCAATCCATTACCAAATTGCCAGAGGTGGACCATCATGTTATTGACTTGTTCACTTTGTGAAGCTCTATCTCTTGATTAAATCATTCAATTTTTCTGAAACTGTAATCATTTGTTTTTCTCTACACGTACAGTTAAAAAAAAAAAAAAAAAAAAAAAAAAAAACGCAACACTCGATGTAACTTCGTTGCTATTCGATGCACAAAAATGCAATAGGTATCATTCGACTGAGAATTGTTAGTACTTTCATAAAATGTAGTAAAATTTTGAATTGGGGTCGTCTACATATTAAAACACGCACCAACTTTCATTTTTTGCAATAGTAATACCCTATTTTTATATTATATTTGAATTCCTGTGGTTGTGACGATGAAAAAAAGTACTTTGGTTGTATATTTTACTTATTTTTTCATAGAGTTATAAGCTTTCAAAGTTTGAAGGTACTAATGTTAAATTCATATTTCAAACTTTTATTAATATCTTCACAAAAAGTAATTTGATCGATATATATATACAGTCGGTAACAAAAGTGTCCGAACAGTAGCAAAAATTCCTATGTAAAAAAAGTACACTTCATACGATTTTGTTAAATAAATCCTTATCGAATTATGTTTTTAGACTAACTAAAAACAGGATTCGACAAGGATTTATTTAACAAAACTGTATGCAGTGCACTTTTTTTACAGAGAAATTTTTGCTAGTGTTCGAACACTTTTGTTACCGACTGTATATATATATATATATTTATTTTTTTTTACGAGATGCAATGAATAAACCCAAACAATTATCACTTTTGATTCTGAAAAATATTTTTAATTATGAAAAATATTAATAAATGCATATTTAAAAAATATATGAATTATGACGCATATTAATTTTTACATAAAATGAATCATAATGCGGAAAAATATGGGTGCGCAAATTTGCAGTTCATTGCAGTTATTAGTTTTCGAGATATAAATAAATCTTTCTTTTGGAAAGGCTTAGTGGGCCGTCTCTTATGAACTTTTGCATGAGATAGCGATGAAAATCTTAAAAATAAGAGAAAATTAAACAAAATATTTAAAATTTTTGTTTACGGGTCAAACTGTAAAACAACAACGTCGAACGCGAAGAAATGAAACAAAAAAGTTGAATTTTAGACATTAATTTTAGCAAACGAATTCTTGTTTTCTAAAGAAAATAAACCCTACTTTTCATCGTTCTTCTAAAACAAAAGAATATAGAAAAGAAAAGAAACAATAGCTATGCGTATTCGTATTAAACCTCTTATTTTACATTGGAAAAAATCATACACAAGTTGTATTTGCCTAATCTATTACTAATGATACATTTTGAATCCTTTAAACGAACACTAAAGGAAAAAATCAACTTAATAGGTGTGGTTTACTGTTTAAAATAAAGAAATAGATTAAATGTAAAAATTGTCAAAAAAAAAAAAAAAAAAAAAAAGTATGGTATTGGAAGGCCATGCAGACTTGCTAAATCGCTTCTTCACTACCGTCATTGTCAAAACGTTAATCATTTAGTTCATATATTGCTTTATTTTTTATATTTATTTATTTATTTTTGTGTATGCGTGGGATTATTATTTTAAGGATACTTTAGTCTTTAAAAATTACTTTTCTAAATATAGTTTAATTAAGAAACTATATTGTTATAGAGATTATAAAACATATTATACAGTTTCAAAGAGTTACACTTACCAAAATTAGTAAGTACGATTAAAATGTTACGATTATTTAATGTTTACTTCATGATATCTTACAATAATTTATCAGAAAAGATTTAGTTCATGCATTGTTATGTGTATATATATGTATATAAATTATTTCAGTTCATATATTTTGTTACACTTACAAAATAAAGTGAAAGAAAAATTAAAGTTTCATTGGTGATCAGTATAGCCACGATGACACTTTTGAATTGAAAAATATTGCACATTTTTTAAAGAACGCTGTCTAACCAATCTAAAATGAAGTATTTAACATGTTGAGCGCCATATCAGCCATTCTAGATTCTAGGCATTTTGTCATATATCTGTAAAAGTACTGAAGGAATCATCTTGAAATTTTAAGAGTGTGCAGAACGTGTTATATTTCAAACATTTCAGTGAAAGTTTTAACCCGAAAGCAAAATCAGTACCAATAAAAAATTAACACGTTGAGTGCCATGTCAGTCATCGCTGACTGACAGTGTCAAATACGATATAAAGCCGCGTCAACCATCAGTGTAAAATAGGATATAAAACTAAAAATATTACATTGTTTTAAGTAATGATTGAAAATTTATTGAAAATTTGCTTAATTTTTATTTATTACAGGAGGAATCATTATGGAATTTTAATGTGTTTTAAGAATTCGCGTGGCACACAACGTGTTAAATAAATATATACGTATTTAAAAAATCTAGTGTGAAAGAACCACACGACTTCCATTACCCACTATTATACGTATTAATGCATTTTTTGAAGATAATGTGATCAGAAGACATAAAAGTGACCTAAAAAGTAGTAGAAACCTAATATTTTTCCGATAAGAGAATATGCACATGTAAAGACATATAAAACAAAGCTTACATATAGCGAGGTAAAAAATAAGAAAATTCCGAGATCTAAAACTGACCTACCTACACAGGATAACTGCTAATTTTCCTCTAATAACCACGTAATACATGAGAAAGGAATGGATTCATATAACGATTTTCAAGAAAATCGTTAGAGCTGTTTTTGAGATACCAACTTTTACCAAAACTCAACTATTGATCGGAAAACAATAATTACATACAAAAGGATATTTAAAAGTGAGTTAATATGGCAAGTTTGAAAAAAATCGTACAGCCGTTTTTAAAAGAACGCGCTTTCGAGACCTGAAATTGAACTATTTAAACAGGACGTCTATCAATTTTCCTGAACTAACCAAATATATCATTCGAAAGGACATCTAATAAAGTGTTTATGTAGCAAACTTGAAGAAAATCGTCAGAACCGTTTTTGAGATACGGACTTACGGTGGTACCACTTTCGGTTTCCGATGCCCCACTTCCGCTTTTTCAATTTTCACCAAAATTTGGAAAATTCTTCTGTACACCGGACCTGTCTCAATTCTGAAGTTTTGTAGTTCAATCTTTATTATTTTAGAAGATATGCTAGCCAGAAGATTTTATACATACACACACACCAACCAATTGCCAAAAACCACTTTTTTGGACTCAGGGGACATCAAAATGTGTAAATAAGGTGAAATCTCGATATCAGATTTTCGGGCCGAATACAATACTTCCATTACCTACGGTAGTAGGGCAATGGAAGTAAAAACCGAAATCAGGTATCACCAACAAACAGTAAAAATAATAGAGTTTATTATTATTTTTTTAAATACTTTTTTCTTAAAAAATTCCTGTGTGAAACTATAAAATCTTGTCTAAATTTTGTAGGATCTAAATTTTATTTTTCTAGATTTGCAGATAAACCCCTAACACATTTTTGGTTATAAATCTATTAATACTAAAAGTATACAAATACTTTTTCGCACTGTCAGACTCTCAGGAATTCAATTATAAAGTCAGAATTGTTGCTATTGTAAAAATCAAAGTTGGCGCTCATTTTAATAAGTATATGACCACAAATTCAAAATTTGATATTTTCAAAATGTGTACTTAATTTCCTGTTGAATGATGTCTATTAGATTTTTCTGCGTCAATTAGTAACGAAATTACAGCGAGTGTTGCATTTTTCTCCCCCGACTGTACAACACATTTACCAACTTTCGTCCCATTTGGATAACTCCTTTTTGGTGCGTCGTTTTTTATTTTTATTTTTTTTGTAATTCATTTTTTGTCTTAGAGTGTAAGATAGGAATTAATTTTAACACACATGAAGATAGCGAAAAACGCAAAACAAAAACATCGAGAGCATTATATAAAATTCTTTCTGGAACAAAAGCGGCTACTTGTACCGTCTAGTGTCATGTAGTGAGATAAGGAAATTTATATACGTTCTATTCTTTCAAATATCTTCGGCATTTCGTCCGTAAGTTCGATTTTATACACTTTTTTAAACTAATGGTACTTTAAAATACTGTTAGTAGATAAAGAGTTAAAGAACACTTTCTTTAATTTAAAAAAAAAAAATAGTTGTATTTAAAATGCATAAAAGTTGACTTTTATGCTATATATATATATTTATTTATAAATAAAATATGAGTTTGATTACTTGTTTTTAGTAGCCTCTGGAGCTACAGTCGGTAACAAAAGTGTCCGAACACTAGCAAAAATTCCTATGTAAAAAAGTACACTTCATACGGTTTTGTTAAATAAATCCTTATCGAATCATGCTCTTACACTGACTAAGAATAGGATTCGACAAGGATTTATTTAACAAAACCGTATGAAGTGTACTGTTTTTACACAGGAATTTTTGCTAGTGTTCGGATATTTTTGTTACCGACTGTACATGCATTTAGCTGTTAAATCATAAAGGTGGGTCAAACATGACGAGGATATTTTAAAATACAACTTATTTAAACTTAATTATGTGAAGAACTTGCTACTTGCCAAACAATTGTTTATAGGAAATGAAAAAACGGCATAGCCGCGTGTTTGCCTAGATTATTGACGACAATTAAGTTCAACTGTTAGGATAGAAAAATTAATGTTTGGTTATTTTTGAATTTTGAAAATTATAAAGTAAATGAAATAATGATAAATGGCCAAATTGCGTTAAGTTAAGTATAGTGGTATATTTAAATGCGTTGTAATATATGTGCCACGGCTCATTGAAAACATTAAAATTACCGAAACTTTAAAATTGAATTAAATAATAATAATTTGAATTAGACATATAAAATAAAAATAGGAAAAATAATGAATTGTTTTAACTCACCCCGTTTGCCGTACAACAATAGCTGAAATAAAATAAATTAATAATCCAAAAACATGAATAGAAGCACATGAACACACTCTTGTAGCACACACATTTTTATTTTTTACTGATTAAACTTATATTTTCACGCCGGTACCGGAACGTGGCTTTACAATTTAATGACCATACTTCATGCAAAGACACAACTAATATATTGACATAGCGAACAATTCGCTCAGGATAGGAATGGTAGATGGTAGTAAGATTCATATTCCCGATCGTTTCGATTAACACTTAAAAACTTTTCGTTGAACACAAATTAAATCATAAATGTTCATTTTGTTTACGATCGTACTTATATTTTCAGTCATACGGAGATCAGTATAAGTTCATTTGCTCATCGTTCGTATCGTAAATGATGTTCCAACCGACATTAATATGTATTCGATAGATATATCAAAATTTCGTGATAATTCACTATTTTCGATGTCGCTCTTTGTACGATCGTTATTGTATCCCAACGAAGTTGATCGATGTCACATATCACAACACGTTTTCACAAGCACCTGGCACACTTGTCATTTGTGAGGATTAAGGCTTTGTTGCTGTTGGGCCATAGTTAATGGAAGATCGCAATCTTTGGAGAATGCAATTTAGGCCTCATCATACCATCCCATCATCTTACTGGCATCTTCCGTTGATCGGGCATTAATTTTTGAAGCTGGCCGATATGACATATGTAATTCATATGCAAGATGAATAAAAACCCGTATTCCTTTAACCAATATTTAAATTGTTAGATATCAGATCATTCACTTGCGGCAACCGCCGCCTTCAGCGGCCCCAGCCGCGAGAAAATCGCCGCACGTCTTGTCTTCACGACATCCACATTCAAGAGAGAGAAAATCTTCCATCCAATTTCGCGCTTGCCCGAGTCAGCCAATGAGCTCTCGCGAAATAGACGCCACTGACGTCATATGACGCCCGAAAATGATCTCGTGTGTTCTAGAACATTTCGAAGCGCAGGAAAGTACGAAACTTTTTAGCAATAATGGCTGACTCCCGATCTTACAAAAATATCTAATAAAAAGTAGTAAATTTGGATATATGATTTTTTTGAAGAGAAAATGCTTAAATTTTGGGCTATCTTTATAAGCGATGGCTCAAATTAAAGGGAATTAAATAAGAAATCTCTTTAAATTAAAGTTGCAAGGAAATTAATTTTATAAAATTATTTTAAAATGTAAAATCGGAAATTTGGAAAATATTTTAAAAAATGCAAAATTGGACTGAAATGAATTTTGAAAGAACGGACTTTTAAACTTTTAAATAGAGAAAAATAAATGAAATAAATAATAACTAAAGTATTTTCCGGAGGATTTAATAAAAATAATAAAATTTAAAAGTGTTAGAATTAAGGATTTAATAAAAATAATAAAATTTAAAAGTGTTAGAATTATCCTTTTAACATTTCTCCCCCTCTCTAGAAAAAAAAATTTGGCTGCGAGAAACTGGATGGGCTTAGGCACACAAATATATGATACAACATTTGATTCTAGAATATATAAATTTAGACAAGTAACACAAAAACATCAATGAATGGGGCAAGTTAAAAAAAAATCCTATGCATGCCACTTTTTAAACACACAACATAAAACAATGGAGATCTGCTAAAATGGACTATTTAAAAGAAATCTTTTGTAGGAATTTTTTTTTTTTTTTTTTTTTTTTTAACATCTCAGCTAAAACACTATGTTCAGGATCTTTAAAGTGAAAATTTTGCACCCAACAACAAATCATTAAAGGTTAAAAGAAAATTTTATTGTAGATAAATTGTAGGTATTTTAAACATTGTAATATCCACAATTGACAGGATTCAGAGAAGAAACATCATTGTGATGAGTATGGGAGACAGCCCATGACACTCAGGGAGGCTCGGTTATGAATGGTCCCCATCAATACTCTAGAACAACACCTATATTTCTACAATGTGTCACATGCAAAGGGAATTGGTAAAGAAACTGTTTGTGAATTTAATTTGAGTTATTTTTGAACACACACTGCTGCACAACCACAAAAGATTTAAAACAAGCAGGTGCAATTGATTAAACATTTTTAAATATACACTCCTGCCAAATCGCAAAAGATTTAAAACAGGTAGGTGTAATTGATTCAACATTTTTATATAGGTATACCTCAATAATTTGAAAAAAAAAATGCATATATCCTTTTTTTTTTTTTTTTTTTTTTTTTTTTTTTTGAACAGGTAAGTACAAATGTGTTTTATAGAATTTCATCAATGTGAAATTTAGGTTAACAAATGTGAAAATTTTGAGAAGTGAGAATATCTAAGACCTGCAGCCCAGTGCACAATAGTAGGAACAGTACCTCGGACCAGCTTGACAGATTTTGTATCACTACTAGGCGTGCATTACCCAGCATCCCACCAAAAGCAATTCCAGAATAATTTAAGGTAAGTAAAAAATTTCTTTGCTATATATTAATTTATGTATTTTGCAGAAGTAAATTTTATAAACCTTTGAAAAGAAAGAGCTAATAAAAAACAATTTTTTTTTTTTTTTTTTTTTTTTTTTTTGCTTTGCTGAGAAGCTTTAGGCATGAGTAAATTTTCAAATCTGATACTGTTTGGGATTTAAGTGCAATATAATAGGAATGAAAGATTGAGAATGCATAAGCATTATACAATTATTCTATATCTATTAAAATTTTTTGGCAGGAAAACAGGCATTTATGGTGATAATTTCATCATATAATTCTTTTAGATCATTGTCTTTTATTTTTTATATTTCTTTTTAATTGAAGAAAAGGGGAATTTATTCGTCCCTATTTAAATAAAGCAATGTATCTTGAGACTGCTGATGACACTATATCAAGGCTCAGCTTATATTGGTCTCTACATATGCTATAAATAATATTCAAGGTAGTTTTCATATATAGAACTTTGAATAGAAAGCATGCATGTCAGCTTAAGCCACAGACTTACATTCACCAGAGGTGAAAAACGGGTACCTAATCGGTTTTAACCTCATCGACTTATATAAAAACTGCAAGTGTCATGCTCTATCATCTACCCTATAAAATTCATACATACTGTGCACAGTTTTAATATAATAAATAAAATATATTTTTTATATATAAATAGAACAATGATCTCAATTTTAATTGCCTATCAATGTTTCCTGTGAATTATTTAGGTGTGATGAAATATGAAAAATGTAGGTAACTTTATTTTATTTTATTTATTTATTTATTTATTTTTTTTTTGAGATGGAATGCCTAGTCAACTGGGTTTGTAGTTAAAATTCCGCATGTGGGCAAAATGTTTGCTGTGGCAACGAGCGCAGTTTGCCATCATTGCAAAATTCCACCATCCCAATAATCAAATCTAAACAGTGTCACCCCAACAAAAAAATCTTTTGAACCTTTTATTAAAAAAAAACTTTTTTTTTTTTTTTTTTAGTAATATTATGCACTTTTGATTAATACATCCCTTAAAAAGAAAACTTTATTCTGAATCTTTTATATAAATTTCATATTTTTATTTTTCCAGTGAAGTAAAAATTCCTACTCCTTATCTAGGAGTGGTTTTTAAAATAAATAATTTTGAAAATCGCCCAAAGGGAGTGTGTAGTCAATGGAAAAATCACTAATTAAATAACTGTAAAATAGTAGCCTATCTTAAATTTAACCTTCATATGTCTTGGCAGATCCCCATAGAAAAAACACAAATATATAAATCACATTCGAATTCTAAAAAAATTATCATTTTTTATTTTCTGGGAAAACTGCAACTTGAAATTTTACCACCTCAAAATAAAATAAAACACAATATTTATTTTCCGAACATTGAATAACACTCAAATTCCATGAAATATTTAAAGTAAAAAAGTATGTATCAGTGGCAAATCTCAATTTTTTTCTTTATTTTTAAATAAAGCTATTTATAGCTAAAATAGCCCTAGAAAATTATATGTATTCCTTTTATTTATTGGAATACCGTATATTGGGATTTACCACATCAAAATAAAATAAAATAAAACACACAACATGAAAAATATAATCTCTAGATTATATAATAATCTTTAAGCGGCATGCATAAAGAGAGAGAAAAAAAAATAGAGATAAAATATTCGCGATTTTTTTTTTTTTTTTTTTTTTTTAAATCGCGATCGCTGAAATTAATTAATTTTGAAATGGAAATTAATGAGCTCATAACCTCAGGTTCTCAACCTTAACGGAGGCTATTTCTTTTCGCGACGGCACCAAATGTTAGGATAGAAAAATTAATGTTTGGTTATTTTTGAATTTTGAAAATTATAAAGTAAATGAAATAATGATAAATGGCCAAATTGCGTTAAGTTAAGTATAGTGGTATATTTAAATGCGTTGTAATATATGTGCCGCGGCTCATTGAAAACATTAAAATTACCGAAACTTTAAAATTGAATTAAATAATAATAATTTGAATTAGACATATAAAATAAAAATAGGAAAAATAATGAATTGTTTTAACTCACCCCTTTTGCCGTACAACAATAGCTGAAATAAAATAAATTAATAATCCAAAAACATGAATAGAAGCACATGAACACACTTTTGTAGCACACACATTTTTTTTTTACTGATTAAACTTATATTTTCACGCCGGTACCGGAACGTGACTTTACAATTTAATGACCATACTTCATGCAAAGACACAACTGATATATTGACATAGCGAACAATTCGCTCAGGATAGGAATGGTAGATGGTAGTAAGATTCATATTCCCGATCGTTTCGATTAACACTTAAAAACTTTTCGTTGAACACAAATTAAATCATAAATGTTCATTTTGTTTACGATCGTACTTATATTTTCAGTCATACGGAGATCAGTAAAAGTTCATTTGCTCATCGTTGGTATCGTAAATAATGTTCCAACCGACATTAATATGTATTCGATTGATATATCAAAATTTCGTGATAATTCACTATTTTCGATGTCGCTCTTTGTACGATCGTTATTGTATCCCAACGAAGTTGATCGATGTCACATATCAACACACGTTTTCACAAGCACCTGGCACACTTGTCATTTGTGAGGATTAAGGCTTTGTTGCTGTTGGGCCATAGTTAATGGAAGATCGCAATCTTTGGAGAATGCAATTTAGGCCTCATCATACCATCCCATCATCTTACTGGCATCTTCCGTTGATCGGGCATTAATTTTTGAAGCTGGCCGATATGACATATGTAATTCATATGCAAGATGAATAAAAACCCGTATTCCTTTAGCCAATATTTAAATTGTTAGATATCAGATCATTCACTTGCGGCAACCGCCGCCTTCAGCGGCCCCAGCCGCGAGAAAATCGCCGCACGTCTTGTCTTCACGACATCCACATTCAAGAGAGAGAAAATCTTCCATCCAATTTCGCGCTTGCCCGAGTCAGCCAATGAGCTCTCGCGAAAGAAACGCCACTGACGTCATATGACGCCCGAAAATGATCTCGTGTGTTCTAGAACATTTCGAAGCGCGGGAAAGTACGAAACTTTTTAGCAATAATGGCTGACTCCCGATCTTACAAAAATATCTAATAAAAAGTAGTAAATTTGGATATATGATTTTTTGAAGAGAAAATGCTTAAATTTTGGGCTATCCTTATGAGCGATGGCTCAAATTAAAGGGAATTACATAAGAAATCTCTTTAAATTAAAGTTGCAAGGAAATTAATTTATTAGTAGGGTAAGGTGGGGTAAGTGGGACCCCTTTTCGGCATAATTCGACTTTAGCTCAACATAGCACCGGATGTAATAGGCCTAACAACTTAATTTTTTTTGTGGTTCATTCTCTCATATGTTGATACGGTACCCATGGCAACCTCTAACCAAATTGGCAAATGATGAATTTAAAAAAAAAAAAATTGGGTAGTCATCGGGGTGGACCACTTGCCCCGCAAGGTGGGGTAAGTGGGAACCCCCTGAATATATTTTTACACATAACTGGTAGAGATTTGGTGGGGCAAGTGGGACAATCTACATGGTTTTCTGAATCTTTGAAAAAAAATCACTGAAGTATCTCCATTAGTTCCCCCATAGTAACTTTTTCTCTCACACAAGCCTGCTAAAAGAAAAAAATGTCAAATTTTCATCTTTTTACTTTACAAAGTTTACACTAGCCTGTGCCTAATTTTTCGTACCCATATTCTAAATAAAGTATTTCTTGAAGTTCTATTTGCAACTATGTTTCTTGTATAATATCAAGTTTTGAGGTGGCCTAAATGCGAAAGTCCGATTTTTAGCGATTGATCTGTTTGTCATCATCATAATAATCAGCATAACTTAAAAATAATCATCAGCATAACTTAAAAATAAATAACTGCAGGAAATTCAAATTTGGCATTTTGAATTTCGTATTAGAGTACCACTTAAAAATTTGATAAAAACTGGCAAATTTGAAAGCAAATTAATAACAGCTTGGATTTCTTTCTTTCTTTTTTTTTTTTCTAATAATTCTACGCACTGTAATTGAACGGGGGATTGAGGGGGACGGGAGCCCCCTCACACAGAATTAAATGTCAAAACTTTTTCTAAACCTATTTTAGAATATTTCAACATTGCACATTGACTTTTATTACCGTATGCTAATAATCTTAAAATTTAATATGCAATCTATCATTATAATGTTGAAATGTAGGGTAAGAGAAAGTCGTGAGAGTGACACACCAGGTTATTTCCTTAATCTGGGTTTGTATACGAATAATTGTACTTTATTCTCAAGATTTTGCTGAATAGTGTAAACATTGCTACACATTGTTTTGTGTTTTTATGCCTAAGAACGCACTTGGAGCTAAATATATGCTAAAGTTTTATTTGATTAAATTTGTAAAAATGCAAAGAAAATTAATTCATTTATCAAATTCTTATGTGCTTTTGTGATGATTACTGGTATAGACAACAGGCAATTACAGGTAAAAAAATATTTTTCAAATGGCGACCATTACTACAGTTTGATACGTCCAATTTACATATATATATTTAAAATTATTTAATACTCTGAAAGATTGAAAATGTCTACTAGTAACTAAAACCAGAGTATAAAGTGGACTGTTGTATAGTATCAATACACGAATACCACGCTTAAAACACGAGAAAAAACCAAATATTTAAATGTAAAGCTTTAAAGTCTGTGAGTACTTATATCTTTACGAGCCTAAACTGTGAAAAAACTGCAAAATAACTCGAATTATTGTTTTTGTATTTAAAATAAATAAATAAAAACAACAATTTTATTAAATATATTTAATGATTTTTTTGTTTATACTTCTATATGAGAATAACATTTACAGTTTTAAATAACGATTTATTAAACCACCCGTCCTCAGCACGGAAATACAGCATTGTTACACTGTAGCTCAATCTATTAAAAAATAAAGCTTTATTTCCACCCTAACATTCACACGCTACGTCAGATACACTGTAAAAGTATAAAAGTGAAAACATATCCTATCAAAACATTCGATAGTCTGAACATTCAGAATCCTATGAGATTTAAAATTGCATCATGAAAGCAATTTTGATACTCAATATCTTGAAATGTTCAATTTATACTTCAACTATTCGGTGTTAAATTCGCATCAAATTATTGAAATTATCCTTACATAGTACGCAATTCATTTTTTCTTTTCAGAGAGTACGAGTAAATAGGAACAATTTATTGTTATTCTCGCATATTTCAATTTAATGGACATCTTTCATATATAAGAGCCTTCATAAACTAAAATGTGTTTAAACCGAAAAAAAAAAAAAAAAACCTGTAAAACGGAACTTTAGAGTGAAATTTTTAAAGTCTATATAATATATGCGCTGCATATAAAGAAATGTTCAAATTTTCAGTTAAAATATAATATGTAAGAATTCTGTTAAATTCTGTCGTATAACTGTATATATATATATATATATATATATATATATATATATATATATATATATATATATTAAATATTTTGGAGAAACATTTTCTTCCTCATACGTTTCTTCTTGTTCTAATGTTTTATTCTTTGTGTTATAAGCGCAACAAATGCTGGAACAATGAGACAATACCGATATAAAATATAACCATAATGATAGAGATTTTATTTTGAAATATGTTTTAATTTAAAAATAAAATTTCTCACAGAGCAGTTAAATTAAAATATTAATCTATTAAAAAGTTTAATTAATCTATTAAAATTAATCTATTAAAAAGTTACAAAAAGAAAAGCGATAAAAATTGAGACACTAACCCGTTAACTCCCGAATTAATTTTGCAAAATATATTCTGATGAATATTTTAAATCTAAATCAATATAGACAACTGACAGTAAAATATATTAAATTCAACAATTCTTCTGGTAGTTTTAAATTTAAAGCCTATCCTCATTTGAGGACATGTAGTGTTCTAGCGAAAAAACTTCTAAATAACAGATTAATTTCATATTATACGCTGACAAAGACCTCGAAAGTAAAGTATCATAGCATATATTATTATTCAACTTTACTTAAGTTGATATATCCGTGCGGAAAAAAAATAAATTTATAGGCGATGAAAGAAAAATTATAAAATAATTATACAGTAAAAGAACACAGAGAAAATTTACAGCATAAAATTCTGACAATATGGGTACCAGTATATTTTGGTGTTAATCTACAGCAATTGCGTTTTTCCTAAGTAAACAGCAGCTTTGTAATTTTTACAGTATTTTGTGCTATTATTTTTACAGCAATTTTGTATTTATCTTTTACAGTTCTTTTGTAAATTTTACAGCATTTTTTGCTGCTGTTATACAGCAGTTTTGTACTTTAATTTTTACTGCTCATTTGTAAATTTTACAGCATTTTCTGCTATTTTTTTACAGCAATTTTGTACACTTCTGCTCAATAGTTTAGTGATCATCGTACTTCGTTAAGTGAATGAAATGAACTGTAACTTTAGGACATGGTAATAGAGACCCAGTTCAAATTGAGGATGAATTTGTGTGACGATACCATATAAAATAACAGAGATAAAGGCAGTTATTTTAAAACTCTCCCCCCCCCCCCTCCAAAAAAAAATCATCATTTTTTTTTTTTTTTTTTAATAATGTATCGAGTTTTTAATGAAAATTATTCTCACGTTCACATAAGTTGGAAAAATACTTTTAAAACAACTTACTGTAATCAGAATACAAAAATCTCAAATATCTCAGGAAATATGAACATTTTTATTAAAAACGTTTCCACTGTGTGAAAGATAGGAAAGTTTTTATTGCATAGGTTGAAAGCTAGATATATTGGGCAACTTTTGTCAAAGGTGCATTTGAATAAAGTAAAAATTAAGCAAATTATACGAAAAGGAACGAGCTAGATTTTAGATATTTTCCAAGAGCTGAAATTTCTTAAGGGGTTTTTCACATGCAGCGTAATGAATTTAAAGATACAATTATTTTAACCACTTAGCAAAAGTTTTGTTTTGTGAAAAAAACCCTTATCTTATACATCTTAGTAAATAAACAAAAATATGTTACAATTACTAGCTTATAAGTGGTTTTCCCCCAAAAAACTACATTTGAAGCGTGGTTGAAATAATTGGATCGCCAAATTAATTACCCGGCATCTGAAAAACCCTTTACGAAAGTTCAACTCTTGAAAAATATTTAAAATCTAGATCGTTCTTTTTAGCATACTTTGTTTAATTTTTACTCTATTCAAATGTACTTTTGTGAAACGTTGCCCAATATATCTAGCTTTCAACCTATGCAACAAAAATTATTTTATCTTTCGCACTTGCGCAGAGAAAACGTTTTTCATAAAAACGCTCATATTTCATGAGATATTTGAGATATTTGTATTACGATTGCAGCATATTGTTTTAAAAGTGTTTTTCCAACTTATCTGAAAAAGAGAATAATTTTCGTTAAAAACTCTGTACATTATAAATAAAAAAAGTTGATTTTTTTTTTTTTTTTTTTTTTTAAAGTTTTAAAATGCATACTTATACCTCCGTTATTTAACATGCTATCGTCACACTAATTCATCCACAATATGAATTGGGTTACTAAAGTTCCCATATCCTAAAGTTAGAGTTCATTTTATTCACTTAACGATACAAGGTGATCACAAACATTATTGATTTTGCTGAATTTGTTACGGGCCCCCTAAATGTTGTTTTAAACCACTCCTAACTTAAACATGAGGAAGACCCAGTTCTTTAAATACCAATGTTCGAAAACATTTCATCGAGAGAAGTTTTTAAACTAAATAAAAATAAACTGAACGTTTGCAAATCTTGCTAAACTTTTGAGCAGGAATGCATTTTAGTTTTAGAGCACATTTGCAGATACATTGTTTTATTTGCTATAAGTGCAATTTCAAAGTTAAAAAATGAAGATATGTTTCGATACCTCAATTATCACATAATCTTTGACTTTTTATTTTTCGGCATCTGTGGATTATCAGACAAATTCAGTTTTTCTTCATAGTATCCCTTCAGTAGATATAACCATATTTTGGAGAAGTTATATGATGTTTCATTATGCACAGTAATTTTTATAATTAAAAAAAAAAAAAAAAATATATATATATATATATATATATATATATGATAGCTGGATAATAAAACTTTTACTGAAAAATTAACCCATTTTCATACGAAAAATGATAGAAATTTTAATTTGAAAAAAAAAAAATGTGTCAAATAAAATATCATATAAATTTATCGAAAATATGATTAAAGCTACTTCAGAAATACAGTAGAGAAAAAACTGAATTTTCCCGAGAATCTGTAGATGGCACTGAAATGAAAAATAAAAATATATAGAAAGTCGAAGATTGTGTGATAATTGAAATTTTTCTATATTATAAAAATTGCAATAAAATACTTAAAAAAAAAAAAAAAGAAGAAAAAGAAAAACTGGAAACAAATTATTATTATTATTTTTTATTCATTTATATTTATTTTTTAAAGAAATATCGGAAATGCTATACAAAACACTTTATATATATATATATATATATATATATATATATATAAGAAAATCGGCTGTTTGATTTCCGAGAAAACCTACACCCAGGCAACTAAATAAATAAATAAAAAAAAAAAAAAAAAAAAAAAAATACTTGAAAGAATTTTTGAAGAAAGAACAAAAATGTCACATTAAAATACGTCTGGTCATTTTTGAGAACATAGTGTAAGTATAGTCAACGGTAATACATGACATTCTTGATTAAGAGGAAATGTAATATGCATATAAAGTTTCCAATAATGTTTTCAAACTTTTATTTGTATAAATTTTTAATTTAAACTTAAAGAATTCCAATTTAATAGATAATTACATTATACAAATATATCTACTTCATTAACACTGCAGATTTTTTAAAAAAAGAAATCATTATTTCAGAACTATAAAACATAATCTTATGTAGGGTAAGTGCACCAGTGGTTGACACTTTTAGAGCAATCTCTGATGTTTTTAATGTTCTAGTCATCAGAAAATATTTTTAGAAATCTTAAGTTAGTACATATGGTATGTCAGACATTCAGAACCACATATATGTTAAAATATATACATTTGATAACAATTATTATTATTATTATTTTATGAATATTTATTTGACACCCATTCAATATTCCTGTAATTGACACTGCCAGTTTTTCATTCTAACAGTAATTGGCCCCCAGTGTTTCAGTGTTTGACACTCCTTTTACCAATTATTAGCACCCTATGCTCCAGTGTTTGACATAAAATTCTTATGTGTAAAATATATGATTTTATTAGATTTCTTATCTATTAATTATTCCAGGATAGATGTCAATTACTGGAGCATGCCAATCACTGGAGCACGTGCCCTACTGTGAAAAGATAGACTGAAAAGATATTGCATTAAGGAAAATGCTCAACAAAATACGTTTCGATGATCATATATTTTTATAATAGTTAAAAAGAAAAAAAAAAAACTTTTATATCTATTTTTCGAAAAACTTTTCAATCTATTTCTTTGTTCGAGTACAATTGAATTTTATAAAAAAATATTAAAAATTAAACGCTTTTGTTATCTTTTTTTTTTTTTTTTTTTTTTTTTTTTGCATCGGACTTTCTTTGTTTGGATTATCCGTTTTTTAGTATTTTGTATAAAATTTTAAAAAATTTAGAAACTGGATAAAAGTTAAAAAATTATTTATTTAAATTCAAGTAACATAAAATTATGCATTTCAAATTAGTAATAATTAGCAGTAATTTTATATTGGTTTCTTATTTCTTCGTCTCTCCTTTCGAGTGGATTTTTTTTTTTTTTTTTTTTTTTTTTTTTATCTATCAAAAGTTCTATATTATAATGAAAAACGACAACAGCAACAAAAACAAGCAAAGAAAAAAAAAGTTTGAAAATAAAATTCAGATAAAACGAAAAGAGTAAATCAAATTGTGCCATCCAGTTGACAGGCGTCTTACTTGACAAATTAAAATTGCATAGGCATGTCATAATCATTTTATATCACTTCAAATTGACAGTTTGAATCCATTCAAAGAAAAATAAAGTATTAAAGTGTTAATCGATTTAATCTAAAATTTACAAATACTCCATGAACGCCGAATAATTTCATCGAGATGTCAAAAATTCATCCAAACTGTACATCACATTTCATTTCATAAATGTGCAAATGTTATGAAACATAAATATGCATCCTTACTGTTGATTAATTAAAAAACAAATCATTTTAAATTTAATATATCATCAAAAGATTATTGACTTTCAGTTAAGTCATTCCTGTATGTCCAAATTATATAAATCTAATTATTTTATATACATAGAGTTATTTAAAGCTCAATTAGTTTATGTTCTCTAATGCTGAACCATTAAATCACAATATTTATTAAAGTGGTTTATTACAGCCACTCTTTCTTCTAATAATAGAGTGTTGTGTACACTCCTTCTCATATTTATAAGGACACTTTATATTTTGAAATAACTCATGAAAAATAATTGTGAACAAGATTATAATAAGTGCACTTAATATATCTAGTATTCTAGAAACCAAAACTGCTATAATTTTTTTAATAGAAACAAAATTAATAAAAAATAATGCAAAATATTTTTTTCTCCACGTTTTTAGATGTTCATAATTATAAGGACAATCAAGATTTTTTCGTTTTATTTAACTTACAAGCGGATAAATTACAGTTGACATGCGAATTCGTTAACTACTGGGCTAGATTAATTCATAATTAAGCCTTCAATTTTTCTTGGACGGACATTACTGATAATTCCTCGAAAAAAATAACGTTCATGTAGTGAAGTATGATAAATGTGTTTTTTAACTGGAAGGATAATTTCAATCCGCCGAATTTTTAATGAAATTCGAAGATCTAAAATTGCTGAAGTAAATGTGATCAAACGTTGAACTGCTCGTTCGATAGGAGAGAGATCTGATGCAAAATCAGAGTTGTTTTACAGAGATCGAATACTCATAATTCCTCTTACTGCTCTACTCATAATGACTGCTGCTGAATTTGCTCGTAATTTTTAACGAAAGGTTTGGGTCCACATTTATGCATGTTTAAAATAGTTAATAATATGTTAAAATGAATAAAAAACCTGTAATAATCAATAGGCATTTAATGGGGGAAAGAACGTCTGTGTTAAAGTTGAATAAAGACAATATTAAATGGTAAAATGTTGCATTTTCGGATGAAAAAATATTTTATTCTTGATTAATCAAATGGTTTTAACAGTTACTGGCACGATCTGAAGATAGCGAAAGACAGAGCAGATTTTTTAAAGGCAGATATGAATCGGGCATTTTAAAGGTGGATCTATGGTGCTCTGGGGAGCTGTTTCTACTAAAGGCAGAATGAATTTAGTAATTTTTTCTATTATTATGAACATCAAGAGAATATCCGCAAATTGTAAACGTGGAATTCTCAGATTTTTGTTAGATTTTGGGGGGTAATAATATTTTTTTCAACAAGATTTACATTTTTGCTCTACTTCTAGAGCAATAGGAAATAGTTTGAAAAAAGAAACTTCTTTATTGTTGCTTTTCCCGTGGCCTAAATGTTGAAAAAACCTTAACTTATCATATTAGAAAAGTGCATGCAACTGGAAAGCAATTTTAAATAGTTTAAATGTATTCAGAATATCATCTATGCTGTATGAAATGGTATTGAAACTGAATATTAAAGAAAATATATATGCATATACCAGAGAAAATGTCTGACTGTTTCACCCTAAAAAGAGACCCCAAAAAATATTAATTTAAAGAATAATTAAAAAATATTACTAAGATTCGAACTGTCCTTATAATTGTGTACACCTGAAAAATCTTTTATTTGACCGTATTTAAAGTTTTTTAAGATAGAAAAACGATAAAACTTTTTAAATATCGTCTATGAATGAAATTCAAGTTAATAAAAAATATATTTGTTTAAATAATAGTGTTTAGTGTTTAGTTAATATAGAAAAACGGGTGTCCTTATAATTATGTGAAGGAGTGTATGTAAAATTTACTTCCATAACGCATGTTTTCATATTTCAGACTTTATATAGAATAAAATAATTGAAAAATAGCCATATTTAAAAGAAAGGAAACTTTTTGTTAACCACAAATATGGAACTGTGTACACAGTGCATAGTTTTTCAGTTTCACTTTTATTAATTTTATGCGTTCAAATCAAGGAAATATCTTGTTTACCGTTATCAAAATTATCCCTTTCCTTTACATAAATGATATGTTAAATCTTAATGAAATAACAACCAAAATTGTATCATCAATCAATATTTTTTGATGAAAGGGTCATAAATATAAGAACGTTTTATGGGAAAATACACCGTAGTGCCAAATATCATAGGGTATTTCCCATAATATATAGGACCTCTTTTTGAATAGAGAAATGCAGGTATTTGATGTAGGATTTGCTCAAAAAGTCATCGGAAGCCACCAGAATGAATGTTCAGCCATACTGCCTCTACAGGCGTCCCCAATTGGGAAAGAATTTTGTGCAACTGACCTTTCGAACAAATTCGAAATAGTTTTGATAAAGTTTATGGCTAGTGATACACCAATATAATACTAAAATCGCCCAGAATGTTTACCATATCAATTTCGAACGTTTTTGACCTGGCAATCCTGGCCGTTGTTAATCTGAAATTTTCATCATTGTTTGGGAGAATTATTTGAATGAATGGCTGCAAATGGACTCAATTTAACTAAACATAGTCTTGTTTAGTTAATGATTGGATGAGAGGACCCAGTCCATCTTTTTTTAATCAATCTATAATATAATGGGGTTTCTATCAGTATATACCTGCACCACATTTGAACCCCACTATCATCTTATTGCAGTGTAATCATGGATTATTTGACAAAAAAAAAAATATTTTTGCTAATATTTATGGCCCAACCGATACGTTAACATACCAAGCGGATGTGATTCAATGGGTGACACGTTAGTAAAATCACGCAAGTTGTTCTTTTTCTGACATATCCCAACAAAATTGAATTTCTTTGCATTGTCGACAAGTACTTTGTGCGTCCCACCTTGACTCTTACTGCTATGTAAAACAATGTTGCTTGCCCATTAACAGACTACTCTACGCAAATGTCATTGGTCTCGGACATTCTCTCTCGAAAATACGAAAAGTGAGATCTAATTCCAATAGAGTGGTAGATCGTGTGATCTACCATTCTATTGGAATTAGATCTCACTTAATGGGTGAAAATAAAACCAACCAGTAAAAAGATAAACATATAAGTAAAAAGATCTCTTTCCAAAATAGTGAGATTTTTCACTCACTTGTAATAGTAATCAGTACAAAAACCCTTAACGGGTTAAAAGTTTGTGACGCAGCTACTGTATCACTATAAGAATTTGAAATACGGGTCTTAAAAAATAATGATATCAAATTTTAAGTGACGCTGTTCTATTAGTTAAAATATACATACATTTTCTTATTTGGTCATTTGCTTTTTTCTTTTATTTATATTTACAATGCAAACATAATATTTTTAACTTCAAGATAAGACAAATATATAAAATATACTCACTGATGCTTTTTCATTTGCATTTCAATATAAAAATAACACCTTTAAAAAGGAATGATATAAAAATTCCAGTCACGCCTCGATGTTATTTTAAAAGATTTGTTTTTAGATTCCATTAAAATTACCTTTGTTTTGTCCAAAAAAGTACATTTACACATTGAAATCGTGCTTTTAATTTTCAAATATACTGTCAAATAATCACATTTTCACTGAGTTTGCATTATAAATTAAAATTATTTATTTTAATAAATCGATTTGTCTTTTGCGTCACACTATCCAAAACTGTGAGTAAATTATATGTAAATGTTACTTTGTATCATAGTATCCAACTAAGTGAGAATTTGTGCAAAGCGATAGTGTGATGAAAAGAAAACATTTGCACACATTTTACTTTCAGATTTGGATAGCGTGATGCAAAAGACAAATCGATTTATTGAGATAAATGATTTCAATTTATAATGCAAACTCAGTGAAAGTGTGATTATTTGACAGTATATTTGAAAATTAAAAGCACTGGTTCAATGTGTAAATATATTTTATTAGACAAAAAAAAAAAAAAAAAATGTAATTTTAATGGAATCTAAAAACAAATCTTTTAAAATGGCATCGAGGCGTGACTAGAATTTTTATATCATTGCTTTTAAAACTGTTATTTTGATATTGAAATGCAAGTGAAAAAGCATCAGTGAGTATATTTTACATATTTGTCTTATCTTGTAGTTAAAAATATTATGCTTGCATTGTAAATATAAATAAAAGAAAAAAGCAAATGATCAAATAAGAAAATCTATGTATATTTTAACTAATAGAAAAGCGTCACTTAAAATTTGATATTTTTAAGACCCATATTTCAAATTCTTCTAGTGATAAAGTAGCTGCGTTACAAAATTTTAACCCGTTAAGGATTTTTGTACTGATATTATTACTTTTTTGAGGTTATTGATCAAAAAATTAAAACAAGTTCTTCCGGCTCATAGGAAGGTTAGGTTGATTTATCTTTTCTTATGAATTTGCCACCATTTTTTTCAAAATGGCAGTTACAATTTATTATAATGAACTTGGTGGATTTATTAATGAGGGTTATGTATATATGGAGTTTTAAGCAAATCGGTTCAAAAGTATTTGTAATAATTTTCAAGTGGCCACCATTTAGAAACAAAAGGACAGAGTGACTGAGATGCCCAGTGAAAGATATCTGAATGATATGTCAACTGTGCAAATGCGATTCGAACTGATTGTGTATTACAAAAGTTATTGTAAAAAAAAAATTATGTGGCCGCCGCTTGAAAGCAAAATTTAGAGCAAGTTGCCTAGCAAACTTATCCAAGATATTTGAATTGCATTAAGTTCACTCCCCAACTTTCATTTGAACCAGTTTAGTATTCTAAAATTAATCGTGGTGGCACATTTTCAAGTAGCAGCCTGATTTCAAGTGGCTGCAACTTGGAAACTAGGTAAATGTTAGAACAAAATTTATCCAAGATATTTGTGTGATAAGTTCAATGTCCAACTTGAACTGATTCAGTATTTCAAAAGTTATTCTGATGATAAATTTACAAGTGGTAGTCTGATTTGAAATAGCTGTACTTACGATATCGGTCATTTTGTTAAAAATGGCAGATAAAATTCATTAATAAATACTTGGTTGAGACCTTTATGTGGTCAATGTAAACATCAAAATTCAAGCAAATGCGATCTTAACTAAGCTTTTTTCAATGTTGATTTGAAATTTTCATGTAGCCTCCATTTGAAAACAAACTGTAGATCAACTTAATTAACTCATCTAAGATATTTGCAAGATAAGTTTGCTGTATAACTTTGGTTCAATTCAATTTTGAGAATTATGTCGAAAGTTATCGTAATCACAAAATTTCCATTATACATACAGAAAACCCAATTTATACATCTTTTACATTTATACGTCCTTTTAGTGAAGTCCTGATTCATTCCTATGCATTTGAATGAAAAATTTCTTTGTTTATAAGTCACACAATATTAGTTATATCTTTTCCACTTTTCTAAAATTCACAAAATTTCTTGACCGGTCATTATTTTACCATCTATAATAATAAAGGAAGATGTCTCTCTGTCTAAGCATCTATACGTTCAGCCCCTATTGAACGCAGAACTACAAAATTTGACATACGGGTTCTCAGAAGACTTCCCGGTTGCATAGTGAAAAAATAATTTAAAAATTTTAATTAGTTCCGGAGATATTAATTAAAATGTCAACCAATGTCTAATTAAAATTCGAGCCAATCGTATTTTCCGCCCTCCAAGTAGAATTCAGCCGGTTCCTCAAAAGAAGGAACACAGAGAGAAAATTTTGAGCCTGTTTATAAAGCCATCCCAGCTTAGCGGTTGCAGATATTGAAAATACACCTGTACCACGAGGAATAGCATTTACTACCAAATCTTACGGCGCAAATTTTTTTGAAAAATACGGTATTTTTATATTTTTAAAAAAGTTTTTAAAAGGTTCCAAAATGTCTCTTTTTCTCGATCGTCAAGTTTTAATAGCCCTGTACGGCAGAGTAACAGTTTCATTTCTTAACAATGGCTATATTTAAAAAAGTCATTTAATCTTCTTTTGAACCATATAAACATTTTAACAAAATACGGATTAGCGATCCATATTTTTAGATTTTACAAAACATCGATTTTTTCACAAAACATTTTAAAACTCAAAACCTTCTTGAGGTAAATCATTTTTTTTTTTTTTTTTTTTTTTTTTTTTTTTTGGTACATAGACCTCGATTAGACGAATCATATTTCAAAATATTGAGATATTTTTTTCAAAAACTGAATCCGTTATAAATTTTTTGATTTTCTGCATGCCTGCAGTTTTTGATGACATTCTGAATCCGCATTTGCGTTCGAACAACAGTGGAAACTCTCTTTTAAGTTCACAGACGATATTTCGAAAGTAGAGCGAAAGAGAAAGACCTTTTGCTGATTGAGATCACATGTTTTTGGACTGCGATTAAAAATTGCAAATTTCAAAATTCTTCTATTTTCCTTTGTCGCACACGAAACTCACTATACAGAGTTTTTCATCACAACACAAAGTTGTAGTTCAAATTTCATCGATTTTGGAGAATAAACAAAAAACATACATTTTAATTGCAAATTAAATTTTATTCTAGGCGCCACCGAGCGAGACTTTGCTAAAGTCAGAAATTTGAAAAATCATAAACTGATGAGCGATCAGGCTGTTTCAGATACTGAAACTGGAAGAGGGCGCCGCAGGTGCTACCGAGCGGGAATTTACTGCGATTAAATTTTTCAATAAAGCTATTTTCACTATATGTCAATAAGCTGTTGTAAGACCTGAAACGGGAAAAGCCGACGCAGGCGCCACCGAGCGGAAGTTTCGTAATGTCGGATTTTTTAAGGATCGCGAACCAGCTGGTCGCCGAAGGCGGCTAGTTCTAAATATAAATTTTGATGAGTATGTGAACTTTGATATCAATATCATAACTTTGGAGTTATTCACAATCTATTAACTAATTAAAAACAAATTGTCTGATGCTAATTTAAACGATAATGATGCAGAATGTGAAGAAGTTATTCTTAAGAGCGGGCAATACCTAATCTTGGCAACAGGTATGGCCTATGTTACGGAAGATTTATTTTCATAATTACTCATTACCAAATGTATTTTTTAAATTCCGTTTTCACTTTCAGAAAATTCACAACCATTAAATTAGTACTCATTTTCGAAAAAATTGATTTTTTAAAATTTTTATATGTTACTTTTGAGTTCAAAAATGGAAATTTTCACACAAATTGCTTCTTTTAACCACAAAATGAAATACTAAAAATTTAAAAAATCAATTTTTGGAAAAATTAGTACTAATTTAACGATTTTGAATTTTCTGAATCTGAAAATGGCTTTTAAAAAATGCATTTGATAGCTAACGATAATCTGTTTCAAAATTTATTTTCAATTTGATTTTTAGTACTGGAAAAGTGCTTGACAGAAGTGAAGTAACTGGAATAAACTAAATTTAATATATAATATCAGGATTGGCATTTATTTGACGGTTTAAACTGTCATGTCAAAAAATCTTGTGTCCAAAAACTTAAATTTTACACTTCTTGGTATATTTTAACAATGAATTAGTCATATTTAGAGAAATAAAAAACTAATTAAAAAATTCTTAGAAGCGTATTATCTGTTTCTTATGAGTGAGTGCTAATGATTTCTATTTAAGTATAAAAAAAAACAAATATTTATTATCTTTACAAAAAATTAAAATTAAAATATAGGAATTTGTATATTCTAAGGTGAACCACTTATTGCATTTTAAGTTATAAAAATTTTATTAAGTCTTATTTAAAAAAAAAATAGTTCTATTAAAAATTGATAATTAAAATATGATTGATAATTAAAAGATACCGTAATATTTTACCTCAATGTATGAAATTACTGTGCTATTAAATATTGCATTATGTCCTTTCATTTTGGGTTTTATAGTCAATAGCACGTTTTAATGTTGTACGATTAAAAATTTGAGGTATTGCATGACTTGTTGAACAAAATTTTAATATGAATTACATAATGCAATTCTATTTTAAATTAAGATGATGGACTCTTTTGTAAATTACTGCCATAAAGGTATGAAAATTTGCATTTATATGCATTGAAATTTAGTACTACATTAAAATTTCAAGTGGAGTCACTTCAATTCTTTTTTTTTTTTTTTTTTTTTTTTAATATGTTTGATTGGTAAAAATTTTCATTGAAATTTCAACATTTAACTTAATTTTAAAAAAATAACCTATCGTTTAATTCACAAGGTAATTATTTTGATTTTTTTTTTTTTAAATTTAGTTAGTTTTAAAGAATTTTTAATATGTTTAATTTTATTACTATAATTTATCACCTATATATACAAATTTTTATAGCTCTAAGACAATTTACAAAAAAGATTTATAATGTTCACTCTCACCATAAGACAATAATATATATATATATATATATATATACAGGGTGATTCAAAATATAAGTTACAGCGATTATCTCGTAAACTAAGAAAGATAGAAACATACTTCCAATTAAAAAATTAGTGTAAATTAAGAGTAGATTTCAGATATGGCATCTTTTTTTTTTTTTTTTTTTTTTTTTTTTTTTTTTTTTTACAAGGGGCAGTATACATATTAAATACGAAATTTAATTTGTATACGGCCCCTCCTATCATGTGACTTATATTTAGAAAAAGATTCTGCTCGCTCTAACAAGCAAAATAAAAAAAATCATCTCTCTAAGTCAAAATTTCGCTGAGTTATTCTTTTTTGCAATTCTGGCATCTATTTTTCGACGCCAACGAGCTCACTTTACGGGGTTATCTATAAGATGAGAAAAACTAAAAAAAAGATCCTTTATTTTAAAATAACAACTAAAATCATTCAAACACGTGAAATGAACAGTTTTAAGAACTTAATGCAAATTTACATTATTAACACTTTCCAACAAGGTTGAAAAGTGTTTAAGACTTCGGTTTGTCTGTCTGTCTGTCCGCTCTCTAACTCCCGTAAATATTTATGGAATTTCTTGAAACTGATATATGTTATTCAAGTTTACTATCGGACGTTCCCTTTTGAAAATGGAGTTTATACCTCTACTGGTTTCTGTACAGGGACACTCGAAATTATTTCAAAGCATTGTGTTCTATGAGAGGTATTTCTATAAACCATATTTTCATACCTTTACTGTAGACATATCTGAATGAAATTGAAATATGTTATTCCAGTTCACTATTCGACGTTTTCTGTATAAAATGGAGGAAATATCACCATCGGTTTATGTACAGGGACACTCAAAACTATTCCAAAGCATTGCGTTCTATGAGAGATATTTCTATAAATCAAATTTTAATAACTTTACTTTCCACGAAGTTTTTGGAAATTGAAATATGTTATTTATATGCACAAAAAAAATGCTTTGCATAGAATATAGCATGATTAGCATTAGATTTTCAGGGTGACACAAAAATATCCAATTATATTAAGAGCTATTAATAAAAAATTGCTAGAATTGTACTATCGTTTACATTAAGCGTTTTTTACACTTTCTAACATTTTTAAGTGTGAATATGGTTTGAGTTTGTGTATCTGTCCATCTGTCTGTCTGTCTGTCTGCCCGCGCTCTAACTCCTGTAAATATTTATGGAATTTCTCGAAACTGACATATTTTATTGAAGTTCACTATGGGATGTTCAATATTGAACATGGAGTGAATATCTCTTTTGGTTTGTGCACAGGGACACCCAAAAGCATTCGAAAGCATTGTGTTCTATGAGTGTTGTTTTTGTAAATATTTCCCCTATAGAATGTTCCCCATTCAAAATGACATTAATAGGTCCTGTATAACTAGTTTGTTTACAAGGACAAAAAAAAAAAAAAAAAATGCCTAAGGACAGAATTTTTTGAAAGTTATATTTAAAAATATTTCTACTGTAAAAGTCATATATATATTGAAATGTATTCTTAATATTCTAAAATAATGTTTTGTATAGAATATGATATAATTAACTTTCTGATTTACAGCGCTACGCTAAAATATTCAAAGAGATCAAAAGCTGTAACTATAATCTAATGGCTGCATTTTCTTTTGCGTTAAGCCTTTTTAACACTTTCCAAAATGCTTAAGAGTAATTTTAAAATCAATTAGTCTATCTGCATATTTTTCAGTCCTTCTGTCTGTTGTGTGATAACGTAGGCAAAGAATACAAAAGTTATTCGATACAACAATTACGTATTGTTGGAAAGTGTTACTAATCAGTGCGTGCTGCATGATTTTTCTTTCTTGTTTCGTATTGTTAAAAAATTTAATAGTTAAATTTCTTAGGGGTTTACCTGTAAATTAAAACACGTTAACAGAGGAAAAAAATTAAAATACTAGCAAAACCGTGTGAAATTTTCGCGCTTTATTTTTACCACTTTCCATCATGGTTGAAAAATTTAATGACTTCGGCCCTTTAACAATTCCAGCAAGGTTAAAAAGTGTTAATGACTTCGATTTGTCTGTCTGTCTATCCGTTTTTCTGTGTGTGCGCGCTCTAACTCCCGTGAATATTCATAGAATTTCCAGAAACTGATATATGTTATTTGAGTTCACTATCGGATGTTCCTTATTGAAAATGGAGTGAATACCTCTGCTAGCTTGAGCACACGGATACCCGAAAGCATTCCAAAGCATTGTGTTCTATGAGAGGTATTTTTATAAACCATATTTCGATACCTTTAATTTATGCATATATTAATAAAATTGAAATATGTTATTAAAGTTTTCTATTGGATATTTATATAGAAAATGGAGTAAACACCATCATTGGTTTGTATACAGGGACACCCGAAAGTATTCCAAAGCATTGCGTTCTATATGAAGATATTTCTATAAACCAAATTTTAATTACCCTGCATAAATCTTAATTAAATTGAAATATGTTATTCAAATGCACAAAATAATGCTTTCTATAGTGTACAGTATGATTAGCAATATATTTACAGGGCACTCAAAAATATTCAGTTACGTTAAAGGTTATTATTGAACATTTGCTGGAATTGCATTTTCGTTTACATTAAACATTTTCTAACAATTTTTAACTGTGAATATGATTATAATCCGCATATTTTTTCTCTGAGTGTCCATCTGTCCGTCTGCCCGTCCCCAGCGTCTGTAAATATTTTCAGAAATTTTAAGAAATGATATATGTTATTTAAGTTTACTATATGATTTTTCCTTTATAAAATGGCATTAATAAATCCTCTGCAATTGGTTTATGTACAGGAACGCACGAAAATTGCCAATGTTCTGCGTTTTGGGACAGACATTCTTATAAATTACATTTAAATAACTTTATACAGTAAAAATCATAAGGAAATTCATATTTATTGTTAATATTCTAAAATAATGTTTTGTATAGAATATGGTATGGTATAGATGTATAATTCTATGTGAGGGGGGTTACCACCCTTTTCAACTCCCGTTTAATTATAGTGCCTATATTTATCAAAAAAAAAAAATTAAGTCTGTTATAAATTTCCTTGAAACTTGTAAACCTTGATCAACTTTACAAGTGGCAATTAGATATGGAATCCAAAGTAGCAAATTTTCATTTCCTGTAGTTAATACTTTCTCATACCCATAATGTAGAGGAAGGATTTTTTTTGGGTCAAATTTTCAAAAGTAAGTTTCTACACGCTTTGAGGTCCCCTGAATGTGAAAATCGTGTTTTTAGCGGTTGGTCTGTGTGTGTGTCTGTCTTATCAGCATATCTCAAGAACAAATAGCAGCAGAGATTCCAAACTTGGTATTCTAAATATGTATCATATAGGGATGCTACACTAAGCTTTTCGTTGAGATGAAGCAAATGGACCGTGTACAGGGTCACTCAAGAATATTCAAATACATTACATCTACGGGGGAAAATGCACATAAGTAGTGTTTAACACGTATAGACTGCACGGGCTACACAAGATAACTAGATTATAATGCGACAATAGCTGAAAATTGATGGAAGAGCATTTTAGGTTGTGCCATATATTGTTACTATAGGTTTATATTTAGGTGCACTTTGTGGTTTGTACATGTTCCTCAAAAGATATACAGTGATGCAAATATTTAAGCGATAATATTCTTTTTTATTGTTAGTGAAAGTGCTTTAATATTTTTCCATGTCCAGGAAAGCTGCTCAAGAATGGAAATGAATTCCTCATAGACATATGATAAATAATGTATGTTTTTAAGCTAAATATGCATCACTATTACTTAAAAACTTTGAATAAACACCATAAAATGCAATAAACTCGAAACAATTGTTTCGGGTCTAAAAAACACACGACCCTTCATCAGGCGAATAAAGTAAGCAAGAGTGCTGCAGTCAAAGCGCACAAAATCGTTTAAAATGAAAAGAAAAACTTTATAAAGTAGAAAGTAAATATAGCTACTGGTGTGAGTAGAATTGTACAAGAAAATAAATAAATGAGTGAGACTAAACATATAACAATCTAAGGATATCAAAAATTAAACGAAAATCTAAGTTACGTGAGTAATTTCCAAGCATCAGAGAAGAATGGAGTGGAAGAAATATCATTAACAAGATTTTTCGAATTTTTAAATATGTAAAATGCTTCATGAATATCCAAATGGGAGGAACAGACAGGAGATGAAATTATGTTAGTTTTGGAAAAATCAAAACGATGACCTTGAGACCAGCAGTGGAAAGCAATAGAATATTTGCTAATCTCTTCATTACGAACATTCCGACCGTGTTCATTTATTCTGTATTTCAAACGCCTCCTAGTTTGACCAATATAACCTGAGTTGCAGGACGAACACGGAATTAAATAAATTCCAAAACGGTTTTCGGTGGGAATGGTATCCTTAAGAGAAGATAATTTAATTTTGTATATTGGTCAAGAAGATAATTTAATTTTGTATATTCCGACGGTGCTCATTTATTCTGTATTTCAAACGCCTCCTAGTTTGACCAATATAACCTAAGTTGCAGGACGAACACGGAATTAAATAAATTCCAGAACGGTTTTTGGTGGGAATGGGATCCTTAAGAGAAGATAATTTAAATTTGTTATATAGGTCAAACTAGGAGGCGTTTGAAATACAGAATAAATGAGCACCGTCGGAATGTTCGTAATAAAGAGATTACTGAATCTTCTATTGCTTCCCACTGCTGGTCTCAATGTCATCGTTTTGATTTTTCCAAAACTAACATAATTTCATCTCCTGTCTGTTCCTCCCATTTGGATATTCATGAAGCATTTTACATATTTAAAAATTCGAAAAATCTTGTTAATGATATTTCTTCCACTCCATTCTTCTCTGATGCTTGGAAATTACTCACGTAACTTAGATTTTCGTTTAATTTTTGATATCCTTAGATTGTTATATGTTTAGTCTCACTCATTTATTTATTTTCTTGTACAATTCTACTCACACCAGTAGCTATATTTACTTTCTACTTTATAAAGTTTTTCTTTTCATTTTAAACGATTTTGTGCGTTGCCGCTTTGACGGCAGCACTCGTGCTTACTTTATTCGCCTGATGAAGGGTCGTGTGTTTTTTCGACCCAAAACAATTGTTGCGAGTTTATTGCATTTTTTGGTGTTTATTCAAAGTTTGTAAGTAATAATTTTTGCAACGCCAGTTTTGTGGTGCTTTTTTATTAAATATGCATCGCTTGTTATTTGTATAGTTACACGTTTTGAGGCTTCCTTATTACCAAAGTCAAGTTTTTTAAAGTTTAATGTTGCCTGTGCGGAATAATTTCAGGAAACGAATAATTTCAGGAGATCTAAAAGTTGTATTTTCAAATTCATCTAAATTTGTTGCTGGAAAAGTTTGATTTATGCCGATAAGTTTCAAGGAACGTTGCATGTGAAAGTTGTCTGAATAATTTTAAGTGAACTTTTAATTTTAATAACAGATTTAATTTCTATTTAAATGTAGGTGCATTAATGAAACGGGGGATTGACGGGGGCGGTAGCCCCCCTCACAAAGAACTAATTATAATATAAATCTCTTCCGAAGCCTAATTTGAATTATTTTAACATAGGTTTACATAACAATACTCTTTATGTTACCTCTTAATTTCCAACCTGCATTTATGGTATTAAATATCAGGTTAAGAAAAATTCGTGTGAATGTCACACCAGATTATTTGTTATTAAATTATGCTGATAATTCATATATATACAGATCAACCACTAAAATTTATCTTTCGTACTCAGGAGGCCTCAAAACGTGAGAGTATACAGAAAAAAATCACTCTCCAAGAACTATTTTGTTTACAGTATGGATATGAGAAATTAATTTTCCGTTCTGTGTCAGCAGTGTTCTTCGAAAAAAAAAAAATGCAGCAAAGCACTTACGCGAATTACATTTAACAAAAAAAAAAAAAAAAAAAAAATTACCTCAATTTTGGGTAGCCTTGTATACTGTCTATAAACTATATACACATGACTTTGTGTACGTAAATTTAGTGTTATATGTAAAACAAGTAACACAAAATGAAATACACTTCCAGCATTTTCCAAGTATAGCTCCAATATAACAAAATACTCTCGGTAACCCTGTAAATGAATGATGAATGATTGCTATACCACAATCTACATGAAACATGCTTTTATACGTATAAAAGTATGTTCTTTTCATTTTGTTTAGGGCAGTCTATAGATGTCACACTGTACATATGAGAAATTTCGCTCACAGACGTAATTTATTTGAATTCTCTTGGATGACCCTGTCAACAAACAATTGTCTGATCGCAACGAATACTTTAGTGTAGCAGCGCTTATATAATGCGGATTTAGAATATCGAATTTGATTTTCTGCTACTATTTGTTCTTGAGACATTCTAATAACACACACACACATAGAGAGAGAGACAGAGAGAGAGACCAACCGCTAAAAACATGATTTTTGAATTCAGAGAATCTGAAAACGTGCAAATATAACAAAAAGTAATTTTCGGAAATTTGACTTCAAAACAATTCTTTCTCTACACCGTGTATATAGCAATGTATAAAGAAAAGAAAGTAAATAGAATTTGAAAATTCCCCTTTAGTACATAAAATATTCATAAATTTTATTTGTTAAATTAAAAACAAGAAAGAAAAATCATGCAGTATGTATTGATTAGTAACACTTTCCAACTGTACGCAATTGTTGTATCGAATAACTTTTAATATTCTTTACCTACGTTATCACACAACAGACAGAAGGACTGAAAAACATAGAGATGGAATAATTGATTTTAAAATTACTCTTAGGCATTTTGGAAAGTGTTACAAAGGCTTAACGCAAAAGAAAATGCAGCCGTCAGATTATAATTACAGCTTTCAATCTCTCTGAATATTTTACTATAGCCCTGTAAATCTGAAAGTTAATTATATCATATTCTATACAAAACAATATTTTAGCATATTAATAATACATGTCAATGCTTTTATGATTTTTATAGCAGAAACTTTTTTACACATAACTTTTAAAATATTCTGTCCTAAAACATGATACATTGGCTTTTTTTTTATTGTTGTTGTTGTTGTCCTTGTACAAAATCTAGGTGTACAGGACCTATTAATGATATTTTAAATAGGGAACATTGCATAGGGAACTTGAGTGTCATATTTTTAAATTCTCAAAATATTCACGGATGATAGGAGCCGGAGACAAACACATACAAAGCTAGACATCGGACAGACAGATGCACCAATTGAAATCATATTCCCACTAAAATTATTAGAAAGTGTTAAAACGCTCATGTAAACAAAAGTGCAATTCCAGCAAATTTTTATTAATAGCTCTTAATGTAACTGATTATTTTTGTGTGGCCCTGTAAATCTAATGCTAACCATACAATATTACATAGAAGCCACTCTTTTGTGAATAATATATTTCAATTGCATTAAGCTTTGTGGAAAATAAAATTATTAAAATTTGGTTTATAATAATAACTCTCATACAACTTTGGAATACTTTCCAGTGCCCCTGTACGCAAACCATTTAGAAATGTACTCTATTTTACATAGGAAACATCCGATAGGGAATTGAATAACACATTAAAATTTCATTAAAGTTTCTATATATTAAAGGTATTAAAATATTGTTTATAGAAACTCTTCTCATAGAACACAATGTTTTCGAATACTTTTGGGTGTCCCTGTACACAAACCAGAAGAGGTATTCACTCCATTTTCAATAGGGAACATACGATAGTGAACATGAATAAAATACATCGGTTTAAATATATTCTATAAATATTTACGGGATTAGAGCGCAGAAAAACAGACAGAGAAACAGACAGACGGACAGAAGAACAGTCAGACAGATACAAAAATTGAAATTATATTCACACTTAAAAAATGATAGAAAGTGTCAAAAACGCTTGATTTACACGAAAGTACATTTCTAGCAATTTTTTATCAATAGCTCTTAATATAACTGAATATTTTTATGTCACCCTGTAAATCTAATAATAACCATTTTATATTCAATGCAATGCATTCTTTTGTGCATATACATAACATATTTCAATTTCCTAAAACTTCGTAGAAAGTAAAGTTATTAAAATTTGATTTATAGTAATCTCACAAAGAACGCAATGCTTTGGAGTACTTTTGAGTGTCCCTGTACATAAACTAGTGGTGGTATGTAATCTATTTTATATAGGAAACATCCAATAATATATTGAATAACATATTTCAATTTCATGAAGACATTGTATAATAAAGGTATGAAAATATGGTTTATAGAAATACCTCTCATAGAACACAATTCTTTGAAATACTTTCGGGTGTCCCTGTACAGAAACCAGTAGAGGTATAAACTCCATTTTCAATAGGGGACATCCGATAGTGAACTTGAATAACATATATCAGTTTCAAAATTTTCCATAAATATTTACGGGAGTTAGAGCGCGGGCAGACAGACAGACGGACAGATAAACAAATTGATATCATATTTACATTTTTAAAAATGTTAGAAAGTGTTAAAAACGCTTAATGTAAACGAAAAGTAGAATTCTTACAAATTTTTATTAATAGCTCTTAATATAACAGAATATTTTTGTGTCACCCTGTAAGTCTAATGCTAATCATGCTATATTCTATATAAAGCATTCTTTTGTGCATATAAATAACATATTTCAATTTCCTAAAACTTCGTGGATAGTAAATTATTAAAATTTGATTTATAGAAATCTTTCTCATAGAACGCAATTCTTTGGAATACTTTTGAGTGTCCCTGTACACTAATCAGTGGTGGTATTTACTCCATTTTATACAAAAAACAACCGATAGTGAACTTGAATAACATATTTCAATTTCATTAAGATTTGTGTACAGTAACGGTATCAAAATATGGTTTATAGAAATGCCTCTTATAGAACACAATGCTTTAAAATATTTTCGGGTGCCCCTGTATATACCGGGTGATCCAAAAGTCAGGACAAATTTTAAAAATGAATAATTCGAAAACGAGTCAAGATACAAAGATACGGTTTTCACCAAACGGATGAAAAAGAAACCGGGTTTTGTGTGGTAACGAAAAAAAATTAGTTCTGTTGGCGACCAACAGATGGCGCTATAGTGTTTTATTTCCCCAAAAGATGATTTACAAATGAAAAAAGTGTTGATAACTTACAAGTCAGCTTAATTACAGTTAATTAGTACTACTACAATAACTGCTCAATGTGCTGTCCATCATTCAGAAGTGCAGCTGTGAGACAATTCACCACACCGTTCACAGGATTTAGTAGCATTTCTTGCGTTATGGCAGACACATTTTGGCGGATGTCATCTTTCAGTGCTGCTAGTGATTCCGGTTGGTCGCGGTACACTTTCGACTTCAAGAATTCCCACAGCCAAAAGTCACAGGGTGTCAGATCGGGAGATCTTGGAGGCCATGCGTGATTAAAGTAGCGACTGAGAATGCTATATTTCGATGCATGTAAGCTTCGGCAACCATTACCTGCCGCAGTTGCTCCTTTTTATATCGTTTGTTGCTTTGCATAATCCTACATCAGAAATACGACAGAGCCATCTGTTGGTCGCCAACAGAACTATTTTTTTTTTACGTTGCCACACAAAACCCGGCTTCTTTTCCATCCGTTTGGTGCAAACTATATCTTTGTATCTTGATTCGTTTTCGAATTATTCGTTTTTAAAATTTGTCCTGACTTTTGGATGACCCTGTATATCAGTGGTGGTATTTAATCCATTTTATACAGGAAACATCCCATAGTGAACTGAAATAACATATTTATATTTCATTTAGATATGTGTACAGTAAAGGTATGAAAATATGATTCACAGAACATAAAACACAATGGTTTGAAATATTTCGGGTGTTTCTCTATACATACCAGTAAAGGTATAAACTCCATTTTCAATAGGGAACATCCGATAGTGAATTTGAATAACATATATCAGTTTCAAGAAATTCCACAAATATTTACAGGAGTTAGAGCGCGGACAGACAGACAGACGAACCGAAGTCATTAACACATTTCAACCTTGTTGGGAAGTTTTAAAAATGTTAGAAAGTGTTAAAAACGCTTAATGTAAACGAAAGTACAATTTTAGCAAATATTTATAATAGCTCTTTATATAACTGAATATTTTTGTGTCTTCCTGTAAATCTAATGCTAATCATGCTATATTCTATACAAAGTCTTTTCTTTTGTGCTTATAAATACCATATTTCTATTTCATAAATCTTCGTGCAAAGTAAAGTTATTAAAATTTAGTTTATAGAAATATTTGAAATAAAACTCAATACTTTGGAATACTTTTGTGTGTCCCTGTACACGTATCAGTGGGGGGGTATTTGCACCATCTTATACAGAAAACATCCGATAGTGAACTTGAATAACATATTTCAATTTCATTAAGATATGTGTACATGTAAGGGTATGAAAATATGGTTTATAGAAATGCCTCTCATAGAACACAATGCTTTGAAATAATTTCGGGGGTCCCTGTACGCAAACCAGCAGAGGTATAAACTCAATTTTCAACATTGAACATTCGATAGTGAACTTGTATAACATATTTCAATTTCATTAAATTTTTTGTACAGTAAGGGAATGAAAATATGGTTTATAGAAATGCCTCTCCTAGAACACAATGCTTTGAAATAATTTTGTGTGTCCCTGTACACAAATCAGTGGTGGTATTTACTCCATTTTATACAGGAAATATCCGACAGTGAACTTGAATAACATATTTCAATTTCATTAAGATTTTTGTACAGTAAGGGTATGAAAATATGGTTTATAGAAATGCCTCTCATAGAACACAATGCTTTGAAATGTTTTCGCGGGTCCCTGTACACAAACCATTAGAGGTATAAACTCCATTTTCAATAGGGAACATCCGATAAGGAACTTTAATAACATATATCAGTTTCAAGAAATTCCACAAATATTTACGGGAGTTAGAGCGCGGAGAGACGGACAGACAGACAAACCGAAGGGGAAAGAGAGACATTACAGGTTAAAATAACCGTCTTTCCCTGAATGATTATTTTCCCCAAACGCTGATCAACGTGTGCCTTATTACAAAAGCTATAGTAATTACAGTCGGCTGCAAAATTATTCGAGCACTAGCCAATAAATCCTATATTTAAAAAGTACACTTAAGACTGTTTTGCTAAGTAAATCCTTGTCGAATCATGTTCTTAGACTGATTAAGAACATAACTCGACAAGGATTTATTTAACAAAGCTGTATTAAGTGTACCTTTTTTTGGCAAGGATTATTGCTAGTGCTCGAATAATTTTGCAGCCGACTGTACAATTTCTCACTTTTGATACAACCCCTTAAGACTTGGCGAAAAATGCTAGAATTTTCATATTGCCAATAACTCAGCGAGATTTTGACTTAGAGAGATGATATTTTTTTTTGTTTTTTGCTTGTTAGAATAAGGAGAATATTTTTCTAAATGTAAGTAATATGATAGGAGGGACCATATAAAAATTAAATTTCGTATTTAATATGTATACATCCCCATGTACAAAGAAATGCCATATCTGAAATCTACTCTTAATTTGCACCAATTTTGTAATTGGAAGTATGTTTTTATCTTTCTTAGTTTACGATATAATCGCTGTAACATCTATTTTGAATCACCCGGAATATATAATGAATGTTAGTTCATATAGAACATTGCAACTCAAAAATATGCATAAATTCATTTAACATTATAGTTTCCATTTCTCACATATGGTTTTTGACGGTTTAAACCAGTTTTTGACACGTCACGTCAAAAATCAGTTTTTGATGTGAAAAAACCGACCCAATAATATTACTGCAATTTTTAGCTTTTACACTTCATAGTTGTTTCTTGCTAAAATAAGCAATTCATAAATCCTCTTAGCAAACATTTACAATTAAGAAGTATTTTGAAATAATTACATAATACCCCCCCCCCCTCCCCCTTTTTTTTTTCTTTTATCAAGAAATTCTAAAGAAGTTAAAAAAAGATAACTACAAGTTTCAAAGGAATTAATAGAATACTATCTAAAAATTGGATGGAATACGTAATGAGCAATATAAAAATCTTCATCCAGCATCTCACACATGGTATTTGTTCGACTTATTTTAAAAATCAATTGATCAGCAAATTATTAAATCATTTGTTTTGCTTTAAGTTTTTAATTTTTTATTAATTTATTTTTTAACTATTAGCATATTAATTTTTTAACTTTCGTGTATAAAATCTTAAGCCTTTGAAAAATGTATTTTTATACCTTTTTTTTTTTCTGAGCTTCTGAATGCATTTATACTTAAAAAATAAAAAATAATCAAAAAATAAAAACTTAATTAAAACAGAAGAAATAGTAGAAGAGAGTTTTTAATTATCTGCTGGCAAACAGATTTTTGAAATAAGTCAAATACCATGTAACTGACAACGTAAGAATTTTTTTTAAATGCTAAAAAACTAGCATTTTTTAAATCATAAATAAAAGGTTTATTATGACATAATAGATTTTTTAAAATCTGGTCAAAATTTAGGCATAAAAAATGATGCCTGAGTGTGATTTCATGCTATTTTAGGAAGCTTACGGTTTCCATTTTCATATAACCAGTGCCTCATTTTATATAATACAAATCAATGTTTATATATACAAAGGTGAATAAATAATGTTAAAAAACTATCACTTATTCGGATACAGTCTACCGCTGAGCATAAAGGGTGTTTATTTGGTATTTTAAGAACAAACAAAATTAATGTGAAAAGCAGAAAGGGAGGGGGGAAATTAAATAGAGTAAAGGCATTTTTACGATATGTATATATATGTATATATATATATATATATATATATATATATATATATATATATATATATATATTGTATATAAAAGTAAATACACTAAAATGGTATTTAATATATATTTTAAAAATCAAACCTGTTGTTTTGCCAATTATGGATATTCCACCTCCTTCCTTGACTTACAAAGCGGTAAGATATATATACACTCCTTCTCATATTTATAAGGACACTTTATGTTTTGAAATAACTAACGTAAAAATAATTGTCAACAAGATTTATGCTACGTGCACTTAATATATCTAGTATTCTAAAAACCAAAACTGCTATAATTTTTTTTAATATGAAACAAAATTAATAAAAAATAATGCAAAACTTTTTTTTCATAATTATAGGGACAATCAAGATTTTTTCATTTTATTTAAGTTACTAGCGGATAAATTACAGGTGACATGCGAATTTGTTAACTACTGAGCTAGATTAATTCATATATAAGCCTTCAATTTTTCTTCGACGGACATTACTGACAATTCCTCGAAAAAAAGAACGTTCATGAAGTGAAGTATGATAAATGTGCTTTTAAGTGGAAGGATAATTTCAATCCGCCGTATTTCTAATGAAATTCGAAGATCTGAAATTGCTGAAGGAAATGTGATCAAACGTTGAACTGCTGGTTCGATAGGAGAGAGATCTGATGCAAAATCAGAGTTGTTTTACAGAGATCGAAGTCTCATAATTCCTCTTACTGTCTACTCATAATGACTGCTGCTGAATTTGCTCGTAATTTTTAATGAAAAGTTGCGGTCCACATTTATTCATGTTTAAAATAATTAATAATATGTTAAAATGAATAAAAAACCTGTAATAATCAATGAGCACTTAATTGGGGAAAGAACATCTCTGTTGCATTTTCGGATGAAAAACATTTTATTCTTGATTAACCAAATGGTTTTAACAGTTACTGGCACGATCTGAAGATAGCTAAAGACAGAGCAGATTTTTTAAAGGCAGATGTGAATCAGACATTTTAAAGGTTGATCTATGGTACTCTGGGGAGCTGTTTCTACTGAAGGCAGAATGAATTTAGTAATTTTTTCTATTATTATGAACATCAAGAGAATATCCGCAAATTTTAAATGTGGAATGCTCAGGTTTTTGTTAGATTTTGGGGGGTAATAATATTTTTTCAACTAGACTTATATTTTTGCTCTACTTCTATAGTAATAGGTAATAGTTTGAAGAAGGAAACTTCTGTATTATTGCCTTTAACGTGGCCTAAAAGTTGAAAAAAACCTTAATTTATCATATTAGAAAAGTGCATGCAAGTGGAAAGCAATTTTAAATAGTTTAAATGTATTCAGAGTACTACTATGCTGTATGAAATGGTATTGAAGCTGAATATTTAAAAAAAATGTATATATATCCAGAGAGAATGTCTGACTGTTTAACCCTAAAAAGATACCACGTAAAATATTAATTTAAAGCATAACTTAAAAAAAATTACTAAGATTCGAGCTGTCCTTATAATTGTGAACACCTGAAAAATAATCTTTTTGACTGTATTTAAAGTTTTTTAAGATAGAAAAACGATAAAACTTTTTAAATATAGTCTATTAATGAAATTCAAATTAATAAGAAATATATTTGTTTAAATAATAGTGTTCAGTATTTAGTTAATATAGAAAAACGGGTGTTCTTATAATTATGAGAACCAGTGTATATAGTTTTATTTTCTTAAAACTACAATTAGTTTTTCATAAAATGTAATTACATGTTTCGTCTGTTACGAAGAACAAGAATATTGTCAAATATAAACAAACCAGTGTTTCCAGTACAGTTGCTTTTTATGCAAAATGCTAGACAGTTATCCAAAATACGATAATTAAAGAACAAGATCACACATTTATACTAAAGAATTACCTGAAATTCTATAATAATAATAATAATAAAATCTTTCACAAAAAAGTCACAATTCAGGATGAACTATTTTCGAAAATATTGTGATTTCGGTCAAATTGTGAAAATAGTTTTTCAGTTGCATAAATTTGGTAAGAAATTAAATTATAAACAAACTGTCACTAAACAGTGCGAGCAATCTATTAATGATAAATAATATAGGCCTTGAAAGTGGGTTTAATTTTTAAGATGCATTTGTAAAATTAACTGATAGGGAAAAAAAAAGAAGAAAAAGAAATCTAAGTAAGAAAACTTTTGATAAGTTTTATTTAGCTTATTTTTGGATAACTTTACTATAAGGCACCCATCGCTGTTGCTGATGTACGTACATCTCACTGAATGAGTCGATTACTGCAAATCGATACTCTGAATCATTATAAAACATCAAAAACACATTTTAAGAAAATAAATTGTTTCACTCTGGTGCTTGTTTTGAAATTCACGGAAATAAATTAAGCATATTTTAAAGATTAATAAATCATTTAAAACAGTAATAGAAATTTGAGCTACTTTACCACAAAAAAAAAAAAAAAAAAAAAAAAAAAATCAGAGAGCTTTCAAGCTTTAACACATAAAATTCAGCGTTATAAATGATGTATAATATAAGATAACTCGAAGATTTTCCCCAAATTTTCAAAATTACAGCCTTGCATGAATCTGAAAATGCATGAAAATCTGTACAGAAGCAATCACAAAACAAACAAAAAATAAATAAAATCACTAGACGCACCTAATTCGTCGTTCACGAATCTGAAAATTCATGCTACAGCGGTCAGTATTCCAATATTAAAACTGTAACAATATCACTGGATACCCCTAATTTGTAGCGTATGAATCAGAAAATGCCTAAAAATCTGCACTGCAGCAGTCAGTATCCCAACTGGATACCCCTAAATCGTAGCGCACGAATCAGAAAATGCATAAAAAATCTGCACTACATCGGTCACTATCCCTATATTAAAACTGAAAATATATAACTGGATACTAATAATTCATGGCGCATTAATCTGAAAATGCAGGAAAATCTGTACAGAAGCAATCACGAAAAAATAAATAAAATCACTGGATACAGCTAATTCCTCGTGCACGAATCTGAAAATTCCTGCTCCAGCAGTCAGTATCCCGATATTAAAACCAAAACAATATCACTGGATACCCCTAATTCGTAGCACATGAATCAGAAAATGCATAAAAAATCTGTATTACAGCGGTCACTATCCCGATATTAAAACCAAAAGAACATCACTGGATACTCCTAATTCATGGCGCATGAATCAGAAAATGCTTTATACTACATTAATTACTAGAATACACTTTTTTCCCCTAAATAATTTCATTTATTAAAAAGTAAAATAAAATAATAAAATACACTCAAAAAATTAATTTTTATATCTCTAAAAGTATTAAAAAGAAAAATCTTTCAGCTGGGCCGCATTACGATAAACACAAAAGCTGGCGCAAAAAGAAAAACAAAGTTCCAAAACAGTTAAATGAAGTTCCGATGCAAAAAGGTTACTATTAAAAAGTGTCGATACACTGAATCTCATCACAGCATCATGAATCTCATCACAGCATCATGAATCGCCAATGGGTGCCCTAGAGTAAAGCTTAGCCTTATTTTCTTTATACTGCTTGGGCTGCATTGTTATATTTAGAGTAGAGCACAGTATAAGCTTGATACAGGGTTGCCACGCAAACAGGAGAATGAAATTCCCTGACTTTTCCAGGTTTTCCAAGTATATTCTAAAAAAATTCCAGTCTAACTGTATATTGAACATTGACTGGTGTTGAGGGCAAAATAATTAAGGTCCCACTTGAAAACACAAAATTTACATATGACAAAGTTGCATATAATGATAGCATTTGTCGCTTATAAGCGAGATAAGAAATTTCTTACATGAGCAAAAAAGAAGGGTGGAGGTGTTTAAAAAAAAATGGCAGAAGCTAATGGGAAAAAAAAAAAAAAAAAAAAAAAAAAAAAAGGGAAAATGACCGTACATTGGCGGATTTTGTTTCTTTTCCCTGACTTTTGCAGTCAATTTTCAAATTCCCTGACTATTCCAGGTTTTCCAGGTAGCGTGGCAACCCTGTTGATATAACGCAGTTTTCATACTACATTAGCTATATCAGTCAAAAACATTATAAATGATTATGATACACAACTAAGACATTCAAATTCATTTAAAATTTAACAATATTCAGTTATAATGTATATAGTGCATATAACATTCCCCAATTATCCCATTACATTAAACTTGTGATGTATCTAATTAAGGTTGTACATCAGTCAGATAGCTCCCTTTCTCCCTTCCCATGTTTTCATATATGGGATTTTTGTTGCTTCGTTTTACAAGGATGTATCACTCATAAATGAAGTTTCTCGGATTCTGTTTTTTGAAAAGAATAATACAGCTATTTTATTCCAATAAATAAATTTTGGACTCTAAGTTAGGATCTCTAATCGAAACATTTAAATTTATTTTTCCAAAAATTGCTAAACTAAAAGTGACATATTACTGATCACAACATAATAATAGTAATAATAAACATAATAATGTATTTGAAAACTTGTTTAATTATCATACTACAGAAAACTGAGTAGCATTTTGCGAAAAAAGCGACTATAAAAAATGAAAACGCTGGTTTGTTTACATATAACAATAATTTCGGGCCATCAGACGAAGCCTATAATTACATATAGGTAAAATTAAGTCTAAAAATCTAAGCAAGTTTTAAGAATATAAAATTATAAAACACTTACCACTAAATCATGCAAAGAATTTTTGAAAAAATACTTCAGTGCCTCATTCAATCCTCTCCGACTTAACCTACATAATTGTGTAGGTTAGACAGGGTAAATATCTACATATTCTCACACATTTTTGCATCTACAGCAGTCGTATGTAATAAAAACAGGAAATGAAGGATCGTATTAATTCCAAGAAAGTTTAAAGTGCCATTTCCAATCAACAAATTAAACACACACTGCGGAGGGATACAGTGTAAGCAATTAGCTTAGCGTCTACAGGATGTACACATCCGGATGATGTACGCATGCGTTCCAAAGACCATGGAATAAATTCCTGCGCATGAGTGCTTTAAACTTTTTCGCTTTAATAAAGTTTTAATTTATTATGAATAACGATGAAATAGAATATTTATAATTAAAAAAAATACTTCGTTTATTTTAAATATTATCTAAATGTTTTTGACGAAATGGGGAATTTTAAAATTAAAAATATTTTCTTCATAACAAAAATTTATTGACTGCATTCACGTTGGTCAGCCAACCAACGTGCCTTGCAAGTAAAAACCAAATCACGGCATTTTCGCCGAAGAAAAGTGTGCATTTTGACGGAGTAATGTAGTTCTATTTTTAAAACAACTTTTATAAAAAACAAGAGTTTTTCTGACAAAAACGAAAACGTTACTAGGTTCAGAAAGATGCCATTAACAACATATATTAATTACATGAAAATCGTTCGTGCCGTTTTAGAGATATTTTTCAGAATTTCAGCACATTACACCATTACACCATCCATTTTCCCTTTTTGGCTTTAAATTGAGATTCAGATCTCAAAACATACTGCATGTAGAAATGTAAAACTTTCAGGATAGATTAAGACCGAAGATAAAAGACTATTTTCAAAAGATCAGAATAAAATATGGCTTATTTGCTGAGATATTTAGTGTCGACTTTTACAAATCTCTTTGATGTCAAACTAGCCGTATATATGAGTTAACAGCGTTCAGTTTGTCCTTCCGCTTGCGTCACTCGAAAAACTGACGTTTTTCATGATATTATTCCAATTGAATACATTTTGCATATTTTCCCTTTAGAAAAAAAAAAGAAAAAAAAAAATACAACAGGGCGTTGTGTGACTATGCGGATATTTTCTACGTAGACCTAATTCAAGGTTAGATGCAATCACGTTTGAGAGTGGTCGAGAATATAGCACGGGTTGTTCAGCAGCAAATAAGATCTTTCAGTACTGAATTATTAATCTACATAAGCCATGCAGTTTAAAAGGAATTTAAAATAATTTCAAAAATAGATAAAGCATGAAAAATCATATTATTAACGGCACTTATCTATAATATAAAAAATATGCAACTCCTTTTAAAATATAAAAGAATCCGAATACATTCAAAAGCCGATTTTCGGTCAAAATATCAACTTTTCAGTTTCAATGTAATATAAAAGCTTAATTTTTTATCGTTTCAAATATGTTTGAATTTTGTTTTTATCTGACTTAAAACTAGAGATTTTTCCAATATTGCAACGTATGGATATTTCACATACAATTATACTTTAAATTTAGCGATTTCTCAACAAAATTTTTAAAATTTTGCAATTATGCATAACGTTATATAACAGAAAATTTTATCGATAAAAATTTACAAAATGTTTCATACATGTTTTGCAAAGTGTTGTAAAGGAAATGAACGACACTCATAAATGGAGAAGATTAATGTCGTTGGTAAAGTTTAGTATTTACAATGCATTTTTAATAATTTTTCTTTCGTCAGTTTTTTAATTTGTATATTTTTTAATTTTTCAAGTTACAAATGTGAAAGTATTTCACTGCCTAAAAAATGTTTAAAATGTTTAATAAAATTTATAAAATAAAAATATCTAGATTTAAAAATAAGGTATGTTTTGCAAAAGTATTCATTTATGCTGATTTTTTCAGTCATTTTTCTAACATAATATAAAAATAAAAATTTGAAATAGATAGATTTTCATATTATTTTAAGTTTTTAATCGTAAGGCTTTACTATATAAAGAAAAAAAAATTATAATTAAAAATTTAAAAAAGCCCTCCGAAAATATTCGGATGCCATCATATTGTTTTAGAGCCAGGAAATATACATAAAAACATATTCCTTAAGCATGGAGATACTTTTAAAGGAGCCTAGAACTAAATATTATTCAAGTAAACAGATTTAGAGAAATAGTTGAATTCTTTACGCAAAGTTGCAGAGCTTCTTGAAAAACTATTAATACTAAAAGCAGTATATGGCTCGATTTAGCAATATAACTTTTGCTGCAGATTTTAATTAATTGATTTACATCTAAAATTTTGATTTAAAAATATTGATTCATATTCATGTTTTTGGCGTGCTGAAACCAAAATTGCAGCCCAATTTTTCTCTATCAACTATAGTTTTTTTGTCAATTCGGGGTATCTACCGACATAATTTCTTTCGCGACTCTTCTACCAATGTAATTATATGGCAACTTTTATAGTACGTTTTTATGATTAATTATAATTACCCATGGAAACATATTAAAAACTACCGAAAGTGTAGAAATTGTGTCGATAGACACCCTGTATTGACAAAAATATGTACGCAATAGAGAAAAAAAGGCTTCATTTTCGGTTTCAGCACACCAAAAACGTATGTATTAGCTAAAATTTTCATATTAAATTTTGCCAACATTATTCTTTTATATCTGTGTTATTAGTAAAAGTTTATAGATAAACGTTTACATTTGTTAGGATTTAATAAGTATAATATAAAGATATACAATTCTTATAGACTTTAATTATATATATATATATATACCTTTTTATTTTCCTTTATATTTTATATACTTTTTAGGGGAGAAAAAAAATTCTATTGTTCGCTGTTTTCTATTTATACTACTGCTTCTAAACTGCCGTCTTTTATCAGTTGTACAAAGAAAAAATGAATATTCGTAAAAATATCCTTTAATTCAAATATTCTAATTTCACTTCATCATAAGTTTGTAATAAATTCTGTTAAACGCATATACACTGATGGAAAAAAAATCCCAACACCAGGAAGGAGCTGTGCTAGATAAACGAAATTTGGTAGGCGTGTTTATACATCTGAAAGATGACGTCGATTCAAATTTCGAGCTACGCGCATAAGTGTGGTGCTAGTAGCGACACTATGAACATGCAAATGAGGTTTGCTTTAAATAAGCGCTGTAAGGTTCGTGATCGTTATTTACAGTTGATATTTGACGCAGTGGGTTAATGTTAGTCAAGGATGCCTCTAAAAAGACGAAGAAGCCATTATCAACAGCTCACTGAGTTTGAATGAGGTCGTGTAGTAGGGCTACGAGAAGGTGGGATTTCTTTCCGCGATATTGCAGAAAGACTTGGTAGGAATGTATCCAATGTGCATGAGTGTTGGTAGCAGTGGTCAAGGGAAGGTACTGCCTCAAGAAGACCGGGTTCCGGGCGGCCACGTGGCACTACTGAGAGGGAAGACCGCCGTGTTCGGCGTATGGCTGTGGCTAATCGTACTGAGTCTGCAGCTGAAATTCGAGCTGCAGTTGGCACCATAGTGACACAACGAACTGTTACAAATCGGTTACTTCAAGGACAGCTCCGAGCCAGACGCCCTGTAGCGTGCATTCCACTGACTCCAAACCACTGCCGTTTGCGACGGGAGTGGTGTCAAGCTAGAGCTCATTGGAGGACGGAGTGGAGATCTGTTGTGTATTCTGATGAAAGCCGGTTCTGCCTTGGTCGCAGTGATAGCCGTGTGTTGGTTAGAAGGAGGCCAGGTGAACGCCTGCTAGTGACCTGTCTGCGGCCTAGACACACAGAGCCTACTTCTGGAGTTATGGTTTGGGGAGCAATTTCGTATGACAGCAGGAGCACTCTCGTGGTTATCCCACGCATCCTGACTGCAAATTTATACGTCAGTCTAGTGATACAACCTGTTCTGCTGCCATTCATGAACAGCATTCAAGGGGGTGTTTTCCAACAGGATAACGCTCGCCCTCATACCGCTGTTGTAACCCAACATGCTCTACAGAGTGTCGACATGTTGCCTTGGCCTGCTAGATCACCAGATCTTTCTCCAATCGAGCACGTGTGGGACATCATTGGACGACAACTCCAGCGTCATCCACAACCAGCATTAACCGTCCCTGCATTGACCGCCCAAGTGCAACAGGCATGGAACTTCATCCCACAAACTGATATCCGACACCTGTACGACACAATGCATGCACGTTTGCATGCTTGCATTCAAAATTCTGGCGGTTACACCGGTTACTAATGTACCAACATTTCACATTTGAAATGGCTCTTCTCGCCAATGGCTCTACCTGTGATCTTGAAACTTTAATCAATTAAATGTGTTACCTAGACAAATGTATTGCTGAAATTTCATTACTGTACAATAATTTTTTCTTGGTGTTGGGATTTTTTTTCCATCAGTGTATGAAAGATTGTAAGGTAAAAAATAATACTTCACACTTTATAGTTGAAATATGGTCAATAGATGATGCCAGAATAACAAATCAATAGAATATTTCTCATTTCAAAGAAAGGGCTAATGTTGCAATTTCAATGCGATGGACTGAGCTCCATTCTTTGTTTTAATGTGATTAAATAAACATCATTCTGTTACGAAAAAATATATACATCAATATATATATAATGCTTCACTCCTACTCAAAAGATTTGCAAACGACCAATTTTTTTCAATTTAAAAACTCGATGAAAATTTTTCAAACATTGGACATTTAAAGAACTGGATCTTCTTTATGTTTTTCAGTGAAGGTTGGTTTAAGACAACATTTAGGGGCTGGTAACGAATTGAGCAAAATCAATAATGTTTGTGATCACCCTGTATCATTAAATGAACGAAATGATTTGTAACTTTAGGATATGTTAATATATACACAGTACAGTTATGGATGAATTTATGTGACGGTAGCACGTTAAATAACGGAGATATAAGCATTTACCTTAAAACTCAAAAAAAAAAAAAAAAAAAAAGTAGCATATTTTTTTTTTTTTTTAATTTATAATATACAGAGTTTTAAACGAAAATTATTAAAACTTTCAGATAAATTAAAAAACAATTTTAAATAATAAGCTGTAATCAAAATACAAATATCTTAAATAACTCATAAAATATGAACATTTTTATGAAAAATGTTTTCCCTACACGTGCGCCAAAAATAGAAAATTTAAATAGGTTGAAAGCTAGATATGTTGGACAGCTTTTGTCAAAAGCTCATTTGAATAGAGTAAAAATTAAGCAAATTATCAGCAAAAGAACCAGCTAGATTTTAGGTATTTCCCAAGAACTGAAATTTCATAAGGTGTTTTTCACATGCCATGTAATTAATTTGAAGATCCAATTATTTCAACCACGCTCCAAAAGTACTTTTTTTGTGAAAAACTCATTATAAGTTTGTAACTTTAACATAATTTTGTTGATTTGTGAGATCTTAAGGGATTTTTCACAAAAAAGAACTTTTGCAAAGTGATTGAAATAACTGAATCTTGAAATTAATTATTCTGCTGTTCATTAAAATTGCAACACCCAGAAGGAATGCGAATATAAGAATGATATTTATTGGGCACATGCATTATAGTAGGAAGAATAATTTATTAAATTTTCAGGAAGTTTTGAGTAATATATCCTGAGAAAACAGTGCATAAAGCAGCGACTTCTAGGAGCAATAACTACACTTATCTGCCTAGGCATTGAATCGAACAGCGATTGGATGACATATTCGAATACGGCCCTCCATGAATCTTCAACAGGATGCCACAGTTCATAGACTGTAGTTACTGGTGAGTGGTAGCGGGCCACTCGCTTTTCAACGATTAATAAGTCGTTTTCATTGGTGCGAGATCAGGCGAATGCGCTTCCCGGAGCAACGACTGAACACATTCTCTATCAAGGAAGATCCGGACAATACAGATAACTTTCAGTTGTGCATTATCCTGCTGAAAGATAGCTCCAGGGATGTCTTGAAGGAAGGGAACGACTTTGAACTGCAGCACTTCACGGACGTACCTGTTGCTATTGAGATCACCCTCAATTCATAGCAAATTGAATCGTCCATCATTCGAAATCGCACCCCAGACCATAACTCTAGGTGTTCGGCCACTACGTCGTTCGATAATGCACTCTGGAAGGCAGCGTTGACCGGCAAAGCGTCTAACACGAACACGCCCATCATGGTCTCACAAATTGAAGCGTGATTCATGTAAAAAGACAACGTGTTGCCAATCAGCTTGCCAGATTCCGTGCTCATGAGCCCATTGCAGACGCAGCCGTCGATGGTTTGCCGTGAGGGGAATCCAGTTTAAAAGTGCCCTGCACGCAGTCCACGGTGCAGCAGACGTCGACGAATTGACGAAGCCGACATTAGTACACCTGTAACAGTACACCAACGTGCTGCCAACTGCCAGGAGGAAGCTGTACGGTCATTCACCGCCATGCGGAGCAGGTGTCGATCGTCGAGCGCTGACGTCACCTTCCGTCGTCCACTGCCAGTTTTTCGAGTTGTTGGGTGCTCGTCGGTCCACTGCTTCCAAACTCGCATCACTCTGGAAATGTTCCGCTGCACACGAGCTCCTATTGCGCGATAGGAATATCCTCCTTCTCGAAGGCCGATAATCCTCCCCCATTCAAACTCCTTAAGTTTTTGGAATTTCTCCTTCTTCCGTCGTGGAAGCATACTTACTGTCCCTGGTCAAATTATTAGAGGCACTGAAGTTTTTTACTAATTACATGTTTTGCACGAGTTTATATGCAATAATTTTATATTTAAACATACATGTAATGGGTTTTTGTTCAGGAGATTTTTTATATACTTCCTATTTGTATTTATTTTTAACGTATGGCATCACAATGTTAGCCAGTTGATACACGAACATAAACAAGTACAAACCGGTTTCAGTCGCGTTCTCTTGTGCGTCAGTTGTGGATGTGTTTCTGTGGCTTTATGCGCTGTTTTTATTTGTTTCACATTTTTATACAACGCAGTTATTTGTTTATTTTGTGTGCAGTGTTTAAATAATCAATTGTAGCACTTTTATCATCGATCTTTCAACACGTGAAAAAGCTGAAGTAAAGGCCCTCGTGAATGCTAAAATATTTTCAAACCTCAAAATATCACGAAGATTGAAGGTTTCTGAAGCTAGCGTACGACTCATAAAGAAGAAGAAAAAAGTCACGGGACGAATTGAGCCCGTAACGAAAGAAAAGATGCGGCAGAAAGCCTATTTTTACTCCAAGGTCAAAAAGACGTTTAAAGGAAATTTGCCTGGAAAACAGATTTGCTACCACAAAACTGTTAAAATCGCAACTCCAAGATGCTAATGTGAATGCTTCTGAGCGCACTGTTCTAAGAAAATTAAAAGATTTAGATTTTAAGGCCTGCCGCCCCGCCAACAAGCCCAAGTTAACAGCTGCAATGAAAGCAAAGCGTCTGAAGTGGGTCATACATTGGCGTGATAAAGATGTGGACTTCTGGAGATCGGTAAATTGGTATAATTTCATCACAAATGATACATTTAATATCATTTTCTATGAAATAAAGAAAGACCAGCACAAATGTTTAGGATGTTTATTAATTTTTTCTATTTTTGGCTGGTCTGCTTCGGCTATGAAATCACATTTGAAATTTTGCAGAATAATGCTCTGTTTGTGCGTCGTCGTCATGGAGAAAAGTTTCATCCTGACTGTGTCATTCAGACTGTTAAGCACCCTACAAAACTGATGATATTGTCAGTCATCAGCGGCAAGGGTACTGGACTTCTATACGTGGTAAAAGGTATAATGATCAGTACAAAGAAGTTTTACAAAATTGGTTGATTCCGCAGCTCAGAGAATGGTTTCCAAATAGGGAGCCATTCCTTTTTATGCAAGATGGAGCTCCCTGCCACACAGCACGGTCTGTTAAAGCTTTTTTGGAAGAGCAAAATACCCTCTGTTGCATTGGCTGGGTAATAGCCTAGATATGAATCTTATTGAAACGTGTGGGAGCTGATGAAGAGAGAAGTGGCTACAAACAAAACGCAACTCTCAGAAAAGATTATTCATGTGTGGAATCATCATCCTCAAATGCAGGAGACAGTACTGTCTTGCATTGGTAGCATGCCACGCAGAATTGAAGCTCTCATAGCGGCTAAATGTGGCTCAACAAAATATTAACATTTATTTGCATTAATTTCAATTTTTTTCAAGAGTTAATAAATACATATTTTCTCTATAACTATGATGTTTTATTTGTGTTAAAAATATATAATAAGGTGGATAATAAAAAAATATATACATTGTATCTTGTAAAAACAATAAAGCTGTATTTTATCACCTGATAATTAAGATTTTACATAGAATCTTATAGTGCGTCTAATAATTTGGCCAGGGACTGTAGGTCTCACTAAACGTTCGCCAATAACAAATAATCATTAACAATTTTCAACGTCCCGCAACAGCCCTCTATTTATACGCTTTCAGCATCAGTTCAGAGGGCACTGCGCACGCCACGCATGCGCGGTGACTTTGAAACTTTACTATTTTGCATAACATCCTATAATAGACATTTGCTGCAAATTTCATTTTAATTCTGATGATTTCTTTATGGTGTTGCATTTTTTACAAACAGCAGTGTAATTACTTATTATTAATTTCAAATTACTTACTAGTAGTTACTGAAAACAGATAGGTTTGTATTCAGCTAATTACCGCTGGTATCTAGCAACGCAAACACCTTCTTGAGGTGGCAAATAAAATTTCGTATTCAAATTGAGTTAATGTTATCTATGGGGTAACAATCCAATATAATTTAACAAATATAAAGGTTATTGTAATGCAGAATTAAAATTTAGGTAAACCTTCACATTCCATAACAAATATTAATATTTAATTTTCTCTTTTTAAATAAATAAGTAAATAAATTTAATTATAATATAAATATATGATCTATATCTAATTCTAAAACATTAGTATATTTAATATAATTCATTTTCTGTCATCAAAAATAAAATTATCCTCTACTCAATTATAGAAAGAAAAAAAAAAAAAAAGAAGAAAAGAAAATATGCTTATTTCATTTCCATATATATATATATATATATATTATCCAACGGCATTTGTAGGTGATGCAATCAAAGAACAAAATTTTATCAGAATGCTTCTAGCAAATTCTTTTAAAAACAACCCTTTAACATTTGAAATACTCTCTTATTATTTTAAAAGTCTTACAAATCTTCAATAGAAATATAGTATAAAATTTTTATTACAACATTATTTTTAAATCACCAATACGAGCAATTTTCCGCCTATTATGTACCATTGGTACGATAATGATATCTAATGGTTTTCAATTTGGCATTATTAATTTTTATGCAGAAAAATTCCAGGTATGCGTCTGTTTGAGTTTAGATCGTTTATTAGTATGATTTTATATGAAAAACCAAAAATACTGAAGAGCTTGCGAATGTCGTCAAACTTTTATAAAGATTTTTGAAGAGTGTGCCTGTAATTTTAAGTAATCTTCTATATGTGGACTAACTTAGCATTTTAAACAGTATTAATGATTTTTTGTTGTTAAAAATGAAAGTTTGTCTAAGCCAATTTTTTAAAATAATGTTTTTAAGCTATTGTCTACATATCTATTTTCTTACGCAAGCAATTTCAATAAAAGAATGTGGATTGGTTAACTGTTCATATGAATATAATTTATTATTGAACGTGCAACTGTCTGTCCTAAATAACTGATAAAGTGAGAATACTTAATGAAAATTATGGGGGCCTCTTTGCGTCCCGACACGTGTTGAATAGTAAAGTGTCAACACAGTTATGCAATTTTATTAATGCACATTTATTATATTTTAATTGCATTATGTACAACAGATATGAAACCGGGTAATAAAGGGTGAAAATTTTGAGAGCGTTAGTAGCGTTCTCTCACATTTTTTGGTATGAAAACAATACTTTTACTAGGTGCGATTCTCATTCCAGAAATTTCAGCGATAACTGTATGGTGTTAGTCAATGGAAGGTAATGCGTAAAATTTTGTGTTGGCAGTGCATTCTTAACCCTGCGGACTGAGGAATGCTTAATTCCTTTATATTTTCCGAAATAGAACATTTCCATACGTCTTACTACAAGAGGTATTCCGCGTTTAATGCTCATTAATTACCTTCACGAGGATACAATTACGTCAGAATAGTTTTCATATTAATCACTAGTATACAAGTGAAAGCTCTGACTGTGACCAGATATACATTTCTTAGGCGATGCTGCTGCCACCTGAATATCTGTCCATTGCTATAACATGACTTTTAAAATTTCAGTGTAAAGCGTACTGAAATAAATCCATGTATTTAAAAAGTATTTTTAAAAATGTGATAGTTGCTTATGTAAATTTGAGATGAAAATATAGAAAAAACAACTACAACAAGTCTTTCACAAGAGGCAAAGTGTCCGTAATTCAAAAGTTCAGACTATGAAGAAAATGAAAAATGAAAATGAAGAATCACAGAACCAAAATTACAGTAATAAAGTTATACAATTTTTTTGGATAATGTAAAATGCCTAAGTTAGGTGCATCTTTTTTTTTTTTTTTTTTTTTTTTTTTTTTTTTTTTTTTGTCCTTACAGAATGTAAAAGTTGATTTTACATATTTGTATTTTATCAAATTAATTCATATTATCTTAATTAGTTTTAATATATATATAAAGAAAACGAAATCGGCATTTTAATGGTTGCAAATTAATTTGGAAAATGTTTGGAGAACTCTCCTATTTTTGAACACGTTATATACATATATGTAAGTATTCCGTGTTTCAAGGGAAACTTCATACCGGAAAGTTTTTATAAATGTTATCACTTTATTAAATCGTCGAAAATATATGTGACAAATTTTTCAAAAAAATATTTATTTTAACTTCTTATATTTTATTTTGAAGCTACGAAATAAGAATTTTTAATATGTGAATTTTTTTTCATTTTGCAATTTCAAAATAAAATATTAAAAATTAAAAAGATACATTTTTAAAAAACGTCCGTCAATTTAACAGTTTGACATTTTCTGAATGTGAAAACAGAATTAAAAAATATGTATTAGTTAATAAGTTATTTGTAAAGAACATTGGCTCGGGTTTCCGGCGACGGTTAGTGAAGACGGCCGTTAAGAATGGATTTTCTTCAGATTTTCTGGCACTTAAACTTGCTTTGTTTAATCGTTGTTGCACTGTATTTAAATAAATTATGTTACTAAACACTTTTTCTAAATCTCTATGTTCTAAATGTAATACAAACTGACTTTTTAAGCATTTGCTTTTTAACTTTCGGTCATCTCGATTGGATTAGCAACGTGGCCGCCTAGTGACGAATTTCCAGTTTAAATAGGCAGAAAATTTTATATCTTGCTAAAAACCAGCAAATATTTCGTTAACATTTAATCATTTTGAGAACCCATGTATTAAAATATTTTTTAATTTTCACTTTAAAATTAATACTTTTTGTGGTATTGTTAATTGCGTTATTTTTCCCATTTTTGAAATACTTTATAAATTTACAATTTTTCGAGCAATTGAATGTTTTTTTTTTAATACTTGTCTCAATCCTAAATTCTACGTGGAACACAACGTAATAAAATATGTTCGAAAATTTACTTTTAAAACAATAAAATTGGCTATTGCAGAAAGAGAAATTTAAAATATATCCAAGTGCGGCTTTTTTTCTTGTGTACTTAATCAACTTTTCAGGTTGAGATGGCTTTATTTCTTATGGTATTCACCTATATTTAAAAAATCATTTCAAAGAGAGAATTTTTTTTTTTTTTTTTTTTTTTTTTTAATCACACTTCCGTTTAAAACAAGAAAATAATTCATTGTTTTCGAATTTAGAAATATTAGTATATCATTGTTACAATAAGATGAAAACTGTATACGGCATTCAGGGAATCATACCTAGGAAACCATACGAAGCATTATCTTAAATTGCTGCTTTTGTATAATAGAAAAAATTATAAATCGATGCAACAGAAAATTAATCGAAAATGTCTTTATAATTAAAATTTTTTACTTCAACGGGGGAAAAGATGAAAAGAAAGAAAGAACTCTAATAATCGGAAGACAAGGATATCACAATAATATATATTTTCTTATTTACTACCGTTATTTGAATTATCCTTTATTAAATCTGTCTCCCTAGAGTCAATGTAGATAAATATTGATTTGATACGCGTATTCAAAATTTTATTTCTCTGTGAAAATATTTAAAGGTATTGTTGGATTTTATATATAGAGAGATTAGTTTCCATTTTGTTCGTTAATAAAATATTGTTTCTTTTACCAGTTAACTCATAGAATTATATATAATCTACGTTATTTTCCATTCTGTTTAATTTTGTGATTATAAAACATTTTAATAACCTTATTAAACAGTTTATATAATGTATATTTATGCATTTTTGCATTCACATCTTTATTGCTTAAATTAAGAGCTAAAGTGATAGACATAAAATAACATGTTTCACTTATTAAAATAAAATGCACTTTTGAATAAATTAGTCTGTTCATAAATGTGTTAAAAGGTACAATAATATTATAAATGTCAAATATTACGTTTCACAAGTACCGCTATTTCCGAAAACAAAATTTTTGCTTAATATAAATATATTGATTTATTCTGCAACTGAATAAGAAGAAAGCAACCATTCTGAAATAGCGGTGTTCAGAAAACAGAAAAGTTGGAGGCTTTGTAATTTTATTAAATCGTGGATGAAGTAAATATACTATCTGCCAATAAGTATTTGGACATTTTCGAACATAGAAGTTTTATTAAATGTCTAGAAAAAATATTTAGGAATTATCTTGAAACTTTGGAAGTTTATAGATCATGGTATACCTCATATATTTCAGCAAAAGTTTTGTACTGATGAAAAAAAAAAGGGACCAATAAACAATTAAACAAAAATTTAAATGTTCTGGATCACCCTTTAACACGTAATGCTTGAAATGTGTTTTGGCTATAGCAAGTAAGTGATTATGTGAATTTTTTGAATTACATATATAAAATTTTATGAAGCTACCACATACATTCATGGAGATATAACTCATTCTTTAAAAAATTGAAAAAAAAAAAAAAAAAAAAATGCTATTTTTTTAATTATAACGTGTAGACTATTGGATCATCTGAAAAACCATTTTTAGAAAACTTGACATATTAGACACAGAGTACAGCAATCAGAAAGTAAAAAAGTTAAATTGAGCATTTTTACTAGATATTTATCAACTACGCATCCACAAACTTTTTAAGCATTGGATTTAATAGCTAGCAGGATTTAATAGCTAAAAGTATTGAGCTACTTATGTGAAATATCCTAAGAAATATCGTGTAAATTTAAAAAGTTATGAGAGGTAGATTGAACAGAATTTTAGTTCCTCTCAAAATAAAAGCTAAACTATAAGGTGTTTTACTTATATTTTTTATTTTGTTTCGATCAATGCCGAATTGTAATGCAGTGTTAGCTGTTGTAAATAAATATTGACTAGTAGATCTGCAGATCAGGAGTTTAAACGTCCTAATCGCATCAAATATTACTCAGCAAATCATTTTTCTTTATACCATATTATTTTAGATAATTGTATACATATGATTAATTGGCTACATAACCAGATATTTTTCTGAGGGGGCTACCACCCCCCTTTAACCCGTTGTATCTGTCTGCCTATATCTACCTATCTATCTATCTATACCTATACCTATATATATATATATATATATATATATATGTGCATGTATATAATTTGAAATTCATAGCCCTACGATTACTCCTTCTAATTAATAAATACTTGTACAAAATTCCATGCCAAACGATTGCATAACATGTCGGAGATATTTTGTGTAACCCTGTAAACTAATTATCAATTCTATGTCTACCATTTTCGATAGAAAACATACTTTTAAACGCTCAAATAACATTTGTTTATTTCATTATGTTTAATGGAGTGTAGCCATGTTAAAATGCACTTATAAGAAATACACCGTTTTTAGAACGCAATTCTACAAAATTCTATTGTGTGTCTCTGCACACCAATAAAAACTATACAACTAATTTTTTTCAACTCATTAATATTTGAACCAAATTTGACATTATTTGGATGATTACAGAATGTCATCACAAATTTTTTACGTGGTCCTGTAAATAAATGTTTTAGTCTATAAATACCTTTTTTCTAGAGAAAACATGCAAGTATTTTAATAATGTATGTTAATTTTCTTATGTTGACCACAACATAAACTCGTTAAAATACGCTTAAATAAAAATCTATACCCAGGCTAATGTCACGATATTCTTTTCTGTGTCCCTTTAAACGAACCATAAACATTATATACACCAATAAAAACTATACAACTTATTCTATGTAGCTCATGAATAATTGTTCGAATAATGACATAATTTGGGTGACTATGCGACATTTTCTGAACACTTTTGTGACAGAAAATTACAAACTCAAAAGACTCTTTTATTCCAAAATGTTTTCTGTGAAAAAACGAACATTATAATAAAAACAAAAAAGTATATGTTCCACCCTCCCCAATTTTTCATTGCCTCCTATTTGAAGGGCTGAAGATCTATTTATAGAACTGTCACGTGATTTTACATCTATCTTTTTTTTTTTTTTTTTTTTTTTTTTTTTTCCATCAGGATAGATACTTTTTCAGTTTATGTTTTACTATGTAAAGTGAGAGACTATATCTCGCTTCTTTTACTTTCTTTTTATTTTCTTTTTCATTAAATGTACAAATTAAATTTCAACCAAAGTGTCGGCATGATTTTTTGCATCATACTAACAAAATTACTTTTACAGACAGAAAATAATAATTAATATATAAAATAAAAATACTAAGAAGATAGCACCAATGGGACGCCAGACTCTTCAGAACAGAAAAGGTAAGCTCATAATTTTTTCAGTACTTTTGTTTTGAAAATAAATAATTGCTTTTAAAATTTTGTTTAATGAGCTCACCATGCACTACCGAATTAGGAAAATATTTCCATTAGATTATGAGACTGATGTAATATTAAACAAATGAAATGTGAAAAATGTATCATTGTGTTATTGTTCTTAAGTGAACATATTAAAATTTACATATAAGTATATTATAAATTATCTGGCTGCCTCGCAGATAACAAAAGTGAAATTAAAATTAAATTAATATGAAAATAAAACACTAAAATTAAATATTATTATTATTTAATAAAGCATAAATATTCAGTGTTTGAAATCCTATATTAAGAAAATGAAAAATAAGAAAAATGCATTCGTACATTTTTTGAATTAAGAAAGTTTAGAAAACTCGTTTTTTGAAAATTGAAGAATTAATAAAGAAATATCATAAAAACAAAAGTAACGTTTTTGCGAAACTTTCAAAAATAAATTCTTCTCAAAAATAAAGTATTCACTACAAATAAAAGGAAATCAACAATGGCATCTTTTAAAGAAAGTCCAATGAGAGAAAAATTAAATTCTGAAAATTATTCAGTATGGAAATTTAAAACATGCATGTATCTGATGAAGGATGAATTATGTGATGTAATAACAGACGACCCGCCAAATCCTATCACAGATGTATGGCGGAAAAAGGACAATAAAGCGCGTGCCATAATAAAATTTCTCATTGATGATTCCCAAATAATCCACGTGAAACAACGTCAAACAGCCCTAGAAACGTGGAAGAAGTTACGTGATATCCACGAAAGAACAAATATAAGTAGCAAATTGTATTTATTGAGAAAATTATATAGCACAAAACTAGAAGAAGGTGGCGATATGCAAACCCACATAAACAAAATGTTGAAAATTATTGATAAATTGAAATCCATTGGGAAAGAAATCAAATACGCGCACATTTCTGCATTGTTATTGTGCTCTGTACCTAAAAGCTATGAAACTCTAATAATAGCCCTTGAAGCTCGCCCAGAAAATGAATTGACACCTAACTATGTTGCAGCAAATTGATTGGCGAATTCAATCGTCGAAAAGAAGCCTCCGAAAACAACACTAACTCTTCTAAAGCTTTTCACATAAACAAAAAACAGCAGTATAATAGTAATTTCCAAAAGGAAAATAAATACTACACTTACTGCAAGAAAAACAATCATAATAAATCGGAATGCTGGCAGCTGAAGAATAAAAATGCTGATAACACTAAAAACAATCAATTTAGAAATAAATTCAGAACAACCAATTTCTCACAGTTAGTGACACACAATGATGAGTTGCCACACACACATACAAAACAACAAAGCCATTCAAAACAAATGAAGCAAATAACATCACAAACAAAACAAATGGCTTTCATGACTCAAAATGCAATGACGAACTACTTTACAATAGACAGTGGTTCGTCATCGCAAATAAGCAACAATATAGACCTTTTCGTTAATTTAGATGAGTCACAAAAATCGCAAGTATGTGTAGCAAACGGTAACACCCTCATAGTCCAAGCGGCGGCTGCAAAAAATTGACTTGATAAGGTGTGAAGCTGATTTTTTTTCTACAGACAGAATTCATTGTTACAATGAACATCTGATAGGGTTGCCTGGTCAAAGTCGTCAAGTTTAAGCGAAACAACCTCACTTCCGGTCACAATTTAAACGATTTTCGAACCCCACAGGTATGAAGATGAAACCGGTGCTAAAATGTAGAGATTAATATGCTCTTTAAAATGGCATAAGGTTGCCTGGTCAAAACCGTCAAGACCCGGAGGTTGCCTCGAAAATAGGGGTCAAATTTAAACGATTTTTGAACCTCACAAGTGTAAAGATGAAACTGGTGCTAAAATGTAGAGATTAATATGCTCTTTAAAATGGCATAGGGTTGCCTGATCAAAACCATCAAGTTTCAGAGGTTGCCTCGATAATAGGGGTCAAATTTAAACGATTTTTGAACCCCACAAGTGTAAAGATGAAACCGATGCTAAAATGTAGGGATTAATGTGCTCTTTAAAATGACATAGGGTTGCCTGGTCAAAGGTTGCCACGTAAATAGGGGAAGTATTTTACGATTTATTTACAAAAGTAAAAATTGATTTACCCAAGTGTAAAGATGTAACCGGTGCTAAAATATAGAGATTAATATGCTCTTTAAAATGGCACAAGGTTGCCTGGTCAAAACCGTCAAGAGCCGGAGGTTGCTTCGAAAATACGTCAAATCTGGCAAATAAAGCAGTCAACCAAGAAAAAATAGGCGAGTTTTGAAGATTTCTTAACGAAGTGTAAAAAAATACGAATAGCATTAACAAAGAAAATGAATAAGGATGAAATTATATGAATATTTGAAAGGTGTGGCTGGTTCCAGAATGTACAGCATAGAAGTTATTTTAAAATGGCATATGTTTGCCTGGTAAATTTCGTAAAGAAATAGCGGTCAGTCTCCAAAAATCTAACGAATATTATAGGTGTTTAACACAAAGTGAAACTCACATGAAGACTATTTAAAACAGGTTAAACACGAAATGATTAATATTTAAAAGGTGAAATTGCGAGCTAAATGTAGAACATACAACACTTTGCAATTTGCTTACGATTGGTTCTTCAAACCTGTCAAGATATAGCGGTCAGCTTAGAAAAGGAAGCGAATTTCAATATTCGTTTATTTTATTTGTTTAATGATGTAAAAGATTTTAAAGCATAAAAAAAAAATAAATTATTATGCGTGACCATTCTTTTTCTAATCTGTATAAAACTAATTTCAGCTCACGAGTTTGTTTTTTCCCCATTTTTTAATACTTAAAATATTCATATTGTGTCAAAGTATTGAGAAGATAAATTCCTTGAAGAAATGTATGCGGCTGCCTTGTAGAATTTTATACGAAAATTTTGGGTTGTGCCGATTTTGTTATATTAAAAACTTGTCAATTTTAGAAAATTTTCTCAATTTTTTTTATATGTAATTAAAAATAATCAACAATACTTTCTGTAAATTAATTATGGGTACAAATAAAGCGAAAAAAAAATTGATACATTTTTCGCGTTTCTTAATAACCATGAATTAATTTATGAAATTGAAATTTGTAAATCTTGCTGCAAATCTGGAAAAGAGTTTTTTTTTTTTCATTTTATTTAATTATTTATTTTGTATACTAACAGAATTTTTTATTATGAGTTTCTTGGGCATTATTATCTTCATTTCTGTTAACTTTTGCTGGCGTATTTTCATATTTGTATCCGCATGCTACATTTTTAATTTTTACTATTAATTCGTTGTTTTTATGGGAAATTTTAGAACAGTTTCATTAGAGTTTATTTATTATTATTTTTTTCTTTTTTAAATACTTTTTTAAATATTTTCTTCACATTGTTTAAAAATACCCTTTAAATTAGCTTTTTTTTTTTTTTTTTTTTTTTTCTTCGAGGCAACCACTTTTTCTCGAGATTTTCACCTGGCAACCCTATGATACTCTAAAGAGAGTATTATTCTCTATATTTTACAAACGGTTTCATTTTTAAATATGTTAAGGTACGAAAACCGCTGAAATTCGTCCCGCCCCCTCCCAACACACACACATTTTTCGTGGCAACCTCTTTTCTTGAATGTTTTAACCAGGCAGCCCTATGTCATTTTAAAGACCATATTATTCTCTACATTTTAGCACCGGTTTCATCTTTACACTTGGGTAAATAACTTTTTACTCGGGTAAATAAATCGTAAAATACGTCCCCCTTTTTCGTGGCAACCACTGTTTCTTGGCGGCTTTGACCAGGCAACCCTATGCCATTTTAAAAAGTATATTATTCTCAACATTTTAGCACCAGTTTCATCTTTACACTTTTCGGGTTCGAAAATCGTTTAATTTTGACCCTATTTTCGAGGCAACCTCCGGGTCTTGACGGTTTTGACCAGGCAACCTTATGCCATTTTAAAAAGCATATTAATCTCTACATTTTAGCACCATTTTCATCTTTACACTTGGGTAAATCGCTTTTTACTTGGGTAAATAAATCGTAAAATACGCCCCCTATTTTCGTGGCAACCTCTGTTTCTTGACGGCTTTGACCAGGCAACTCTATGCCATTTTAAAGAGCATATTAATCTCTACATTTTAGCACTAATTTCATATTCACACTTGTGGGGTTCGAAAATCGTTTAAATTTGTCTCCAATTATCGAGGCAACCTCTAAAACTTGACGGTTTTGACCAGGCAACCCTATGCCATTTTAAAGAGCATATTAATCTCTACATTTTAGCACCGGTTTCATCTTCACACTGGTGGGGTTCGAAAATCTTCTAAATTGTGACCGGAAGTGAGGTTGTTTCTCTTAAACTTGACGGCTTTGACAAGGCAACCCTATCAGATTTTCATTGTAACAATGAATTCTATCTATAGAAAAAAAAATCAGCTTCACACCTTATCAAGTCAATTTTTTGCAGCCGCTGCTAGGACTATCACTTCACTCGGTTCAGGAAAAATAAAAATTGAATACCTGGATCCAAATAAACGAAAAAGGGAACTAACACTATGGGAAGTCTTTTATGTTCCAGAATTAAAGGCAAACCTTATATCTGTACACAAAGCCACCCAAAATGGCTGTAAAGTCACATTCATTAAAAAAACGTGTTACGTATCTATGAAAAATGAATCCATTTTAGAAGGTACAAAAAAAAACTTATATGAGTTAAACTTGCCCATGCCAATTAACAAACATAACACATACCTGACTGAAGAATGCCAAAATCCTAACTGTATTACTCTATGGCACAAACGCATGGGACATAAAAATTTCAACTCTATTAAAGAACTAAAGAAAAATTCGTTAGTTCTGGGAATAAAAATCAATAACTGAAAACACGAGACAACATGCGAAACCTGCATCAAAACAAAACTGACTGACACCCCGTATCCAAAAACTGCAGAAAACAGGGGAAAACAAATACTAGAATTAGTAAATAGCGATGTTCGCGGACCTATTCAAGTAACAACAATAGGTGGTAAATCATATATCTTAACTTTTTTTGACGATTATTCTAGGTATACAATGTTTTATTTTCTAAATAAAAAGAGCGAAGTAATCGAGAAATTAAAAGAATACGTCAACTTTACCACAAACAAATTTAGATAGAAACCAGGTCAGAAATAAGGTCAGATAATGGCGGTGAATATGTATAAACAAAAATGTAGAAGAGTATCTTAAAGAAAATGGTATTCACCATCAGCTCACCGTACCACATTGACCAGCCCAAAATGCGGTTGCAGAAAGAAGGAATCGTACACTAATCGAAATGACACGTACACTTTTATCAGAAGCTAACTTAGACAAAAAATTGTGGGGGGGGGGAGCTGTAAACACCGCCAATTACCTCCAAAACAGACTACCTACAAAAGCCACTCCAAAAACTCCTTATGAATAATGGCATGGTAGCAAACCAAATTTAAGTCACTTAAAAACTTTTGGCTGTAAAGCCTATGCTTACATTCATAAAAGTAAACGGGGTAAATTAGATGTCAAAGCCCAAGAAGGCATTTTTGTCGGCTACTACAACAGCGCTAAAGCGTATAGAATCTACCTGAAAAATGGCTACGTAATACTTGCAAGAACAGTAAAATTCATTGAAGATACTATAAACAATTTAGGAGAAAACAATAAAATAAAATTACTCTCAGAAAACAACACAAATGAACACCCCGACACAGAATCGCATAAAGGGCGCGAAATTGTCAGAATTAACATAAGTTCACCAGATCAACATATCACTAGTGAACACGACAACACAAATGATACCTTAAGAAGGTCAAATAGACACAATAAAGGTGTACCACCTGAAAGGCTGATTTACTTAACAGAAAACTTTGAGACCAATGAACCCAAAGATTATGACGATTTTCTTAACATAACGAACCCACAAGAAAAACAAAACAGGCTAAACGCGATGCAGGAAGAAATGAATTCCTTAAAACAAAATAAAACTTTAACATTGGCTTAACCTCCACCTAGAAGAAAAGTTATTGCGTCCAAATGACTTATAAGGTCTAATATGACTCCTCAGGCAAAATAGCCAAATACAAAGCCAGACTGGTAGCAAAAGGCTTCAGACAAAAATATGGTGAAGACTCACGAAACATTTGCCCCGGTGGTATCACATAGCACAATTAGAGCTTTTTTGGCCAGTGCCGCTCACAGAAACACACGGGTTCACCATATTGATATTAAAACTGCCTTCCTGCATGGAGATTTAGGTGAAATAGTATACATGGAACAGCCTAAAGGCTATATTTCACCTGGAAGCGAAAATAAAGTATGAAAATTAGAGAAAGCCCTTTATGGCCTTAAGCAAGCCGCCAGATCATGGCATTTGAGAATTGGTGAAACTCTAAAAGAATTCGGTTTTGCACAAAGCACAGCAGATGTCTGCCTGTTTAGGAAAGATGAAACAAATCCCATACACATCATTATATACGTCGACGACCTATTAATATCTGGGACGGACCAACAAATAGAAGAAACTATCGAGAAACTAGTGCAAAATACGAGCTCAAAAATCTCGGAGAAATAAGCTACTATCTCGGCATTAACATACAAAAATCCAAACAAGGAGAATACTTCATAAATCAAAGAACTAAAATAAAAGAACTTGTAGAAAAATTCAGTCTTCAAAATGCTAAGCCCACAAATATACCAATGAATCCCGGTTATCTAGACAACGCCTCCGATGATAATTTACTAAGTAACAATACAAAATACAGACAAGCCATCGGATCTCTATTATATATCACTACTATCTCTAGACCTGACATTGCAGCAGCAGTAAATAAAAGTATTAAAATATGTTTCATAGCAATAACTCCCATACAACAAAATGCTTTGGAATATTTTCGGTTGTCCCTGTACACAAACCAGTAGAGGTACGCACTTCATTTTTAATTGGGAAGATCTGATTGTGAACTTGAATAACATATATCAGTTTCCAGAAATTCCATAAATATTTACGGGAGTTAGAGCACGGACAGGCGGACAAACAGAAGTCATTAACACTTTCAACCTTGTTGAAAAGTGTTAAAAAGAACTCATTGTATTCATTTTATCCGTATGGAAGCTATATAGCCACACACAAACACACAATCAAAGACTTCAAACTTATAACCCCTCTTATTTGGTCAGGAGTTCAAAATGTGCTAAACGGGCAAAAATAAAGCTTCATATATACATAGCTTACACTTTTAGCTTTAAAATAATAATCATCGCTAGTTTTCTTTTTTTTTTTTTTTTATAAACATTTGGGACATTTAAGCAAAACTAATAAATATTTATGTACACTATTCCTCATAGTATTTCTTATTTATTTACTTATTAGGTATTGACTGCAAATTAAAATAGGCAACAGAAACTATAAGGTTATCTGACAATTTTTTTAATTCCAAAGACATGAATTATAGTTAGACATTTAAATTGCAAAGCAGTAAACTATTTTCCCAAAAGCTTTTAGAGCTAAACTTGACAAGTATACTACGCAAAATAATCATAATTAGCATATTTAATGCCTAAAAGATTTTAACTGGTAATACACTTTCTACCAATAAGTATTTGCACGCATTTGAATTTAGACGTTTTGTCAAATATCTAGAAAAGTTCTTTAGGTATTTTCTTGAAACTTTGGTAGTGTAAAGAAAATTTTATACGTCATATCTTGCAGCAAAAGTTGTGTCCTGAAGAGGAAAAGGGGGATAAGTAAAGTATTAAACAAAAAAAAAAGTTTCAGATCACTCTGTAAAAAGTGATGCTTTAAATGCGTTTTGGCTGTAACATGTGATTATGAAGATTTTTCCCCTTATCTGAATGCAATTTTATGAGGCTACCGTTTTGAGGCATTTTTACGAGGTGACTTTCATGAAAAACCCCAAACAAATATCTGACAAATTGTGAAAGTTAGAAAGTTATGAAAGATAGAATGAACAGAATTTTAGTTCCTTTCAAAATAAAAGCTAAACTGTATAAGGTGTTTTACTCACATTTTTATTACTTTCCGAACATACATATGTAAGGAAAGTATTGTAATCATGCCAAAAATCCGAATTGAAGATTTTGGTGTTTCTTTAAGTTTTGAGGTCTCCTGAGTTTGTTTTCACTATTTTTACGATGATGTATGTATGTGTGTGTGTATGTATATGTGTGTGTATATGTGTGTGTGTGTATGTACGTATGTGAGTGAACACGCTAGTATCTAAACGCTTTGTTCGAATGAGCTGTAAGTTGGTACGCATGTTGCAAGTCACTATAGCACGAACCCTAGTGATTTTGGTGAATCTGGCACTTATAGCTTTTTAACAGGGATACAAAGAATAATTCTTTATCATTAGGGCCTATGGGACCAAATTTTAAAAAGTGCGATAGCGTCTAAACGCATAATTCAATTGAACAAAAAAATTACACACATATTATATTAGGTCGTTGTAAAAGTTCGTGCGGTTTTTTATTGCTTCATTTCATAAAAATACTTCAAATCAAATGACAATTTTTAATCAAAATACTCTCCATTTCTTTCTACAACCTTTGCCCATTTTTCGGGTAACAAATGTATACCACGGCGATAGAAGCTCTCGTCTTTGGATGCAATAGAATGATCCTTGTCCGCGCGAACTTTTGCAACGACCTAATAGATCACAGTTTCACGATCTATATAGGTTTTGGTGAATCTAGCACTTCTAGTTTTTTGTACAGGGACACAACAAATAGTTCTGTATGATTATGGCTTATGTGGTGAAATTATTTAAAGTGCGATAGCATCTAAATGCCTTATCCGTTTGAGTGGAAAATTTATATACGAGTTATAGGTCACCATCACACGAGCTTTATGAACTTTAGAGAATCTAGCATTTATGGTTCTTTTTACAGAGACAAAATACAAATTTCTTTATAATTGTGGCATATGGGCTCAAACTTTGAAGTGCGATAGCGTCTAAAGGTCTTATCCGATGGAGTTGAAAATTTATTATATAAATATTATAAGTCACTGTTGCACTAACTTTAAGCATTTTTGCGAATCTAGCATTTGTAGGTTTTTACAGGGACACAATGAATTATTCTTTATCACTATGATCTACGTGTTTGGTAAAATAGCGTTAAATTAAACATCGTGTACTATATAAAGAAAAATACCCAAACACCCTATTATAATTTTCTCTTTTGTTTATTTAAAAACTCCTCTTACTTTACTTTATCTACAAAACCTTTAATTATTCAATGTTCGGAAAGTCTAGTGGAGTCACTCCAGCTTTTTTTTTTTTTATTATTCAATCAAGGCCCAATGGTAATTGAGTGTTCGCTGATGGTAAATAAATATTGATAAAACCCCTATCGTCTTAGTTTTTTTTTTTTTTTTTTTTTTTTAAGAAGAACTGAAATTCTGTTCATCCTATTTCTGATAAAAGTGGAATTTGTTTTTTTACAAAAAAAAAAAAAAAAAAAAAAAAAAATGTCATATCTCCATGAATACAGGTAGTAGCCTCATAAAAATTTATACTGATAATGAAAAAACGTCCTCATAATCACACGCTACAGCCAAAACGTATTTAAAGAATTGCTTTTGACAGGGTGATCCAAAACATTTTGATTTTACTTTAATTTTTTATTGGTCCCCTTTTTTTTTCCAGGACACAACTTTTGCTGAAATATATAGTTTTAAGATGATTCCTAAAAACTTTTTTTAGATATTTGACAAAACGTCTAAATTCGAAAGTGTCCAAATACTTATTGGTAGATAAGGTATATTCAATTATAAAGATTTTTTAAAAAAGAATAAAATTATATATATTTTCATTATATAACTAATCAGTATTATGTTTGGTTATTGTTTTGAGATTAGAAGAAAATTATGTCACATTATTTTTATATGCTTTCTTAACTTTATCGGTAGGTCACAGACTGTCGCCAATTGCTCATAATGTAGCACTAGTGTGACGTAAATATCATTCAACCTTCATTGTATCGATGCTTCATATTATTGGGACATCAATTTTGTGTTCTGATTTATTTATGAAATGCAAACATCTACTGTTTTGAATAAATGAAACAAATACCTTTGCCATCATGAATATCTTTGACATGGATGTATTATAATTAACATTTTAAACAAAAGTTAAAGGAAAATATTAAATAAAATTCCTTGTAATTAAAAAAAAAAAAAAAAAAAAAAAAAAACCTGTTTGAAATTGTTTTCTAACACATTAGCAAATATTGAAGTATTTAACAACGGGAATAAATTTTATTGAAAGAAATTGCATACGTAACATTGGGTAGCAATATTTTCCATAAATATCTTTAAACTGTTTTGAATGTTAACACGATTTAACCATTTTTAGGAAGCAACGGTAGCATAGTCGGTAGAGCGCCGGGCTCGCAATTGGAAGATTGCGGGTTTGGTACTCGAGCCGGCCAAAGACCGTCGTGTACACTAATGGTGGCTGGTGCATGTAAAATTTGTCGTGGCTGTAATGTCCTCCAAGTTCCCATGGAAATTATACCTCTGGGGTCACCGAAGCGGGCGAGCCCTCCCTTCCGTGGAGGATCAAAATTGCGATGGCATGTTTCCGAACCATCGCCAATTGCTCATTGCGCAGAACTAGTGCGACGTAAAACCCAAACCAACTAACCATTCATTTTTAGGAAATATGTCCGTTTGTATGAGAGCCTCTGTATATAACCCAATATTATTGGAGGCTAACAAGGGAAGTATGAATGAGTAAAATTGCGATTTAAACCAAATCAAGCTTACATTAAAGACCATGGTCGAAAACATAGGATAGCGTTCAAATTTGCTGCAACTACCACCCAGGGGGCAAGAAATGACCCTTAAACTTTTAGATGCTTTTTATCAAACTCGAAAAATGAAGACTTTAGCTCGCAGAAGTGTGGTGATGTGGCAAGGTCTTGGATTCGTGTTACGTAATTCTTGCGTTCGAGCCCAGAAGGAATACTTACCTTTTTTCCCCCCCAAATATGCATATACAGATATATTATATGCATACTTTTTTTTAATAAAATAAAGGAAAAAAATACGGAAGATAATTATTAAATTTAATAAAAAAATATATTTAAATGTTTAATTAAATTATTAATATATATATATATATATATATTTTTTTTTTATTTATTTATTTTTTTTTTTTTTTTTTTCAACTGAAAAAAAAAAATTTTTTCTTTGTAATTTACATAAATGACGAGCTTAAGAGAAAATAAATTTTATTTACACATTTTTGTTTTCCTAAAGTTTCAGTTAATTTTTTTTATCAATATTATACGTCAAAGTGGCTAGCAGCAAATGATCGTCTGCTTTTAATTTTATTATTCTTCGTACGTAAAAATGAATAGTATTTCTAAATTATTAAATCATTTTATTTCAAGCGAAAAAATGCTTTTAATTTTTCTTTCTAAATTAAATAAATGAATAATTCAAAGAAATATATTACCTTTATTTATTTATTTTTGCTTTATATAAATTCTTAATTAATATTTTTTGCGAACGCTGCTAAAGCATAAAGCGCCTCCAAAAGCTGATCGTCTGCTTTCAATTGAATTATTTTTCATGCGGAAAAAGAAAGAACTTTTACTTACATCCGCGTTTGTAATGATCGATAGATGGCGCTTTTTCAGCTTTTGTTGTTAATAAATATAATAGCCACGTGTATTTGTTATTGTTCTATTTGTGTTACTACTTAATATTCGTGCTATAATTTCTCCGCCATTACATCATGGAAAATGAATTGCTTTTGGAAAAAATATTTCAGTTTATTCAAAGTTCGATCAGAAGTAGATTTTTAACTGAAGCTGAACAAATATTAGTTTTAAATCATCTGATTAATTCTTTACTTCCATTAACCGAAACAACTGAAATTTTAAATTTCTCTTTTGGAAATAAATGGAAGCTTAATTCTGGATTTCTCTATCCTTTGGAGTTACACTGTAGCACACAACAGTATGTGTTATCTTTTTTACCGGATTTATTCATTTTTATTCAATAAATATATGTGAAACTAAACATCGGCAAGCAATGGCGTCTCGATGAAAGCCGAAAGCTATTCATGTTGATTGTAATTTCACCTTAGTCCACCAGAGGGCGAGCATTTCATTACAATCGCGGATATTCGTTATTGTGATAAATTTTCGTTTATACGTTGCGCTTATAAATTGAAAAATGCTTATGTTTTGATCATTTTTTTTATTTCTAATCATAGTCATTATTAACTTGACACTAAATTTGTAAATTGGGGCATATATATATATATATATTTTTTTTTTTTCCGTAAAGAGATAATTTTACCCTATATTCCTTAATAACATCTTTGTATATTTATTTTTAATTTCATAATTAAATTTCATAATTATTTCCTCTAAAATTATTCATTTATTTTAATATTTTGTTTTATTTCATTTATATATATTAATAATAATATTAAAAAAAAAAAAAAAAAACGAGCAGTCGCCTGGGTTCGATCTCACGACCTTTCGCACTGGAATTGAATACTTCTCCACTGGTCCACAAAGTCTTGCTAACGGAGTCTCTTTCGGAGGTTTTTACAGAAACAACTAAAACTTTTAGGGTCGTTTTCTGAATCCATGGGGGGTTGTTGCAGCAAATTTGTACGCTACCGTATGTTTTCGACCATGCTCTTTAATTTATGCTCGGTTTTGTTTAAATCGGAATTTTACTCATTCATACATTTTGTAAGTAAAACGAACGAAAAATTCAATTTAATTCCACGAAATTTTATATCAAATTAGACCTAAACGTATACTGTTGCCCATTAGATTTTAGCATAGGTCTAACAGGCGGCGCTGGGATTTTGCAATTTTTTACACTTACTCGAACTTCCTATTTAAAAATTTATCGTGCATAAATAGACTAAACTTTGTGTGCGAGATTAGTATGTTGAATAAATCAGCGTACGCATAAAATTGACAGGTGTCTCCGTACAGCTGCTTTTTTCACGATAGCTATATGTCACCTTCTGTGATATGTATTCATACAAGAAATATTGTAAAAAGAAAATACGCTGACAGAAGTTTGGCACATAACTTCCAGCAGAGTGTCTGCTGATACTATGTAGCATCATGATCGACATGTACTGGATATAATCACATGAAATTATAAATTATATATGAGAATAATGAACAGAGTGAGAACGAAAATTAAACAGATGAATAATTATATATATATTATATTGACATAAATATTTGATCAGAAGTTTATATTGACATTAACCCGTTAGCGCCCAATGTCCTCATTTGAGGACAGCTAATAAAACGGCAAGTATACTTTTTGTGATTTCTTGAAATGAGTTCTGCTTTTTAGTGACAGTTTATAACCTCACTCTAAATGAACCCTGAAAGTTTTAGGTGCCTACTATTAAATATTATTTCATAATTTGGATAGTCATTTCATGATTTTTCATTCGCCGCACATATATTTGCTTTTTGTGCAGGTATACTAACTTAAATCAAGTTGAATAATAATAAAATTAAATATAAAAATATTAATATTTAAATATTTCCTGCGACAGAAAACTATAAAAGAAAAACTCTCTTATAAATGAGTACAAAAATTAAAGGGAAAAGGAAAGTAAAGAGAAGAATAAAAATACAGCCTATTCCTTTTTGTATAAATCTCTCATCCAGTTAACCCTTTGCCGTTCAGTGTTCTACTACATGGAACACCTAACTTCGCTAGCTTCTCCGACCATTAAATTCAATTGCAAATGCGTAAAAATAGGTTGATTTTTTAATTTGAACTTTCCTTTTCATCCATAGATGGCATCACTACATAACGCAATCCATGATATTTAGCTGGGACGCGTTATTTTAAATCCTCGTATTTACAAGAATTTTTTTTTTTTTTTTTTTTTTTTTTTTGTGATACAAAAAAGATTGCTTGAAAAAATATATCTATGTTATATCGTTAGCTGTACTCTAAATTATTTATTCTGTTTTATTTTTAATTTTTTATACAGGAAACATACGAGGAATCGTTGAATAAAATAAGGTGTTCCATCTCCTGGAACACTGCGACACTAGCGCTTTTCATATTATGCAACCGAAAACAATGATGAGAGAAGACAGCTGTGTTTACGTGCTCCGTTTTCCTCTGTTTGGAGGGAATGATGTCACGATATCAGATGCTTTGAGGGAGGTATGGTTGTTTATAATAATAATAATAATAAAAAAAAAAAAAAAAAAAAAAAAAAACGCACAAAACTAGTTTCATGTGCAAAACATGCAATGTTGGTTTGTGCTTCTGCCAAAAGAGTGTGACGTGCTTCCAAAAATTTCATGAAGCTAAAAAATAGACTAATTGTAAATATTTTTGCACATTCGACTTGTATATATGTATAGTAACTCTAAATATAAAATTATTTCATAAAAAAACATATAACCAAGATTTTTTTTTGGGGGGGGGGAGGGGGGGAAATGGGGTGTAGAGTAGCAGGCCTCCCCGTGATGCACCATGGGTAATGCTAAATGTCCTACGCAGGTATAATACAGTGTTTTTTAATTCATATGCAAAATCTTCTACTCATTTACGCGCTTCACTGCGTTGCTCTTAGACAAACTTTTCAGAGCTCTAGTGGCTCTGTGTTCCCGCTGATGGAACACTCACAGATTCAAAACGGTAAGTACTATCTTTACAAAATTATACCTGTGTACTCCTTTAGACCTAAGTAGATAGCCTACAACTATTTTTGTTGAAATTCCAACTTTAAAGGGTAGTGCGCTGTAAAGGGTTAATGCGTAAACAAAATTCGTTACCCACAGCTGCAAAAGTTTTGATCCCATGCAATAAATGTCAAAAAAAGAGAAAGAATAGAAACTCTTATTTATTGAAGCTATTCTGCTCCAATTTCGAAGTAAGAAGCGTAAAGCGCGCAATGCATTCACTGTGTATGAGGTCTGCGTTGGATATTTTTCTATAGTGGGAGGCCCCATTTGGGGAGTCGCTTTTAGATGCCTTTTACAATTCATTGGGGTTATAAAACGGTAGAAGTTCAGAGCAACAAATTTTTTATGATGACTTATAAAAATTAAAAGCCCATAGAGTTATAATTTTCCTTTGGAAAAACTAAATGGTAGATGATAGCAGGAGACTTGGCGTTGGAATATTAAAACAGGAATAAACTACTACGTCAGAAACGCCAAAGAAAAATTATTGAGGTGCATACAGCTGTTTCGGTAGCCTAAAGCGTACCGTCTTCAGTGCAAAAAGAATTCTGAATCTGGAGATGTGCTCGTATATATAGGAGAGGGACCGGATTTAGTTCAACCAATAGGATTACGGAAGAGGTGGGGAGTGTGGCCAATAGGAATTAAGGAAAGTGTAGCTGTGTAAACAGTAGAAAAATTAAGGAAATGTGGACTGAATGTAAAATTTCCAACAATCAGACAAATAGGGAACAGCGAAATCACAATTTACAAGGTTTTTAAAATTTTTATAAATATGAAAAGCTTCAAAGAAATCGAGTTCATGAATGGATTTAGGTCTGCAAATTATTTTAGCTGAATTAAATTTAAAATTATGATTTTCCTCCCAGCAATGTTTAGAAATAGCCGATTTATTGGTTTCTTGTTTGCGGACGTAATTCATATGTTCTTTTAGACGAAATTTAAGACTGCGTTTAGTTTGGCCAATATATGATAAACCACACTGACAGGAAATACTATAAATGCCCCAAGAATTATGCATATCAATAGGATCTTTTAACAGAGAAAAGGTGAGTTTATTGGAAGGCGAAAATATTATTTTAAAATCATATTGTTTGAGAATTTTAGCTATGGTTTGACTGGTTTTAGAAAAATAGGGTAAAACAATACTGATATTAGATGTGACTGATTTAGTAGACGAAATACGAGGGAGTTGTAATTTTTGGATAGCTTTGTCTATAATGGAAGGGTCATACTGTCAATCTGGTACGGTCACCTCTGTCAATTGCGATGGATTTCAGGTATTTAATTTCAGATTTCAATAAAATAGGATTTGAACAAATATTAAGGGCACGGTTTACAAAAGTATAGAAAGCAGCCATTTTTTGGTTAGGTCAATATTCTGTTCTCAAACTCAATTCTAATTTTGCCATTTCTAAACCTCCTTCTTTTCCTCAGTTAATTGCACCGGTTGAAAATGCTTTCAAAAATTCTCGACTGACTGACCAACAGAAAGAAAATCTTCCTCATTTAATCCTTAATAATGCCAATTTCAACTCTAAAAATTTTAAATCAAATCTCAGCCCTGCAGAAAAAACGCCTTGAAGGAATTAAAATCTAATGAAAATGTCATCATTACTAAAGCTGATAAAGGTGGTCAGATTGTTATTTTGGATAAAAAACAATACATCGAAAGTGTTACCGAACTAATTAATGATGGCCCATACATTCCTTTGCCCCGTGACCCCTCTCCTCAAGAATTAAATAAAATTAAATCTGCTATAAAATCTTGCACCTTGTTATTGAACTCGACTAAATCCCATCTTATCCCTTCTATTGCTAATTGTGCCAGATTTTATGCTTTACCAGAAGTTCACAAACCCAATATTCCATTTCGTCCAATAGTCTCTAATGTCGGTACTGCTTCCTTTAATTTAGCTAAATTTCTCACCACAATTTTTGCTCCCCTTCTTGCTGCTAATAGTTATACTAATAGTTATACGGGATCGTAACGAAACTTAGCATGAATGTACATGTCGGGGAGGTATGCAAATGATTAGAAATGCAGCGTAATTGCGCATTACGTATAGCCGGTAGAGGGCGTTTATTGTCGTTCTCTGTGGAGTATGAAAAAGGTAACCAAAGCTTATTTGAGTGTGCTGACTCGTTTACAAAGGAAGAGCTGAGGTAGACATGCCATTACGTTGTTTTCGAAGACAATATGAGCAGCTGTCGCAGTTTGAGAGGGGGAGAATCATCGGCATGATGGAAGCTGGGTGGTCAGCTAGGCGAGTAGCTCGTCAGTTAGGCCGCTCTGATTGTGTTGTGAGGAGGTGTTGGGGCCAGTGGACCCGAGAGATGTCATGTACACGAAGACCAGGCTCAGGACGCCCTCGACAGACCAGTCGTCAAGAAGACCGCCACATCGTAAGAAATGCACGCGTACAGCCGACTGCTTTATCGGCTGCCATCCAGGCAGAGGTAGCACCTTCACTAGGGGCCCCTGTGTCCTCTTGAACCATACGAAAGCGCCTGGCTGAAGGACATTTGGTATCGCGGCGTCCATTACATGTGCCGCCAATAATACCCACCCCCTCTGCTCCGTTTGGAGTGGTGTCACACTCGACGGGTTTGGATAGCAACCGAGTGGAACCACGTCGTGATTAGCGACGAATCCAGATTAAATTTGGGCTGGGACGACTAACATGTACGTGTGTAGAGGCAACGAGGGGAATACCTCAATTCTGCCTTTTCTTTACAGTTGCACACTGCATCCACAGCTGGTGTGATGGTATGGAGTGTCATTGCCTACAATACACGGTCACCCCTAGTATTGATCCATGGCACCATGACAGCCCAGCGGTATGTCCATAACATCCTGCAACCACATGTGTTGCCACTCATGCAATGGCTCCCAGGAGCCATTTTTCAACAAGACAATGCTCGGCCTCACACGGCAAGGCTGTCACAAGACTGTCTCTGTACTGTTACTACCCTTCCTTGGCCTGCCCGATCCCCAGATTTGTCTCCAATCAAGCATATCTGGGATCATTTGGGACGGCGAGTTGGACATCCCACGAGTTTGAACGAACTAGAGGCAAGGTTACAGCAAATATGGAGCGAAATGTCTCAAGACATCATACAGAACTTGTATGCCTCAATGCCCGATCGTATCGCATCGTGCATTCGCGCTAGAGGGGGTCCAACAGGGTATTAAATCCTCCGTTCTTTTGCCTTTTTCTCTGAAATAAATTATCATTATTCTTTGATTTTCTAATCATTTACTTATATCAAAGTAGTCATTACGTATGTAAAATTTCGTTCCATTTTGACGACTCTTTCTTGGTGTGCTAATTTTTTTGTCCATGAGTGTACAAGAATTAATTTCTCTTACCCGCATTTGTTTATCACAAACCACTTTTTCTTTCCAAAATAAATTCTATAGTCAGTCTGAAGGTTTAGCCATGGGTTCCCCTCTCTCCCCAATTCTCCCAGACATTTACATGCACTATTTCGAAAGCAAGCTTTTTAAGAAAATATCTTTTCCTTTTTGGACCCGTTACGTTGACGACACCTTCACGCTTATCGACATATCTCATCACAATATTGACCATGTCTTAGAAACCTTAAATTCAATTGACAGTAATATCCAGTTTACATATGAAATAGAAAATAATGGCTCCCTTCCATTTCTTGATACCCTCGTCTCTCGCACTGTAAATGTATTTTCAACCACTGTCTATCGTAAAAATTTTGCAGTCTCCCTTCCTCCCCATGCGCGTTCATGTCACCCGCCTAACCAAAAAATGGCTGCTTTCTATACTTTTGTAAACCGTGTCCTTAATATTTGTTCAAATCCTATTTTATTGAAATCTGAAATTAAATACCTGAAATCCATCGCAATTGACAGAGGTTATGACCCTTCCATTATAGACAAAGTTATCCAAAAATTACAACTCCCTCGTATTTCGTCTACTAAATCAGTCACATCTAATATCAGTATTGTTTTACCCTATTTTTCTAAAACCAGTCAAACCATAGCTAAAATTCTCAAACAATATGATTTTAAAATAATATTTTCGCCTTCCAATAAACTCACCTTTTCTCAGTTAAAAGATCCTATTGATATGCATAATTCTTGGGGCATTTATAGTATTTCCTGTCAGTGTGGTTTATCATATATTGGCCAAACTAAACGCAGTCTTAAATTTCGTCTAAAAGAACATATGAATTACGTCCGCAAACAAGAAACCAATAAATCGGCTATTTCTAAACATCGCTGGGAAGAAAATCATAATTTTAAATTTAATTCAGCTAAAATAATTTGCAGACCTAAATCCATTCATGAACTCGATTTCTTTGAAGCTTTTCATATTTATAAAAATTTTAAAAACCTTGTAAATTGTGATTTCGCTGTTCCCTATTTGTCTGATTGTTGGAAATTTTACATTCAGTCCACATTTCCTTAATTTTTCTACTGTTTACACAGCTACACTTTCCTTAATTCCTATTGGCCACACTCCCCACCTCTTCCGTAATCCTATTGGTTAAACTAAATCCGGTCCCTCTCCTATATATACGAGCACATCTCCAGATTCAGAATTCTTTTTGCACTGAAGACGGTACGCTTTAGGCTACCGGAACAGTTGTATGCACCTCAATAATTTTTCTTTGGCGTTTCTGACGTAGTAGTTTATTCCTGTTTTAATAAATGGTAGATGGTTCTGGGAAAATATTTAGTACTATTCAGTATTTTTGTTGCTTCGGAATTGTGACGAGGGTAGGAGTTTTCCGCGCCCTGACTACATTGGTAAGCTGTAACCAGTGACATGTTAGGTGGGTGGAGCGTGTAACGTAGAATGTCCTCTATTTGGCAAACACTCCCCCTCGTAATTTGAAAAAAAATAGCGGAGAGGCTGGCTTGAAGAAAGAAGAGGGATGAAATGTATCGATATGGCTGTGGCATTTTTAAAAATGCGAGTTAAGAAAAAAATTATATAAAAATGGAAGAAACTAAATCGTTATTCTATCCTTGGCCTCCTCCTATGGCGGTCGCAGAGGTGCGACGCGGCCTGACTGACTATCTCTACGACTCTACATATGAGCGGTTGATACCTTTGTTTTGCTTTCTTCTATATTCAATAGAAGAAAGTATTGGATTCGTAAAAATTTTCGACCTCGGGTTTTTGATGGATTTACACGTTTTGAGAGCTGTAGAACACGATTTGACCATTTTTAGAAAATGTCTCTGTCTGTCTGTCTGTCTCTCTGTGTGTGTGTGTGTGACAAAATTTTGTGGCAACTGTATCTCAGGAACTACTGCACAGAATTTCATACAAATTGGTATGTAGTTGCACCTTGACATAAATTAGTTCCTATCAACTTTGGTAAAAATTGTCTTACAGGTTTCGTTGCCGTCCCACTTTTTCTAAATTTTTAACATGGTGATATAGGACAAAAATTTGTATAAATGTGCATAAAGAGAATTATTTTTTAATAATCATTATGAAATTTACAAGAATTATTTATAACAGAGATAGTCAACTGGGAAAATTTTTTGTATGTGTAGGAGCCTCGTCAACCCCCTGGGGAGGGGGGGGGGCGTCTCCCCTCGAGGGGAGTAAATTTTCAAGATGGGTATCTTTCGAAAGGTCTCGTCAATACCTTTAAAACGAATGGTTGAACTATAAATCTGAGATAATTTAAAACAAAGTTATCGATTTTTTTTTTTTTTACTTTTTACGAAGAAAAAAAAAAAAACTTAGAAAAAAAAATCGTAATAAAAAAAAAAAAAAAAATTAAACAAAATTTAACCAAACTTGGTATTTAGTTGGTCCCTGCCATAAACTGGTGCTGATTAGATTTGGGGATCAATCACACATCAGGAGGCGCTGTGATCGTATTTTTTCTAAATTTTTAACATGGCAGTATAGGACAAAATTTCGTATAAATGTACATAATGAGAGTTATTCTTAACCTGTAATTGTAAAATTAATACGAATTATTATTAATAGTAGTAGTTAATTAGGAAAGAAAATTTTGGGCATTTGGGGGCATCGCTTCCCCCCCTGGGGGGAAGTACCCCACGGGGTGGGGTAAATTTCCAAGATCGGTATCTTTTGAAAAGTCTCGTCAATACCTTTAAAACGAATGGTTGAACTATAAATATGTGACAATTTAAAACAAAGTTTTCGATTTTTTTACTTTTAACGAAAAAAAAACTTGTATATATTTTTTTCAATATTGTTATTGAGGGAATTTGTATAGGAAAATATAGAAGAAAGTCTTGTGGTGGCCACAACATACTAGTTTAAGGATGGCTACTGCGTAGTATATTAACGATGAATGCCATACCGGCCCGCTCGGATAATATGGCAAAGAACTGAACGGCGCTTTTAGGAAAAGTTGACATGAAACGGAGTTTAGCGCGGCCGGTTCTACATTCATGAAAGAAAGAATTGAATAGTCAAAAATACAGTAGCATCCGACGTACAATGTGACCAGTCATAACCATAGAGTGGCGATGAATCGTGACCCAGGACGGCAAGAGTTCCATTTAGTAGGAATACGAACAGGACCTCGGACAACAACTATTACTTACCAGGAGATACCCTACAATTTTTTCTGGAAAAAATTCGTGACTGACTCTCAGGATGACTCTTTAATCTTAGTAAGATAAGTAAAATTAAAATCAGTTCTGTTCATTTATTAAACTGATACATCATTCACTATATATATATTTATAGATGTTTAATCCTAATGTTTTTTCTTTTCTCTCTTGTTTCCTAATATTGGATAAATATACCAATGTGAAGTATGTGAAAAGATTTGTAAGTAGAGTAATTTTTTTTACTAAATCCATGGTTATTATGTTAGTATATGGGTTTAGTTGGGAAACGACAATTGTATGGATTATTTAATTAATTAAAAAGAAAAATAAGATATAGATAGGCATGTATGAAGATGTTCTGTGTGAATTAAGGTTGTAATCTAAAAAAAGTAACTAGAAATTGTTTTGTATATGTTTTAATTGTTTCAGTGTTACTTATAGACCTATCTCTTTGAAATGGAGGTAAATATCTTAAGATAAAATAATAATAAAAAAAATAATAATCTGCTGTGTCACTCACACTACTTTCTCTTACCCTGAAATTTAATACTATAAATACAGGTTGGAGATAAAGAGGTAAGATAACGAGTACTGTTATGTAAACCTATGCTAAACAATTCAAATTAGGCTTCTAAAGAGTTTTATTTGATAATTAGTAACTGAATACTTTGGAGTGTCCCTGTACACGAACCATTTGTTTGAACTTAACGAAAGGTTTAGTGTAGCATCCTTATATGATACACATTTAGAATACCAAGTTTGAACTACCTGCCATAATTTGTTTTTGAGATATGCTGATAACAGACAGACACACACGCACACACACACACACACACACACTCACACACACACACAGACACAGACATACACACACACCATTTGCTATAAACATGATTTTCGTATTCAGGGGACCTCAGAACATGTAAATATAACAAAAATTCGCGTTCGAAAGTTTGACCCAAAACAATACTTTCTCTACCTTATGGGTAAGAGAAAGTAAAAAGGATGAAAGTTAAATTATTGAAGATAGAGAAAAGCAATTAAAAAAAAAAAAAAAAGTGATAGGAAAAGTTATAACTTAACGCATTTCGATTTTTCCTGATTAACTTTTTTCAGTTAATTTTAAAAACGAATCAGGGTTAGGTAAAAATATTTATCTGTTTATGGGAAATGAGTAATTTGGTGGTGCATTTGAAAGTGAGATATGAGACTTTTAACAAATAATTTCATTGATTTGATGTATGGCTTATTTCAATAAGTAAACTGGTCTGATGCAGGATAAAATTCTAAAAGTTGTTTAGTACTTAAAATTTTGAAAATAATTTTATATGTAACTAATTAATTTGAGAAATTACCTTGGAAGTTTAATTAGAGCTTAAAAGCAGTTGGAATTTTTAAAGAAAGACCAGTTTACTTGATTTCAATTAATAATACTGTAAATTTTAATATTCTTTAAAGTCTGGAATAGTTTCATTAACGAAATTTTAAATTAGTGACTGTTGACCCTTGTTTGTTTGTAACTTGTTATGTTAAGAGTTTGCAGTTATAGAGATTAATTTGGTTTAATGGGGTTATCCTAGATTTTCCTTGAAACTAATTGTTTTGTTGTGGTTACTCTAACTAGTTTAGACATATTTGTGCTGCACTGTCTGAGGAACTAGTTTATTTTTTAGATAGTGTAATATAGTTTTGTCAGTTATTTAAAGTTAGAGTGGCATTTCAGCTAGGCATTTTTGATGAATACATTTTAGCAATTAAGCCATACATGTTTAGGACAGTTTAGTAGAAATTTACAAAATCCTCTTACAAGTTAAATTAGTAGCTAGAATCTATACCACTATGTTCATGGCCAAATTGTCTTTTAGATTTTTTAGGAGTTGTAAATTTCATGCACCACTAGTAAACTTAAGACAGTAAAGCTAGATAAAAATTAAACAAGTTAAATAAATACATGTAAATAGATAACAGAATAAAGTAGTGAAAGTCAAAAGTAACTTAAGCAACATAATAATTGTTTAAGTTAATATATTTTACTATCAGTTTTTTATTTAGAAGTGAAATAATCAGCTAATAATATTTTGCAAAATTAATTCGGGCGTTAACGGGTTAAAATAGATGAATGAATTCTTAGTTTCTAAAAATTAGCAAGCCATGTTGACTTGAGAAAATATTGTAAAGTTTAGCCAGCTTTACCATATGTAATCTCCCTCTAGCTTGCCAAAATTAAGAAAAGAACATACTATTAGTAAAATAAAAATATCAAGTGAAATAAAACGACCATATCAATAATAATTTTATTTGAAATATAAAACTGAACCGTATGTGTATATATATATATGTATATATATATATATATATATATATATATATATATATATATATATTAATAAAAATTGAAGTAATTATTCTTATAAAATGCATTTATATGAATTAAACTAAAGATAACATATTTCTATGTTAAACAATTAAATAAAAAATAATCAAGAGTATAATGAAAACCATAAAATATTCTACCTGTACATATGTTGCTGCAAAACTATACGCAACGCAGTAACTATTTTCCATAAACATACACCGAAATGTTTTACGATCTAAGAGTCAAAAAACAGCAGTATCCCCATCTGTAGGCGAAGAATGTATTTAATCATATAGGTATATAACTCGAAACTGTAATATTTTAAATATAAAAAATAAATATTATTGACAGTTACACAGACAATTAGCGCAGATGCCAGTACTCAGTATAATCTATATAAACAATCATAATGCTTACATTTAAAATAAGGATATGTCCGGAAGTATTCGAGGAAATTTAATTATATATTTATTTTAGAAACTGTTTTATAGTTTCAGAATGTTTTATTTTGTTTTGAGGTTTTATGTTTTTAAATAAATAATTCAGAACTAGTTAAAATGTCAAGCGGAACTTTTGCATTTATAATTTATTAATGTTGAAGTGTATATTGATTATGCATAACAGTTAAAATTCACAACTTGTACGTGTTATGGAATCTAAATATTTATATTCAGTTACAGATATTAATAATTAATAACATTACTTGACTTAATTTGACAACTTCTAAAATTGTTGACTTTTTTATAAATATTTTTCTAGGATTAATTAAGGAAATCTGGAATATATTTAAACTATTTAAAATGACTAAAATATGAAATAAAAAATCTCGGGAAACGGTAAAATTTTGAGCAATTTGCATAAATTTACTTCCTGTTAAAGAAATTAATACATGGAGAGACATATTTAAAAGATTATTTTACACTTGACAGCAGACTTATTGAAGCACTAGCAATAATTCCTACTTAAAAGATGGGCAATTAATACTGTTTTGTTAAGTAAATATTTGTCGAGTCATGATCTTGGTCTTATACTGTTTATAAAAAATTAAGTTGATGATAAAAATTAGGGATCAAACTAAAAATAAATGTATGAAAAGTGTGGATGTGTGCTTCAATAATTTTGCTGCCGACTGTAGGCATTGCCTTAAATCTAAATTAAAATTCTTAATTTAAATTAATTTAAATTTGTTATGAAATGAATATAAGGAATAAGATTTTGAAAGTTTTGATTTTCCTTCTCTCTCTCTCTCTCTCTCTTTTTTTTTTTTTTTTTAACCTAAACAAAATGGGGCAATAGTTGATTAAAATGCTGAATCATCTTCACTGTACAATGTACGCGCTGTAAGTATATCAGTAAACGAGGATAAATTAAGTCATTTGTATTTTTTTTTTTCTTTTACTTCTAATAACGTTATTTCTAACAACGTCACAAATCTAGCTTTCGCACAAATTTAAAGAATGTTGATTAATAAAATTGTAGTTATTTACCCTTGGCGCTCAATATGTATGGTTTTTATATAAAAATATTGTAAATCGTGAAGTTTATAGCTTTAAAAATAATTGAAGTTGATACTATAGTATTTAACACACATAAGAAAAAAAAAAAAAACATTACCAAGAAGAAATTAGTTATAAAAAATGAAATTTAGGCAAAGCAATTTTTAGATAGAATATTTATTTGATTACAGTTTCAAGAACACAAGTCAAAGTATGCGTGCGTAAAAGTCGGTTTAAATGTGAAACGGTGGTACACAATAACAGGCGTAATCGCCACGATTTTTAATCCTTTAGCGCCAACTGTCAGGCATACGTGCCAGCAAGAAACGTTCTCTTTTCCCGACTGGCATACCAGCGTGCCAAAGCGTTTTCCCCTTTACTCCCGGCCGTCAAATGTTTGTGTCAGTGTCCTGGAACGTTTTAAAATGCGTAATTTTTGGCACGAAAAGGCATTGTGTGTCCGTTGACTTAAGTATTCATGAAAAGTTTCGACTGCAATTCTTGAAGATTTTAATAAATTTTGAAATATGAAGAATTCTAAAAAAAAAAAAAAAAAGAATTCTAAAAAAATCTAAGTTCTATAAAATCGATATCGTCAGATTGTTAGTCAGGTTATATGTTAGTCTGAGCAAACATTATCTCAAGGACATTATCTTAAAGATATTGGATGACATTCTGATATGAGTACTAATGAGTAATGACAAACAATATACTACCTACAGAATATAGTAAATTATTCGGAATTAAAGATTTCCGTAATATACAAAGTAAGGTGATTTTTTTCATAAATTTCAATTAAGATTATATCCTTGAGATATAGCATAGAATTATATAAAAATTAAAATATAAAGCAGACAATAGTAAAATTACATAGACATTTAGACTGAGGTAAAGGTATCGAAGCGCGGAAAGGGTATCTGTGTGGGTGAGGCATTTCAGTCTGTGACAGCGCTGGGCGACAAACCATGTTCATTCCTCTTATCATGAATTTAGTATGACCAATAGAACTTTATGATAAGAAATATTTGATAGTGATATGAGCAGAGTTCATCTATGCCAACTAGTTTCTTTTATCAACACATTTTCAGAAGCGTTTACCAATATTTCTCAGTTTAAAATATTCAGTTTTCTTTTTGTGGATATTGATAAGGTATTGAATTGGTAAAAATATTGTTTTTCCTTTTTTATGAAAGTTCAAACAATGATAATGAAGCTAAGTTTACACTTTCGAATTAAACATTTGTGAACTCGATGACGAGTAATTATCAGCTAACGTTGATTGTACAACACAGAATCATTTACGCGAATTGAAACAACTAATTAATTTAAACTACGCACCTTATCCCACAAATCTCTTTGGTGTATATTAGAAATCTCTAGTTAACAGCATTCAATCGATAATGCAGGGAGGACGGGTATTCCAATATTATTTACAGAGCCTCAGAGGTGAAGTTTATATTTCCATTGCCCAATAACTTATCACTCATTACTTATTAGGAGTAAAATAATTTAAAGCAAATGGGAGGGTGCCTTATTCTCATTACACTAAACATTTCAAATATTATTAATATCCGAAATAGTTTGCAAGTTAAAAAATTTGACAATATTAATGTTTGTAAGAAATTTTATTATTATTATTATTTTTATAATAGACATATTATATACAAGAAGATGAAATTTACTTAAGTGGTTTGCATTCGTAATAAAAAAGGCCATTAAAAGAATTCCATTTAAAGGGCTCTAATAAGTCAAAAATTCACTGTTAAAAAAAAAAAAAATTGTGTAACTTTACTCATCAATTTTCAGGCAGCTTACTAGCCCCAACTATGTTGAGAAACATTAACAACTGTAGTTGCGTAATCTTTGTAGAAAAGGAAGAAAATTTACACACTCGCAAAGGGTAACTTTACACAAGTTTTTTTTGTAATATATTCAGAAATGTAGATAAGGTTTCATTCTCATACACGGTAACTTTACACAACATTGTATTATAAGGTATGTGTATTAAAGGTAAGGTTCCACTCTCGCAAACGGTAATTTTACACAGCATAGCGTATGCAGAACAAAAGATAAGGTTCCTTTTTTGCAAACGATAACTTTACAGAACATAGCTGTGTATTGTATGCTGATCAGTAGGTAAGATTCTACTCTGAGAAACGGTAACTTTACATAACATTGTTGTGTGGCATATGCAGATCAGTAGGTAAGGTTCCTCTCTCGCAAACAGCAACTTTACACAACATTTCTGTGTAACGTATGCAGATCAGTAGGAAAGTTCCACTATCACAAATGATAACTTTACACAACAATGTTGTGCAACGTACTCAGATCAATAGGTAAGGTTGCACTATGGAAAACGGTAACTTTATACAACATTGTTGTGCTATGTATCAAGATCTGTAGGTAAAGTTTCACTCTGAGAAACGGTAACTTATACAATAATTTTGTGTAACATTAAAACGTAAGTTTTCTCTCTCGCAAACAGTAACTTTACACAAAAATGTAGTGTGATGTAGGCAGATCAGTAGGTAAGATTTCACTTTCAAAAAATTGTTACCTCATACAAGGATGTTCTGCAACCTATTTCGTTCAATAGGTAAGGTCGTAGTAATGCGATTGGGGACTTAACAAAAGTTTGTTAATCTCTAATTTAGATGCCCTATTGATAGACTAATTCTTGATCTGTATAATATTTGTATACTAATAATTAGGATTCTATACTTATGTTCGCTAATTTCACACAACATTTTTTTACGAATTATGCAGTCGCGTAATAGTCCAAGCGGCGACTGCAAAAAATGACCTTATAAGGTGTAAAGCTGATTTTTTTTCTATAGATAGTAAAATTCATTGTTACAATGAAAATCTGATAGGGTTGCATGATCAAACCCGTCAAGTTTAAGAGAAACAACCTCACTTCCGATCAAAATTTAAACGATTTTCGAACCCCACAGGTGTAAAGATGAAACCGGTGCTAAAATGTAGAGATTAATATGCTCTTCAAAATGGCATAGGGTTGCCTGGTCAAAACCGTCAAGAATCAGAGGTTGCCTCGAAAATAGGGGTCAAATTTAAGCGATTTTCGAACCACACAAGTGTAAAGATGAAACCGGTTCTAAAATGTAGAGAATAACATGTTCTTTAAAATGGCATAGGGTTGCCTGGTCAAAACCGTCAAGAAACAGTGGTTGCCACGAAAAGTGGGCGGGAGTGCGAGTTTTAGTGGTTTTCTTACCCTAACATATTTAAAAATGAAACCGTTTATAAAATGTAGAGAATAGTATTCTCTTTAGAGTAGCATAGGGTTGTCAGATGAAAATTCTCGAGAAATAGCGATTTCCTCAAAAAAAAAAAAAAAAAAAAAAAACAGCTAGTTTTAATGGGTTTTTTTACACCATGTGAAAAGATATATAAGAAGTATTTAAAAAAGAAAAAAATAAATAAATAAACTGTAATGAAACTGTTGTAAAATTTCCCATAAAAAAAGAATTAATAGTAAAAATTTAAAAGGTAGCATGCGGATACAGACAAGAAAATACGCTCGAAAAAGTTAACAGAATCGTAGATAATAATGTCCAAGAAATTCATAATAAAAAATTCTGTTAGTATACAAAATAATTAATTAATTAAAATGAAAATGCCTTACTCACTCACAACCTTTTGGCATTATTTTCACTCAGCCGGAAAAATAAAAATTTCATTAAATATGATTTTCTTCCAATCAGTTGATTGTGATTTTAATAAAAATTGCATTTCTTTCTCCCATTATTTAATGGTGTTTTCCTTTAACTGCGGTTATTTTCTGTTGAGCTATCTAAATGATAGACCAGATGTTTCTGCCAAAAGGTTGTCTGAGTGAGTAATCCTGACCGGTTGTCGGTCTGAATAGCTCAATTGGTAGAGCCTTGACCTTGTAAGTCAAAGATCCGGGGTTCGAGTCCCGGTCCAGGCATTATTTTCACTCAGTCGGAAAAATAAAAATTTCATTAAATATGATTTTCTTTCAATCAGTTGATTGTGATTTGTGATTTTAATAAAAATTGTATTTTAAATTTAATTTTTGATTGTCTTTTCCTCTTCTGTCTTTCCGTTGACTTATCTATTTGCGTATGCTCTAGTAAATTTAAGCAAAACATTCTGATTGCCGAAATATTGCGAAATAGGTGTGTTTCTCTTTTCAAACATATTTCTGGAATGATTACTTTTATTTATGGGGCTTAATAAAATAATTTTAATAGATTTGTATTTATTGAATTTATTGTTGTAAAACAATTTTAAAATCTATAAGAAAGATTTCTCATCCAAGCTTTGAAATTTTCCTTAGAAAAAAGGATGAAAAAATATGTGGAAAGTACACCATTCATTTTATCAACAATTTTGTATCCACGATTCAAGAATAGTTGACGAATGAGCTTGTGTTTACACTTAACGAATGAGCAAGTGTGTGAAATAATAATTAAAGAAATGAAGAATCACTTTCTTGTCGAAGAAATAACAGAACCAGAACAAAAAGCCGCAATTGAACCTAAAAAAAAAAAAAAAAGACCAAACTGTTTGTATTTTTGAACGGGAAAAGATCAAGTAAACTTGCCCAGAATTATATAGCAAAATCGGAAATAACGGACTATTTAAAAGAGCTATTGGAAGGAGAAGATATTTACCCTCTAAATTTTTGAAAGGAAAATGACAAAAGATATCCAAAAATTGCAAAAAATAGTTCAAAATATCTCTCTATCTGTGCATCTTCAGCACCTGTAAAGAGGATATTCAGTGTCGCTGGAAAATTCTGTACGAGTTCTCGCACGCTACTAAAAGCGGAAAAGTTTGAAAATTTAATTTTGATTAAATTAAATAAAAATATATAAAATAATTTTATATCTCTCCTACATTCTATTTGTATATATATGAAGTCCAATGTTCAGAAGTAAGAAAAAATAAAAATTAATGGATTATTAATTGATTTTATTTATTTATTTATTGGGGGGGGGGGAGGTGTAGTAGTGCTAAATTTTACAGACAAGAAATATTTGTTTATGAATATCCATTTAAGAAACATAAATATGTTATCTAGACCATTTAATAAAATCATTTAATTAATGCAGGTGTCATCATAATCTGTGAAGGTATAAAGATAACTAAACTCATTATTTATTATAGGCAACAGAATTGTACATCTAATTTTCAATTTTAAAATTTATATTAATATGATATTTCTCCTTTGTAAAAAAAAAAAAAAAAAAAAATGCTTTTTTAACTGACAGTTTTATTTAAATCAAATGCGAATTTTGAAACTTCTTTTTTAATTAAATTGATTGCATTTTCATTTAGACTTCTTACTTATACCTTTACATTTTGCTACCAATGTAATTCAATGAGTGTACATACTTACATATAATATAATTTAAGGGGTTCTCCAAATTTACATAGCTTCTACTTCTCTCCTGTTTATCTTTTACTAAATATATATATATATTTTTAATCTTTCTTTTCTACTGAAAATGCAAAAGTAATATAAAACTGATTTCATGCTTCGGAACTAGTGGTCGATTTGAAAATAAATTTTGGTCTACTAAGTTATTATAAATAAGTGAAGTTTGTGACAGATATTTGAGATAGTATTTTAATTACTGACTCATACTTAAAACTTCTTTCAATATTTTAATGATTACATTTCTTTAATGGTCAAAATATAGAGTTTTGTATAAATATAAAATTTCTCTCATTTTAGATGATAAATTACTTGATAATTATAATCTGCTTACTGTGATATTAAAAGCTTAATTTGAGAGCAAACAAAATAAAGAATATATATAGAATATAAGGAGAGGATATATACAAGATATATTTAAGGATATATAAGAAGAAATATCTAAGAAAGGTTATATACAAGCGATATTCATCACATCGAGATTGAGAAATCTCTATGATCGAAGTTTAATCGTAATCGATTTTTCATGTAATCGTAATTTGACAGTAAAAAAACGTAATCGTAATCTGAATGTAATCGTATTCTAGAGTCTAATCAAAACGTAATCAAAACTGTAATCCTAATCTAAACGTATTCGTAATCGGCATTTGAAGATTAAAGTAATCGTAATTGTAATCGATTAAGGACTTCTGTAATCGACTACAAGAGTGGCTTATGATTGTTTATATGCTCGATCCAATTAATGGTTTATCAATAGTTAATGCCAAGAATTTTAATGTTTCTAACATACTTGACTCTGATACCATCTACTCTAATCGTAGGATTTAGTTTAAGAATAAGCGGAAAAGAAAATGTTAAGACCTGAGTTTTAAGAGGTGAAAAATGAAAGCAGATGGCTACAAAAGAAGCTGGCTAAATTAAGACTTTATGAGAATTTTCCTCCATATACTTCCTCCGTTTTCCCGAGAGAATAGCAGTGAAATCAACATAAAAAGCAAATGTCATATAACACTTCGAAGACACAGAAGTGAAAATATTGTTGGCGATAATATTTCACAGACAAGAGACTTGTGGGTGAACCTTACAGTCGGCTGCAAAATTATTCGAGCACTAGCAATAATCGTTGCCAAAAAAAAGTACACTTAATACAGCTTTGTTAAATAAATCCTTGTCGAGTCATGTTCTTAATCAGTCTAAGAATATGATTCGACAAGGATTTACTTAGCAAAACAGTCTTAAGTGTACTTTTTAAATATAGGAATTATTGGCTAGTGCTCGAATAATTTTGCAGCCGACTGTAGATTGGGGAAGAGCAGAACTGCCCGAGCCCCAATTAATCATTATGCTTCTTTCGGAAAGACAAGAGCTCGTGATTCCAGCGATATTCCCTGGGCAGTTGAGAGATTGTAAGGAATTCAGAATAAAATACCACTCTATATTATCAAAGTAATATAGAGTGGTTATGTAATCAATTTATATTAATGTCCAGAGAAATGATGGTTGTATAGTTCCGAGAGTTATAACTGGCGGCACAAAAAGATAAAATATTGAACGATGCTAGATCACTGCTCTCTTCGAAACCAAATTGATTATTATGCAAGAGGGGTTTTTTTTTCTTTTTTTTTATGATTAAATCCGATAACTATTAATTTTTCCAGTAATTTTTCTAGAGTCTGTTACAGGCAGATCGAACGGTAAGAAGTGGGATCAGAGGGGACCTTCCCTTGCTTCAGGAAATACACAGTCTCGCCGCAACAAAGAATTTTTAGAAACTATCTATAATTCAGGCATTAATTAACTTATTTTCAAATAATTGAAGGAAGTGTTTTAATAACCTTGTAAGGTAGGAGGCAGTTTCGCAAAGTACTAGTCGTGAAACTGTCTTCAGGGTTTTACTTTCCCTACTAAAGTATTTTAATAAGGAGTTAGGATTTAAAAAGAACTTGCGTATTTTACGAGATTCGCCAAGGGAGTTTTAGTACAAGCGCGTTTAAAGGAAAAGATGTAAATTGGCTAATCGTATAAAAAGAATGAAGGTATCGTGCTCTGAGAGATGCAGGTGGGTTAGGTGTGAAGGAGGTAGTGAAGTGGTTTCTGCCTGGAAGCGTAAGTCTGGCCACGAATGCGCCTAGGATATCTAGCCGTTCGAAAGATCATCGAGCTAGTAGTCAAGATTTTTTAAGAGTGGTAATATAGTATCGTTTATTGATTTATGTTATGATAGTTAAGTTACGTTCTTGCTAGCTAGTAAAAGTATTTAGTATCTATAATTTTACGAGGTAATTTGAGTAAATAAATGTATTTCAAAAGGTCGTTTAATGGTGTAGTCCCATGCACCCTTGAATTGAAATTTAATTAAATATAATATTCAGTTTTACTTTGTCTCTGTTATTTACTTTCTCTCACAACTTTATTAAGAATGGCGTTGGCAGACAAGACAACGTCTTTACAACGTGCTTAAGAATTCTAAAATCAATACCATCCAGTCTTTGATACCTTTGAAACTGAAAAGTGCTGAACGGATTTCCGCCTTCTTAAAGTCTTTAGCCGCCGATTCAGAAAAAAATAAATTGATTTTTATTGTAACCTGGATTGAGGAAGGGCAAAAATGTGTTTCAGTCAGAAACTCTAAATTATTCCTTTTGGAGGTAAGAGCTGGCTGGATGTCTTTGTAAGAAAATTTTGTGGGGGGGTAAAACATTTTTGAGAGTAGATTTTCTGAGCTGTACCAAAGTGTTTCGTTTGTAAATAGCAGAAGTTCCTCCAAAACAGTTGTTTAGCATTTTTTAGCTGTTAACCGAAAGTTTCTTTATGAAGAAGAAAATTGTTTTGTTCTATATATTTGGTTTTCCTTTTAACTGCCGTAATTTGGTTTCTCAGACTCCTCAACTGGGGAAATTAAAAAGAGGGAGCGATATGACGCTTTTTAGCCAGGTCTCTTGGATCAAAATATTATTTTTACACTTAAGTATCAACCAGAAGTATCAGTCTAGTGGAACATTTAATTAACAGTGCTAAAAATCTGTATAAAATAAATTACGAACACAACATTAGTTTTTTATTTTTATTTTTATTTTTATTTTTTTACAAGAAATGTTTAGATGCCACTCCATAAATTCACTGTAACAGATCTGTACACAGATTATAATCTTTGCATCGGAGGTCGAATTTATTACATAAACTGAATTGTTTAACAACGATTTTCAACTTTTCCTTTTTATATACGAAACATAGAATCCCTCACATGGAATTATATGTCAAACAAAACTTTTCCTAAACCCGTTTAGTTATCCTTCAGGAAATCAGTGAACACGATTTCTCAAAATCTGATGCACCGATATTGTTGAAATTTTGAACGCATTTTCAAATTAGAAATAGTGCTTGAATGAAGGATTTTTCTTTCAAAAATAACTAATTTTACATGATTATGCGTAGGGTAAAATATACGGAATATTGTATCGTTTTTGCATAGAAGTCACCTAAAAATTGAAATTAAAAATTTTAAATCATACGTTCAAACACTAGTCGATTCGGTTTTTAAGAAGTATATAATATCTCAATAATTTAGTTGCCTCAGTTTTTGAGAAATCTTGTCCACTGTATTTCTGAAGGGTTTTCGGAAATCGGCTGAATTTTCCAAATTTTTAAGGAAATTTTTAAAAAGTATTATTAAATTTTGCTTTTTATCTGTTTAAGATTTTGAATAAAAGTTTTTATCTATTACATTAAAACAAAAATAGAGAGAATACTTTTTTTTTTAATAATTTGAAGCCTATCTAACGCCTTAAAAATATTCTTTGAAAGAATGATTAGAGTTTTTTCGAAACTGATATGCTGACTCCTGCTCAGAAGTTTAGCAAGATTTTCAAATGCACCGCCACTTTAAAATGTATAAAAAGAGAGGAAAAAAGGCTAAAAACCCCATAGAAATAGCATGGTAAGAAAAGCAAAAAAACTCACAATGTCAAGTGTGTTAAAAAAAAAAATAAAAAACAGGCTCACACCGGAAGTAATAAGGGGACAGAATTGACTAGAAGAACACATCGAAGAGCGGGAATCGGGCGGGCTGGAGCATGGGTCCTATCGTCCAGGATTAATACGACTCGCCTAGTATAACTATTCTTGTGATTTATAAATTGTCCACTTAATGAATTGTTCTGAAATTTTGGAGATATAGAGAACAGGATCATTCCTATCTTTTTCAGTGAAGAATGAGTTACCACAATATTTAGGGTGCCGACAAGATATTGAGAAAATATATATATTATTTGCAGTCTCTCTGTATAATTAATTACATTAAATGATCTGCAATTGTAGCAAATGTTTAGACTCTATACAATTTTTCGATGCACTTTTGTAACAAAATCCAGTGGCGGCTCGTGCACCAAAAATAGGTGAAGAGGTACACTGTATTTTACACTGTGTTCATTTATAGAATATAAATTTACATTTAAATAAGTATTTTTAGTTAATTTTAGTTAAGACCATGCTTAATAAAAATTATGCATTAAAATTACTTAAATATTATTTTTGAGCTATTCACCTATTTTCGGTTCACGAGCCGCCACTGACAAAATCATGTAAAAAATTGAGTTATCAGCATTTATTTAAGAACATGTATAAAATTCAGCATATTTTAATTACTTTATTTATTTATTTATGTATTTATTGTTATATATAATATGCAGATTTTGAAAGAAATTTAACAATAGTTTCAACTGAATCGAAAAAATCACTTCAGAAATTATATACTGCAATCTGAATACAAAAATATCGAATATCATTTCTAATAAAATTGGTTTAACCGCTCGTATATGAACGATATGTGTGTGTGTGTGTGTTTGTAATTTGTTAGCCAAATGTACAAGCAAATTGGTACTAAAATTTCTGTCAGGTGTCTTAAAAATTCAGAAAGTTTTTCACAAAATACTAAGGTGTTTTTCAGTTATCGACTAAAATTGATTTTTTCTTAAGGGATAATATTCCCAAATACAGTTTTCTTTATCAGTTAATGAATAATTACACTTGAATGCATAAAGATGCTTGTAATACTCATACATATTTGTTTAATGAAGAAAAATATGTCATGTACATTGTAAAACTATTATTTACACATTATATCTTTAAAAAATTTGCAAGATTTCATAAATAATTAATTTGTACATAAAATATAATCAGTTATTTAATTTAATATGATTGTCTATTAACTTATAATGAAAATGGAAATTTGGGAATATCCCTTAAAGAAAAATTCAGTTTCTCGAAGTTCTATTGAAAGCTTGTCATCTGTAACGTTACAAAATGTCAAAGACAATGTTGCCAGTAAATCTCAGTTCAATTAATTAAAATTATTCTATGTAACAGAATTTTATAAAATATAGTTGAGAACCATCCCGATTAAAGCAGTGTTCCAATAAAAATACCGCATTGATATCGGTCTATTCATTTGGTAGCCGCAAAGTCATAGACAAGCAGACACAATAAGGCTTCAAAATTGTAACACCCCTCTTATTTTGGTATTGGGTTTTAAAAATGAGCAACTGCATACTTTAAACATCTGATGTCAAAAAACAATTTATTATTATTATTTTAAGTAGCAGGCTATGTTCAACAGAGATGAGAAGATTTGTCTTTATTGCATATAAAATGTGGGTAGCATAGTGTCAGAATCCGAAGTCAGGCTGCAAAATATAAACTAATGCGAATACTAAATAATTTTTGAAAATCGTTTGATATCAATCGATGGAAACTTGTTTCATTTCCTCTTTTTGTGTTTCTTTTTCCATTTCTTGTTTTGTATAGCATTTGTTATCAATGCAGTTTTTCCAATAGGATACAAAAATAACTGGAATAAGCACGAAGGTCATATCCTACTTTGCAAACAAGAAACAAATGAATAATCTATCAGCAAATATATATAAAAAAGAAAGAAAAATTAAATCTAAAAATCTGGGTTTTGAAAACAGCATCAAAACTCTTAGTCACCGCTAAATGAATACCGCATGAAATTTTATAAAACCTCTTAGTGTCTCCCTGTAAAGTATATATAAGTAAAACAACACGTTAAAAATTTTAATTTAATTTTATATTTGTATAAAGTAGTACAGAATTTAAACTATTTTAACTTCATTTTCAAGTTTAAATCTAAACATAGCAAAATGTATTTAAAAAATTTTATATCCGCACAAAGCTCCAATATAGCGCTCCTCTTTACATGGCTGAAAAAAGAAAGTGTTTATTTCAGCGATTGCTTAAAATTGTTTCCCTTAAAGTTTCTCTTTATAATGAATCTAACGACGAATCGGTTTTTGTCTTCGTTTGTTCAAAGATAACATTGAATGGGGTTTCCAATTACTCATTCATTCTTATCAAGTAAATCTTTCTTTCATTATTCATTACTTTTAAATGGAACGCTATCTAGAAATGTTCTTAAATATATTCTTTTATTTTTCAGGCTTCATACAAGTAAACCTTGTGGAATAAAATGGATTTTCAGGACGAATTTTAACTATTATAAGATTATTGGAAAAAAAAAAAAAAAAAAAAAAAAAAAAAAAAGAAGAAGAGGAAACTTGTGAAACAAATAATAGTTCTAACATACTTTACGAATATTCAGCTACATTTTGAATACGTGATATATTCTATTAAACAAATGTCAGAAGAGCATATGTAATACATTAATTGATTAAATACAGTAAAATAAAAATTTTCATTAAATCAGAAGAGAAATCTAAAATATACTGATTCAGTATAAATCAAGTTAATCGGGAAAACAGAAACTTTTATTAAACATAAAACGTCATAAATGTTAAAATCATTGCTAAAGATGTCTAGAAATCTTTATGTGACATTTATCTTCTTTTGCTTAATTTCTTAATTCCATACAGGAAAACAATAAAATGTCAAATTAATGTCAAACATCTAGATAAAAAATAAATAAATAAAATGAATAAATAAGTAAGGAAAGCATCTACAAAGTAGAAGAAAGCTTTTATCATACACATACACTTTTAATGCAGACATGTTTCGATGTTATCAGCATGCACTATTAGAAAACAGATAATGTGATTAAGTGATAATGTTTATTTTTTGTCTTTAATGCTTCTTAGTGTGGAAAAATAACAATAGATATGTGTATGATATAGACAGTAATGTGTGAGTATTAAGGTCAATTGACTATACGGGTGTTCTAAATGTTCTAAACCTGGGTGGTGTGTCCACCATGGGGGGGAGGAGTTTTTCGAAAGGTTCCTAACCCGTATTTAAGTGAGTTTCGGATGAAACCACGGAAGACAACGAACGATTAGGTTTACAAGTGTGACCTGGGATCGAACTTGGCATTTCCTGTCTACTACATTTAAGCGCAGATCCGCTCGGCCACTGTCAGGTCCCGAAAGTAATGAAATGACAGCTCTGTTCCTCTGATTAAATCGTGTAAACAGTTGTAAAATGAAAGCATGCCTTCGACATAAATGCAAATTTTGTTCTTGATATGTGTCCTTGTTATTAATACATGTGTACAATAAATGCTATTAATTAATCTTAATTACGAGATTAGTTTCGTGTTATTTTTCTGAATTCTTAAGAAGAACTGCACAATTTCTTTTAAGCAAACTTTCAAAGAAATTCGATGCATTTTAATCTAAGAAAGTTTACTTAAATTTTAAAAGACTTTATTTTCTTGAATCCCGCTTATGTATTGCTTAGACACTGTATTTACGACATTTTCGGAGGAAAATTAGGAAAACCACCTCCCAACTTGTGTTTGAACGCAGTATCTCTTCTCTACCAACTTGGTTCTGGTGATAGTGTTGGTGTTAGAGTTAACTTACTGCTTTAGGGTACTAGGCCTTAGGGGGCGTGCTCTCAATGGTTGTCTTTCTAAGGTGTCCTTGCCAAGTTTATCAGCTTGAAACGCAGAACTTGTTGAAGTATCAATAATATGGTTTCGTAAAGTTCGAATATTGGGACACATAGCACTATACTTGACTTATGTCTTGAAATGGAGGGCAGCCCTCAGCAGGAACTGAGAGCTTCGCACATCGACCAGTGGTCTGTTGTACACAAACCCAAAAGCATCCTTAAGAGAAAAGTCTCGTAGCTGAAGCAAAATTCAGCAGACACCTGACAGGAATATCCTGCAGCTCCCAAGGCTCAATAAGATGTCGACCAAGATGCTCAAACCTATGAGTTGAAAAATCCTCAGAGTTACATATGAGGCTTGTTCAAATAAAAGTGATTCGAAGCATCGCATGCGAACAGTTTTCAATGTGTTTCCGTGAAGCAAACGCGATACGGAATGAGTATGTATTACGCATGCGTGTGAGCAAGCAGATTTGTGATAACTGCATTCCTAAGGACGTGGCATTCATTTAAAAATGACTAGTGTAGATGCAACTGCGTCCAAAACGGATCAGCGAGCTGCAATTAAGTTTTTAACACTGGAAGGGTGTAAGCTGGTGGATGTTCATCGCAGATTACTGGCTGTGTACGGTGACACGTGTGTGTCGAAGCCCACGGTGATGAGGTAGGCGAGAATGTTTAGCGACGGCCGACAGGAGACAACGGATTTACCGCCACCTGGTCAGGCGTACAAAGTTGTGACACAGAAGCTGATTACGGACATTGATACTGCAATCAAAGGAAATCGACGTGAAAACATTCGTTATGTCGCAAATGAGTTCAACGTTTCCATCGGTACTGTTCACAATATTGACACCAACATTCTGAAATATCGAAAAATTTGTTGCCAATGGGTACCCCGCATGCTGTCTGAACACCACAAGAAACTGCAAATGGGCCTGAGTTTACAGCATTTGGTGCACTACAGGGATGACGGTGACGACTTTCTGCAGCACATAGTGGCAGGAGATGAAACCTGGAGTCACCACTTCCAACCAGAAGCTAAGTCTGTCAGCATGCAATGGAAACTTTCCGGCTCACCTAGGCCCAAAATATTCAAACCGTCAGCCGGAAAGTTGATGTTGACGGAATTGCAGGGACCCCTATTACTGGAGTTTAATTATCCGGACGTCTCCATCAATGTCCAAAGGTACACCCAAACACTTGATCAACTGCATAAGGTTATCAAAAACAAAAGTCCAGATATGCTGTCGTCAGGTGTCATCACTCTGCACGACAATGCAATGCCGCAAGCCGCCAAGGTGTGTGTCGAGGCACTGGGCCGTAAAAAGTGGGAAGTCCTGGAATATCCAGTTTGCAGTCCAGATCTGTCGCCTTGCGACTATCATATCTTTGGACCGCTGAAGAAAAGCCTAATGGGTCAACAATTTCACTCCGACGATGACGTAAAGGCGGCAGTTCTGAACTGGTTCCATGATCAATCGACATCGTTCTTCGCGGACGGAATTCGTAACCTCCCTAAGAAGTGGGACGCCTGCCTAAACGCCATGGATGACATTTTAACAAACTGCATCTAAATATTGTTGTTTCTGTTTATGTATGTCTCATTTCTGTCCCTACGCATCTCATGGATACATACCTCGAATCACTTTCATTTGAACACCCCTTATAAAATGTACCGAGCAATCTCCTCTTCCAAACAACAATCACGACAAATTGGATCAAAAATTATACCCATAAATGTTACGCCATTGTCTATAATGCTCCTTACCAAGGAGCTTGAAGATAGAAGCCCAGGAAGTAGTGAAATACCCAGAATGGGCTCAGGGCTACAAAAGAGTGTGCTGGAACCAGACCTTGCCAACGCATTACCAGGAATACCCATATGACCGGATACCCAGTAAAGACAAACGTTATTATAGAACGAAAGGTCACAAAATACCTTGTAGCACTCCCACACGAGACGAGAGGGGAACTTACACCTCATCAGTGAAAGGAGAGTCTCCTGACTGTCAGAACAGATGCGGTGGTTAAATTACGATGAACCCTGTCTAAGCATACCTTACAGCAAAGATGATAGCAATGATTTCAGCTTTGAAAACTGTGACAAACTTTCCAAGGAGGAGAGACAGCCGAGTTTCATCTCTGAGAGAGTAAACACCTGCCCCAGAATGAGAATTTACGAAACCAAACAGTTGCCATTAAGCCAACTAGGAGACATAAGCCAATCGTCTCTGGAAGGGAACAAGATCTTAAAAGGCTTATGAAAAGCGAATTTCATAACCATGCAGTCACTAGGCACAGTGAAATAAGGAAGATCAGCAACAAATAAAATGAAGAAACCCCAAGACAGATGTCTAGAATAATCCTTCCAGAGGCCTAGACACGTGAATCGCTTCATGCAAGTTAAAGCCTCGGCTTCAATACGCAAATGGAATGAAAGCAGCCCAAGCAAACACTCAAAAGCAGCCGTAGGAGTAGTCTTAATGCAGCATGAAAGAGCAACACAAACCATCCTTTGCAACTTATTAAGGATAGCTCTAATAGTAGTCATCTTAATCTTAGACCACCAGACAATACAGCTATACGTGATGATAGGACAGATAATCATGGTGTACATCCAATGGGCAGTCTAAGGACTTTAACCCCAAGTTTTCTAGAAGCCCAAAATAATTTTATGGCATTATGTAAGCCATGTACTTAAAATATTACATGTTTTATATAAGCAATTTAACTCTTTTTAGCTCAAAAAAAAAAAAAAAAAACACGCAAAAAATTAATAATTAATTTTTTAAATATAATGTTTCATTTGAGAATTGGGAATATTCAGGATTGAAAAAATCTTTGTAAAATATTATATTGTGGAAATCACAAATTCTGTTACAGAATTCCCCGAAGAATAGCATGTTGTTCAAATATCGGTAATGATGTGATGCACCCACTTAATTTTCCCAAATTTTATTTCTGTTCGACATTTTCTCATCCAGATATTCCTATTTACGTTCGACATTTTTTTTTTTTTTTTTTTTTTTACCTTTCCGTTTCGCTCTTCTTCCTTAAACTTTTTCCTATTTCACTATTAGGCTTTTATCCTTATATAATTGGCCCTATTCATATGTTAAATAATTATAATTCACCCTTTTAAGAAGACAGGCGGTTTTTTTTTTTCATGATCACAATCTTTAGACTATGTGAATCATGAACTTTCTCCCTAAGATTAAAGAGCTGTTTTTATCGACTTATTCTTTTTAACACTTTCCAATAAGGTTGAAAAGTGTTAATGACTTCGGTTTGTCTGTCTGACGGTCTGCCCGTGCTCTGCCCGAGCAAATAACAATAAAATTGAAATATGTTATTCATATGCACAAAAGAATGCTTTCTACAGAATGTTGTATTATTAGCATTAGATTTAAACGGTCATACAAAAATATTCAGTTACATTGAGGGCTTTTATTGAAAATTTGCTGAAATTGCATTTTCTTTTACATTAAGCGATTTAACAAATTTAAATTTTTTTAAAGTGTTAATAAAATTTCAGTTTGAATATCTATCCGAATGTCCATCTGTCTGTCTGTCTGCCCTCCCACAGCGACCGTAAATATTTTCAGAATTCTTAAAATGCGATGTTTTTCAAATTCACTATGAAATGTTCCTTATTTTAAATGGCAATAATAGATCCTGTTCAACTGGTTTGTGTACAGGGGCACCCCAAAAAATGCCAAAGCTTTGCACTTTAGGACAGACATTTCTATAAATTTTATTGGAAGAATTTTCTATTGTAAAAATCATAAATAAATTGACATTGATTGTTAATCCTCCTGCTACTAGATTCTTTTTGTTACACTGAATACCAGTGGGGTTAAATTTGACCTTAATTAGGTTTTTACATTTTTTCTGTACACTTATGTTAAGAAACGCTTTTAATCATTCTAAATGATAAAAACAGTATATTTATGCATTTAAAGAATATTTTAGATATGGAAAATTAATTGCATTTAATCTACTTTTTTCAACTCTTTATAGTCACATTATATTTTTTCATTTATTTTTATAATATTATGACTAAAAATACAAATATGTAATATATTATATGAATAACATTTCTTGCACAACTTTATGGGAATTTATTTGCACGAATGATTATTTAGATTAAAATTTATACTGGACTTACTTACTGCTTTTGTTTTCTTTCATTGAACACGTTGTAATGCAATTGTTAAAATTTTTAATGTGAAGTATGTGATCGAATAACTTAAACATATTATACATTTATTAATGTTTTAGATTCTAAAACTTGCAATTTAATTATTATTTGACTCAAAAATAAGTTAGACGTTATACACATTTTCAACAAATTGTAGAAATTTTTCAACGAATTTTACAAACAAAAATTGAGCATTTCCAAACAAATATCACAACATTATCTATCTAATGATATTACTCAAGAATTCATCTTACACACTTTTTGCTTTTAGTAATCCCACTAGAAGGCCCTGCTTGCCACTGAATTTAAAGTATCGGAACGTTTCTCATGATTTTCCAGAACTAAACATTTACCTAGCTTCAAAAGAAAAAATCGTCTTTTATAATTCATTTTTTTTTCCTATATATAATAAAATTCAGATATAACCAAACAACTAAATTATTCAAGACATTCACATGCAGAATATTGTTAAAGATATCTATTGAAAATCTTCTGAATATTCTTTAAGATATATGCACTATTTTGTCCATTCTGTTGACACTGATTATTTCGTGATGTTGTAATGTTTCATCATAACTGGTAATGATTTTACAGTAATTTCATTTTCTGTAGAAAAAGACATAAAAATTAATCAGATTACAACTTTTCCTGTATTGCTGAAATAAGATACGATTGTTCTCGAGTTTTAAAATCTAAAAAATGATAAATATTCTTTCCTTCTTTTATAATAATAAAAGCTTTTTGTAATTCTACAGATATTAGAATTTCGAAAATTATAAGCTTTTTACTTCTACTTATTCTGCAAGACTAAAATTTGTAAAAAAGTTATCTGCAGCGATATTAATTATAAGTTAATTCCGGGACAGACGCCCTACTTAAGGAAAGGTAGCTATAACATAAATTGGGTATTAACAATGACAACGAAAATTTGTGGGAAATACGTAATATATATTGTTTATTAATACTAAGTAGTTTTTTTGTACCGTATTGTAAATTTTCCAAATAAAAAAGTAAAATTGCCGCACTACTATATTTGACCATCTTTCCCGAAGTTGCGGGTGAGATGCCCCACTCACATGGGAGAGATGCCCTACCTGTAAAAACATAATAAAAGGTTTTAACAATGGTCAATAGCTTATAACAATTTTTTAGTAGTTTATAACATATGAAACGTAAGCCATTTAAAAAAAAAATACGACCTTAGCATTAATTTATAAAAAAATAAAATATTTAGCTACCATAGACAAAATGTAAAAATTAGAATAAAACACATAAACTATTGAAAAATATTTCAAATATTTTTTTTCTTTAATATATGGGAAAATTTCATATTTACAGCTTAGAAAGTATAATAAAAAAAATATTACGAAATATGTCGAATTTATTAAGATAATATTTTTCTTTTTCTCTTCACTAATTTTCGCTTTTCCGCAAACATTGCACAGATCTCCGTACATTGAGCATGATTAATGCAATCATTTATGGCACTTTATGCAATTTATCCAATCTACTGTTTCTTTTATAAAATAATAGTTCTCCTCACATTCGAGGCAATTGTTTGTAAGATCACTTTCGTCATTTTCAATAGGCATGTCCATCATCAGCTGTTTTGACTCTTTGCTAAATTTAACAGCGGATTTTAGCTTTTTTTCTTGGATGTGCTTTTCGGATTAATGACCTTAGCCGACTGTATCTTTCTTTTTCGGCATCTTTCCTTTAACCTAGGCATAGACCTTATATACTAGACCACACTACCAATACGGCTGACCATTACAGCGAATGTCTTCAACATGAGGGTGTGATCTGATGCCTCCATCCTTTGTTCTGAGTCTCGGAAGTCACGTGATCTTGGCCTAGGGATGATTCCTCTCTCTCTCTCTCTTTTTTCCCGTATGCAAGCATAATCTCATACTTCTCTGACTGAAGTAAGAATTCAAACGCAATTTTTTCGCTTGCAAAATGATTTATCATAATTTTTTTTTCTATGTAATTAATCTATGAAAGTTTAGCTTTCCATCCATGTGTAAATCTAAATGCTAAAATAAAAAGTGCGTGCACAATAAAAATATTAAAAAACACAAAATTCGTTCCTACAGAAAAATAACATAGTGATCATTCTCCACTCTTCCTCTAGACCAACATCACGTGACAATTTTGCTGGGGAAGCTCGTTCATGATGCAGTCAAATAACGAAGGGGAATGCGTTGTCTAGTATATCTAGGTACAGGGGGAATCTGCTGCAATATTTTTGTTGGGGAGGATGTTTGTTCAGTTGATTCAGAAATTTGGGACTGTTCACACGTCTGCTTCAATTCTTCACTTATAGAAAGGAAGTGGTTTGGAATCGCTGCTTGGTTTAGAGGAAAAATTGCCGTCTCCCGAAAACCATTAGTAGCAGTGTCAACAGAAGCCGCCCTTTTACAGGCTATACCAATCACTTCTGCAGCTTGTATTCTCCCAATGGTCCTTCCTGGATGATTAACAATCCATTTCCCTGCTTCTTCTTTAAAGTAGTGTTTTAGTGGTTTAATAAAAGACCGTTCAAAAGGCTGAAGAGCTTGTGTCGTATGGCTGGGCAGGCATACAATTATAATGTCATTCTTGTCCGCAAATTCCAGCAAAATTCCAGTGAAATATTGTCCTTCTGCATTGCAACAGGCAATGACTGTAACACTCGCAGAGCCATCTAGCGTTTCGTTTCGAAATTACATAAAGCGGGGCATCTCTACCGGTGGGGCAACTCACCCGGAATTACCTTATCTAAATTTACTCAATTCCCATATTTTTCTTTTCTATAGTACATTCATTCTACCGAGAGAACGAAACTAAATAAACGCACGTGCGGTTTGGCTGCGTTGAAAAACCTGGCATTCTGCCAGGAGTGCCAAACAGAAAGTGTGAATTTCTTTTTTTTCTTTATTTGCACTGTTTTGCTCGTGCTATTGTCTGATTGTTAAATTTGATAATTTTTTCGTGTGATTTCGTATTTTACCATAATGGAGAGTGAGAAAAGTTCTTTGAGTCCAGTGAAGAAGAGAATTAAAAAAAAACATTTAAGTAAGGAAAAATAATTAAATTCTCCAAATTGGGGATTTCGGCTGAAAGTGAACCTTCTTGGCTATTTTTGTACAACCCTTTTATTTAGTTTCGTTCTCTTCTTTCGCTGAATAAACTATAGGTACATTTTTCATTTTTAGAAGCTTTTTATATGAAATTGATTTTGTCATCGTGTCTTCGTGTCGCGCTAATAAACAAGGCGCCACCATTTTAAAGTTAATATAAGCTGTTCAGCTTGTAGCTTCATGGCTTAGGTGGTTAGAGCATCACATCAATAACGCAGATTTCGAGAGTTCGATACCCAAAGGTATGGCGTGTTGATTTTTGCAGATAATTAGTAGAAATGTGTCAATTGATAAACGAAAATTTTTCATTGACTGCACAGTATCTTAAGAATTTTTGAAGAAGTTTTTTTTTTAGATATTAGAAAACACAAAATATTTTAGATATTAGAAAAGAACAAATTAAAAGGTTTTAAGTAAAGATAACATAAATAAATATTTTTAGAAGCTTTATATATATATTACATGAAATTAGATTTGTCATCGCGTTTTCTGTCACGCAAAAAACAAGACGCTTCCTCTTAAGAAAAAAAAAAAAAAAAAAAAAAAAAAAAATTGGTTAGAGCGTCATGTTGACAATGCAAGTGTCATGTGTTCGATCCTCGCCGCGCCGAGGTGTGAGTTCTATTTTTCATATAAATCAGTTTATCCTAAAATTAAAAATTCCACTTATCGTACTACTATCCCTTATTATAAAGGTATTTCTGAAAATATCTCTAAAGTACTTAGAACAGTTAATATCTCTACTAGCTTTAAACCTCAACTCCGTATTAGTAACTTTCTCTCAAACATTAATCCCGCTGTCCCTCCCCCCCCCCCCCACACACACACACACTTAAACGTCTAGGTGTAATCTGTTGTATCTCCTATAAAAATTGTGATTCTACATATATCGGTGAAACTGGCAAAACAGGTGAAATTAGATTAAAGGAAGATAAACGCTCATATAAAACAGGAAATTTACGATCGGAACTCGTAATCCATTCTCTCAATAGTGATCATATTAGGTGCATTTCACCAGCCCGCACACTTTTGAAATTGAAAAAATCAATAATGTCATTCGAAAGTACTCCGTTAGTACCGGTTAGTACCGCAAAAATTTTCGTTAGTACCGACACCAGTACCAAGTACTAAAGAGTACAAAAATTCGGGCTGGTGAAATGGTAGCCCGCACACTTTTGAAAAATCAAATTTCAACGATGTCATTCGAAAGTACTCCGTTAGTACCGGTTAGTACCGCAAAAATTTTCGTTAGTACCGACACCAGTACCAAGTACTGAAGAGAACAAAAATTCGGGCTGGTGAAATGGTAGCCCGCACACTTTTGAAAAATCAAATTTCAACGATGTCCTTCGAAAGTACTCCGTTAGTACCGGTTAGTACAGCAAAAATTTTCGTTAGTACCGACACCAGTACCAAGTACTGAAGAGAACAAAAATTCGGGCTGGTGAAATGGTAGCCCGCACACTTTTGAAAAATCAAATTTCAACGATGTCATTCGAAAGTACTCCGTTAGTACCGGTTAGTACCGCAAAAATTTTCGTTAGTACCGACACCAGTACCAAGTACTGAAGAGAACAAAAATTCGGGCTGGTGAAATGGTAGCCCGCACACTTTTGAAAAATCAAATTTCAACGATGTCCTTCGAAAGTACTCCGTTAGTACCGGTTAGTACAGCAAAAATTTTCGTTTGTACCGACACCAGTACCAAGTACTGAAGAGAACAAAAATTCGGGCTGGTGAAATGGTAGCCCGCACACTTTTGAAAAATCAAATTTCAACGATGTCATTCGAAAGTACTCCGTCAGTACCGGTTAGTACCGCAAAAGTTTTCGTTAGTACCGACACCAGTACCAAGTACTGAAGAGAACAAAAATTCGGGCTGGTGAAATGGTAGCCCGCACACTTTTGAAAAATCAAATTTCAACGATGTCATTCGAAAGTACTCCGTTAGTACCGGTTAGTACCGCAAAAATTTTCGTTAGTACCGACACCAGTACCAAGTACTGAAGAGAACAAAAATTCGGGCTGGTGAAATGGTAGCCCGCACACTTTTGAAAAATCAAATTTCAACGATGTCATTCGAAAGTACTCCGTTAGTACCGGTTAGTACCGCAAAAATTTTTGTTAGTACCGACACCAGTACCAAGTACTGAAGAGAACAAAAATTCGGGCTGGTGAAATGGTAGCCCGCACACTTTTGAAAAATCAAATTTCAACGTTGTCATTCGAAAGTACTCCGTTAGTACCGGTTAGTACCGAAAAAATTTTCGTTAGTACCGACACCAGTACCAAGTACTGAAGAGAACAAAAATTCGGGCTGGTGAAATGGTAGCCCGCACACTTTTGAAAAATCAAATTTCAACTATGTCATTCGAAAGTACTCCGTTAGTACCGGTTAGTACCGAAAAAATTTTCGTTAGTACCGACACCAGTACCAAGTACTGAAGAGAACAAAAATTCGGGCTGGTGAAATGGTAGCCCGCACACTTTTGAAAAATCAAATTTCAACGTTGTCATTCGAAAGTACTCCGTTAGTACCGGTTAGTACCGAAAAAATTTTCGTTAGTACCGACACCAGTACCAAGTACTGAAGAGAACAAAAATTCGGGCTGGTGAAATGGTAGCCCGCACACTTTTGAAAAATCAAATTTCAACTATGTCATTCGAAAGTACTCCGTTAGTACCGGTTAGTACCGAAAAAATTTTCGTTAGTACCGACACCAGTACCAAGTACTGAAGAGAACAAAAATTCGGGCTGGTGAAATGGTAGCCCGCACACTTTTGAAAAATCAAATTTCAACGATGTCATTCGAAAGTACTCCGTTAGTACCGGTTAGTACCGCAAAAATTTTCGTTAGTACCGACACCAGTACCAAGTACTGAAGAGAACAAAAATTCGGGCTGGTGAAATGGTAGCCCGCACACTTTTGAAAAATCAAATTTCAACTATGTCATTCGAAAGTACTCCGTTAGTACCGGTTAGTACCGCAAAAATTTTCGTTAGTACCGACACCAGTACCAAGTACTGAAGAGAACAAAAATTCGGGCTTGTGAAATGGTAGCCCGCACACTTTTGAAAAATCAAATTTCAACGATGTCATTCGAAAGTACTCCGTTAGTACCGGTTAGTACCGCAAAAATTTTCGTTAGTACCGACACCAGTACCAAGTACTGAAGAGAACAAAAATTCAGGCTGGTGAAATGGTAGTCCGCACACTTTTGAAAAATCAAATTTCAACGATGTCATTCGAAAGTACTCCGTTAGTACCGGTTAGTAACGCAAAAATTTTCGTTAGTACCGACACCAGTACCAAGTACTGAAGAGAACAAAAATTCAGGCTGGTGAAATGGTAGTCCGCACACTTTTGAAAAATCAAATTTCAACGATGTCATTCGAAATTACTCCGTTAGTACCGGTTAGTACCGCAAAAATTTTCGTTAGTACCGACACCAGTACCAAGTACTGAAGAGAACAAAAATTCGGGCTGGTGAAATGGTAGCCCGCACACTTTTGAAAAATCAAATTTCAACTATGTCATTCGAAAGTACTCCGTTAGTACCGGTTAGTACCGCAAAAATTTTCGTTAGTACCGACACCAGTACCAAGTACTGAAGAGAACAAAAATTCGGGCTTGTGAAATGGTAGCCCGCACACTTTTGAAAAATCAAATTTCAACGATGTCATTCGAAAGTACTCCGTTAGTACCGGTTAGTACCGCAAAAATTTTCGTTAGTACCGACACCAGTACCAAGTACTGAAGAGAACAAAAATTCGGGCTGATGAAATGGTAGCCCGCACACTTTTGAAAAATCAAATTTCAACGATGTCCTTCGAAAGTACTCCGTTAGTACCGGTTAGTACAGCAAAAATTTTCGTTAGTACCGACACCAGTACCAAGTACTGAAGAGAACAAAAATTCAGGCTGGTGAAATGGTAGTCCGCACACTTTTGAAAAATCAAATTTCAACGATGTCATTCGAAAGTACTCCGTTAGTACCGGTTAGTAACGCAAAAATTTTCGTTAGTACCGACACCAGTACCAAGTACTGAAGAGAACAAAAATTCAGGCTGGTGAAATGGTAGTCCGCACACTTTTGAAAAATCAAATTTCAACGATGTCATTCGAAAGTACTCCGTCAGTACCGGTTAGTACCGCAAAAGTTTTCGTTAGTACCGACACCAGTACCAAGTACTGAAGAGAACAAAAATTCGGGCTGGTGAAATGGTAGCCCGCACACTTTTGAAAAATCAAATTTCAACGTTGTCATTCGAAAGTACTCCGTTAGTACCGGTTAGTACCGAAAAAATTTTCGTTAGTACCGACACCAGTACCAAGTACTGAAGAGAACAAAAATTCGGGCTGGTGAAATGGTAGCCCGCACACTTTTGAAAAATCAAATTTCAACTATGTCATTCGAAAGTACTCCGTTAGTACCGGTTAGTACCGAAAAAATTTTCGTTAGTACCGACACCAGTACCAAGTACTGAAGAGAACAAAAATTCGGGCTGGTGAAATGGTAGCCCGCACACTTTTGAAAAATCAAATTTCAACGTTGTCATTCGAAAGTACTCCGTTAGTACCGGTTAGTACCGAAAAAATTTTTGTTAGTACCGACACCAGTACCAAGTACTGAAGAGAACAAAAATTCGGGCTGGTGAAATGGTAGCCCGCACACTTTTGAAAAATCAAATTTCAACTATGTCATTCGAAAGTACTCCGTTAGTACCGGTTAGTACCGAAAAAATATTCGTTAGTACCGACACCAGTACCAAGTACTGAAGAGAACAAAAATTCGGGCTGGTGAAATGGTAGCCCGCACACTTTTGAAAAATCAAATTTCAACGATGTCATTCGATAGTACTCCGTTAGTACCGGTTAGTACCGCAAAAATTTTCGTTAGTACCGACACCAGTACCAAGTACTGAAGAGAACAAAAATTCGGGCTGGTGAAATGGTAGCCCGCACAATTTTGAAAAATCAAATTTCAACTATGTCATTCGAAAGTACTCCGTTAGTACCGGTTAGTACCGCAAAAATTTTCGTTAGTACCGACACCAGTACCAAGTACTGAAGAGAACAAAAATTCGGGCTTGTGAAATGGTAGCCCGCACACTTTTGAAAAATCAAATTTCAACGATGTCATTCGAAAGTACTCCGTTAGTACCGGTTAGTACCGCAAAAATTTTCGTTAGTACCGACACCAGTACCAAGTACTGAAGAGAACAAAAATTCAGGCTGGTGAAATGGTAGTCCGCACACTTTTGAAAAATCAAATTTCAACGATGTCATTCGAAAGTACTCCGTTAGTACCGGTTAGTAACGCAAAAATTTTCGTTAGTACCGACACCAGTACCAAGTACTGAAGAGAACAAAAATTCAGGCTGGTGAAATGGTAGTCCGCACACTTTTGAAAAATCAAATTTCAACGATGTCATTCGAAATTACTCCGTTAGTACCGGTTAGTACCGCAAAAATTTTCGTTAGTACCGACACCAGTACCAAGTACTGAAGAGAACAAAAATTCGGGCTGGTGAAATGGTAGCCCGCACACTTTTGAAAAATCAAATTTCAACTATGTCATTCGAAAGTACTCCGTTAGTACCGGTTAGTACCGCAAAAATTTTCGTTAGTACCGACACCAGTACCAAGTACTGAAGAGAACAAAAATTCGGGCTTGTGAAATGGTAGCCCGCACACTTTTGAAAAATCAAATTTCAACGATGTCATTCGAAAGTACTCCGTTAGTACCGGTTAGTACCGCAAAAATTTTCGTTAGTACCGACACCAGTACCAAGTACTGAAGAGAACAAAAATTCGGGCTGGTGAAATGGTAGCCCGCACACTTTTGAAAAATCAAATTTCAACGATGTCCTTCGAAAGTACTCCGTTAGTACCGGTTAGTACAGCAAAAATTTTCGTTAGTACCGACACCAGTACCAAGTACTGAAGAGAACAAAAATTCAGGCTGGTGAAATGGTAGTCCGCACACTTTTGAAAAATCAAATTTCAACGATGTCATTCGAAAGTACTCCGTTAGTACCGGTTAGTAACGCAAAAATTTTCGTTAGTACCGACACCAGTACCAAGTACTGAAGAGAACAAAAATTCAGGCTGGTGAAATGGTAGTCCGCACACTTTTGAAAAATCAAATTTCAACGATGTCATTCGAAATTACTCCGTTAGTACCGGTTAGTACCGCAAAAATTTTCGTTAGTACCGACACCAGTACCAAGTACTGAAGAGAACAAAAATTCGGGCTGGTGAAATGGTAGCCCGCACACTTTTGAAAAATCAAATTTCAACGATGTCATTCGAAAGTACTCCGTCAGTACCGGTTAGTACCGCAAAAGTTTTCGTTAGTACCGACACCAGTACCAAGTACTGAAGAGAACAAAAATTCGGGCTGGTGAAATGGTAGCTCGCACACTTTTGAAAAATCAAATTTCAGCGATGTCATTCGAAAGTACTTCGTTAGTACAGGTTAGTACCGCAAAAATTTTCGTTAGTACCGACACCAGTACCAAGTACTGAAGAGAACAAAAATTCGGGTTGGTGAAATGGTAGCCCGCACACTTTTGAAAAATTAAATTTCAATGATGTCATTCAAAAGTAGTCCGTGAGTACCGGTTAGTACCGCAAAAAGTTTCGTTAGCACCGACACCAGTACCAAGCAGTACCACCATAAAGTAATACATACGTGCGTGATACTGATTACTGCAAAAATGAGTTACATGCGTTCTTAGATTTATGCACAGCGAGGTAGGGGTGTCCAGTGAAGTTTTTTCTTTGTTTTTATGTTCGCGAAGCGTACGTGATACTGATTGCTGCGAAAACGAGTTACATGCGTTCTCAGATTCTTGCACAGCGATGTAGGGTATCCAGTGGCTTTTTTTTTTGTTTCCATGTGCGTGAAGCGTACATACGTGCGTGATACTGATTGCTGCGAAAACGAGTTACATGCGTTCTTAGATTCATGCACAACGAGGTAGGGGTGTCCACTTTTTTTTTGTTTGTTTTCATGTGCACGAAGCGTACATACATGTGTGATACTGATTGCTTCGAAAACGAGTTACGTGCGTTCTCAGATTCATGCACAGCGATGTAGGGGTTTCCAGTGGCTTTTTTTTTTTGTTTTCATGTGCGTGAAGGGTACATACTTGCGTGATACTGATTGCTGCGAAAACGAGTTATATGCGTTCTTAGATTCATGCACAGCGAGGCAGGGATGTCCAGTTTTTTTTTTCATGTGCCCGAAGCGTACATACGTGCGTGATACAACTCAAATTTTACATGTTTTCCCATTACACCTTTCGTTTTCTATATCATTACTTTCAGTGGAAAGATCTACATACATAACGGGGGTTTTAGGTAACAGGAGGCATTTACATGTCGGAGGGCAGTTTGTACTTTTTTAAAGTGGGGGAAAGGTAAGCGTGTGCACTTGGTAGTCGCCCCTAGGCTTAATCATCTTGCTGTATATTCTTTTTTATTTAATTTTGCACGCGTGTTTTTTATTTCCTAAAATAAATATTATTTAAAATTAAAAATTTTGATAATGACGTCATTGTGTCATAGCCTAAGCAAATTTAATATTTAATATTTCTTTTATTATTCGAGTAAATGTAGCTAGGCCTAGGCCTGATAACGAACGAATCCTCACCCTGTCCTTCAAACAGAAAACAAAAGGGGAATAAATCCCTTGCGTGTCACCTTTTACCCTAGGCTTCAAGTAGTAAATTTTCCTAAGATCGTTAACATTATGATCAGTTCTGCCTCCATCCGCTTGTCACACTTTTTCGCATCACTTTATTTCTAGAAAAAATTTCTCCAATATATAAATTCCATAAAATAACAAAAAATTGCTTTTAAAAAATAAGTGGTATGAAATGAAAGAGAGGCTAAAAATACTTCAAAATAAATTAAAATATTGGCATTTATGCAATATCTTTAAGCCAAATGATCGTGAGATAATAAAAGGCGCTTTAGCAATCCATTTTGAGTCTACTTTGGTATAAGAAATTGCTGACAGTAAATATAGCCTAATTAATGACGAATCAACTGATATTACAATGCAAAAATACTTAGGTAAATATAAAGAGTTTTTAGATTGACAGCTTTTAATGCCACACTAAGGTTACGCTGTAACCAAATGGTTACAATCTGGAATTATGTTGTAGGCGTGATCTGGAGACATGTCATCACAATTTTGATTTTTTGTGAAAGAGAGAAATAACTTTCAGGATTCATTAATTAGATGTAACCTGAGATCTATTAGTCATATGATTGAAACTGCTAATACTCAGACGTTGTTATAGTTTGTTCACAAAAGTTTCATTTGGATTTCAATACTTTTTTCTTAAATCTATCAAAGTTGAGTGGATTTTTAAACTAGATCACCAACTACGGCTAAGCAATGAGCAATTCTAGGCAACAATCTGAGATTCAGCATTATGGATGTTCTACTTAAATTTATAAAAGTGTAGCATCATATTTAGTTTAGAATTCTAGCACCTTTTTCACCATTTTATTAAAATCTAGCCCTTTTTTTTGTTTCAAATTTTAGCACCTTTTTTTTACAAGTTTATCAAAATCTAGCATTTTTTAAGGTTGATTTAGCACTAATTTCCCATAACGAGTTGGCAACACTGCCCCGACAGCGACAATTCGACTTTTGCGAGTGTTAGAAAGAAGATGTATTACCCGCGGCGCACTCTCTCTCTCTCACTCTCCGTGTGATCAATATAGCAAATCTCTAAAGACATTATTATTAAAGAACTCTACTTGAACTTTATCTGATGCAATATGTGACTGATCATTTTTCAAAAAGAATTTTGAAGTAGTACAAAATTTTCCTAGCTTTTTTGGTTATTGCGAAACAACAGTGATGTACTTTACGATCATATTCGTTTACGGCATTCTCAAGTACCAATATTACACGCCCTGTAAAAGTACTCTAGTTGTTAAGATCGAGATATCAAATATTTATCTCCTTTTTGTTATAAAGCTAAGTTGAGCTTTAAATAATTTGAACCTATAGACCGCAATGTATAACAGTTGTATACTTGTAAAATATATATATATATATGTTCTACACTCATGTAAATCTGTATGGCATACCTACCAATTTATATCTTAGTCGAATGCACAGTTTAGACACTATACTCTTGAAATAATTTGTGCCCATTGTCCATAATGTTAAAGAATTTTTTTGCGTCTCTGTAAAAGGACTGTAAATCCTGTACTCATTAAAATCAATACACATTTTATGACGGTGATCTATAACATACTTACCAATTTTTAGTTGAATTGGATGAGGCATATACAAGATATCGTGTTTTAATAGATTGAGTTCGTTTTCCATAATGATAAAGAATTTTCCTTTGTGTCTTTGTATAAGAACTAAAAATCATATAGGGTATGTCGTGGTACAATGAAACGTTACTTCTAAAATCAGTCCGATTTGTCATGGGAAGTTTCAGCTCAAATATATGTTGTAAAACTAGATGTTTTATTTACTGATGTGATTTGGATACATTCACGTTTCTACGAAATAAAAAGGAGATTATTATATTTTCACCATTGAAACTAAATTCGAATATTAAAAGTTTTTTTTTTTTTTTTTTACTTTGCTGTTATATTTAAAAATATTTTTTTTAAATACATTGTTGTCGACTTTATGTCACCAAAATTAAAATCAGATATCTATCTATCTATATATATATATATATATATATATATTGGAAATTTAAAAAAAAAAAAAAAAAAAAAAAAAAAAAAAATAGTAATCTCAGTGCGGGGTACAATTTAACACGTTTATCATTTCCGTAATGATAAAGACTTTTTTCTTTGTGTTCTTGTTTTAAAAAAATAAATAAATAAATAAAATAAAATATTATTAATAATAATAATAAGTGCTAGATTCATTCAAACTTATACAGTTCGTGCGAAAATTACCTGTAACATATCTACCTACTTTTTGCTTAGTCGATCAAAGTGTTTAGATATTATACTGTTCACTCACACTGACACGCATTCACACATACTTAAATAACAGTAATAATGGCAAAAGATGAAGTCAGAAAACTTTAAAACAAATATATACATCAAAATCTCGTATTTGAAATTTTTCATGATTACAATACTTTCCTGAATCAAATCCAAACTTATAAAATGTCATTTTATTCTTTAATAAATTATAGTGAATTTCTATTATTATCTATATATATAAAAGAGTAAACTCAGTGATTCACTCATTCACTGATTCACTGAATCAACACGACCGATGCGATCCTATGGGAGATACAGTCACAATTTTTGGTGAGCAGGTTGATTTTAGGACATTGACGCTCACTAAGACAGGATTTTGCGAAATACCCCCCCCCCCTGGGGGGGCAGAAGGCAAAAACTCATTTATAAGCTTAACTCGGCTCCAAATTACTTCACAGTAAAGAAATTGCAAATGGGGAGACTAGACTTGAATACGAAAAAATCATTTTCTGCGATTTTGGAATTTTGAATTTTTAAGGGGGGAAGGGGTGAAAATGATTTTCGGAGGTGCAGAAGGCAAAAACACATTTATAAGTATAACTCGGCTCCAAATTACTTCACGGTGACGAAATTGCAGATGGAGAGACTAGACTTGAATACCTGCGATTTTGGAATTTTGGATTTTTAAGGGGGGAAGGGGGTGAAAATGATTTTCGGAGGTGCAGAAGGCAAAAACACATTTATAAGCATAACTCGGCTCCAAATTACTTTACGGTGAAGAAATTGCAGATGGGAGACTAGACTTGAATACAAAAAAATTATTTTCTGCGATTTTGGAATTTTGGATTTTTAAGGGAGAAAGGGGTGAAAATGACTTTCGGAGACGCGGGAGACAAATACACCTTTATAAGCATAACACGACTCCAAATTACTTCCCGATGAAAAAATTGCAAATGGCGAGACTACACTTAAGTACAAAAAAATCATTTTCTGCGATTTTTGAATTTTGGATTTTTAAGGGGGAGAGGGTGTAAAAAGTATTTTCGGGGGGAAATTTAGCAATGTATGGATTTTCGAGTGAAATTCTAGCAGTAATAGCTCAAAGGTATTACAAAAAAAAAAAAAAAAAAAAAAAAAAACTTCCAAAAGGCTTCTTGAAGGTATTTGCAAAAAGTCATTTTTGATTTTTTCTCATTTTCGATTTTTGGGGAAGTTACGAGGGGGCAAATTCGCCTTAATTCGTCCGTGGAAATCAATAGGAGCTGAGGTAAGAAATTTTAGTGTGTGGCTTATTTACGTGAGTCCAACACCCATTTTAAAGGGATTTTGTGAAAGCCCCCCCCCCTTTACCACTTTGGGGTTGGGGTGGGGTATAAAAGAGTAAAATCACTGATTCACTGACTCAACACAGCCGTGGCGATTCTATGGGAGATAGACTCGCAAATTTTGGAGAGCACGTTTTTTTAGGATCCTGACAAGGCCGGATTTTGTGAACTATCCCCCGCTCCCCATTGGGGGGCAGAAGGCAAAAAACCCCTTATAAGCATAATTCGGCACCAAATTGCTTCACGCGGTGAAGAAATTGCAGAGAGAGAGACTAGACTTGATGCAAAAAAAAGCAGTTTCTGCGATTTGAGTTTTGGATTTTTAGGGGTGGGGGGGTGGGGGTAAAAACGATTTTTGGAGGCAAATTTAGCAAAATGCGGGTTTTCGAGTAAATCTCTACGAATAATAGCCCAAATGTATAGAAAATCGCCAAGAATCTTCCTGAGGATATTTCCAAAATTTTGATTTTGATTTTTTCCGATTTTCCATATTGGGGGGGGGGGGAATTACGAGGAGGCAAATTCGACCCCCTCTTTTAGCGCTAAATTCGTCCGTGGTAATCTCTAGGACTTAAGGTCACAAATTTTAGTGTGTGGCTGATTTACATGTGTCCAACACTCATTGTAACGGGATTTTGCGAAAGCCCCCCTTTCCCCCTTGGGGGTAGGGGGGGCAACACGTTTTGAAGCATAACTTATCTTCAAATTATCTCAGTAAAATTAAATTTTATGTGCGGGTTGTTTATGCGTTCCCAACACGCACTATAAAGAGATTTTACGAAATTTCTCCCTCCCCCCCCATTTAAGGATGGGGGGGGGGCGAATAAACACGTTTCCAACCATAACTTTTCTTCAAAGTATCTCAGTAAGATAAATTTTTTTTTGTGTAAATTGTTTATACGTTCCCAACACGCACTATATAGGATTTTACGAAATTTCTCCCTCCTCCGCTTTAAGAGCAGGAGGGGTAATAAACACGTTTCCAAGCATAACATTGCTTCAAATTATCTCGGTAAGATTAAATTTTATGTGTGGGTTTTTTATGCGTTCCCAACACGCGCTATAAAAGGATTTTACGAAATTTCTCCCTCTTCCGCCCTTGGTTAAAAAACACGCTTATACGAGTTACTGTGCTCCAAATTATCTCAGGATACCGATTTTTTGATCTGTAGATTGATTATGCGTACTCAAGACACACACTGCAAAGGGATTTCCTAAAATTCCACTATATCCCCCTTGGGGGTGGGGTGGGGAAAATCATTTTTCCATGTGCAACTCTGCTCTGGAATATCTTAGGCGAATTTTTATGCGTGGGCTGGTTATGCTTTCCCAACACGCATTATAAAGGGATTTTGTGAAATTTCCTCTTTCCTTACTTTAAAGGCGGGGGGGGGGGGGAGTTTTAAAAAGTAACTCTGCTCCAAATTATCTCAGGAAAGCGATTTTTTTTATATGTCGATTGGTTATGCGAACTCAACACACACAAACTACAAAGGGATTATTTGAAATTCCGTTCCCCTCTCCCCTTTTTGAGGGTTGGTGGGTAAAAAACATGTTTCCACGCGCAACTTTGTTCAAAATTATGATAGAATGGCAATTTTTGATGTGTGGACTGCTTATACGTATTCAACACACACTACAAAGTGATTTTGCGAAATGGATAGTGGAAACGACTGAAAAGTGATTAAAGTTAAATAAACGGAAAACTTATGGAATATAAAAAATTCATTTTATCTTGTAAATATTTATTTTTTCAGTCTTTTATTCCCAATAAAATTTGAATGAATTTCTAAAGCTAAAATAATATAAATCACTGATATATTCATTAAATACATCTATATTAATAAAAATTATACTACCCATAAAAATATACCTATAAAATAGTTTTTTCAATTTCCCCTTACTGTCCTGAAATTTTACATGACTTCAAATAATTTGTAGTAATTTTTATCAATTTTAGTCAGTTAATTTCTAGTAATTTTTCTTCAGAAATTTTTATCACTACATAAGCATTATAAAATTGTTATTTAATTTTTAATACGATTTATCGTAATATAATTCAGTTTATATTGTCATTATTTCTTGTTAAATAGTTTTTTTTTTTTTTTTTTGGATACCTTAAAGACATATAAATTTTTGGATACCTTTTTATATACCTTATACCTTCTGTTCATTCAAAATCATAAATTGATATATTGTGATCATTATTATTATTATTCGGATATTAAATTTGTTCAGTTTCGTGCAATAAATGATTTCAATAAGGGTGAAAGAGAGCCAATAACATGCTAGCTCTTCCCCTTTTGAAAATCGAAATGACAAAAATTAATTCATATTATTTATTTATTTATTTTATTTTATAGCAATAATGAGCAGAAAATTCATTTCAGTCTATAAACAAAAGATGAAAGTATTTAAACACTTGAACATTGTTGACATCTGATTTTTAATGGATTAACATGTTTAGATATATGAATGTGATATATAACTTTGTTGTGCGGGTGGTGTCAGCTTGAAGTTGGTAGCACAAAATTAAAAAGGCTATAGTAATAGCTTATTAAAAAGATATGCGTTAATTAATATTTTGGTACAAACGAAAATTTTGCGGCACTAACCGGTACTAACGGAGTACTTTAGAATAACATCGTTGAAATTTGATTTTTCAAAAGTGTGCGGGCTACCATTTCACCAGCCCGAATTTTTGTACTCTTCAGTACTTGGTACTGAAGTCGGTACTAACAAAAGTTTTTGCGGTACTAACCGGTACTAACGGAGTACTTTCGAATGACATCGTTAAAATTTGATTTTTCAAAAGTGTGCGGGCTACCATTTCACCAGCCCGGATTTTTGTTCTCTTCAGTACTTGGTACTGGTGTCGGTACTAACGAAAATTTTTGCGGTACTAACTGGTACTAACGGAGTACTTTCGAATGACATCGTTGAAATTTGATTTTTCAAAAGTGTGCGGGCTACCATTTCACCAGCCCGAATTTTTGTTCTTTTCAGTACTTGGTACTGGTGTCGGTACTAACGAAAATTTTTGCGGTACTAACCGGTACTAACGGAGTACTTTCGAATGACATCGTTGAAATTTGATTTTTCAAAAGTGTGCGGGCTACCATTTCACCAGCCGGAATTTTTGTTCTCTTCAGTACTTGGTACTGGTGTCGGTACTAACGAAAATTTTTGCGGTACTAACCGGTACTAACGGAGTACTTTCGAATGACATCGTTGAAATTTGATTTTTCAAAAGTGTGCGGGCTACCATTTCACCAGCCCGAATTTTCGTTCTCTTCAGTACTTGGTACTGGTGTCGGTACTAACGAAAATTTTTGTGGTACTAACCGGTACTAACGGAGTACTTTCGAATGACATCGTCGAAATTTGATTTTTCAAAAGTGTGCGGGCTACCATTTCACCAGCCCGAATTTTCGTTCTCTTCAGTACTTGGTACTGGTGTCGGTACTAACGAAAATTTTTGCGGTACTAACCGGTACTAACGGAGTACTTTCGAATGACATCGTTGAAATTTGATTTTTCAAAAGTGTGCGGGCTACCATTTCACCAGCCCGAATTTTTGTACTCTTCAGTACTTGGTACTGGTGTCGGTACTAACGAAAATTTTTGCGGTACTAACCGGTACTAACGAAGTACTTTCGAATGACACAATCGATTTTTTTAATTTCAAAAGTGTGCGGGCTGGTGAAATGCACCTGATCATATTCCTGATTCTGATAACGTTAAAATTTTAGACTCTAATGTAAATATATATGAATCCAGTATATTTCTAGAGGGCGCTTTTACTAAAATGCAACTTTATGCCTTTAACGAAGCTAAAGCTATTCCTCCTGAATATATAATCTTGTTATGATGTATTATGAATTTTTGTAAATGTTGTGCTTGTATGTTTGACACTAAGGAGGGCTAGTGTTCTAGCCGAAACGTCTGTCGTGTATTTTAATGTTTTTAATTAAAATGTATTTTTAAAGTTTTAAAATTTTTGCATTCATTATCTCATTTTAAATGTTACATTAGTTTTAATACTCCTTTATTTTTATCATTTTTGATTATTTGATCATAATGTTTTGCTAAATTTGCCATACAAGAAAAACTCCTTAGAAATGATAATTGCTTTCTCATACTCATATAATACACAATGTAACTTGTTTGGAATCTAATTTTCCTCAATGGCTTTTTACTACAATTACACGTTTTCAAGTCTCTTCAACCCGAAAATCAACATTTTGCTGGTTGATTCGTGGAAATGTCTATTATCTACATAACTGAAAAATGAATAATTTCCTGAAAATTGAAATCGGGCATTTTGAAGATAATGTGAGTAGTCATTTGAGAAGTTTGGCCAAGTTTCATGCGTGGTATAGGTAAAATTTGTCTTAATAATTCAAAATAAACTTTTTAATTTAATAACAGTCTTAAACTGTTAATGAATGTTGGTACTCTGTTAGATGGAGGTGTTGAAGAGGTAGTATCCCCTTCAAGACAGAAATAAATGTCGAATAAAATTGTATCTACAGCTATTTTCAATTGCTTTTAAAGTGTGTTTAAATGCAGTACTTATTTTTTTTACGCCTTAATATGTAATTTGTCATAGCATTGCTAACGAAAGCCGTTTGAATGACTCACCAATTTATTTACTTATTATTATTTTAATTTTCACATTTTAATAATAAAAGAGATATTTTATTTGCTAAAACTTTTTGAAAAGAGCAGAAATTTTATACTTTAAAAATATTATGTAATAAAAAGGTTAATTGTGAGCCAAATTCAATGATGTTCTGTAACATAAGTAACATTCAAAATTAATTTTTTACATTCTAATTATTCATTTATAGTGCAATTCTCAAAACTAAAAAGCCATGATTGCTTCTTAAATGTAATTTTATTATTTTTATTAATTGTTTTATATGTTTTGGTATGTGAAAAATCCAAAAATCGATACCGTGCGGCCGCGTATCCTAAAACTAGCAGTGAGGACGCGTCCAAAATGATGGAGGATGCCAGCGTGACCGACAGTAGAGGTCTGCACGGGCCGGGCTTCCGGCCCGAGCCCGATCCCGGCCCGGAACTCGGGCCGGGTTCGAGCTGAAATTTTGAATTTGCTCTCGGGACGGGCCGGGCCTAAATGAAATTTTCTCCGGGCCAGGCCGGGCCTGAATGAAATTTTCTCCGGGCCGTGTCAGCCTGAATCTTTTTCTGGTTTCCTCGTTAATCAACGAAAAAGGAAAATGATAAAATATTTCTTCAGTCATTTATTTTACGTAATTTTACAGGCTTGTATGTCACATAAAGTTCTATTTTGTTAAAAAAAAAAGTGTCTGTAACGTCAGTTTAATTATCTATCAGCTCTCTGACCGAAATCTGATTTTTTGCAAATATTTTTTAGCATGCCTCGAAATTAATATATTTTATTTAAAGTAATATTAGATGGTTTCCTATTCAAAATAGTATGCATGTCACTACCAGTTTGCGTACATGTACATAACAAAATAAATTATATACATTACTGTGTATAAGGGTTTGTTTCTTATGATCTGTTGAGTTTAGGTGTTATAAAGGCTATAAAAATCTTTCCGCTGTAACTTTTTCTGTAAGGCTCCTTTTCTTTTTCTCCAGTGGACGAAAGTAGCATCATTTTTATCATGGGCAAAAGCAAATTTCCTATTGAATATGGTTGGTTTAACATTAAAGTTTTGTTTACCGGAGCACATGAAAGATTCGGATAGATTATGGTATATAAGAGAAAATGGTTGAAGGTGCATTTTCAGTAGTAATAACTATTTTAAATACCTTCCTATATTCTTTGATGAATGCTAATATTTTCGATTTGACTTTCTGTGTGTCTTTCTGCCTTGTCTATAATAACGAATTTCTGTTTATATATAATTGTCTTGTAAAATTTCAGCAGTTTTGTTAAAGAACGTACTATTGTTTGGTTATATAAACTTCTGCAAAAGACATACTAAAAATCTTTTTTATAAAAAGACATTCTTTCTTTTTTTACATATTTTTGAATCGGGCCGGGCCGGGTCGGGTCAGATTTTATCGTTTTTTGGCCGGGCCGGGTCGAGCCATAAACCGTTAAAAAATAGGGCCGCATTTTTCGACTTCATAACGGGCCGGGCCGGAAGTAAAGTTTTCGTACGAGCCGGGCCGGGCCCGGGCCTCGAAATTCCCGCCCGTGCAGACCTCTAACCGACAGTTTGAAATTTGGAAAACACCCAGTAATTCCGCCCAAGTAGCACGGGAACGTTCTGTGAACGTCTAATAACGGTTACAATCGTTCAAACACGGTGTTTCGTGTCAAAAGAACGTTCTATTAGACGTTCAGAAATAGTAATATTTAGAACGTTTCGAAAAGGTTTGCTTTGTACCATCTATAAAACGTACAATTCTAGTTCTAAGAAAAACGTTCTAGTGTATCACCGTCGTAACACGTTCTGTCTAAGTGTGGTTATAACGAATGTGACAAAATGCCTTTTTCTCTGTTTATGTTGCCTTATTTTTAGTTTTACATTTTGTTAACATGTTAAAAAAAATAAAGTTTAAGTATCTGTATTTATAATTTTATTTTTTGAATTTAATAAAAAATATTACTGCTTTTTTTTTTTTTTTTTTTTTAGAAATTCAATATTATATGTTTCATAAAATTTTAGCAGATGTATATTAAGTTAAAGAAATAGTATTTCTACTTTCTTCTGAGAAAAATGTATTTTATAATTGAAAATTTCTGACTTCTGGTTTTCCAACAGTTTATACAGTATTGAGATATCTAGGACACAATTCGACCATCTTTAGAAAATTTCAATCTGCGTGTCCGTCTTTTTGTGTGTGTATTGTAAAAATTTTGTGGACTCTGTATCTCACAAACCAATGAACGGAATTTCACAAAATTTGATATTTAGTTAGATCTTGACCTAAATTGTTGATGATTTGTCTTTGGATCTATCGAATGAAAGGTGGCGATGCTATTTTGTAAATCGGGGAAGTTATATCTCAGATTCTACGGTATATACATGCACCAAACTTAACATGTAAGCAAGATATTATGTAAAATTACACTGATCTAATTTAGAAGCGTATATTGACCAGCTGGTGGCGCTGCTGTTCTGCAATTTAATCCCGCCAACATAAAGCAATTTTTCAGATTTTGTGATATAAATTATTATAAATACAATAATACTTATAAATGTACTTGATTATAAATACACACACTTGATATGGAATATTGATATCATATAAAACTCTGCTGATTCCATTTGGGTGCATATCGATCGACAGATGGCGCTGGTATGTTGCAATTTAATTTCGTTAACGGAAAAGCAATAGCTTAATTTCTATTACTTATAAATGCTCTAAACTAAAATAGTATAAAAATGTGATATTGAAATTATGTAATATATATATATATATATATATGTGTGTGTGTGTGTGTGTTTAATAGTAATAGTCAACTAGAAAAAATAATCTAGGGTTGATTTGTGTAGGGCATCGCCTTTTCCTATTGGTTAAAATTTCAACATGTGTGTTTTACAAAGAAAGTCATCCACACCTTTAAAACGAATGCTTGAATCCTAAAAAACTGTGAAAATTTAAAACAATATTATAATTTTTTTACATTTTTTATTTATAAAACACATTTCCTAAGATATCTTCTGTATACCATAATTTTTTTTTTTTTTTTTGTATGCTTAATGTTTCTTTCAAATGAAAATCGTCTGTATTCATTACAGAAAAATAATTTTGGTAAATAATAATTTTAATAAATATCATGTACTTGTACAGAAAAGCATAAAAGAAAGATTTGTAATGGCCGCAATATACTAGTTTAGAAAAAGATTACTTTTAAATAGTATAAAAATTCCGAATCTAAAGCGGATGTAAATGTATGAAGTGTATTTCGCCTAATCAGAAGATTATACCGCCACATGTGTTAAAAATCTGCGGCCATCTGCAAAACTACAGGAAGCAGGAATGGATATCATTTTGGCATATTTATTGCGATTTGGCAAAATAAAACGTGTAGTATATGTTATGACTAATATTAATGATTGTTTTAAAGGGTCTCACAAATATTTTTCGAAAAAATATGACATATAATTCGAAATTGCTCCTTGTAAATATTCAATAGTATGAAATTTTTTTCTTTCTATGCTTTTTTGTTACACAGCATATAATGTGCACGAAATTTTTATACGATATGAGCTATTTAAAAAATAACCTATTTTAAACTTTTATTTTCCATATAAAGCTCTAAAGATAGATTTCGGGAGATTTCTTCTTCTTCATTTGAAATCAAGCATATTTTAAGGCATTATCTCTAGGGTTTATCACTAAATTAAACAATATAGTGAAGTAGAGATGGAAAATTTCTTATAAACTATGAGGTCCGAATTATTTTTCTCTTTTGTTTATTACGAAATTTATTACTAAAAAATAAATAATTTCTGTATTATACTCGTATCAATAAAAATATAACTATTTTTTCGTTGAGTGACTCAGTTATAATACAAAATTAGTTATTCTGGGACCATCACAAAACTTTCTTTTATATCATTCTATATGAACAGCGTTACCTACGATTAGCATATACAGAATTTTAATCAATTTATTTTCATATAATAAACTTTTTATGTATGTAATTTCGTGTAATTTTCAGCAATAGATGCTTAAATGTAGACATCTAGAAATCGTAAAAAGTAATAGTAGCACAACTTGTTTGCCAATTTATATCCGAATTCAATCAGAATAAATTTTAATAATATATTTTTCACATACTAAGTTTGGTGCATTTAAATGACAGAAGTTGAAATAAAATTTTAACTAAACGGGTAAAACTTCAACGTAGTAGCGCTACCTAACATAGACGATATGGAAAATTAATTTATTTAACTTTACAATAGCCATCTCACAAACGAAATGCGATGGCTTTAAATATCATAGAAACTGATATACTGCCTTCCCGTTAGCAAGATTAAATTGCAACATAGCAGAGGCACCTGTCGACCGATATGCACCCAAATTGAATCAGCAGAGATATAAATAATGCTGATCTCATATATAACTTTAGTGCATTTATGTATCAAACAAGCTGTGATACAATCTTTCCTTAAATGGGTTCACATTATATCAGCGCCACATGATGGACGATAATATCTTAAATGCTAATAAGCACTAATTTAATTCCCGGTCCATTCAAATGTTATGTTACTTTGCGTCAATTGCTTTGTGAGAAACAGCGTCCACGTTAATTTTTATTTATTTATTTTTTAACGAACTCACAGTCATTTTCAAGTACCAAAATGCCAAATCATACTCAGAAGTCACAAAACGTGTATATTTATCGAAAACCGGAAGTTGAACATTTTCACAAATCTAGTGCTTTTTTCTTATGTAAGTAACAAACTTAATAATAAACAGTGATCATACGTTGTAAATGATCTTTATGATATTGTAAATTTAGAAGTTGAAACAATAAAAAAAAGTAGCTAAAAATTTTGTTTTCCTTATTTTTTTATTACATTCTTCTATAATAAAAAGTAGAAAGGTTTGATTCGGAAATATTTTTGACTTTCGCGTTCCGATAGATTTTTCCCTTTTTAAGATGTTCTAATAAAAAATTGATATTTCTTAGAAAATGCCAGTTTGTCTGTGTGTCTGGATATGTGTGATAAGAATCTTGTGTCAACTCTAGGTCAAAACCTAATGAACAGAATTTCCTGCAAACTTATATTTAGCTCCCCCTTGATATCAGTTAGTAATTATTAACCCCCCCCCCCCCCAGCTTTTTTTTTTTTTTTTTTTACACATATAACGCTCAACAGGTCGCGCTGTCATTTATTTTTTTCAAAATTTTTAATATTACAATAGAGGAAAAAAATTCTTATAAATACACACAATAGGGATTTCTTTAGTTGAACATTGTGAAACTGATTTTTTTTAAATATTAACGGTGAACATGAAGACTTTTAACAGGAAGAATAGCAATCCTTCCCCCCTCCTCGGGTGTGTAAATTTTTATAATATTTTTTCAAAATTACTCGTTGATATCTTTTAAAACGAACGGTTGAATCAATTATCTGTGATAATGTAAAACAAAGTTATCGATATATTTTTTATTAAAAAAAAAAAAAAAAAAAAAAAAAAAAAAAAAAAAAAAAAAGGTTAATATTATTATTATATATATATTTATTTTGTTTTGTTTTTCAATTCTACTGTGTAAAATATGTGATTTGATCTAAACTATGTGAATTGTATTAGAAAATAAAGAAAAGAATTGTATGATAGTCACAAGACACTAGCTTAACATTTCCTGTAATTTATTGTAATTGATTCATATAAGCAGGCATGCGATTATTTTAGTTACGATCAAATTTTCATATTTTACTTCATAATAAACGTCAATTATTTTGTAAAATATTATAATACGTAATAATAACACGTACAATAACACGTAATATTAAAAAAAAAAGAAAAAAAAATCTCAATAAAAATCTTGAGTTTTGTATTTCTCATAAAAATAATAAATATAATTAAAATTAATTCCTTTTCAATAAATAATATAAAAAAGACATACATTTTGCTGAATCTTGAATCTTAAAAAATAACGAAAAAATTCGCCAAACTGTGAAATTTTTATTGGGTTTGCCAGAACGGCAACTACGGAAGCACGAACACGAACTCTAAGGTCAAAGATAGATAACGGTAACTTTTTCTGCCGTCATTTTCATTGCGTTAGGTTTAAGATTGCTTCCTGACATTTGGATACACTATCACAGATAAGTTTATTCTACACAGTTTTCCTATGTATAGTCTAGGATTTGCATAGTTTTGACCAAATCTGCATTAAAATTTAACAAAATTAAATAAATTAAAGTTTTCAAAAACCATAAAAAATAAACAAATAAATAAATAAAGAGTAATAATAATAAAAATAAAAATAATAATTTGAAAACTTTAATTTTTTTAATTTTTCATGCTAACTACCTTTTAATTATTTATTATTATTTTTTTTTCCGCATTCGATTTTGTATTATTATAGTTTAATGTTAGATATATTTAAGTATATTTGTTTAAATTTTATTGTTACACTGTAGTATTGTAAAATGAAGGGAAAAAATAGTTAGCAGCCGGCTCTGTAAAAATTTTAAAAATATTTTAAATTTTAAAATTTATTTATTTTATATTTAAAAGATTTTCAAGAAATTTTATCATATTTTATATTGTTATATTTCAATGTATGTGTAAGTAAAATTCATAAACTCTAAATCAATACTTTAAAATTAAAACTTCACAAATTCGATTTAAATTAAAAATAAATAAATAGATTAATTATTTAATTTTTTTTTTAAATACTTCTCTTAAATATTTTTATTTTCTCCCATCATTTGTACATTATTACTCTTTATCAATAGAATATATAACGTATCTAGGTATTAATTTGTGAATTCATTGTTAAGTTAAAGTTTTAAAAATAGTTCTATGTTTGAGTTTGAATGCCAAAAGTTTGCAATAAGTTTCAGTATTTAAACGCATATATATATATATATATATATATATATATATTAACAAGAAATTCGCAGATTAATTACCCAAATATGGTTAGGTTCTATTGTTAAAATATATTAATGTAAAATCAAAGGGAAAAATAATAATTAGTCAGTAAGGAGCATCTTAAAACTTTTCAGTTTTCTTTAATTATAGTTTTCAAAAAAAAAAAAAAAAAAAAAAAAAAAAAAAAAAATTGAAAATACTGTATGTTATTATATTTGAAGACATGTACGTAAAATTTTATAACACAAAGGCACACGTACATACAAATGAATCACAAAATCCAAAAGTAAGAAAAATGAAAGAAAGAAAAGAAAAGAAAAAAAAAACATAGACAAACAATATGAAGGTGATTCTTAATATTTCTAAATGTTTTAAATTATTTTATTTTATTTATTATTATTATTTTATTATTTGTTTTGTTTGCAGAATAAACTTTTAATTAATTAATTATTTATTTTTCAAAAAGTTTTACCACATTTTATACTGTTATATTTCACTGCATGGTATATGTAAAATTTATAAACTCAAAATCAATAATTTAAATAAATTTTGCATACGCATGATTTGAAATATGAAAATATTAAGGAAATTTCACGGAATTTATTTAAATGAAAAAAAAACAAAATAATAATAATAATTTTTATTTTTTATATTTTTAAACGTATTTAAAATACACCGCTGTTCAGAATTAAAGGAACAAACCTGCTTTCCTATTTTCTTCTTTTGTGCATAACTTTTAAACAAATAAACACATGGACACAAAATTTGGCTGGCATGTTCGTTATCATACCATTAATCGAATTTTACATAACTTTAGCATAAACAACAATTTTAAAGTAATAATTATTAATTTTTCTCAAAAGTAAGCTTTGGAAAGAATGAAAAATTTCAACAATTTTAGTAAAGAAAACTTAATGAAAAATTGTGTTAATGATGCATTATAGACAGGTGAAGACGCACATGCCCTCAAATGTTAAAAACAAAATCCTGATTTTTCTTTCTGTGTTCATTTTTCTTTTACTTTAATAACGGAATTTTTGAAGAAAAAAATAATAATAATAATAATAATTACTAATTTGTATAAACTGTGACCATCACTAGAATAATAAAAACGTCGATAAATAATTTAATAACGAACGTTTTATCCGATTTTCATGTTTCTATGTAAAATTTAAAAAAAAAAAAAAAAAATATTCATACGCGAAAAAATAAAGAAGAAAGAAGAAAGAAAATAAATGACTACAAGAAAAAATATACCGTTTTAATCTACAAATAAAATATGGATGCACGTACATCTTTAACCTATCTGTAATGCACCTTCATGACCATTTTTCATTAAGTTTTCTTTTCTAAAATTGATGAAATTTTTCATTTTTTCAAAGTTTACTTTTGAGAAAAATTTACTGATTTTTAGTTTAAAAATTATTACTTATGCTAAAGTTATATAAAATTCGATTCATGGTATTTTAAAAAACATGCTATCCAAATTTTATACTTCTGTGTTTATTTGTTTAAGAATTATATGGAAAAAAAGAAAACGAGGAAACAGTTTATTGTTTTAATTTTGTACACTTGGGTACTTCTTTTAACTAATTTTTATTTTTTGTTTTCCATTGATTGTGCATTATTATAGTTTAAAAATAGAATATGTAACATATCTGGGCATTAATTTGATATTCCATTGATAATTTAAAATTTAATGAAAAAATTTTGTGTTTGAGTGCTAAAAGTTTGCAGTAAGTTTCAAAATTTAGACATAAAAATATATTTAAGTTTTTTTGCTTAACTTATTAAAATTAATATCCAAATATGGTTATATTCTATTGTTAAATTATAATGATGCAAAATCTAGGGGGGAATAATAATTAGTTAGCAGGGGGCATATATCTTAAAATTTTTCAAAATATTCCAAATCTTGAATTTATTTATTTGTTTTTGAATTCAAATATTTATCCAGAATATTCAAAATACTTGATCGTTTGTTATACCATATTACAATGTACTACACAAAAAGAAAAGAAAAGATAAATAAGGAAAGGAAGGAAAAAAAGAAAAAAAAAAAAATAAGTAAATAAAACAACAAGTGCAGAACTTTGAATAGACACTATAAAATTCAAGAACTCGAAGAAAATGGAAGAACTCGAAACAATTGTTCCGGGTCGAGAAAAGACACAACCCTTCATCAACCGAACAAAGTAGGCACGAATGCTGCAAGAAAAACTGAAACGTAGCTCTTGTATTTTCATCACTCGTGCCTACTATGTTCGTCTGACGAAGGGTCGTGTCTTCTTTCGACCCGGAACAATTGTTGCGAGTTCTTCTATTTATTATACATGAAAGACATTTTTAGCACGTACAAAGAACGTTCAAAAATTGTTTACATAACGTTGTGAGAACGTGTGTATAGAACGTTTTCAGAACGTTTATACACTATTTTAGAACGTTTACAGTACGTTTTCTAGAACGTTCTGAAAATGTGTATTACGTTTTGAAAACGATCTAAAAACGTTTAGAACGTTCTGAGACCGTATACATAGAACGTTCTCAGAACGCATCTATAACACCGATGGTGATAGTTACACGTTCATTGAACGTTCTCTGAACCGTACTATTGTACGTCTTCAAGATGGACAGATAGACGTCCATAACACGTTCAGAGTGAACGTTCTTAGAACGTGTTTGCAGAACAATTTTTGAACGTTCAGAGAACGTTTCGGTGCTGCTTGGGCGCGCTCTGTTATTGCTCATTTTCTCTGAGTCAGATGATTGGCTCCCCTATTTTAGCACTGGACTCGTTGAGTTAGCATTTGCGCAGATGCTTCCATGGTTTCCTGAAATGTGGTTGAAGAATATAGTGTTGTTTGCCTATACATCAGTCAGTGTGTTGGTTTTTTAGACTGTGTAGAGATTATCAAATGACCGAATGATAGGGATGAATAGGACCAATTTTTAACTATCACAGATCTAGTTTTAAGATAGTGGCACAACAGCTATTGGTTTTTAAAAATTTTATTTGAAAACTTCTTACGTTATTCGACATTTATAATTTTCTTAACATGGGAAAATAGGAAGAAATTTCAGAATGTACAATAAGGAAAAAAAGAAAGAGATACCCCATTTGGGTATTTCTGTCTTCTCTTTCTGCAAATGCCAATTTTATTATAACAAATTTTGAAAGAAGTATTATTACCCCGTGCTCAACGTAAAAGTTCAGATTTATCCAAGAATTCAAAACAAAACAAAAAAAATTGTTAGGAAAGTTGTAATTTTCAAAAGTATTTCAGAAATGGGAAGGATAAGGCAAACCACAAAACGTAATAATTTTAGAATGAAAAGCAAAAAATATTTTAATGCACAACATAGAAAAATAATTTAAGAATCATTGGTGAAATGTTTTTTAGCAAGATATAAAATTTTTTGGATCTTTAAACTAGGAATGTGACTCTAGGCGGACACGTGGCTCATGCAAGCGAGATGACTGCAAGTTAAAAATAAAATGTTTAAAATATCGATTTTTTTAATGTTCAGAACTTAGAAGAGATTCAGAAAAAGTTTTCAACAACATAATTTCTTTAAAAGCAGTGCAGCGACGATTAAACAAAGCAAGTTTAAAAGTCAGAAATCTGCATAAAACGAATTACTAACGAAAGGAATTAAGAAAACAAGATATCAGTGGCCTACAAAAATTTTTTAATAATCAGTTGATTATTAGATTCTAGTGTTTTCTTATGATAAGTCATGTTTAACTTGTTTAGACCTGACAGAAACAAGATAGTCGGACAATGAAAATCTGACCGAAACTTGCACTCTTAAAATACTGAAATACTCTCCGTATATTATGGTATGGGGTGCAAAATTTTTCAAGGATTTTTGGAAATTTCAATGCTCAAGAGATCCCTTAACTCGAAATAAAACACGGCCATTATAAAAATGGGTGCCCATATTTTTATTTTGGAGGTATCTCAGGCTTTTCAACAATGAAAAGTTCAAGATCATAATGCACCTTGCCACACGGTATCTGTAGTAATTTTATTTCATTCAAATTGTTAAAATTTCGTATCCATCCTCATAATCACCTATAATTCTGTAATGAATCATTAAATTTTTCACTTTAGGCTATGTCCTACAAAACATACTGCAGAGGTTCTTCTTTACCAGACTTGGCAATAGTCCTGATCTCAATCAGATCGAAAATGTTTAGTCTATGAAGTGGGGAGGAGGGATTAAATGTCTGTAGCCTACAATTTTGCAAGAACAAGAAAAAAAAATATTTACGATATTTGTCACAATAAAGTTTTTTAGATTTATGTTAAAAAACTGTATAATACTATGCAGTTAGTTCTTAAAGCTATAAATTCCATATGAAGATGAAATTACCCTGTACTGAATACTTATTTTTATTCAGTAGTTATTTGTACCTAACAAATAAATAGCTTTATTTAATATTTTAAAATGCAACATCTTTATTTCATACAATATACCTTAACAGAATTCGAAGTATGTTTTTAAAAGGTTATATTTAAATTTTATTAAATGCTTTGTAGAGTGTAATAAAGTGAATTACTAAATTGTAAACGTACATATGTATCATTTTATCTCTTTATTTTTACGAAAATGTAACAGTTTTATTTGTTTAAGTTTTTGAGTTATTACAAATAAAATAAGTATAAATCGATCTATGTGTAATGCTGTTTTTTTTTCCCCCGTCCCTTACTGTACATTGTAAAGGTTACTTTCATTATAAAGATGGCAAACAAGTTTTAAAATATCATTTTGGTTACTACTGCGAATCTCGTTGACTGTCAACCTTTTACTGTGAACATTTATTAAGTTAATAGAAATCTAAGGTTTTATTAACATTGGAAAATATCGCAAAATTTTGCACAAACATGCATTATAAAAATTATTTGCATCCTATACATATCAGATCTGTTTTAAAATATCATATATGATATTAAAATGGATATTTTTAAAAACCCAACATTCCATTTTTAACCCTACAAGGCACCCAGTTCCATATGTGGAACACCGACTTTAACCGTTCCTATAGCTATAAAACTATTCGTAGCGACATCTCTTGACATCTTGATAGAAGCTACTGACATTTAGCAATGTAGTAATACGAATCTTTACCTAAAGATGTCGTTCGTGTTTTTGTTATAGCGTGAAATTTGAATGAAAGTGATACATTAGTCGTTTGTCTGAATTCAAAAATAAAAAATCTGGTGTGAAACAACAACACGACTTCCATTACCCACTATTGCACGTATTATATGCATTTTTGAAAGATAATGTGATCAGAAAGCATAAAAGTGACCTAAAGAGAAAATCGTTAGAGCCGTTTTTGGGATACCAACTTTTACAAAACATCAATTATTGACCGGAAAACAATAATTACATACAAAAGGATATTTAAAAGTGAGTTAATAGGCCGAGTTTGAAAAAAAATCCGTACAGCCGTTTTCAAAGGAACGCGTTTGCAAGACCTGAAATTGAGCTATTTATACAGGACGCCTATCAATTTTTCTGAACTAACCAACTATATCATTCGAAAAGAAATCTAATAGAGTGTTTATATAGAAAATTTGAAGAAAATCGTTAGAGCCATTTTTGAGATACGGACTTACGGTCCCACTTCCGGTTTCCGATGTCCTACTTCGGTTAAACTCAATTATTGACAGGAAAACAATAATTACATACAAAAGCATATTTAAAAGTGAGTTAAACTGGCGAGTTTGAAAAAAATCCGTACAACCGTTTTTAAAGGAACGCCTTTGCGAGGCCTGAAATTGAGCTATTTATACAGGACGCCTATCAATTTTCCTGAACTAACCAACTATATCATTCGAAAGGACATCTAATAAAGTGTTTATATAGCAAGTTTGAAGAAAATCGTTAGAGCCGTTTTTGAGATACGAACTGACAGTCCCACTACCGGCTTTCAATGTCCCACTTCCGGTTTTTCAATTTTCACCAAAATTTGGAAATTTCATCTGTACACCAGGCGTATTTCAATTCTAAAGTTTCGTAGCTCTATCTTTATTAGTTTCTGAGCTATAATAGCCAGAAGATTCTCCACATACATACACACACACGCACACACACACATACACACTGACCAATTGCCAAAAACCACTTTTTTGGACTCAGGGGACCTTAAAACGCGTAAATCAGGTGAAAACCCGATATCGAATTTACAGACCGAATACAATACTTCCATTACCTACGGTAGTAGGGTAATGGAAGTAAAAAAGGGATAGTTATTGAACAGTTTTGACTCGAAAAAAAATACTGTGTATTATAACGAAGTGTATATTTTGCAGAGGTAAATTTTTTTTTTATTATTATAAATAATCTCTAAGAAAAAAAAGAGAGTTAAATTGTTAATTTTTTTTATATTACAATAGTAAACGTATTAATAAATCATATTTTTATGTATGTTCCCCATACGGTACGTTGAGCTAAAAAGTTGATTTTTCCGTAAAATATGGTTTTATTTTTATAAGTTTTCCCTATCTTCTGAACACTAATTACAACCTATATATTTTTGTCGCGCACTAAAAAATATTGAGCCTTGTAGGGTTAAAACTTTGTTCGTTATTCGAAACTTCAGATTTTATAAACATTGGGAAATAAGACGAAATTTCACACACACACACACAAACGTGCATTATGATTTTTTATCTTTCGAAATAGCATGAAATTGCATGAAAGTTAAAAACCAAATTGACCATAATAAAATTAATTACCTATTTAGAATAAGGTAAATATATCGATGGTGGAGAGTAGCATAGTAGATGGGTTCAGTCTGTGACCGTGCCAGGTGAACGGGCGAGTTCATTGCTCTTAACAGGAAAATATATGCCCTATAATGCATATTTATGAAAGAAATATATAATGGGAAACTTTGCAGAGCTTATCTAAGCTAAATAGTTTTCTATACACCTCTTCTCTTTCAAACACATGGCGGAATCTTATAAATAAATGGTCTTCAATTGTTCACCTTTATACGATAATTATTCTTCAATCATGATTCTTAGTATATAACTATTTAAAAAATATTTCCTTATTTTTTATATTACTTTAAAAATATTTACTGTCTGAATTCTTTCAATAAGCATTTTGCATAAAAATATATTTGACGGAAATGAAAAATCTTTGCATCAATGTATCGCATTTAGCTTTATTAAAAGCTCTCAAATAACAACGATTCTTTTCCTGTCAGATCGATAATTCTCAGACGAATCGATTGATCAGTAAAGCTATAAATAAGAAGTATAGCCAATGAAAGAGAATCACTCGAATATGTTATACTCTGGTATTTAAGAGCTGTTTAAATTTACATAGATTGATGCCAACCCCCCCCCCCCTCAAAAAAAAAAAAAAAAAAAAGGGCAATGTGAATAAATTAGTTGCTACTACTCAACTTTAATTTACAGGTATTATAACAAAAAAATGTAGGGTCAGGTGGGGTAAAGTGAAAAACTGCTACATATTTAAAATAATACAACATTATTTTTTTTTTCTTTTGTATTTATTAGATGGCTACACAGTTTTTCCGCTACAGAAAAAAATAGTGGCAACTTAAAAATTATCGTTTTTAATTTAAATTATTTTTCTACTTGCAAAATATTTCAGCTATTACTGTTACAAACTTTTTTTTTACCTCTTTTTTTATAGGAAAATTATAAATATTTTACAAAAGAATAACAAACAAAGTATCGAGAACATTTTTTCACTTGAAGGTAAATTAAATTTATTGTATTTCATATTCTATGGAATATTTTATCAAGTGGAGTAAGTTGGGTATAGCATTAGGTTTAATTATATGGCTAAATTATTATACTGGTCATTCTCGCAAAAAACTGTCATTATGAGAAAATCGAAAGGAATGAAAAGCTTTGAAATTTTTTTTAACAGCTATATGTAATAGCTACATTAGAAAAATATAAATTCTGCATATATTTCATATATTTCGCAATATTTAAATTAATAAATTAATATGGAATACTGAAAAGTGAGAGAATGGCAGTTATAATAAGAGGATGATATTTTATTAGAATACACTATTTTTTATCACTTTTTTTGCATAATAAATGAATGACAATATCATTGTGATTTGTGCAAAGTAAAGGTATTAAAACATGAAAATTTATGGAAATACCTCTCATAGAACTCAATGCTTTGGAATTATTTCGGGTATCCCTGTACACAAACCAGCGGTTGTACTTCCTCCATTTTCAATAGGAAACATCCTATACTGAACATGAATAATATATATCAATTTCCAGGAATTCCATAAATATTTACGAGATTTAGGGCGCGGACAGGCAGACAGACAGATAGACAAACCGAAGTCAAAATCTCTTTTCAACTTTGTTGGAAAATGTTAAAAACACTTTTCTGTTTTGTAGGAAAGTTTAAAAAAAGATTTACCAGCAAATTTTGCTCCCTTTTTATTAATTACTCACACTAACCCACAGACTACGCACTTTACCCTATGCCATGGGATAATATAGGTATAAAACTTAGTCTATTTCAAATCGTTATTATTTTTTTATTTTTAAGTATTGAGTCAAAAATTAAAACGCTATGTGTTCTTAACACTTGTTATTTATATATGAAACAAAAAAAGTTATTTTTTTTTTTGAAATCTTATATTAATTTTGTTCTACTGATTTTCAAAAACGGTGTTTTTAAAGCCATATTACCCCACCTAAATTTTAAGATTTTTTTTTTTAATTTTGGACATATATAAAATAGTCATCTGAAAAAAAAAAAAAAAAAAACCTAAGACTGCACTAGTAAATCATACTTTATAAGTTTTCAAAGATTGTTTACATTTCTATAATAAAAATAAAAAAACTCAATATATTATATATTAATCTTTTATTTGCAAAATAATTCCAAATCAATGAAATTTTTCTTTCATATTTTAAAATTTTCACTTTACGTAAAGAATAAAGTTCAATGACGTTGCCATTATAAAGGTTATGAAAAATGTCAGATCTGTAGCAAAAGCTTATTACAAAATAAAACTTTTCGAGCTAAAAAAGTAATGTTTAATATATATATATATATATATATATAGCTGCATTTTATGAAAATTTGTCATTGATTAAAGAGTTTAAAATACTTAGGTAACGAGAAATAAATATTTTTATTAATGAATTTATTCAGATGGTATAAGATAAAATCACACACATAAAATTATGAGAAAATATAGGAATAGTTTAAAAAATACCTAGTCAAAGAATTTTTTTTATCAACATACTTGAAGATACTGTTACAAAATTGTAAATAATTGTGTTTATTTTTGTATAACTTCTTTCAAAGAGGCTTAGTAAGTTGATAAAGTGCTAATTTTGTGCATTTCTAGTCGTTTTAGAGTTGAAATAGCCTTAATTTCCCTTAAAAACGCATTAAAAAGCCCCAATAATGCAGGTAATGGATTTGGCGCCAAATTTGGCGATTTTTTCCCACCTTGGCGATTTTTTTTTGCGACCATGGCGAGAAAATCCTTATTAGGGATATACCAAATATGGAAGCTGTAAGTTGATTGGTTGACCACTTTCTAGACTTTTCTCGAAAAATCTGTGTTCCATGGAACAGTATATAAGAAGCGCTTTCACGCCAAGGCAGTTCAGTTCAGTCTGTGATCAGAGTCGGTCAGCTTGCATTGAGCCTCTTCGAAAGAGACTTGCTTTAAGTGTTATTGCTATACAGTTTGTACTGTGGATTTGCTATTGACAGCTGTTGTTTAAGCTGTGTTTACTGGTCGAATTGAAGCTGATTCCTGGTTTATAGACCTGTATTTTTCTGGAACTTTCTGTGAATAAATTACTGAATTTTTGTACGTTTCGCCTTTCATTCTCGGACAACTCACGAACCCCCAAGTACGCAACATTTCTGGTGTCAGAAGCGGGGATTGTCTGTGAATGGTGATAACGAGAGCTATGGAGCAAGAGATGAAAAAAATTCTAGAAGGTCTCACTGCTCAGATGAATGAGTTAAGATCTGAATTGATAGAGAAAATGGAAACAGGACAGGAGAAGATGGAAACCGGATTGATCGAAAGAATGAAAGAAGGGCAGAGAGAGATGAAAGATAGCCTGAGTCAAGAGATGAATGAAATGAAAGCCGGACAGAAAAAGATGGAAACTGGATTGATAGAGAAAATGGAAACTGGACAAAAAGAGATGAGAAATAGATTAACTGAAGAAATGAAAGCAGTACAAGAGAAAATGGAAACATCGCAAAGAGAATTAAAAGACAGTTTGGGTGAAGTTCAGGAAGAAATTAAATTTAATCAAGATGAGATGAAGAGAGAGCTTTCAACGGTGAAAGAATCAATCGAGGGTAAATTAACGGTGATGGAAAATAGAATGGATGGAATAGAAGAGAAAGTTATAAAGATAGAAGAAAATTTTGAAGAGAAAGTTTTGAAAATAGAAGAAAGTTTTAAAGAGAAAGCTATGAAGATAGAGGAAAATGTTATGAAGGTTGAAGAGAAAGCTATGAAGATAGAAGAAAATGTTATGAAGGTTGAAGAGAGTGTTACGAAAATAGAACGGAGTTTCGAGGAGAAAGTTAAAGAAAATTTTGATCAGGAACTGAAAAGAAGGTTTTCAGAGATAGAAGGTAAACTGAAGAGAATAGAAGAAGATCTGGAGAGAAAAGTGGAAGAAAAGTTAGAATCCATGCCCCAGGAAACGGAAAAGAAAGAGAGAAGAATCCAGAATCAAGAATTTATTAAGCTATCTAACTACGATGGCAGTTCCTCCTGGCATGCATATAAGACGCAGTTTTCCATCGTAGCTGAAGCTAACGGCTGGGACTCTGTTGCAAAGACGGCTCATCTGGTAGGGTCGTCGCGGGGCGACGCCGCAGATATTCTGGAGACCCTTTCGAAGGAGCAAAGATATGACTTCGAAGCTGTAACCAAAGCACTAGAGCTACGTTTTGGAGCGAAATGGTCCAAAGAATATAGTCGACTCCAGCTAAGGTCCCGTTGTCAGAGACCAGGGGAAAGTTTGCAAGAACTGGCATCAAACATCCAGAGGCTTTCACATTTGGCTTTCTCAGACTGTCATCCTGAAACACGCAATGATCTGGCCCTAGAATATTTCTTTGATGCTGTCGGAGATCCAGATATTCAAAAAGCCCCCAGACTATCCGGCGTGAAGGATGTGGAGTCAGCCTTGGTGTATGCTCTAAAGATCGAGGCAGCCCAACAAGCCTCCCATGAACATCGCCAGAACAGCACAGTAGACAAAGTGAACGGTTCTCAAGATGATTTTAAAGAGATTAAGAAAATGATTGCAGATATTAATTGAAGACTACGCATTCTTCAGAGTAAGAAAGAAGGGAAGACTCCAACAACTAAATGCTGGGGCTGTGGAAAAGACGGGCATATCAAACGAAGCTGCCCAGTAAGAACACCTAGAGACGCAACCGTGAATGTCTCTGAAGTATGCCACCCAGGAGGAGCGCTTCGGGAAAATCCAGATGCCTTCCTGCGGAAGCCTCCATATGAAGATCATAAATACAGCTGTAAAGCCGATGATCGACCCCAAAGAATACAGCCAGTTGCTCGCCAAGTTACTGTCTCAACACCATCAAAACAAGATCTCGATCCATGGAGTGACGAAGAACTTAGACAAGTTCAATTGGAAGATCCTGACATAAAGCCAGTATTACAGCTGAAGGAGACGACCAGCAACAGACCTACCTGGCAGGACATTTCCAGATTCAGTCCCATTACGAAAAGTTATTGGGCACTTTGGGACTCTCTTCATATCAGAAACGGCGTATTATACAGAAAGTGGGAATATGATGATGGGAAAAGCTTCATGACAGATTGTATTACCAAGATCAAAAATTCCAGCTGTTTTAGAAGAACTGCATAGTAGCTCTACCGGAGGCCATTTTGGGGTAATGAAGACTCTGCAGAAAGTTCGGGAACGCTTCTACTGGTGCAAGGCAAAGGAGGATGTGGAGAAATGGTGTAAATCCTGTGATGCTTGTGCGGCACGTAAAGGCCCGCAGAAACGAAGTCGAGGAAGACTGCAACGGTATAACGCGGGAGCACCATTTGAACGGATTGCAATCGACATCTTGGGTCCTTTGCCACGGACCTACAGCGGAAATAAATACATCCTCGTCGTGATGGACTATTTCACCAAGTGGCCTGAGGCATATGCCATTCCCAATCAAGAGGCATGCACAGTCGCAGAGGTCCTAGTGCAGCAATGGGTGTCAAGGTACGGCGCGCCCCTACAACTTCATACCGACCAAGGTATGACTTTACCTCTGATGTTTTCAAAGGACTGTGTCAACTACTCGGCATAGACAAAACCCGGACAACACCCTTACATCCCCAATCGGACGGCATGGTCGAGAGAGGTTCAATCGTACCATCCTGAATAACCTCTCTCTTCTAGTATCAAGGAACCAGCAAGATTGGGACTTGAAGTTGCCATTGTTCCTGCTGGCTTATCGAAGTGCTGTCCATGAAACCACCGGCTATACTCCAGCTCAGATACTCTTTGGACGTGAACTTCGTCTCCCTTGTGATCTCCTGTTTGGTTGTCCACCCGATGCGCCTTCATCGCCCGAGGAGTACATCCAAGATCTCCAGGCACGATTTGAGGACGTAGACAACTTTGCTTGGGAGCGAATTCACATTGCAACGGAGAAAATGAACACAAGGTACGATCTAAAGGCTACACAACATGAGTTCCAGGAAGGAGACAAGGTCTGGTTGTGGAATCCTGTTCGACGCAAAGGACTCTCCCCCAAGTTACAGTGCAACTGGGACGCACCGTACACAGTCTTAAAAAGGCTGAATGATGTAGTGGTGCGGATCACTAAAACACCTTCATCAAAACCGAAGGTAATGCACTATAACAGGCTAGCCAAGTACCACAATTACCGGTAATATTAAAATTTAAAATGTAAATACTGATAAAATTTGCGCATGCGTAATGTAAATATTTGTATATAAATATTTGTACATATTTGTCAATTTTGTATATATTTCTCACTTGATTTATATTTCTATTTTATCATTATATGCAACTTAGTTCTTGTATTTTAGATTGTGTAAATTTGTTTAGTTTCTCCTCTTGACCAAGGGTTGCACTGCCCGGGACATGCAGTCCTTGGGAGGGGGGCAGTGTTACAAAATTCTAAATAATTGTGATTATTTTTGTATAACTTCTTTCAAAGAGGTTTAGTAAGTTGATAAAGTGCTAATTTTGTGCATTTCTAGTCGTTTTAGCGTTGAAATAGCCTTATTTTCCCTTAAAAACGCATTAAAAAGCCCCAATAATGCAGGTAATGGATTTGGCGCCAAATTTGGCGACTTTTTCCCACCTTGGCGATTTTTTTGGCGACCTTGGCGAGAAAATCCTTATTAGGGATATACCAAATATGGAAGCTGTAAGTTGATTGGTTGACCACTTTCTAGAGTTTTCTCGAAAAATTTGGGTTCCATGGAACAGTATATAAGAAGCGCTTTCCCGCCAAGGCAGTTCAGTTTAGTCTGTGATCAGAGTCGGTCAGCTTGCATTGAGCCTCTTCGAAAGAGACTTGCTTTAAGTGTTATTGCTATACAGTTTGTACTGTGGATTTGCTATTGACAGCTGTTGTTTAAGCTGTGTTTACTGGTCGAATTGAAGCTGATTCCTGGTTTATAGACCTGTATTTTTCTGGAACTTTCTGTGAATAAATTACTGCATTTTTGTACTTTTCGCCTTTCATTCTCGGACAACTCACGAACCCCCAATTACGCAACAATATTATGTATATATATAAGCAGTTCACAGAATGTGAAATATTAAAAGTTAAATATGAACTACTTCAAAAAATTAGAAACTTAGTCATTTTTTAAAATATAATTATAAGCCTAGTAAATAATACATAATAATTAATAGACTGTAAATATTCTGGAAATGTAATAAATTAAGAATTTGGTTAGTTAATCTGTAGGCTACATATTTCTGACATCGCTAATCAGTAGATAACAAACTTCAGATAACGAGTTTCAAAATAAAATTTTATTATATGTATTAAATACATTTTATTTTTACAAAACATCTAAATATATAAAAGCAAATATTTTACTAAACGTGTTTTTATATGATTTAAAACATCAGATCATCTTTAAAAAGATATTTACACTTTCGAAAATATGTCATATTTGCTGCCAGATGTTCTCCGTAATTTGAGAAAATACGTTCTGACAACTTAATTTTTTCGTAAATTACGCGTATTTGCTGAAATTACAGAGAATTTCTGGCAACAAATAGGACATATTTTTTACAGTGTACAAAAACAATTATTGCCGTTCCGATTATTACGTAATTCTCACATCACAGTTTCTTACTTTAAAAACGTATATCTACTGAAAATAAACTTCATTAAAACATATATATGTATATAGAAATGTTTAAAAATCATTTAAAAAGTTGAAAAAAAAAAAAAGTTTCAATTACATTGTTGTGAAAAAAAAAAAAAAAAAAAAAAAAAAAAAAATTGGGGATCTGATACCATTCTTGCTGATTATAATGTAATATGACCTCCTGAATCCGAATGTGACCCCCATTTTGCTCAGTCACCCACTGTTTTCTAGATACACCACCCCCTCCCTCAATTTCTTTCCCTGTTCGATAATTTTATGACCATGAATTTGATTTGAAGAATGATAAACAATTAATTTACTACCTAAAACCAAAAAAAAAATATATATATATATATATATATTTTAAAAACTGACATTAATAACAGATTAAAAAAATATAAGATATGTAATGCATAATTTCAATGGCAAATCCCCCCCCCCCAATTTTTCCCTTGTCGCAAATGTTCATGTTTTTGAAGTTTTCAACTCTGAAGCCACTCAGAAGATATTTAACGGTTAAAATACCCCCCTTCCTAAAAATCAAGTTTATAGCTATAAAATCACCTAAAATTCATAGAAATAGGGGGCCATTCCTAAAAAGTATTGGGTGATAGGGAAAATTGGGCGTCATATTCGTATTCAGGAGGTCATTTTACATAAGAATATGCTGAAACGGTGTCAGAGGCAATTTTCATGCCGAGCAGTGTTATTTAATGCATTTTGAAATGAAATAATAAAGTTTTCTTTTATCCCTTAAACATAAGAACAAAAAAAAAAAAAAAAAAAAAAAAAAAAACTCTGTAGAAATATTTTTATTTATTTATTTATCTTATTTTATTTTAGGCTGTATTTTATTTTGAAAAATTACGGTAAACTTCCTTTTATGTTTCTCAGAACATCAGATTATCTTTAAATAAATATGTATAAAAAAAAAAAAAACTATTAAGGTTTCGTTTATTACTTGATCCGCATATCGCAGATACTTACAGTCGGCAGCAAAATTATTGAAGCGCTAGAATGAATTCATATTTAAAAAAAAGTGCACCTAATTCTGTTTTGTTAAGTAAATATTTGTCGAGTCCTGATCTTAGTCTTATACGGTACACTAAAAAGTAAGTTGGTGATACAGAATTAGCGATCAAACTAAAAGAAAAACAAAAAATAAAAATAAAAAATGAGGATGTGTGCTTCAAAAATTTTGCTACATACTGTACTTAAGGAAAGAGTTTATAATAAAACAAAATTTTACAAAAGCACCTAATTAAAACTGTTTAAAAATAATTGTAAATACAAATAAAAGTATTTAATTTATTTATTTATATATTTTGTGTTAAAAAAATAGCGATATTTTATCGTAACTTTCGGACATATCAAAATACTCAAAATAATTATTTCTACAATATCCTTATACGGTGAGTGAAGCGGGCCCTTAATTCAGAAACCTTAATGAAATGAAAGGGAAGGTTTCTGAATATCTTTCCAACATATTCGAAAACGGTATACTATTAATTCAGAAATCTTGGTAACACAAACAGGAGGGTTTCTGTATATTTTTTCAGAACATAATGATGCTATATACATTAACTTCAGAAACTTTTGTATCATAAGTAGAAAAGTTTTTGAATGCTTTCTAAAATATACAGAAACATTGTAATATATTTTTGAGTGAAATGCAGAAACATTTCCAAGTTATTCTACAGCCTTTGCTGCCCCATCATTTGGGGGTAACGTTTCTGTTTTTTTTTTTTTTTTTTTTTTTTTAAACACGCTTTTATTAGTTTCACCTGTATGTATGTTTGTAACCGCTCTAGGAGCAAACAAAAAATCTATATTATAAAAAAAGACTTTCCCTACGTGAACGCTGTGGCTGTGAGGTAAAGATCCGGGCTATACGAACCTAAAGGTCTAACGTTCGAGCCCAGTTAGGGAAAATTTTTTAAAAATGGTTTTTGTTTAATTCTAAATTATTTTTCTCATTCCTTTATTATGTTATTTTTAACATGCTTTTATTAACTTGATATGATGTAACTATTAATGTATGTAATGGAATCTTGGAATTCAGTTTTCAACCACTTCTGTTCGTTCGATTATCCTAAAATGTTACACACGACTTCATAGTCGATGACAATACTACATACAAGTATTTCCAGAGGCAAACAAAAAAAAATTATATATATATATTAAACTCTATTGGCACAGGATTTGGCCGTATTTGTATAACGTTGAGTGACAACAATTAATCATTTTTTTTTTTTTTATTATTATTATTATTATTAAAGATATAAATATGATGGTGTGTCACTCACACGATTTTTTTCTTACCCTGCATTTTAATACTATAAATATTATATACTATAAATATAGATATTTTGTGCTTTTTAATTCACATTTCAATAAAAGCGTGTTCTTTATTTATTTATTTTTTTTAAATATAATATTATTTAACAGTGTAGACACACCATAAAATAATCAGATTATAAATATATTAAATATTTAGTGATATGTGAGTATTTTTACAAAATAATTTTTAACTGCATGCACAAACAGTATCGAAATTTTATTTTCGTACTTTAATATTCATCACTGTAAAAAATATCTGTAGTTTTTACAGCTAAAATCTATATTTTTAACAGAAAGAGCTGTGTTAAAGAAAAAGCAGACGTTTCCTGTTTTTTTAATATTTTTTTCTGTTTTTTATCCGTTTTCTGTTTTTCAGAACACTGAAAAAAAAAAAAAAAAAATCTGTAAATTTTGCAGACAAAACTGTATTGTTTACAGAAAAAATCAGATTAAAAAAAAAAAAAAAAAAAAAAAATTTTCTGTTTTGCGGGTGCAATTATTTCTAAACTGTAACCGTAATATGCAGTCGTGTCGTCAGAAGTGGGGTGTGTTCATAGAATATTCTATGGGTGTGTTCACCGAGTTATAAGAAATCCGCCAATTTTCTTTTGTTGCCAGTAAACCAGAAATCACATTTTGTGTGTTCGGTTTATGTAAGAATAATACAGACATACTCACGCACGCACGCACGCACACACACATATATGTATATATATATAGGGTGTTTGATAAGTCTGGGTACGCCAAAATTTCTCGAAAGGAAAATAAATTAGCTGAACACATAGATTTCAAAAGTTTCCTGGATTCAAATAATCTCACATGAAGTATCACAAATGCCCCTCCCCCCTTCCTGGTAACCCGAGGTGCCCCACGTAACACAAACTCAATTTTAATTTTTAAAAGAAAAACATATATATATATATATATATATATATTTTTTTTTTTTTTTCAGAAATGCGTCAAGCGCAAAATACCTGTTAAAAAAAAATCATGTACTGTTTTTCATTTTGCAGCGTAGGGGCCCCTCTGGCCCCTTTTTTTAGGTTTCAACAAAAAATTCAGAAATCCCAAATTATCTCAATAAAACAGAAATTGCGCTGAACAGATTATTCCAAAAGTTTCGCGCATTCGAAAAATCTATAACTTAAACTATCATAAGTGGGCTCCATGGGGGCCCCACGTGGAACAAATTCAATTTTTTGTGATAGAAACTACACTATTTCTTCACAGACTCGTATTAAGCGAAAAAATATTTGTTTCAAAACAAGTATAGTTTTTTTTTATTGAAGCGTAGGGGGCCCCGGTCCCCAATATTGTAATAAAAACTAAAGACATGCCAAAATTTCTTAATAAAAAACAATATCACTGAGCACATTAATTTCAAAAGTTACGTTTATTCGAATGATCTAGCACATAAAGTGTCATAAGTGGGCCCCCGGGGCCCCCATATTAATAAAAAATACGGATATGATAAAATTTCTTCATAAAAAATCAATTCCGCTGGAAACATTGATTTTAAAAGTTTTGTGCAGTTAAATGATCTATCACATAAAGTATCATGATTAGGCCCCTGGGGCCCCCACGTGAAACAAATTCAATTTTTTTTTTATTTGAAACCATATTTTTTCTTCGGAGACTCGGATTAAGCGCAAAACATCTGATATAAATCATGATTTTTTTTTTTTTTTTTTTTTTTTTTTTTTTAGCTTAGGGGGCCCCGGGCCCTCTTATTGTAATAAAAATTCAGATATTTTAAAATTACTATACAAAAAAGCAATTCCCCTGGACACATTGATGTAAAAAATTTCGTGCATTCAATGATGTATCATATGAAGTTTCATGAATTTCAGGGAGCCCCCTGGCCCCATGTGACACCTATTCAATATTTTGAAAGGCAATAGCACTTTTATTCACAGAATCGCGAATGTGCCGAACAGATGCCCCTCTCTGTTATTAACCACACGCGTGAATTATGAAAACTCTTGTGTGAACTCTTTTATGATGACTAATCTTTTTTATTTCATATTTTTGTAGATAGACTGTTGCTATGTGTTTTGAACAGAACGTTTTGAGAAATAAGACGGTGAGGACGGTTGTTATAGCGTCCGAGCCGAAATATAAGTTTTATATGCGTGTCAAATCTTTTAATTAAAATTTAAAAGGACAAAAAGATTGGACTTATTAGGGATTGGACTATTTTAGGGATTATGTTTTTCTTGATCTAATATTAAAGCTCTTTCTCTCACCTTGTGGAAACCGAAAGAAGATCAGCAGCAGCCATCCCACTGACGAATCCAGTTAGGCCCATTTTGGTCTATTAATTTTCAATAAAGATGTTTGATTGTTTGAAATAAATTAGAAATAGTAGTTAGGGCCTTACCAGTAATGTTAGAATTAAGGAAAATAATTACATTGAAATTTTCCACACGGCAGGCATTAAACAGAAAAAATCTGAAAGAGGTCATGTATTTTTTTTTGGTGTAAGTTGGGAGTCCCAGGCGCCGAATCTTATGTTACAGTAAAAATCTGGAAATCCCAAGATATCATAATAAAAAAATAATTTCGCTCAAAAGCAATAATTACAAAATTGCTGTGCATCTATAATAATAATAATAAAAGGAAATGTTTGTCTGTCTGTTCTTCTATACGTTCAGTCCCTATTGAACGCGGCCCACCAGCGGCCGAGCGGTTCTGCGCTCAAAGCTGGTAGATGGGAGGTGCCGGGCTCGATCCCAGGTCGCGCTCATCGACCTAGCCGTTCGGAGTTTTCCGTGGTTTCCTCCGAAACTCGCGTAAATACGGGCTGGGACCCCTTAGAAAGACCCCCACGGAGGGCATTCCCCCTATAGGCCTAGGACACATAAGGAGTCAATCGGCCTTAATCCTCCAACCAACCAACCAACCCTATTGAACGCAGAAGTATAACAATTGACATACAGATGTTCAGGAGCCCTCCGGAGGGGCTCATGAAAACAGAATTTAAAAATTTGAATTAGTTGTGGAGATATTAATTAAAATGTCGACACATGCTGTCTGAATGACTGAAAATTCACAGCGATTGCATAGAAATAGATTTTTTAACATAGTTAAAAGCAGAAAAGTGGAAAATAAATTAGAAATATTAGTCTGATCGTCACGAATTCTCTACCAAATGAAAGGGGCGATTTTTCTCAATCTAAAAGTGTAACTGGCTTATCGATACAGCAATTACATTTTTGTTTTTAAATTAACTAAAGTATGAAATTTAAGTGGCAGCATCATTTCAATTGCCAGACGACCGTCTGCGATGCAAAACGTAACTAATTAAGATGTCACGTGTTTTATAGTGGTGAGGGGGGGTTGAAATTTTCAGACTATTTTAAATTTTCATTGACCTACATTTAAATTAATATTTGGCCTAGACAGAATATTATAAAGCTACAGTTCAATTTTCATGTAAATATTTGAATAAACAAAAAAAAAAAAAAAAAAAAACATTTTTACTGGGAATTATATTTACCACGACTCACGTGACCAAAAGACAATGTAAGATTAAGTTTTCTTTAATATTTTGCAGTATCTTAAATTGAGATATGCCGTTGAAATTTCGTAATGTATTAGGATTTAACGTCCGATAATTCGATTGTGAATATTTTTTAAAGTGTAGAATTATTAGGAAGGGCTTGAGGGGGATGGGGGGGGGGGGAGCAAAGAGGCAAAAAAAAAAAGAGTTAAACGTTTGAAATTGGCATTATTCGGATTTAAGCCAAATCGATTGCGGATATTTTTGAAAGTGTAGAATTATTAAGAAGGACTTGGGAAGGGGAGGGGGGCGGGGCAAAGTGGCAAAAATTAAAATAAATAAATAAAAGGAGTTACAACGTTTTAAATTGGCATTATTAGGTTTTAAGACAAGATAAATCGATTGCGGATATTTTCAAGTATAAAATTATTGGGAGGGACGGAAAGGGGGGGGGGAGGGTGAAGGGGCAAAGGTGTAGAAAAAGAACGGGAGTTTCGGAGAAAACGACGGAAAACCCATAACGCCTTTATTCTTTCATATTTTGCAGAGTTTCGAATTCTGATACTCCGTTTACATTACATACTAAGGATTTTTAACAGTATTTAGCCCGGAATTACGCAAGTTTCGGAGAAAACCACGAAAAAGTCATACATAAATCTTTTTATAAAAGTATTTATATTGTTTTTGTATCTCAGCTTCTAATTAGCATAATTTCAAAAGTAAGATATCATTTTAAAACTTATTTGAATTGTTTTTCAAGTGCAAATCACTGTCGCCAGATGGCGCTTTAATATTTTAAAATTTCAATATCTTCAATTCTAATTATGATTAAATTACTTAGGGTAGATTAGATTGTAGCCGCCACCGGATTGGGCTTTGCCACGATAATAATTTTTAAGGGTCGTTTGCACGAGGAACAAATAGATTGTTTCATACCATGAAACGCAGAGGGGCGTCGCAGTCACCACAGAGCGGATATTTGTAACATTTAGAATTTTCAAAGGTATTTACACTATGAGCGAGCAAGATGTTGTAGGTTCTTTGTTTAATGACACACAACCTGAGATATAGCCTTCCCTTAAATTGAGGAAATCGCTCTGTATCAGCGCCACCTGTTGAGCGGTTGACACCAAAAGTTTATAGATTTTAATTTATGTCAAGATGCATCTACATATAAATTAAAATGCAATTCTGTACAATAGTTCCTGAGATACAGCCTCCCCTGAAACTAAGGAAATCATTGTATAGCAGCGCCACCTGTCGGCCGACAAGCATTCAAACTGAATAAGCATAGCGTGTCATAATGGCGTTTTCATATATCAAATTTTGTTTGATTATACGCAATAGAACCTGAGATATAGATTCCCCTTAAATTTTGGAAATCCCTGTATATCAGCACCACTTCTTGAGCGGTTGACACAAAAAGTTGATAGTCACTAATTTAGATCAAGGTACATCTACATACAAATTTATACGCATTTCTTTGTAGTAATGCTGGGGATATAGCCTTCCATTTAATTGCAAAAAAAAAAAAAATGTATTGCAGCGCCATCTGTTGGCCAATAAGCATTCAAAGGGAATCAACATGCTGTCTCATAATGGCCTTCTCACATATCAAGTTTTGTTTAATGACACACAATTTGAGATATAGCCTTCCCTGAAATTGAAGAAATCGCTCTGTATCAGCACTACCTATTGAGCGGCTGACACCAAAAGTTGATAAATATTAATTCATGTCAATATGCATCTACATATAAATTTATATGCAATTCTGTGCAATAGTTCCTGAGATACAGCTTTCCTTAAACTAAGGAAATCACTGTTTAGCAGCGTCACCTGTCGGCCGACAAGCATTCATACTGAATAAGCATAGTGTCTCATAATGGCGTTTTCATATATCAAGTTTTGTATGATTATACGCAGTAGAACTTGAGATATAGCCTTCCCTTAAATTGCGGAAATCGTTGTATATAGTAGGGGCACCTGTTGAGCGGTTGACACCAAAAGTTGATAGGCACTAATTTAGGTCAAGGTGCATCCACATATAAATTTATATACAACTCTGAGCATTCATTATGGCGATACAGTTGCCATGAAATTTTTGTCAGACGCACACAGACACACTGACATTTTCTAACTAGCATGTTGTGGTCACCACATGACTTTCTTCTATATATTTTCCTATACTTCCTATCCCATCACTCAGTAAAAAAAATCGATAACTTGTTTTAATTTATCACAGATCTATAGTTCAACCATTCTGACGAGAACTTTCGAAAGATACCCATGTTGGAAATTTACTCCCCCTGGGGGGTAGTACCCCCAGGGAAAGCGATGCCCCCACATGCACAATTTTTTTTTTCCTAGTTAACTACTACTATTATATTATCAATAATTCATATTAATTTTACAATCACACGATTAAAATAACTCTCATTATGTACATTTATACGAAATTTTGTCCTATACTGCCATGTTAAAAATTTAGAAAAAATGCGGTCACAGCGGCACCTGTTGAGCGAAAGATCCCCAAATCTAATCAGCACCAGTTTACGTCAGGGTCCAACTAAATACCAAGTTTGGTTAAATTTCGTTCATTGGTTTGTGAGCAATTATCAGAATAAATGCGTTTTTTTGTTGTTGTTGTTAAAAGTAAATAAAATCGATAACTTTGTTTTAAATTATCACAGATCTATAGTTCAATCATTCTTTTTAAAGGTATTGACGAGATCTTTCGAAAGATACCCATGCTGAAAATTTACTCCCCCCCGGGAGAGTAACCCCCCCTTCCCCAGAGGGAAAGCGATGCCCCCACATGCACAAATTTTTTTTCCTAGTTAGCTACTACTATTATCTATAATTCATATAAATTTCACAATCACACGATTAAAATAACTCTCAGTATGTATATTTATACGAAATTTTGTCCTATACTGCCACGTTAAAAATTTAGAAAAAAATGCGATCACAGCGCCACCTGTTGAGCGATTGATCCCCAAATCTAATCAGCACCAGTTTATGTCAGGGTCCAACTAAATACCAAGTTTGGTGAAATTTCGCTCATTGGTTCGTGAGATATAGCGTCCACAAAATTCGTGATACACACACACACAGACTGACACACAGACAGACAGGCATTTTCTAAAAACAGTCAAATCGTGTTCAGGACAGGCCAAAACGTGTAAATCCATCGAAAAAACGAGTTTGAAATTTTCACGAATCCAATACATTCTCTATATACATATAGAAGAAAGTAAAAATGGTCAAATCATGTTCTAGACCTCTCAAAACGTGTAAATCCGTCGAAAACCGGAAGTCGAAAATTTTTACGAATCCAATACTTTCTTCTATTGAATATAGAAGAAAGTAAAACGCAGTACATGTTTTAAAACAGATCAAGTTATCTCACTGATGCGAGAAGGGGAGGAGACAACTTTATCCTATGGAGACAACTTTATCACGTTCACGAAGCTGTTCGGGTCACATGACAAACAGTGACTCACGAGTTTGGGAGGATGAATATTTGTAAACAAAAACAAAACCGAGCGCGGGAAGCCGCGGGTAAAAGAAGACACAATCTGGTTTTGTTCGCCATGTTGGAAGTTGTTTGGTTTCTTAGGATATATATTATATTAGCCTTTCAAACGTAAATAGACCTTTCAATTTATTTTGTTAGGAATTAATTGATATGCAGCTGATTAATAGTAATTGTCATTTACGAAATTTGTTACATATATTCATCTTTGCAAAAGTGCATAAAAAAGTACATAAAAAAGTACATAAAAAGCTTAGTGTTTATATTTTATTATTATTCTAAACAAATTTTTTGAATATGTTTTTATTGATTTGGTAATTTACTACATTAATTTGGATGCTATGTATCAGGGGTCGATCCAGGTTTTAATTTGTGTGTCTTTTTTTTGAAAAAGAAAATATTTTTGTTAAAAATTAAAATATTGTGTAAAATCCTCCATTTTTGCAACCACAGTAATTAACATCAAGTTAATAGAGTTTCGTTGAGCCAAATAAAGTCATTAATTGAAAATAAAACAGAAAACATTTAATAATATGATAATTTTTATAAAACAATCTCATGAAGGAGCTCATTTTATATATTTCAATTTTGTGAAGGGTCTTTTTTTATGAATTTGAATTTTGAGAAGGGTCCCTTTTTACGATGAGAATTTTGTGAAGGGGCCACAAAAGGGACCCAAATTTTGCCTAGATTGACCTCTCTAGTACACTTAATCATAGATATATGTAGTTTGTTTATATCATACAGTCATAATTATTTTAAACTTTTTTTTTTTTTTACTTGCATTTCCCGACTACAGTAGGTAATGGTACTATTATATTTGGTATATTTTTCTACTCTCATAATAGTCCACATCAGATTTACTTTGTTACATTTTTCAAACTATATATATACCTAATGTAATTAGCAATTTCTTTCCACGTTCTTTTTTTTTTTTAGGTTGATTTCTTTAGAAATCGACCTATTGCAATCAGTTCGTTTATCTATATATATATCTATCTATCTATAATGAAAAATTTGTCATCACAATAACTCCCGAAATAATACTCCTTATCGAACCAAATTTGGACAGTGAACTAATCTTACAAATACTTGGATGAGTTCGTTAACCAAGTTGCTCCGACTTTTTGTTTTCAAGTGGCAGCCACTTGGAAATTTCAAACCGACATTGTAAAAAGCATATTTAAAGCAAGATTTGCTTGAATTTTGATGTAGATACAGGCCACATAAGGGTCTCAATGAAGTTTACTAATGAAGTTTGTCCGCCATTTTTAATAAAGTGGCAGATATTTTAAGTTAAGCGGGACCACTTGAAATCAGGCTACCACTTGAAAATTTAAAATCACTATAACTTCCGAAATAACACTTCAAATCGAACCAAATTTAGGCAGTGTCTTAACTTATTTTATAAATATCTTAGATGAGTTTATTAACCAAGTTGCTCCGCCATTTTGTTTTTAAGTGGAGACCACTTGAAAATTTCAAATTCAAATTGTAAAAAGCGCATTCCGAGCGTATTCCGTATTATTTTTTAATTTTGATGTATACATAGATTATACAAGTGTCTCAAATAACTTTATTACTGAACTTTATCCGCCATTTTTAATAAAGTGGCGGATATCTTAAGTTAAGCGGGACCACTTGAAAATTTAAAACCATGATAACTTCCGAAATAATACTCCAAATGGAACCAAATTTGAACAGTGTCTTAACTTAGCTTATAAATATCTTAGATAAGTTTATTAACCAAGTTGCTCCGCCATTTTGTTTTCAAGTGGAGACCACTTGAAATTTTCAAATTTAAATTGTAAAAGGCGTATTCCGAAATTGTTTGAATTTTGATGTAAATACAGACCCCGTAAGGATCTCAATTAAGTTTATTAATCTTAAACTATATCCGTCATTTTTAATAAAGTGGCAGATATCTTAAGTTAAGCGGGGCCACTTGAATTCAGGCTCCCACTTGAAAATTTTAAATCACGATAACTTCTGAAATAATACTCCAAATCGAACCAAATTTGAACAGTGATAGTATCATATAATTATCTTGAATATTTTCACTGGGACACTTGTCCCGACATCTTGTTTCCCGACATCTAGCCACTTGAAATCACACTGCCGCTTAAAAATATGCCATCACGAAAACTTTTAAAATACTAAACTGATTCAAATAAAAGTTGGATAGCGAACTTATGATTCAAATATCTAGGATAAGTTCACTTGGTGACTTGATCCGCATTTTTATTTCCAAGTGGCGGCCACTTGAAAATTTATCATTATGGTAACTTAAGTAACACAGAATCAAATCGCACCAAATTTGGGTAGTGGATTTATCATTCAAATATCTTAGTTAATTTCGCTGGGCATCTCACTCCGCTTTTTTTTACAAGTAGTAAAAAAAAAAAAAAACCACCTGAAAATTTCTTATGGTGATAATTTTTTTGAAATACTGATTTAATTTAAACTAGAACTGGGCAATAAACTTATCATACAAATATCATGGATCATTTCGATGGGCAAGTTGTTTTGCCATTTTGTTTCCATGTCGCAGCCACTTAGGCTGCCACTTTAAAATTTGCAATAATAGTTAATAACTTTTAAAACACGGCACTGATTTAAACCACAGTTGGACAGTGAACCTATGCTTCAAATATCTTGGATGTATCTTGGATCTTGCTGGACAGCTTGTTCCACTGTATTAATTTCAAGTGGTGGCCACTTGAAAATTTGTTATCACGGTAACTTTAAAAATACTTAACCAATTCAAATCAAAGTTGAAAATTGGATTTATCATTCAAACAACAAAAATCTAGAAAATTCACGTTACTCGTGAACAATCACGTTATTGCGTCCATCTTTGGTATATCGATAATAAGTATTTTCTCGCCAAAAGTCGTCATAGGAGGAAAGTCGCCAAATTTGGCGCCAAACTCATTACCTGCGCTACTGGATCTTTTTAATACGTTTTTAAGGAAAAATTAGGCTATTTTAATGCTAAAACAAACTAGAAATGCAGAAAACTAACATTTTATCAACTTACTAAGCATCTTTGAAAGAATTTCTACAAAAAAAAAAAAATATTTTCAAATGTGCAACGATAGCTTAGATGAGCAACTTTCTTTGCCATTTTTATCGAAGTGGCAGCCACTTAATTTTTCAACACGATGACTTTTGAGATTTTGAATTAATTCGAACTATATGTGTACAGTAGACTTATCTCACAAATACATTTCATGTATTTGTCAACTTAACTCACCATTTTGTTTCCAAGCGCCGGCCACATGGAAATTTTAAATTCACATAAAAATGTATTTATGAACCGATTTGCTTAAAACTCCATATGTGCATTGCCTACATCAATATTTCTACCAAGTGCATTAATAATTTGTAGCCGCCATTTTGAAACAAAATGACGGCTACTTGATATGGAAAAAGAAATCAACCTACCCTTCCGAATAAGCCGGAAGGACTTGTTTTAATTTATCGTGATTAAAATGAAATTATACTTTTTATAAATCAAATTATTAATTTTTAATAAAATATTTCTATTACTAAAATTTCTAATTCAAAGCTAAAAATACAATTTATTGCGTCAACAGAATAATTTTATGCATCGAACCTCTACAGTTCAATGATTTTATTTTGCCCAGTTTTTTGTGCTTTTTTCCAGTTTTGTCCAGTCTCCCGGACTTTTCAAAATAAAGTGGACAAAATAACAATATGTGTTATATGGGCTTTTTACTTTCTCTCACACATAGGGTCGAGAAAGTATTGTTTTAGGTTCAAATTTTCGGTCGTGAGTTTTTGATATATTTACATGTTCTGAGGTCCCCTGAATACGAAAATCATGTTTTTAGCGAATGGTTTGTGTGCCTGTTATCAGCATATCTCAAGAAAAAGTAGTAGCAGAAATTCCAAACTCAGTATTCTAAATGTGTATCATATAGGGATGCTACATTAAGCAAATGGTTCGTGTACAGGGACACTCAAAAGTATTCAAATACATTACGTCTATGGGGGAAATTGCAGGAAATTAGAGTTTAACATCTATAGACTGCAGTAAACCAAATGAAACGAATATATATATTTTGTGTAATAGAGATAGTCAACTGGGAAAAAAAAATTGTGAATGTAGGAGCCTCGCCTCCCCCCTGGGGGGAAGGTCCCCCCTCGAGGGAAGTAAATTTTCATGATGGGTATCTTTCAAAAGAACTCGCCAATACCTTTAAAACGAATGGTTAAACCATCGATCTGCGATAATTTAAAATAAAGTTATTGATTTTGTTTTTCATTTTTGACAATTTTTTTTTTAATGTAATATTGAGAATAAATTCAAAAAATTTTTTTTGGATATTTAGTGTTATACTACTTCTCTAATATGGAAACCGTGTGCATTTTCATGGAAGATAATTTTTTTAAATAATAATTTTAATAAATTATTTTTACTGAGTGAATTTGTATAGGAAAATATAGAAGAAAGTCGTATGGTGGCCACAACACACTAGTTATTTGTTGTTAGTGGATGTGCTTTCTTTACTAATAATATTTTGCCATTTCCAGGAAAGTTTTTCGGGAATTGTAATAAATTCCTCATAGAGATATGGTAAATAATTTCTGTTTCAAGCTAAATATTCATCACTTGTTTTTTGTATATTTACACGTTTTGAGGCTTCCTGATTACCGTTGGCAAGTTTTTTAACGTTTGATCTTTGTCTGTGTCTCTTAGAGTAACTTAAAAACGATTAATTTTATAAGATCCAAATGTTGTGTATTTTGAAGTTAATATAAGTTTGTTGCTGGAAAAGTTTGATCAAGATTGATAAGTTTCAATGAATGTTGTGTGGGAAAATTGTTTATAATTTTAAGTAAACCTGTAATTTTAATAACAGAATTAAATTCTATATAAATGTAAGTGCATTAATGAAAGGGAGGGGGTTGAGGGGGATGGTAGCTCCCTCACACAGAACTAATTATCATATAAAAAACTTTCGAAGCTTAATTTGATTTGTTTAACATAGGTTTACATGTCATTACTCGTTATTTTACCTCTTCATCTCCAACCTATATTCATAGTATTAAATTTCAGGGTAAGAGAAAGTCGTGTGAGTGACACACAAGATTATTTTATATATATATATATATACCGGGTGATCCAAAAGTCAGGACAAACTTTAAAAATGAATAATTCGAAAACGAATCAAGATACAAAGATACGGTTTGCACCAAACGGATGAAAAAGAAACCGGGTTTTGTGTGGCAAAGGAAAGAAATTAGTTCTGTTGGCGACCAACAGATGGCGCTATAGTGTTTTATTTCACCAAAAGATGATTTACAATTGAAAAAAAATGTTGACAATTTACAAGTCAGCTTAATTATAGTTAATTAGTACTACTACAGTAACTGTTCAATGTCCATCATTCAGACGTACAGCTGTGAGATGATTCACAGCATCGTTCACAGCTTTAGTAGCATTTCTTGCGTTATGCCAGACACATTTTGGCGGATGGCATCTTTCAGTGCTGCTAGTGATGCCGGTTGGTCGCGGTACTCTTTTGACTTCCAAGAATCCCCACAGCCAAAAGTCACAGGGTGTCAGATCGGGAGATCTTGGAGGCCATGCGTGATTAAAGTAGCGACTGAGAATGCGATATTTCGATGCATATAAGATTCGACTACCATTACCTGCTGTAGTTGTTCCTTTTTATATCGTTTGTTGATTTGCATAATCCTACATCAGAAATACGACAGCGCCATCTGTTGGTCGCCAACAGAACTATTTTTTATTTCTTTGGCGCACAAAACCCGGCTTCTTTTCCATCCGTTTGGTGCAAACCGTATCTTTGTATCTTGATTCGTTTTCGAATTATTCATTTTAAAGTTTGTCCTGACTTTTGGATCACCCGGTATGTATATATATTAATATTTTATTTTGAATTTGTAATAGGCAAAATATCACTTAATCAAAATTTACAATATAGCTGTAATATGTTTTACTTTTGAACTTATTACATAACTTGCAATATATTTTGTTACTTTGAGAAAAATAGCTATACTAAACATTTTAATTATAAACAAACCTTTTTTTTTTTTTTTTTTTTTTTTTTTTTTTATGTTACTTTGGGATTATTTTAGTTTTAAGAAGGTTGCAAACAACCCTGCAATAATTTTCAGGAATTTTTAAAATAGTTTCGCAATTACCCTCCCCCCCCCCTTTTTTTTTTAAGTGTTGTTATTTTAAAACTAAACTTAACATTCTCTTTTTAGTTTAAATTAATTAATATTTCTCTTAAAAGTCAGCAAATACATCATAATTCAAAAAGGGTTGATTTCTAGATAAAATATTTTATGCAGAAAGCTTATGAGAGAAAATTTTTAATATTAGTATGAAAGTACATAAGATAAACGTGTCACATGCTTAGTTGCATTGCGGAGCCTTCATAATTAAAATAATTACGAGTTCAACATCAATTTTTTGGGAATTTCAATAGTGAATAACTCTTCTAGGGAACAAAACTACAAAATAAATTATTACATAAACAAGGATGAGATTTTTAGCTTTTCTAAGTTGATTTCAGTTTTTTTGTACATTTAGCTTTTCAGCTTTTTTTTATGTTTCTGATGTGCATTTGTTCTTTTTTTATACATTAAAGATTAAAATAAATAATTATTACTCTAATATAATAGATTTTGTCATAAAAATTCTAGTATTTCATTTCAATGTGTTGCCTTTGCGTACAGTTTCAGCTTTTTTGTATTTTTGCTAATCTCATCCCTGCACAAATTAATATCTGGAATCGCACTATTGAGAAAATGTAATCGTAATTGTGTGATGTTTACAGTATCCTGAAATGTCAGAAAAAAGGACATTTTCAGACACCCATAAACCAAAAACGGATTAAAAAAAAAATCTTTGCCAATTTACTATTCTATTAAAGTGCTACATGTACATTATGTTTTGTTTTATGTTTTAGATTTATAAAAATTTATAGGCTTCAGTCAGGAATTAAATACACTTTGGCGTAGGATTGGTTTTTTGCTTTCGAAAAATATTTTTTGCCTTAAAAGTGGTTATAACTGTTGGTACTGGCAAAAACCCATTTTATCACATTACCTGAAATATTAATAGTATTAAATAATAAAATATTGTGGATTATTTTGATTTAAATATAACATTGGTAAATTTTAAATGTTCTTGCCAAAGTCTTAACTGGAGCGAGGTTTGACTAAAAAAAATTCGTGTCCAGGGTACTTTAAATTTTTCATGCTCCTTTGGAAGAGTTAGACTTCTTCCCCCCCCCCCCCCAACAACAACAAAAAAAATGCTTATCTATTAACATATCACAATTTTTAGCAGATGAAAAATCAGACCGAAAAATTTTATTTATAAAGAGTTTTACATGCAACATTTTATTATTTCGTTGTTTTGTGCTCTGGCTTTGATTACAGTTACATCTTTTCAGACAAAAATAACAAACAGAACTTTTTAGTTATATTTGTTATTTTCAGTTGCAATGGTAAATTGAATATTAGAATAAATTTTACTCAAGTATTCTAGGATTGTCTCAATTTTAAAATTTCCATTAACGACAGTGAAAAAATCATCAGCTATCAAAAACAATATAATATAGTGTACCTTTTTTTTTAGCAGTCCCTTGGGCCACTTTAAAATAGAATGATTATATAAAGCTACTAATACTGTGAAGTTGCTAAAAAAGTACTATACTATGGGCCACTATAATAAAAAGTACCATGTACCTACCAGGGTGTATTGTTCATTTTGCCATCATCATCACGCTTATCAGTCATTGTAAGCTGTTGCAAAGAAAAACGTGTGAAATAATTGGTCAAAATTGTACTTTAGTTACAATCAATGTAATTTGTTAAACTTTAGGCTTTTAAACTTATTGCTGAGGATATTACCAGAACAAAACAACAATAAGGAATAATATACAAATATAAGGAACAAAGAAAATATTTTTTTTTCCCAGTATGGCTTATAAAAGAAAAAAAAAATAAATGCTTTTTTTTTTTTAACATAACAGTTTTTTATTTAGGAAATTTAAAGTTTAGTGCTGATTTACTTTGTTTCCTTTTGTAATGAGTTAGTATAAAAGAAACTTGCTGTAGACAGAGTGTAATGTGTATATGCAAACCCTAGTAATGTATATTCTTAAATCTTAGTTTGTAGAGCAGTGTAATAAGAACACATTCAGATTTCATATATATATATATATATATATATATATATATATTAAGTTTTTTAATTTGCATTATCTAGAAACTGCTACGGTTATCATGCAAAGACCTCCAGTTAATAGTTTAAATACAGAGTTATTGCAGGAATTAACATCAACTATCAGAACGTTACAGGAAAAAAAAAATCGAGAATTCATATTGTCTTCTGTAAGTATAATAACAAAACATGTTTTATTTTATGTTGTTATTTTAGTTACAACTGATTTTTATTTTAAAATGGAAAAGAAGTTGCTGAATAAATTACAGTTTAAAACAAGTTTCCAAATCAAAATCTATAAATGTTTCTAAATATTAAATCAATATTTACTGTTTGATGATCACCATACTATTTGGTATTATATTCATTGGTTCATGCAACATGGTGAGACTTAAGGACAATGTATAATGTGAAGTTGAAGACCAAATCATCTGCACAGTTGGCATCAAAATATTAAATAAATTAAATAATAATAAATATATAATTCAAATATGAGATAGTTGCAAAATGATTTGATTTGAATTTATTTATATTATTCCTAAAATATTTATTATTTAAATTTATTATAATAATTTTAATTACTTTTTACAGGCTGTCTACTGGTCACCAAAATCCCTAAAATCTCCAAAAAGCAGGGGTGTTAGTGATTTACCCCTGATTTCAGTGTTTTTACTCTAACCCTTCTGTATTTTCATACTTACTATAAAGTCATCTTTTGCTTTCATTGGTTGTTCATTTGTTATACAGGTGATATGTGAATGAAATGTAAAAGGATTGAGGGCTTCTGGCCTAAATAGTTTGAGCATTATTTGATATTTTGGGTCTTTTCTAATCTGAGGTCCTAATTTTCAGGGGTTTTAACTTTGAGTCACAATCACCCCTGAAAAAGTAACTAAAAATTAGAGTTAGACTTTCTGGGACATTTAACAACTTATTTGCGTCCCCCTCCCCTCCCTTTATTTTTTTCACTGCATATTTTATGGTCTCTAGCATGTCCACAGCATCACTGGTCAGAAATTTTTTTGGAAATTCCTTAATAAAAATTAATTATCAAATACTTAGTAGAGACCTTGTTTTAGCATTCTAATTTTGCTAAATGTCTGGAACATAATTCGGCACTTTATCAAGAGGTTGTGAAAGAAATTCACCAAATTTGTTAAGTAGCAATCCTTAAACAGAAAAGTCATTTAATTTCAAAGCAAAAAAAAAATAAATAAAATAAAATAAATAAATAAATAAATAAATAAAAAAAATAAATAAATAAATAAAAATAAAAATAAAATAATATAGATAAATAATTATATAAAGTAAACATATAAAATTACTTTTTTTTATAAAGCATAAATGAAGAGTATATTATATTGTAAATGTATTATTATTATTATTATTTTAAATAACCTATAGAATCTAAAATAAATTATCTTAAAATTTCATTCGCATTTATGTATTGAATGTGATTGGGTCTGATTCAGTCTATCTTGTAAAAAATATTTTAATTTTGTACTTCATTTTAAGAATTTCTTTTAATGCTTATAAATATATGTAGGAGAGAGAAATAGATTTAAGAAATACCTCTTGCTGACAAATATCTTGCAGATTTTAATATTTATTTTGAAACAATTTATAATTTTTCTGTTTGTTCAGCAGAACAGCAGTTTCAACAAACTTCAAGCACCGTATCGTCGGAGACCAAGCTGGGGCGCCCCATGCGAAACTAGTCGACAGTATGACATGAAGAAATAAAAAAGGTTGTATATTTTGAATGTTTTAATGGATGTTTACTTCATGGTTTAATTTTTTATGAAGTAAAAAATGGCGTACTTGAAATAATGTGCATATATCTTTTAGTCAGGGCCAGACTGACTCTCATCATCACTTTGATGTTATTTCTCTGGTTTGGCAAATCTGCTTCTGTTTTTATTTTTGTTCAAGAACGCAGCATCATCTCATGTCTAATTTTTGGTTGGGTTTAGCACGGTTACATTTATATTTGTCAGCTAAAATTTCGACCATTTCTTTAGTGATAGCATAAATATATTTCTTCTAATTATCAAGGTTTTTAAGTATTTTTAAATCAATAAAGATACAGTCGAAATGTTAGCTAACGAACAAAGATATGATTAAGCCAAACACAACTAAAATTTAGATGTGCAATGATGCTGCCTCGTTTATCTGAAAATAACAGCAGAAGAGAAGTTGCTTGTCAAATCATAGGAAGATCGTCACAGAAATGATGAAGTTTGGGGCCCCAATTGAAAGGTCTACACACACTACTTCGAGTATGTCATTTTTATTTTTAAATTTCTGTCTATTTTGATAAAATTTTAACTTAAGTTTTAAATGTGGCTAAAAGTTGATAGCGAAGTAGATTGCACCAGGTTTGTATCAAATTAGTCCTGCTTTAAAGTATTTGGGACATGAAATCAGTGGTGCATCCAGAGGGGGGGGGGGCTGATGGGCTGCAGCCCCTTCCGGAATTTTGTAGGAAAATTTAAAAAATAATGATTAAGAATAATATGCATGAATTCTGTACACTGTAAAACATTATTGAACTTAACTTAGCCCTCCCCGAAATAAAATCCTGAATACGCCACTGCATGAAATAAATCAATTTTGTAAAAATGATTTCAGAATTAATGAATGTATACGCCTATTTCCAATTTGTAATATTTATTTATTTACATAGAAAATATGCATATTTATTTATTATCTATTTTATTTAATTTAAAGAAATGTTTTTTAACTTGCTAAGTAAAAATGTTTCTTTTTAGGTGTTTTCTTGGAATTAATCTGAATCGAAGATCAAAATAAATTTAGAAGGGAAAAACAAAGAATTTTTAATTTTTGTATATTTTATTTATGTATTTTATATGAATAAATATTTTAATTTCATTTGAATGCTCAGGGTCAATCTAGACGAGAATTAGTTTTTTTTTTATGCCTCTTCACGAAATTCTATATTTTAAGTCTCCCTTTACAAAATTCAAATCCCCCACAAATTAGAATTAATAAAAGTATGCCCATTCAAGAAAATATTGATTTCTTTACAAAAGTAGGCAAAAAGAATTAAAATCTGGATTGATCCCTGTTGTTTTTTGTGTCTTCAAAATTTTGAATAGAGTCATAAAATATATAGCTTTTTCTTGCTGGAATATACAGGGTGGTTCAAAAATTCGCAAGTGGCATGTGTTGTTGTGTCAAGTGAAAAAGTAAGAAAGAAAAAAAGCCGAAATTGAACAAAAAAAAAAAAAAAAAAAAAAAAAAAAAAAAGAGAATAAAAATAAGCATTAGTAATTTTATACAAATGTACCGGGTGTCCATAATTAAATGACTTTATTTTAAAGTTGTCTACAGACAAGACAGTGTTCAGAAAGTTACAAAATTTTGTGTATATAGAATTGAAAAAATAAGAATTAATTTGAGCGAATATGAAAATATTTCGTCACCAGAGAGTCTTTTAATAAATTGAACATTTAATATACACAATATATATTATTAGATATTTCAAATACCCAACTGACAAAGGCAAAATACCCATGGATTAAGGTCTGGGATTTTGGAAGGCCACAGATTATGAGTGACAACTGATGACACATGATTTTTGAGGATATCTTAATGCCAGTGGTTAGTGAAACTTTTCAGGTGCTAACCCTGAATTCAAGGATTTTGAAGATTTTGCTGTCTCTGAATTTCATGATAAAATAATTTATTTTTATGTAAATTTCTCATTTTAAATGCTTGCTTTGCCTTAAATATCACTTATTATAGTCATTTGGTATATCATTACTAAGTCTTACATAACTGCATTCAAATAGTTTTCAGGGTTATTGCATGTTAGGAAGTTTCACTCCTGTAATGTGTGTAGGAGCGTCATCTTGCATAAGAAAATGTGTATGATAGGCACTGACATGATTGCAGATCCTGAAAGATTTTATTCTGTAACAGTGATGTATATCGCTGCCTAGTTTCGTTACTCATGGCAGAAGGTTTTTTCGCCGGAGGTCCCTCCGGCAAAAAAGCTTTATCACATCAGTAACGAAGCAAAATAAAGGGATTTATTTCATTTTACTGATTGCTGCAAAACAAAATTTCATGCTTAATTAAATAAATCCCTATATTTTGCTTCGTTACTCATGGCAGAAAAAATTCCTATGTAAAAAAAAGTACACTTCATACGGCTTTGTGAAATAAGTCCTTGTCGAATCCCGTTCTTAGTCAGTGTACGAACATGATTCGACAAGGATTTATTTAACAAAACCGTACGAAGTGTACTTTTTTTACATAGGATTTTTTGCTAGTGTTCGGACACTTTTGTTGCCAACATGTTTCGTTTGGTTTTTCTTTTCAATTTTGGCAACAGTAGGGTAACTTCATTTGAAAAACAGTTTTGTATGTTGTGGGCGTCATTTTTTTAATGAAAAATTATGATATATTACTTTTATAGAAATGTGTATTTATGTAGAATATAAAATAAATATATGTTTGGATTAAAGTTACAAATGGTGAAATTTGTTGAGAAGAATAATTATTCGTTTTTTCAAGGAGTATAAAATTCTACGAAAATTTTGAAACGGGTAAGTAAAAAAGAATCTTGTATTTTATTTATATATTTATTTTTTAGGTGTATTGGGTTAATTATGGTGTTTTTCTTTTGTAGGGGAGAAGGTGGTAATATGAAACTGCTTCTTTCTGCTTATCTTCTGGGGCCATCTGTGTTTACTAAAGTAAACTTAATTAATGGGAATCATAATAATTGCTATACCGCTGGGCATCAATATAGCTTGTTTTGTTTATGGTGTAATAGGCGGATCTTTGTTTATGCAGTTCTAAAAAATTTCACAAGGTAAGTTTCATGACTATTTTTCACATCCTTATTGATAAATATAAGATATTGTTAATACTGTTTTTATTAACTGTAAGATTGAATAGCAAAATAGCAGGATTGAATTATGGATAAATATTTTTCAAACTTAAAATTCATGGGATCGTTTATAAAATGGCGATTGGTGGTAATATGGAACAATGTGTTCCATATGACCATAAGCCGGAGAATATTGAATTAAATGTGTTGTATGCCAACAATGGGCACATGTTTTATGCAGTGGATGTGAAGGTGACATTTATATTTGTGACTTTTGTTCCTAAGTATGACTAATTTGAACTTTTGGATTATTTTTTTTATAAACAATATTTTACAGGAAAAAAAAAAATTCCTCTTTATGTTTTTCGATAAAATATGCGTATTTTTTACAATACTTTCATTTAGATGTTCAGTTTTTCCTTTTTTTAGTAATGTTTTCTGAAATAAATAACCCAATAAATAATTTTTTGTTTCACTTTTTATTGTTCCATATTACCACCCCACTTTCTAAGACAGCTATTTTTGTATTATGTTTTAAAAAAATTAATGGTTTGCAAATCGTTTAATGTTTTACCTTCTAATAACTTTAAATGTTCAGTGGAAGGATACTTTGTCAAATTATAGTAGTTATTGTTGAAAAAATGCCTTTGAAAAGTGCATTTTTTGTTAAAAAATAAAAGGTGGTCCATATTACCACCTTCTCCCCTAATGTATAATATTTGTTAGCTTTAATGTATGAAAATTGTACAAATTTAAAAAATATATATATTTATTTCTATTTTCTTTATTCACGTTTTTAAAAGGCGTTTTTTATGGTTTATGTTTAGATAATTGCTTTAAAACACGTAAATCGGCCCTTTTCGAAATGACGGGTATGAAAAACCACGAAACCGTGCTTCCAATCCGCCAATTTGGAAAGGACGGGAGAGAAAACCGCGACAACTTAGCGAGTTCGGAAAAACTCGCCAAAAAATCGCCAAGAAGGTAAAACACATTTTTCCCCTAATTTTTTGCCATAAAACTATTGATAGTATGGTATCTTAAAGTTAATAAATATTATCTTTATTTTCATATCTAGAGATCTAGAATTTCTTTTTTAATGCATAATAAGCATGTGAAGGTTGCAGCCCTCGATGATAACGATTTATTTCCTTAAAGGGGTATTTAAATTAAAAAAAACTATAATCATGAATATAAGAAAGTTTGTTGTTTGACATTTAGATGTTAGTAAACATGTGAAAGAAAACAGTTTTTAATTGAATAATGATAAGAAGGAAGAAAGACGTTATGCACAAATTATTCATGATTGTTCACTTATAAATTCGCTTTCTTCTCTACAAATCACTTGCCTGTACGTCTTCACACTTTTTTTTTTTTAATATAAGAAAGCTTTAAAGACAAAGATTTTTTTTTTTTTAATGAAATAATCTTTGTGTCTAAATATGTTGTTTATGAATTATGTTAAAGATAATAGCATGCATATATCATTCACATCTCTTGAGTATTATTCCATAAAAATTTTATCAGATAAATCTATTTTTATTGTCTTCATTACAGTATTTAACACATCAGATATATTTTCATCTTGAGCTTCAGGCAAGTTCGATATTTTAATGTTCAATCGATGACTATACTGTTGTAACTCCATAATATCATTTTTCATTTCAACAACTTGTGGTTTGAGATGGCTAATTTCTTCCATCATTTTGAAGTTTTGATTTTTAATACTTTTCAAAACCGCGTGAAGATGCTTATTAGGGCCGACGCACATTGAAACGCAGCCGTCACGCGCGAAGATATTTTCACGTTCCTCGATTTTGTGAAGCATTGAAATGACAGCAACAGCGCAAATTCGCCCTTGCGCAGGTTTTTCTGACATTGGTCCGAGTGTCATTTGTGTTAGGAACGTAGTTTCGAGCGTCACGCGGCTTCTTCGAGATGAAAACAACATGGAAGTTTTTCTCTATCTTTCATGTAATGTAATTGTCTTTCCAGAAAATTTTTTTTTTCGATCCAGGATAAAATAATAAGTACACTACTTCTATATCAGGATATGATTCAGAACCTTAATCCATGTTCGCAGCCATGATAAAATGAGAAAGTACGGAACACGAAACGTTCTTTCCGAATGTCAAAAAACATGAAACGAGATGAAATACTGCGCGGGAATATGCGAGCACCCTGCTTCACACAGTTTTTTCCGGAGCAATGTCGGTTGACTTGTGCGGCACACCTGCGTCTTAATGTGCGTTTTGGCTTAGATTCTGTAGTTTCTTTCACAATATTTGACATGAATTCTAACGAATTTTGCAATTCATTTAGTTTATTTAAAGTTTCTTTCCTAAAATTCACATTGTCCAGTTTCATTTCTTCCAAATCTCGCAACAAATCAGAGTAGTTACTTTCCGATAACTTAGAATCTGCTGCAGTCGTAGATGATTTTTTACAAGCAAGACAAGGCCATCCATCTTTTCTTTCTTTACAGACAGTAGTTTCATTGAAACCAACGCAAGTTACATGAAAAGAAAGTTTACAGCAACTACTGCATACAATTTGTTCACTGTCATCCAAGATTTGAACACCACAAACTTCACAGTTCGCCATATTTATATATTTTATTTATGAGCCAAGTTAATACAAAAAGATAATTTTAGTGCATTTAATATAAAGTTAATTGTTTAAAATATATGATTTTAATTGAATTTAAAATAAATTATTAAAGATATATGTGAAAATGTAAGAGCACATTTTTGTTTTGCCCAAGATATTTGTAAAATTCTTGTTTTGAAATATAAAAACATCAATACCTAAAATCCAGTTTCAAGAATTTTAACAATTTGCGCCTAAAGGGGAATGGGACATGACTTTAAAACTCTTTCGTATTGAAGAAAAAAAAAAAAGTTATTAATTGTAGCATAGCAGCGCCACCCACTATCACAATAAATTGATTAGCACCATTGTATTCCAAAATGCATATATGTAAAATTCTCCGTTGTAGTTTTTGAAATAGAGCTGCCACTAAGATTTTATAGCACACAAACAGACAAAGACATATTCTAAAAATGATCAAGTCGTGTTCGGGACATTTCAAAACGTGTAAATCCATGAAAAGCCGGAAGTCGGAAACTTTTACAAATGTGATACAGAAGTAATAAACATATCACTATACGATACACAGAAAAAGAACTTTTAAAAATACTTTGTTTATTAGTATGGGTATAAAAGTTTAATTTTCCTTCCTGAGCACCGTTCGCTAGCATAGTAAAATGTAGCCTGAACTTTCACCCATCACATTCAATAGAAAAGAACGTTTATATTAACTCTGCATAAACAATATGCGCATCACATTGTGTGCTTAAATTTAGTCTTATATGAAAAACACCTAACACAAAATGAAATACACTACTAACAATTTCCATGTAAACATCCAAATACTTTGGGTAGCTCTATAAACGAATGATGATTTCTATACCACATTTTAAACAAGACATTCCTTTTTTATGCATATAAAAATTATGGTCAGTTCATTTTGTTTAAAGTAGCCTACAGATGATACACTGCAATTACCAGAAATTTCCCCCGAAGACGCAATGTATTTGAATTCTTTTGGATGACCCTGTACACGAACCATTTGCTTGATATCAACGAAAAGTTTAGTGTAGCATCACTATATGATACATACTCACCTAGAATGCCGAGTTTGAACTTCCTGTGCTACTATTTGTCTTGAGGTATGATAATAATAAACACACAGTCACACACAGAGATCAACCGTTGAAAAACATGATTTTCGGATTCAGAGGACCTCAAAACATGTAAATATAACAGAAATTCAATTTCGAAATTTTAATCCCAAAACAATGCTTTTTATATCATATATAATAAAGTAATTTAAACATTAGTTTTAATGTAATTAAAAATTAAATGAAATGCAAAACATAAATTAAAATTAAGTACTTCTGTATCTAAATGCTAGGCGAATTATCCGTAAACCTTAAAAACAATCTTTTTTCTTTCTCTCTGCTCCTTATCATAGGTATATCTGGGTAGTGTTCTAAATATGTACTGATAATTGTACAAAATGTAGTTAATTTGCAAAATATATTAGAAAATCACATTTTTTTCTTTTACTCTCCCTCCCCTTTCTTTCTTCCCAGGTACAGTCGGTAACAAAAGTGTCCAAACACTAGCGAAAATTCCTCTGTAAAAAAAGTACACTTCATACAGTTCTGTTAAATAAATCCTTATCGAATCATGTTCTTAGACTGACTAAAAAGAGGTTCGACAAGGATTTATTTAACAAAACCGTATGAAGTGTACTTTTTTTACATAGGAATTTTTGCTAGTGTTCGGACACTTTTATTACCGACTGTATATCAAATCCTCACAGAGTGTCTTTTCTAAATCATTATCTAATAAGTGTACGCAGTTGTGATGTATAAATGACTAAATATTTTATAAGAACATCTCTTTTTCTTTTTCTCTGCATTTCCACCCCCTTGTCTCCCAGGAAGTTAATATCCACTATATTTTCCAGAATTGTTACGTAACAACTGCATAAATTTGTTTCCCATCGAAAAAAAATATAAGTTAACATTAGAAACTTTTTATTGTGAAGCCCTAAAAAGCATAAAATAAAAATTTATTGTAGCAAAGACATTCTATAATGAAATGAAAGTTCTAACACTAAGAAAATTTTAGAGAAAAATATAGATATTTCACTTTTGCAAAAGATGAATTACTTATTATCGCATTTTTTACTTGTGTAATTACTTAGAATCTAAAAAAAGAACGCAGTAATTATATTCTTGTAATAAGTTTAATAATTCGTTTTAACAAAAGTACTCTAATCTGGTCACTATAATCATATAAAAAATTAATATTTTCAGAAACTAGATGATTCAATCATATAATATACCCTCACCTCCATGGAGGAGCAAAATTGTAAAGGCATATCCCTGGATTATCCTTAGGGGTGCGTCCCAAATTATCGTCAGTTACGCACACTGAGCTGAAGAACAACTGGAGCAAATGCTTTCAATACCTTTAAACAGTGTACGTGCGTGCCAGTTTTTCAGAAATCATTTGCCTTACAGACATTTGTCGGGTCGTCTATTACTATTATACTCTTTAAAGAATTAAAATTTAAAATTGTAGTATCATGTTTAGCATATGGTGTTTCGAACAGACAACCTTTACACAATTTTACTTTAAAATATAAAGATATAAAATGCTTTCTGCCGTGCAACGCTCGGAAGACAAACCTTCCAAAAACGGCACGCAAAAAACGGTCTAGCATTTCCTCCAGTTGTTCTTCAGCTCAGTGGTTACGCATAGCGCAGTAGTAGTGCGACGTTAAACCCAACCAACAACCACAACATATAATATTCCCTGTCGCCCCTGTGATACGTCATGATTGAGAAAGTAAAGTTATGGCTGCAAGAATTCATAATTTATCGCCGCAAAATTTTGCCAAATACATTCATTACCATCATTTTCAAAAAGGCATTCGGTCTGTGAGACCGATGTTCCCTGTAAGCACGATGAAAACACGTTACGGTCAAAGGGTTAAATTTCTGTTTATGTTTCCAACTTTTTGCTGATGAAACTTTTAATTTCAATGCTGTTTTCAATATTTAATTTTTCCAATATTGCTTCGTGAAGGATCAAAATTGTGTTGGCAAGTCTCCAAACCACTTCTAGATCTAGGGGTGAATCCCAGGCCGTCGCCAATTGCCCATTACGCAGCACTAGTGCAATGTAAAACCCAACCAATGAATATCGTATCACTCAGTCTCAATTGTATACCTTAGTAAAATTTTAATATTTCATCAAATATTAACAAGTGAGGACTTGGACGATAAATCTATAATTATGTATTAACTAGATAGCATTTAATCTAGGTTTTGTTCTTATTCATATATAGATGCGAGTGCTTTATCAAATTATATTATCGCAATACTACATTGTAACGTAAACATTGTCTTGTTTAAAAAAATATAATTTTTAGCATATATACTTAAGCTTTAAAAAAATAAAAGAAAATTACCCTCTAACATATTCATTAGATGAAAAATGTAATTACAACTAGCTTCCAGCGGATTAGAGAAGTAATACAATTCAATTTCATCAAATAATTTTAAAAATATAATTAGAATTGATCCGTAATTACAATTTTATTTAAATTCAATTATATTCTCGAAAAGTGAAATTGGATTAGCTTGTAGTCAATTACAATTTAATTAACTACATTGTATAAGATGTAACGGGAATTCTTTTGTAATTTCATTCCCAATAGTTCAATTAAACTTCGAAAATCTAACTGAAATTAACCTGTAATCGTTTACAAATGCGTGAAAGTACAATTTGGAAAATTAGTGGATTTAAATTGTTAATTCTTTACAAGTTAATGGAATTAACCTGGGAAGAAAGAAACTGGCATTTGTTTGTAATCCATTACAAATATTTTTAAATAATTTTATAAAATGCAATTGAGAATGATTTTATTTTCATTACACAATAATTGAATTACAAGTTGTGCAAAATTAATTGAATTACTTTGTAGTCAATTACTTGTTAATTGAGTGAATGTAAAATAATTATAATTGAATTGTAATTTAATTACTTTTTAATCAGTTATGTCCAACAGTGGTGAATGCCGGCTATGACGACCTAAACAGGATCTCCACGGAAGGCACGCCACATAGACTTAGGTCTGTAACATAGGAAAATTGCTTCAGTTTCTACTCCAAAAAAAACAACAACCTGTTTTTGTGATTTAATGAATGAAACAAATCTTATTACAATATTCACGACGTATTTTCTAAACGCATTTAAAGCATAGATTTCTGTAATTCAGGTATTTTCTCTTTTGACTTACTAAAAAATGTCTATGTGTGAATAACCCCTAAAAAGAACATTTACTTTGGTCAATAACTGAAAAACTGCTTACATTTTTTTCCGTACAATTTTCTGAATTTCGGTGATATTTGACAATGCTTTTGGTATGAGATTAACAAGACATTTGGCTATAAATTTATTCAAAAAAAGATTTTTTATCGTTTGCACATGCGCAATGACAACACTTTTCATAAAAATGCTCATATTTCAGGAGATATTTAAGATATTTGTATTCCGATTGCAGTATATTGTTTCAGAAGAGATTTTTCGATTTATCTGAAAGTGGGAATAATTTCCTTTTAAAACTCTGCATATTATAAGTAAAAAACATGTTGATTTTTATTTATTTATTTATTTATTTATTTATTTATTTTTTTTTTTTTTGAGTTTTAAAATAAATGCTTACATCTTCTTTATTTAACATGTTATCGTTACACAAATGCATTCACAAATTGTAATAGATCCATATTAATATATCTAACAGTTATAGATTATTTTCTTCACTTAATAATACAGGGTGATCGCAAGCATTATTGGTTTTCCACAATTTGTTGCCAGTTCCCTGATTATTGTCGTAACTTAATCTTCACTGAAAAACATGACAAAGATACCCAGTGTTTGAAAGCATTTCATTTAGACATAAGTTTTTAAATTGAAAAAAAAAAAAAAAAAAAAAAAAAAATAATAATTTGTAAATCTTGCTGAACTTTTGAGCTGGAGTGTATATGTACAAGACTCATAAACATTTGTACATGCACAAGACTCATACAAATAATCAGAAGAAGCCTCATAAGGATCAAAAGATAAAACTAGAAAGCATTTTCAAGCATTACTTTTTACAGTGTGATACCAAACATTCTTTTTTTTTTTTTTTTTTTTTTTTTTTTTTTTTCTGTTTCCTTTTTTAATTTGTTACGCTTTCACCTTTTTACGTCGGACAAAACTTTTGCTGAAATATATGAAGTATAATATGTTCTTTACACGGCCAAACTTTCAGGATAATTCGTGAAAACTTTTTCTAGACATGAAATCGAAAGTGCTCCTTTGCTTAATGTAGGGTAGTGTATATACATTATCTATCTCTCCCACATATAAATGTAGTACAGTATTCAAATAGTTTATTATAAATAGCTTAATTAAGTTTTAAGTTGTTTTAATTTTTAAATGATAAAATTATTTACACACATGGAAACTTATTATTTCCATATATCGACTGAAAATCAAATCAATAATATTTTCATGTATTATCAGAATAAATAATATTGTTAACAATTAGAAATATTTATTCAGAAACTTTTATATATTAGATGATATTGCTAATTTTATTTTTCATATTTATTTTGTTTCATATAGTATGTTAATATTCCCTTTACAAGCCCAATTATTGTCATTTCTGCGTTTGTTTTCAAGGCGTTTTCTTTCATCATTATGAAGGTAGCTTTATTCATGAAATAGGGATTACAGGTAAGGTAATTTCTATTTTCTGTAGTCTTTATGTAAATACAGCTTTAAGAGAAATCGTCTTTATTTATTAAATATAAAATATGCTGAAAATTGCTAATTAAAAAAAATATATTAAACAAAATTTAATGCAATCAATAACTTTAAGTAATTCTCTATGCTGTATGATTTTCTATCAAAACTAACGCATGTTTCGATTTTTAATAAAGGGTAAGTAAAGCAAAGTAAGTAAAGTAGAAGCTTTTTATTAAGTAAATTAATATTATTCAGACAAACTGAAAATTAAATAGGTATTAAATTTATTAGAATAACAAAAAAAAAAAAAAAACTTTTTTATTTCCTTTGGTTACAAATTACCTTGTAATGCTGTACAGGTAATTAAAAAAAAAAAAAAAAAAAAAAAAAAAAAAAAAAAAAAAAACAGTTTTGATCACATTTCATTTTATTTTCATTCTTATGTGAAAAACTTACGAAAAACTTATCAAAAGCATAATTACGAAAGCAGCTATGTGAAAGGTAAATCGCACTAAAAAATTAAATTACAAATAAAACATGATTCAAAATCAAAAACAAAATTTAAAATATTCCTTTAATTTAAAAACGTATTATTTATTTATTTATTTTATGAGTGTAAAAATTATTTTAATTTGTTCTAGAATAAACATCTGGTATGAATTCCGCGAAACTGAAATTTTGTATTTGAATCAAATGTACCTAGTGTACTAAATGTATATTAGTCCAAATTTGTCCGAACCACTTTGCTTAATGGGGATTTCGGACAACTATGAACATCCATATCTGAATCAGAACTCGAACCCTGCACATATTTACTGAAGAGCATAACGTTGATTAGAGTCCTGCACGGGTAGGGTTTTACACCACCCGAACCCGACAAAATTTTTTTCATCAACCCGAACACCGATCCGAACCGGCAATAAAGATTTTTTGGGACCCGCACCCGACCCGAACCCGCTTTCTTTATACCCGAACCCGACCCGAAACCCTAAAACTGAATGAACATTACTAATTTATCTAAAAGTTATGTAAATCTTTTTAAAATTATAACATAATGTAAATTTTCACTGTCACACGTTGGTAATATATTTTAAAAAGACTTTAAAATGTTATTATTAATTGTATTTTAAGTTAAAAATTAAAAATTCTAAAAAACAGATTAAAAATAATTTTTAACCATTTATGTGAGTTGTGAATTCAAGAGTTCAAAATTATGCTTCAAGTTAAATGTTAGTAGTTTATTGTTTATATTTAATGCTTATATTCTAAAAAAGAAAAAAAAAGAAAGAAAGAAAGAAAGAAAGTTGGTTGTTTTACGTCGCACTAGTGCTGCGCAATAGGCAATTGGCGACGGTCTGGGACTCATCCCTAGAGGTGGTCCGGAGACATGGTATCACAGTTTTGATCCTCCACGGAAGGGACAGCACCCACTTCGGTGACCCGCAGAGGTATAATTTTTTATGGGAACATGGAGTACATTACGGCCACGACAGATTTTACGTGCACCAGCCACCATTAGTGTACACGTCGGTCTTTGGCCGGCTCGATTACCGAACCCGTAGTCTTCCATTTAAGAGCCCGGCGCTCTACTGACTGGCTCCAGAAAGAAAAAACAAAATATGTATCTTCATTTATTGCTTTCATTCCATCTGAATGTTTACTTTACTACAATAATTTGGATAGCAGTAGCATTGATATGATTCGCAATTAAATATCTGCTTTCCCACGATCACTTTCAATTCACACGATCAGCAAATTAGCTTCTTCCAGTTGCAATTTTTGGGCACTGTTTATTTGTTTTAGAGAAGATGATAAAGAATGTTATCTGTCTTTATGGAATCCGTTTCCTAAATGTGCTTATTTTACATTATCTTATCTTTTATTTTTTTTAATTAAACCGCAACAAATATTTCTCTATATTTGCAGTATTTACAAGTATAAATGGAGGAAAAATCATAATTTCGTTCACATAAAAGTGAGGATTGGAGTTCATTGAAAAGAAAAGTATCTAAAAAGAAAAAAAAAATGGAAATTGAAGAATCTTTTCAATTTCCAGAAAGTAAAAGCGAGGTTATACTGCATTTCTTTTATTTATATATTAACTATAGTCAAAAAAGGTTTATAATACTTACTAATTTTCATACAATTTCTACAAAAAGTACGTATTAGATTTTTTGAAGAAACGAAAACAAGTACGGATAATTTTTTTCTTCCTTATATGGATACAGATACGAACACGGATAATTTTTTTTTTTTTTTTTTTTTTTTTTTTTCTGGCGAATATCATACGGATACGAATACGAAGCTCCGACACATATTTAGTATATATAGTATGTTTGAATCAGATATTAATTATGTCTACAAATTTATGTTTATAATTGTAAATTTTTTTTGAATGATGTTCTCAAGTGGATCCGACTTATTAAAAACTAAACCCGACCCGCAAGAAAACAAATTCAACAAACCCGAACCGAACCCGACCCGCATGAGAAAAATGTTTGTGAACCCGACCCGATGCCGGACTCTAACGTTGATTATTGAATCACCAAATGGCCACCAATAGAGAAATAACAGATAAACGTAAACATTTTAGTGTTTCAGCAAAAGTTTACAGGTCTACGTTACGCATTTAAAAATATATTTTTTTTTTTTTTTTTTACTTATTGACAACATTTAATTCATCTAATTTTACATATAAAATCTCACACATAATATATCCAAGTACTACGAAGATACTAAATTCAATAGCTAAGATAATCTCAAAAGGCGAAAATTGGATAATATTAAATTTCAACCCTCACAATGCCACTTTTTTCTAAAATATAATTTAAAATAATTTAGAATCTAGATTTACTAGTTCTAATAAAACAACTTGATCAGTAAGGATCAATCTCTTTCCTATAATGGTATGGGGAAGGAATAAGGATTATTTAACGACATTTCCCAAGTAGCACGGGAACGTTCTGTGAACGTCTAATAACGGTTACATTAGTTCAAACACCGTGTTTCGTGTCAAGAGAACGTTCGATTAGACGTTCAAAAATAGTATTACTTAGAACGTTCTGAAAAGGTTTGCTTTGTACCATCTATAAAACGTACAAGTCTAGTTCTATGAAAAACGTTCAAGTGTATCGCCGTCGTAGCACGTTCTGTAACAGTGTGATTATAACAAATATGAGAAAATGCCTTTTTTTTTCTTTTTCAGTTTTTTTTTTTTTTCTTATTTTCAGTTTCAAATTTTGTTGACATGTAGAATAGTCATTGAAATGTAATAGAGATGCGGTGAGAAAAAATTACAAAATTTTAAACTTGAATTATATGTTATTATAATCATTATAATTATTTATAATTTTATTTAAGTTTTATGTTGTTGAATTCTGTCAAACACATTACTCCAGATTACTTTTGCAGATATTCATTATTATTTACTTCTTAAATTGTTAATAAATTAAGTTGCGAAAAATTAATTTATTTTATTTATTTATTTATTATTATTATTATTATTTTTTATATACCAAGAAAAATGTGTTGGATAATTGAGAATTTTTGATCTCCGGTTTTCCATGGGTTTATACACTCTTGAGATGTCCAGAACACAATTCTATCATTCTTTCAAAATGCCAGTCTGTCTGTTTTTTTTTTTTTTTTTTTTTTTTTTTTGTGTGTGTGTGTGTGTGTGTTTTATCAAAGTTTTGTGGACTCTGTATCTCACAAACCAATGGACGGAATTTAACCAAACTTGATGTTTAGTTAGACTTTAAACTAATTTGCTAAATATCAGGAATATTTAATTAGCTTTGGTGCTCATTAGCCTCTGGAATGTATCACCAGATAGGGTTCGCTTCTATTCTGTAAATTCTCCCTTTTATGGGGAGATTATATCTCAGCTTCTACGGTGCACAAATGCACCAAACTTAATATGTGAAACAGATATTATGTAACACTACGCTGATTTAATTCGGGTGCATATATTGACTAACTGGTGGCGCTGCTCTCCTGCAATTTAACCCCGTTAACGTAATGACAATAATTCAGTTTTTGTGATATAAATAATTATAAATACACTGAACTTGGTATGTAAAATTAATATCATATAAAACTTTGCAGAATAATTTTGCGTGCATATCGTACAACTGGAGGCACTGGTATGCTGCAAATTAATTTTATTCAAGGAAATGGAACGCAATAGCTCATTTTCTATGATTTATAAATGCTCTAAATTTGGTGCGTGAAATAGATATTACGTAAATTTTACTGATTTACTTCGGGTACATATCAAATGACAGGTGGCACTGTTACGTTTCAACTTACGGGAAGCCTGTACTTCACCTTCTATAATACGAATACTTATCAAACCTTGTATGTGAGACATATATATAAAGACAAAATGTGCTGCTTCTGTTTCCGTATATATCCACCGACGGATGGTGCTGCTATTGCTTTCTGCGGTTTTTCAGATATCTGTATTTCAGCATTTTTTGGTGAAAAATGTACAAAATTTCATATATAAAAATGTTAATTAAAAAAACCTGTGTTGATTAAATTTTTATGATTAAATTAATAAATTTTAAAATTTTATGGATGCTGTATCTCACGAACTAATGAACGTAATTTATTCAAACTTGGTTTACTTGGACTATGACCTAAACTGGTGGCGATTCTATTTGTTAATAAATCGTTCAATAGGTAGCGCTGTCATACCATTATTTTCAGAATTTTTTATATGCCATAATAGGTCAAAATTTCATATAAAAGTACATGAGTGAGCATTGTTTTTAACTTTCCCTGGAAAATTAAATATGTATATATATATATATATATATACATACATTTATATTTGTAATATTTAATTAAAAAAAAATATGGGCAATTTGTATAGTTCATCGCTTTCTCTATTGTATTAAAATTTTCAATATTCTTGCCAGAAAAGTCGTCTATACTTTTAAAGCGAAAGGATGAACCCTAAATCTGTGATAATTTAAAACAAAGTTATCGACTTTTCACATTTTTCATTATGTAAAATACATTTCTTAAGATACATATTTTGTATACTATAAAATTGATTTTTTTGGATATTTAGTGTTGTATTTGTTTGAGATGAAAATCGAATACATTTACCATGGAAAATAATTTTGATAGATTATTTTAGCAAATAATATTTTGACATCGACCTGCGCAGGAAAATATAGAAGAAAGTTTTAGGATGGCCTGAGTATAATAATTTTTAAAAAGGTTAAGTTTTGAACAGTATGAAAAATATTTATTAGAAACGGGTGTTATTGAATAAATTGCTTGATCGACAAGAAAGTTTCGCCGCGTGTAAAAGCCATCTGCTCTGTTTTTGCACAGGAAGTTGGTATTTCTTGGCGTGGCTCGTTGGATCCAAAGTCCTACTGCTTGCTTACGCATCATATTTTCTATTTACATTCAGATTTGAATTTAACTTTCGTTCGGATACACTACAACAGCAAACAGCTTCAAGATACAGACAGATATGTTCGTTCACTTACTTTTCCTTTTTATAAAATTTTCATACGTATGCATTGAAATCTTACAAAATTTATTAAAATTTATAAAAAAAAAAAAAAAACATATAATATTTTAAAGTTAAATTTGAAATTTTTTAATTTTTTAATTTTTTACATCTTTCACCCTAACTCCTAAATTTATTTCGTTCGATATTTTATTATTACAGTTCAACGTTGAAGTTTAAACAAACCCATGCGAATTTTTCGCACTTTTCTTTTCTTATTTACTTTTAAAATTTGAAACTCATAAATATTATACCGAATTCCCCATCTAATTAAAATTTTAATTTACCAGAAGCCAAATTATTATTAGTACCAAATTAATATTGTGCAATTGTGAGACCAAGATCATTCAAAGAAAGGTTTCAAAATAAAATTCATGGTTGAAGGCCCAGTATCATACTTTCGCAGGCTGTACAGTTATAGTATAGGATTTCCATGATGCCTTTTAAATTTTTATCGCGATGTTTTCGTGATGACTTTTTATTTATTTTGGTGTATTTTGTTAAAAAAAAAATAATTATTATTATTTTGATTATATTTTTATGTTTATGAATTTTAGTCAATTTATGACAATTATTCATATTCTGTATAATCTTTAAAGTATTTCTATGTTTAAAATGACGCTTATAAAGATTGAAGAAGCAATTTTTAAAAATACAGTTTTCCATAAAATAATGTAAGCAGACAAATTTCGTAATTTTTTCTTATTAGTTCATTGAGTTGAGTCCACATGCTTAAATATTGTTCATTTTTAAATATTATTTTTTATCCTCGAGTATTTCAATAATTACACTACTATATCGTTTCGGCAAAAATTAATTGCAACTGATCCACGTTAAACAAATATATAGATAGATTTGATCATGTATGTTTACATTTTACATTACACTGTAGAAATGTAAAAGCAGGGAGAAGTATTAAAAAAGAAATAGTTACTAAGGTGAATCTTAATATTGCTAAATGTTTTAAATTTTGAAGTTTATTTATTTTATTTTTATTTATTTATTTGTTTACAGAATAAACTTTTATTTATTTATTTATTTATTTTTCAAAATGTTTCACCATATTTTATACTGTCATATTTCACTGCATGTGTACGTAAAATTTATAAACTCAAAATCAATAATTTAAATAAATTTCGCATACGCATGATTTGAAATATGAAAATATTAAGTAAATTTCACGTAATCTATTTAAATAAAAAAACAAAATAATAATAATAATTTTTATATTTTATATTTTTAAACGTATTTAAAATACACCGCTGTTCAAAATTATAGGAACAAACCTGCTTTCTCATTTTCTTCTTTTATGCATAACTTTTAAACAAATAAACACATGGACATAAAATTTGGATGTCATGTTCGTTATCATATCATTAATCGAATTTTACATAATTTTAGAATAAGTAATAATTTAAAACTAATAATTATTAATTTTTCTCAAAAGTAAGCTTTGGAAAAAATTAAAAATTTCAACAATTTTAGCGAAGAAAACTTAATGAAAAATTGTGTTAATGATGCATTATAGACAAGTGAAGACGCACATGCCCTCACATGTTAAACAAAATCCTGGTTTTACTTTCTGTGTTCACTTTTCTTTTTCTTTAATAACGGAATTTTTGAAAAAAAAAAAAATAATAATTACTAATTTGTATAAACTGTGATCATCACCAGAATAATAAAAATGTCGATAAATAATTTAATAATGAACGCCTTATCCAATTTTCATATTTCTATGTAAAATTTTAAAAAAATTATTCACACGCGAAAAAATGAAGAAAAAAGAAGAAACAAAAATGTGACTACATGAAGAAATATACGGTTTTAATCTAACGCATGGATGAGCGTACATTTTTAACCTATCTGTAATGCATCTTCATGACCATTTTTCATTAAGTTTTCTTTTCTAAAATTGCTGAAATTTTTCATTTTTTCAATGTTTACTTTTGAGAAAAATTTACTGATATTTAGTTAAAAAATTATTACTTATGCTAAAGTTATATAAAATTCGATTTATGGTATTTTAAAAAACATACTATCCAAATTTTATACTTCTGTGTTTATTTGTTTAAGAATTATGTGGAAAAAAAAAGAAAACGAGAAAACAGTTTATTGTTTAAATTTTGTACACTTGTGTACTTCTTTTAACTAATTTTTATTTTTTGTTTTCCATTGATTTGTCATTATTATAGTTTAAAAATAGAATATGTAACATATCTGGGCATTAATTTGAGATTTCATTGATAATTTAAAATTTAATAAAATACTTTTGTGTTTGAATGCTAAAAGTTTGCAGTAAGTTTCAAAATTTAGACATAAATATGGGCAAAAGCAAATAGAAATACAGTTAGACCGTTCAAAATTGGTACAGATAGGTTTTAGAGGCCTGCAAATCGAATGGGGATATTTTCGAAAGTGTAAAGTTATTAGAAGGGACGGGAGGGGGGGGCAGAGGGGCAAAAAAAAGATAGAGTTAGATCATTCAAAATTCGTACATCGAGGTTTTCGATACCTACAAATCGATTGCGGATATTTTTGAATTTTTAAAATTATTGGGAGGGGCGGGAAGGGGGAGGAAGCGGTAGGGAAAAAAAATAAAGATAGAGATAGATCGTTCAAAACTGGTGCATAGAGGTTTTTGATACTTACAAATCGATTGCGGATATTTTCGAATTTGTAAAATTATTAGGGCGCTCATATATATGCATTCGCGCGTGCGCATCACGCACGGGTCTACGCTGCCGAAGGCAGTGGGGACCCGGTGCGACATTTTTCCCGATCAGAGTTGTTTTTTTTTTTTCTTTTTCACATGATAAAAATTAATGCAATTTTGAGAATTCACTAATTATAATGATTCATTTAAAAATAGTGACCAGCGAAGCGGGCATAGCCTGCTAGTATATTATATCGTTATTTTAACCCGTTAACGCCCATATTAATTTTGCAAAATATTATTATCTGATTATTTCACTTCTAAATTAATATGGACAACTATCAGTAAAATATATTAACTTAAACAATTCTTCTGATAGTTTTAAATTTAAAGCCTATCCTCATTTATTGACGTTTTAGGGAGAAAACTTCAAGATAGAAAAACTTTGAGATAACAGATTAGTTTAATATTATATGTTGACAAAGATCTCGAAAGTAAAGTATTATGATATATATTATTATTGAACTGGATTTAAGTTAGTATACTTGAGCAAAAAGCAAATATATATGCGACTAATGAAAAATCATAAAATGACTATCCAAATTATGAAATAATAATTAACAGTAGACACATAAAACTTTCAGGGGTCATTTAGAGTGACGCTACAAACTGTCACTAAAAAGCAGCAATCATTCCAAGAAACCACAAAAAATATACATGCCATTTTATTAGTTGTCCTCAAATGAGGACACTGGGTCCTGACGGGTTAATACGAGGAATCCAGTCGTTTTGCTATGCATGAATTCTACATTAATGGTTGGGAATTGACAGGGTTTAATTGTTATTTTAGGTGAAAATGGGCTACTTTCAACTCATGCATTGCATAACTTTGGTGATTACAGAGTAAATAAAGCATAAAATCTCATATTAAGTTTTTTTCTAGATTTACTGTCTTTTGAGTATAAAGTTTTGTTACTGATAAAATTGTATTGCTTTATAATAATAACGATAATATACAGTCTGAGGAAAAAAATATTTGCATTCAGGGAAAAAAAAAAAAAAAGTCAATACATCTACAAATTCAGCAATTTCATAGTAAAAATGAATAGATGAGCAGCGGAGTAAAAACTGTCACATTAACGTTTAAGAATGCAATCATTTGTCTCTTCAATAGACCACCCCCCCTCCCCCCGTGGCTAAAATGTATTGTTCCCAAATCTAATAAATAACTATAAATCTACTATAATCTGGAACCCAGATCGTCTCGCCAAGTCTAGCTGTTTCTATGTTTAATAAAAAAGATGTGCATCACAAATTGAAAGTACTCTTTAACAACAATAAAAAAAAAAAAAAAAGAAAAGAAATCTGAAACGGGTTGTTTCGTTTGAGCAACGAAAAGTTTTTCAAAACGATTCTTTTTAAATCTGCAACGAAACCAAACATTTTTGTAATGAAAGGTTTCAAAAGCATCGTTTCACTAGAAAAGGCAACTAGTTGCCTTTTCTGAAACGAAATATTTCAGAATTTTTTACAATGTAGTTTTAGCACAAGCTATTATCAAAGAACAGAATTCTTAAACATTCAATGAGGTACAGGAAAAAACACAATTATATCGTCTCAACTTTTGTTTAATATAGAAGCCCATTCATCCTAAGAAGAGATTGTCTAAAACACACATTACACCATCAACAACAGAAAGACTCCCATTTAGCTATTTAAATATTTCAGTTTAATTTTTGCACGCGTCTTGTTTTACAGTGACTCTCCATTGCAGGTTTTCGATCAAATGTACCCTCGAGATCATTGTAACGAATTGGCTATCCCCGATCTTTTCCTCACTAACACATCACATACCTGCTACATTACTCTCTGGAAGGCATTTTCAGGCTTCTTATAGTTTTATTCAGCACTTTTATTTAATAACATAGTCAAATTTAATACGGATTGTTTTATATATATATATATTTTTTTTTTTAACGAGATATCTTTATTTTTGTATATTTTTCTTAATATTTGGAAACCAGGGTAGTCTAATTAAAATAACAGTCAAAGCAAAGCAAAGCAAATATATAAAAATGAATATTTAAATTTTATTTCAACAATAAAGCAATAAGAGTACTTAATTTTAGTTATCTGTTAAATTTCGCTGTTGAGACTCTTTTTAAAATCGCATGTTTTACAAAAAAAAAAAAATGATTGCAGGAAAAATTTAAAGTCAAAGCTTCTCATAGTAGCCAATTTTATCTGTATTTTACTTTAAAAAGCAAAGCATTATTACCTGTATTTCTGCTGTCTTTAAATAAATTTTCGCTATCAAGAAAATATTTCTTACCTGCAAAAGAAAAAATATAGTTATTTTTATTCTTAAAATTAGTTTAGATTCAAAAGAAAACAACATTAAGAATAACACTAATAAATAAATACGTTATAATAGCAGGAGACTTGGCGTTGGAATATTAAAACAGGAATAAACTACTACGTCAGAAACGCCAAAGAAAAATTATTGAGGTGCATACAGCTGTTTCGGTAGCCTAAAGCGTACCGTCATCAGTGCAAAAAAATAATTATTTTTTTGCACTGATGACGGTACGCTTTAGGCTACCGAAACAGCTGTATGCACCTCAATAATTTTTCTTTGGCGTTTCTGACGTAGTAGTTTATTCCTGTTTTAAATACGTTATAACTTCTTTAAAGTAAAATTTAGCTTTTAAATATAAATTATGCATATATATATATATATATATATATAATCAGAACGTACAGTCGATAACAAAAGTATCTGAACACTAGTAAGAATTCTTATGTAAAGAAAAAAAAAAAAAAAAAAAAAAAAATAGAGTTAATACTGTTTTGTTAAATAAATCCTCGTCGAATCATGTTCTTAGTCAGTCTTAGAACATGATTCGACAAGGATTTATTTAAAAAAAGAGTATTAACTCTATTTTTTTTTTACACAGGAATTTTTGCTAGTATTCGGATACTTTTGTTACCGACTGTACAGTAGACATAATATTATCAGTACATACAATTGGAATTTAAAGATGATTTAATATCAGTAATCAAACAATTAATATGATCAAAAACAAAGACCACACAAATCAAACAAAAAAGAAATAAAGTCAAATCTAAATGAATTAAGGCAAGTTGGAATAAGAAAACAGCATTATTTGCATTCTAACGTTATCAAGGGCCCGGTAGAATGCAAACATGCTAAATAAATGAATGTTTTTCTGTCACAAAGATAGCAAAAGCTAAGTATTTCTTTGTGCACAGGCCAGAAACCTCCACTGGAAATAAAATAAATAAGAAAAAACGTATATGAAAATAAACTCACCACAACGTATGAGAAACCAATAAATTAGTTAAAAAATTGAGAGTGATAAAACACCAATAAACTTTGTAATTTTGCATCAATAATCACAAACAATATAATCAAGATATAAGCAACATAAAAACGAATGAAATGTGCGTCACATGTAAAATTTAATAATCAGAATTTTTTCTTTCTTTCTTTCTTTCTCAGGTAAAATACAATTCTAAAATATAACGTCCCGATTATGCAGTCGATTCAGTATAAAGGGAAAATTGGAAGGATATTCTAAGCATTTGAAGGATATTATAAACATGGGCCAAATTCAACAAGCGCCTTAAAGGAAAAAAAAAAAAGTAATAATAATTTATGGATAGACACTCTGTCACGTATTGAAAAGCGTTATTAAGGTGCCTGCCTACCTTTAAAATGCAATTTTCGGTCAAAACTCCGATTTTCTCTTTTTGGTTTATTATTAAAGCCATTTTAGGTTTATAGCATGTTGGCATTTTAGGTTTCTAAATCAGTTTGAATGTTGCGTTTTGCTTAGAACTTGAGTTACGGACATTTTAATGTTAGGGCGGGTTCAGGCTCTCGACCGATCCAGGATCGATCCAATTGGTCGTGGAACAATGCGTCCAGTCTCATCGACCGGTCTGGATCAAAGTCGTCCAGTGTACAGTCGGTAACAAAAGTGTCCGAACACTAGCAAAAATTCCTATGTAAAAAAAGTACACTTCATACGGTTTTGTTAAATAAATCCTTATCGAATCATGTTCTTACACTGACTAAGAACAGAATTCGACATGGATTTATTTAACAAAACCGTATGAAGTGTACTTTTTTTACATAGGAATTTTTGCTAGTGTTCGGACACTTTTGTTACCGACTGTAATGTGTTCCATGGACCGGTCGTGGATCAAATCGCCCAAGAACTTTTTCCGAGTCATTTGATCCATTTACAAATCCATTGCTCTGATTGGCCGTTGGTTTTTGCTCTGGTTCCGCCATCTATCGGTCCTTACAAACGCGAATATGCATACAAGCATTTTTTTTTTTTTTTTTTTTTTTTTTTTTTTTTGATGCAATGGATTGAAATATAATACAATAATGCAAAAAGAAAATTATCGAATATTATTTAAATTTAATAAAATAAAATTTTAAAATGCTCCCTGCTAACAATTTTTAAATTTTCAATTTAACAAAATATTTTAAATATGTTTTGTACACCTTTGTTAATATATTTGCATTAAATTTTAGCATTCAAACATAAAAGTAATTAACAATATTTAAAAATCAATATTTAATTTGTATTTAAATTTTTAAAAAAATCATAAATATATTAAACATTTAAAATATTATTGATTGAAATCATAATTAATTGAATTTACAAACCAATCAATAAAATGATAATTTAAAAAACTGTTTTTTTTTTTTTTTTTTTTTTTTTTTTTTTTGGTAATTATTGATTTAAATTAAAATTAAAATTTTATATTTTTTTTAGCAATGTGTAATAGTTTCATATTTCTTACCTTAGATCATAATAATAAAACTTGAACCTACTTTTTATTTACATCAAATATTTGAATGCTAAATATTTACTTTAAATTTCAACATTCCAACTTAAAAATATTTAACAAAAATTAGCTTGATAATAAATCCATAAAATATTACTTAAAATTGTTTACAATATATCGTTAAAATACAAAAATGCATAATTGAGGGAAATAATTAAAAAAAAATTTGCTGGAAAATTTTCTAAAATTAAAATTTCATTGTTATTATTTTTTTAAAAGAATTTTCGAAAAAGAATTATATAATTAATATTATTGTATCTCATTGCATATGTACCCAACTATGCAGAATAGAAAAAAATAGATATGCATCTATCTTTTTTTATTCATAGTTAAATTACATTTTTAATTAACGAATTAAATTTTTCTTTAACTAATTTAATTTTAATATTTTAGAGCCAATTTCAAACTAAGCCTACAGATGGCAGCACTGATTTTGATCAAATAGAGGGATCGGAATCGTCCAGCCTCTTCTTTCGACCGGTCGTGGATCAAATGTCTCAGAGCCCAGTTGGATCGGTCGAAGTGTTCCAGAGGCTGGACTCGCCCTTAGTCACTCACAAGTTTTCCAAACCGGTTGGTGTCTTTTTATGGCTCAAGGTCCAAAGAAGGACATACAGCGCCAAACCGGAAGTGACAGTAAATGTTTATTTACATAAATGTTTTACTCAATATAAGCATCAAAATTCGTTACTGAATATAAAATGAATTAAGAATAAATAAATAAATAAAAATAGAAAATAAAAAACTTTGAAATAAATCAGGAACATATATATTATTATTATTATTATTATTTTATTTAATAGGTAAAATCTGGTTTTTAATTATGTTTTCTGTCTTTTCCCAAAATGAAATTTTTAACATTTTGCTTTATCGCAAAACATCGTATCTCCAAAAGTTATAATTGAAACCTTATGAAACTTTGACAAAATACTTTAGAGGAGTTGTTTTAGGGATTGAACTATACCTCACGACAAAAAGATAGGTAAAAAGTTTTTTTTTTTTTTTTTTTTTTTTTTTTTTTTAATAAAATAACATTATCTAACTTGTGCTTATCATTTATTATTATCATAAAATAACACTATTCCCTTACTAATTTTTGTTTTAAGACTAATTTAGAAACATTTTAAGACTAAAATTTTTCTAATTTAAGACTACACACTGCGACAAAAAGATAGGAACAGAGGGTTTTTTTTTTTTTTTTTAATTTTTGAATATGAATATTTTGAATATGATTCAAATATTTAATATGTTTTTGATATGATAATATTTTGATATGATAATAAATGATCAGCACAATTTAGCTTAATGTTATTTTATGAAAAATTAAAAAAAAAAAAAAAAAACATTTTGTTCCTATCTTTTTGTCGCTGAGTGTTGTCTTAAATTGGAAAAAATTTAGTCTTAAAACTTTTCTAAATTAGTCTTAAAACAAAAATTAGTCCAGGAATAGTGTTATTTTATGATAATAATAAATGATAAACACAATTTAGATAATGTTATTTTATGAAAAATCAACGAAAAAACCCTTTGTATATATCTTTTTGTCGCGGGGTGTACTACAATGAATCTAGCTAATTTTTTTTTTTTTTTTTTTTTTTCTGTCGATAGAATTTATGAACTGTGATATATATTCATGATTTTTTCAGCATGTAAAATGTTATCATCTCTAAAATATTAAATAACATTTTTATAGTTTTGAGAATAGTTCACACCCTTAAGGACCTTTCAATAATTGAAATAAAATTTACAAAATGAAATTATCTTTATTTAAATTTGACTTATAATGTTTTGAGAAAGTGATTTTTTTTTTCTCAAATTTTATGTATATTTTGAGCCTAAATATCAAAATATTTTAAAATTTGCATATTTTTTTTCATGTTATTCTTTGTTTTTAAGTATATTCTATTATGTAATGCACATAAATAGGCAATTTTTCAATTTTTAAAAGAAATACACCACCGACAGTCGGCAGGCACCAGGCCGTCAATAGATTTTCAGCCGTTTTTCACCTAAACTTCAGGGTTTTAGATAATGTACTGTAATTTGAAGTGTCATATCTTAATCAACGAATATAATACATTATAATTTATATCTTAAAAATTTTTATTTAAATTTGTGTTTAAAAATAAAAAAAAAAGTAGTTGAGGTTTTCAACATACAGAAAATGAAAATAACGAAGCTAAAAGCTTTTGTAAATTTAATAAATGTTGTCTGTACCACTCAAATAAAAATTTCAAGGCATTGACATCTTTAAATAGTGTTTAAAAAATAGTAATGAAAATAATTCTTTTACGTTGCATTTAAAATATATAGTTAAAGTATAAAGCAGCTATTTATTGTGTGAATATATTAAAATGTAAAAATATGTTTTATTATAATCATTAAAACTTAACATGTAAAAGCTGAATAAAAATGTAAGCTTTAATATTTTATTAATAATTGACTTGAAAGTAGAAAGTTTTCTAAACCTAAACAAATGGTACACATAATGTTTTTTCAACTGATAGTTATTTAAAATGTTCTATTCTGCAGTCTTGGTGTAAAAATGTAATTTCTTTTTCAAAGCATTAACTTGCGAAGAATTTAATTGTTAAGTACGTTCAATTTTCTGCGTGCCACAATAATCTGCTACCTTTCCAATATCTTTCATGATTTAAAAATAATTGCAACATAATATAATAACATTAGTTGGACTCCTATAACAATTATTTTGTAAGTAAATAAAGTAAAAACTTGTGAATATGAGATTAATTTCATTCGAAAATTATTAAAATAATGTAATAACTAATCTTTATCTAACAATAAACTCAATATATCATCGTGATATGGTCTTTAAAGCATGGAAAATTCCCCCAAGTAAAATGAATTCAATATTTGTAGATTTCGCTTTTTTTTTTTTTGAGTTGCATTAAGTTACAGCAGTATCGTAATTCTACAACATGAACATTTAAAATTCTATAAGTTCAGCAAAAAATGATGGCACCGAAATAAAAGTGCTTTTTGCTGTAAATTTACAAGAGTTATTTTTACAGTGTAGAAAAACAGTTATTGATATTGCGAGTACTACAGTTCAAAGCTCACAGAGCGAAAAGACCTAACTTGACCACATTAACCCAAGGCCATACTTCCCACCAACTTTATTATTTTTAAATGTCGAATCCTATCCTTCCTAATTGATCTGGCAATTGTAAATGCCTTCATTTTCTGGAAAGTATGTAGAAGAAATTCGGAACCTAGAGACCAATTAAATTTTCTACTTCGGTTAGCACGACAACTGATTTCTGAATTTTCAAGTCGTAAACGCAAAAGACGGCCTGTAAGTTTGTTCCAGATGACGTACGATTGATTAAATTTGCTGGCCATATGCCAACTTTACAAAAAATATATAATGCAATGCGAAATAAAAATAAATGCAAAATATACAGTCTGTCAAAAAAGTATTGGGACACACTACAAGTTCACAGATTTTTATCATAATATTTTACTTAAATATACAAATGAAACGAAAAATAAGAAGTAAATGTTATTTTGATAAATACAACTCATAATAATTCAAACAAAGCTCATATATGCAATTATAGTTATAATTGGAAACAAAAGAAATCTAGTAAAAAAACGTGCTCAAAAAAGTATTGGGACACTGCATTTATAAATTAAGAAAAGAAATGCAAACTTAAAAGTTAATATCTTGTCGGACCGCCCTTGCTTTTTATGACTTCTCGTAGTCTATTTGGCATGGATTGGGTCATTTTTTTGCAAAACGATCCATCGATTTTGGCCCACTCTTCGACCAAATGTTTTCTTAAATCCTGCTTGTTAGAAATTTGGTGTTCATGTAATTTTTGCTGCAGATAGTCCCACACATGTTCAATGGGGTGAAGGTCTGGACTTTGTGCGGGAGTCTTAATCACACTAGGACAGTGATAGAGGACACATAACTTGCAAATATCAGCAGTATGTTTCGAGTCATTATCTTGGTACTATTTAAAATGTCTTGAGATTCCCAGCTTGCTCGCACTTTGCTTTAAATTTTGCTTGAGAATGTCAAGATAGACATATTTAATCATTGTACCATCAATAAAATGTAAGTTCCCGACACCAGAGCTTGCCATGCAACCCCAAACTAATTGATTGCCACCTCCATATTTGACAGTAGGCCATAAATTTTTGGCGTGCATTGCTGTATTTGGTTTCCGCCAAACCTTTTGCTTGCCATCCGATCCGAAAATGTTATATTTGCTTTCATGAACAAAAATTACATTTTCCCAAAATTCTTTTGGCTGCTTTACATACTCTTTAGCAAATGCCAGCCTAGCTTTTCGATTTGCTTTGCTGATGTAGGGCTTTCTTTGGGGTACTCTGCCATGATATTTCCGTTTTCTTAAAACATTTCTGACAGTTTCAGGATTTACTAATTTTCTGAACCTACTTTTACATTGCAGAGTCAATTTTACTGCACTAGTTTTTGGATTAATGTAAACTTGTCTCACAATCCACCTCTCTTCACGTTCATTAAATGCCCTTGGACGCCTTGATCTTTGCTTGTTTTCAACACTATTTGTTTTCTTGAACCTATCAATAATGTTAAAAACAGTAGACTTACTCAATTTCAAGATTTGTCCTATACCGTGAACTGATTTTCCATTTTTCCAATGAGTTATTACCAGATTTCGCATATCATTCGATATATCTTTGTTTCTCGCCATTTTCTTTATGAGTAATCTTATCTACTGAAACTTTTACGTATAAAATTCTAGTTTAAAAAAGGGGTAGTAATTTAATTTCTATTGATGCGCTATATGGATAAAATTTCCCGTTTTAAAAGTGTCCCAATACTTTTTTGACTCTTGTTTGCCTTTTAATTATATTTGAAAATCTAGATTGAATGAAAATGCTAAAATACTAATAAATCTTTCCTTGCATATTGTACACCAATTGTTAAAATATTTTTTGATTCATTTTGTTTTTGTTTAAATGGAATAAATATTTTTTATAAATAGCTTTACAGTTATGCATGCCAAGTGTCCCAATACTTTTTTGAGTGACTGTATGTCTAACCTTTGAATAGCTTCCAGTGGGCGGTGGGAAACATACCACCAAAAAAAAAAAAAAAATCTTAAAACATCAAATTAATTTTAGGTAATAGGATAAATGAATTTCTTTTTATAAATCAATCTCAATCCAAAAAACAATTTAACATAACATTACTAGAAAAAAAATGGCCCTATAAAGGGTTAAAAGGAAACATTACACAGACTGTGATGAACGTTCCCGGCGATATATTACGTTTAGGGGTTGCAGTGTTGTTCTCAGGTGAAATCTGTGAATAAAGCACTAAAATTTCTTCTTTATTATTCATAAGTTTGCTTATTGTACATTTTTTACACAATCATGACTTTACATTTGGAAGTATTATTTATGTTTTATCCAAATTTCTGGTATCGTAGACATCTAAAGCGTCAAATTTCGCCTCATCGGTGACTGTTGGATTTATATATCTATATCTATTCATCTCTCTCTCTCTCTCTCTCTCTCTATATATATATATATATATATATATATACATATATATACAGTCGGCTGCAAAATTATTCGAGCACTAGCCAATAATTCCTATATTTAAAAAGTACACTTAAGACTGTTTTGCTAAGTAAATCCTTGTCGAATCATGTTCTTAGACTGATTAAGAACAGGACTCGACAAGGATTTATTTAACAAAGCTGTATTAAGTGTACTTTTTTTTGGCAAGGATTATTGCTAGTGCTCGAATAATTTTGCAGCCGACTGTATAGTCTGAAACGCTTATTTAATGTCCATTGTTGTTTTTTAAGATATTTTTCATGAAACAATATGATTGGAACTTTTTTTTTTTTTTTTTTTTTTTTTTAAGAGGAATTAATGAAATCTTCGCATTTCACACGACTCACTCTGGTACGACTGACACACTTTTGCAACCTTCCTGGCAATTTTGAGATCGTCAACATAGTACCAGTGCCTTGTTTTATCTAATCTTTTCCTTTTAGAAGAAAGCTTTTCGGGTGAATTGTAGAATATGGATTTGCATAATTAATAGATATGACTTTCAATCTCTTTTTCTTCGCTGACACCGAGAACAGTGCGTGATCTCTTCTTGCTTGATAGTGGTACATCCTTCAGGTTCTCAGCTACATATAGATGAAACGATAACAAATCAAATGTTTTCATGGACTAGCTTGTTTGTTTTAGCATGTTGTATGTACAGAAACCATGGAATTGCAATAACTAGGTCAAGAAGGTCTACCCTCCCCCTACCTTCCCCCCAGGACCATTTCTTTGTTTCAAACTTGGTTTGGCATGCCTCTATTTGGTGATCATACAGTGGGTGTTCAAATTATTATATTGTTTTTTTTTTTTTTTTTGACATTTTTTCGATTTTCTTAAAAAATACTAAACGAAATGGCCTGAAACTTCTTACATGCAAAGAACATTTAAAAACTCATATTTTCCAATATAGATTTAGTCCAGAGTGCAATGGGGGAACAAAACACAAATTGAAGACGATCGAAAGTACTTTGGTTCAAGCTGTATGACAAAATGCTACAAATGATTTGTAACTTTAATACATTCTTGCACATACTATGTAAAATATTTGTATGTTTTGTTTTGGCAATTGAGCAATTACTTATACAGTTTTTTTTTTTTTTTCAAAAATTACCAATTTATATGACAATGAATTAATTTATGAATTAATTTTTATTTATAACTACAACAGATTTCCATAAAAGTTTCCAAAACTTGCTGAAAAATTGATAAAACATTAGAAAAACATTATTCTGAAACATAAAATTCACACATGTAATATTCGTTGACATATGAGCATTTTTAGTAAATATTATTTTACAGCGCATGCGCGAAAGATAGAAGAATTTTTATTGCATAGGTTGAGAGCTAAATATACTGAGCAACTTTTGTCAAAAGTTTATTTCAATAGAGTACAAATTAAGCAAATTTTTGACAAAAGAACGAACTAGATTTTAGCTATTTTCCAAACTTGAAATTTCTTAAAGGTTTTTAACACATGCCGCGAATTTAATTTGAAGATCCAATTATTTGAATCACGTTGAAAAAGTTATTTTTTGAGAAAAACCCCTTATGAACTCACAGATCGATCGGACCAAATTCGAGAAAATTCGCGTTCGCTGTTAACCCTTTATCGGTAGTTGCACCATATGGCAGAAATTGGATTTACTTGGAAATAGATATAACGATTTTAATAAAATTTTGGAATTATTTTTAATTTTTATATATATATTTATTTATTTATTTATTATTATTTATTTATTTATTTATTTATTTATTTATTTTATTTACTATTATTATTGTTATTATTATATCTTTCTTTCTTTCTTTTTTTGAGCTAAATCTACATATCCTGATCTTCTCGTTGTTAACCCTTTAACTGCCAATTGCAACATATGACAGAAGTTGTGTTTACGCAGAAAGGTTAAGACGATTTTAATGAGAGTTTGGGGTTAAGTATTTTTTTATCGAGCTAAGTCGGTTGAACATACGCTTATCTTCAGAAGAATTTGCCTTCACTGTTAACCTTTTATCGGCTTTTTGCAACATATGGCAGAAATTGGTTTTACTGGAAAATGAATATAACTATTTTGATGAAAGTTTGGGGTTACATGTTTTTTGAAGTGATAAATCGATTACACATATCTTCATTTTTAGGGATATTCTTGTTCGCTATTAACCCTTTATCGGCCAGTTGCATCATGTGCAAAAGTTGGATTTATTTGGAAATGGATATCATGATTCTGTTGAAAGTTTGGAATTAAGTTTTTTAGGTGCAAAATCCATTAAACTTTTTCTCATCTTCAGAAAAGTTTCGCTCTTTGTTAACCCATTTTCAGTCGAATGCAAATTACACCAGAAATTGGATTTAGTCGGAAATGAATGTAGTAATTTTGAAGAAAGTTTCAATTAATATTTTGGGGGCACTGTGCAAAATTAGACATACTCTCATCTCCAGTTTACTGTTAACCTTTTAACTGTAGTTTGCAAAATATGGAAGAAATTTGTTTTCTCCAAAAATGATATGCCGATTTTTATGAACGTTTGAAGTTAAATGATTTTTGAAGCAAAAAATCGATTAGACTTAATCTCCATAAAAATTGGGATTTGTTGTTAAGCCTTTAACTGCTAGTTACAAAATATGGCAGAAATTGAGTTTGATTGGAAATGGACATATAATGATTTTGATGAATACTTTTAGTTAATAAATATTTGTGATGAAAAATTATTTAGACTTGTCGTCATTTTCAAGCCATTTTGCGTTTATTTTTAACACTTTATCTGCCGATTGCAAAATATGGCAGAAATTTTGTTTACTAGGATATAAATAAAACGTGTTTAATGAAAGATTGGACTTAAAGATGTTTTGAAGAGAATAATCGAATAATTTTAGTCTCATTTTAAGAAAATTCGCGTTTACATTTGATCCTTTTTGTTGCAAAATATGGTAGAAATATGGTTTACTCTAAAATAGATATAATAGCATTCAAGAAATATAGAGGTTAACGATTTTATGGGGTAAAAAATCGATTGGACTCATCCTCATCTTCAGAAAAATTTGCATTCGCTGTTAAACTATCAGCCGCCGATTGAAAAATATAAGAGAATTTTAATTTATTTTGAAATGGCTGTAAGGGTTTTAATTAATTTCTTTAACATTGGATTAAAGTTTTTTTGAGAAGATAAACCTACATATCATCATCTTTAGGAAAATACGTGTTTCCTGTTAACCCTAAATACAAATGCTGAAATGTGTGGCAGAAATCCGGTTTATTCTGGGTTTTCTTGGTTCAAATGATTTTAATGAACATTTAGAAATTACGCGGCTTTGAGTCGACAAACCCATCTGATTTATTTTCATCTTTTGGAAAATTAATTTTCACTGTTAATTCTTATTCCTCTTGTTGAAAAATATGACTGAAACTTGATTTCGTGGGACGCTCGTGATTTCGCGCAAACGATTTTGATAAAGATTAAGATTTAAGAGTTTTCGTACGATTTAACCACATCTTCATGCAAATTAGCATTCACTGTATGTTATTATTATTTTTTTTTCACCGATCACAAAATAGAGCAGAAACCTTGTTTTCATAGAAATAAATCGAACAATTTTAATAAAAACACAGAAATAAGTTCTTTTTTTTTTTCAAAATAATATTTAGAACTGATTTGTTTTTGAGATGACATTTTGATCCAAAATAACTGCCATCTTTATTATAATTAGCGCTTATTAGTAACCCGTACACCACCCGGGAGAAATATGGCATGAACTACGTTTTCTTAGAAATTGCTGGAACGATTTAAATAAATGAAAAAAAGTTTAGAGTTTATTTTTCAGATAAAAAATGGTTACATTTATCTTCTTCTTAGAAAAGTTCACCGTCATTGCCCTAGAACAATATATAGCACAAATCTTGCCTTCTAGGAAACTGACTGAACTATTTCTAAAAGGAAATATAGTTAGAAATTTGGTACGATAATTCGATTTGAATTTTCTTATCTCCAGAAAATTAGCTTTCAGTGGTAACCCGCGCTCTCCTCTGGACAATCAATTAATAAATATTATTACCTGAAAACAAATAATTGTGTATACACTACGAATAAGTTTTACAATGAGACGAGTGAACACTGTTATCTAGGTATTACTATGTGAATTGCATAATACGGTTTTGCATATCGCGGATCAGAAGCGGTTCGGATCGAGTTGCGAGTCGAATGTCTTATTGCTGGTTAGGTGCAGGTCAAATTTACTCGTCCCGACTTCATAAAATAGAATTTAAATTCAGTTTTTTATCCTTCTTATATATTAAACGAATGAACCACGTGACTTGTTACATATATATGACCGTGCTTTGTGTGAAACAAAATATAGAAAGATTTTTTTTTTACTGATTGAACGATTTAAAAATAAAATAAAATAAAATAAAATAAAATAAAATAAATAAAAAATACGGTTACGTACTTACCTCCAGGAAAATTATCTTACCTCTGTAACTCACTCTTTGCCCTGAGAAAACAAATAAGAAATATATCTCCGAAAAATAAAGTCTCTGCATTTACACTGCGAACGATTTTTACAATTACACCCAGTGTATTCGGTCATCCAAATACTTAAAAAATTAACTGCATGTTTCTGTAAATATTGTGTACTCGGAATTAATAAAAATTTTACAGGTTAACCAAAAGTACTTCGATACTCAATTTTTTAAGCATACAGTATTAATAATTCGATATTTCTACGTGTCTTACGTGTTAATTTTTATGCCTATATCTTATTGCGTGGTGATTTCTCTGACTTCAAATTAATGAAATTAACATAGATTATTTATGATGTTTAAAAGTACAAATACTGTGTTGCAAATGATATGCATAAAGTTAAGAATTAGTATTAACAGGGTTACACAAAATAATTCCAACTATTTGTCTTACGATGGTTGCTGCACTACATTTAAAAAAATAAAATACAACAAGTCCTTCCGGCTTATTCGAAAGGGTAGGTTGATTTCTTTTCCCTTATCAAGTAGCCGTCATTTTGTTTCAAAATTGCGGCTACAAATTATTAGCGAATTAGTAGAAATATTGATGTAGGCTATCTACATATGGAGTTTTAAGCAAATCGGTTCATAAATACCTTTTTATGTGAATTTAGAATTTTCAAGTGGCCGGCGCTTGGAAACAAGATGGTGGGCCTAGTTGAAAAATATATCAAATGCATTTGTGAGATAACACTACTGTACAAATATAGTTGGAATTAATTCGGGATCTCAAAAGTCATCGTGTTGAAAAGTTCAGTGGCTGCCACTTGGATTAAAATGGCAGAGAAAGTTGCTCAGTGAACTAATTAATCTAAGACATTGTAGCAAATTTGAAAATAATTCTTTTTTTTTTTTTTTTTTTTTTTTTTTTTTTTTTTGTAGAAATTCTTTCAAAGAGTTGACTAAAGTAAGTTGACTAAATGTTAATTTTCTGCATTTCTATTTTGTTTCAACGTTAAAATAGCATTTTAAGCTCCAGCCAAATTTCGCGACTTTTCCACTTGACGAATTTTGGCGAGAAAATCCATAGTTCATTAATAAACTTCACTGAGACACTTATATAATCTATGTATGTATCAAAATTCAAACAAATTCGGAATACGCTTTTTACAATTTGAATTTGAAAATTTCAAGTGGTCTCCACTTGAAAACAAAATGGTGGAGACACTCACACAAGATATCCATAACACAAGTTAAGACGCTGTCCAAATTTGGTTCGATTTGGAGTATTATTTCGGAAGATATCGTGATTTTAAATTTTTAAGTGGTAGCCTTATTTCAAGTGGCCCCACTTCAGATATCCGCCACTTTATTGAAAATGGCAGATAAATTTCATTAATAAAGTTCTAGACCCTTATGTAGTCTAGATTTACATAAAAATTCAAGCAAATCTTGCTTTAAATACGCTTTTTATAATGTGGGTTAGTTTTCAAGTGGCTGCCACTTGAAAACAAAAAGTCAGAGCAACTTGGTTAACGAACTCATCCAAGAAACTCATCCAAGATATTCATAACACAAGTTAAGACACTGTCCAAATTTGGTTCGATTCGGAGTATTATTTCGAAGTGATCGGGATTTTAAATTTTCAAGAGGTACCCTTATTTCAAGTGGCCCTGCTTAACTTAAGATATCCGCCACTTTATTAAAAATGGCGGATACGTTCATTAATAAACTTCATTGAGACACTTATATAGTCTATGTATACATCAAAATTCGAACAAATTCAGAATACGCTTTTTACAATTTGAATTTGAAAATTTCATGTGATCTCCACTTGAAAACAAAATGGTGGAGCAACTTGGTTAAGAAACTCATCCAAGATATCCATAACACAAGTTAAGACGCTGTCCAAATTTGGTTCGATTTGGATTATTATTTCGGAAGTTATCGTGATTTTAAATTTTCAAGTGGTAGCCTGATTTCAAGTGGCCCCACTTAACTTAAGATATCCGCCACTTTATTAAAAATGGCAGATAAATTCCATTACTAAAGTTCATTTAGACCCTTATGTAGTCTAGATTTACATAAAAATTCAGGCTACAATGCGGGTTAGAAATATTCAAGTGCCTGTCACTTGAAAACAAAAAATCGGAGCAACTTGGTTAACAAACTCATCCAAGATATTTATAAGATCGATTCACTGTCCAAATTTGGTTCGAGTTTGGAGTATTATTTCGGGAGTTATCGTGATGACAAAATTTTCATTATAGATAGATAGATAGATAGATATAGATAAACGAAGTGATTGCAATAGGTCGATTTCTAAAGAAATCAACCTAATATTAAGGTGCTTAAAAAACACAGTTTTTGCACAAATTTCCAAGCATGAAATAATGAATTAATTTGTAGAGCTACACACACACACACGCAATAAATAAATAAATAAATAAATAATACGTTTAATATCTTGCGTGATTTTGCTACAAGGAACTCATTATATTAACATAGAATTTTCTGATACTTAAAAGTATAGAGTTCGTAGAATTTGATGTTCATATAATGAACAGTTAATGAACAGTTCATATAATGAACAGTGGTTACACAAATGAATCCAATTACGTTATGTTTGTTGTGTTGTGGTTATGCTGTATATATTATTACTAAATCAAAGTATGCAATATTAAAATGCTTTAACTCTTGATTTCTATATAAAATGGGGGACATTTATTATTCAATTCCTGCCATTAGTTCACACTATCCCTATATCTTGTACAAATCCTGCAATCTATTTTTAACTAACTTCCCGACTAGCTAGAAATTTGAAACTTTCAGGATTGCTCAGAACACGGTGACAACACAATACTTCGAAGTCCTACTTTCGAATTTTTGATTAGTTTTTTTTTTTTAATTAATTAAAATGTAAAAATAATAACATCCTAATAGCGTTAAATTAGCCATTAAAATATTAGCTACTAGCAGGCTACGCCCGCTTCGCTGGTCACTATATTTAAATGAATTTTCAAAAGAATTGGATCAGTATTTATTTTTTACATCATATTATAAATAAAAACTTAATAATAATTTAAAAAAAAAATACATAAATAAATATTGAAAATGTTCTAGATCTTGCTTCGAGAATCCGCTGCCTACGGCAGCTCTTTTTTCCGCCCGTGCTGCATCGGGGGTCCAGGTTCCCACTGTCTGCAAAAAGGTCTTTCCTTGGCACTTCAATCTGGGTATTTATCGACGACATGTGGATCTTCTGTTATTTAAGAACTACGATTTTAAAGATGATTGCATCTCAGCATCTATTATATGTTTTTGTTTTTGAACCATGTTTTTATAGCCCCCGTTATTTACACTGCATTACGATTTGATTCCGACCAGTATAACAAAATAAAATAAAAAGTAGATTTTCTTTTAAAAGGAATTAAATACGTGAAAAACAAATAAATTTTAATCAGTTTAATCCTTTTCCACTATATACTACCCCCCCCCCCCAATAAATATTATATATATATATATATATATATATATAAAATATTTTAAAGGAATTAATTTAAAATGAAACATAAAAAGTTGTTATAGTATAAAATTATACATAAACATAACAATTTATTTATTTTGCATTACCATTTGATTTTCAATAAATATAATTAAAAAAAAAAAAAAATGCCTTCAGATGAATGTATTAAATAAAAAATAAATAATGAAATAACCGTGGCTAAGATACGCAGACGATTACAATCAAAGAATTAAATTTATGAAAAATGAAGCATTAAAGCCAGTATTTAAAATCGAAAAAACATTAATTTAAAAAATTCAAATTCGAAAAAATTTCGATGAGGTGCACACCTGCAGGGTCCGAGGTACCTATATGACAAATTTGGAAGCTCTGCGATCAATAGTGTGAGTACCAGAGCGCGCGTGCACATACACACACACACACACACACACACCGAGAGAGACACTTCTCTTCATTTATATAGATAATTTAATTGTTGCCAAAAAAAAAAAAGTTACGAGTTCATTTTCTTTCGACATAAAAATAAATACATTTAATTAAACGTAAAGTTAAAAAAAATATAAAGAGTTAAATTATGCATCTCACAAAAACTTACGTCATTAGCACTTTAAAATTTTTATGCACATTGATAAGAGCTCTATGATTCATCACAAAATTTAAAACATGGTATATAAAAAGTTTTTTTTTTTTTTTTTAAATCTTATAATAATTTTTATTTCATTTTTCACGCGCGCTTTTAATTTCCTAATTCAAAATTATCAAAAAAAAAAAAAAAAAAAAAAAAAAAAACTTTTTCGATAGTGTTTGTAAGTACAATTGACTTAAAAATTTTCTTTTTATATTACTTGTTTATAGTTTAAAGTAATTAAAGCACACGTCCAGTAATTGTTGACTATAATTTATTCGAATTGTTTTGTCTGACCTTTTAAAAAACTCTGATATGCGCATTAATTTTAGTGAAATTTTCTGTTACATACATTGACTTTAACATGCAATCTGCTGTGGTTAGTCTTTTGTAATATATTGAAATAATGCGACAGTTTAACCATACTCACAAAAGTCAGAGATGCATATACAGACAGATTATATTCCTAAATATTTTGGAAGTGCTATCGCTAATGCTTGCATTTTTTAATAACGGATCTTTTTCGCTTATTATACTTCTTATATTCTTCAACACAATCTCCTTCATGCTGCCGTTTTAGATGATTAAGAAAATTGGATGTTTTGTTATAAGGTACTTTTACTTTAACTTGTTGATTAACGGGACATTTCATACATAGAGCCAGCCACAGTTGTAGAAGCATTAGACTCTTCAGACAATTACTTAAAAAAATGTTCCATCCAATAAAAGAAGAACTAAATACTATCTTGTAAATATCTATCGTGTATACTATCTTCAAGAACTATCTTGAAGAACTAAATACATCGGTTGCAGGAGGTGCATTGTTACTATCACAGTTTGATTGCAATCGCATAAGCTTAATCATCATCATCTGGAATTTCTATTTTTTACCGAGACAGAATTGTTTGTTTCACTTATAAATATTTGACAAATATTGACTTTTAATATACTTATAGAAATAAGCGGGATAATAGACGAAATCTCACAAAATAATCCATCTTTCTCAATAAAATTGTGAATAAAAAAATTTTATCTTTCAAAACTGTTGCTAAAAATAAATTTTAAAACAGGAGAAAAAATATATATTTCGCAGACGAACAAATTTTAAATACGTAATTATTAAAATAATTTTTAATTTATTTTTATTATCAAAGTATTCTGATTGGAATATTTAAAAAATGTTTTATCTGCAGACGATAAAATACTAATGTATCTTCAATAATAATATATCTATAAATTACTATATCTTCAAATTATACATAGTTTTTTTATTTTAATTTTCTAATTAAGAAGACAAAACTCGAATTAGGTTTTCACTGAAGAATATACACAAACGAAAAAAAAAAAAAAAAAAAAAACTTCACTACCTAAACAATTATATAAACGATTGACGTAGCTAATATGTTCTCAGTAATATTTTTAAGAAATATCATTTTATGAATTTTTAGTAGACTTGCGTAAACTGAAAATAAATTTCAGTTTAAACTTCATTTTAAGTATTTATAAAATAAAGAAAAATATCGGAAATTGAGCACCTGATAGTTTTTAATTTTCGTTTTCATAATTTTCATTTTTGAGTTTACAAAAATACCATGTAAACTATTGACAATTTATAAAACAAATTAAAGACCTTTATTTAAGAGATATGCTACCTAGCAATAAGTATTTGGGCACTTTCTAATTAAGACATTTTGTCAAATATCTAGAAGATAGGAATCATCTTGAAACTTTGGTTGTATAAAGATCAAGTTTTCCCTTGTATTTTTCAGCAAAATTTGGGTCCTGAAGAGGAAAAGTGGACCAGTGTAAAAAATTAAACAAAAATCAAAATGTTTTAGATCACCTTGTAAAAGGGAATGCTTTAAATGCGTTTTGGCTATAGCGTGTGATTATGAGGATTTTTTTTCATTATCTGTATAAATTTTAAGAAGCTACCTCATATGTTCACAGAGATATAACGGTTTATTTAAAAAATCGCAAAAACAATTTCCCCTTTTTTAATTATAGCACGTAGGGCATTAGATCCAGTGGAAATTGATTTTTAAGAAATATGGCATGCTACATTAGGCACACCTACAACAATCAGAATGCAAAAATGTTAAACATCTTACAAAATACGAGCACTTTTACTAAATAATTTTCAGCTATGTATGCGCAAGCTTTATAAAAATTTCCTTTCCATAACTTAATAGCCAAAAGTATTGAGCAACTTATATGAAAACCCCCAAATTAATGTTATGTAAATTTAAAACGTTACGAGAGATACGAGGCTTAACACAAAAGAAAATGCAGACATTAAGTTATAATTGCAGCCATTAATATATCTAAATATTTTAGTGCTCCTGTAAATCTGAAGGTTAATCATATCATATTCTATACAAAACATTATGTTATAATATTAACAATAAATAAAATTTCTTTATGATTTTTACAGTAGAAAGTTATTTAAATATGATTTTTAAAAATGTCTGACCTAAAACGCAAACCTGTCCCTGTACACAAACTAGTTGTACACGACCTATTAATGGCATTTTAAATAGAGAACATTCCATAGTAAACTTGACTAATATATAATTTTTTTTTAAATTTCTGAAAATATTTACGGACGCTGGGGGCGGGAGACTGGCAATAGAAAAATGAACAATCGGACAGACAGATACACAAATTGAAATCATATTCACACCTAAAATTTGTTAGTGTTAAAAACGCTTAATGTAAACAAAAAACAATCCCAGCAAATTTTTATTAATAGTTCTTAATGTAACTGAATATATTTGTTTAGCCTTGTAAATCAATTACTAATGATATTATATTCCATGGTACCTAATGAATAACATATTTCAATTTCATTAAGCTTTTCAATAAAGTTATCAAAATTTGGTTTATAGAAATACCTCTCACAGAACGCACAGCTTTGGAATACTTTCGAGTGTCCCTGTACGCAAACCAGTGGTGGTATTTAAATATTATAAATAGGGAACTTCCAATAGTGAACTTGAATAATATATTTCAATTTTATTAAGATTTGTGTTAAATAAAGATATTAAAATATGGTTTATAGAAATACCTCCCAGAGAACACAATGCTTTGGAATAGTTTCGGGTATCCCTGTACACAAACCGGTAGAGGTATTCACTCCATTTTCAAAAGGGACATCCAGTAGTAAACTTGAATAACATATATCAGTTTCAAGAGATTCCATAAATATTTATGAGAATTAGTGCGCGGACAGACAGACAGACGATCAGACAGACACAAATTGAAATCATATTCACACTTAAAAATTATTAGAAAGTGTTAAATACACTTAATGTAAACGAACGTGCAATTCCAGCAAATGTTTGTTAATATCTCTTAATGTAACTGAATATTTTTGTGTGGCCATCTAAATCTAATGCTTATCAAACTATAATCTATAGAAAGCATTCTATTGCGCATACGAATAACATATTTCAATTTCATTAAGCTTTATGTACAGTAAAATTATTAAAATTTGGTTTCTAGAAATACATCTCATAGAACGCAAAGCTTCGGAACATTTTCGAGTATTCCTGTATACAAACCAGTGCTGGTATTTTTTCAATTTTACATAAGAAACATCCGATATTAAACTTGAGTAACATATTTCCATTTCATTAAGATTTGTGTACAGCAAAAGTATTAAAATATGCTTTATAAAAATACCTCCTATCGATTACAATGCTTTGGAATACTTTCGGGTATCCCTGTACACAAAGCAGTAGAGGTACTCACTCCATTGTCAATAGGGAACATTCGATAGTGAACTTGAATAACATATACCAGTTTCAAGAAATTCCCTATATATTTACGGGAGTTAGAGCTAGAGCGCGGACAGACAGACAAACCAAAGTCATTAACATTTTCCAACCTTGTTGGAAAGTTTTTAAAAACCGTTACTGAAAACTACTATAAAAAATTTAGTGACATTTGATCTTCTGAGAAAACAGGAAAAAATATATCAGCTATGGATACAACTACAATTCAATCACGATTAATTTAATCATGATTAATTTAGTCATGATGAACAGTTATTCATTTGTTGCAACTAATATATTAATCACAATTAATTTAATCACGAATAAATTAATCATGAATAACGGTTAGTCGTCTGCTTCTCGAATAATTTAATCACGATTGAATTTTTAGTTGCAGTAAATGACTGAAATATTAATTACGATTGATTTAATCACGATTGAATTTTTAGTTGCAGTAAATGACTGAAATATTAATTACGATTGATTTAATCACGATTGAATTTTTAGTTGCAGTAAATGACTGAAATATTAATTACGATTGATTTAATCACGATTGATTTAACCACGATTATTTTAATCGCAACTAACTGTTAGTCGTCTGTTTTTCGAATAATTTAATCATGATTGAATTTTTAGTTGCAGCAAATGAATAACCGTTAGTTATGATTAAATTAATCGTGGTTAAAAAATTTTAGTCAACTAATTAGTTGATTGAAAATTTAATCGATTAATGCCCAACACTACTCTGGTAGACACATCACAGCTGTTTTGTCTTTTCTTCTTAGTACGTCTAGCGTTGGTGATTTTCGTGCTAGAGGTACCGTTCCAAAGCTATTTATGGTTTTTTGCTATGGAGATGTGTTGCCATTTGAAAGTTTCTAAATTTTGTCACTGTAACTGTAATTGTTAGAGTTTAACTGTTGTTTTTATATGATTCTTGAGTGCATACCTCAAAATACCTTCCATAAAATTTTTATTTAGTTTTTGTGAACGATCTGATAGCTTTGGTCTCATATAACGGGATAGTTTTTTTTTAAATCACCCTGTATATATGTGTATGTCTGTCTGTGTACATGTGCCTCTGTGTGTGTGTTTGAATCTCAACAGCATATCTCAAAAATATAATAGCACAATATAAACATAGAGAAAGTATTGTTTTGAATAAAATTTTCAAAATTGAGGCTTTTATATATATTTGCATGTTTTGAAGTCCCCGTAATCCGAAAATCGAATTTTTAGCTGTTGATCTCTCTCTTTCTTTCTCTCTGTGTGTATGTCTATGTGTTATCAATCAATATATCAAAAAAATAAATAGTAGCAAAATGTACAAACTTAGTATTCTAAATCTATATCATATAGAGATGCTGCACGAATTTTTGCTGAGATTAAACGAATGTTTCGTGTTCAGGCACATCGAAAAAAAAATTCAAATGCATTAAGGCTGCTCACTCCCTCTCACGATTTCCTCGTCTCAAGTCACTAAATTACATGCAAATCTATGGCAAAATTTGTTTATAGAATTGCCCTTTTGCTAATTGGTATTTTTAAATTCCGTTTTTACATTCTTAAAATAACTGTTAAATGAGTACCCGTTTTCCAAAAACTGAATTTCTTAAATTTTAATATTTTATTTTGCAGCTCAAAAATGAGAAAAATGCATTTAGTGAAAATTTGCATTTTTAAACTCAAAATTGAAATTAATTTTTTTTTAAATAAATTTTTGGATAACGGGTACTCATTTAACGGTTGCGTACTTTCAGAATAGGAAAACCGAATTAGAAAATAACAATTAGATGATACGTTCAATTCTATAAGCAAATTTCTCCATAAAATAACATGGGCTTTGGGTGACCTTAACGATCCTTGATGTACCCGCTATAAGTCTCTATGTGAATTTTTTGATAGGTACACTTTATGTTATACTAAACAAAATGAAACGAAGATACAATTTTTTCTATTCATAAAATCATGTTTCGTATAGAATATGGTATGAAAATCATTCACCATTCGTTTACAATGCTATCCAATAGAGGTAGAATATAACGAAACTATATTTAGAAATTGTAGGAAAACTACTCAGAGGTATGAAAATTAATTCTTGTTATGCATACAGCAAATAAAGTATTTTTTAAATAAAATTGTAAGTGCTTATTTTTCTATAACGCGTTCTAAGTTTCTTTGAATAGTAAAAATTAAGATTTGTAGTGTTTATTCTTGTGTATGTCTATTATCAGCGTAACTAAAGTAATAATAATAATAATAATAATTGTAGCCAGTTTACATGTTGAATTTAAAAGTTCATGTGAGTTTGCTACTTCAGAAGCTTGATTAGAATTTAATTCCATGGATGATGCAGGTGATAGTTCTCTGAAAAATTTTAAGTAAACTTTTAAATTTAATAGCAGTCTGAATTCTATATAAATATAAGTAATATATTCAAGCGGCTTCTCACACAGAATTACCTTTGAAATAAAAATGTTCCTAAACCTGTTTTGAATTCTTTTTAAAGTAGGCTTGTATACACTACTTCTTAACTTATTATTTAATGTGCAATCTGTCTTTATTTAATTGAAATGCAAAAGGAGGATGTTGTGTGAGCGTCACACCATATTGTTTTACTTAAAACCAAAATTTTAATCATAATGTAAAAAATAAATAAATAAATAAATAAATAATATAAAAATAAAAAAAGAGAGAAAGAGAGACAGTGTAAAACCATTTTCCAATTGTGTGTTTTATCTGAAAGCAATATTCCTATTGCCCTAATAAATTTATTATTTTTATTTTATATTCGATAAATATAGTTAATAAAATTTATTCAAATTGTAACTGACGCATTATTTTGAACTGGTACACAAATTTACAAATATAGAAAAATCAAAGAATTTTTTCCTATAAAATACATTGAATATTTTATTTTGTAAAAAAAGAAAAAAAAAAAGGTAATTTATTGTTTTTTACTAATCTAATCTAGTCTCCTATCATTTTATTACGGCGTACACAAATTGCTGAAGATTGGTAATATCACTTCGAATTCATGACCTTTAAAATACGCTTAAATAATAATACGAGTATTATTCCTTAAAAAATAAAAATAAAAATAAAAATAAATAAATAAAAAAAGAACTTATATTTTGTTTCAATACTTATTAAAAATAAATTTCATCTTTTGAAAAGACTTTCATTTTATTGCATCCTCATTTACAACTTACCAGATAATTGCAAAACAACCTCCTTCTTCCAAGAACGGAATGGGGTTGTTGTGCAGTGTACATATGAGGTAGTAATAGGGGAATGCCATATTTAGTGTGAAGCATTTCATCCTCGTGAATGAAGTTCTCGCGCCAACGGATGTCGAAAGCGTGAGGCTTTCATAATATGACTCCCGGCAACGACAACATAGACTTTAAAATCCTCAGGTACACTTTCTACACTATACCATATATTATACATGCATGGGTAAACCTATGTCTTAAATTTCAATATTTCCCGGAAATCCCTTGATTTGGAGAGGTGGTGTACATTCTGAAACAAAGAAAGCTTCCCTCTGAACCATCATCCTATAGACCGATCTGCCTCTTACCAGCATTAGGCAAACTTCTGGAAAAATTAATCGTCACCAGACTAAATTACTACCTAGAAACTAATCATCTTCTCCATCCAAACCAATTCGGGTTCAGAGAGGGCAGATCGTGTGAAATGGCTCTACAACAAATTCTAAGCTTCTGCGCCGTTAACTACCAGTCCGGAAATTACACCACCCTCATCTTTCAAGACATCAAGGGAGCTTTTGATAACATAGAATAGACACACATCCTAAATACTCTTCACCAACTTAACTGCCTAGGGAACCCCGTGGGACAGCACCTACCTGTCTGACAGGAAATTTCAGGTAAACTGGGGCAATGGCTCTACAGTCCTACCACAGTCCAAGGGCTACCCTCAGAGTTCCTGTTTAGGTCCAATTCTTTGGAACCTAATAGAAAATAACATCCTGCTCAAAATGAACTCTTAGGGTTACAAAACTTTTGCTTATGCTGACGACTTCTCCGTTGTTCTCTCGGGTAGAATGAGGAGAGACCTGTAGGACCAGGCCCAGGGGGCACTTTCCTTCTTCATTAAACTACTGAACGAACTAGATTTAACTCTATCTTCCTCTAAAACCCAAGCCGTCACCTTTGCTTTTCCCAAACTTCTCAAAACGAGTCCTGTGATGAGAACTGATGGCGTCAGTGTACACCACGTCAGCAAAGTAAAACTCCTAGGCCTAGCTATCGATAGAAACCTTAACTGGCTGCACCATATCAATAAACTTAAATTGAAAACAATGTCGATATACCATAACTCCGCCAAAATGGTAGGAAGGAGATGAGGCATCTCCACCACCTTCCTAATATTTGGTACTTCACTATCGTCGAAAGAATCCTAACCTATAGATCCGGCATCTGGGGAAGTAATAACACTCACAAAACTTAACTCTACCCAGAGGCCATTCCTCCTTCAAATTGTCAGAGGTTATAAAACAATTTCTACGGACTCCCTCACTGTCATCACAGACATTCCACATGTTCATCTCCAACTAAACAATAATTACATTAAAACCAATATCTTGCAACTCAATAATACAGAACTTATAAACTCTCTCTTTCCTAACTTAGCAATACAAACTCAAACTAATAGTTGGAAAATTCATCCATCACTGGATGCTGCCTCGGAAATTATTAATTGCACCAAAAAGAGTTACTTCCCCTCTGTTCCCGTGGCTATTTACACTGATGAATCGAAAACGGAGCATGGAGTTGCAGCCGCACTCCGTGTAGTAGTTAACAACATCTCTATCCATCAGTGAGCGGGCAGGCTCGGCGACCGTAACTCAGTTTTTCAAGCCGAACTATTTGCCATCCAAAAATCTATAGAATGGGTGGAGGATAATCTCCACATTTACCCTAAAATTAGTATTTTCAGTGACAGTCTATCGGGCCTGCAAGCCATTGCACGACGCAGGAGCAGACATCCACAAATTCTTGATATAAAAGTAAGAATTTAAAATTTAAAATCTAGTATCTCCCTGGCACATGTTTCTGCTCTCAAAGGTGTCGGAGGCAACGAATTAGCAGATTCCCTTGCACAAAACACCACAGAGAATAATGTCATTTCTTCCTCTTTGCCAGACCCCCCCTCCCTCCTTTATCAACTACAATCTAAAACAACTTCTAAAGCAACATTGGCAGACCTTGTGGGATACCTCCAAAAAGGGAAGGTACACTTACGATCTACTTCCCACAATCTCTTCCAACTCTTGGGATCTAACCCCAGCCAAAACATCCTTTCTAACAGGCCATGACCCGTTTCCGTCATATCTCAACAAATTCTATCGTCGACGCTCACCCTTGTGCCCCTGAGGCGAGGAAGGAACTCCTCAACATTACAACATTTACTACATCCAGTGCTTTAACTTCCTCCTTCCATACTCGTAATCCTCCTCACAGACCAAAAAACTGGCAGGAAAGTATTATCAATCGCCCTTCTCTCTCAAATAAACTAGTCAGAACTTTCTCTCTCTTAATGTAAATCTAAAATGTAACAGACTGATCTTTTCCTCTTCAAACTTACCTACTGGCCCAAAACAGGACACGAAAGTCTGAAAAATCAGCTTCTATCATGAACAGTCCATTTTTCATCTACTATCACAGTGTCCCCTGTCACGAAGTCCCCTAAAAATATGAACTATCCACGAACTCACAATATCCTGAATCACCCACTAATCTAAACCTGGACATTAAAGTCTGAAAAATCAACATATTTCCAAGATGTTCTACCCTTCATCTACAAGCATAGAGCATGTCGCTCCTTGTCGCATGTGAGACCTTTCTCTGGCGGTCTTTGTAATTTTTTTTCTTTTGAGTTTTTAAATAAACGTTCAAGAGGAGGGGCCTAGCATAGCTAGAATCGCTCAACACTGCTCCTAGAATAGTGAGTGGCTTTCCTTCCCTGCTAGCACTCGAATTATTTTGCTGCCGACTGTAATCTGGAGTAATGTAAAAGTAAATCTGAAATTGAAATTGCATTATTTTAAATATATGCAATATTGAAACATTACATAAAATGATTGAAAACATTAGATCTAACATAAAACATAAGGTCACTTTTTCTAAATGGAAACTACTAGATTTCAGAAAATATATTGAGTATTGAGTGGGTTTTAACGTCACACTACAGCTATGCAGTGGGAAATTGGAGACGGCCGTTGTATTGTCTCCTAGGGATGTTCTGGAGACATGCTATCTTAATTTGGATTCTTGGCGGAGAGCATGGCTTCCTTGCTTTAGTAACCTCTAGAGAGATAGAAAATACTACCTTTCTGTACTTAAGTGCCTTGGCATCATTGAAGGAAGGTTAATGGTATTTGGCGAAGACTCTCTCGTATTTGGCATTCAAAACGTAGTTTATTAATTTTTTGCAGCTTTCCTTTCGCGATTCAGCAGCTATTTTTTTTACGAGTGAATTAATAAGTGCAGAATAAACTATTTTCTGTAAGTTTTTCACGAAAATCTGTGATTAGCACTTGAAAGAGTTTCTTGTAACAGTTTTCTTTGCAGGTTTGATATAGCTTTGATGTCTGTCGTCCTTGGCGGTTTTTGGATTTGACCAACAAAATGTATCACAGAATTAGACACGCAAGATGCATATTTTTATAATATTATTGTATAAAATGTTGTTTCATATTCTTGATTGTTTTTTTAACCCTAGAACACTAGTGTACATAAATTTTGCATGCAGTCTTCTTTATTGGTTCTTTTCTGCCCTTTCCTTTCAACCGATTACATTTGTTTGACCTTGAGTTTAAATACAAATAATTATTCAGTTAATGAAAAGTTAGTAATATTGGGTAAAACAGCAAATAATTAAACATATTTAAAAAGAACATTAATGTAATATAAGCAAATAAAACTAATTTTACATAAGCACGTAAAGTTTACGTATCTCTAGTGATTGCAGCAGATACAAACACTCTAGTATTCTAGGGTTAATGGTTAAAACATCCGCTATTTTTTAAAGGAATTAAATATGGTCGTAAAATAATGTGGTGAGTTTTTCTTTTCTCTTTCTCTTTTTTTTTCCTTTTCGAAATGGACAACAGATACCAAATCATTTGCAGCTTACGAAGTCTTAATTTTTTATTTGTATCAAGGTACTTTTCGGCTACGTTTTGCTGATGCCAAAGTGAGATGTATATTTAGAATCGAATTTGATTTTTGTATTGAATAAAAATATCAATTTTCCTGTAACTTTCCGCTGACTTCTAAAGTTATGATGAATTGCAGTGTTTATGTTGTTTGTCGAAGGATTTATTTTATTTTTTTAAGCGGAATTTACAATTTCATTTTATTTTTAGCTGTTTGAATTGTAGTTGCTTTTTGGAGTCGGATCTGTTTTTTTCATTTTTTTTTACAAAACGTTTTTATCTTTTTCTTTTTACTGAAAATGGACTTATATAGCAGAATCTCAGGAGACATTTGACGGCGGTGGTTTCACGTGCCACAACCCGCAAGAAAAGTGATACAATTTAAAAAATAGCAACTTCGAAATTATGTCACTGAAAAATATATGAAGTGCCCCAATGCGCACAGAAAACGTTACATTTCCATCTCGAAAATTGTTTACTTGAGAGGTAGCTGTGTCAGTTTTATTCTAGTCAATACTGCATTTTTAAGTTGTGTCCCTTTTCTTGGCTTTATGCAATATTAAAAAAAAAAAAAAAAAAAAAAAAAAAAAAAAAAACGCTCTACTGAATCCACATATATTAAATTTAAAAGACTTTAGAAGTGTAAAAAATGGATGCGCTGCTTTCGTAACCAAAAATTCTGTTAGGCACGTAGCATAAAAGTATCCAATATCAATAAATATATGAAATATAAACTTTGAAAAGAGAAGCAGCTTGAAAAGAATCGACGACACAATATTATTCAAATTAGGCTATCAAATGAGGCTCTGGAGAAAAATTATAGCATATATTTCTAACAAATTAAAACAAACGTAGAAACGATATTACGATAACATCAACTGCAATGCACATCTGGATTATGATTGAATTTTACAGAGCGTACGTATCATTCGCCACGCTAGAATGTGCGCAGCGTAAAGTTCAAACGATGATCCAAATATGCATTGCTGCTGATGGATAAAAGTTTAAACATCGGAATAATGGTCTTTTTGGATATCTAAGGTCGCATCGGCATGTCACAGTGTAGGAAACTGCGAACAGATGCATGTTTTAAACATTCATGTCTACAAAGTGTCTTTTCGTGCTAAATCGGTAATGCTCTAAAACATAGTAATTCACTTTTTCCCTCTGTTTTCGAGATGGAAACATTACCTCCGTTATTTTCTCCCAGGTGCGCTGTAAGCGGTCGCATCACGTAGCGCATGGCTACTTTACTATACTTATGTAGAACTTTTACGAGTGCAGCGGCAGCCGTACTTTTGTGATCTTAATGAAATCATAATGGGACTTATTTCAGGCCAAGATCTTTAAAATAACAACAACAAAAAAAAAAAAAAGGTATTAAAATTGGAGAATCTCTTACAAAGTAATAATTTAATAAACAACAATAATAAAACATTCGCTTTGAATTGGGGACCTTTTCTATTTTGAAGTCGGTTAAAAACGACTATGCGCCAATCGATGTAACTGCTTATAGTGACCTTATTTTGAACTTTACATAGCATACGTGTCATCTGTTACAATACAACGTGAACGTACGCAACATAGTTCAAGTCTGCATAGTGTAGGAAATTGCGAACATACAAATGCACGTTTTAAGCGTTCTGTTTTTAGCATTAATATCTACAAACTGTGTTTTTGTGCAAAATCGACGGTGCTGTACAACTTTGTAATCCATTTTTTTCCCTTATCTTGAACGATTTTCGAGATAGGAACGCTAACTCCGCTGTTTTGCACCAGGTGCATCTGTAAGCGGTTGAATCTCGAAGCGCATGGCAACTTTATTATACTTACATTCAACTTTTATGACTATAGCTACAGCCGTTTATAAGTTTAAAGAGATGGGGATAACTTTTGTGGGCACCCCGTATTTTATTTAGATCGTAAAGTTATTAAAATGGGACCAATTTCAGACCAAGACCTTTGCAACAACAAAAAATTACCGAAATCGGAGCATCCGTTAAGAAGTTATGAGCTAACAAACAAACAAACAACCAAAATAAAATAAAATAAAATAAAAAACAGAGACATACTGTTTAAATTGAGAACCTCCTCCTTTTTGAAATTGGTTAAAAATATTATCCATCATTATCTAACACCTTCATCTAACCTGTCAGCCAATTGACGGGTGTCATGTTCGTGTAATCAATTTCTTATTTCGTCCACAGTCCGGAAGTATACAGAACACTACGTACTGCCAAAGGCTGATTACCCAAAAGGCTCAGAAAACTAGATATTCAACTGAAATTTAAGAGAACCCTTAAAATGACTGAAAATTAATGTCTTACATTCATATTATCAGTTTTTATATTGTCGCTTAAGAAGAAGAAAGAAAAAAGAAAGATTAATTTTCTCTAAAGAAAGTATAAACACACTCTAGTTTGGGAAAGTTCACACCACAGCTGGCAACTGGGAATTTCGATACCAGTGAACACAGGCAATAAAAAATATTATACACAGATGTGGAATGAATATGATTAAACATGAACTTTAAAATTAATACCATGAAAAGCACTAAATTTCAAAAACTGTTTCGACTCAAAATCTTTTATCTCAACCCTTCATCTAGTTAAAAAAAAATGTAAGGCATGAGTGCAACGTGAGACCAGAAAATGGTGGATTGATGAGCCCTTTTTTAAGACTTTTGACAAGTAATTTCATACAGAAACGATTACTGCCGATTACTTTGTGCTTTTCATGATATTAATTTACAGATAAACATAGTCTACAATATTTTTATATAATAATATATACGACGAAAACCCATGAATTCTGCTAAGCAAATTCTGGGGAAAAAAGAAAAAAAAATCATAGCATAAATAATTTTTTTAATATATGTATACAGAACTTAGAATAATTATCGCAAATAAAAGAGGGCCTCAAAATAACAACAAACTTCCCCTAGCTTCAGAGGTTAATCGGGCCGTCTGTTTATCGATTGAAACAAATTATAGTTCTTAGGCTCTGTGTCGCGGCTATATCCCGGGTATTCAAAAACTACCCAGCTCGACTTTGCTAAAGTGTCCTTGACAGGTTTTGCAACATAAGGCTTTGCGTTATCAAGGAGCAATTTCACATAAAAAATGTCTTCAGATTAATAACCTTGTTTAATTTCAAAATTATTATTATTTTTTTTTTATTAGGAAACGAAATTCCAAAAACTAGTATATTTTTTTTAATACATAAATAATGCAGAATTTTGAAAAAAAAAAAGCGATTGAATAAGTTAAATACATTTTACACAGCGCTCATTTTAATTTTTTTTTTTTTTTTTTTTTTTTTTTTTTGAGGGGGGTGGGAATCCTTTTCAGATACACTGTTATGTTTTCTAAATATGCAATTAAAAAAAAGAAAAAGTTAAAATGTCAACATATTTTTCGATACCATACGGTATCTTTTTTAAGACTGATTCCTATGTTTTCCGGGATATTTTGTATTTCACTTAGTTGCTAATACACTTTTTTCTCCAAAAATATTCTATAGTAGTTATGTTATGCATTTTGATATTGCCTGCCTAAATTGATATAGAATGACTCTCTCTTTACACACACACACACACACATATATATATATCATCATCATAATAATAAATTTCAGCCTTTATCAATTCACTACAGGATGAAGGCCTCTCCTAGGTCATTCCAAACAACTCTATTTTCTACAATTCTTCTTTATTCTGCTCTTCCAAACTTCACAATTTCATCTCTCCAACGACAGAGTGGTCTCTTCCTCTGTCTTTTTCTGTCTCTTGATATCCAAAATAAGACTTTGGGAGTCCATCTATCAACATTTCTTCTCACAATGTGAACAGCCCATCTTCATTTTAACTTCTTGACTCTAGAAACAACATCAGTAACTTTGGTTTGCTTCTTAATCCAAGGGTTTCGCATTCTGTCTCTTCTGGTGAATCCTAGGGACCCTATATAGAGAGAGACTGGACATTGGCCGAAAGTCGGCCATCTTAGTGCCAATTCGGAGCGATTCCCGTAGAACGTAATGCTTTTTTCTTCGCGATTGACGCTTTACTATACAACATAAATGAAAGGAAATTGTGCTAAATTTGTGCAGAAAGTAATGCAGAATATAAATATGTAATTTTTTTTTCTCTTAGAGAAAAAGAATTTAAAGAAAAACGAATTTTGTTTTAGCCTTCGACATGGTTACTTTTTCAGTTCCTATCGGAAAACAGAGGAATTTTTTCTTGTATATTTCTATATTTAAAAAATACGTTGATTGTGAAAGCAATTCTACCTTAGTGAAAGTAATTCTACCTTATTTTTTTTTTTTTTTTTTTTTTTTTTTTTTTTTTGAGTACATACATTCTACATATAAAAAGTTAGAAAATTTTTAACAAAAATATGGTAATCTTAGTTTTTGTCAAGTAATTCATGAATAAATGTAAAACTACGGCAGAAGAACAGAAATTATTTTTTATTATTTTATAAAAATATTTACGTAATATTTTTACAAGCTAAAAATACATATTTCATTTATTTCAATTACGAATTATTAATAATAATGACTTAGTTAAATATTAAAAAGAAAAAATTTATTAATAATAATTTGTAAAAATATTAACTAATATCTTTAGAAATTAAAAAAGTTTTTATTTATTTTATTTACATATTTCGTTGATTTTTTTTTTTTTTTTTTTTAGATTTTTTTAAATATTATGTAAATAAAAATAATTACTTATTTAAATATTATTTATAAAATTTATTATGGCAATTATTATTTAAAAGAAATTTATATTTCATATGTTAGCAAATAATATTCACCTTATTTTCTTTATCTTTTTTTAATTTATTATAAGAAATCTGATACATTTTGCGTACTAGAAAGAAATCAAAAAATATTTTTTTATATAGTTATTTTAAATATGTATTTTAAAATAATTTAGAAAAATACATTGAGATCTAACACATTAAAAGTATTGCACAACAGAACTTAAAAACTAATAGCTAGCAAATAAATAATGCAATTATCTCATATGTTAGGAAATAAATACGTAAAACAGCATGCAATAAGAGAATTCAAAATATTTAAAGCATGATATAAAATAAATAATTATGCAATTTTTTCTTTTAAAAGTATTCCAAAATTAAAGCAATTTATCTCCCAACAAAGTGAAAATGTAATAAATAAGTTCTTTTTCGATTATGACGTAAAATAATCAAAATTTCTTCTCAGCGTAATGATAAGCAATGGAGCAACTGGCACTAAAATGGAGAATTTCGTCAAATAGCCGGCGCGCCAATGTCCAGTCTCTCTCTATAGAGGGTCCCTAGTGAATCCTAACATGCATTTATCCATGCTTCTCTGGGCTGTTTGAAGTTTTTGTATAGCTTTACATGTTAATGTTCAAGTTTCTGAAGCATAAGTTAAAACAGGTAAAATACAACGATCAAAAACTTTTCTTTTCAAGCAAATTGGAATTTCGCTTTTGAATATAGCGCTATTTCTTCCGAATGCTCTACAAACAAGTTTAAATCGGTTGTTAATTTCTACCATGATATTCCCATTCATCTTAAGTTCTTGTCCTAGGTAAGTATAACTACATAGCGTTTGTAATTTATCCATATCAATAGTGATCTTCAGTTGAGAAATAAAGGGATTTGACATAGCTTTGGTCTTGCTCAGGTTCATTTTCAATCCAACGAGTTTGCTTTCTTTGTTTAATTCTTGAAGCATTTCTTGCAAATCCTAAAATGGGGAGGTAAGCAGTACAATATCATCCGCAATTCTCAAATGATTTATAAGCTCTTCATCAATTTTTATGCCTTTCTGTTCCTATTTTTTTTTTCAACTTCTTGAAGTACTGCATTGAAGAGTTTAGATGAAATTGTGTCTCCTTGTCTTACACCCTTTCTAATTTTGAATGCATTACTCGTTTTGTGAAGTTTTAAGTTGGCTCTTGCCTCTTTATAAATGTTTCCAATAAGGTGAATATATCCTGAATTAATATTAGTATTCCTTAATGCATCCATAACTGCTAGTGACGATACGGAGTCAGAAGCTTTTTCATAGTCCACAAAAGTCACACACAGAGAGAGTTCATATATTCATTACTTCTTTCAATAATTTCGCGAATTGTATGAATATGGTCGATGGTGCTAAAACCACTTTGAAACCCTGCTTGTTCATTAGGTTGCGCTGCATCTAATTGTTCCTGTAAGCGGTTTGATAGAAATTTCATCAGAATTTCATACAAAATTGAGAGCATGCTTGATAGGACGATAGTTTTGACTATCTTCTTTTCCTCCCTTTTTATTAACCGACTTCAAAAAAGAAGGAAGGTTCTCAATTCAAACCGTATGTTTTTTTTATGTTTGTTAGGTCATAACTTCTGAACGGATGCTCCGATTCTGATATTTTTTGTTTTGTTGAAAAAGTCTTGGTCTGAAATAGGTCCCATTGTAATATCTTTACGATCTAAAGAAAATACAGGGTGCCAAAAAAATCAGTCCCAACTCTATTAACTGCTAAACGGCTGCAGCTACAGTGATAAAAATGGTACGTAAGCATAGCAAAGTGCCATGCAGTACAAGGTTAAACCGCTTGCAGCGCCACCTGGTGGAAAATACCGAAGATAGTGTTCTTATCTCGAAAATGGTTCTAGAGAAAATAGTGAATTACAAAGTTCATGAGTATCACCGATTTAGTGCAAAAAGATATATTAGACATTCATGCTAGCGTTCCTATCTCAGAAACGGTTCAAGACAGGGGGAAAAAGTGAATTATAAAATTGCAGAGCATCATCGATTTAGTACGAAAAGATAGTTTAAACATTGATGGTAAAAATACAAGGCTAAAACGTGCATTTGTTTGTTCGCAATTTCTTACACTATGCACACTTGAGCTACATTGCACACGTTGTAGCGTAGCTGGTGAGGCATACGCTATATAGTTCAAAATACGGTTACTTGATACTTTTTATTTTGTTGTAAAGACCTTGGTCTGAAGTAGGTCCCATTGTAATATCTTTACAATCTAAAGAAAATAAAGCGCCATCTGGTGAAAAACAGCGGAATTAGCGCTCCTATCTCAAAAACGGTTCAGGATGGGAGAAAAGTTAATTACGAAGTTGTAGAGCTTTATCGATTAACTACGAAAAGACAGTTTTTAGACATAATTGCTAAAAATAGAACGTTTAAAACGAACAGTTGTTTATTCACAATTTCCTACACTGTACACACTTGAACTACGTTGCACACTTTGCAGCGTAGCGAATGACACGTATACTCTGTGGTTCAAAGTACTGTTACTGTAAGCGGTCACATCGATTAGCGCAAAGTCGTTTTCAACCAACTTCAGAAAGGACGGTGTTCTTAATTCGAGCTATATGTTGTTATTGGTGTTTGTAAGTTTATAACTTCGTAAGAGAGGCTCTAATTAACCGACTTCAAAAAGGAGGAGGTTCTCAATTCAAAGCGTATGTTTTTTTGTTTTTGTTTCTTAGCTCATAACTTATGAATGGATGATCCAATTTGATACTTTTTGTTTTATTGTAAAGGTCTTGGTCTAAAATAGGTCCCATTGTAATATCTTTACGATCAAAAGAAAATAAAGGGTACCCAAAAAAGTCAGTCCCGACTCTTTTAACTGCTGAACAGCTGCAGCTATAGTCATAAAAGTTGTATGTAGGTATAGTGAAGTAGACATGTGCTACGCAATTCAACCGCCTACAGCGCCACCTGGTGGAAAACAGTGGAGTTAGCGTTCATATCTCGGAAACGGTTCAAGACAGGGGAAAAAAGTGAATTTTAAAATTCCAGAGCATCATCGATTTAGTACGAAAAAATAGTTTAGACATTAACGCTAAACACAGAACGCTTAAAACATGCCTTTGTTTATTCACAATTTTCTATTTTGTGCACACTTGAACGACGTTGCATATGTTGTAGCGTAGCGGGTGACATTTATGCTATGTAAAATTCAAAGTATGGTTATTGTAAGCAGTCACATCGATTAATGCATAGACGTTTTAAACCGACTTCATAAAGGAAGAGGTTTTCAATACAAACCATATTTCTCATTGTTGATGTTGAAATTTGTTAGCTTATAACTTCGTAGGAGATGATTTAATTTTAATACTTTTTTTGTTGTCGTAATGATCTTGGCCTGAGATATGTTTTATTACGATTTCATTAAGATATAAACAAATTACAGGATACTCACAAAAGTCTGTTCTTACTCTAACTGCTGAACGCATGCAGCTATACTGGTAAAAGCAGTATGTAAGTATCGATGTTGAAACTTCTGTCTGTCAGCTGCAATGCATATTTTGCTCTTTGTTTGAACTTTAGGCTGTGCAATTTCAAGCGCAGCGGGTGGCAGGTATTCACTGTAAAGTTCAATATATATGCGTAACAGAATTTTTGGTTAAGAATAGATCGTATCCGTTCTTTACAGTCGGTAACAAACACTCGCAAATATTCCTATGTAAAAAAAGTACACTTCATATGGTTCTCTAAAATAAATCCTTATCGAATCATGTTCTTAGACTGACTAAGAAGAGGATTCGACAAGTATTTGTTTAACAAAACCGTATGAAGTGTACTCTTTTTACATAGGAATTTTTGCTAGTGTTCGGACGTTTTTGTTACCGACTGTACATTTCTAAAGACTTTTTAATTTAACGTATGTTCATTCAATAGATAGTTTTTTGCTCATATACAATAAAGGCAAGAAAAGTGACTCAACTTAAAAATGCAGCATTTGAGAAAAATCAACTTAAAAAGGACTTGACTAGAATAAAACTGTCACAACTGTCTCTGGAGTGGATAACTTTCTAGATGGAGATGTAACTTTTTTGTTCACATTTTGTTTACATGTATTTTTCAGTGACATAAACCATTTTTGAGTTATGTCATTTTTCTTGGAAGTTGTGATTTGTGAAACTGCTTTTGAACGTTTCTGACGTTCTGCTATATGGATACGTTTTCACTAAAAAGAGAAAAATAAAATCTTTTTATAAAAAAATAGAACCGACTCCAAAAAGCAACAACTATTCAAACAACTAAAAAAAAAAAAAAAAAAAAAAAAAAAAATTGGTATGAAATGAAACTGTAAATTGCGCCTAAAAGTATAAAATAATTTCCTTCGCCAAACAACCTATAACACTACAATTAATCATAACTTTTGAAGTCGGCGCAAAATTAAATAAAAATTGATACCTTTATTCAATATAAAAATCAAATCCTATTCAAAATACACATCTCACATTGTCACTTGCAAAACGCAGCCGAAAACTACTTTGATTCAAGAAAACAAGTAAGATTCCGTAAGCAGCAAAAGTTGGCGAAGATGCTGGTATCTGACGTCCTTGGTGAAAAAAAATCGCAAAATTATCTGGCAAACATATTTAATTTCTTTGGGATATCATGATTATTTTGATAAGGTATATTAAGAGAGTAATCAAGAATATGAAACAATACTTCGTACAATATATATTATGAAAATGTGCATTTTTCGTGTTTATTTTTGCATTACGTTTTGATCGCCAAATCCAAAAGCTACCAAGGATGATAGTTATCAAAGTTATACCAAATTTGCAAAGGAAACTTTAACTTCGTAGAAACATAAATACCGCATTGTGAAGAAAGTTCACTGTTCTATGTAGATGCTTCTAATGTACCAATTGTATACAGTGATAAAATAAAGGAAACATGAAAATGGATCATTCGAGACAACAGCGTTTGTTGCTACTGACCTAAATACAAACCTTTAAAAACTAATTAAATTTTATTTAATTTCGCGCCGACTTCAAAAGTTATGATTAATTGTAGTGTTATAGGTTGTTTGGCGAAGGAAATTATTTTATACTTTTAGGCGCAATTTACAGTTTCATTTCATACCAATTTTTTTTTTTTTTTTTTTTTTTTTTTTTTTTTAGTTGTTCGAATAGTTGTTGCTTTTTGGAGTCGGTTCTATTTTTTTATAAAAAGATTTTATTAAAGAGTAAGATTATGATGGAATTTTCTCAGTCTTTTGGAACGTCGCACATTTTTTGAATAATTCAGTAAGAACTTCAATGGCTTCACTCCCTGCTTCTTTAAAAACATCCACAGTGTTTTTGCTTCTCCTGAAGCTTTTCCATTTTCCATTACTTTTATTGCCATAGCTACTTCTTCCTTAAATATTGCTGGTAGAGTGTCATTTGTATTTGATGAAGAGGTGAGCCACTGAGTGTTTCAGGTGAATTGTACAATTCGGAATAAAATTTGCTACTTCTTTTAGAATTTGCTCTTGATTCTAAGTCATATTTCCACTTTTTGTCTTTAAAGCTAGAATTCTTTTCCTACCAAGCGTCAGATTTCTCTTTGCGGTCTGCAAACCTTTATTTTCTTCAGTGGCTTGCTGGATCATAAGACAATTGAATCTTCTGGTGTCTTCTACAATCTTTTTCCTCAGAGTTTTACATAGTTGTGAAAATCCAACTTTTGCAGTAATATTTTCCTTGTTGTATTTCATTTTTCTTCTCTTTTCAATATTCTGTAGTGTCTCTTCTGAGATTTTTTTAACAGGTTAATCTCCTTCTGAACCAGCAACATTTTTTGCTGACTCCAGAACAACATAGACAAAATTCACAGTGAACTCGTTAATGTCTTCATTATCCTTAAGCAATTGAAATCTGTTCTTTAGTTCCAGTTGAAACTCTTGTTTTTTAGCTTTTAGAAGCAGTGGTTGAATTATCTTGTTTCGAATTCGCACCGCTTTCTGCCTTTCCAATGCAACCTGGAGCTTTACCTTACAACGTACCAGTCTGTGATCACTACCAGAGTTAAATCAATTTATCACGGCACAATAAGTAAAAGTATATTTCTTGTCAGTTGGAATGTAGTCTATTGCACTTGTTCCTCTATTGGGACTCCTCCATGTTCATTTCGTCTTTGGATTCTTTTTAAAAGATGAATTCATGACATAAAATTTTTCAGATTCTGCAAATTCAATCAGTTTCTGTCCTCTTTCATTGCTAGTTCCCTTTCCAAATGCACCGATGACACGTTCATATGAATGCTTGGTATCAATTCGAGCATCGAAATCTCCCATAATGATTCTTAGATTGTGTCTTCTGGTTTTGCCGAGAGCCTTCATAACATCCTCATAATATTTTTTAATAACTTGGTCTTCACATGCGCTGGTTGCAGCATAAACTCGAATTATGTCAGTATTATAACATTTAGCGAGCTTGATGGTAAGTGTTGAAACTCTATCAGAAGAGCTTGTAGCTTTTATTACTCTGTTTTTTAAGTTCTTGATAACCAAATATCCTACTCCTCTGCATCTTCCATTATCAGTTCCTTGATAATAAAGCATATTTCCGCTCTTGAAATCTAGAAAATCTAGACCTACAATATCGGATGTAATATGTCGCAATTCTTCTTCAATTCTATATATATACATATTCTATATAAGGTAACCGCACCAGTAGTGGACAGTGTACCAGCAGTGGACACTTTAAAATTTAAACTCGGAAAATAATGTTCCTAATCCTTCTGAGGGTTCGAGCAATGTTCAGAAAGGAAGTTATACTCCTCTATTATTAAAGTCTATAACTACAAATAATTACGGCCATCAGTTTTAGAATAATATTAGTTTAACTAAAGAAAATATGCACTTTTTGTGATTAGGCCTCTTTTCTTATCATTTTGAATAAGGAGATAAAATTTTGTTTACTTTGCCATTGCTTATTTTTAACAGATTTCTTCTACCTTTTGCTTTCGTAGGACTAAAATAACTATGCAGAATTCATTTATTGCGCTGTATTTTGAATCTTGTATTAATATATAGTACTCTTATGAGTGTCCACTACTGGTCCCAAAAAAAATGCCATCAGGACCTGTAGTGGACAGCCATGTCCACTACTGGCTCATCTGACTTTTAAGGTCCGATCCAGTAGCGGACACAGCTCTGAACTTCCCAAAATTTAAAGTTGAGTTTAATGTATTTAATATCGCAAGAAAGCTACGAATTGAGCAACTGATGACGATCTGGGACACACTTCTAGGAGTGGTAAAGAGACACACAGTCGGCAGCAAAATTATTCGACTGCTAGTAATAATTCCTGTGTAAAGAAAGTTTATTTAGTACTACTTTGTTAAATAAATCCTTGTGGAGTCATGTTCTTAGTCAGTCTTAAAAACATGATTCGAGAAGGATTTATTTAACAAAACAGTATTAAATGCACCTTTTTTATATAGGAATAATTGCTAGCTCTCGAATAATTTTGCTGCCAATAGTACATCACACTTTTGATCTTTTGCGGAGACTCCCATTCTTTCACACATTTCGAAGGCGGAACAAAATGGCAATTCACTTGAATCATGAGATAATCTTGAGACATTTTAAGTTTTTTTATTTGTAAATTTTTTTATGGGTTCCATATTGGACCAGTTGGTTCAGCTCGGTTTCCATTGCAACATCGACATTGAAATAGCATAACTGCAGTCAGCATTTAGAGGGTTGAGAATGAGTGGATTTTATGTCGTACTAGTGCTACATTATGAGAAATTGGCGACGATCTGGAACTCACCCCCTCAGAATAGTCTGAAGACATTTGGTAATCCCAAGATGTTTAATTTGGATGGAACTTGGAGGATATTGGTGTTTAGGGAATTATATCTCTCATGATTGTTTCACTTAGGGTCCGAGAGATTAGCGTGTACGTGTTCTTGTTAATTAGTTATGCTGCATCAAGTTATCAATTTCGCGTGAAAGACCTGGTGAGGCAGAAAAGGGAGTCAATCCTTCCGTATAAGATCAAAATGTGACGGTTTGTCTCCTAAGAACACTTACTATTGGCAGCAAAATTAATCGAGCGTTAGCAATAATTCCTAAATGAAAAAGGTACACTTAATACTGTTCTGTTAAATAAATCCTTGTCAAATCATGCCTTAGACTGACTAAGAACATGATTCTAGAAGTATTTATTTAACAAAGCAGTAGTAAGTGTACTTTTTTTACATAAGAATTATTGCTAGCGATCGAATGATTTTGCTGCCGACTGTAAAGGAAGAAGCCATCTCATCAGTAGAGGATGAAACTGTGTTGGCATTTCTTCACACCACTCTTTGCGGAGTCTCTCAGACTATCGCTAATAATCTAGTGAATATTTAATGACACACTAAATCATCGACTAGATATTAGAGTAGACCCAAGGCTAGTAACTTTCTGTTTCCGGACATTACATCCCCATCATTCCACCAATTCATTTGCGAAACCACCACCAAATCGACATTCCACGTCCTTTCATCAAAGCAAGATTCCTCCACTTTTGTTATGGCTGTTTTCAGTGGCGTATCGTGAATGACGTTTAGGGCATGCTCCACATGAGTAGTTAGAAATAGTACATTAAAACTGATATTTAAGCATCTTATTGGCTAATTCGCTTGTTTCGAGAAACAACGTAGATATTACGACATTTAAACAGCCAATCAAATGAACGAGCTTTCCATGATAACGAGCTGTTCCTAGCCACCAGTATGGAGCATACCCAAAACGTCACTCACGATACGCCACTGGCTGTTTTATCATTCATTTGGGGATAAATTAAACACAAACCACAACCTACACTAGCTGAAATGGAAAGTAAATAAACTAATCATTGTTATTTAATGATGATTGTTGGTTGGTTGAGTTCTCCGTCGCATTAGTGTAGCGAAATGGGCAATTGTCGACGGTTTGGGTCTCACCCCTAGAAGTGGTGCGGAGGCATGCCATCACAATTTTTGTCCTCCACGGAAAGGATGTTATTCATTGAAAGCTGCTCTGTTTGACTTTTCTTTGGAGTTTTGGTGGTAAGAGAACAAACCATTTACAACATGCAAAATCCCAAGAACCAGATGCCAAGAAAGCGTTTATCGCCAAAAGAAGGCGCAAAAACTGCAGTGATGTTCGCGAACTTTTCTCCATAGTCAGTATAGGGCACAGATTATCATACAGATAGGACAGTGAAGCTAAAACGCGAACCGGAAATATAGTATCACCGCTAGTGTCAACAGAGGGAAACTACATGTGTTAAGTCTACATGTATAGCATCTTAGATCGAAAATTGTTCTTCTATTTCGCGAGTAGTTAGTAGCAGGTTAGTATGGGAAGTTTTCATTTTCTTCACTTTCTATTGTTTTTGAATTCACAAAATTATCCTAAAAACATTCACAACTATTCTTCTAAGAAATAAAAATTAATTTTTATAATGTTTAAAAATATGCTTTGTCAAACATATTCATATTCAAGTACAAATTCAAATTACAAAATGTAATTCTGAAATATCAGTATGAAATCTTTAAATATTTAACGTTGCTTGGTTTAAATAATACAAAATGCTTTAAAATGAAAAAAATGTTTTATTTTATGTATCTTTTTAAAGTTTATTTTCTAAATATTTAGCACTTGCTTCTTAAAATAAATTGCTTTTGACAATCAAGTTTGTAAACAATAATAAAGTTGCCAGACGAAAACGTATGTGCAGTTTTCTTTCCTTCACTTTTTCTACTACTTTTAAATTCACAAAATCATAACATTCACAGCTATTTTCTAAGAAATAAAACTAATTTTATTATGTTTGAAAATAAATTTTTCCAAACACATTCGTGTTCAAGTGTACAAATTAATATAACAAACTGTAATGCTGAAATAGCAGTATGGTATAAAATCTTAAATATTTAACATTGCATGGTTTAAATAATACAAAATGCTTTAAAATGAAAAAAAATATTTCTGGTTATGTATATTTATGAAATTTATTTGCTTAATATTTAGTACTTGCTTCTTAAAATAAATTGCTTTCGACAATCAAGTTCGTAAACAATAACAAAGTTGTCAAACGTAAACATTAAACAATGGTTAGTTGGTTGGATGTTGGGTTTAACGTTGCACTAATATTACGATATGAACATAGATACAATAAAAATAAGACGAGCGATTGCGTAAGCTGGAGAGCTCGAGAAACTTACAGCCGTTGACAATAGGGTTGTTGCAGTCAAATTTTGGTTACCGAAGAATATACGGGAGTGTCCTATCTGTATAATAATCTGTGGTATAGGGAATCCATACTGTACTTCTACTTAATGCATTAAATACACTCAATCTCCACTCCAGTTGTTTTGAGGCTAAAAATTTCTTACTGACGTTTCATCAAATATATTTCGCTTTAAAAATCTGACATCATATATATAAATACAATATATGAAACTTAATTTATTTTTGTAGTCAGAATTACGTTTTCTTTGCTTAAATTCTAAAAGATTTACCTGACACAAATGATATAAAAAAAGTTAGGTATGATATCAGACCATGAAAGAAAGTGACGATGTAAAAATAAAAAAGAATTAATTAACCGAAATGCATTATTACCACTTTAACGTTTCCAATCCAAAATTATACCTCCGAACGTCATCGAAACAGCGGAGCCATCCCATTTCGTGGAGGTTCAAAACTGTGATGGATTTATCCATATCGCAGCACTAGTGCGACGTTAAACCAACCAACAAAAACTGTGATGACATATTTCTAGACCTTCCTTAGGTGTGATCCCAGATCATCGCCATTTGCCCATAGCATAAGCACCACTGCACCGTAGAACCCGCCTAAGTCTCAACCTTAAATGCTCAATGCAGATTTATGTATTTGGAAACAAACAGCTAAAAGTGAGGACTGTTCCCAAGAAATGTGTCTTTGGGTTGGCTTTTGACTTTATTTTAAAGCAAAAATCAAACATGTGTAATATCCCCTAAGTGGAGGATCAAAATTGTGATGGCATGTCTTCAAACCACCCTTCGAAGTGTACCCTAGAACGTCGCCAATTATCCCTAATGTAGCGTATGTTGAGTATGTTTTAGTGTGACATAAAACATAATCAACCGATTTCAATCAAGGCTGTCCACTATTGGAACAAAAAGGGGTCCACAACTAAGTTTTCGTGTGTCCACTACTGGCTCATTTTAAGCTATCAGGAATCTTTCATTTTTACATATAAAAAATGTACAAATAGAAGTTTCCTTAATACATTCTTATAAAGAAAGAGTTAATAAGGGTGTGAAACGTTAATTATTTTTTGAGGCTATAAGATTAAAAAAGTCACACAAAAAATAGCCGGAAAATGTCCTTAATGTGTCCACTACTGGCGCGTTCACCTTACGTACCTTACTAATCAGCATATAACTTACAGATACTTTAATTCAATGCTGGAATTATAAAACGTTTTTTAAATATAATTAAAGATCAATTGCTAAATTATAATGATAAAGTCATCATAGTTTAAATCATAATGAAACTTTCCCTATAAACATTTGATAATTCGATTAGATGTTATTTATGGTTAATTTTAAGAGAATGATAAAATTTTTAACGTACACAAACATCAAACCGTCTCAATTATATATATTAAAAAGAAAAAAAATATTTTATTTACGAGACAAAATTTTAGTTAAAATACTGTTACAAAATTGTCAATAATTGTGGTTATTTTTGTATAAATTCTTTCAAAGAGGCTTAGTAAATTGATAAAGTGCTAATTTTGTGCATTTCTAGTCGTTTTAGCGTTAAAATAACCTTATTTTCCCTTAAAAACGCATTAAAAAGCCCCAATAAGGCAGGTAATGGATTTGGCGCCAAATTTGGCGACTTTCTCCCACCTTGGCGATTTTTTTGGCGACCTTGGCGAGAAAATCCTTATTAGGTATATACCAAATATGGAAGCTGTAAGTTGATTGGTTGATCACTTTCTAGAGTTTTCTCGAAAAATCTGGGTTCCATGGAACAGTATATAAGGAGCGCTTCTCGCCAAGGCAGAGAGTCAGTTCAGTTCAGTTTTCAGCCAGCTTCGCTAGTTGAATTGAAGCTGATAATTGGTTTATTGACCTGTATTTTTCTGGAACTTTCTGTGAATAAATTACTGAATTTTTGTAAGTTTGGCCTTTCATTCTCGGACAACTCACGAACCCCCAAGTACGCAACATTTCTGGTGTCAGGAGTGGGGTTGTCTGTGAATGGTGATAACGAGAGCTATGGAACAAGAAATGAAGAAATTTCTAGAAGGACTCACTGCTCAGATGAATGAGTTAAGATCTGGATTGATAGAGGAAATGAAAGCCGGACAGGAAAAGATGGAAACCGGATTGATAGAGAAAATAGAAACAGGACAAAGAGAAATGAAAGAAGGATAAAAAGAGTTGAAAGTCAGTTTGGGTGAAGTTCAAGGAGAAATTAAGTCAATCCAAGAGAAAGTTGAATGTAATCAAGAGCAGATGAAGGGAGAACTTTCAGCAGTAAAGGAAGTGATTGTAAGTAAATTATCGGATATGGAAAGCAGAGTAGATGGAATAGAAGAGAAAGTTTTGAAAATAGAAGAAAGTTTTGAAGAAAAAGCTATGAAGATAGAAGAAAATGTTATGAAGGTTGAAGAGAGTGTTACGAGGATAGAACGGAGTGTAGAGGAGAAATTTCAAGAAAACTTTGATCAAGAGCTGAAAGGAAGGTTTTCAGAGATAGAAAGTAAGTTTAAGAGAATGGAGGAAGATCTTGAAAAAAAAAATGAAAGAATAGTGGAACAGAGAGGTAATATGGAATGAACTGCAGAGCAAGATTCGGAATCTCGAAGAAAAGTTAGAATCCATGCCGCAGGAAACTGAAAAGAAAGAGAGAAGAAGCCAGAATCACGAATTTATTAAGCTATCTACCTACGACGGCAGTTCCTCCTGGCATGTATATAAGACGCAGTTTTCCATCGTAGCTGAAGCTAACGGCTGGGACTCTGTTGCAAAGACGGCTCATCTGTTAGGGTCGTTGCGGGGCGACGCCGCAGATATTCTGGAGACCCTTTCGAAGGAACAGCGATATGACTTCGAAGCTGTAACTAGAGCACTAGAGCTACGTTTTGGAGCGAAATGTTCCAAAGAATTTAGTCGACTCCAGCTAAGGTCCCGTCGTCAGAGACCAGGGGAAAGCTTACAAGAACTGGCATCAAACATCCAGAGGCTTTCACATTTGGCTTTCTCAGACTGTCATCCTGAAACACGCAATGATCTGGCTCTAGAATATTTCATTGATGCTGTCGGAGATCCAGATATTCATAAAGCCCTCAGACTCTCCGGCGTGAAGGATGTGGAGTCAGCCTTGGTGTATGCCCTAAAGCTCGAGACAAACCAACAAGCCTCCTGTAAACATCGCCAGAACAGCACAGCAGACAAAGTAAACGGCTCTCAAGATGATCTTAAAGAAATTCAGGAAATGATTGCAGAAATTAATAGAAGACTACGAATTCTTGAGAGTAAGAAAGAAGGGAAGACTCCAACAACTAAATGCTGGGGCTGTAGAAAAGACGGGCATATCAAACAAAGCTGCCCAGTAAGAACACCTAGAGACGCAACCGTGAATGTCTCTGAAATATGCCACCAAGGAGGAGCGCTTCGAGAAAATCCAGATGCCTTCTTGCGGAAGCCTCCATATGAAGATCATAAATACAGCTGTAAAGCCGATGATCGACCCCAAAGAATACAGCCAGTTGCTCGCCAAGTTACTGTCTCAACACCATCAAAACAAGATCTCGATCCATGGAGTGACGAAGAACTTAGACAAGTTCAATTGGAAGATCCTGACATAAAGCCAGTATTACAGCTGAAGGAGACGACCAGCAACAGAACTATCTGGCAGGACATTTCCAGATTTTGTCCCATTACGAAAAGTTATTGGGAAATTTGGGACTCTCTTCATATCAGAAACGGCGTATTATACAGAAAGTGGGAATATGATGATGGGAAAAGCTTCAGATGGCAGATTGTATTACCAAAATCCAAAATTCCAGCTGTTTTAGAACAACTGCATAGTAGCTCTACCGGAGGCCATTTTGGGGTAATGAAGACTCTGCAGAAAGTTCGGGAACGCTTCCACTGGTGCAAGGCAAAGGAGGATGTGGAGAAATGGTGTAAATCCTGTGATGCTTATGCGGCACGTAAAGGCCCGCAGAAACGAAGTCGAGGAAGACTGCAACGGTATAACGTGGGAGCACCATTTGAACGGATTGCACTCGACATCTTGGGTCCTTTGCCCCGGACCTCCAGAGGAAATAAATACGTCCTCGTCGTGATGGACTATTTCACCAAGTGGCCTGAGGCATATCCCATTCCCAATCAAGAGGCATGCACATTCTCAGAGGTCCTAGTGCAGCAATGGGTGTCAAGGTACGGCACGCCCCTACAACTTCATACCGACCAAGGTAGGAACTTTACCTCTGATGTTTTCAAAGGACTGTGTCAACTACTCGGCATAGACAAAACCCGGACAACACACTTACATCCCCAGTCGGACGGCATGGTCGAGGGGTTCAATCGTACCATCCTGAATAACCTCTCACTTCTAGTATCAAGGAACCAGCAAGATTGGGACTTGAAGTTGCCATTGTTCCTGCTGGCTTATCGAAGTGCTGTCCATGAAACCACCGGCTATACTCCAGCCAGATGCTGTTCGGACGTGAACTTCGTCTCCCTTGTGATCTCCTGTTTGGTTGTCCACCCGATGCGCCTTCATCGCCCGAGGAGTACATCCAAGATCTCCAGGCACTATTTGAGGACGTACACAACTTTGCTCGGGAGCGGATTAACATGGCAACGGAGAAAATGAAGACAAGGTACGATCTAAAGGCTACACAACATGAGTTCCAGGAAGGAGAGAAGGTCTGGTTGTGGAATCCTGTTCGACGCAAAGGACTCTCTCCCAAGTTACAGTGCAACTGGGACGGACCGTACACAGTCTTAAAAAGGCTGAATGATGTAGTGGTGCGGATCACTAAAACACCTTCATCAAAACCGAAGGTGGTGCACTATAACAGGCTAGCCAAATACCACAATTACCGGTAATATTAAAATTAAAAATGTAAATACTGATAAAATTTGCGCATGCGCACTGTAAATATTTGTATATAAATATTTGTACATATTTGTGAATTTTGTAAATATTTCCCAGTTAATTTATATTTCTATGTTATCTTTATGTGCAACTTAGTTCTTGTATTTTAGATTGTGTAAATTTGTTTAGTTTCGCCTCTTGACCAAGGGTTGCACTGCCCGGGACGTGCAGTCCTTGGGAGGGGGGCAGTGTTACAAAATTGTAAATAATTGTGTTTATTTTTGTATAAATTCTTTCAAAGAGGCTTATTAAATTGGTAAAGTGCTAATTTTGTGCATTTCTAGTCGTTTTAGCGTTAAAATAACCTTATTTTCCCTTAAAAACGCATTAAAAAGACCCAATAAGGCAGGTAATGGATTTGGCGCCAAATTTGGCGACTTTCTCCCACCTTGGCGATTTTTTGGCGACCTTGGCGAGAAAATCCTTATTAGGGATATACCAAATATGGAAGCTGTAAGTTGATTGGTTGACCACTTTCTAGAGTTTTCTCGAAAAATCTGGGTTCCATGGAACAGTATATAAGGAGAGCTTCTCGCCAAGGCAGAGAGTCAGTTCAGTTCAGTTTTCAGCCAGCTTCGCTAGTACTTGTATTGCTCTGAGCCTCTTTGAGAGAGACTTGCTTCAAGTGTTATTGCTATACAGTTTGTACTGTGGATTTGCTATTGACAGCTGTTGTTTAAGCTGTGGTTACTGCTTGAATTGAAGCTGATAATTGGTTTATTGACCTGTATTTTTCTGGAACTTTCTGTGAATAAATTACTGAATTTTTGTAAGTTTGCCCTTTCATTCTCGGACAACTCACGAACCCTCAAGTACGCAACAATACATTTAAAAACAAAATTTACATTTAAAAACAATTAAAATTTAGACGTTTCGAAACCCGTCCGGGTTTCCTCATCAGTATAACATAATTTGCAAGCACTACTTGAATACCCAAGGAATTTATAGAAGTGCAGAATATTGAGGAGCCAGTACGCATGCTTCATTGATAGTGTGGAGATGCCTGGTAGTGTATCAACTCTCAAGGAAAATACGTGATTTATAATTATCATAACCAGAATTTAGAACTTTTATATTATCGAAGTCAGGAATATGGTCGGTTTCTATTGAATGGATTACAATTTTAGAATTTTAGTTGCAACTTTTATATGATCGTCTGCGCTCCTGTAGTCTAATTCTTGTTGTATGGCCAGTTTTACCTATATAAACATATTTACAATTTTTACAAGGAATTAAATATATTTTGCCAGTTATAGAAGTGGCAAAAACATAATCCAGAGAAGTGGTTACAGGTTTAAATTTAAAAAGAAAGTTTTTTAATTGTTTTTTTGGCCGGAAAGCAGTATAAATATTATGTGGTTTAAGTAATTTAGAAATAAATTTCTGAAGTAAAACCTAAATATGGCATAGAAATATAATTTTTGTTATTAATTAGTGAATTTTTCGTTTGCATTGGAAGAGAGGGGGAAATTATAGGAGGAAAGGAAGAAAAGGGGAAGCGGATAATTTTTTCACGATAAATTCCTTTTAACCAATTAAGAGGGTAATCGTTATTTATTAAATCCTGAAAAATTATTTTAATTTTCAACTTAAAAAGTGTCTTATTACTGAATAACTGAAGAGTTCGAAAATCGGCAATTGTATGAGAATTAGTATTAGCAGAATGAAAATTTAGATATTGACCCGTAAAAGTGGCCTTACGATAAACAGAAGTTTGAAAAATATTATGTGAATTCGAAGTGCGTTCAACAAGAACACCAAGAAAAGGCAAACTATTATTTTGTTCCATTTCCAAAGTAAATTGAATTTCTGGACATAACGAATTAGAAAAAGAAACGACTTCATTTATATGTTTTTCTTCAATTAATAAAAAAAAAAATGTCATCTACGTATCTCCGCCAAAAGGAATTTTGGCGGAGATACGTGATGACATTTTTTATTAATTGAAAAAACTTTCTTTTTAACTTAAAACCTGTAACCCCTTCTTTGGATCTAACTGGCGTAATATATTTAATTCTTTGTAAAAATTGTAAATATGTTTATAAAGGTGAAACTGACCGTACAGCAAGAATTAGACTATAGGAGCACAGACGATCATATAAAAATTGAAACCAAAATTCGAAAATTGCAAATTTTCCTTGAGAGTTGCCACACTTCCAGCTATCTCCACACTATCAACGAAGCCTGTACACTCGCTCATCAATATTCTGTACTTCTATGAATTCCTTTGGTATTCATGTAATGCTTGCAAATTATGTTGTAGTGATACTGATGAGGAAACACGGACGGGTTTCGAAACATCTAAATTTTAATTGTTTTTAAATGTATTTTAACTAAAATTTTGTCTCGTAAATAAAATAGTTTTTGTTTATATATATATATATATATATATTTATATTTATATTTATTTATTTTTTAATTACGTCTAATTCGAGGGTGGCTTATACTTTTTTAACACAAAAGAAAAATATTAGCAAGCTCCACATAAACAAAATCTATAAGGTGAAACTGCTTAATGATGTGCTCGAAAGATTTTCTTCTATTGTTAAAAGAAAAGAGAAAGCATAAAGACGATTATAAATATATAAGGTCATTGTGCCTAAATGCGACGTGATTTTTGGTAAGTTTATCGCATTTAGGAAACTTATGACATTTTAGTAAACAAATAATTATGAAAAGAAAGAAAAAATGGTTGAATATTATACTCATAGTTCTAAACTAGTGTTTTGAGTCATTTTTTTTCAAGAAATTAAAAAAATATCAGTAATTTATGAAAATATATACCAGCGTCGCATTTAGGAAATTTTTGTCGCATTTAAGGTACTATATCCTAAATGCGATGTTCAAACTCCCTAAATGCGATAATGCATTTAATGCATGGGAGTTACTTTAATGTTATTAACACATTCCAACAAGGTTGAAAAGACTTTATGACTTCGGATTGTCTGTCTGTCTGTCCGTCTGTCTGTCTGTCCGTCCGTCTGTCCGTCCGTCTGTCTGTCCGCGCTCTAACTCCCGTAAATATTTATGGAATTTCTTGAAACTGATATATGTTATTTAAGATTACTATTGGACGTTCCCTATTGAAAATGGAGTTCATACCTCTACTAGTTTGTGTACAGGGACACCCGAAAGTATTTCAAAGCATTGTGTTCCATGAGAGGTATTTTTACAAACCATATTTTCTTACCTTTACTGTAGACATATCTTAATGAAATTGCAATATGTTATTAAAGTTTACTATAGGATGTTTTCTGTATAAAATGGAGGAAATATCACAATCGGTTTATGTACAGGGACACTCAAAAGTATTCCAAAGCATCGCGTTCTATGAGAGATATTTCTATAAATCAAATTTTAATAACTTTACTTTCCACAAAGTTTTTGGAAATTTAAATATGGTATTTATATGCACAAAAGAACGCTTTGCACAGAATATAGCATGATTAGCATTAGATTTACAGGGTGGCACAAAAATATCCAGTTACATTAACAGCTATTAAAAAAAATGGCTAGAATTGTACTTTCGTTTAAGTTAAGCGTTTTTAACACATTCTAACATTTTTTAAGGGTGAATATGATACCTCTACTGGTTTGTGTACAGGGACACCCGGAAGTATTTCAAAGCATTGTGTTCTATGAGAGGTATTTCTATAAACCATATTTTCATACCTTTATTGTAGACATATTTCAATGAAATTGAAATATGTTATTCAAGATCACTATCGGGCGTTCCCTATTGAAAATGGAGTTTATACCACTAGTGGTTTCTGCACAGGACACCCAAAAGCATTCGAAAGCATTGTGTTTTATGAGAGGTATTTCTATAAACCATATTTTCATACCTTTACTGTAGACATATCTTAATGAAATTGAAATATGTTATTCAAATTCCCTATTGGATGTTTCCTGTATAAAATGGAGGAAATACCACCACCGATTTATAAAGAGGGACACTCAAATGTATTCCAAAGCATTGCGTTCTATTAGAGATATTTCTATAAATCAAATTTTAATAACTTTACTTTCCACGAAGTTTTTGGAAATTTAAATATGGTATTTGTATGCACAAAAGAATGCTTTGCACAGAATATAGCATGATTAGCATTAGATTTACAGGGTGGCACAAAAATATCCAGTTACATTAAGAGCTATTTAAAAAAAATGGCTAGAATTGTACTTTCGTTTACGTTAAGCGTTTTTAGCACATTCTAACATTTTTTAAGGGTGAATATGATTTCAGTTTTGTGTATCTGCCTGTCCGCCTGTTTGTCTGCCTGTCTGTCTGTCCGAGCTCTAAATCTCATAAATATTTATGGAATTTCTTCAAAGTGATATATGTTATTCAAGTTCACTATTGGATGTTCCCTATTTAAAATGGAGTTTATACCTATACTGGTTTGTGTACACGGACACCCGGAAGCATTTCAAAGCATTGTGTTCTATAAGAGGTATTTCTATTGGTTTTACTGTAGACATATCTCAATTAAAATGAAATATGTTATTCAAGTTCACTACTGGATGTTTCCTGTATAAAATGGCGGAAATACCACCACCGATTTATGTACAGAGACAGTTAAAAGTATTCCAAAGCATTGCGTTCTATGAGAGATATTTCAATAAATCAAATTTTAATAACTTTACTTTCCACGAAGTTTTAGAAAATTAAAATATGTTATTTATATGCAGAAAAAAATGCTTTGCATAGAATACAGCATGATTAGCATTAGGTTTACAGGGTGACACAAAAATATCCATTTATATTAAGAGCTACTGATAAAACAATTCTAGAATATCACTTTCGTTTACATTAAGCGTTTTTAACACTTTCTAACATTTTTAAGTGTGAATATGATTTCAGTTTGTGTATCTGTCCATCTGTCTGTCCGTCTGTCTGCCCGCGCTCTAACTCCTGTAAATATTTATGGAATTTCTCGAAACTGATATATTTTATTGATGTTCACTATCGGATGTTCCATATTGAAAATGGAGTGAATATCTCTTCTGGTTTGTGTACAGGGACACCCAAAAGCATTCGAAAGCCTTGTGTTTTATGAGTGTTATTTTTATAAACATTATCCCTATAGAATGTTCCCCATTCAAAACGATATTATTAGGTCCTGTACAACTAGTTTGTTTACAGGGAGAACAACAACAAAAAAAAAATGCCGATGCATTACGGTTTAGGACATAATTTTTTGAAAGTTAAGTCTTTCTACTGCAAAAATCATAAAAATATTGAAATGTATTGTTAATATTCTAAAATAATGTTTTGTATAGAATATTGTATGATTAACTTTCTGATTTAAAGGGCTATACTAAAGTATTCAGAGAGATCAAAAGCTGTAATTATAATTTAATGGCTACATTTTATTTTACTTTAAGCCTTTTTAACTCTTTCCAAAATGCCTAAGAGTAATTTTAAAATCAATTAGTCTATCTGTATATTTTTCAGTCCTTCTTTCTGTTGTGTGATAACGTTGTAAAGTTTGCGTTGACGCAAACTCCATCTTAACTTAATTAGATCACTAAATGGATAAGTAAGAGAACACAAGACTTGAATTAACAATAACTAAAGTTTATTTGAGCAGATTAATGGGGAGGGTGGCCTGGCAATTAAACTAGCTCAGTCAGTTTATTACTCAATCAAAATATATATATCAACAATTAAATTAGATTATCTTAAATATCTCACCCCAGCAAGCAATTGAAGGTGTAGCGACGGTTGCACTCGTAACTCCACTGCTGCGACTTCACTTTCGATCAGTGGATTCCCTACAGATCGAAATTCACTTTCACGAGCGCTAACAAATACTCGTACTAACACTCATCATGACTTATTCCTCACTTCTCTAAATTTCTACTACTCAATATTCGCCAAAATAAGACTTTCAACAATCCACTATAATACTCCAATATCCACACTATAATATGCTCCGACATCCACTATAATATCCTCCAACATCCACTATAATATCCTCCAACATCCACTCCCATCTACTAAAACCATCGCCATTTTATACTTCTTCCTACATCCTCCTCTCTCTTCATTTCAATCCGTCCTTTTAAAATCACTTCTAATTTATCTAACATTCAAAATCTAAGTCTTTCATTGCAGCACCCTGCCGACACAAAGCTAACTCGACCTCAACTTTCGCCGAGTCACTGGCGACGAAGAGATTTTAACCGTCCCCACTTTCTACTTTGCTGGATCCAGCTTAATTAAAAGAACTGTGGTGACGTTCTGACGTCTCAACCTCACAACGTAGGCAAATAATATTAAAAGTTATTCGATACAACAATTACGTACAGTTGGAAGGTGTTACTAACCAATGAGTACTGCATGATTTTTCTTTCTTGTTTAAGTCTTAACGTGTTTTCAATTTCTGTATCTATGTGCCCGAATCTCCATTTGTCTATTTGTCTGTGTACCGCACTTAGCGTCCGGAAATATTTTCTGAATTTTTAAAAATATATATATGTTGTTCATATTCACTATTGAATGTTCCCTAATAAAAAGGGCATTAATAGGTACTGTACAACATGTTTATGTACAAGAACGCGCAAAAAATGCCAATGCGTTGCATTTTAGTACATACATTTTTAAAATTTACATTTAAAGAACTTTCATACTGTACTTTCAACTGTAAAATCATAAAGAAATTGGCATTTATTGTTAATTTGCTAAAATAATGTTTTGTATAAAATATGATTTTGTTAACCTTCAAATTTACAGGGCTACACTGAAATTTTCAGATAGATTAAGGGCTGGAATTACAATCGAAAGGCGACGGTTTCTTTTGTGTTAAGCATATTTAACACTTTCAAACAGTGTTTAAGAATGATTAGGAATTCAATTAGTCTGTCTGTATGCCTTTCAGAACTACTGCTTGTTTGTTGTGTGATAACGTAGATACAGAACTTTCAAAGTTACAAGATACAACAATTACGTGCAGTTGGAAAGTGTTAATAATCATTGCGTAATGCATGATTTTTCGTTCTTTTTTTATAGTTTATAAAATACTTAATACCGCTTAACTATTTCAAGATAAAATGTTGTGTAACTCTATGTGCAACTCTGCCTTTAACAGTGTGTGTAACTCTTCCTTTATATTAACAGTGTGTGGACCTTTGTGTCTAAATCTGCTGTTTGTTAACAGTGTGTAACTCTTCATTTTTTTAACAGTGTGTGTGTAATTCTGTGTGTAATTCTGTGTGTATTGCTGAACTTTTCTAACAGTGTACGTAACGCTATGTGAAACTGTGTGTGCAACCCTGTATGCAATTGACAGTGTGTGTGTAGCTCTTCTTTCTTATTAACAGTGTGTGTAACTCCATGTGTAATTTTGTTTTTTATTAACAGTTTTTTTTAACATTGTGTGTGTAACACTGTGTGTATCGCTGATTTTTAGCAAAAAACGTGTGTAATTTTACTTATGTGTAACTAACAGTGTGCGTAACCCTGTACGTAATTAAATGTGTGTGTGCAACTCTGCCTTCTTATTAACTCTGTGTGTGTAACACTGTGTGTAACTCTGTGTGTAACTCTTTATTAACAGCGCCTTTTTATTAACAGTGCATGTAACTCTGTGTATAATCCTGCCTTTTTATTAGCAGTGTGTGTAATTCAATGTTCATTTCTTTTCTTTTTTTTTTTTTTTTTTTTTGAACAATGTGTGTAACTTTGCGTGTATCACTGGTTTTTTACTGTGTATAATTCCGCCTTTTTATTAACAGTGTGTGTAACTCCGTATGTAAATCTCTTTTTTTTTTTTTTTGACAATATGTGTAACGCTGTGTGTACCGCTAATTTTTTGCTAACAGTGTGTGCGTAACTCTGCATTTTTATTAACAGTTTGTGTGTAATTGCGTGTGTAACTCTGCATTTTTATTAACAGTTTGTGTGTAATTGTGTGTGTAACTCTGCATTTTTATTAACAGTTTGTGTGTAATTGTGTGTGTAATTGTGTGTGTAACTTTGCCTTTTTATAACAGAGTGTGTAACTCCGTGTTTAACTCTTCTTTTCTGAATAGTGTATGTGTAACTCTGATTCCATGAATATTTACGGGAGATAGAGCACGGACAGACAGACAAACCTAAGTCATTAACACTTTTCAACTTTATTGGAAAGTGTTAAAAACATTTAGAAAGTGATAAAAACGCTTATTGTAAACGAAAATGCAATTCAAGCAATTTTCCAACAATACCTCTTAATGTATCTGAATATTTTTGTGTGGCCCTGTAAATATAATGCTAATAATATTGTATTTTATGGAAGGCATTCTTTTGTGCATATGAATAATATATATATATATATATATATATATATATTTACGACTTGTGCAAAGTAAAATCATTAAAATTTGGTGCTTAGAAATACCTTCCATAGAACGCAATGCTTTTAAATACTTTCGGATGTCCCTGTATACAAACCAGTGATGGTATTTACTTCCATTTACATGGGGAATATCCGGCAGTGGACTTAAATGATATATTTCAATTTCATTAAAATTTGTTTAAAGTAAACGTATCAAAATACGGTTTATAGAAATATCTATCATGGAACACAGTGCTTTGGAAAATTTTGGGTGTCCCTGTAGACAAATCAGAAGAGGAATTCCCTCCATTTTCAATAGGGAACATCCGATAGTGAACTTGATTACGATATATCAGCTTCAAGAAATTTCATGAAAATTTACAGGAGTTCGACTGCGGACAGACAGACAAACCGAAGTCATTGACACTTTTCAACCTTGCTGGAAAGTGTTAAAAAAAGAACGAAAAATCATGCAGTACGCACTGGTTATTAATACTCTCCAATTGTACGTGCTTGTTGTATCGTATAACTTTCAATATTCTTTGCCTGCATTATCAAACAAAGAAGAGAAGCATAGAAAAATATACAGATTGACTAATTCAATTTAAAACCGCTCTCAGACATCGTTGAAGAACGTTAAAAAGGCTTAATGCAAAAGAAAATCCAGCCGTCAGATTATAATTGATCCCTTAATGTATTTGAATATTTTAGTGTAGTCCTGTAAATCTGAAAGTTGATCATATCATATTCTATACAAAACATTATTTTAGAATATTAAAATACATTTCAATTTATTTATAATTTTTACAGTAGAAAGTTATTTAGATGTGATTTATAAAAATGTCTGTCCTAAAACGCAAAGCATTGGAAGTTCCCTGTACACAAACACGTTGTGTATGACATATTAATGGCATTTTAAATAGGAAACATTCCATAGTGAACTTTAATAACATATATCAATTTTTCAAAATTCTGAAAATATTTAAGAACTCTTGGGGCGAGAGCCAGATAGAAAGACAGACAATCGGACAGAAAGATAACCAAATTAAAATCATATTCGCGCATAAAAATTGTTAGAAAGTGCTAAAAATGCTTATTGTAAAAGAAAATGCAATTACAGCAAATTTTTATTAATAGCTCATAATGTAACTTAATATTTTTATGTGGCCCTGTAAGATTAATACTAATCATACTGTATTTATAAAAAGCATTCCTTTTTGCATATGAATAACATTTTTCAATTTCATTAAGATTTGTGCAAAGTAAAGTTATTAAAATTTGGTTTGCAGAAATACCTCTCATACAACGCAATACTTGTAAGTCTCCCTGTACACAAAACAGTGGTAATATTTTCTCCATTTCACATAGGAAACATCCGATAGCGAACTTGAATAACATATTTCAATTTCATTAAGATTTGTGTAAAGTAACGGTATTAAAATATGGTTTATAGAAATGCCTCTTATAGAAAAAAAAAATAGTTTGCAGTACTTTCCGATGCCCCTGTACACAAACCAGTAGAGGTATTCACTCCATTTTTAATAGGGGACATCCGATAGTGAACTTGAAAAACATATATTAGTTTCAAGATATTCCATAAATATTTACTGGAGTTAGAGCGCCGAAAGACAGAGAGATGGGCAGACAAACAGATACACAGATACAGAAATTGAAATTATATTCACACTTAAAAATTGTTAGAAAATGTTAAAAACGCTTAATGTAAACGAAAATGCAATTCCAGCAAACTTTTCTTAATAGCTCTTTATGTATCTGAATATTTTTTTGTTGCTCTGTAAAACTAATACTAAACATACTATATTCTATAGAAAGCAGTCTTTTGTGCATATGAATAACACATTTCAGTTTCATTAAGCTTTGTGGAAAGCAAAGTTATAAAAATTTGGTTTATAGAAATACTTCTCATATAACGCAATGCTTTGGTATGCTTTCAAGTGTCTCTGTGCCCAAACCAGTGGTGGTATTTACTCCATTTAATATATAAAACATCCGATAGTGAACTTGAATGACATTTCTCAATTTCATTAAGGTTTGTGTACAGTAAAGGTATTAAAATATAGTTTATAGAAATATCTCTCATAGAACACAATGCATTGTAAAAGGTTTGGGTGCCTCTGTACACAAACCAGTAGAGATATTAACTCCTTTTTCAATAGGGAACATCCGATAGTGAACTTAAATAACATATATCAGTTTCAAGAAATTACATAAATATTTACTGAAGCTAGAGCGCGGACAGACGAACAGACAGATACTTAAATTGAAATTATATTCACAGATGAAAATTGTTAGACAATGTTAAAAACGCTTAAAGTAAACGAAATTGAAATTATAGCAAATTTTTATGAACAGCTCTTAATGTAACTGAATATTTTTGTGTGGCCCTGTAAATCTAATGCTAATCATGCTATATTCTATGCAAAGCATTCTTTTGTGCATATGAATAACATATTTCAATTTCATTAAACTTTGTGGAAAGTAAAGTTATTAAAATTTGGTTTATAGAAATACCTCTCATAGAACGCAATGCTTTGGAGTACTTTCGAGTGTCCCTGTGTACAAACTAGTGGTGGTATTTATTCCATTTTATATATGAAACATCCGATAGTGAACTTGAATAATATGATTCAATTTCACTAAGATTTGTATACATTTAAGGTATTAAATATGGTTTACAGCAATACCTCTCATAGAATACAGTGCTTTGGAATACTTTCGGGTGTCCCTACAGGAATTAGAGCGCGGACAGTCAGACGGACATAAGGACAGACAAGTCTAAGTAAGTCACTTTTAAACCTTGTTGGAAAGTGTTAAAAAGGAAAAAATGCTTAAACTTCCCTTAATATATCAACTGTAAAATTCGCCGCATTTAAGGGATAAAATTTGTCGCATTTAGGAAAATGGTGTAAACAGACCCTTAAATGCGATAAAAATTTTAAACCCCTCTTTTTAAAAAAATGTAGTATCTTTTTTTATTTTCTTCTGGTAGATATGAAGGGTATTCAAGCACATGACGTAACAGTGGTTATTTGATCTTGAAAGATGAAAGGATAAAATTACAGTTACTATTTGAAAATATTTTATCGCAATTAGGAAAAGACGTCGGAAAGCTATAATGGACAATGTTTACTGCAAAAGAAAATTCTACTGGAAAAAACCTTTAAAATTTAATGAAAAGTTTCGGGAACCGTTCTTGAAATGTGTATGTTCCATTATGATTTATAAGTTTGTGATTTAAGCATTTAGATTTTCAGTAGAAGAACTTTGTCGCATTTATGGGTTATCGCATTTAGGCACAATGACCTTAATTGATTGAAAAATGTTCGTTGAAGACGTACTGGAAGAAAGTAAAATTTCTTGGCTAAAAATAGTTAAGCATAAGAAAATTCAAACGGAAACTCTCACCTCGTAAACCAAATTAGATATTGAATAGGTACTTATCTCAATAGCAGTTAAAAGTTCTTTCAAACATTTCTCCGAAAATCTTTCTCCCCGAGGGTAAGGGTTAATAACAAGGAACCTTTTAGAGTGTTGTGAGAGTTTGTAAGTTTCAATTGTTTTGTTAGTATAAAAGTAAAATGTATTCCTTTCGAAAGTATAAAATAAGACTAAAAAATACATTTTTTTTTTTTTTTTTTTTTTTTTTGTAAAACAGAAACGTATGTTATTGAACACTTTGTTCTCAGTTTTAATTTGTAATAGTATTTACAGAAAAAATAAAAATTCTGATTTTATCTTCATAGATGCTGTCTTTAGATTTCATATATAGATTTATATGGGAGGATAATTAATTTATGCCTGGTAAATTTATGAATTTATAACATAGACTTATTTTCATACGTTGTAAATATAACATCCTTTTTTACATAGAGATCTTGTGCGATAACCCAATAATAATAGTAATGTATCTCATTGCTTTACTATGTAACCATATTAAAGCTCCCCCTCCTCCCGGAAAAAAAAAAAAAAATATGTTAAAAAAATCCTGTTTTACACAAAGAATAAGAATCATTTTCCATCCTTACGGAAATTTTATTAAACATTCTTTATATTGTGTTATGATTCACAGAAAAAATAAATTTTGTTAGATTAAAAAAAAAAAAAAAAAAAAAAAAAAAAAAATGCGCTACTTAGTGAATATTTTTCAATCTAAAGTCATCAATACAGTTTGTGTGATCATGAGAAAAAGATAACACAGACAATCAAATGCAATAGAAATTACATTTTTAACAAATGCACCAACTGTTACTAAAAAACAAATTATTTTATGTGACACTTTAAAGAAATGATAAATATGTTACTCATCATTTTGAAGTAACTATGCTGTTTTGATCTATAATAATACATTTAACAATTCAATTCAAATTGAAATAAATTACAAATGTACTTTAAATGTTACTGTCAATAAACCACAACGTATTAAAATAATTGTGCGTGTTCAAGTAAACTAGCAATTTTAAGAAATCAATTTTCTACAGTAAACATGCCTCCCACTCGAGACGGATTGTACAACATGTGTGCAATGTACTCCGAGACAAAAAGCGAACAGTACACCGCGAGAGTAATGACATATGATTAAATTAAAAAAAATTAAGTAAAAAATCATTTTTTTAAGTTAGAAGTTTTTTATTGTGAAGCTTTAAAAAGCATAAAATAAAATTTATTATGGCAAAGACAAAGGCATGAAAGTTTCAACACTAAAAAAAATTTAGAGAAAAATATAGGTACTTTCCTTTTGCAAGAGAAGAAAATTTTTAGAAGCTTTTTATATGAAATTGACTTTGTCATTGTGTCTTCATGTCACGCTAATAAACAAGGCGCCTCCATTTTAATGTACGTATAACATGTTCAATTTGTCACTCCATGGCTTAGTTGGTTGGTTGGTCACGTTAATAACGCGGTGGTCGAGAGTTCGATCCCCGAATGTTTTGCCGATAATTAGTAGAAAAGCTGTCAATTGATAAAAGAAAATTATTCGTTGACTAACACAGTATGCTAAAAAATTTTGAAGAGTTTTTTTTTTTTTTTTTTTTTTTTTTTTTTTTTTTTTTTTAAGATATTAAAAAATAACACAAAATATTTTAATATAAAAAAAGCACAAAATAAAAAGTTTTAAGTGAAAAATAAATAAATAAATATTTTTTTAGAAGCTTTTTATTGAAATTAGATTTTGTCACCGTGTTTTTGTGTCACACTGAAAAACAAAACGCCTCCACTTTCACGTAAATGTTAGCACTTTTTTTTCGTCACTTGTTAGCTCAATTGAATAGAGTGTCATGTTGATAACGCAATGGTTGTAAGTTCGAAGACTTTATTGCAGATAATTAATAGGAAAGATTTCAAATGATAAAATAAAGATCTTTCGCTGTCTACACACTATCCTAAATATTTTTGATTAATTTTTTTAAGAAGCAACTTTTAGTTACAAAAACGCACAAGAATAAAAATGTAAAAAAAAAAATAAAAATAAAAATAAAAAACTGAAAGTTTTATTGTGTAGCCCTAAAAAGCATTTTAAAAAACATTCTTGCAAGAACATGCTATAAAAAATAAATAAAAGCTTCAAAAATAAGAAATTCTTGAAACACAAAAATACAAATATTTAAAGAAAAATATAACTACTTCACTTTGCAAGAGATAAAAATTTTTAAATATTCAAAATATTTTAAAAAGCATTCGGGAACAATATTTTTTTGTGTAAGTATTTGTTGGAACCTTTTAGCATGTTTCATGACTTTTCTTTACTGTTCTTTGATTTTGGGTTAAAGCGTGCCGTGGGTTCGATTCTCCAAGGGCCGATGTGTTAATTTGTGCCTATAATTAATAGAAAAGGTGTCAATTGATAAAAGGAAGTCTTTCAAAGTCTACACAGTATCCTAAGAATTTTCTATTCTTTTTTATAGAAGTTTTTTTTATAAGTAAAAAGCAGAAAATAAAAATGTATTTAAAAAAACATTTTTTAATAGTAGAAGCTTTTTATTGTGGAGCCCTGAAAAGCATTAAATAAAAATTTATTCTTGCAAAGACATGCTATAAATAAATGAAAGTTTTAACACTAAGAAAATTTTAGAGAAAAATATAGATATTTCACTTTTGCAAGAGATTAAAATTTTTAAATATTCAAAATATTTTAAAAAGCTTTCTAGACCTTTGAAATTTAAGGATTAACAAATACTTGTGTAGAAACTAATAAGAATATTGGTCTCGATAGCTTTTTAAAATATTTTGAATATTTAAAAATTTTAATCTCTTGCAAAAGTGAAATACCTATATTTTTCTCTAAAATTTTCTTAGTGTTGGAACATTCATTTATTTATGGCATGTCTTTGCAAGAATAAATTTTTATTTAATGCTTTTCAGGGCTCCACAATAAAAAGCTTCTACTGTTAAAAAATGTTTTTTTTTTAATATTTTGAACATTAAAAAATTTTCATCTCTTGCGAAAGGAAAATACCTATATTTCTCTCTGAAATTTTCTTAGTGTTGAAACTTTCATTTCTTTGTAGCATGTCTTTGCCAGAATAAATTTAATTTTATGCTTTTTAGGGCTTCAGAATAAAAGCTTCTAACTTTAAAAAATAATTTTTTACTTACATTTTATTTTGTGCTTTTTAGTTACAAAAAAGGAAAAAGCTTCTTAAAAAATCTAATTAAATTTTCTTAGGATATTTTGTAGACAACGGAAGATTTTCGTTTATCAATTGATATTTTTTTTTCGATTATTTATCTGCAAAAATGTACTATATCGTCTTTCGAGGACCAAATCCGGGACCATCGCGTTATCAGCACGATGCTCTAACCAAAAGACTAAGAATTGTCAAGAAAAATCATAGAGCTTTCTAGAAATATCTAACAAATACTTATACAAAAGGAATATTGTTCTCGAATGCTTTTTAAAATATTTGGAATATTTAAAATTTTTCATGTTTCACTGCGCTTTATTTTTCAGAGTGACACAAACACACGATAATAAAAATCGAATTACGATAAAAAGTTTCTAAAAGAATATATATATATATATATATATTTAACTTTTTATTTTATGCTTTTTAGTATCTAAAAAAAAGCTTCTTAAATAAAACTCTTCACAAATTCTTAGAATACTCTGTAGACAATGAAAAATTTCCTTTTATCAATTGACACATTTTCTATTAATTATCTGCAAAATTTAACACATCGATCCTTCGGGGATGAAACTCACCACCATCGTATTAGCAGCTTGATATTCTAACCAACTGAGCCAACGAGCGACTATAAGGACTGCTGACATTTTTTTTAAAGTTAAGGTACCTTATTTATTAGCGTGACACGAAGACGCAATAACGAAACCCAATTTCAATAAAAAGCTTCTAAAAAAATTATTTATTAATTCATTTATTTATTTATTTTTATTTAAATTTTTATTTTGTGCTTTTTAGTAATTAGATAAAAAGCTATTTAAAAAAATCTTAAAAAATTATTAGGATACTGTGTTGATAGCGAAATATTTCCTTTTATACACTGACACAATTAACATGACGCTCTAATCAACTTAGCCATTAGAGATAGAGATACAATGAATTGCTTACATTTTTTTTTTCTAAGTGGAAGTGTCTTGTTTTTTAGCGTGGCTAAAAACACGATGACAAATTCAACTCCAGATAATAATATATATATATATATAACTTCTAAAAATATTTATTTATGTATTTTGTACTTGAAACTTTTTATTTTGAGCTTTTCTAATATCTAAAATATTTTGTGTTTTCTAATACCTAAAAAAAAAGAAAGAACTTCTTTAAAAAAAACTCTTCGAAAATTCTTAAGATATATTGTGTAGTCAACGAAAAATGTTCTTTAATCGATTTGCACCTTTTCTACTAATTATCCTCAAAAATTAACACTCCGGACAACCGCTTTATTAACGTCGCGCTCTAACCAACTGAGCCACGGAGCAAATCTCCCCTGACTGGGTTCGAACACTAGACCTTTAGGTTCGCAGCGCGGCACCTTACCTCACAGCCACGGCGTTCACGTAGGGAAAGTCTTTTTTTACAGTATAGATTTTCTATTTGCTCCCAGAGCGGTTACAAACATATAAACATACATACATACAGGTGAAGCTAATAAAAGCGTGTTAAAAAAAAGCTCCTAGTAACAAAAAGAAATTTCGGCTTCTGGGAATAAAAAAAAAAAAAAAAAATGAAAGTAAAGAAAAAAAAATGTTCCTCCTTAAACGGGTTAAATTATATAAATACAACATTTACTTTCATTTTATTTGAATTTCTATAGCAATCAAATTTTTGTTTATTCAATTTACCTTTCATTTTAATACATTCGAAAATTTCCTACTTTTCAGTGAATGAACTGTAAATGTTACGCATATTTTTTTCATTGTGAAAAATAATGTAGTCAGCTTCAATGGTATATATCGATTTTGAAGCATTCTGGATATATTGAATGAAGACAGAGTACGGAAATAACAAACAATTTATATGGGCACTCAGACAGACGAGCTGTGTCCCATTAGCACTTTACTGCTTTATTAAGAGTATTTAAAATAAATCCTAGGTATAAGAGTTTAAAAAGGAAATGATATGTGTGTAGAATACACAGAAACACACAAATAATAATAAAAATAAAATTATAGAAAGAACCCTTTATAATAAGCCTTTCAAAAGATTGCTTAATCATTTTTAAATTTTTTTAGGTAATACACTGTAAAAAAATGTTGTAATTTTTTCTGCACTTTCTGTTGTATATTTTCAAGCATTGGCGCTTTTTTAATAAATTCAAGCACCAAATGCTGTTAAAATCGACTTCCTGTGGACTTTAGATGCGAACATCTGCGCTGAAACATAAAATCTGTGTCTCTGAACTTAGATGCAGATGAACGATGAATGAACGAAGAGAAGATCATGGAACGAGCAATGATGTCCGTTCATCAAAAAGGTTAGCTATTAATTTTTTTATTAATATTTTGTATTGATTAATGGTACTTTTATGTTTGCGGGGCGCAAACGAAAAATCGCCAATTCAATATTATCGCACCAATTCAATATTATCGCTAATTTATATTATTGCTATTTATATTATTATTGCTATTTATATTCAAATCGCATATTGCATTCTTTGCAAATAAAACTTTTTCTTGAAAAAAAAAAAAAAAAAAAAAAAATAGATTGCATCTTCTTCAGTTGTGGGCAAATCCCAAATTTTCATCATTTTTGTAAAACAAAAATTCAGGTAGAAGAAAGAATGTTAATATATTTTACTTAGAAAACAAAAATGTTCTAATATGTTCTAATGTTCTAAAATGTTCTAATGTTAATAATTGGCGATTTTTCGTTTGCGCTCCGAAAACGGAAAAGTACCTGATTAATTAATATTTCGTTAAAACGCATTAGTTATAAACATATTGTAGTATGCTACCTAAATCACCTAAGCTAAATCGTGTGCCAATATCCTAGCACTATATTTCAGTGCTGTAAGTAATGCTCGAATCTGTTGATGACACCTATCACTTTTGTCTTAACGATTTACAATTAATTTTTAGGAAACCAAATTTCTTGTTAATCATTCAGCATAGTCCTTTTAAAGGTTTTTCATAAAATTACATTTCTCGAGATATATGTTGGCCAAGCATTTTTTTTTTTTTTTATATCAAAAGATTTATATTAACGTGTATAAACTTGCACTCATGTCATTCAGCAAAAAATATTCATTATTTATCATAATATATTCAATATTTACATGATTACACATTAATTTTTTAAAAAGAAGATTTTCTTAACTTCAAATTGAAATGTATTCACTTTGACATCAAGTCTTGATAAATTATATAAGTATAAAAACATATTCCTTGAGATATTAATTAACTCTCTCTCTCTCTCTCTCTCTCTCTTTTTTTTTTTTTTTTTTTTTTTTTTTTTTTAATTACTAACAGCAAAAAATGTTTGCATGACAGTATGATGCATATACTTTATTTTAAAAATTGAAATAGGTATACTTCCGGGACAGAATAAGAACAAAAATTCGGACCGCTTTAACGGCCCTCTTCACTTACGGTCGCCGGAAGCCCGAGCCAATGTTATTCTATGGGGAAATTTTCTTTACAAATAACTTATTAATTAATACGTATTCTTAAATTCTGTTTTCACATTCAGAAAATTCCCAACTGGTAAATTGACGGAAGTTTTTTTTTAAATGTATTTTTTTAATTTTTAATATTTTATTTTGAACTTGCAAAATGAGAAAATTTCACATATTAAAAATTCGTATTTTGCAGCTTTAAAATAAAATATAAAAATTTAAAAAATAATTTTTTAAAAAGATCCGTCAATTTAACAGCTGGGAATTTTCAGAATGTGAAAACAGAATTTAAAAATATTTATTAGTTAATAAGTTATTTGTAAAGAAAAATTTCCCATAGAATAACATTAGCTTCGGCTTCCTGCGGCGGTGAGTGAAGAGGGCCCTTAAGGCCCTTGTCATATTCAATCTCATATTACACTTAATTTGTGCAGAGATTCTTAGAGCTTATTTTGAAAGTTTTATTTGATCATTTAAAACGAAAATCTAATTTTACATTCTATATTTTGTTTCATTTTAAGGATTTTAATCCCAATTTAAATAGAGGTAGAAATAACAAATTTTAAATAAATAATTTAAATTAGGATAAAAATTCTTTTGTTTCAGTATGGCTTATATATATATATATATATATATATATATATACAAAAAAACATTAGCATCTTTCAGTGTAGTGATATTATAAACTAAATATATCAAAACGGAAATGATTAATTCCAACACCTGCTCGAACTAATGCAAAGCCTCTGAACCAAAATTCGCGCCTCCACTTACGTCAGCAACCGAGGTCCCAAATGATCTTTCCAACATCTGCTCTACCAATTTAAAATTCCAGTATATCTCGTGTTCACTTGCATAGAAGATGGATAATTTTCCTGAACCATTTTAACTTTTTTTAGATAATTATTAAAATTGGAATTTATTTGCAATAAGGTAAGTGTTTAATTTTGATAATTCTTAAATGCATGTGTGTATTTACTTATATAAGTTTGTTTCAACTATTTTAAAATCTCATTTAATTCAATTAGGAAGTTTTACATAATGCGTAAGATTAGTAATAATTTAACATGCTTTGAGAACTAGCCCATGACTCTTTTTATGCTGCTTATTTTATTCAAGATTTAAGATTGATCTATTTATTGTCTTTAATGGTTATTTCTACAGCTGTTTCAATTTCATCTACCTTTTAGTTCGTTATCTTTCCCATATTGTTAAAAAAATATTAGTAAACAAGACAAAAATAAAATTAACAATACGATTTCTTTTAATGAAAGTGAAACAAGTAAAATTACGGGATTAAAATTTAATAATAAGTAGTAGTATTTCAAAGTATATTCTGGTTACAAAATTAGTTGTTCGCTTTTAAAACTTCATATTAATTATTAATAAGTGATGAAATACCTGAAAATTACTTTCTATTAATTTAATAGAAAATATTTTATTCGTAATTTAAGAATTTTTACTATTAGGCATAATTTTGACTTGGTGTTTAAATTACAAATTTATCTTGATTTCTAAAATAAATTAGAAATATTATGACAAAACTTATTAATAATTATAAGAGCAATTTACTCTGTTATTACGGTAAATGTGAACCTTAATAAGTTTTTAGATTGTTACTATACAACTGTTAAATGTGCAAATTAAAGTTTCATTTATATATTTCCAAAACCTAAAAAGTAATATATAATCATTCTGGTTGTCAAGAAACTGATGTCATTTTGTAGAAATCCATTCTTGTTATTAAGTTTTTGGCAAGTTTTTTGTTTATAATTTTTGAAAATAAAAAATTATGCCTGTCTAAATAATTGTGCTATTCCCACAAAAAAAAAAAAAAAAAAAAAAATATTGAACATGGTAAGTGCATAATAGGCGAGACGTATTAATCCTGGACGACAGGTCTAACAGTCTTACAGTGGTCACAACATACTACTTTTAACTGCAATACAAAACTTAATGATTTTTAGCTTTAAAAAAAAAAAAAAAAAAAAAAAAAAAAAAAAAACAGGATTTTGCATGGGAAAATCTTGCATTTCTTTGGAAAGTGAACCATTCAATGCATAAACAAAAAATAAATTCTGATGCATAAAAATGTACACCATAATTTTTAAAGCTTAGAAGAACAGATAAAAAACAGTTATAAAATATAAAAAGATGGGATAAAAATCTATGTGATATTAATTATTAAATAAAAATCGTATAATTAATATATTTAAAAAATGAAAGAAAAGAAAACAATGTGTTAAAGTTAGAAGTCATTCGTAGCTTTTTAATGATACACGGTGATCAAAAGTATTTCTTCCTTTCTTTGATTTGTATTTGATCTCCTGTTTACACTCGTGACTATATCGATAGTGAAAAATATGGAATAATAAATATTGTTAGATATCTGAAGTTTAAGGCCGTTCTGTCCAGAATTGAGTTTTTTTTTTTTTTTGGTGAATCGAAAGAATGCAAAAAGAAAAAGAAAATGATCATTCATTATATTTTGTAGACTTACTACAGTATATATCCCGCGTTTTTTTTGTTTGTTTGTTTCTTTTTTTGTCACCCATTTCTATACCATTGGTGCACATAGTTTCCTTGGTTGACCAAATTAAGAAACTGCAAGACACTGAACTCATGAATCACTGTGATCAAAGATTACCTCAGAACAGGGACGTACAAGTCTTTGAATAAACGTGTACAAATAAATTTGTGAAAATAAATTTCTATTTATTTCTAAGAAAAATTCTGGTTGTTTAAGCATTTAGATAAAAAAATCCTGCTAAAATTTACAGATGAAAGTGTCTGAAAAATTGTGAATCTTTGTTCTAAAGTAACCTCATGAATCTCTAATTTGTTTTCTTGTTTAAATAATTTATTATATATTTTTTTAGGGTTCTTAAGCACTCTCTTTCTCTTGCCCCCCCCCTTTTTTTTTCTTGTAGGATACTTCTACCAGTATTTTTCAAACAATAGATTTGTTATCAAATATATTATATTGCTATTAAATTTATATTTAACAATTTTTTATAAAAAAAAATGCCATACAAAATTAATGGTAGAGAAAATAAAGGAAACTATAGGACCACATGAACCCTGTGCTATCTCAGTACTAAATTAGGATATATCAAATACATATATAATTTATTTTAAAGATCTGTTTTTTTTTTTTTTTTTTCTTTTATAGTTGCTTTAATTCAATCCTTAATACATCATATATCTTTCTTCTATATTTTCCTATACAAATTCACCCAGTAAAAAACTTTATTAAAATTAATATTTAAAAAAATTATATTTCATGATAATGCAGACGATTTCTATATTAGAGAAGAAGTATAACACTAAATATAAAAAAAGTCAATTTTATTCTCAATATTATTAATATTATTATTATTTTGTTAAAAATGAAAAAATCAATAACTTTATTTTAAATTATCGCAGATCGATGGTTCAACCATTCGTTTTAAAGGTATTGACGAGCTCTTTTGAAAGATACCCATCATGAAAATTTAGTCCCCTCGAGGGAGGGACTTGGCCCCCAAGGGTGGAGGCGAGGCTCCTACATACATTTTTTTTTCTTTTTTCCAGTTGAATATCTATATTACAAATAATTATTTTAAATTTCATAATGATTATTAAAAAATAATTCTCTTTATGCACATTTATACAAAATTTTGTCCTATACCACCGGGTTTAAAATTTAGAAAAAGCGGGATGGCAACGCAACCTGTTGAATAATTTTTACCAAAAGCTGATAGGCACTAACTTATGTCAAGGTGTAACTACATACCAATTTGTATGAATTTCTGTGCAGCAATTCCTGAGATACAATTGTCACAATATTTTATCTCTCTCACACACACACACACACAGACATAAATTTTCTAAAAATGGTCAAATCGTGTTCTACAGCTCACAAAACGTGTAAGTTCATCAAAAACCCGAGGACGAAAATTTTTACGAATCCAATACTTTCTTCTATTGAATATAAAAGAAAGTAAAGCTGCATTTTCATAATGCAGCTTTAGATTGCTTCATTGATAGTGTGGAGATGCTTGGCAGTGTGCCAGCTCTCAAGGAAAATACGCGATTTATAATTATGAAAACCAAAATTTAGAATTTTTATATTTTCGAAGTCAGGAATATGATCGGTTTCTATTGAATGGATTACAATTTTAGAACTATGGTTGCAATTTTTAAAAGATCGTCTGTGCTCTTGTAGTCTAATTTTTGCTGTACGGCCAGTTTCACCTATATAAACATATTTGCAATTTTTACAAGGAGTTAAATAGATTACACCAGTTAAATCCAGAGAAGGGGTTATGGGTTTAAAGTTAAAAAGGACGTTTTTTAATTGTTTAATTGGCCGGAAAGCAGTATAAATATTATGTGTTTAAGTAATTTAGAAATAAATTCTGAAGGAAAACCAAAATATGGCATAGAAATATAATTGTTCTTATTAATTATTGAATTTTTCATTTGCATTGGAGTAGAGGGGAAATTGCAGGAGGAAACGAAGGAGAGGGGAAGCTGATAATATTTTCACGATAAATTCGTTTTAACCAATTAAGAGGGTAATCGTTATTTATTAAATCCTGAAAAATGCAAATAAAAATTCAATAATTAATAAGAACAATTATATTTCTATGCCATATTTTGGTTTTCCTTCAGAATTTATTTCTAAATTACTTAAACCACATAATATTTATACTGCTTTCCGGCCAATTAAAAACAATTAAAAAACGTCCTTTTTAACTTTAAACCCATAACCCCTTCTCTGGATTTAACTGGTAATATATTCAATTCCTTGTAAAAATTGCAAATATGTTTATATAGGTGGAACTGGCCGTACATCAAAAATTAGACTACAAGAGCACAGACGATCTTTTAAAAATTGCAATCATAGTTCTAAAATTGTAATCCATTCAATAGAAACCGATCATATTCCTGACTTCGAAAATATAAAAATTCTAAATTCTGGTTTTCATAAATATGAATCGCGTATTTTCCTTGAGAGCTGGCACCAAGCATCTCCACACTATCAATGAAGCATGCGCACTGGCTCCTCAATATTCGGTACTCCTTTAAATTCCTTGAGTGTTCATTCAATGTTTGCATATTGTGTTGTAATTACTGATGAGGAAACCCGGACGGGTTTCGAAACGTCTGATTTTAATTGTTTTTATATGTATTTTTGTGTTTTTATAAATGTATTTTAACTTAAAATTTTTGTCTCTTAAATAACACAGTTTTTGCTTTTACTATAAATTTATGTTTATAATTGTAAAAAAAATTTGGAAAAGTGCTCTCAAGTCGACCCGACTTGCTGAAAACCAAACCCGACCCGAACCCGACCCGCAAGAAAAAAAATTCAGTCAACCCGATCCGAACCCGACCCGCACGAAGAAAAATATCAGTCAACCCGACCGGCGGGACGGGTCGGGTTCGGGAAAAATCGGGTTACCCGACTCGATGCAGGACTCTAGTCCAACTAGCAGCATCATGTTTTCTTTGAAGAAACAAACAAACGTCCTTTCTCTCTTTTGATTTTTTTGTGTTTGATGGCGTGCGGCGCCTACACTGAGTGATGCCAGATGGTTGAAAATTATTTTCCCAAACAGGTCTTCAAATTTTCCCAAATCAGGTTTTTTTTTTTTTTTTTTTTTTTTTTTTTTTCCGAAAAAAATCCCCAGCGTGATTTTTACTAAAAAGGGAAAAAAAAATCAAGCTGATTTTTGTATGATTTAAGCTCAGATTTTTCCCGAAATGAAGGCAATTTTTTGAAAAAAATCCCCAAATAACAATAAAGCTATTGAAAGTCTCTAGTCGTAGGGATAAATCATTACGTTGCCATCATTGGCAGAAAGTTGAAGAACTCCCCAAATTTGTCCCCAAAAATTTTAGAATTCCCCAAAAAAGTTCCCACAAACATTCGGTCCCCAAAATTGTCCTCAGAAGCCTCGAAAATCCCCAAAATGGGGACAAAATGCCCATTCTGGCATCACTGCCATTAAAAAAAGAATCAGTATTTTAAAAAAGAATCAGTAAAAAGAAAAAAAAAAAGTAAAAAAGAATCAGTATTTTACAACAAAAGGTGCTGGCACCGCGGCTGCCAACACATTTGCTGTAAAATTTACAAGCGTCTGCTTTTTATGGTGCTGTAAAATTTACTGCACTTTGCTGTGAATTTTACAAGATGCTGTTTTTAGTAGTGCTGTAAAATTAGCTGCACTTTGCTGTGAATTTTACAAGATGCTGTTTTAAAAAGTGTTGTAAAATTAACTACACTTTGCTGCAAATTTTACAACACTTTTTAAAACAGCATCTTGTAAAATTCACAGCAAAATGCTGTTAATTTTACAGCACCATTAAAAACAGCATCTTGTAAAATTTACAGCAAAGTGCAGTAAATTTTACAGCACCATAAAAAACAGCAGCTTGTAAATTTTACAGCAACTGTGCTGGCAGCCGCGGTGCCAGCACCTTTTGTTGTAAAATACTGAAATTGTTTTTTACAGTGTAACAGATAAATCGACTAACAATTTAAGATATTATAGTAAGAAAATCTTTCAAAATGTCTTTTATTAATAATATATATTTAAAATACTGTTTTGAAAATCCAAGACTTAGATTACTGTGTTTTAAAAATACTTTATTATTCAAATTTAATTATGTAAATATCACAAATCTATTATAAAATAGGCATTAAAATTTTGCGTTTAAATGTTAAAGTTTACATTATTACAATAATTAGTTTAGGATTAAAATGGACGCAATAATTTGAACTGACTTTAAAAATTATTTAAAGAAAAGGTCATTAAAGCGAAATTTAATTAACTGAATCTAAGTGGGTTATTAGGAATTCGTTTTTAATTTTTGCAAGATAATTTGCTGGATACGAAAATAATTATTTACGTCATCATATCGATTCTAATGAGCTAAAGTTCGTACAGCGAATACTTTAATGCATTACTTCCGTTTTTCTGAAAGGATCCGATAAAAATAATCACATATCTAAAAAAACTTAAAATGCTAAACAGGGACACAGTTAATATTATTTATCGTTTTAGTATTTTCAGTGTTATTTTATTGATGTGTATTTACGTTGTTTTATATTTATTACATTTAAGATTTAAAACAAAAATCATTTTATTAACTCAAATTCAACAATATCAATAAATAAATATATGAATAAATAAAATAATGATAAAAAAGATATTTCTTATTTAAATTAAGCAGATCATATTAGAAAAGAGAAAGTATTCCCTCATAACTATAGATTAAAAAATTATTTCAAAACTGATCTATTGAAAATAACGTGTGCTATCTCTAAATTTTCATTCTAATTTGAATGAAAATGACTATTTTTAGTTATCTTCATAATAAGAATAATCCTAAGTTTAAATTTTCACTTTATAATAACAAAATTTAATAAATAGATAAGATTTATATTTCGTCATATTACCCTAAATGTGAATTTTTTATGACATTTCAATAATTAGTTCTAGGAAACTAAATTATTTTAAATCTTGAAATGAGAGTTATATATATTACTGAGTAAAATTAGCATCTATATGAATACGATAAAAAATGTAAAAATATAGAAAAAATCCATGTAATAAAAATAACCTACGTTGCGTTCTAGAATTCAGTTTTCTGGTTTATTTTTGAGTTAAGCAGAAAATTACTGTAAATATGATAAGTGAATTTTATATAACAAAAACATTGTTTTTATTGAACACATGAAATGCACGAAATTGTTCCAAATAATCAAGGATTTCGTGTTATTCTTTTTAATTTTTATCCCTCGATAGTAAGAAGTCTTAAAAGCATTTTCCATGTGTAGTGTTGATTGTTGTGAAATCACCCATGATTAATTGCAGAAAATTTTGGAGCTTGTAAAATTTTCGGGTTTGACATAGGTTGCATGGTAGGATTCGATAGGTTAGGAATCTAGAGAAGAGAGGTTTGGCGATTTGGACAAAATCTTTGGATGAGGAATATAGTTTGTGGCACAGATATAATAATTGGGTTGCTTCAGCTTCGCGCAGCGAAACTTCGCGGCTGATACTCATGTGAGTATTAGAAGTATAATAACGCTCTTAGCTTACATTTAGCTTAATATCATTTTAATAGGTTAAATAGATTTTAATTTTTACAAATATATATATATATATATATATATATATATATATATATATATATATTACAAATTTCAGTTTCTTGAAAGCAACTGCTTTCCTTATGTGTAAAGCAAACTTAATTTTACGAAGATCAATACTCACGGAAATGTTATTTTTGCTGCAGTAATAATAACTTTAGAATCAAAATATTCGTTTTGGAAATTCTTTCATTTTCTTTGAATGTTGTTTTAGTTTTAAGAAATAGAGGAGTTTATTTTGTTTTTCAAAATAAATAACCAATTACAAATAACTGAAATACATTATATATTACCTTATACTTTGCCTGTATGTTAAAACTGACATGAAAAAAAAAAAGCAGGTTTTTTATCATACATTTAAAAAGTAAATCACAGTTTATAGTTTATTAAAATATCTTTCCCATTTTATAGTTTAATTAGTTGTTAGTTTTACTTTATTGGCATTTCCAGAAGCTCCAAACGCAACTTATTATAAGTATGTAAAAACAAAAGACGTTGGTGATGCATGAAGTGTATGACAGTTTTTTCAGATCTCTGGTTTGCTCAGAAACAATGAGAATGGGATTGCGGAAAAACAAAGAATGTTGATGAGGCATCCAGTGTAGAGCCTGAAACATAATCTAAAACACTAATCTGTTAAGCGAAGTGTATTCTTGATAAGCCTAATAGATACACTTAATCAGGCAGTTGGTGCAATATCAGTTAGTACGGCATATACCACTGGGTATACGGCTTCATGGGGCAGACAGTACTTTGGGCGTAGCAATTCTGAAGTTATCAGTGGGGCTTCAAAAATTTCATTTTGAAAAGACTCAAAATTATTCTCAGGAAATTCAAACCATAACTAACTGTTAATTAATATAAACAAATTATTATTATTAATTAAATATCACTAATTATAAGCATTTGTAAGACTTTTATTCTGGTTTCTTAATGGGTTATTCTTTCATTTGGCATTAACAGGGAATTTCGTAATTACTAGTAGAAAGGGGGGGGGGAGGCTCGAGCCCCGTGAGTTTGTCTCTTTCATACATCACTGGAGTACCTCAGCTAGAATTTTCTATTTCACCGCCGATCCTTTAAGGAATCACATGTATGGCAATGAATAGCTGGAAATTGTGTGATAGAGATGTCACTATTGTAACGGCTTCTAAAAGAATGTAGACTGCTTGCAAGACGGAATGGGCTTAAGAGAGTCTGTGACGATTGGCTATGGTCATTAGCCAGGATCTCTTTACTACTGCTGACGGTGCTTATACGTGTAATATAGAAAAATGTTTAAACAATTTTATAATTCGTTAATATTTTTCAAATAATATTGAAAAAAAAATTAAAAAATATTGAAATAATAATAATATTCTGAATTCTCTATAAAAAAGCTTGTTTTATGACAAAGTTCCTTTTGCATTAAAAATAATCATATTTATTTTGATATGTTATAAACTATGACCTTATAAACTATGACCTTGGGAAAAAAGATCGATGATCTACGCAATGAATGTTACAGCACCATAAGTGATAAGGATTTAGAGGATTTTGAAAATCCCTTGTCTGAAATCGGGGATCATCTCGAAGAGATTGAGGTAAGTCTCCTTAACTCAATAAATCCTAGTTCTAAGGAATTAATTTCTAATAATAATACTGTTGAAAATGTTAATTCACATAATACAAAAACTAAGTTACCTTCTTTTGCATTACCGCAATTTTCAGGTCGTTATACCGAGTGGATGAGCTTTAAGTTACAATTTACCACTATTAATGATAGCAATAATCAGTTAACTGATTCCCAAAAGTTATATTACTTACAATCAGCTATTACAGGTTCTGCAAAGCAGTTGCAAAACATTGACAATTCTTATTCATCCTTACTCGAAGCATTGAACAAACGATATGAAAATATACGTCTGATTGTACAGGGACATATTTTGAAGCTTTTAAATATTAGTAAATTAAAAATTGAAAGTACTAAGGAAATAAAAACATTAATAGACAATTTGCTCAGCCATTTAAGAGGCCTAAAACAACTGGGATTTGAAAACAATAAATTGTCGGAAGTTATTTTAATGAGTATTGTTTTATAAAGAATCGATGACGAATCACGAAAGACATTTGAAATGACATTAGAATGTAATGATGTCCCTGAATGGGAAAATTTCATAGAATTTCTTTTGAAAAGGAGTCAAGCTCTCGAGAATATACAAAATCGCAGAGTTTCCGTTACCAAACCCAAATCTGAATTTAGTCCAAGACAAAAAAGTTTCATCTTACAAGCTGATAAGCCTACATGTTATTTATTGCAATGGAAATCATTTGATATATAAATGCAAACGTTATAGGAATTTATCGGTTTAGGATAAATTAAACCAAGTCCGTAAACTACAGTTATGTTTCAACTGCTTAGGAAAACATAAAATTTCGCAGTGTAATAAATTAAATAATAAGTGTAGAATTTGTTTCGCGAATCACCATAGTACTTTACATGGCGCACAAATGATTCGAATACCAGCTAGTCCAGAGAGAAAGGCTAAGGCTAAAATTGCTTCTGCTGAATCGGTAGAATTGAATGAGGTAGTTTCTTCTCTGAATAGGGGGAAAGTAATTGATAACTGGGCACCTTCTATAGCGCTAAAGAGCAATATCTGGTATCAGTCGGTAAGATATTTGTTCGCTGGTGTTAGTAATGCGTTACTGACTTCAGCTATTGTTTATATTAGAGGAGCCGATGACACCATTTTTTCTTTCCTTGCAGTATTAGATAATGCAAGCGAAGTTTCTTTGTGCACACATGAAACAAGTGAAATTTTGGGTTCGAGGAATTACAATCCCAACAAACACACGAGAGTCGGGCCTATTACGGAAGGCGTACGGCATGCCGAACAGTGATTATGGCCCACATATCACCTTCAGTATCGGTTCCATAAAGTTTTTGTCCTCTCCGCCGCAACGTCGCCAAATGGCATCGGCCCATATTTGGATCAGTATCGGCGAAATATATCTTATCGGCGTAACGATAGTCTATGTGATTAAAACATTTAGTAACGTTTTTGGCCCACAAGCGTATTTCCGATCACAAAACAGTCATCGGTTTGCCGACACTGTTACGATTCCGGACCGATTTTATTTTAATGAATAGATCGGCATGCCGTAATTGTCGATGCTGGACCGTACAGCTACCGACAATTCTGTGTTTGTTGGGCAATTCCTTGACATTAATTGGTTTAAATAACGAACTATTGATATATTCTTTTACATTATTTACTACCTCAAAGTGATGATCTACAAGCCTTTGTTGTATGTCTACTAAATTTGAATCAATCGGCATTCCTGTTAAATTAGTTACTATAGCAGTTTGTTTCTTACTTTTAAGGACTGCATAAGCACTCCCAAAATTACCATTCGTCATAGAACAATAACGTCGCCAAGAACAAACCTTAGCTTCCTTAATCTTCATCTTGTAAAGAGCTCTATGTTGTTGTAATCTTATCTTTAACTCTATTGAATTATTTCTCTTATATTGTCTATAGATAGCTTTTAATTTATTTCTTAAAATTTTTAGATCGTTATTCCACCAAGTTATTTTAAAATCTTTCCGTTTACCTTTATATTTATAGTTATTTTGACAAACCTTTAAAAGACTATCATAAAAACCATTCAGGTTATTGTCAAAACTTTCAATGTTTTTGTTTCGTAAGAAATATTCACCATAATGTACTAAATATTTATTAATATCACTATTTAAACGATGTTTGTTACAAAACTTTGATCTAAATCTATCATATTTTAAGCATACTTTTTCCGCCGTGATATCGTAAGTAATATAGCGATGATCAGAGCACGTTTCATAATCCTGAACAGTCCAGTTACGTACGTTATTCAATAATCTATAAGACATAATTGTCAAGTCCGGATAACCTGATTTATAAGGCGTCCAAAAAGTAGGAATCTGATCTCTATCATTTACCACATAAAGGTCATTAAAATAGCAAAAATTGAGAATTTCGAGACACCGCTCACCATTACGGGAATACCCCCAATTTCTATGCCATGCGTTAAAATCTCCGGCCATAAAAAATAAATCTTTCTCCAAAAGTTCGTCAGGAATAAGGTCCAAATTTTCCAAGAGATTAGTTGAAGGCGAAATATAAAAACACCCCAACAAAATGTTACCCATATCCGTCATAATATTAACAAATATACAATTTTCGAGTTTTAAGATTTCGTTGCTCACAATATCCCTATTTACCATTATAATACCAACATTGCTTTTAATTGACAGATAGTGTAACCAGCTAGAATTTACCAAGGAAATCACACCATTGAAAACATACGGATCCTGGACAAAAACAATGTCTATGTTATTATCAACAATGTATTTTTCCATAGTTGAATTGGCAGCCTTGCAAAAGTTTAAGTTAATTTGAAGACATTTGATTGAACAATGAGCAACTGTATTCACATGACGCTTAGTATCAACCACAGCTTGAGAATCAACCATGCAGATATTATAATCGAGGGGGTGGAGCTACCGTAGTGAGTAATTTACTTCTGTAGGCCTGGAAGGATGGGCATTTCTTCTCGTCAGATGAATGCGACGCATCATCTTTACAATTAACGCATTTTAAAACATCAGTTTTACACAGTTTGGTTTCATGACCTCCTGCACATTTCGCGCATACCATTTTAGATGAACATCGATTTGCAGTATGGCCAAGTTTTTGACAGTTATAGCATCTATTTATGTAGACATATTCTTTGACACTTACTCTTTGTAAGTTAATGATCACCTTTACTTTATTAAGTAAACACAGTTTTGTGGTTTTATCGCAGTCAGTTATCCAATTATATCCAAACTTTCCTTTCAATTTCTTTATCACATCTATTTCCCGATCCTCCAAGCCGTCAATATCCTTGATCTCATCTCTAATCATATCTTCAGTAGCCTCCTCGTTAACTCCAAAGAGAATTAATTGATTGTTTTTCTCCTTTCCCAATTTTCCTTTTAAATCTTTACAAATATTTTCGTCACTTTCCAATTTCTCCAATAAATCCAATGATTCCACTTTATTATCATTTTTAGAATTACTTTTCCCTCTCTATTTATTATAACACCATTAGGTTTCTTGATATCGTTAGATTTCTTAAATTCACTTAATCTACTCATTATCTCTTGTCTTGTTATATCCTGCTTTGGTGTTATTATAACAACATGATCATCAATAGTCTTCTCTTTTGTAATGTCCAATGCAACTGCCGCATAAGTATTCATTTCCTTAATTTTGCCTGAGATGTCAATGTTTTTAGACACTTCTTTATTATAATCACTTTCTAGTTGCTCAAACTTCCCTTTCAGACATTCGAGCTTCAATTCTGTCTGTGCACATTTCATAATTATGTTTGTAGTGATTTTAAATATAGATTCAAATATATCCTTTGTCATTTTCATACCAACTCTCTCCTTTATTTCTGTTAATATAAAATCACAATCTTCCTTAGTTTTGATTAACAATTCCGTCTTGTATTGAAAGTCTATATTCAGTTTTATTTATTTCCAAACTATTCTATCGTAGAGTAGTAAAAAGTCAGAAGTTGTATTAGAAGACTTTCAACATATATATATATAACGACTATCGTTCGCAAAATACAAAAGTTGTTAGAATCAAATGTAATACAAATAAACACTGTATTTATAACGTCGCTCTTAATTCCTCCACTTAATTTTGCGTTACACTTCTATATTCCCTTCAAATTCGCAATTATCAAAAACCGCTCTCGAGGAGAGCACAATTAAATCCGGTATAATCACCAACTCTACTTCGCAAGATCACGTAAACACAAATCAATCACTTAATCAATCCCAGTTGAAGAGAAGTGAATTGAGGTTAATATTTACCAAAACAAACATGGACGCTGCAGCTGTACAAGATTTACAAAGGTTAGTTAAAGATAACACTTTTCTTTTCTGTAGTTTCCAAGATGTTTTCTACTTTATTATTTATTCAAAGCAATTCTATTGCCCTTCACAATGCGAAATAAATAAGCTCCACTTATTACTTGAAGTAAAATTGATGAAAAACCTGAAATAATAAAACACAGCAACATAGAAAACTGTACATAAGCCTAATGGTTGTTTCACGTAAGTAGCAATTTCATTAACTTGAAATTTACCAAAAAAATACGAAATACAAATTAAACAGAAACTATACAACTAAATATACTACTAATTGAGCTTCAAAATGATGTAAAACTTGTATGAATATATAATCATTAACGCAACATAACAAAAGATTTCCTGGACTTAGAAAAAACTGCGGCCACACCAATCAAAAGATGGAGGACGATTAAGAGCAATTAAGACCTATTAAGAGCAATCAATAATATGAAACAATTAATTGCAGCAATATGTAATTTCATGCATTTTTGAGATTCATGCATTTTGAGAAAGGAGTATTCTGTTACTTCTTTTTTTGGGGGGGTTTTCATGTACGCGAAGCGCACAGACGTGCGTATTACTAATTGAAGCAATATGTAATTTCATACATTTTTGAGATTCATGCATTATGAGATAGGGGTATTCTGTAATTTTTTTTCCATGTACGCAAAGCCCACAGACTTGCATATTACTAATTGCTGCAATAAGTAATTTCATATATTTTTGAGATTCATGCATTTTGAGATAGGGGTATTCTGTGATTTTTTTTTCATATACGCTAAGCGCACAGACGTGCGTATTACTAATTGCAGCAATATGTAATTTCATGCATTTTTGAGATTCATGTATTTTGAGAAATGGGTATTCTGTGATTTTTTTTTTCATGTGCGCGATACGCACAGACATGCCTATTACTAATTAATGCAATATGTAATTTCATGCGTCTTTCTGATTCATGGATTTTGAGAAAGTATTCTGTGTTATTTTTTGTTTTGTTTTGTTTTCATGTACGCGAAGCGCACAGAAGGGCGTATTACTAATTGCAGCAATATGTATTTTCATACATTTTTGAGATCATGCATTTAGAGAGGGGTATTCTGTGATTTTATTTTTATTTTTATTTTTTGGTTTTCCTGTACGCGAAGAGCACAGACGTGCATATTACTAATTGCTGCAATATGTAATTTCATACATTTTTTAGATTCATGCATTTTGAGATAGGGGCATTCTGTGTTTTTTTTTTTCATATACCCTATGCGCACAGACGTGCGTATTTCTAATTGCAGCAATATGTAATTTTATGCATTTTTTAGATTCATGTATTTTGAGATAGGGGTATTCTGTGATTCTTTTTTTTTCTTTGTACACTAGTCTAACACTTCGTCTGGCTGGTGCCCTCATCAGATATACAAAGAACCCTGGATGATAGTTTAGAGGCCCGCCAACGTCTAGTAAAAAGTGTCTGCATGTGATGTCAATCTTCTGTTTGCAATCATTGCCTGAAGAAGAATTTTTTTTTTTTAATCCACAGGCATAATTTTGTTACATATCCTTGATAATAAGTAAAATTTCTGTTGCTTTCCAAACGATCGACTTATTTTTTATTGTGAAAAGAATAGTGACTTTTAATCAATAAAAGCAGATTTCGATTTCTCTGTTCGTATTATTTTTCTATGATTTCTCATCAAGCAGCCAAACAGTAACAAACATAAACTTAACAAACCTAAGCGAAAGAGCTCGGGGAATAAGCGCTTAGCGTCAAACCACGGATAACAAGTTATCTGTGCGCCAAGCGTGAATTCTCGCCAAACTCACTTAGCTCCATGACGTTTGCCGCTACAAAGAGATGCTAGTGTATGAAATCTGTCTTCCTTGGATAGGGAATTGGACGCTTTTAGAAGATAATTTCAAAATCGCTGAGAACCGACTTAAGGGTCTTATAAAAAGTATGAAACGCGACAAAACCCACTTTTTCCAATATAAAGAAATATTGGATGACTATGCTCAGAAAAATATTATTGAACTTGTGCCTAATATTGAAGAACAATATGATAGACCTGTGTATTACTTACCGCATTATACTGTGTTTAAACATGATGGTGTTTTTACGAAATGTCGCATTGTATTCGATGCAAGTACTCATGAAGAGGGTCAGCTCTCTCTGAATGACTTCTGGGACGCAGGCAGCAATTTAAATCGGAACATTTTCAACTTGTTATTGCACTTTCGATTCAACATAATCGCTGCCTTGGCAGACATTGAGAAGGCTTTTCTGAAAATCTCTATCGATGTCAAGGATAGAGATGTTTTGCGGTTTCTTTTCATTGAAAGTAATCCTATCGAAAATAAACATTCGAATATTTTTGTGTTCAGATTTCAACGATTACCATTCAGCTTGAATGCCAGTCCATTTTTACTGTCTGCTACTATTAAGAAGCACATTTCTAAATTTCCAGAAAAATATCCAGTAGCGACAGCTATTCTTGATAACTTCCTTTATGTTGACGACCTGGTCACAGGTAGTGATACGATACAAGATGAGTTAACTATTTCACAAGACTCGTTTAAAATAATTAAAGAAGCCAGTATGAATTTACGTAAGTGGATATCGAACGATGAAGTATTGATGTTAACTTGGGAAAAACTAGGATTTTTTAATGTCTTACCTTAGTCCTCCGATGTAAATGAAAATCAAAAATGCAAGGTTTTGGGGTTATCATGGCTACCTAAACAGGATATTCTCATAATGGATATTGATAATTTATTGGAGTTTCTGCGAGATTCAAAAAAAGTACAAAACGTAGTATATTAAAGGCTGCGGGAAGTGTCTTCGACCCTCTCGGTCTAATATCTTCATACACAATCAGGCTCAAATGTCTATTTCAAAAACTGTGGCTTAGAAAGGTGTCATAGGATGAGGACTTGCCTACTGATATTTTGATAACCTGGAAAACTTGGATCTCAGAACTTCCACAGTTGACAGAGCTGAAAATTCCACGAAATATTTTTCGAATTCCAGATGATTTTTATTCAGAATTAGTTCTACACGTCTTTGCCAATGCAAGTCCTAAGGCTTACGGTGCTGCATTGTATCTACAAATTAAGTCGTAATAATAATGTTTAGTGAATCTTGTTACCGCCAAGACTAGAGTTGCACCTTTGTAAAGGATGTAGCTTCCACGCTTAGAGTTACTCGCGGCACTGTTGGCTGCACGTCTCTCTAACGAGGTGAAGAAAATGTTAGATAGAAAGGGACCGTCTTCCACGATCCTCTGGAGTGACTCCCAGATTGTTCTATACTGGGTCAAATGTCCTGCGAATAAATGGAAATCTTTCGTTGCGAACCGTGTAAGAGAAATCCAAGCTCTAACTGATTCGACAAAATGGTTTTATTGTCCAGGTTCTGCGAATCCTGCTGACCTGCTTACTCGGGGTATCTGTGACAGACTTCTCGAAAATATGACATGGTGGACGGGGCCGAGTTTCCTGAAAGATGACAGATACATTCCAGATCAGGCTTCAGTGGATCCTGACCAGAATTTATGTACTTGTGAACTTAGAAAGGACTGTAATAGTGACTCATTCTTTACTAATGATTTAACGACTTTGACTCTCAGAAAGGAATCATCTGTTTTTCATTATATTCTTACATTTTCTAATAGTTATTTAAAATTAATTCATATAACAAGTTTTATTTTCAGATTTATTTATAACTGTAAACATCCCCAGGATAAAAGGAGTGGGCCTTTGAGAAGTTCAGAATTAAACGTTGCCGAAGTCTGTCTAGTCAGATATGCTCATAAGGGTGAGTTTAATGAAGAATTAAAGGCTTTGGAAAAGGGCAATCCAGTACCAGGTAAAAGAACACTTGCTTCCTGGAATGTATTTTTAGATGAGGAAAGACTAATAAGAGTTGGAGGGCGTTTTCTCAGTCAGATTTACCCTATTCGTCTAAGTTTCCAATCTTCTTGCCCACTAATCCTCACTTAGCCAATACCATTTTAAGGTTTTTATCATTTAAAGTATTTTCACTTGGGACCACAAGCCTTACTTTTTCATGTTTGGCAGAGATTCTGGCCACTTAATGGCCGATCTGCCAAGGGAACGTGTGACTTCAAATTTTCCCTTTCCTGTTACGAGCGTAGATTATTGTGATCCATTTTTTGTAAAATTCAAAAATCAAAGGAAAGGTGTATTGAATAAGATTTATGTGATTGTTTATGTTTGTTTATACACAAAGGCAATACACCTGGATTTTGTGTCAGATTTGACAACTCAAGCAATTATATCTAGTTTGAAATGTTTCTTTGGCAGAAGAGGCAAATGTGCCAAAACCATGTCAGATAATTCTAAGAACTTTATAGGAGCAGATGCTGAATTTAAAAATTGCTAAAAATGGTTGGTTCACCAGATGAGAGATTGGGTAATTTTTTGGCCACAGAAGGTATTGAGTGGGACTTTATTCCTCCCAAATCGCCAAATTTTGGTGGCATTTGGGAAGCAGGGGTAAAATCCTTAAGTTTCATATGAAACGAGTAATTGGTAATCGGAATTTAACTTTAGAAGAATTTATAAAAATATTGGCAGAAATTGAAGGTGTTTTGATTTCACGACCTCTAACTCCGCTGTCTCCAGAATTTGATAATTTTGAAACTCTAACCCCAGGCCATTTCCTCATACATAGAGCTATAACATCCTTCCCTGAACAACAGTTACTTGATACTAGTGAAAATAGGTTAACAAAGTGGCAGAAAATTGCAAAATATTCGCAACGGATATGGTCATAATGGAAAAGGGATTATTTAAATAATCTTCAAGAACGTACTAAATGGAAATATAAAAGGGATGATGTAAAGTAGGGAACTTTAATACTACTGAAACAGGAAAATTTACCTTCTACTAAGTGGTTAGTTGGGAGAATCACTGAAGTGTTTAAAAGAAAGGACAATATCATTATAGTTGTCAATTTACGTCTGCCTGACGGACGTATTCTTAAAAGAAATGTAAGAGATATTTGCATTTTACCTATTGAATAAATTAAAGTTCCTTGCCTCTATAAGTTTAGTGTAAATATTTGAAGATATGTTTTGCATTGTATGTGTATATTCATAATTTGTGTATATTTTTTCTATTTATATGTTTGAAATAGATATTGAAAATTGTATTTCAATCACCGGGGGAGTGCTTCCTCCATGGTTAAAAAGAATTTATCTTTTGTTGTCACGCACATTTAAAACTGAAATACTCTGTGAACGAGATTACTATTAGAATTTTATTATTGGAATATGTGCCATTTTGGGAGTGTGTGTGACCGTGACATTCGATATACAAGGCTAAATCTTTCTTTCCCCTCTACCTTACTGACGTCATCAAACTTGGGGTGAGAGCAGAGCTGGTGCTGTCAGAACTATGAGTAGGGTCAGCGGTCAGCTCGCTTCAGTCAGTGGTCAGAATAGCACGTAGTTTAAAAACTGCTACACGTGCTAATGAAATTTATTTTAATTTTCAGTGGAATTAAAAAAAAATATTCCATATTGTGTGAGCATTTTTTTAAGATGCTTCAAAAGGGGCTTTTTTCAAGGATACCTATGAAAATGGCCCAAAAATTTCAGTGATTTCCCCCATAAAAGAAGGATTTACGATCAAAATGGCTATTTCCGAATGAAAACAGCAAAGTAAATTTATTTTCCTCTTATAACAGTTTTACAATTTTTTTCTTAATTTATCGATAGAATAATGAGGAAAGCTTTACTCTTGATATATTCATTAAAACAGTTACATATAAAATGCAAATAATTATAATAAATATCAATTTATGTCCAAGTACTTAAAATTCAGGGATTTGTTTAAGATATTTTTAATCATTAATAACGTAACATTTAAAAAAAATTAAATACAAAAAGTTTTATTATCTATATCTTCACACTACAAATAAGCAACTTGCATATCATTTTAATATACTTTTTGATAGGATAAAATGTAATACTTTCATAAATATATTTAGTTAGTTCATACTGCAGTTTTGCATATATACGTATGTATATAAATAATACTACAAGCGAATAAATTTCATTCGATTTTTGTATTACATTTTTACTACAATATGTTTTTAAATAAAAATTCACAAAGATTTGTAAGACTATTATGTGTAGAATACACATTATAAATAAGCAAATTACTGTTGTTGAATCATAACTATTTTACTTTAATTATGCACAATATTATTAAAATTAATATTTTTATTAGCATTTTTCGAACAATTTATGATGTATCATTTAATTTCCCCCCCCCCCCTTTTTTTAAATACTTCTAAAAAAAAAAAATGCTACAAATAAACAAATTGTATCTATTTTTATTTTATTTCTTTAGATAATGAATAAAGTAGTTTTCCCCTTTATTCTATTGTTTAATAATTACATATATAAATTACAGCACATAAGCAACATGCCTATGATAGTTTTTTAAACAACAATTTATTCAAATTATTTTTTAATAATTCATAACTTAATAAATTGAGATTACTGTAGCATTATAAACTTGAACTTTTCTTCAAATTATTATTATTATTATTTTTTAATAATTAATAATTTACTATTCTTTCTCTCTTTCTTTCTTTTTTTACCGCCCATACTTTATAAGTTCTATAGAGCATTCTATAAAATTATAAAACTTTGGTGTTAAACTGGTCTCATTCATCAACTTATTTCTAGTTTCATACATATTAGACGCAATGCAATACCAACTGATATTTGCTTACACAATTTAGCTTCAATTTTCATTTGTTTACATATTGGTTATTTTCAGTGTATTTATAATATACTGAAAATCAGATATTCAATTTTCAAATGAATGTACATTAATTAAAACTGCAGTTGTAAAGTAATATTTTTTCATGTAGTTTATGCTAGTGAATAATTTAAGTGAAATTTTGGCAAAATATACACAAATTTTACTTTCTGCATAATTCACATTTTATAAGAAAAATCTTGAAAATGAATTGTTTAAAATATACTGGTAATTTTAAGTAAATCGTGGATATTATAATAATGAATTGTAATATATATCGTATTTTAATAATTATAATACAATTAAATGTTATATTTAGGTAGGCATCAGGAAGTTGCTTATGATCAAACATTAGGAAATATACTTGAAAAATGAACAAACAACAAGATCTTAAAAGTTCTATATTTATTTTATTTATTTATTATGTTATATTATTAAAGATTAAAAATATTTTAAACTAATTCTTAAATTTTAAAATTTATAAGTAAATTGATCATTTTTTGTGTTTTTTATATGTAACTGTTATTAATGTGTATATAACATAAAAAATTCTGTCGTTAATACAGCGATATATGTTAAGAAAATTACTTTGTAGGATAGTTATAAGTGAAAAATTAATTTACTTTGCTATTTTTATTTGAAATGAATACTTCTCTTTTCATTGCTGATACACATCTTAATCAAACACATTTTTCTTTTAAGAAACTATACATCGAAACTTTCTCTCAGACATTAAGCAAAAATGACTAAAATAAAATCGTTATAATAAATTTAATTATTATAAATATTTTATATTGTAATAATTATTTTTATATATAATGCTAAAGGAAAATTACATTTTAATGGCATCTATATATTTCCCCATTTTTCTTTCTTGGAAAATTTAGAAAAGCAGAATATTTAAATTAAAAATAAGTTTACTTGTCATTATGTGAAAAACAATTTGAAATAATACATGCTTCAAAAATTTATTTTTCACTAGCAAGATGTACCATTTAATAGTGGTTTTTCTTGTTTGCAAAACTTTGTGATAAATCTGAAAAAAATAAAAAAATAAAAATAAATAAAAATAAATAAATAAATAAATAAATAAATAAATAATAATTAAATAAATAAAGGAAAATTGCATTTTAATGCCATATATATATTTTCCCCTTTTTCTTACTTTGCAAATTTAGAAAAAATAAGAATATTTAAATGAAAAATAAGTATATTATGTGAAAAACAATCTGAAATAATACATGCTTTAAAAAAATTATTTTTCAGTGGCAAAATGTATCATTTAATAGTCGATTTTCTTATTTGCAAAACTTTGTGATAAATCTGGAAAAAAATAAATAAATAAATAAATAAATAAATAAAAATAAATAAAATGAAAAAATGAAAAAAACATCTTTGTCGGGAATTCCCGTTCATTCTTCTGCTTTCAGAACAAATGACTTTCCAGACAAACTGGCGCGTGCCTCTTTTTCTGATTGCACCACCTTTTCGCTTCGAAAAAGATGCTTTTTAGAATCAGAACATAAAAGGACCTTGAACAGAGATGGGCTACGTTAAGATCGTTGTGTTTACAGACGCCCCGATCCTAAAACAGAACTATTAAAACTTTCAGAACTTAAACTGGGAATGAACATTTATAAACGAATCAGAATTTAAGACTTTAATGTTAAGAAACAATTTAATATTTAATTGTAAATACTGTAGATAAATTTTGTTTATGTTTCGTTTTACATGTATGCTAACAAAGCATTAAATTTCGTTTTCCCATCTAAGTAGTGCTGTAGTTTCATCGATTTTGTGATAATGGATCATAGCTGCCACCTTCCACATACGGACTTTTCGCGTTAGAAGCTTTCAGGTGAGACCCATCCATATTTTATTATTTAAGAAGTGAATATATTTAGAAGAATTAATTTATTATAAGAAAAATTAAGATTAAAAATATGCTGTATCGGGTCTGTAAGAAAGTTAATTAAGTTTTAGATTAGAAGATCTGGTGCAGTAATATTTTCTGGCATCCCAGCCACGGGATGTTGTCAGCTAATGAAGTATCCATTATTTATAATTGAAAAGATAGATAATATTATAAAATTTTAAATTTTGCATTTATGATGGCTAATTTAGTAATCGCTAAAAAGGAGAGAGCTGTCATAAGAGACAGTATTAATAAATTTATAGAGAAAATTAAAAACTTTATCTGATGATATAGATCCAGATGCTGTAAATTTAGAAGAAACTATTGAATTATTGAATGAAACTACTATAGATTTAAAGAGTAAAGATTCAGAAATTAAAAATTTAACTCAAGAACTCCAATTAGAAGCCGAATTAGAAACGGCAAATGAATATCGTGAGCTAATAATTACTTGGTGATTTCGAGAGAATAGAAAATTAAAAGAACTAAAGAAAAGTGAAACAAGTGTTTCATCAATAGAAACAGAAAGAAGACTGACTTCAAAAGAAGCAATGCACATCAAATTACCACAGCTAGATCCCGTTAAATTTAACGGGAATGCAACCGAATGGCTGACTTTTTGGTCGTCATTCGAAGCGGCTATTCATAACAATGAAAATTTAGATCCTATAGATAAATTTAATTATTTGAAATCATTTTTAGCACCTGACCCCTTAAAATGTATTGAAGGATTCTCTGTTACCGCGAGTAATTACATAAAAGTAGTAGATATTTTAAAAGAAAGATATGGCAAACAAGACCTTATAGTGAATGTATATTTGAATAAATTATTAAATATTGCCCCACTAAAACATTAAAGTGATATTAAATCGCTCAGGAAAATTTATGATGAAATCCAAACTAACATTAGAAGTTTAGAGTCATTAGATGTTTCTTTGGATAGCTACGGCAGTTTATTTTCACCGATTATACTAAAAATATTACCTAAAGATTTAGCATTACAATTTAATATGGAATTTCACGGTGTTAATTACGGTGTTAAAGATATATTATCTTTCTTAAATAAACAACTCGTATCGCGAGAATGCTTAATAACTACCAGACAAAAGGATAGCGGCGCTAGCGCCAGTCATTTCTCCCCCCGAGCTCAAAGATTTGATAATCAAAATCGTAGAGATGTCCCCCCCCCCGCGTTAATAAATTTGATACTCAGAACCGGAAATTGCCTACTGCTTGTGATTTATTAAATGAGAATAGAAGTGATAGGTGTAATTTTTGCTCAGAATCGCATTTAAGTAATAAATGTGTCAAAACTCGTAATTTACCATTTGATGAAAGAGTTAATCTATTGCGTAAGAAAAACCTGTGTTATTTATGTCTTCAACCTTTGCATCTAGCTAGACACTGTGTATCAAAAACTTTATGCAAGTTATGTAATCGTAGACATTCAGAAATAATGTGTAATGGAAATAAAGATTTGAAACAGGAAATAAGTAATTACAAAAGAAATGATCAATCTAAATTGGCGTTATCGAATCATAATTTACAAGCGAATGTTTATTTGCAGACGTTAATAGTAGCAATTTCTAACAGGGATGATAGAAAATCATCATATATTCGGTTAATTATTGACTCCGGATCTCATAATAGTTACATCAGTAAGTTTGCAGCTGATAAGTTAAAATTAAAAAGAATGAATAAAGAAACAATCAGACATGGTCTTTTTGGGGGCATGGAAATGTCAGCTGAACATAATCGTTATGAATTTATGATCGGGAGTTTAGATAATAAGTTTAAGCGTAAAATACAAGCACTAGATCAAGAAAAAATATGCACAGGCGTGAATTTATGTCGCGATGATAAATTAGTAAAACTCTTAGAAAAGGAAGGTGTATATTTATCAGATGTCCCTAGAAATAATAAATCCTGTTTATACCAGAAAAATCCAGACGAAGTACATATACTTTTGGGAGCTGATATGCCCGCTAAACTGTTCACAGATGACATAAAATATTTTTCAATATTGGATTAACTACATTTAAAACTAAATTGGGTTGGACCATTTTGGGCAAGACAGAGGGTCACAAGAGTGAGCGGGACAATACTTAGGCGGGTCTATCGTTGTCATTACACGTGTCAAACACCAGTTTATCAGATTTATGGCGACTTGACACTCTAGGAATTACTAATGACGATAATAAATCGAAACAGGATTTAGAACAAGAAACCAGGAATCATTTTCTAGAAACTGTTAAACCAGATAAAAGCGGTCGATATGAACTCAATTTACCATGGACAGTTGACCATTCAATTTTATCAGATAATTACTCGTTGGCAGAAAAATGCCTGTACAAGACGGAAAATAAATTAATCAAATCTGATAGGAAAAAGGAATATGGGGAAATTTTTGATTTCTGTGAAAACAATCAGATTATGGAAGAGATATTGGACCAGAAAAGGGACAAGGTACATTATTTAGCACACAGATCTGTGGTTAAAGAATCTAGTGAAACCACTAAAATTCGTCCAGTATTTAATGCCTCAGCCCACACTAGAAACAGTCCCTCCCTTAATGATTGTTTAACAAAAGGACCTAATCTTGTAGAAATTATACCCAGCATTTTGAATAAATTTCGTAAATACAAGATAGGAATTTCGTCCGATATAGAGAAAGCCTTCCTGCAAATTAAAATAACAGAGAAAGATTGCGACTTTTTGAGATTTTTTTGGTTTAATAGCGAAAATAAATTAAAAATTTATAGACATTGTCGCGTGGTTTTCGGCCTAACTTCAAGCCCTTTTTTGCTTATGGCAACCTTAAATCACCTTTTAGAAAATGTTCTCGAACAATGTCGAGAGACAGCTAGGCTCTTAAGAGATTCCTTCTATTCAGATAATTCCCTCATCAGCCTGAATTCAATTCAAGAAACAGAAAAATTCATATCAGAATCTCAAGGAATTTTGGCTTCGGCACATTTCAATTTGAGATGTTGGCGATCGAATTGGCCCCAGGCTATGATCGACAAAACTAAAAATGAAACGAGGTTTGCTACCGTGTTAGGATTACTCTGGGATTTGGAAAATGACAATTTAGTTTGTAAAATTGAGGAACCCCTGAAGATAAGTGAACCCCTTACAAAAAGAAAATTGTTATCAGTTACCCAAAAACCTTTTGATCCTGTAGGATTCACAGCACCTGTCAGTTTAGTTCCCAGACTAATCCTTCAAGAAACGTGGATTCAGAAGTGGGACGAAGAGCTTTCTGAAACTTTAAAACAACATTCTTCTAATTGGCTGAAAAGAATAAAGTTATTATCCCAAATTAAAATACTTCGTTGGCTTAACATTTGCCCAGAGAAAGAAAAGAAAACATCATTACATGTTTTTTCTGATGCAAACAAGCGAGCATATGCCACTTGCGTATTCATAAGAGTAGAGACCTCAGAAGGAATCAAGATCCAGTTAATCAATGCTAAAAATCGAGTTGCACGTATTAAGGAATTGACCATACAACGCCTTGAACTGTTATCTTGTCTTATTGGCGCTAGGTTGGCCAAAAATGTACAGAACGATTTAAATGTACATGTAAATACCATATTTTGGTCAGATTCAACCACTACTTTAGGTTGGATAAGAAGAAAACAAGAATGGGGTACATTTGTACATAACCGAGTATTAGAAATCCGAAATCTGACCGAAGTTTGCAATTGGAGACATGCACCCGGAAATTTGAATCCCACGGACCTCCGGTCTAGAGGATGCTCTTTTGAACAACTACAGAAATCGAGATGGTAGGAGGGTCCGAGTTGGCTTTATTTACATGGAAATGAATGGCCTCAAATAGAAGAAGACCCAAACAAAGAACTCATAAACAGCGAAAAAAGGAAGACAATCCTAAATCTTTTAGATAAAAAAAGAAGATAATTTCAATCGATTTTATCAGTATTTTTCCTCTTACAAGAAAACAGTTAGACCATTGCCTGGATATATAGATTTTATCATAATTCGAAGACTACTAAGAAAATGTCCGAATTGGATATTTCAGTTGAAGAATTTTCAAAAGCAGAAAATGTACAACTACGAGTAGTACAACAAGAATCTTTTTCAGGGAGAACAGACCCAAAATTAAGAAATTTAAGGCCTGTCGAAGATAAAGCTGGTCTCTTAAGAATAAGAACCAATATAATTCAAAGAAATAACAATGAAAACTTCAGATATCATGTAATCATACATTATAAGCATCTCGTCGTCCAAAGATTGATATTCGAGAAGCATTTAGAAAATCAGAACGCTGGAGTCAGCACTCTAATGACACTACTAAGAGAAAATTTAGGATAATAAAGTCTAGAAAATGCATTCGAAATTCAATAAGAAAGTGCGTGATTTGCAGAAAACTTCAGACTTCCAAAATAGATGTTGAACCTGGAGTACCACCCGAGGACAGAGTACGAGAAGCAGCCATCTTTGAAGTGGTAGGCGTGGATCTAGCCGGTCCTCTTCATCTTTCTGATGGATCAAAAGCTTGGATAGCTTTATTTACTTGTGCTGTCTACCGAGCCATACATCTTGAGGCCATTACGTCTCAGTCTACAGAAAGTTTTATCCAGTCTCTGAGAAGGTTAACAGCAAGGCGAGGCAGACCCTACATCATCTACTCAGACAACGGGAAGAACTTCCTGGGAACAAGCAATGCTCTCTCGAGTGTAGATTGGGAAACCATCTGCAAGGTAGCTTTCACTCAGAAGATCCTATGGAAATTCAACTCTCCTGCAGCACCGTAGAGGCGAGGTTGGTCGGAGAGGCTTGTTGGAATGGTTAAAGGAATTCTGAAAAGAAACTTAGGTCGTGCATCTTTGAATTACGAAGAACTTTGCACCATGCTATGTGACTGTGAACAAGTGATTAATTCACGGCCTATAACCTATGTTTCCGAAGATAACACAGATCCCTTACCTTTAAACCCAATGATGTTCCTAAGAGAACTACCAACATCAGGAGTACCTGACCTAGATGCTTTAGATTCTAAAGATCTTAACCGCAGAGCCAGATATAGGCAAATAATCAGAGAAAATTTAAGAAACATATTCAGAGCTGAATATTTAGGACAATTACGTCAACATGCATCTAAGACCAAAAGATTCAAACAATTGAAAGTCGGCGATGTTGTCCTATTAGAAGATTTCAATAAGAAACGTGTTCACTGGCCTTTGGCAAAAGTGATCGTAATTTACCCAGGCAAGGATAATGTCATACGCCTTGCTAAGGTGAAGACCGAAAATGGATTTTTTCTGTGTCCATTGCAAAGATTGTTCCCTTTAGAAATTAACAGTACCAAACTTAAGAATCACCTCTCCAAGAAAATTCAAGTCTTTCGACTTCCGAAAACAAGAACTTCTCACAGAAACCGATACTCAACCCCAGAGAAAAGGAACCTGTGAAAGACCCTCCAGAACTTACCAGTTCCAGAACCAGTAACAAGAAGTCCACAACAGATGATCCCACTTCCAGTCCCCGGTGGTCTCCCGAATTGGCCGTGTGGTGAAACCCCCTCAAGGACTTCAACTTGGATTGTTGAGTTCCTCCGATTAGTCGCAACTCAAGTTGGGAGGATGTCGGGAATTCCCGTTCATTCTTCTGCTTTTAGAACAAATTACTTTCCAGACAGACTGGCACGTGCCTCTTTTCTGATTGCACCACTCTTTCGATTCGAAATGAGAAGTATTCGAAAAAGATGCTTTTTACAATCAGAACAAAAAAGGACCTTGAACAGAGATGGGGCTACGTTAAGATCATTGTGTTTACTGACGCCCCGGTCCTAAAACAGAACTATTAAAACTTTCAGAACTTAAACTAAGAATGAACATTTATAAACTAATCAGAATTTAAGACTTTAATGTTAAGAAACAATTTAATATTTAATTGTAAATACTGTAGATAATTTTTGTTTATGTTTCGTTTTAGATGTATGCTAACAAAGCATTAAATTTCGTTTTCCCATCTAAGTAGTGCTATAGTTTCATCGATTTTGTGATAATGGATCATAGCTGCCACCTTCCACATACGGACCTTTCGCGTTAGAAGCTTTCAGGTGAGACCCATCCATATTTTAATTTTTAAGAGGTGAATATATTTAGAAGAATTAATTTATTATAAGAAAAATTAAGATTAAAAATATGCTGTATCGGGTCTGTAAGAAAGTTAATTAAGTTTTAGATCAGAAGATCTGGTGTAGCAATAATCTTAATGTTATTTATATATTTTTTCTTGTCCTTTCTTTGCAAATTTAGAAAAACAGAATATTTAAATAAAAAAATAAGTATAGATGTCATTATGTGAAAAATAATCTGAAATAATACATGTTTCAAAAAATTTATTTTTCAGTAGCAAAATGTATCACTTAATATAATAGTCGTTTTTCTTATTTGCAAAACTTTGATAAATCTGGAAAAAATAAATAAAGAAAAAGAAAAAAGAAAAATAACATTTTAATGTCATTTATATATTTTTTCTTTTTCCTTTCTTTGCAAATTAGGAAAACAGAATATTTAAATGAAAAATAAGTATAGTTTCCATTATGTGAAAAACAATCTGAAATAATACATGCTTTAAAAAAATTATTTTTCAGTGGCAAAATGTATCATTTAATAATCGTTTTTCTTAATTGCAAAACTTTGTGATAAATGGGGAAAATGTAAAAAAAAAAAGTTTGTTTTTAGCTTGAAATAACTAATAATATGTATTTTAACTAAAAGTATAAATAATCAAAAATAAACATATTTTCATACATGCATATGTATAGTGTAAATCAGAATATTATATTGGGGAAAGAAAAGAAATTTTTTCATCACATCAATTAAAAATAAATAATTCTGTGGCGTTGTATAATTTTTTTTTTTTTTTTTTTTTTTTTTTATGCGTGTATGAGTATTTAATTATAAAGTACAGATTATTATTATTTTTTTTTTTATGTATGCAAGAATGCTTAAGTACAAATTACAGACATTCTTTTGGTATCAGGTAAACTGAGAGTCATTTTAATTTTCTGTGTAACCCCAAGTATGCTGATGTCATCGGGGCTAGAAGTGGCCTTGTGTTCCGAGGGTTACGGTGTTGCTATATGTAAGCGCAGTGAACCAACCACTGCCAATTTCTTTTCGACTCAACAATTTATTTAAATAAATGTTTTTGTGATGTCTACAACTAGCAGAGTTTCATTCAACCAGCGCCAATAAAGATCGACAAATTATTTCATTTAGAATGTCCTGCAGTGGTAAAGCATGGTTCCCATTAGAATACTGAAACTCAAGCCACACTGACTTTCTGTACTTGGGAGGATTATGTTTGTCTCAGCTAGTCTGCGAAAGAACAATGGTGTGACGGCTTCTATTTGCTCGTTATTCAGTGTTGCCCTGTTGATGTGCGCGATTTTGCGCGTCGTAACTCGCAGGCTACCACAGCGTGGGATGAAACTTGTGATGACATAACTCCAGACTAATTTTATATAGGATTTCAAATGGTTTCATATAACCTGTTGCGCAGCTATAGTGCGAAGTTAATCCTTTCTAACTTTCATTCCCAGAAAATTAGAAAGAAACCTGATAAAAGTAACTAAAATGTAAACGAGTTAAAAATGTAAACGAGTTTTGAAAATTTTGGTAATAAAATAATAGAGTACACGATAAAAAAAGGACCACTGTATGTTACTTCACACACTTTGAAGTCATTTTTGTTCATTGCATATGGTTACTATTTTTCGTGATTTTTACCTGAGAAAGATTAATTAATATATCACTTCATGAATTGTAGTACGTTAACGATAATTTTTTTTTTATAGTTTAACATGTCTTTTTCATCGGCATTGCTTTAACTGAAAATTTAATTTGTATATTTAATTATGTAATACTGATTAAAACCTATTTTATGGAATGGAAATTTTAAGCGCCATTAAGTCTTAAGGAGGATCTTAAGAAATTTGTTTGTGTTCTAAAATTATTTTTTAGTATTTGATTTTCCATCTGTTGCCTTCCTCAACAAATACACTCCTTTACACATTTATAAGGACACTTTATGTTTTGAGATATAATCTAAAAATAATTGTGAACAAGACTATACTAAGTGCACTTAATATATCTAATATTCTAAAAACCAAAACTGTTATAATTTTTTTTTATATGAAAAGAATTAATAAAAAATAGTGCAAAATATTTTATTCTCCACGTTTTTGGATGTTCATAATTATAGGGACAATCATTTTTTTTTTCGTCTTATTTAACTTACTAGCGGATTAATTACAGTTGACATGCGAATTTGTTAACTACTGGGCTAGATTAATTCATACTAGCAGGCTTCGCCCGCTTCGCTGGCACTACACCAAACATCTTTCAATTCATGAAGATGGGAAGGCTCCGTAGACATAACGTAAATCCACGGGAACCGGCGAAAGAGTGCATAATGCTATGCTGTAAAGTGAATATACAGGGGTAAATTGGCGAAAGGGCGCTTTTGGCAGTATTGACAAAAGCGATAATTATTAAAATCTGGTAGATTATTGACAGCAGAAAACGTAGGAGGATTATCGCTCCAGGCAAAGTGGAAAGTGGGGGAATTTTCGTCAAAGAAAGAACCTAAGTGAGTATAATGAAAAGAATCCATTATACTCGCTTTGGTACTGATTGATCTGTGATTTTTATATAATATGCATTTTTGATAGCAATCGAGTTTTAGTGGGAGTTGCTTGTATTTTTAAATTTACCAATGAATCAATTATACAAAAATATTTTTCATGTTGAATAAATTTTAATGAAAAAATACTACCCAATATATATATATATGTGTGTGTGTGTGTGTGTGTGTGTGTGTGTGTGTGTGTATAAGGTATATATTGTCTTAAAATAGTATTACGAATCATTTTTATTATGTATATTTCAGTTACTTTTAATTCACACAATTTAATAATGAAGGCAAAGAAATTGAATGTTTAAAATTTTCCATAAACCAGTATTTAGATCCTTTGTGATCGACTATTTATTAGCTAAAAGCGTTATTAAAAAGATAAATAATAAATTACAAATAAACTCATGGAGTTAGTTTTACTTAAAAATTATCATTTTAAAATTTCTGTCTGCGTAAAACTAGTTGTGATCTGCTACTATATTCTATAACGTGAACGTAAATTTTAATTTTTAGTTGTTCTAAAATTTAGTGCATAACTAGGTGCACACTGAAAACACATTAATAAAATATAACACTATAATTAATTTAATTACTAATGAGGTTGTATATACATTTTTATATTGTTCTTTTTTTTTTTTTTTTTTTTTTTTTTTATAGTCCTCTTGAAGTATTTAATTTTTACTTTCTTCTGTATACATAAGAATAAATCCATATGCATAAAATAAAATTGTATTCTTTAAAAAATTTCAATCTAAGATGTCTGTGTTACCAAAATTTTGTGGGCACTGTATCTCAAGAAACAATGGACAAAATTATAAATAATTTGATATTTGATTGGACTTTGATATTAATTGGTGCTGATTAGGTTTGGTATATATTTGCCAACATGTGGTGTTGCTATGTTGCAATTTTCCTCATTTACAATGCTATAACTCAGCTTATATAACACATAAATTGAAAAGATGGATATCTTGAATAAAAGAATTTTTTTCTAAATATGGGTGTATATCGACCGATAGGTGGCACTGCTATAAATGTATGTAATTTTTCATATTGCTGAATCTCAACACCTATTACTTAAAATAACACTAAATAGCAGGTATATTTAAAACATTTGCTGTGAGAAGCTATGTTAATTAAATTTTTTGTGCATTTAATTAATAGGTGGTACGTGGTACTGTACTGTTATTTTAACTGATATAGGAAAAAATTTTGTAATGGATACAGCGTACTAGAATGATAAATTTCACATGAATTTCATAAGTCTTAAATAATGAAAATATATTTTAAGGATTAAAATAATTTTAAGCACTGCTTAAAAAAAAAAAAAAAAAAAAAAAAAAAAAAAAAAAATGCACATTTCACTTATACAATTCAGAACACATATATTTACAATATTTTCAGGATTATAGTATAAATGCATATTTATCTAAATTGTTTTAATAGACATCGTACATTGACTAATCTGTTTATCCAAAGATTTTGCTTCAACTCTTAAATGTGCTTGATTATCATTATTATTATTTCCAATAAAATTGTTAATGCAGTTACTGATAGAAAATTTAATCAATGTAAACAAAAATTAAAATTTGCAATTAAAAGAAAATCGAAAGGCTATAATTTTAACAATAACAATAATACATAAAATCTAAACTAAAATTGGGAGTGTTAGGTCACAAAATTTAAATTCATCAACAAGCATTTCAAAAACATTTGTTTTCAAAAACATTTCAAAATTTTCTATGCCTAAAACCTGTTTTCAATATTGTACGAACTTACTGCATATGCATACACTTAGTTCAATAAAATATTGGTAGCTTAATATTATATATGTATATTTTTATATTAAACAGGAAATCGGCTGACAGTTAATGCTAAAGTTTAAAGCTTTACTCGATATCTTTTTTTTTTTTTTCCTTTTTTTAACAAAAACAGTAGAAATTTCATAAGAGTATTTATTGATTTATAAAAGTGTACCAAAATCTTAAACCTAGATCAACACTTAAAAATTAAAGACTCAAATACAAAATTAAAGAAGGAAAAAAAAAAAAAAAAAAAAACATTCACTTCATTACTAAGGCTTCCTTAAGTAAATATACAGCTTGGTAATACTAGCAGGTACAAAACCCAAAGCCAAAGAATATTAAAACTTTGAGCTTTTAAGGATTGTACCAGCTTGCAAGTGGTAAGTAAAATATCATTTACCTTTCAGGACTCGATGAAACTAAAAATAGTTTCAGGCTGTGTTTAATCCATTATGATTTCACAGAAAATTGACACATCACTTTTAACAGAATAGAGGATAACGACAACGGTCAACAACGACTGACAACTTCATTCAATTTCAAAATGGTGCGCGCCGTAACGATTTTGACGTTTGACACAGTATACTTGGCGATTTCGCAGAAGGAGCGGGGGAAAACGTCCAATTGTATCTTTCCTATGAGCATGCTTTCCAATAAAGCAATATGCACTCTTTCGTTAGTTATGGTTTCCGTAGCCTTCCCTTCTTATACTACACCCCGCGACAAAAAGATAGGTACAAAGGGTTTTTTCTTTGATTTTTCATAAAATAACATGATCTAAATTGTGCTTATCATTTATTATTATCATAAAATAACACTATTCCCGGACTAATTTTTGTTTTAACAATAATTTAGAAAAGTTTTAAGACTAAAATTTTTCTAATTTAAGATTACACTTCGCGACAAAAAGATAGGTACAAAGGTTATTTTTAAATTTTTCATAAAATAACATTATCTAAATTGTGCTGATCATTTATTATCATAGCAATATATTATCATATCAAAAACATATTAAATATTTGAATCATATTCAAAATATTCATATTCAAAATAATCATATTCAAAAATTAAAAAAAAAAAAAAAAAAATCCCTTTGTTCCTATCTTTTTGTCGCGGTGTGTAGCCTGAAATTAGAAAAATCTTAGTCTTAAAATTTTTCTAAATTAGTCTTTAAAATAACTTAGTCCGGGAATAGTATTTTTTTATGATAAGAATAAATGATAAGCACAATTTGCTTAATGTTATTTTATGGAAAATCAAAGAAAAAACCCTTTGTACCTATCTTTTTGTGGTGGGGTGTATATTTAAAGGATTTCTTTTTAATTGAACAATTGAAACGTTTAAATAAATATATTTCGATTGGCGACTATTTTCTTCACAGTTTTAGTATGGGACCTCCTTGACAATATCAAACATTTTTTGAACTTCTCGAATCTGTGCAACAAAACTATCATTAAAACGAATATTCTCGAAAACAGTCAAATAGAAATGTTAATTCTTTGAATATTCTGGAAACATTTGAAGCTGTTACTCGTACAGTAAAAGTCACTATTCGATGAATGGTCGAATCAGAGAACAGATGTAAGTCGTTTACGCAGCAATCACTATAACGCACGTATGTACGTTTCACGCACAGGGGAAAAAAAATCACTGGACAGCCCTACCTTGCTGTGCATGAATCTCAGAACACATGAATTTCGGTTCCGCGGCAATCACTATCACGCATGTTAAAGCCAAATTAAAACATAACTGGACACCCCTTCCTCGCTGTACATGAATCTGAAAACGCACGAAACTGGGTTCTGCAGCAATCACTATCACGCATGTTACGACAAAAAAAAAAAAAAAAAAAAAAAAAAAAAAATCACAGAACACCCCTGCTTCGCTGTCCATGAATCTGAGAACGCACGTAACTTAGTTCCGCAGCAATCACTATCACGCATGTTAAAACAAAACAAAAAAAAAAAAAAAAAAAAAAAAAAAAACATCACTGGACACTTTTACCTCACTTTGCATGAATCTGAAAACGCACGAAACTCGTTTTCTCAGCAATCACTCTCAAGCATGTTAAAACCAAAAAAACATCACCGGACACCCCTACCTTAAATCAATGAAAATCAAATAAACCAATCAAATCTCTAATAATTCCTCATAACGTAGCTCTAGTTCAATGCAAAATACTCTCGAATTAATGAAAATCAAATAAACCAATCAAATCTCTTGGAATTACTCTAAACGTAGCTCTAGTTCAACGTAAAATACACTCAAATCAATGAAAATCAAATAAACCAATCAAATCTCTCGTAATTCCTCATAACGTAGCTCTAGTTCGACGTAAAATACACTCAAATCAATGAAAATAAAATAAACCAATCAAATCTCTCTTAAGATTCACCATTCTGCGTCATTATAGAATTGGGAAGTTTTATTTTCACATTTTTATTAATTAAAAGAAAACTAATAAAAAATTCGAAAATCTGACTTCGATGTGCACAGTGACCCTTCCGAGGGCACCTTTGTGTTAAATCACGTGACTGTCCGAGCTACCGTTCTCGAGAACAGTGAAATATATATATATACAAATATTGCTCACTTAATAATATAAGATATAAACCTTCAATTTTCTTGGACGGATATTACTGATAATTCCTCGAAAAAAAAAGGAACGTTCATGTAGTGAAGTATGATAAATGTGTTCTTTAAGTGGAGGGATAATTTTAGTCCGTCATATTTCTAATGAAATACGAAGATTTAAAATTGCTGAAGGAAATGTGATCAAACGTTGAACTGCTAGTTCGATAGGAGAGACATCTGATGCAAAATTAGAGTAGTTTTACAGAGATCGAAGACTCATAATTCCTCTTACTCTTCTACTCAAAATGAATGCTGCTTAATTTCCTCGTAATTTTTAACGAAAGGTTGGGGTCCACATTTATGCATGTTTTAAATAATTAATAATATGTTAAAATGAATGAAGAACCTGTAATAATCAATAAGCATTTAATGGAGGAAAGAACGTCTGTGTTAAAGTTGAATAAAGAGAATATGAAATGGTAAAATGTTGCATTTTCGGATGAAAAACATTTTATTCTTGATAAACCAAATGGTTTTAACAGTTACTGGCACGATCTGAAGATAGCGAAAGACAGAGCAGATTTTTTAAAGGCAGATATGGATCGGGCATTTTTAAGGGTGTATCTATGGTGCTCTGGGGAGCTGTTTCTACTGAAGGCCGAATGAATTTAGTAATTTTTTCTATTATTATAAATATCAAGAGAATATCCGCAAACTTTAAACGTGGAATTCTCAGATTTTTGTTAGATTTTAGAGAAGGGTGGTGGGAGTGAGGGGGTAATAATTTTTTTTTTCAAGAAATCTTACATTTTTACTCTACTTTTTTGAAGAAATTTTTTGAAGAAAAAAACTTCTGTATTATTGCCTTTCCCGCGACCTAAAAGTTGAAAAAACCTTAACTTATCATATTAGAAAAGTGCATGCAAGTGGAAAGAAATTTTAAATAGCTTAAATGTATTCAGAATATCATCTATGATGTATGAAATGGTATTGAAACTGAATATTGAAACTGATTATTAAAAAAAAATGTATATATATATATATACCAGAGAGAATGTCTGACTGTTTCACCCAAAAAAGAGACCCCATTAAATATTAATTTAAAAAATAACTGAAAAAAAATTACTAACAAGGAAACATTCAAAAGGTGTCGTCTTCAAAAAATATTGAAAAAAATATATATGATTCTACTCTTCCTAAAACACCAGAAAATGAAAAAATTACCGGCTGAAATGAATTACAGCAACCACAAAAAATTATCAAAATTAAGCATATTTGGCGATTTCACATTGTTAGGCGATTGATTTTGAGTACTTGGCGGAGAAACAAAACACGGTTCAGTTCGTACACGGCAATCTCGGTGCTTCCGAACAGAACGCCAGTAGTGTAAAAAGGGCGATTCTGCAACACGGTGGAGGGACGGAGGGTCCATGAGGGTCAGGGTGGAGGCGCGCCTCCACCCCAGACCCACCGTCCCTCCACCGTGTCGCAGAATGCACACCTTTTTACACTACTTAGTCATCATCTTGGACGAGTGGGTGTTGCCACCGGAAGAATAAAAACTTTACGTTGTCACCGGAAGAATAGAAACTTTGGCTATCATCTTGGATGAGGTTTGGTGGTGCCATCTATAGGGAATTTTGAGGAGTTAGATTTATTTTCATAAATTTCGGACTTAGTATTTTTTTCACAATTTTGGGGACTTCAAAATTTTTTCGAATTTTTGCAGGAGTTAGATTCGAACCGAAGGTAAAATAGTTTCACGGCTTGATAAATGGATAAGGGTTTTATTTATCAAGCCATGAAGCTATGCTTGTGAGTGCACTTATAAGGTATATAAAGAGAGACGTTGCGTTAGTGAGTCATTGTAAAACGTATCTTCGTACGAGGAAGGTATGATGCGCTTTCGTGTGAATGTGAGTCATAATAAAATTTTGTGTTGTAACGATGGAGGTGTATCAGAATCCAAGTCACGCAGGAAGTTTTGGTGGTGTAAATGCCTTATTTCGTGCTGCCAAAGGCAAAATCTCGAAGAAGAAGATTCAGGACTGACTGAGCGGAGTCGATGCATACACGTTGCACAAACCTGTTCGAAGAAAGTTCCCGACCAATCGAGTGATAGTGTATTCAATCGATCAACAGTTGCAGACCGACTTAGTGGATCTCGGCAGTTTGCAAAAGTTCAATCAAGGGTACCGCTACATCCTGACTTGTATAGACATTCTGTCTAAATTTGCGTGGGCGGTCCCTTTGAAGCAAAAACGGAGTGAAGATATTGTAAAGGCGTTCCGGTCTATTTTTGCAACGAGGAAACCCAAGTCCCTGCAATCGGATGACGGAAAAGAGTATCAAAACAGACTTTTTCAAAAATTTTTGAAAGACGAAGGCGTGCGGTTTTTTACGACGAATAACAATACGAAAGCATCTGTCGTGGAGCGATTTAACCGAACTTTGAAAACGAAAATGTGGAAATATTTTACCCATAATCATACCTACCGCTATTTAGACGTGTTGGATCAGTTGTTACACAGTTATAATCATACTTACCATTTAAGTATCAAGAGAGCTCCAGTTGAGGTAACCGCTGAAAATGAAAGCGATGTATGGGATACTTTATACGGTGACATGCAAAATGCGAAAAGAAAACCCTTCATGTTTCAACCGGGAGATGTTGTACGAGTTTCCAAACAGAAATTAACCTTCGAAAAAAGATATGAAACGAACTGGACGGAAGAAGTGTTTGTGGTGACTGAATGTGTGAGAAGAGACCCTCCCGTCTACCGAATCAAGGACCTGTTAGAAGAACCCATTAAAGGAACCTTTTACCCTCAAGAACTTCAGAAAGTGAAACCAAAAGAGAATACGATTGAAAAGATTTTAGATAAGCGGATACGGAAAAAGCGTGTGGAATACAAAGTAAAATTTAAAGGTTATCCCAGCAAATTTGACCAATGGATTCCATCCTCTGATTTATTCGCCTTATAAAACAAGTGTTTGGATTGTTGAAAGATCATCTGAAAGAATGTCGTTCTACGTGACGTTACCTTCGGACAGTTCCCGGAATTATTTTCCTGAGAATAAAATTTCTCATTTTATTACGCGATTACCCGCCCCTGTTGAATTGAAAGGGGAATGGGAAGTAGGCCTTGTCGAATTTATTTACCCTCACACCTGGTATAATGTGAATCAAAATAATAATTTATTTGGTTTCGATTTGAATGACCAGAAATCCCCGTTTGGTAGAAGAATTCCCCCTGGCTTTTACGAATCGGTTGATGACATTTTAAAAGCAATGTCTATTGAAGAGATTTTATTGAAGAGATTTTATTGAGAGAAAATTTCTTTCACTTATGATCCGCACACGAAAAAGGTGTGTATTACCGTAAAAGATAAAACAAAACTGATATTGCATGAGGGGATAGCGCAGATGTTGGGATTCGAACCAGGTGAAATCGCCTCGCCGGATATAAATATCGAGCAAACTATTTTTAGTACCTATGTCGCAGATCCCTGTGCGCATTATAGAGTGTTGCTGGTTTATTCGGATATTGTCGAACCCCAAATTATCGGAGATGTGTTAGCACCCCTTTTACGAATTGTTAATGTGAGACGAAAAGATGGAGAAATGATTTGTGAGACATTTGACCGACCACACTATTTACCTGTCAGCCGAAAATCGTTCGACTCTTTGGAAATCGTTATAAGGAACCACCTCGGCGAACTCACGCCATTTGAACGTGGGCGCTCGTACGTGAAGCTTCACTTTCGTCAAAAATACCTCTCGTGATGTTTGTTCCTTACCAGTGTTGTGCGAAATCTTTTGAAGATTACTATTCCCATCAGTCGGGTAGTGGTCTAAATTATTATCAAGGCACTACTTTACAAAAGGGATATGGATTCGGTGGACTGTTTCGATCCCTTTTTCGTGCAGCAGTACCCCTCTTCAAATCGGGAGCGAAAGCGGTCGGCAAGCAGTTGTTTCATTCAGGCGTGAACGTGTTAAGTGACCTGTCTCGCGGAGAAGACATTAAAATGGCCGCTAAGCGAAGATTAAAAGAAGCTGGACAGACCTTAACCGACAAAGCCGCTACTAAAGTGAAGACGATGATAGGATCGGGCCGCCGGTATAAAAAGAGGAAGCGTTCTACCAAAGCAGTCATTCGACGTAAAGCCAAGAAAGTGAAGGTACAAGATATTTTCGCTTAAAGATGTCTGGACTTATCCATAAAGATTCTGCTGCCTGTGCGAAATCCGAATTGGATTTATTTTTGATCCCACCCACGCAAACGGCTATTGAAAAAGGATACTTTGTTGAATACCACCCTCTTGCGAATATTCGAGACGGAGGACCTGTGGAATTTAATATTTCCGGAAATGGTGAAGACTATATTGATTTATCAGCTTCCTACCTGTATGTGAAAGTGAAAATTACCAAGTTTGATGGATCACCCTTAGCGGAAACGGATGCAGTTACCCCCGTGAATTTATTTTTAAACGCCTTGTTTTCTCAAGTGGATATTAGCCTGAACGAAAGAGTGATCTCCTCGTCGAGTAACACCTACCCCTACCGCGCCTATATTGAAACGCTGTTGAATTATGGAGAAGATGCCAAGAAAAGTTTATTGACCTGCGAATGTTTTTACAAAGATGAGAATTTAGCTGCTACAGATCCTGCTGGAGACAACCCCGGATAAAAGATACGTTACGCACTCACGAATAAAAGCAAAACGTTAGATATGATTGGACCTTTGCATTGTGATATTTTTCAACAAAATCGATTGCTATTGAATATGGTTGACTTGAAAATTAAGATGACCCGAAGCAAGCCCGAATTTTCCTTAATGTGTAAAATCGATGCAGCGAAACCCATTCCCAACTACAAAGTGATTTTGGAACATGCTTCTATTTTCATACGTAAAGTGAAAGTGAGCCCAGGTGTATTACTGGGTCATGCCAAGGCCTTAGAGAAAAGTACAGCAAAGTATCCCATCGATCGAGTGTTATGCAAGACCTATTCGATCTCAACCGGAAGTAAATCCTTTATGCAAGACAATGTGTTTTTAGGAGCCATGCCGAAAAGAATTATTATTGGACTTTTAGAAAATAGTGCCTACACTGGTCAATATGATTTAAATCCCTTTTATTTCTATCATCACAAGGTAAACTTTTTAAGTGTTTACGTGGATGGACAACCCGTACCCAGCAGACCCTTGGAATTGGATTTCGAAGAAAATAACTATATAAGAGCGTATCATCGTTTGTTTTCGGGATTTAATCGAGATACCGGCATTTATCTAACCCGAGAGGAATTTGCGAACGGGCATACTTTGTATGCTTTCGACTTGAGCCCTGACATGTGTGACGGACCCCATCTGAATCTACAGCAACAAGGAAATTTACGAATTGAAATCAAGTTTGCAGACTCCTTAGAAAGAACCACGACTGTATTGGTGTATGCGGAATTTGAAAACATTATAGAAATTAGTAAAACACGACATGTGTTGTGTGACTTCCCCAACTGAAAATGAATTCTATAGAAATCGAGACTATTTTATCCTACGATCCAGTGACCAAGAAATACTTTTCCGGTGTTTTCCCCAGTGATCAATTACCCAAGAAGATCGAGCGTTATCCTGCATGTTTTGTATGCAACGTGGATAAGTCTACAGAAGCCGTAAGCCACTGGGTGGCATTCTACCTATCCTCCCCTACAGAAGCGGAATTCTTTGATTCCTATGGAAACAAGCCAAACTTTTTTAAAGGACCTATATCGAACTATGTATCTCAATTTTCACGAGTGGTGTTTAATCCACTTCCGCTGCAAAGTCATGTGACAGCTGTTTGTGGTCAATTTTGTGTGTATTATATTTATTGCCGATGTCGTGATAAAACTTTGAAAGATTTTTTAAAGCAGTTTGTAACTGAAAATATATGTAACGACCATAGAGTCTATAATTTTGTATCCAAACGATTTCGCACACGTGCTCCTTTTTATCAATAAAAAACTATTTATAATGTAAACCTATGTGTCTGTGTTTATTTAGAATGGAGTTTCCACGCTTTCAACACCCTTTTACAATGCTCTTAGCAGGCCCCACGGGGGTCGGTAAGAGTTGGTTTCTGCGGGATTTACTGGCAGAACGACGGCGTATGTTTAACCCTCCTCCCGATAAAGTCGTTTGGTTTTACGGCATCTCTCAAAAGCTTTACGAGGAAATTCCCGACGTAACGTTCGTGGAAGGGTTTCCTTCTAATTATCGGGAATATTTAGGTACTCATTCTTTAATGATTTTAGATGATTTAATGGTGGAATGTGGGGGTGATGAACGATTAACCCACCTCTTTACCAAAGGAAGTCACCATTTAAATTTAAGTATTATTTTTATTACTCAAAACCTTTTTCATAAAGGTTAAGAAATGAGAGGTATTTCCTTAAACAGTCAATACTTAGTACTTTTTAAAAATCGTCGGGACATGAGTCAAATTACGCACTTGGGCAGACAATTATACCCGAGATCAACTCAGTTTTTTCAAGAAGTGTTCGAGGATGCTACCAAACAGCCCTTCTCTTATTTGTTGGTGGATTTAAGGAATGAAACCCCCGAAGGAATGCGACTCAGAACGCGTATATTACCGGGGGAAACCCAATTTGTGTATGAGCCCAAAAAAGGTTTAAAAGGAAAGCCCTACCGATTTTAATTCATTTGGGATCATGACGTTAACGAGGAAACAACTTCGAGACTTGGAGCTTATAAAGTCTTGTCCTCAAATCTTACGCAAGCATTTGTTAAAAAAATTACCGACTCGATCTGTGAAGGCTATTTGCGAATGTACCCTGAACGTATTAAAAGGAAACGTGCCTCTCTCCTCTCATCAGAAAAGGTCTTTAAGGAAATATAAGACGACTCTTCGAAAAATTAGTACCAAGAAAGGAAGTTTATTCAACAAGAAAAAATTGATTGTTCAACACGGTGGATTTTTAAATATTTTAATCCCGGCTGCATTGTCTGTTTTAACCGGCATCATCAATGGAATTCGCAGCTAAGTATGCGTTGGTACCGGAAGAAGAATTTTCTAAGCATACGCCTTCTAAAAAGCAAATGGCGGAATTTGATTTAGCTATGGCTAAAATATTAAATAGTTCTCTACCGGATCACGAAAAGATTCAGCACTACTACGAACTCTTAAAAAGAAAAATGGATTTGCAAGAATATAATTTGCCTTGGATGTCTAAACAACTCGAAGAAGAACCTGAGAAAGTGGAACCTAAACAAGTGGAGTCTATAAAACAAGAACCCCAAGAAGACTATGAAACCTTTGTGTTATCATCTGTAGCTAAACCCATGAAGAAACAAGCCGAAGCCTTATTAAATTTTCTCAAGTCTCATTCAAACAAGTTTAAGTGGAACCCGAAAGGAGATATTACTTACAACGGAAGGACCATGGAACATTCTAATTTAGCGGAACTCTTTCATTTCATCTTTTCTGTGAATAAAAAACCACCTATTACAGGACAAAGTGAATTTTTGCAAGCCTTGAAAGATATGGGAGTACCCCAAAGTATTATTAAGAATCGATATTTGTCTTCAAGAAAAAACATTGTCAAACCGAAAAAGAAACTTATTGTAAAAATACCTGTTGTTAAACTCAACCCTGTAGCCTGGGAAACATACTAAATAAAATGAATTTGTATCGATCCATACGTGTGATTATTTATAGAATAAAATACACTTACCTGAAAACACGTCCTACTCCAATGGCTACCTTGAGAGAAATGAATGATAAGGAGACTTCTTATCAGCGACGCGAGGTCACGTGATTAGGGTGACATCACGAGTGATGTGATTGGCTATGCTCAGTCACGTGGTGAGTGACGTCACGAGTTATCTGATTGGCTACCTCTGGTCACGTGACGAGAGTCTTATCTTATCAGAGATTGCTTATCAGCGATCACGGCTCAGTCTACCATTTGATTTCGTGTGTGTTGGTTGTCTCGTCATGTCTGCAGTGAGTTTCACGGAAAACGGACTGAATGTCCAGTATGTTTCAAACTTCATCGAAAAGGAACAAGCAGATCGGTATTTTGCCGAGTTAAAAACTTTACCTTTCTACACGCCAACCTTTAGAATTCATGGAAAAAGTTTTAAGCCTAAAAGACAAGTTCTGGGATACGGCGATTCAACTTTGAGTTATGCCTTCAGCGGAACTCATGTGCCTGCTAACCCTTGGACACGTCTGGTATTGGAGCTGCGGGATCGAGTGGAAAAATGGACGGCTTCTACCTTCAACTATGTTCTGCTAAACCTCTACAGCAATGGATACAGCTACATACCTCAACATAAAGACAACGAAAGTGGATTAGATGCAACTTTCCCCATCGTAGTCCTCAGCTTTGGTGCCGAACGAACAATTGAATTCAAGAAGCCTAAAACACCTTCTACTTTGATTTCATTAGAACATGGTTCTCTCTACAGTATGTTAAAGCCTACGAACGAACTGTTTACCCACGGCATTGCACCGATTCCTATCATCAAAGATATGAGAATCAGCCTGACTTTTCGTCACTTAATACCCAACCCTATCATGCCACCTTTAAAGAAACCGAGACTTGATATAAGTGATGCTTCATCCAGTGCATGCGATACTTTGAAAAACTCTGATTGTTATACTTCGAAAAACTCTCATTGTGATACTTCTGTTAAAAACTGTTCTCAAGACATGTGTGAAAAACTTACTCCAAACGATTGGTTAAACCAATGGGTACGTGAACAATCTTGGGATCCTATACGAGGTGAATTTAATTTAAACTTTAGCAGTTTTTTACAAATTGTAATAGAAAAGAATTTTAATGTGAGAATCCACATTCGTAATTTTAAAGAATTACATACAGGTCAATGGATATCTACTAAAGAAGGCGTTGTAATGACAGCTCAGACATGGTATTATTTTCAAAGTAAGATTGAAAATTTTAATTTTGAATCAGTAAATGATAGTTTTATTTCTAACAATCAATTAATAATGGCTTACATAGATGAGGATTATTGTACTTTACAGCAAATGTTTTCTTTAAATCCTTCTGGCTTTTACTTAAAACCGAATGTCATTAAATTGTCCAAGGATCAAATTTTTAGGCTTAGAGAACTCAAAATGAGAATATCTCATTTTATTATTGATGCAATATTCACCGTTCAACTTCCTATGTTAATTCTAAATAAACCCCTTGTGTGTATTTCTCATGAAAATGAGCAAAGTGCTAAGGAAATCTTACTCGATTTTATCGTGTATGAAATTCAGTTAGGAATTGAAAATTTATTTCAATGTGGCGGATGTGTTTTTAATTCAGACGATCAAAATTCACACAAGTGTTTAATGAAATCTATGTTTGAAAAATATCAATTATATCGTGAAGAAATACTTTTAAAATTAAATATGCATGCTATTGTTAAAAAAATTAATTGTTCCTGTCATTACAACGACGGTTTCTTTAAACAATTAAATATGACCTTGTATGAAAAATATATTGAAGATTCTTTATCCAAAAAGTAATGTGTGTTTATGAAAACGACTTCTTTAAACAATTGTATCCAATAAGTAATGTGTGTATATATTTTTATGGAATTTCAATAAATAGATTGAAACTGAATATCTGTGTCTGTCTGTCTTTGAAATATTTTATTGATTTTATTTCTTAAAAGATTTAATTAGAAATATTTTATTTCATAAAAGATTCAATGAATTTATACGTTTGAAATGATTATTTTATTTCATAAAACAACACATTTTTAAGAGATTCACTTTCTAGGGATTCAATAATTTATTTTAAAGATATATTTATTAAATCATATAATAAAACCATTTCCTATGCATTTAATAACTTATATTCGGGAAAAATATTGTTTCGAAAAGATATATTTTATTTCGTAAAACATATAATAAAACCATTTATTCATGAAACAATCCACTTGAAAAAAAATTTTTTAATAATCAAATTGAAATAATAATTGTTATTTTCCATTAATTAAAAGTGTAGACATTATCTCTTCATTAGAAATATGCAAATGAGTATGTTTCATATCTCCCGAAAGATATTATACCTGTACGGGTGACTCACCTTGGAAAATCCACGAGGGGAAATATGCAAATGAATCAACCTCTACGATGAATCAGAATTCGAGAAGTTTCTCGTAAGATCTACAGAGCTGAGTCAGGGTGACTCATGGGGGAAACCCCCTTATCTAGATAAGCCGCTGCAACTCATTTCTCGGTTCATTCGTAGATTATCTACTGTCTAGGCAAGACGTGTGTTTTACTCTCTCCTTTACCGACGCTCGCGAAGTTTTCTTCCGGAAATTTGCTGTGTTTTTACCGCATCGTTTAGTGTGCTTTTCCCGTACCTGTATAATGGAAGGATTCAACAACGACAATCAAGCTATGGATGTTGAAAATGCAGTAAGTATATTTATCTAGTAATCATTGATTTTCTAACTGTGTTTAATAATTTTTAGTGAAATATGAGATATTAAATTGTAATAAGAATTCTTTAATTTATTATTACTTTTTACGATATGTTAAAAATAAATTTGATTTACACTATGCAAAATAGAATGAGTTTCAAATCTATTTATAATGTGTGTTAAAAATAAATTTGATTTACACTATGCTAAAATCTATTTTTATTTATAATGTGTTTAAAATAAATTGAATTTCGAATCTTTATTTTGATAAATGAGAAATCTATTTTATTTCATTCAATAAACTATATAAAGTGAAATTTAAGTATGTGTAAAATCTGTTTATGCTTAGAAATTATTTATTCTATAAGTGAAAATCTATTTATAATATGTGTTAAAAATAAATTTAATTTCAAATCTTTATTTTGACAAATGGGAAATCTATTTTATTTTTAATGTGGTAAACATAAATTTAATTTCGAATCTTTAATTTGATAAATGCGAAATCTATTTTATTTCATTCAATAAACTACATAAAGCGAAATTTAAGTATGTGTAAAACTTGTTTATGCTTAGAAATTATTTATAATATGTGTTAAAAATAAATTTAATTTCAAATCTTTATTTTGACAAATGGGAAATCTATTTTATTTATTATGTGTTAAACATAAATTTAATTTCGAATCTTTAATTTGATAAATGCGAAATCTATTTTATTTCATTCAATAAACTACATAAAGTGAAATTTAAGTATGTGTAAAACTTGTTTATGCTTAGAAATTATTTATTTTATAAGTGAAAAACTTTGTATAGAAATTTTAATAAGTTTATTTATTTTTTTACAATCATATGACATAGAAATTATTTTATAAGTGAAAAATTTTTTAATTAGAAGATTTAATTAAAACTTATTCTCATAAGTTTAAACTAAAAATTTATTATTCTAATAATTTATTTCCTTACAAAATTTATGACTCATACTTCGTTTAAAGGTGCTTTTTATATTATTCAAATCAAAAAGTTATTATTATTATTGTTTACTTATGAGAAACTTAATTTGCATTCATTATAAATAAAAAATTTAATTATTAACTAGAAAATCAGTTTACTTATAATTTTCATCAACTAGTGTTGTTTATTTAATTTCCAACATCCTATACTTTGTGATTTATATAGTAATTATCGCTTATACAATAAAATGTTAGTGTTCAAGTAGATTCATGTTCAGTCATGTTTAGGATGACTCATCGTTTGATGAGTCATCGCATAGCTTATACAATAAAATGTTTAGGATGACTCATCGTTTGATAAGCTATCAATTAGATTATACTTATTCAATTTATTTATGTTGTATAAAAGTTAGATTTGCATAACCTTTTGTTTATTAAATCTTTAACTAGGAGAATTTATTTTTCTAAAATTTGCATACCTAATCCTATGTTTAGTTAAAATAGTGTATTGGTTTATTAAAATGGTAGCGTGTATGTATAAAAGTTAGATTTGTATAACCTTTTGTATATCAAATCTTTAACTAGGAGAATTTATTTTTCTAAAATTTTTTAAAGTTGCATACCTAATCCTATGTTTTAATAAAATAGCGTATTTGGATTATTAAAATGGTAGCGTGTATGTATAAAAGTTAGATTAATTAAATCTTTAACTAGAAGAATTTATTTTTCTAAAAACTTTTAAAGTTTCATCCTATGTTTATAAAATGATTCGTTTATTTAATGACTCATCGAATAGATTAAATTTATTTATTTATGTTGTATAAAAGTTAGATTTCTATAACCTTTAACTAGAAGAATTTATTTTTCTAAAATTTTTTTAAGTTGCATCCTATGTTTATAAAATGATTCGTTTATTTAATGACTCATCGAATAGATTAAATTTATTTATTTATGTTGTATAAAAGTTAGATTTGTATAACCTTTTGTATATCAAATCTTTAACTAGAAGAATTTATTTTTCTAAATTTTTTTAAAGTTGCATCCTATTCGTTTATTTTCAGTTGGGTATTTCCTTCGGTATACCCGATGACGAACTTCATATGCTTTGTACTGTTGGGGAAATGAATGATGAGGAGTGGCGAAACCCCCAATGGGACGACGCCGCCCAACCTGAAGCCGACCCTGAACCCCAACCTGAGATCCAACCTGAAGCCCAATCTGAACCTTCTAAGGTATGTATTGTTTTGCATTAAAAATGAGAGTGTTTCCTTTTACAAAAGTTTGAAAAAATTGTCCCTTTTACAAAAGTTAAAAAAATTGTCTTTCTTATTATAGGTTCGACCTGTTTGCCCTACTTGTGGGAAATCTTTTGTGAATAACTCAAAACTGAATCGGCATATGTCAACTCATAACACAGAAAAAATGTTCGTGTGTCTCATTTGTCATAAAGAATTCTCCAGAAAGGACAACCTAAATAGACACCGAAAATCGCATCAGTCCACGAGTGAAATGCAAGAATCTGTAGATCCTCAGCCCGGTCCTTCTAAAGTATGTATTATTTCTTAAAGTTTTTGTTTTGTGATATTTAAAAAAATTGTAACACTTTGATTAAAAATCGTTTTTTTATTCTTTTATAGGGTTTCTCCTGTTCTGTGTGTCTGAAGGAGTTTTCCAGAAAGGATGCCTTAAACCGACATAAGAAGTTGCATGATGCTGACACTTCCACCCATCAATGTGCTACATGTCAACGAAAGTTTAGTCGCCTGGATGAGTACAACGCTCATCTAAAGACACATAACTACCCCTGCAAAGAATGCCAGTCCACCTTTTCCTCTAAGTCATCATTAATGAACCATATGCGACTTCAGCATTCAAATAGCCTAAGTCAGAGCCGGAAGAAACCGAAAACGACTCCTCCACCACTCTCTCGAAGACGACCCTATACACAAGCTTTGAACACGTTTAAGACGGTGCTCATTGAACCTACTGAAGCTACTCGGTACGATGTGAAAATCTTTTTGAGTCTATTCGTGCCGAGATACATGAAAACATCCTACAGGAATTGTATGAGAAAGATTCGATCAAATGGTACCTGGTAATAAAAGTCTGCTTTGAAAGAGAGACAGCCGAAGGAGAGCTGGAAATTATGGATGCGTACTTCAGAACACCCTGCTACCAGCAACACACTCCTGATTTAATTGATGATCAAATAAGTGTAGGATTCATGAAGATTATTCAAAACTACGAAGAGTTCTTAGAGAGAGGTTCCGGCTGGGTGTTGAGAAACATCTACTACCTAGAATTCAAGTCTGCTAAATATAACCCTTTGAGAGCGAGCAGCTATCAAGAATTGCCAGCTAAACTGCTTGCCAAGAAAGCTATCTTAAATATACAGAACAGCGATAACAAGTGCTTCCTATGGTGTCTGCTAGCACACAAACTGAATTTGGATCGTGCAAGTCAACCTCATCGAGTCTCCCACTATTTACCTCATGAAGAGGAAATCAAGATGGGTAATGTTCAGTACCCTGTTCCCATCTCAAAAATAGGCCTCATAGAAAACCTGAACAATCTTAGAATCAACGTCTTCGGCTACGAAAACTCTAAAGTGACCATTCTAAGAATTTCCGAAGTAGAAGATGTTGAAGCTATCAACTTATTACTCCTGGCGAACGAGGAAGGTGCCCACCACTATTGTCTAATACGGGACTTTTCCAGATTGATGGGTGGTCGAACAAAACACTGTTGCAAACAGTATTATTGTTATAGGTGCCTGCATGGTTTTTCGACAGAACTTTTGTTAAAAGATCATGAAACAAACTGCAAAAAACACACTGCTCAAGCCATTGAGATGCCCAGCAAGGAGAAGAATATACTAGAGTTCACGGGAACCCATCTTCAACACCCTACCAGCTATATCATCTACGCAGACTTTGAAAGTTTGTTAGAACCTATTGCATCAGCTGCTTCATCCTCATCAAACTCCTACCTGCAACATACAGCCCGCCATACACCCTGCGGTTACGCTTATGTAATCGTAGGGTCTGATGGTAAAGCCGTCAAGCCTATCTTTAGCTATCGAGGAGAGAATGCAGTCAAGCATTTTCTGGAAAATATCATCATGGAAAAAGATATCCTTGAAGACAAACTGCAAGAAATTAAGCCTATGAAGCTCTCTACCCAAGAAGAGGAGGCGTTCCAAAATGCTACAAGGTGCAGCATATGTCGTCAACCCCTGTTACCCGGATGCATTAAAGTTCGGGATCACAATCACGAAACTGGAGTTTTTAGAGATGCCGCCCATGCTAGCTGCAACCTTAATTTTAAGCAGCCTATGAAGATTCCCGTGGTTTTCCACAACTTGAAGAATTATGATGCCCACCATATTATGACAGAATTAGGCCATTTTCAAGACCATCAGATACAAGTTATCGCAACAACATTAGAAAAATATATATCATTCACTTTGAAGAAACCAGACAGTCCTGTACAACTCGTCTTTCTTGACTCCTTCCAATTTTTGCCTGCTTCGTTAGAAAAGTTGGTGAAGAATTTGGATATTAGCCAGTTTAACATTCTAAATGACCAGTTTAATTCAAGTACCGATCTAAGTCTCCTCACCAGAAAAGGAGTATACCCCTATGACTACATTACTGGATTTGACAAATTTGAAGAAACAGTGTTGCCGCCTCCTTCAGCGTTTTTCAACTCTCTCACGAACGAACCCGTCGAAGAATCTGATTATCAACATGCAAAAAACATATGGGAAGTCTTCCAGATAAGAAACCTCGGCGAGTATCACGACCTGTATGTGAAGACAGATGTTTTACTCCTTGCCGATGTCTTCCAAAATTTTAGAAGTCTTTGCTTACACTATTATAACATCGATGCTGCTCATTTATACACCTCTCCTGGACTGTCCTGGCAAGCCTGTCTGAAGATGACTGATGTTAAGCTAGAGCTGCTCACGGATATCAACATGCTGCTGTTTATTGATAAAAGGGGTGCGCGGGGGTGTGTCGCAGATTTCACACCGTTTCGCTGTTGCAAACAACCCGCACACTCCTCACTACGACTCAAGTAAGCCCTCTAGTTATATCATGTACTGGGATGCGAACAACCTTTACGGTTGGGCTATGTCCCAGTACATGCCTTATGGCAAGTTTCAATGGATGGACCCCTCTCACATTACTGAAGATTTCATCATGAACATACCCGAAGATGCATCTGAAGGCTTCATTTTTGAAGTGAATTTGGAGTATCCATCTCATCTGCATGACCTCCACAATAGCTACCCACTTGCACCTGAAAAAAATGACCGTGACAGAAGAAATGCTCTCCACCTATGCCAATTCTTTGTTGCAGAACCAAAAATATTCAGGAACACCCAAACTCATTCCAAACCTTCACAATAAATCAGAGTATGTTGTACATTACAGAAATCTACAGTTATACCTAAAACTCGGAATGAAGCTATTAAAAGTGAACAAGGTTTTGAAATTTCGACAAGCACCCTGGCTAGAAAAGTATGTAGACTTCAACACAGATAAACGAAAATCTGCAAACAACAGCTTTGAGAAAGATTTCTTTAAACTGTTGAACAATAGCGGCTATGGAAAGACCATCGAAAATTTGAGAAAACGTCGTAACATAGAACTGTGTAACAATGAAGTCAGAGCCCAAAAATTAGTTGCATCACCGAATTTCACAACTTTTAAAGAATTTTGCAATAACCTCGTAGCTGTGGAGAGAACAAAACCCACCATCCTGATGAATAGGCCGATATACGTGGGTTTCTGTATCCTTGAATTAGCAAAGTTGGTCATGTACGACTTTCACTACAATTTCGTTATGAAAAAGTATGATAGTCGTGCAACTTTGTTGTTCACGGATACAGACTCCTTGACGTACTGTATCCAGACAGCAGACATGTATCAAGATATGAAGGAAGATCAGCACCATTTTGACTTCTCAGAGTATCCAGAAAATCATCCGCTATATTCTACAACTAACAAAAAGGTCCTTGGAAAGTTTAAAGACGAACTCCACAGTCAAGCTGCCTACAAATTCATTGGATTAAAGCCCAAAATGTATGCCATACAGTCAGCTGGTGGTGAAAAGAAGACAGCAAAAGGCATATCAACCTGCATCGTAAGGAAAAAATTAAGTGTTCAAGACTATCAAGAATGCCTGCAAAAGGAGATAGCCACGTATGAGCAACAAACCAGAATCCTACAAGAACGTCATCAACTCTATACAGTTAATCAAAACAAAAAGTGTTTATCTCCTTTTGATGACAAGAGGTATCTGCTAGATGATAGAATCACCAGTCTGGCTTATGGCCATTACAGAATACCGCAGCATCCATAGTGAAAATTTTTGTATATATTGTTCCTGCATCCTGTATATATTTTTAAATTGTTTCTGCATCCTGTATATATCAATTGTTTCTGCAACCATGAAGATTGTTCCTGCATCCTGTATATATCAATTGTTTCTGCATCCATGAAGATTGTTCCTGCACCCTGTATATATTTTTAAATTGTTCCTGCATCTATGTAAATTGTTTCTGCACCCTGTATATATATCAATTGTTTCTGCATCCATGAAGATTGTTCCTGCACCCTGTATATATCAATTGTTTCGCACCTATGAAGATTGTTCCTGCACCCTGTATATATCAATTGTTTCGCACCTATGAAGATTGTTCCTGCACCCTGTATATATTTTTAAATTGTTTCGCACCTATGAAGATTGTTCCTGCACCCTGTATATATTTTTAAATTGTTCCTGCATCTATTTAAATTGTACAGATTGTTTCGCACCTATGAAGATTGTTCCTGCACCCTGTATATATTTTTAAATTGTTTCGCACCTATGAAGATTGTTCCTGCACCCTGTATATATCAATTGTTTCTGCATCTATGAAGATTGTTCCTGCATCCTGTATATATCAATTGTTTCGCACCTATGAAGATTGTTCCTGCATCCTGTATATATTTTTTAATTGTTTCGCACCTATGAAGATTGTTCCTGCATCCTGTATATATCAATTGTTTCGCACCTATGAAGATTGTTCCTGCATCCTGTATATATTTTTAAATTGTTTCGCACCTATGAAGATTGTTCCTGCACCCTGTATATATTTTTAAATTGTTCCTGCATCTATTTAAATTGTACAGATTGTTTCGCACCTATGAAGATTGTTCCTGCACCCTGTATATATTTTTAAATTGTTTCGCACCTATGAAGATTGTTCCTGCACCCTGTATATATCAATTGTTTCTGCATCTATAAAGATTGTTCCTGCATCCTGTATATATCAATTGTTTCGCACCTATGAAGATTGTTCCTGCATCCTGTATATATTTTTTAATTGTTTCGCACCTATGAAGATTGTTCCTGCATCCTGTATATATTTTAAATTGTTTCGCACCTATGAAGATTGTTCCTGCACCCAGTATATATCAATTGTTTCGCACCTATGAAGATTGTTCCTGCATCCTGTATATATTTTAAATTGTTTCGCACCTATCAAGATTGTTCCTGCACCCTGTATATATTTTTAAATTGTTCCTGCATCTATTTAAATTGTACAGATTGTTTCGCACCTATGAAGATTGTTCCTGCACCCTGTATATATTTTTAAATTGTTCCTGCATCTATTTAAATTGTACAGATTGTTTCGCACCTATGAAGATTGTTCCTGCACCTTGTATATATTTTTAAATTGTTTCTGCATCCATGAAGATTGTGCAGATTGTTTCGCATCTATGAAAATTGTCTGAACCCATGCTTTGAAGACAACCTCAGAAAACTATGTGATGAGTTCTTCAGGTTGACATTTTTTATTTATTTTTATTTTTTTTTAAAGGAACTAACTCCCGCCTTGCTCTACGGAGCGAAAAGGGGCACCGCAGGGCCTCGGGAGGGCAGTCTCCCAGGCGCTCAAGGTGAACTCTCTCTTTCTCTCTCTTCTCTTTTTTCTAACTTTATTCATTCTAACTCTCATTTCTTAAATTTTGTATTCTCTTTCTAACTTTTTTTATACATTTTTCTAACTCTTATTTCATAAACTGTATCTCTTTTCAGGCTAAGTCCCAAAAGATCGTGACGTCATCTAATCCCCTGCAAAAAGTCGAAAAAATTTTGAAGTCCCCGAAATTGTGAAAAAAATACTAAGTCTCGAAATTTAGGAAAATAAATCTAACTCCTCAAAATTCCCTATAGATGGCACCACCAAACCTCATCCAAGATGATACCCAAAGTTTCTATTCTTCCGGTGGCAACACACAGTTTCTATTCTTCCGGTGGCAACACTCCCTCGTCCAAGATGATGACTAAGTAGTGTAAAAAGGTGTGTATTCTGCGACACGGTGGAGGGACGGTGGGTCTAGGTTGGAGGCGCGCCTCCACCCTGACCCTCATGGACCCTCCGTCCCTCCACCGTGTTGCAGAATCACCCTTTTTACACTACTAACGCCAAACAGTGCTAAATCGCCAAATATGCTTAATTTTGATAATTTTTTGTGGTCGCTGTAATTCATTTCAGTCGATAATTTTTTGACTTCCTGGTGTTTTATGAAGAGTAGAATCACGTATATTTTTTTTTTCAATATTTTTTTAAGGCGACACCTTTTGAAGACTGATGCCCTCACAGTCATCACTGGTATTTCACATGCTCACCTCCAATAAAAATACGACTTTAACAAAACTAACGTCCTGCAATTAAATAATTCCATTTTCACAGACACTCTTTTCCCTAATATTCATGCCCAACAGCTTTCTAACAGCTGGCAAATACACACAGCACAGGATGCTGCTTTCCTTTTCATAAATTGTTCAAAAATCAGCTTCTCCCCATCTGCTCAACTGGCGACCTACACTGATGGCTCCAAAACCGACCATGGAGTGGCAGCTGCGCTCTGCGTTTTAAACAATAACAAAGTTCTCCATCAGTGGGCAGTCAGGCTCGCAGACCACAATTCGGTCTTTCAAGCTGAGCTCTTTGCCATCCTGAAGGCAGTTGAATGGTCAGAAAAAACTCATCTTACTACAATGCTATTTCAATCTTCAATGACAGCCTATCGAGCCTGCAGGCCATAGCTCGCCACAAGAGCAGACACCCACAAGTACTTGAAATTAAAATAAAGCTCTCAAAATTAAAAACTAAAATCTCCCTGGCACACGTTTCTGCCCATAAGGGGGTCGTCGGAAATGAACTATCAGACACTCTTGCAAAATCAGCAACAGAATCTAGTGACATAGCCTATTCACTCCCAGCTCCCCCTTCTTACATAAAATATCACTTAAATCTTAAATTAGAAAATTAACGACTGGCAGGATCTCTGGAGTATGTCTCCAAAAGGGAGATACACTCACGAGCTAATACCTAATGTCTCACTCAATATTTGGGACCTCTCCCCGGAAATCTCTGTCTTCCTGTCAGTTCATTGCCTCGTCCCCAAATACCTTCACAGATTTCACTGCCGACGATCACCCTTATGCTCATGCGGCGAGGAGGGGACTGCACAACATTAGTACTTTCACTGTCAACTTACAATACCTTACCATTTCAGGAACCCTAACTCTAGACCAGCAACTTGGCTGAACAGTATAATAACTAGAAAGACCCTACGGCTCAAATTACAGCACATCTGTGCCTTCCTTCAAGATTTATCAAACTCAACAAACTAAATTCTTTCTTTATCTTTCCTTAATTTTTCCTCCTCTCCTACATGGCGAATACTGGTCATGTCTGATGCTACGGCATTCCACGGAAGTGCTCTCGGGGAGCAATCATCCAGCGCATGATGTTGCTATTAACCAACATTGTTCATAGGGTGTTGGGGCTTCGTATAAAGACTGTGTGAAATTTGTATAAAGATTGTGTGAAATTTGTACATTACCTGTATGAACTTTGTATATAGACTACCAGTCGGCTCCGGTCCTCTTCACTTTCATACAACTTTGTCGCCTTTTGTCGCGGGAGAGCTCTGCTCTAGCGACCATTGTAATTTTTTAATAAAATTAAACATAATTTATACGTCTCATTAATATATTAAAACCAATATAACATTTAAAATGAGATAAAGAATACAAAAATTTAAAACTTTAAAAATACATTTTAATTAAAAATATTAAAACACAAATTTGTAATTTTTTAATTTTTTAATTGTTTGTTTGTTTACTTATGCAATAAACAACGGGGGAGGCTTAACCTTTGGAGGCGGGCTCTTTAGAATCTCCACAGTGGCTTTGGAGCCCCCTCTCTAAAGGTTAAAAACGCTAAAAACCGCTGCATAGTGGTGAGCGGCCTCCTTCCGTCTTAGAATCTTAGAATGTTTCCATGTAAGATTCGAGCTGACCTTATAATTGTGAACACCTGAAAAATCATTTTTTGACCGTATTTAAAGTTTTATAGGATATAAAAATGATAAAACTTATATCGTCTATTAATGAAATTCAAATTAATAAAATATGTATTTGTTTAAATAATCGTGTTCAGTGTTTAGTTAATATAGAAAAACGGGTGTCCTTATAATTATGACAACCAGTGTATTTTACGCAAATTGAACTGATTTCGCTAAATGGTCTTTTTTTGCACTTTAACGCTCGTTGGAACAATACTTGCGTCTTAAAATGGATTCTGAACCGCTATAACCAACCACGCCTGATCCATAAATTTCAAGAACTGAAGGCTCGAGCGCTAATCATTTCGACACCAAATGGACCTTACATAATTATACGCAAAATTATTTTAAAAATAAATTCATAGGTTATATATATATATATTAAATATGGAAGTCTACAGGATAATAATAATAATAATATATGTATATATTCAAATTATTTACACGACTTTTCATCTGTTTGTATTTAAATAACATATTGTTTTGATGGTCATATCTTTTAAAACTATTTTACGTGCATAACTTTCAAAAAGTTTTAGTTTTAAATTTTTTACATTTTATTTCCAGAAATATCTAATTATACAGTTTTCGTCCTTAATTCATTCTTAATTTTTATAAGCTTTACATGAAGGCTAGCATAGGGGTTACAGTTTGCATGTAACCCCTATGCTAACTGATTGCTTCGAAACGAGAAGAAGAGTCCAAGGTATGCTTAATTTCGAATTCACGTTTCCAGTTAACAAAAAATGAGCCTTGTCCGTCCACAGAATGCTTGAATGTAAACTGTCATTTTCCTCATACCGGATAAGAATTTCATTCGCATAATATATCCGTATTTGTCTATCATCCGCCTGCAAATTTTGGACACGTTGGAATCGATACGAAAACATTAAAGGTGCCTTTATAGTGGCCGTTCCGTTCCGCTGTCCGTAGGAACTGAGCTAGAATATAAGGAGTGATAACTATCTATTGGATAAGAAATTGAATAGAATTGAACTGAATATGAAGTTATTACTCTTTATATTCTAGTCCTGTTCTTGCGTACAGCGGAACGGAACGGCCACTATAAAGCCTGCTTTAGAGAGCAGAGCACAGAATGTTGGCTATCGTAGAATTCGGCAGCTGCAGTGTAACATCGGGTGCACTTGCACAGGGAATTTCGCTAATCCTGTGATGGACTGGACTTCTGCAACAGTCTCGACAGGAACGGAAGGTCGTTCAGGCCAAGATTGATTGTATGTGCAATCTATAGTCGGCAGCAAAAGTATCCGAGCACTAGCAATAATTTCTGTCTAAAAAAAGTACACTTAATACTGTTTTGTTGAATAAATCCTTGTCGAGTCATGTTTTTAGTCAGTCTAAGGACATGATTCGACAAGGATTTATTTAACAAAATAGTTTTAAGTGTGCTTTTTGATATCAGAATTATTGGCGGATACTTTTGCTGCCGACTGTATTTCTTTAAATTTATGTATCGAGTCCCGTACAGCTTTTATTAGTACACGGACTTCAGCGTTGACCATGGTGCCTACATCCAATGTCTCTACACCATTTTATCTGTTCAGGCAATAAATCTTTACAATTTCCCCACGTAGTTTCCCTTTAAGCGGCATATTGTTCACAGAGTGGAAAAGCAAGATACACATCATGCACTTCACAATGCCTTATTTCCCCCCTAATGCGATGACGTCAGTCATGTCGTTTTCTTACGACTAACCACGAAAATAGAGTCTTTATTCAGTAGCCTTACACGAAATTAAGGATATCATTGTCTCTTCTCCTCGTTTCAAAGCAGAATCAGTAGACTTTAGTCAGAACTAAAGCTCCTCCAATACAAACTGGCTCATCAGGCATTTTGTTTCCCATTCAGCGATTGTTGCCCACGCGGTCCAAATTTCAAGTATTATCAAATTACACAAAATGGGGATTAAAATGCTCAAATTATACCAGAACTGTTTTTAGAATGTTTAGATTTCCAACAGATGAAGAAAGGAGAAAGAAATGGGCTATTAATTGGCCAAGAGAAAATTTTACGCCTAGCTTTCAATTACAAATATGCAGTGTAATTATGATATGTTTTCTTTCATTTTTTGTATTAGTTATTTGTTTTTGTTGCTGTTTGCTCATTTAAATGTTGCATTTTATAACACACACTACTTTTCAGCGTGTATAAATATTTAAAATTTATTAACTTAACAGTAGCAATGATGTCTACTTTTTACTAGGTTTATAAGAAAATTTCGCCAAATGTTAACTCCAAATTTATCAGGTGCAAACAATAATTCGCTCTCCTGCTTTGGCAAACTCGCCATTTTAGGCGATAAAGACGCCGAGTAATGCGTCTGCAACTAAACATCGCTAAGCTATATTTCCGCTGGGCAACAACGGTCGGCTGTGAGTCAGCTCGTATTATAGGAGCCTTACAAGGAAACATTCAAAAAGTGTCGTCTTCAAAAAATATTGAAAAAAAAATATATGTGATTCTACTCTTCCTAAAGCACCAGAGAGTGAAAAAAGTATCGGCTGAATGAACCACAGCGACCACAAAAATTATCAAAATTAAGCATATTTGGCGATTTTATATTATTAGGCGATTGATTTTGGGTACTTGGCAGAGAAACAAAACACGGTTCTGTTCGTACACGGCAATCTCGGTGCTAGTGAACTGAACGCCTAACAACGCTAAATCGCCAAATATGCTTAATTTTGGTAATTTTTTGTGGTCGCTGTAATTCATTTCAGCCGATAATTTTTTCCCTTCCTGGTGCTTTAGGAAGAGTAGAATCACATATATATTTTTCAATATTTTTTGAAGACGGTACCTTTTGAATGTTTCCTTGTTAGTGAGACCCAAATACCGAGTGTGAAATGTGACGTCATTAAAAAATGAAAGTCGTGCTCTGGTAGGCACATCACAGTTGTTTTTTCTTTTCTTCTTCGCCTGCCTTGCGCTGGCGATTTTTGTGCTACAGGTACCACTCGAAAGCTATTTATGATTTTTTGCTATGGAGATCCCTTTCAATAACAAAAAAAGTTGGTGTTGCCATTTGAAATTTTTGAAATTTTATCACTGTAACCGTAACTGTTAGAGTTTAACTGTCGTTTTTTGTATGATTCTTGAGCGCATACCCCAAAATACCTTCCACCAAATTTTTATTCCGTTACTGTGAACGGTATGGTAGCTATGGCGTCATATATCGTGATATTTTTTTTATAATTACTCTGTATATATATTTAATGTTCTGGTTAATTTTCGACTTCTATATACCAAAAGTATTTCAAAGTATCATCTCATAAAATACACATTAATTTATGTAACATTTACAATTGCTATTGCTTATGTCTTTAAAAATTGTTCTAAAAATATAAAAAAGTTCCTTAAACGCTTTTTTTTTTTTTCATTTATTTCATGAATTTATAATTTAATGTTAAATTACATCTCGTATAACCAGTTTTTAAAACTGTAAGGAATCTAGATTAATTCAATTTAAGCTTACACTATGTAGATATAGTGCGACATAAAACCCACTTAACTTAACCAACCCAGCGAAAGAAAAGTAAAAATGAGTTTTCTACATCCTTGAGAATTTGTACTTGTAACAGAGAGCCCACAGATTACCAGCTCATAAAAATTTTTAATAGTCTGTCCTTATAATTTCTTTTTACATATTCATCAAATGTTAGATTTTTTTCTCTACATGGTTTATATAATTTTTGTATTTATTTATTTTTCGTTTATTCATTTATATTTTTTTTTTTACAAATTTTACAGTTTTTTTTTTTTTCGCTTCTCGCATTTAAAAAACATCAGACTTTTTCATTAAGCTTTTTTGTTGCTTTATTTTATTTAATATATATACATATATATATACATTTAGTCTACCGGAAAGTTCTATCCATTTGAATTAATAAAATGACACAGGAAATTTTTGTTTAACAATATTTATATGGTACTTTACCAATTATCATGTTAAAAGTTACCCAAGAATATCTTAAATGTTTGCAGGATAAATTTTCGATGTCAGTATTTTAATTCAAAATCACAGAACTTTTCAGTAGACCTAATATGTATAGAGGAATGTCTCCTGTAATGGGCACTCTCTGGTTATGGACATCGTACCATATTTTTTAACAGAAAGCAATTAATGGTGGATTTAGTGCTACCAAACTTATATTTTGACATTACGCAGTTTTTGTACTAACACTAATGTGAAGAGGCACATTTGCTTAGTAAGTGAAACCATCGAAAACATTTTTTGAAAAAAAGCAACACAAAAGTGAATGTTTTCAGTGTGCGTAAATCGAAGTGAATTAATAAAAAAATGTGAGTGTAATGTATATTCTTGCAGTATATTCAATATATTTTGTGATGCAATATCGAATGTAGCCAAAATATGGACAGAAAATCGGTTTTTTCTGTCATTATAAAAATGTCTGCCATTCCCGGTTGTGGGCACCTTTTTTTTTCTTTTTTTTTTTTCATTTAAAGCGTGTGTTTAACTTACAAATTGTAAAATATGGGCGTTTATGTCAACATAACATATTTTATTAGCGTTTTTATGCATTTTTAGGCCTTTTTAGCCTTGTCAGCCCCGAAAATTTCAACAGATCTAAAAGAAATGGAATTTAATGCGCTGGTTAAAAATATTAAGTACTGCTTAGTGTATAAGAAACCCACAACATCTCCTGTGGAGAATACGGACGCCCTCGCAGCATCTGTGTTCCTCCAGAAGAATCCTAGAAAATATAAGGCAATTCCACTTGCCAAACTGTCAGACATAAACGCTCTAAAAAAAGGAGTCTCCCCCATCTGATGATGATGTCTATTTCTGTACGAGTATTATCTGTTTGCAGCACCTACCATCACGCCTAATAAGAGCCAATTTAACCAAATGCAATGAGGGCGATCGTCTGGAGCATTTCAAGTGTGCCTATATGCATGCAAGTTATTTTACTTGCAAGAAAAATGCCATTTTCTGTTGTTATTTTGGCCACTGAATTCTTACAAATTAAAAAATTTTGTTATTTTCTGTATTTATGGTGGTTTTCTTATTATTTTCTCATTTTTAGCGGTTTTTTCAGGTGTCCCCACAACCGAGTACAAATTTGTTTTGGCTAAAAATGACCACTTCACAAAATTGGTGAGAAATGTTTTGTAGTTGATGGAATCAATACAATTACTTCATCAAACGTTAGCTAAGGATTCTAGCTTTCCATTGGTATTCATATGTTTGCATTATATATACTCTATCAAAAGTTATTGGCCAAAACAAAAACCGTGCCCGATATTATTTATTTATTTATATTCATGTTCTACAGATAATACTTCTGATATACTTTGTAAAATATTCTGCACTAATTCCTTAGTGTAGTTTTTTGTTTACGATTGATGCTTCCTTTTAATTGTATGGTAAGGAAATTCAATAATAAAATTAAGCTCGTTATTCTTCAATAAAAATTAAATATTTCCTTCTCCAGAATGGAATTTGACAAAGCTGAATCTTGAGAACATTCTATCAAAAATAGTTTCGTAATTTTTATCAAAAATAGCTTGGCTGCGCAGGTAAATCTGAAAGAAGCACAAAAGATATATTTTTCATATTTTAGGAGGAAAATATTTTTATTCCAAAAATCTCTATTCTTTAAAATACAATTTATAAATAAACTCATTAAATATTTTATGATTTGCTTATTGAAGGCATAATTAACTAGATGGAAAAAAATGAGTGTAGACAATAGAAGTAAAACACATTAATATTATTTTATAATCAAAATTACATTCGTAAGATAGATCAATATACATTGTTACTTTTCTTAAAACATATTTAGTATATTAAAAGTAACAATGTTATTACTTAAAACTTATATAAGCTGTGTACACTTTTTTAAAAGAAATTTCTTGCTTTTAGAAATGTTGAAACTTAAAAAAAATTTTCATGAACATATTTTGAGTTACTGAAAAAAATCATTTTCCCATAAAATTATATAGAAGAATTTCTCATCATTTTACGAACATTATACTGTAAGTTTGACTAATAAATTAATTATTGTATAGAAAACAATAGATATATATTAATTATTTTATTATTTAATGTTGCTTATTATATTTCTCAATGAAAATTTATAGAAAAGATCTCAATTTTATGAAAGATAGATGTCCATTGATATTTAAAGTGCTCATTCTTTTAAAAATTCATAATACGATATTTATAAAATATTTTTATCCTAGACCTACTAAAGTTTGTGAACATCCTGAAAAATTATATGAATATATTGAAAGAGATAAATAAGACAAAGGCTTTATAGAGGTAATATTTTACTGTACATTTTCCAGTTCTTCAAACACGTAAAATAATAAGGAATACTCCAATAATTAAGTTAAAGGAATTATTTATTATTAAGATAAATTTATTTTAATATTGATTCCAACATTAGTAAAGTTTTAAAAATAAATTGGTACGTATCACCATAAAAAAGGGTTCTTTTAAGACATTTTTCTGGTAAAACTATCTGTTTTACGTATGTAATCAATATGTTGGTGCTACGTTTTGTCTTTTAAATAGTAATTATTGCCGAAATAGCCCTATTAAAATGACTAAAATTAGCACCAACATTTTATTTCCAGGTAAATTGGAACCATTTTTCTGATAAAGCATAACATTTCACTTTTAACAATGCATGAAAAATTATTATTATTGTTTTATTTTCTTCAGAAATTAATCAAGTTAAACAGACAAGAATATATTCTTATAGTTAGTTTAAGATATTTGATTTTATGGTATAGAAATACATCACAAAACAAAACAAAACTCACACGCACACACGAAAAAAAAGTGAAAATTTTCAGTAGATAATATTTAATATTTAAATAAATATCATAATTCTTAACATTTCATTAAAATAAGAGACTGTGGAACCTACTTCAAAGTTTATAAACTGTTAAAGCAAACATAAAAGAATTTTCAAATAAGGGGTCGTAATTTTTTCCCCTGTACCTCTATTTACGCATGAAGAAATAAAATAAAATGCAGTAATGGTAAAATTTCTGTTTCTTCTTAGCGCATTTTTTTTCGGTCAAGTCAAGTCAACGATGTGCTTCGGAGTACCTGCATTTGGTCGCAACCAATGCTTACCTCCAACGAAAAATGCGAAAAACATAAGAATAATTTTCCATAAAATAATTAAAAGCCAAATGGGTGAATTTAGAATTTTGATCTCTGAATAAATCTCCGCGTGAGCAGAGACCAATCAGAGTGAAGCACCAGGAGTTTAGAAAAAAAAAAAAAAAAATTTTTTCGGTGATCGTAAGCGCGTTAAACACAATAGCAACAGCAGCCAGCCATAGATATGCCATTACAGTGATGACGTGGCTACGGTTACATGCTCAGATATATTCGTTGTTTTAAAATGGAATAGTGCAATCACAATTTTCTGATTTTTTTTTTTTTTTTTTTTTTTTTTTTTTTTTTAATGTCAGCTTATTTTTGTTTTAAGTTCATTTAAGTAGAGGGTGGTACACAATATTTTGTTTTATTTTATTTATTTATTTGTAAAGAAAAATTAAAACTACTAGTTGATAATATTGCATGACTCCCTCTGTAATCCTTTTAAATCGCAATTATTTTCAGTTGCAGCAATGATTCATTAAAACAATCTCTGAGGGTCGTCATTTGAGAAGATTTAAAAAATCTAAATAGCGCTATCAATTGAAGAGCTTGTTTCCAAAAGGCGTTAAGTCAAAAATTTCAAAAATTGACTTTTCGATGCAAAATTTCGCAGCACACGTCTAACAATATATTTTCAATAAGTAGAAGTTCCAAACGAAGTTTAGTCATAATGAAAACAGAAAGTGAAATCTGTGTTTTTTTCCAAAAAGAATTAAGTCACAAGTAAGTTTTGTGCCAAAAGAGATTAAGTCAAATTTAACCAATTGTAGCGTGCCTTGGTATCACGTGTTTTGTCTGGCCTTGGGTGTAAACTCAAAAGTAAAGGGGAAAATGTTGTTGTAGATTGTCACAATAAGATAGTTTTTTTTTTTTTTTTTTTTTTTTTTTAACCTATAGAAAAATATAAAGAGGAATGTACTTATAACATTTTTCATGATTTGTTTGTAAAAGATTTTAATCTTGGGTTTGGAACCCCGAAAAAAAAAAAAAAACATTTGTTCCTTCTGTATTAGAAAAAAAATACAAATGAATTCAGAAAAATGTACAGAAAAAAGAAAAGACCCTGTTAACCGAACTTTTGATTCATAAACACCGGAGCAAAAAATTTTATTCACTTTTAGGGGAAAAGTTTATAGGAGAAGATGAAATTGCAATACGTTTTGACCTGATGCAAAATCAGGAATTACCACACAAATAAAAATTATACCTTGATAGGAATGCTTTCAGCAGTGGGTACTCAAAAGGAAATCACCTTCACATACTATTTACCAGTGCGTGGTTATTCCTACTTACCAGCAGATAGAATATTCGGCCGAGTGGAGACTAGTTTAAAGAAAGAGGATACAATTTTACTCTCTAATGAAAATTTTGAACATTTCTCTAAGGTTCGAAATCTTTTCAAATATAAGAAGCAGTGGAATATTTTAGATTGAGAAATTTTTGCGCATAGTCGTCTGAAAAGCAAACAAGGTTTCTTGATTTCAGAGGCAAAAGTACTGGAAATTACGAAGCGAGATGTGGGAATCAAGACAACGTACTGTGGTTCGTTTTGCCGTCAAAAGATCCTGAAACGAGGGGGACAAAATTCTCCCATGCACCCCTTCTGAAATAAAAAACAAAAAAAAAACAACATGAAACAAGCAAAGAAAAACAGATGTTTTAAAATTACTTAACGCTTTGGGAATTAACAAATTGCACGAATTTTTTATTTTTATGAATAATCTTGCAACGATACTGCTAACGCTAACATAAGTGAAAATAATGATAAAGATGGAGAAATAGAATTGGAAATGAAGATTTGTAGTAACTAACTACATTCCGAAATTGTATAGCTAAAATTTATGCTGTATTTACATGAAAAAAAAAAAAAAAAAAACTTGGATTACTTTCAAATGGGCGTAAGTCATTTCATTTCGTTATTTGTTTGTGCCAAAAGGGCGTAAGTCATAGTTTTGTTCCAAAAGGGATTAAGTCATTTTTTTCTTTTTTTATTTCTAAATAACTATACTGTCAGGATTTTTTTAAACATGTAATTTAGTGTTATTATCATCCATAGATTACTGGAAAAAAATATATTTTCATTAAATTCGATAATAAATCTTATATAACAAAATCACGTTTTTTGAAGAACTGAAAAAAATGACTTAACGCCATTTGGAAACAAGCTCTTCAATTATGATATTTAAAATCGTCATTCTTGTTGCTGAATATATACAAAAATGAAGACTTTCTTGCGCGTAGAAAGTATTTCCTAATTAAGAAGGCAAGTCTTAGTTAACAAATGCCCTTTATTCAACGAACATTCTCAAACCAATCCAATATAATTATTACACGTGCCACAAAATTCCAGCAAACAGTATTATATACAGCTGAATATCCCTCGTTAAGAAATGGTCATAATAAGTTTGCATCACAGTCTTCCGGTTTCAAAAAGTTCAACTCGAAGTCTGAACAGAAATTTATTTTTTCGAAAGTGGTTATATCTTCATATATAATCTTGGCGTGAGTTTAAGCGAATGTTCGCGACTGTACTGCAACAGAAATCAATGGATCATTCTAGAAAATCCCCGGATCTGTGTTACTAATGAAAATAAGGATTCCAGAGTCACACAACTCCAATTTTTGCCAGATTTCGACATCAAGTCACTATATTTGTCGTTAAGTTTATAGCCAAGGCTGACCTGCGAAGAAGTGAATGGGACGCTCTAATGTTTCTTCTTCCCTGGTACTCAACGATTAAAAAAAAACATTTATTTTTATTACTTATTTATGTATATCTATCTATCTATCTATATAGATATATATATAGATATATAGATATATATTTTTTTTCCTGAAAGACCTTTATGATAAGGAAAATTATTTATTTATTCGAGCAAAACGCAGTTTTATCTTAAATTGGACGTAGTTTAAGAAATATAAATATACAGTAATTTCGGTGGATTATCTGATAAAAAAGTGAAAATTCACGTGGTGCGTATTATACGCTGATGTGTATTACCTGTTGACTATTTAACCTGAGCCATAGTAGTAACTTTTATTAGGTTGATTTTTTAAGAAATCGACCTATTGAAATCACTTCGTTTACCGATATATATATATATATATATACATTTAATGAACATTTTGTCATCACGATAACTGTCGAAAGAAATCTCCAAATCGAACCAAATTTGGACAAAATCTACATTGTGAAAAGCGTATTTAAGGCCAGATTTGTTTGAATTTTGATGTAAATGTAAGCTACATAAGGGTCTCAATGAAGTTTATTAATGAACTTTAACTGCCATTTTTAACAAAATGACAAATATCGTAAATTACGCATGGCTGCTTGAAATCAGTCTACCACTTAGACATTCATCATCGGACTAACTTTTGAAATAATACTCCAAATCGAACCAAATCTGGACAGTGAACATATCTATATATATATAAAAGAGTACTTCCACTCTCTCACTCACTGACTCATCAACGCACAGCAAAATCTACTGGAGCAACTGACTCAAAACTAGGTCAGATTATATAACATGTAGTGTAAGCACCCCCTAAGAAGCTATTTTGCGAAATTCGCCCCCCAAGGTGTGGGCTGGGGGGGGGGCGGTGGCAAGACGTGCTTTCACAAAAACCGTCATATCTCAAAGAAAAACGCGGATATCTGTAAAATTTTTGCATTAAAACATAACTAAAACAAATGCCTAAAAATGAATTTCTGGAATTTTGGAAATTCGGTCCACAAAAGGGGGTGCGTGGCAAAATGTGATTTCGCATGCGCAAAAAGTGATTTTTTAAAAAAACCTTCATATCTCAAAGAAAAAAATAGATATACGTGAGATTTTTGTTTCAAAATATAGCTAACATAAATACCTAAAAACCAATTTCTGGAATTTTAGAAATTCGGCCCCTAATGGGGGGACAGGGGGCAAAACGTGATTTCCCAAAAACCTTTATATCTCAAAGGAAAAAAAGAACAGATATCCGTAAAATTTTTGTTTAAAAATATAGCTAACACAAATACCTAAAAAGCGATTTTTGAAATTTTATAAATTCAGTCCCCAAGGGGAGGGGGAGGAAACAAAACGTTATCTATATTATATCTTCAATATAATAATATAGCTATTTCTTCTATAATAAAGTTTAAAAAAAAAAATAATTTTTAATTGTTGGAAAAAAAAATACGAGTTAATTTACTATTCGACATATAATAAAATATATTTTCACGCGAATAATAAAAGAAATATTAAATATTAAATTTGCTTAGGCATGGCAAAATGACGTTATTATCTAAATTAAATAATAATAATAAAAATCCAACATATTTCTTCAAAGTTTGTTTCATAATCTTTTTTAACATACCTCAATTTTCGATTTCTTTTTAATAGTGTTTTTATTTATTTATTTATTGGCACGTATAATACGTTTGGCATGAAAGCTAATTCAGCATTATATTAAAGAGCTTTATTTATTCTTAATGCAGGGTATCTTTTTAAATTTTGACGCTAAAGTAGATACGAAATTTTTCGCCAAGGAGTCTACTTTTGGGATAGCCACTTTAAGCCAAGTAGCCCATAAAGCATATAAAGAAATCTTTATACATATAAAATGCAATGTTTGTCTGTCTGTGTGTGGACAGCGTAGCGCAAAGACGGTAGCTCGGACAGTCACGTGTTTCAACGCGAAGGTGCCCCCCCCCCCCCCCAGAGGGTTTCTTGTGCACCTCGAAGCCCGATTTTCGAATTTTGGATTAGTTTTATTTTAATTATTTAAAATGTGAAATTAACCAATTCAAAATAGTTTTGAAAAAATCCATTAAAGTATCAGCTATAATTTAATTGTTGCCAAAAAAAAAAAAAAAAAATGCGAGTTCCATTTTCTTTTGATATAAAAATACATTTAATTAAATGTGAAGAATAAAATATATACATATAAATATTCGAAAATTTCATTAGATTTTTAAAAAAAATTAATTAAAATATGAAAATAATACGCAAGTGAAGTGATGACGTCACTGCCCGTCCGTGGATGCCAGAAAAAGATTTCCGATGTTAATCGCCCATAAGATTTTTTGTAAAAAATAATAAAAAATCGAGGAAAATTATTTCCCGATTTTAATCCTCATATTTGTGTATAGATATGTATTAGTTATCGTGTGCATGCGTTAGATTAAGTTGCTTTTGCTGTAAATTTGATAAAATCTGAATTTTAAATTAGGGATACTATAGGGACACTATAGGGAAAAAAAATGGCAAGCTTCCATATTCGATTGAAAACATAAACATTTCATTTCAAAGGATGATATTTACACAATAAATATCCAACTAATATACTAATTAAAAGGAAAGTGATAAATATTCTATCATAATTTGAAGTCAAATTTGTTTTCAAATGTCTAAATAATGTGTCTGATTTAAAATACTCACATGTTGCAGTGGAATAGATTTCATATCTGTCATCTTTGGCGGGAAAAAAATATCGCCAAATTATCTGGCGAACATATTTAATTCCTTTCAAAAACCATGGTTATTTTAACGACTTATATTGAGAGAGTAACGAATAATATGAAACAATATTTCGTACAACAGATATTACGAAAATATACATCTGGCATGTATATTTTCGTATTACGTTTTTGATTGGCAATACAAAAAACGCCAAGGACGACTTAGTATTGAAATTAAAAAAATTGTCAATCTGACAGCAAAATAACTAAATCTAACACAAGCATACGATAACTAATACATACTTATACCCAAATATGGGGATTAAAATCGGGAAATAATTTTCCTCGAATTTAATGTTTTTTTACAAAAAATCCAATGGGCAATTAACATAGGAAATCTTTTTCTCGCATCTACGGGCGGTCAGTGACGTCACACTTCGCTTGCGTATAAACTGGTAATTGCCTTAATATACAGTCGGCTGCAAAATTATTCGAGCACTAGCAATAATCCTTGCCAAAAAAAGATACACTTAATACAGCTTTGTTAAATAAATCCTTTTAAAGTCATGTTCTTAATCAGTCTAAGAACATGATTCGACAAGGATTTACTTAGCAAAACAGTCTTAAGTGTACTTTTTAAATATAGGAATTATTGGCTAGTGCTCGAATAATTTTGCAGCCGACTGTAAATCATTTAAATTTTTAATTGTTGTCAAAAATCTTTACGAGGTATTTTTGTTTATTTATTTTTTTTTTCAACATAAAATGAAATATGCTTTCACGTGAAAAATAAAAAATTACTAAATGTTAAATTGGTGAATGAAAAAATGTCTTTATAACTTTAAAATAAAATAGTAATAATGCAAATCTAGCATGTTTCTTCTGGATTTTATTTCATATAATTTTTTATATATAACTCAATTTTATTTTTTTATTTTATTTTTTTATTATTTTTTTATTTTTTTTTTTAAAGCACGGATGACGCTTGGCATAAAAACTAATTCAGCATTATATTAAAGGTATTTACTTATTGATAATTCTGGTCAAATTTTTAAATTTTGATGAAGTAAATCGGACATTTTTCGCCAAGGACAGCAAAGTAGCGCATCAAAAATATTACTAAATTATAAAATATTGAAAAAAAAAAAAAGAAATAAATAAAAAGAAATAGGAACATTAATCGCATATAAATTATATTTTGGTCTAAAACGTCGACAAAAATTCAAACGTCGCCAAGAGGAGCTATATTGAGGTTGTACCATGATCAGGTTTACATATTAATTAATTTATATATTTTTCTATATACCAACTACTATTAACTAAGCATGAAGTATATATAACCACAAAATAATAATAATAATAATAATAATTGTCTCATGCGATAGACGTAGTCGATCATAGCATATTGTAATATTGTATTTGGCTTGAAATTGCTGTCATTTTATGATTGATCGATTAAATCAAATAAATACAGGAAATAAATTGAAAGCAAATATTATGTACATCACGCATAATGTTGTTCGTATCAAACTGGGATTCAAATGTAAAAGAGCTACTTCAAATTTTTCGATACTCTCCGTATTGAAACTGTCATACATGATAAGCACTCAAATGGAACCCCACGGGTAAGCCATTGTCGCAGGCAATAGGTTCAGGCACCGGAGACTGCGAGGACGAACTAGTCACTGCCGAAGTCAGCGAAAACCCAAAGCGAGTTTTGAGAGATTTCAGTATATTTTTTTCTTTTCTTTTTTTCATAAAGCTATCTAGAAAAGAATTTCCTTTAAATATAGTGACCAGAGAAGCGGGAAAAGCTTGCTAATTTCTTATGAATTTCTTGGATATGTTTGTTAAACAAGTTGCTCCGACTTCTTGTTTTCAAGTGGAGACGACCAGAAAAATTCAAATTCAAATTGTAAAAAGCGTATTCCGAATTTGATTGAATTTCGATGCACACATAAACCATAAAAGTGTCTCAACCAGTCTTTAATTAACTTTATCCACCAAACTAAGTGGAGGATATCTTAAGTTAAGCGGGGCCACTTGAAATCAGGCTACCATTTAAAAAGTTAAAATCACGATAACTTCCGAAATAAGTACTCGAAATCGAACGAAATTTGAAAAATGAACTTATCTCATAAATATCTTAGTGCGTTTGTTAACTAAATTGCTCCGCCATTTGGTTTTTAACTGGAGGCCACTTGAAAATTTCAAATTCACACTGTAAAAAGCGTATTTAAGACAAGATTTGCTTGAATTTTGATGTATTTATAGACTGTATAATTGTACCAACCAAGTTCATTAATAAACTTTAAACGCCATTTTTAACAACGCGTGGATGTTATAAACTACGCGATACAACTTGAAATTAGGCTACCACTTGAAAATTTATAAACATGATAACTTTTTAAATTCTGATTCAATTCGAACCAACCTTGGACAGTGATCTTATCATATAATAATCTTAGATGAGTTCACTGGGTAACTTGTTTCGACATCTTGTTTCCAAGTTGCGGCCACTTGAAATCACGCTGCAACTTGAAAATGTGCCATCACGATAACTATTAAAATATTAAACTGATTCAAACAACAGTTGGATAGAGAACGTATGGTTCAAATATAATATAGATAAGTTTCTTGGTAACTTGATCTGCCATTTTATTTCCAATTAGCGACCATTTGAAATTTTGTCATTATAACAACTTTTGTAATACTGAATCAATTCGCATCAAATTTTGGTAGTGGATTATCATTCCAATATCTGAGATAAGTTCACTGGACATCTCATTCCGCTTTTTTTTTTTTTTTTTCCAAGTGGTTACCGCTTGAAATTACGGTACCACTTGAAAATTTCTTATCACGATAATTTTTAAAATACTGGTATAATTTGAACTAAAGAGGGATAATGAACTTATACAAATATCTTGGATGATTTCGTTGGGCAAGTTGCTTCGCCATTTTGTTTCCAAGTTGCAGCATCTTAGACTGCCACTTGAAAATTTGTCATAACAATAACTTTTGAAACACTGCACTGATTGGAACAAAAGTTAGGCAGTGGATTTATCTTACAAATATCTTGAATTAGTTCACTGAGCAACTTGCTCGCCATTTTGATCCAAGTGGCAGCCACTAATTTTTCAACACGATGACTTTTGAGATTATGAATTAATTTGAACTAAATTTGTACAGTAGACGTATCTCGAAAATGCATTTGATATATTTGTTTGCCAACTTGGCCCACCATCTTGTTTCCAAGTGTCAACCATTTGAAAATTTTAAATTTACATAAAAAGGTATTTATGAACCGATTTACTTAAAACTTCATATGTACATAGCCTACATCAATATTTCTACCAAGTCCATTGATAATTTGTAGTCGCCATTTTGAAACAAAATGGCGGCTACTTGATAAGGAGAAATAAATCAACCTACCCTTCCGAATGAGCCGGAAGGACTAGTTTTTTATTCTATTTAAACAAAAGTAAAACGTAAGTTTGGTTTTTATCTCTACAGGTGGTGTCATCAAACACTGCAATATTCTTTATCCCGTGCAGAACTCATATTTTATTTTATTGAGTGTTCAAAAGTAGAAACTTATTTGTTTATTAAATTGCATAGTGTCTGCTTTTGTGCTTGATTACAATGGTTCATTTGTAAAGCATCATATCACACAGGACAAACAAAAAAGAGTTATCTGATGAAGATGAAAAACAAAGCTGAAAAAACATTTTTTAGATAGGTTGGTAGGGGAAAAATATTGAAACATGTGCAGAAATTGAAACATAAGTGCAATTCGTTTTGGAAAAACTGTTTTTGAAACAGAAATAGCTATTTTAAATTATCTTAATATTAAAAATTAAGGGCTATGTATTTTAGCGTTTCTGTATACTTTAATATTGGGAATTTTACTTTTTATAGCAAAGATACCTATTGGCTCAATTTGGCTTTCATTTTCTATTCCCCAGTAACAAATTATCGACGGATAACCTGCCGATACGGATTTTTTTTTTTTTTTTGCTTAAAAATTAGCAGTTATGGATCATCTGCCGCTGCGGACTATACGTCGAAAATTACAGTGATTAAAAAAAAAAAAAAAAAAAAAAAATTATATGTAATAATTATTCAATAAAACTCCATCATTTTTTGTAAGCATCGATAATTCTAAAATAAATTAAAATTACAGTGATTAAAAAAAAAAAAAAAAAGTGATATGTAATAATTATTCGATAAAACTCCATCATGTTTTGTAACCATCGATAATTCTTTTCATAAAAAGGCCTTTACTCTTTTAATAAAAGGTTCAGAGAAAATTTATTCTAAAGAAAATATTTACTTAACAAAATGGTATGAGAGTCGCCAAAATTGAATTGGTGAAGTTATTATTAAAATCTATTAAAAGAAAGAATAGTTTAATAGACTGCCTGTGCTGCGTATATATTTCACGAATTGCTTTATATGATACGAAAAAGGATTTACAAATTTATTTGTGAACCAATAAGTAAAGTGTTAATACACTTATTAGTTTTTTTTTTTACTCGAAGCTTGAGATAAAATAAATAAAAACAGATAAAAAGAATGTGTCAACTCCTTTTAAATATTCTAGAAATATTTATTAAAAAAGTGTTTAATCTCACTTGAACTGTTTCACAACCACTGATATTCTGCAATTCAACATATTTTTAAGAAAAATAATTTAATTGTGTTCGTTAGATATTAAACTTGAATAAAGATATAAATATTGAAATACGTCATTAAATTGATTAATAAAATACCGGATATGACATAAGATAACAAAACATTTTCGTATACTGATATTACAGAAATTAAATATCACTTAACTGAAAGTAATTTGAGGTTTGAATGCAAGCCTTAAATATGTCTGAGATAATTCCAGCTCCAACCCCAATGAATGTGGTCAGGAATTTCTCATTTATTTAACTAGCGCTTTTGAAAGAATCAGCCCATATGATGTGCAGCAACTAATAAAGTAGAAGAAAGGAAATTCAGGAACTCATTTTTTCTTTTTTATTAGAGTCTGAAGGCGAAGGTACTAATGAATAATAGCTTTTTCAAGATCAAAATAGGGTGGCCCTAAACTCTATGATAAATAAATAAATAAATAATATACATTTTATAGATCTTTATGGTTCAATTTTTTATGCTTGATAGTTAAAATCAAGAAAGATAAGTGTTTTATTAATTTTTATTAATAATATTAATAACGTCACTCGATTAGACAACAAATAAAATTTTCTTTAATTAAGCATCATGAATATATATATATATATATATATATATATATATATATATATATACATATATATAAAGAAACATTTAAATTTTCTCTTTTGGAATCTAAAACGTATTTGTAAAAATCATTTAAATTGATCAGATTTTCAATTTTCTAAATGAATACCGTAAAATACTACAAAAGCGCCACTTCCTAATTTTTACATAAATATCGTTTTCCTGAAAATACCGAATAAGAGACAGTGTTTTACATAAAATAATAATAATAATAATAATAATAATATTCACCTTTCTAAACATCAACATTGATTAGTTAAATAATAAGTCGGACACTGTGAAAACGTGAGCATTCTGAAATAGCAGCAATTTTTTTTTTCCAAATAATTTATTACTAAAAGGTAAAAAAGAGTTTCCCAAATTTTTCCGATTAGTTGAATGACGGTTAACCAAGAGTAAGCTGCATTTATTTATTTTTTAAATCAGTGCAATTATATATATATATAATTATATGTGCATGTGTGTGTGTGTGTGTGAGTGTTTTAAAATCATTTTTTATGCTATTTTATTTTATCAGGAAAATACATGTAAATTTCTGTATTTTTGCCAATTTTGTATCGTTTATTCGCCCCTTCCCCAGGAGTGGCTGCGGTACCCAAATAAAAGCTGTGAAAAACCCGCCACTATTGTGCTTTCTTTAAAAATGTTATCTCTTATGGTTTTAATATAAACAATAATTAATTCTAGCCCTAAATGAACATTATAGATGTAATTATTAGCGTACATTTGACTTTAAATACAAAATATGTTAGATGTTAGCTAATAAACAATCACATTATTATTAGTTAACATCTAACATATTTTGTATTTAAAGTCAAATGTACGCTAATAACTTCAAGTAAATAATCACATCTATAGTGTTCACTTAGAGCTAGAATTAATTAGTGTAAAATATAATTTTTTAAATCGATCTTCAAATGTTGTAAATTGTATTGTAAATACGAAATATTCGTGTATTAGTAATTTAAGAAGAAAATGTTAACGTGTGTAATTTTCAAAATTAAAATTTTGGTAAAAAAAAAATTAAATTTTGGAAAAGAAATCGCTTATAAAAGATGACTTTATCATTATCTCTTTTATTAAAAAAAGCATTATGACATGTTCCATAACATCAATCATACGCAGACGAAACCATTCGCAGAAATTTTATCTTCTAAACAAAATATATTTGTAATCGCTTTATAACCAAATCTATAACTAAAATAATATTTAGGAATGATAAAATGACATTTAGGAATGAACAAATATAATAAAAACTAACTTTTTCTAACCTCATAACAAATCAAACAACCGAATTCAAAATTCCATAGATTGTCTCTTGATCCGTAAATCATGAAAATTCAAGAGATTAAGATTTCAATAATTTTATAAATTGTAAGAAGTATTAAAAAAATAATTTTTAAGAATTGATTTAAAATATATTACTTATCTTAAAATACGGGAAAACATGCGAAATATGAATATTCTAAAAATACATGAATTTTTTCGTTTAGATGTGCATTCGTTCAAACACAGTTCTATTTTAATTTTAAATAAGGTGCATCGCGCGAGTAAACAAATTCTATTCGAGCATGCGCAGTTTCAGCCTGAGTAGTTCAGGTACCTCCAACACGAGATGGCTTTGTCATCGATCAATGACGTAACTATGACGTAACCATGACGCAACCATGATATAGTACGCTACCCATTGCTCCATTGTAGTGAATACGCTTACTTTGTAAAGCTTTGACCAGTCGTTTCCTGCCGGCAGTCGAGTGAGGTGCTGTTATACGTGTTCGTCGGATTTTTATTTCTCTAAACATGACTGAACGACTTGAGCAGACGTACTGCATCAAATTTTATCAAAAGCTTGGTGATTCTTAAAATGAAACAATTCGTAAGATTCAGCAAGTGTTTGAAAACGTTGCTATGGGGGTTACACAAATTAAGGAGTTGTTTAACCGATTAGGTCGGTTGAGATTGACCAGCGTTCTGGGAGGCCACAAATCGCTCGAAATACAGCTGTTGTTGAATAGGTGGAAAATCTGATAATGAAAGATCGCCATTTAACCGAACGAGAGACTGCCAAACAAGTTGGGATCAGTACAGGTCCTGCACATGCAGTTTTGTGTGATGAAAGATGCGCAGAGGGGCTGCGAAATTGGTCCCCAGGTTCTGTCGGTGGAAAAGAAAGAACTCCGTCTTGCAGTTGCACAGGGCCTACTGGACACTATCAACGCTGAACCTGACTGTTCCCGAAATTGAAAATGCCATTGAAAGGATCCCGTTTCAAGAGTAGAGATGAGATAATGCAGAACGCGACAGCGTAATTGAACACCATTACAAAGAAAGTCTTCCAGAAGTGTTTTCGGCAGTGGAAGGAACGCTGGGTTAATCGTGCGGAGGCGCAAGGGGCGTACTTTGAAAAGGATTAGAATATTATTTCCGCAAAGTAACTATCAAGGAAACATTCAAAAGGTGTCATCTTCAAAAAGTATTGAAAAAAATATATTTGATTCTACTCTTCATAAAACACCAGAAAATGAAAAAAATATCGGCTGAAATTAATTACAGCAACCACAAAAAATTATCAAAATTACGCATATTTGGCGATTTGACACTGATTTTGAGTACTTGGCGGAAAATCAAAATACCGTTCTGTTCGTACACGGCAATCTCGGTGCTATGAAACGTATCGCCTAACAGCGCTAAATCGCCAAATATGCTTAATTTTGATAATTTTTTGTGGTCGCTGTAATTAATTTCAGCCGATAATTTTTTCATTTTCTGATGTTTCATGAAGAGTAGAATCACATAAATTTTTTTCAATACCTTTTTGAAGATGACACTTTTTGAATGTTTCCTTATAAGATATTTTTTCTGGTCAAAGGTCGGATACTTTTTTAACAGACCTTGTATATTCCTATTTTCCTTGAAATTTGAAGGTGTGCTTTAACGGTATTTTACTGTATTATTTTAAATTTGTTAGAAAATACAATACATTAAAAGCTACATTTTAATGTTGAGGACCACCCTAAATGCACATCTCTTCCACATGATATCCTCAGGATACCATATGAAAGAAAGAACATCAAAGGGGTATCCTTAGCAAATTCTATGGATAAATGCGCTGTTAGAGTAAGAATGAAAAACTACCGGGTCCATAAGTCTGTACATTTAAGTAGTAGACATTTAAAAATTTCATAAAAATTGGAGAATAGGTAGAATTCAACGCGGTTTGCGGAAAAGTTATTTTCGTGAAGGGGGATTTTTATTTATTTATTTTATTTATTTTTTTGGGGGGGGAGGGGGTAAAGAAAATTAATAGTTAAAATTTTCGTCGCTAGAGGGCAGGCGAAGTACATAAACAAATCGCATATTTTCATGACAAAATACTTTTATTTGCAGGCAAATGTTTACAGGAACATAAAACCTAATCTATGTGTCTGCCAGAACCACAAACTACAGTTTGCAAACGAGTTACAACACCTCTAACTGCAGCTTCAGTTGGCAGTTCTTAACTGAGGTAAAACATCTTCACCAATGATATTTCATCCACGAAGTCAATATCACAATTAAAACTTCACGTATGTGCAAGTAGGAAGCAAAATAAGAAATAAACTGCGTTAATCATAAAATCGAGCAATTTATAAAACTCTAATATGCATATTTCACGTTACGCATACATGCTGCGCCCTCTATCGACGAAAATTTTAACTATTGTTTTTCTTTACCAAAAATAAAATCGCTCTTCAAGAGAATAACTTTTTCACAAACCACGACCAGTTCTATTAATTTCTCCAATTTTCATGAATTGTTAAAATGTACACATTTATAGAACCTCCTATAATTAGATATCTATATCAGTTGAACACTAACTGACTAATTAAACGTTGAAACACGCAAAGAAGCTTCATTCCTTTGCATTCTACACCTCATAATTTATTATTTCGAATATTAAATTTATGGTTTAATGTAAGGGAATTTTCACATATACTCTAACTACAAAATTTCCTTTTCTCCAAAACGAGAAGGGAATTTATTTATTTAACCTTTTATCTACCACATTATAAAAAAGACAAAAAATGTACACTGTCTACCAAAAAGTATTTGGACACTTTCGAATTTAGACGTTTTATCAAGTATCAAGAAAATTTTTTCACGAATTATCTTGAAATTTTGGCAGTATAAAGAACATGTTATTCTTCATATATTTCAGTAAAACTTTTGTCTTGAAAAGGAAAAGGGCACCGGTAAAAAATTAAACAAAAATAAAAATGTTTCGGATCACCCTGTAAAAAGTAAGGCTTGAAATGCGTTTTGGCTGTCGTATGTGATCATGAAAGTTTTTCTTATTACCTGCATAAAATTTTATGAGGCTACCGCATATATTCATGGAGATATAACGGTTTCCTTAAAAAATTGAAAAAAAAAAAAAAAAAAAAAAAAAAAAAAAAACCGCTTTTTTAATTATAACACGTAGGGTTTATTACACTGTGTAAAAAAAGTAGAAGGACAGTCGATTTTTGTAAATTATTTTCTGTGTTTTTATCCAGGCCATTAGATTTTTATGCAGATTTTATATAACAAAGTTTTCTTTAATTTTGCGTAAAAATGAAATCTCTACTACTAATACTAATTAGTCGATTGTAGAAAAACTAGCATTCATTGTTTTGAGAGCGTAAAAAAAGTAGAAAGACACTTTCCAAAATTTGATATTTGGGGGATTGTGCATGAGTAAAAAAGTAAATATTGAATTTTCTTTAACTGTTTTGTTGAGGAAAACGTATTTTGTTAAAAACTGCATTGTTATTTTCTTTTCAGATTGCCTAGAAGAATACCTTAAAATTATGCCCAAAAGAGGCAAATCGTTCCATATAAAATTAATAGCAAATGTATTAGAGAGATTGTCCATATACTGCATGTCAGTCCCAATACACTTTCTAACTTTATCAGCAAGCCAGTCAGAAATAGAAAAAGAAAGATGACTGGTAGGCCTAAAAAGTTAACGTCTTGCGATGAAAGAAAACTTGCTCATGAGCTTAAAAAGAACAGTGGTAGTATCGCAAAGGCCTCAAATCACGCAGGACTTATTCATGTGTCAAGGCAAACAGTTTACAACTATATAACAAGATCCAAATAATTCGTTTTTAATAAGTGGAAACCTCATCCAAAGTGGAAAATAAACACAGAATGTTTACTGTTAATCATGGGTTAAAAAACACGTGTCATGGACCTCAGAAGGGACTTTTATTATATTTTCAGGCGAGAAGAAGTTTAACTTAGACGATTTTGATAATTACCAATAATCCTGGCATTGTCTGCAAAATATAGAAGAATTTTATTCAACTCGACAAAAGAGGGAGGGGGTTGATGATCTAGTAAGCAATTGGGTATGGAAGAAGAAAAAGTCTGCTCTTTTTCAGTGGTATGCAGAATCATACAGGCTGTATTAAAGTGTTGAATTCCGAGCTTCTTCTTAATGGGTTTGAATTAGGAGGAGAAGAGTGGATGTTTCAACAAGATGAAGCCGTCATTCACATCACCATAGAGATAACAATTGGTTCGCTGCAAATAATGTGCAGGTTTTACCTGAGTCAGCAAAAAGCCCTGATCTTAACACAGTAGAAAAAATCTGGCTAATGTTTTCTCGTTAAGTATATGCTAGTGGAAAAATGTTTAAATTCTTTACTGAGCTTCGAGTAGCTTTGAACAGCTTTTGCCAAACAGGAATCTAATCTTTGTGTGATCAACTACCAAATAGAATATTCGAAGTCATAAAAGCCAATGGGAAGAGTATTTCTTACTAATATTGGTAGTATTTTATATTTTGTATTACTGTCCTACTCTTTTTACAAAGTTAAAAGAAGTAGAAACTATTTTTGTTGTCATTAATAATTTGTTTTTAAAAATCAGGGTAATGATACTGATATTTTCTTGTTAAATGATCTGCAAAATATTACAAATAAAAATAATTTCATCAAAAATAAAATCTTTATTTCTAAAGATATATAGTGTCCTTCTACTTTTTTTACACAGTGTATACTCGCAAGGGAATAATGAATCAGTAAAATTGATATTGAAATCAAACCAAGCCAAAATTAGAGAGCATGGTGGAAAACATAGGGTAGAATAAAATTTTAACGCAACAAACCCCATGGGGGCAAGATATGGACTCCCTAGAAGTTTTAGTTATTTCTATAAAACCAAGAAACATGCAGAATTGTAAGAAGGGGTGGTGCAGTGGTAGCGAGTTTGATATGTGATACGGAGGTCCTCAGATAGAGTCCCAGCAAGGGCATTTTGTACTTCAATTGTTTTTCTTTCTCTCTTTCTTTTTTTTTTTTACCTTTTAAACTAAATGAAATTATTAATTGAAGAAAAAATATTTATTGTATTAGTAAGATTTCTTTCTTTCTTTCTTTCTTTCTTTTTTTTTTTTTTTTTTTTTTTTTGTTTGAGTATTTTAATTAACAAAGTATTGAACATGAATTTAAGAAATATATACACTAAGCGACAAAAAAGAAAAAAAAAAAAAAAAAAAAAAGAAAGAAAGAAACAAAAAGCCGCACTGCAGAAAAAAGGACTTATACCTTTTTTATTAGTAGTAACTTTAGAATTAAGGGTTGAAACAAATAAAACTGTCTTGTTTTCATAATACCAAAGGAAGGAAATGATACCTATGTACATTTCCGATATAATAATTCGCTTTATTACGCTATACGAAGTACTTTATACGAATTTGCATAAAATTTTCGTTTTAAACATGATGCAGTAACCATACACTTTGCATTCTGTTATGATTTAGTATATGAAATATGCAAGTTATATCTTAATATATGAAATAAAACTATATATTTGTAAGATCTAAGCAAATTTTGATAAAAAATACGTAGGGGAGACCCGTGTACCTAGGGCCATCATGTACCTAGGGCCACCCCATTTTATTTAAATAATATTTAATTTTAAGTTTTAATACTCAATTGGGCGAGTAACAACACCAATTGCTACTTTTACAACTACTATGGAACTTTTGAGGAGAGAGTTTTGACAAGTTACATGAAGATAACGAATTTACACGGTTTGAAGTAAAATTTTGCAGCTCATCTCTTTTGCTATTTTACAAAGGCAAGTCAAATACTTTTCTTTCATTTCTAGTGTATAATTTTGCTTGTTATATTGAGTAATAAATGAGATATTTAATTAGTCCTCTCTGCATGTGGATATTTTAGTGGAAGGCATTTTGAATGAAGTTACCAAAACTTGTACCTAGGGCCACATAGCTGCCTTGTACCTAGGGCCAGTGTGTTTGGACCTTTTAACACTTTCGCGACCGCATGTTTTTGTCTTTTTGACAGTAAAGTCCGCATCTGGGCGTTTTTCTCATAAGTTACAGTTTTTCAAAACAAAATTTTTGGTATTAACATTTATATTACAAATGGATATACAATATAATCATACTCTCTCTCTAATCAAAGTATTTGCATCCATAGTATACTGATTGTACAAATATGAATATTGTGTAAATTTTTTAGAAACAAATAACATGCAAATTGCAAAAGAAACGCCCACTGGTAGAATTTCATATTTTCAAATGACGTGAATCTGCGTCAGCGGTCGAGAAAATGGTAAGAAACACAATGCAGCCTGTAGTAATTGGATGCTGGAAAACCCTGGTAAACCAATCACTATACATGACGTTGCTGAAAGTGTTGGCAAGTCCTATCCGTCGGCCTTTACTCCTGTAAACATTTTATCAGACTTTCGTGTATCCGGAATATAGCCAATGAATCAAAACACATTCACTAAGGATGAATATTTAAGTTCAAATGTGACTGAAAGCCAAGACCCCCTCCATAAATAAATAAAAAAAAAAAAAAAAAAAAAAAAAAAAGATTTTTAAGGAAGAAAGTGAACCAACAATGACAGAATTGGATGTCTCTGTTTCGTGTCTTGTTGAAATTTCGAAACCTTCAACATCTAACATCATTTCGTGCGTTATGATTTAACAGGTACGAACCTAAGCAAAACCTTTACCTATAGCAAAGCCTCCCACATCAAAGGAAAGATATGACCGAAAACCAGAGAGATCTAGAAATCCAAGAAACACTCCAGAAAAAAAAAAAAAAATCATTCTGTTAGAATATCACAAAGAAAAAAAAAAGGGAAAAATTTCGTGTTTTAAATTAAGGCAACATGATAATTATTATATGATAAATAAATATATTACTTGATATTGTTTCTTTTATAAAATACATGTTTATATGCTTATTTTCTATTCATTACAAAGTGAAATTTAAATTTGAGAGAATGGCCCTAGGTGAGGCCTGGCCCCAGGTACAATGAGGGTGTTGTACCTAGGGCCACGAGTGAAGTTTTCTTAACAACCTTCTATTTGTCGGAATCTATTATTTTAGGTATTTATATTAATCCCAATTGGAAGTAATTAGTCCTTAAGATATGTACATATCAGTTTGATAATTTTAAACAGGTCAAGGGATCTGTTTTTGGGCATTGAAAAAAAGCAGCCCTAGGTACGCGGGTCTCCCCTATTCTGTATTGGGTTAATTCCACCTTTATATGGAGTTACTGCTTTAATGCACAATGGCATAGTATTATAGAGTGTTTTAATAAAAATATCAGAAATTTCAATGTGCCAAATATCACAAATAATTTTTCCTAGTTCTGGCCGAGTTGTTGGTTGCAAATTTCGAATTCTCTCCCCTCTCCCCAGTCTTTTTATAAACGACACATTTTCGAGCGGATCGCGATTAGGACTATTTCCATGTCTGGTAAAGAAGAAATTCTACTATATCCTTTGTGGGATTTAACTTAAAGTGAAAAAAGGTATGATTACTTACATAATTATAGGTTCTCATGGGTATGGATAGGAAATTTTGACAATTTGAAGTGAATAAACTTACCACAGATGCCGCATATTAAGGTGAATTTATCATCTTGAAAGGCTGTTTGCGGAAATGTCCAAGATAATTCCAAAGTAGTCGGTCAACCACCACTTTTATGAAGATTGTGTTTTATTTCGAGTTAATTGATCCCTTGAGCATAAAAATTTTCCCGACTGTTTGAAAAGTTATGCACCTCCGTGCCATAATGTACGGAAAATGTGTCACTGTTTTAAAAGTGCGATTTTCATTAAGTCGGTTATATTTTCGTTGTCAGATCTACTTGTTTTCTTTAGCAGGAAATAAGTTAAACTTGACACATTAAAGAGAACCAGTTCAGCCCAATAATTAACTAATCAGTTTTTAATTTTTTTATCCATCTGAGGTCTTGCTTTCCTTATTCTCTTCACTAAGAATGGAATTTCTTCAAATTTTCTGTCATTTAAACCTGCTTTGTTTAATACTTGCTATACTGTAGTTAAAGAAATTGTGCTGCTAAACACTTTTTCTGAATCTATTTTATGTTCTAAATGTAATACAAACCGATCTTATAAGAAACGTCTTGTCATCTCGCTTGGATGAGCAACAAGGCCGCCTAAAGCCAAATTTCCAGTTTAGACGGCCAAAAAATTTTATATCTTGCTAAAAACCATTTTACCAATATTTCATTAACATTTAATTATTTTGCCATCTCACGTATTAAAATATTTTTTGATTTTCATTCAAAATTTAATACTTTTTGTGGCATCATTAACTGCCTTATTCTTAACATTTTTGAAATAATTTCTAAAATTACAATTTTCCTGACAATTGCAATTTATTTTTTAACACTGGACTCAATGCATGTGGATGATATGTGCGCTTTTTTTTTTTTGGTCGATTAGTGTATATTTATCTTTTTATTTTTAAAAAAGAAAATCATGTTTAAAGCTACGAATATATTTTCTAATGTATAACAATTACAATTAAAAGTAGAAATATCATGAAACTATAAGTACTTTTCACAATGAGAACAAGAAATATAAGAAGATTGATCAAAATTATTTGAGTTACAATTTTGTTCACCATCAATTATTGTTCATCACGAACATTTTGTTAAATAGTTGGCATTTCGTCGAGATTGCTATATTTGTAGAATTCATATTTATACAGACTTTACATTTTTTAAACTAATTATAAATTACTGAAATCATTTTGTAAAAATTTGTTATTGTGTTCAATTTTATTGTCAGTTCTTCAGACACCACCAAATTTGATAGTTGTCTAGTGAAATATTTGAAATAAAAGTTAAATGTGACGTCGAATAATTAAGCAGCAACTGTTGTTCATTCAAGATTTTCATGCAAAAAATTGCATGAATAATAATACAATTGAGAGCAGACGATTAACTCTTGCTATTAATGACGTCGATAAAAAATAGTAATTAAAAATTTACATAAAACACTAGTACATATCATTATGAAAATTTATCTTAATCTATATATGTAAAAGAGTAAACTCACTGATTCACTGGTCACTGAATCAACACAGCCGTGGCGATTCAATGGGAAAGAGAGTCGCAAATTTTGGTGAGCACGTTGGTTATTATAGGACCTTGACGCCCACTAAGACGGATTTTGCGAAACACCCCCACGTTCCCCCCTGTGGGGCAGAAGCCAAAAACACCTTTATAAGCATAAATCGGCTCCAAATTGGTTCATGGTGAAGAAATTGCACATGGAGAGTCTAGACATGAGTACAAAAAAATCATTTTCTGCGATTTTGGAATTATGGATTCTTAAGCGGGGGGAGGGGGTAAAAACGATTTTCAAAGGAAAATTTAGCAAAATACGGATTTTCGAGTAAAACTCTATCAACAATATCACAGAGATATAGAAAATCGCCAAGAGTCTTCTTGAGGATATTTCCAAAAACTCCTTTTTTGGTTTTTTGCGATTTTCGATTTTGAGAGGGAGTTTTGAGGGGGCAAATTCGAGCCCTCCTTTTAGAACTAAATTCGTCCGGAGAAATCTATAGGAGCTGAGGTCACAAATTTTAGTGCGTGGCTTATTTACGTGTGTCCAACACACATTGTAATGGGATTTTGCGAAAGTCCTCCCCTTTCCTTCCTTGGGGGTGGGGGGCAACAGACCCCTTTTCAAGCATAACTTTGTTTCAAATTACCTCAGTAAGATAAGTAAGTTTACGTGAGGTTGTTTATGCGTTCCCAACACGCATTATAAAGGGATTTTACGAAATTCCCCCCCTCCTCTTAAAGAGGGGGGGGGGCAAAATAAACGCTTTTAAGAGTAACTCTGCTCCAAATAATCTCAGAATAGCGAATTTTTTATATGTCGATTGGTTATGCGTACTCAAGACACACACTACAAAGGGATTTTGTAAAATTCCACCTTATCCCCCTTGGGGGGGTGGGAGGGGGGCAAAATCATGTTTTCACGCTCAACTCTGCTCCGAACTATATTAGGCGATTTTTTATGTGCGGGCTGGTTATGCATTCCCAATACGCACTATAAAGGGATTCTGAGAATTTTCCCCTTTCCCACCTTTAAGGGCAGGGGGGGGGGGGGGGGTAAGAATCACGTTTTAAAGAGTAACTCTACTCCAAATTATCTCAGGAAAGCCATTTTTTGATATGTCGGTTGGTTATGCGTACTCAACACAAAGTAGAAAGGGGTTATTTGAAATTCCGTGCTATTCCCCCCGTTGAGGGTTGGAGGGGAGGAGAAAAAACATGTTTCCACGTGTAGCTCTGTTCCAAATTATCTTAGAATGGCAACTTTTGATGTGTGGACTGCTTATGCATATTCAATACAATCTACAAAGTGATTTTGTGAAATTTCCCCCTACCGCCTTTTAGGAGGCGGGGAAGGGGACGGAAACATGTAGCCATGCATAACTCTGCAGTAAATCATCTTAGAAAAGAGATTTTCGATGTGTGGGTCAGTTATATTTATCTAACTCATTATATAAAGATATTTTGCGAAATTCACTCCTTGTGCACGGGTAGAAAAATAGGGAATTATAGGATTATATATTGGATATATAAAGTCTGAAGTTAAATGTCGGTAAATTTCAAAGTCGAACTATTTCAGATGGATAAATTATATTAAATGTGATCATGTTAAACTAAGTAAGAGAGTCTAGTATTCTTAGCATGGTAACTATCTTAAAGTTTCTATGAAGAATGTAAGTGGAATAGTACAATATTGTAATTATCGAGGTTCTTGTATATAGATCGCTAGTAATGCTCCGCGATTGCGATGAAATAAGAGAAATAAGAAATGGCTTACCATGTAGGTGAGGATAAATAACAAAAGACCGACTTGAAGACCACCATTTTTATTTTGAGCTCCATTAGAGGGAAGTTGACTTGAATTATTTCGTTAACTGATCCAAATCAATCTCAGCTGCACACGTGTTTTAGAAGGCATTTTTAATCCAATTTAATCCTTGAGATTATTTCCAATATTGAAAAATACATATTCAATTTAGATATACTAAGCCTTGTTGAGTTGAAATATTAATTTATCACCTAAAAATTAAATTTATTTTATGTAGCAAATCGTTAACTATTTTAGGAACTATCAGTAAGCGGCGATTCCGCGTGCCAAACGGGGTTCGTGCGCTGAGGAGCGCCGGTACGCTATATCGTGACCTTCGAAATACTCAAGGCCATGACACTTCCTAAAAGAGAAGGGGGGAAGGCAACATTTCCGTCCTATAGTACAGTTAGATTTTATTATATGATATCCAAAATCTATCTGTTAATACATATTTAATCCAATGTTATTATTTTATTTATTGTATGCATGCTGCATGAATATTTTTTGAATGCTAATGAATTATTTTCCTGAGTAATAGATAAACAGTAAGATTTAAAATAAATAAATAAAAATGAAAAAAGAATTACAAAAAAATTAACATTATATAAGGAATTTTAGTAGTATAAGAAAAGTGCTTATTTAAATTATTTTCGATATTGCTATTTTGAGGAAAATAGTAAAAGTAGAATCAGAATTGGTGTGAATATTATACATGGAATAATTATTGTATTAGTTTATTCGCTATATTATTGCATTGAAACTTACTTATTTTCTTTCTCTATCAAGATTTGTTTTTGTTAGCTACTTTAATGGGTGCCAAATCTTTAAATTGCAAAACTTTCTATATTAAAATTTCATCAATATAATCAGTTATATAAAATATTTTCATTGACTAACTAAATATATTAATAAAAATATTTTTTTGAGGGAAAAAAAATCAGAATTTTAATTGATTTAAAAAATCTATGTTGAATAATAATTACTCCAATGTATTGTTATTATTATTTATTTATTTATTCACTGCATGGATGTAGAACAATTTTTGAAATTTTATATATTGCTTTTCTAAATATATAATGCAGGGTTGTTTGTATCCCCTTTTGCTACCAGAATTTTTTAACAGTTATATTATTGATAGTTTCCTAGTAAAGTTTAGAAATTAGCTATAACCAAAATTACAATTCGTAATTACTGGGGGAAAATAAAATATAAAACCAGGAATGAAAATTATTACTTACAAACTTTGAATAAACACCATAAAATGCAATAAACTCGCAACAATTGTTTCGGGTCGAAAAAACCACGACCCTTCATCAGGCGAACAAAGTAAGCACGAGTGCTGCAATCAAAGCGGCAACGCACAAAATCGTTTAAAATGAAAAGAAAAAGTATATAAAGTAGAAACTAAATATAGCTACTGGTGTGAGTAGAATTGTACCAAAAAACAAGGAAATACATAAATGGGTGAGATTAAACACATAACAATCAAAGGATAACAAAAATTAAACTAAAATCTAAGTTACGTGAGTAATTTCCAAGCATCAGAGAAGAAAGGAGTGGAAGAAATATCATTAACAAGATTTTTCGAATTTTTAAATATGTAAAATGCTTCATGAATATCCAAATGGGAGGAACAGACAGGAGATGAAATTATGTTAGTTTTGGAAAAATCAAAGCGATGACCTTGAGACCAGCAGTGGGAAGCAATAGAAGATTTGGTAATCTCTTCATTACGAACATTCCGGCGGTGCTCATTTATTCTGTATTTCAAACGCCTCCTAGTTTGACCAATATAACCTAAGTTGCAGGACGAACACGGAATTGAATAAATTCCAGAACGGTTTTCGGTGGGAATGGGATCCTTAAGAGAAGATAATTTAATTTTATTGACGGGTTTGTAAATAACTTTGAAACCAAACGGTGAAAGAATTTTAGAGATTTTAAAAGAGAGTGAAGAATAAAAAGGTAAAACAACTGGGATGAGACTATGATCGTTTAATTTGGGAGCAGAACGTTTAGGATTCTTAAATTTATATAGAGCTTTATCGATGATAGATGGGTTATAGCCACGAGAGAGAGCTAGAGATTTTAAATAACTAATTTCTTTATTTAAAATCTCTAGCTCTCTCTCGTGGCTATAACCCATCTATCATCGATAAAGCTCTATATAAATTTAAGAATCCTAAACGTTCTGCTCCCAAATTAAACGATCATAGTCTCATCCCAGTTGTTTTACCTTTTTATTCTTCACTCTCTTTTAAAATCTCTAAAATTCTTTCACCGTTTGGTTTCAAAGTTATTTACAAACCCGTCAATAAAATTAAATTATCTTCTCTTAAGGATCCCATTCCCACCGAAAACCGTTCTGGAATTTATTCAATTCCGTGTTCGTCCTGCAACTTAGGTTATATTGGTCAAACTAGGAGGCGTTTGAAATACAGAATAAATGAGCACCGCCGGAATGTTCGTAATGAAGAGATTACCAAATCTTCTATTGCTTCCCACTGCTGGTCTCAAGGTCATCGCTTTGATTTTTCCAAAACTAACATAATTTCATCTCCTGTCTGTTCCTCCCATTTGGATATTCATGAAGCATTTTACATATTTAAAAATTCGAAAAATCTTGTTAATGATATTTCTTCCACTCCTTTCTTCTCTGATGCTTGGAAATTACTCACGTAACTTAGATTTTAGTTTAATTTTTGTTATCCTTTGATTGTTATGTGTTTAATCTCACCCATTTATGTATTTCCTTGTTTTTTGGTACAATTCTACTCACACCAGTAGCTATATTTAGTTTCTACTTTATATACTTTTTCTTTTCATTTTAAACGATTTTGTGCGTTGCCGCTTTGATTGCAGCACTCGTGCTTACTTTGTTCGCCTGATGAAGGGTCGTGGTTTTTTCGACCCGAAACAATTGTTGCGAGTTTATTGCATTTTATGGTGTTTATTCAAAGTTTGTAAGTAATAATTTTTACAACGCCAGTTTTGTGATGCTTCTTTATTAAAAGGAATGAAAATACCTCTGATAATCAGCAATGTTAAAATATCCCGAATTAAAAAGAAGGAAAAAGCATATTAATGAACTTTAATTGTATGTTGTAAAAGGTTATCTAAATCTAATATTACTATTATTACTATTATTATTATAATTATTTTTTTTTTCGGGAATAATAAGGAAAGGAAACTAAATTGATATGAGTAATATACATTGAATAACTATAATGTTCTTTTATTTCTGGTATCAATGCATTGAAATTTATTGATTTATTTACTTTCCTTTTTCTTCTTCTTCTTTTTTTTTTTTTTTTTTTAAATGAGTTACTTCCATAAAAACTTGTTTAATGAGAATAAATTGTAAAAATTATGTATTAAAATTCTCTTTCATTACATAAGGGTTTATTTTTCTTAATAATAATAAAAAGAACTAGAATAATTATTGTGTAATACTAATAATAATAAAATCCATAATATAAATTTCGTTTGTGAGTATTAGTTATATATAAAAATTTATTATCTACGTAAAGGTACAGACATTATTTCTTGAGAAAAATTTATAGAAATAAAAATTATTTTGAAATTACTGTGTATTTTTTTATTTTATTTATTAATCTAATACATGTTTGTTAACTGCTTACTAGAGACTATTATTCAATGCAGTGTACACTAAATAATTATAATCTGTTTCACCGATGTATAAAAATTATTTATGAAAAGCAACTATTTTTCAAAATGCCTCTTAAAAAAGTTACGAAGCATACCAGTGAAATTTAAATTAATAAATGTGCAAATATTTAATTTAATTTTATTATTTATTTATTTATAATAAACGTCAGTTTTGTGCATATTCGGATTTTCAGCACTATAACATAAGACTAATGATAATAATAATAATAAGGCTTCTGGTTTGTATTCTAAAATTAAAATTTTTATGATTGCATAACCATTATAATCATCGATATATACATTATGGGCATACACTACCAGGGTGTCGATAGCCGAAAATTTTTCCCTGATTCTTACACAAGTGTATTTATAATATATATATATATATATTACTTAATTGATCGTGCAAACTTACTACTAAAATTTCCAGGAAAAAAAAAATAATAATAATAATACAGGTGGAAGAATCAAAGAAAAAATTTCGACTGTCGACATCCTGATTACACGGGAAGACAGGAATATAATTGAAAATATGCGCAATTTTCTCTATATGTTTACTATAAATTATTTTTCATAAAAATTTAATTATTTTTAATTTTTTATTCTGAAAATAAGAATATATTAAGAGTGGATATTAAAGGAAGACGGACGGAAAGGTCCGCCATGTTTTTCTAGTGTAGTGGCCTTGAATATTTCGAAGGTCACGGCTATATCCGACCTCTTCAAAGTCTGGTCATCAAGTGTCCTGCGAAAATCGAGCATCGCGGGCGCGCTCACGAGCCTCGAACGTCACTACGCAGAGCGACCAATCAGGAACGACCACGTATGGAAAAGAGGGGTGACGAATAAAGCACATCGCATCCATCGCACACAGTAACGGGAGAAAAGCGGGGTCCTCGATTGAAGAATTAGAGAGGGAATTTTGAAGTGCTGCTGAATAGGAGTGGGCGATGTCACTATTTCAATATCACGATATATTGTCAAGGCAAAATCGCGATATCGCGATGTATCACGCTATTAGACTTAAATATTTTCGAATCCTTTTCATAATGTTAATTTAAATGTCAAGTCTGAAAAAAGGTCTGTCCAATAAAAAAAGGCTTGAATTGAATGAAACAGACCCATTATATTATAAAATATACAGAATACACTAACTTCTTTTACATGTACAATTTCTTATCAATGAAACACCATATCAACACTAATAAAGAAAAACTGATAATGGAAACACATGTATGCAGAGACTTAATTCATATATTACTGCATTTTTACGTAGCAGTATATCATTCAAACACATTCAGCTATCTCAGCTATTAATTTTACTGTTTTTTTTTTTTTTTTTTTTTTTCTAAAATACATAATTCACAAAAAACTTTTGCAAAATCTTCTTAATAATAATAATAATAAAAAAAAAAAAAAAAAAAAAAAAAAAGCACAAGTTCAATCGAGATAATGCTGAAACTTACGTCATAGCTACAAGAATAAAGAAAATAAATTTTTATCCTTGGTTTGGAGGGCTGAATAAAAAAACTGAAGAAGGACGACTCAACAGAAAAAAAAAAATTGCAACAATGTATTGAGACAAATAAATTTTACCTGCGATTTAAAACAAATAACTTGATAATAAAAAAACTATTTAAATGAATAAATGTAATTCTATGTAAGAACCGCCAGTTAGAGATTTACAGGGTTTTTTTCTTTGCGACCGCTGCAAACTGTCAAATTATCATAGCATAGTTTTTGAATATATTCATTTTACATTCTAAGTTTGGTGATTTATATATCATAGAAGTTGATACATTGCTTTCCCATAAACCGGGTTACATTGCAACATAGCAGCATCATTTCTCAGTCAATATGCACACTAATTGAATAAATATAGCTTTCGTCACGACTCTCATTCATATCATGCTTCGTGAATTCATACACTATATAAACTATGATATATAGCCTTATCTTAAATGACTGAAATTGCAGTATAATGCATTTGGGCGGTATATTCAAAAAATCTAATCAATAGCAATTTAAGTAAAGGTTGAACAAAGTATAAAGTTTTGTTGAATTCAATTCCGTCTTTTGGTTAATGAAATGCAGTATTTACAAAATTGTGCTAACGCAAGACAAACGTTTTCTAAAAATGGCCCAATCCAGTGTTAGGATGCCTGAAAATGAGTAAATATTCATAGAAAACTGGTCATCGAAAATTCTCATGAACCCAACATATTTTCGTCTTTTGTAACGAGAAAAAATTAATAAAAACATGAAAACTAAAATTACACACTCAAAGCAAATAAATAAGTGAGCGATTAAATAAAAATAATAATATACATTATTTTATTATACAATAGAATAATAAGATTTCTAAAATAAAGGTTATTCGCGCTTCCTTCTCCCCGCCTTTGAAATTAGATTCTCCGTAGAAAATAATCAGTACCCTGAGTAAAAAAATTGCTTCGGTTTGTTTAACGAAATAAAACTATAAAAATAAATAACACCAAATTTTCACTAAATTGATCAGAAATAATAAAATATTTGAAAGAAATTAAATAACTGTTAAAATATTAAAAACAAATTTAGTATAAATTGATGAAAAAACTTTTAAAAATTTATTTAAATAAAAATAAAAGGAAAAAACAACAACAGAAGATATATATATATGTGTTAGAAAATATGGATGTAAATAAATCACGAAATTATTCAGTTATTTCAGAATAAAACTAATGACATCAACAATTGTCAATTATATTTATGGGCAATAACCGTTTTGGATTAACATTGTGATGACGATTACGAATATTTATATCGTAGCGAGAAAAGAGATCAGATAAATATCATTCAGTCGCAGTGTCTCAGTCATCTGTGTTTGATATCCCGCATGCGTTAATTGCTCAGCTGATAATCGCTTTCTAATAAAGCAAGATCATGATCATTAAAGGCGATAACGAATATTCAGATCGTAGCCGTGAGCAGCGATTTCAGATGAACCGAATGTCAAATATCACGCATGCGTTATGCGAGTATCATCTCTCCGTATCAACGATTACCGGCTATCACGGCACGGGATAAAAAGTTGGATATGGTCGCTCGCAATACATTCACAGCTGAGTTCCTGATAATCGCGGCGGTTGTGATGTATCGCCAAATGAAAGATTCCATTATCGGTTTCAAATTACATGCATTAAATCAATGTTTCGCGATGTATCGATGTATCGCCCAGTCCTACTGCTGAAAAGCTAACTTACGACTTAAACGGGAAAGCATTAAAAACTTAAGTAAATTCGATTAAACGGAAAAATTTTAAATTAATTTCGCTAAAAGTGACGAACCACGATGTCGTGCTTCACGGTACTCCTCGCCTTCTTTCCTTTAAGAGTGGAAAAGTAATTTTAGTAAGAGGCTATAAAACACGTTTTAAAACATAATTATGCTTCAAATAATCTCAGGATTCCGATTTTTTAATGTGTCTGTTAGGTATGTGTATGCAACATGCACTACAAAGGGATTTTGTGAAGCGTGGAGAGTAGGAAATCCGCTACCGAAGGTAGCGAGAACTTTAACTTAAATTTTGACTGATTTTAAAGATTATTATTATTATTATTATTAATGATATGTTATTTTGAGAATTTATTTCAATATAATGACCAGCGTAGCAGGCAAAGCCTGCTAGTGTAATATAAATGTATTTTCTGCTAAAATATTAATTTCTTTTAATTTAATAAATAAATAAATAAATTGGTTAAAAATTAAAAACAAATATTAAATTAAAATTGTCCGCGCTGAAAAATTTATTTTATTAATATAATTAATATTTTTTCTTAAAGTAATAATTTAATTTAATTAAAAATGTAAAAAAAATAAATATTTCAGTTTAAATAAAGAAAAAATAAATACAAAACACCTTAGCGGGGACTCAATTTGAGGACCTCCGTATCAGAAGTCATGCACGCCACCACTGCACCAACCGCTCATAGTACGATACATGTTTTGTTGGTTCTTATAGATATAACTAAAACTATTAGGGGTGTCTTGCCCCCATGGGGGTTGTTGCTGGAAATTTGTACTCCACCCTATGCTTTCGACCATGCTCTTTAATCCAAGCTTGGTTTGATTTCGATAGCAATTTTACTGACTCATACTTTCCTTCTCAGTGCAAAGTGATTTTTATGCAACTTGATGTACTACAATAGACACAACATACTGTAATCAAAATACAAAAATGTTAAATATCTTACGAAGTACGAGCATGTTTACTAAATTTTTAAGTGCGCGTGCGTAAGCTTTATAAAAATTTCATTTGCATAATTTAAAGCCAAAAGTATTAAGCTACTTATATGAAGACCCCAAACAAACATCGTGCAAATTCAAAAAGTTATGAATTACAGAATGAACAGAATTTCAGTTGCTCTCATAAAAAAGGAAGATGATAAGGGGTTTTATCAACATTTATTTACAGTCAGAAAATTCTGTATTACCATTAGGCATTCATTGAATCAAAATAACAATGTGAGTAAAACCCCTTATAGTTTAGCTTTTATTTTGATAGGAACTGAAATTCTGTTCATTCTATCTCTCATAACTTTTTGAATGTACATGATATTTGTTTACGGCTTTTATATAAATTGCTTAATTCTTTTGGCTATTCAATTATGCAAATGAAATTTTAAAACCTTGAGCATGCGTAGTTATAAATTATTTAGTAAACATGCTCATATTTCGTAATATATTTAACATTTTTGCATTCTCGTTGCTTTATGCTGTGTCTAACGTAGTACGCCAAGTTTGTAGTTGAACTGAGTCTAATACCCTACGTGTTATCATTAAAAAAGAGTTTTTCTTTTGCAATTTTTTAAGGAAACCGTTATCTCTCCATGAATATATGTGGTTGCCTCATAAAATTTTATATATGTAATTAAAATAACTTTCATAATCACATACTACAGCCAAAACATATTTCAAGCATTACTTTTTACAAAGTGATTCAAAACATTTTGATTTTTGTTTAATATTTTCTGGTCCCCTTTCGTTTTCAAGAAAAAAAATTGCTGAAATATATGAAGTATAACATATTCTTTATACTCCTAAAGTTTCAAGTTCATTTGTGAAGAATTTTTCTAGATATTTCACAAAACGTGTAAATTCGAAATTGTCAAAATACTTAATGTTAGATAGTGTATTTGAAACATATTTTTACTTTCTCTTACCAATAAGGTAGAGAAAATATTGTTTTTGAGTGAAATTTTCCAAACTGAGTTATATTTATACGTTTTGAGGTCCCCTGATTCTAAAAATACTGTTTTTAGCGGTTGGTTTGTGTGTGTATGTCTGTGTGTCTATCTGTTATCATCATGTCTCAAACACAAATTATAGCAGAAAGTCCAAACTTGGTATTCTAAATGTGTATCATATAGGAATGCTATACCAAACTTTTCGTTGAGATCAAGCAAATGGTGTACAAGGACATCCAAGAGAATTCAAATGCATTATGTCTATGGGGAAATTGCTGGTAAATACAGCGTAATATTTATAGGATGACTTAAAAAAAAAACGGAAACAATAAAATTTATAACATACATAAAAGTATGTTTTGTAAAGATTATTGTACGGAAATCATTCATCCTTCATTTACAGTGCTACCCAAAGTATTTGGATATATTGCGGTTATAACTGAAAATTGCTGGAATTCTTATTTCTTTTGTGTGTTAGATGTTTTTCAAGTAAGGCTAAATTTAAGTGCACAGTATTATTTGTAGTACATATTTATTATAGGCACTATACAGGACTACCTAAAATGAAATTAAACGGTCTTTTCTTTTGAATGTAACTCATGTAAGTGCTTTACTACATTTTATTATGTCGACAAACACTGCTCAGGAAGCAAAATCAATTTTTCATCCACATACTATAAACAAAGTATTTTTTGAATTTTAAATCCGGTTTTCTGCATAAAATCACGTTTTAAGGTTCCCTGATTACAAAAGTCCAATTTTTAGCTGTCAATCTGTATGCACATATCTGTTATAGGCATAACTTAAAAATAAATAACTGCAGGGAATTCAAATTTGGTATTTTTAAGTCCGTATTAGGTTGCCACAAAAGTTTAAAGGTAAATTAATAACAGCTATGACTTTTTTTTTTCTTTTAATTATTTATGCATTGTAATTAAATGGGTGGTAGCCAACCCCTCACACAGAATTACGTGTCAGAAAAACTGTTCCTAAACCTATTTTAAAATATTTTAAAAGTGTATTGAGCTTTATTATCTTAGGCTATAGTTCTTGAGACTTAATATGCAATCTATCTTTACAATACTGAAATGCAGGGTAAGAGAAAGTCGTGTGAGTGACACACCAGTATTATTTTAGTTACTTAAGAGTATTTTTTAAAAAATATACAAAAATAAAATTACTCATATTCCCACATCCTAGTAATTAATGAGGATTTAGTGAAATGGTACTTTAGTGTAATTGGTGCATAGAGGTTGGAAAAGATATTAGGATCTAGAAAAGTGGGAGAAAGTATTTACTCTTTATGTTCTTTATATTTTTTCTAAGAGTGATGGTAATTTCTCGAGGTAATATAGGAGTTATTTATAACACATGTAAAGATCTTAGAAAATAACAAGGAAAAACAAACCAAAGCACGCGAAAAAATTCATTATTGAACAAAAACGGCTACATGTAGCGCCTAGTGCTATGTAGTGAAATTAAAGTGAGGTATATACATCGTATTCTTGACATTTCTTCCCAAAATTCTATTTTATATGCTTTTGAAACTAATGGCCCTTTAAAGTACCGTCAGATAGAGAGTTAAAAGTAAACTGATGCAGTCGTCCCCGCTTAAACGAATATCTGCCGTTCCAACTATATTAATTCGATTAAGCAGGGAAAGACTAGAAACGCAATTACATGTATAACTGTAATGATTTTATGCTTACATGAAAAGATAAATGATCGATACCTCTTTCTTATAAAAAAAAAAAAAAAAAAAAAAAATCAGTTTTGAATGATTACTTTGATATAGACTTAATTTTTCGATTTCTTTTTTAAAAGCACATAAATCGATTATAATCGCTTCTATGAGACTCAAAATGACGATGAATAAAATTAAAGGATTTTGAAACTTCATTTATCATTGGAGGAGGATCTGCTTGCTCTTCTTTATCGCTTTCATTTAAAGATTTTGTTAGAAGATTAAACTCTTCATCTTTTTCTATTTCTCCATCTTTATCTACATCTATGAGTTCATAAAGTTCTATTTCAATCATCTAAAAACTTTCAAAATTTATGATTTTTAATTCCTGGAGATAATTTGTATTTTTATTTTGAATTTCATCATCAGGTGCTGATTTTATAAATTTGGCTTTTGCAAAACAATTTTTATCACCTCGGCAGGAATACCCCGTTTCATGTTTATAGGGCATGCCTTAGTTATGAAAGGTTTTTAAAAGAAGAACGGATTTTATTTATTTATTTTTTATTGAGAATGAGAGGAAAAATCTGCCCAGAAATAAAGGAATTTTATTTAAGAAACTTTAGTATTTATGTGATTAAGCGAGGTGGCGTTGTAAAAAATATTTCTTAAAACGAGGAAATTTAACACTACTTCTATGGGGAAAAAAATGGTTCTATAAATTTATATTCTTATAAGCGGGGTATTCGATTATCCGGTACTCGATTAAGTGGGGACGACTCTATAGTGTATATATATATTTGTATTCACGGTTTTAATATTTATTTTTAATGTTTTTTTTTTTTTTTTTTTTTTGTCTTCTATGAATAATTTGATAATCTAGAAAAAAATTTCATAAGAAACATTTCGGTAAATCTATTTTTATTTTTTATTTATTTATATTTTTAATAAAATTTTATTGACTTTCAGAAGGTTAAAAATATTTTCGAAGGATAAAAACACTTCGATAGGAATCACATTTTCTACAAGTTTCAATCAAAATTTATCTATGGTTTGATCCATACAGGTTCATGGAGTGGCTGTGCACGATTACTTTTTTTATTCTTTTGATATTTGTGTCCCTTATAGGGACACATGAGAGATTTTTAAAACAACTTTTATTGTTTTCGCTACTAATAATCTTGTCTTTTATACCGGGCATCAAGAGTCGTTTTCTTGGTTAAAAATGGGATTATTAGACCTTTATATTTTGGCACAAATTTCTTTGAATTAAATTTTTGAGTCATAATTTTAAATATTAGTATAAAATAATATAAGGTAAAAGTTGTCACATGCTTAGTTATACTGCTATGACTTAACAACTAAAATAATTACAATAGGTTAAATTTCAAGGTCAAACATCAATTTTTTGTTAATTTCGATAGTGAATAACTCTTCTAGTAAACAATTCCACAAAATAAAATGTCACACAAATTAATTTCTTGAATCACACTAATGAGAAAAATTAATTGTAATTGTGTGTTTTTAACTTTTTACAGTTTACAGTGCCCGAATTGTCACAAAAATGACACTTTAAAACCCCCATAAACCAAAAGAAGAAATTAAAAAAAAAAAAAAAAAATCTTTGCTAATTTATCAACATATTAAAGTATTATGTATACACACACGCACTGTGAGTATTGTTTTATGATTTCGAGTTTAAACAAAATACTTCCGAAATAATGCAAAATTCTTAATATTTTATCATAATTTCATTAAAGTAATTTTGCATTATTATAAAACACATTTTTATTAAAAAAAAAAAAAAATTAGTCTGCAATTATTTAATTCAGTGTATAATTTTCAACTTTAGTGTGCGTCTATTAGCCGAATCACGCAATTAAAAAAACTATATAGTTTTTTAAAAATCAAAACCACAAAACAATACGCACAATGTATACATTATACTTTAATAAATTAATAAATTGATAAATATATTTTTTTTATTATTTCATCTTCATTTGGTTTATGGGGTCCTTAAAATGTTACTTTTGTCATTTTTTTAAATTTTAAGGGGCTGTAAGTCGTAAAGGGTTAAAAACCACGCAATTACAATTAATTTTTCTCATTAGTGTGATTCCAGAGATTAATTTGTGTGATATTTTATTTTCTGGTTTTGTCCCTAAGAAGAGTTATTCGCTATAGATATTAGTAAAAATTTTACGTTTGACTTTAAACTTTGACCGATTGCAATTACTTTAGTAATTAACTTTCAGCAGTGTAACTATAAGCATGCTAGACCGTTACCTTATGTACTTTACAACTAATATTAAAAATCAGCACTCATAAATTTAATTCAAAGAGATTTGTGTCAAAATATAAAAGTCTAATAGTCCCATTTGTAACCAGGATAACTACTTATGATGACCTGCAAACACAAAGCGAACAGTAGAGAAAAATAAAAGTTGTTTTAAAAATCTCGCATGCGTGCCCTCACGTATAAGGGACACATTTCTCTCATGTAAAAGAAGCACAAATGTCAAAAGAATAAAATATAGTCGAGCAGCACATTTTTAAAACATCTCATGAAATTATATGGACTGACCCCTATGTCTAAGTATAAAAAGTAAAATTCGTGATCTACCCTAAAATTCAATAATCATTGAATCCCTGAAGTCTTAAAGTCATTTTTAAGATTTAAATTTTTAAAAACTTAAAACGCATAAAATATTTAAAAAGAAATATTTAAAGTAGTTTAAGTATTCTAATTTGTAAAATATATTGTAAACTGGCATAAAACTTCTAAAAGTTTTTAAAGAAGAGAACTAAAATTGGAGAAGAGAACTAAAAATATGTGAGATTAATCCAAACTGCCATTCGAAAATGCTTACTTTTAAAGCAATTTCATGTCTAGATTTTAATAAATTGAATAATTCGAAATAAAATAAAATAAAAACAAATAAATAAATAAAATGGGATTTCTGGAATCAGCATTAAATAGAAAGATAAATTGAAATTTTGGAAATATAATCAGTGTTCTCTTCTAAGCATACAAATTTCAGATGTGTGTGTGTGTGTGTTTTGGTGATTTTTATTTCCACAGAATGATACGTGACAATCTTATAATAACATTTAAGGGAAAAATATATTGTAAAATGAAGTGCATTTAAAACTCTTCTAGGGCGCTCTGCCTCCTCCTCGCTCCGCTCACCAACCCCCGGACTTGCATCGCTTATTAACCCCTGCTGGACTGTAACTGCCTATTCTCTGCTTTGCCTTTCGCTGAATAGCTATATTAACAATGCATAACACAAGACAAACGCAGAACAATGTTATAGAAATCCCTATATTCAATGTCAAATTGACATTAAAAATCAGTAATTTTGTTTAGAGTAGAAAGAAATTCGTAACATCTAGACCAGCTGTATGATCGTCACAGCTGTAGTATATGATCCCCTTGGCGACTTTTAAAATTTTGTCACTATTTGGCGTGGAATTGTTTGATATAATTGCTTGTAAAAATAATGATAATGTAATAATAATAATTAATGTAATAATAATAAATGTAAAAATAATAATAATAATATACCTAAATGTCATGATTTTTTTTGAGGACCGGAATTTTTTCTTTATCCATTATAGGCAAGCTCTTAATTTGGTGATATTTATCATATTTACATTTGTAATATAACAAGTTTTTAAAAAATAACGGAAATTAGGCTTGGAAATTTTATATCCTAAACAGCATCGTTTATGATTCAGATTGTTTATTCTTTTTATCAAGTTATCATCAATTTATTTTTCAAATTATCATCCTTGTAAACGCTCATAGTACTATTTCGCAGGAATGTCAAACAAAAATTTATATTAAACTTTTTCTTGAGAAAAAGTTTCTAATACCTAAGTGTTTTGAAAGAGAGGAGGAAGCATTAAATTAAATATCTGTATAATTGACTGCATTTCTTTTTGACTTCAAAGTGTATTCATCTTTTTTATTTAAAAACGTATTTTAAAGTACTTTGGATGTATTTTGGCATAAAAATATTTTATAATCAAATTCAAAGTCATTTATAAATGACAGCCTGTTCTAAATTCGAATTGCTAAATTTTACCATTACAGAATTAAGTATTTCTATGATGCATTTCATATTTCGAATTACTAGAAGAAAAAAAAATCATCATTTAAAACTCTTATAAGGAACCGAGTGCCGTTTATCCTTCGTTATATTGAGAAGTAGGCAGGAGAGAATTAAAAATTGAAGCTGTAGAAGGTTTTTTCAAATTAAAATAATAATAATAATAAACTTTTTCAGATATTTTCGAATGAGTAAAATTATTACCTAGCTATATAATAAAAATGCGTGTAGAAAGTTTTATACATTGTCATAAATTAACTAAAAACTTTAATAGCAAAAAGTTTAGGCATTAGATATTTCATTATTCACAAAAAAGAAAAAGAACACATAAAATATTTGATAAACAACATTAGAAATTGACAATAAGAAATTCAATTTTCCAAAAGTATAAAATAAAGTGTCTACAGACGATTAATTACAATTCAAAATTCATTTTTTTTCCTTAATTAAAAATATCTAAAATATCGCTTTTTCTTTGAAGACAATAAATTTCTGTGTTACCAAAAAAACACTGACAATTATTTTGTTTATTTTTATTTTTATTTATTTATTTATTTATATACATGTAATGATAAGACAAAAATGGGTCTGTATTACGGAAGTGTACGATCATCTTATGAAGAAAAGTAGGCATCTTATAACAGAAAAAGGGAGTCCGTTTAAGAAACGAATATCCTTTATTTAGTTGCAGATGCAGTCTAAAGCTGCTATCACACGTTCTCTCATACGATCAGCAGTATCAGATACTTTCTCACGAAACCACCTAAAACAGGCTTTTCGAGAGACAAACGGTCGAAAACGCATCGTGTGATAAGTTTCCCTCTCCTACCTTTGTCAATGACGAACTTATGACTGACTAAATCTCCTACGTTTGATGTTAGCTCGTATTCAACCAATCAGAGTGCGTTTAAAACATGAAACAGTGAGCGATTAGTAGCCAATTGTTAACACTTTTTGAATTCATTTTAGACTTCAAAATAACCCTACTACCTGATGCTCGATTATTCGGAGAGGTATAGCGTACAGTTCAGAGGGTAGGATCTTCCGTGTGATAGTTGCTTAAGATGCAGTCACAATAGAGATGATGCAGTCATGGACCGGTTGTTCGGACACTCTGAGCGATATTTTTCGGAATAAACAATGCCGATGGCCGGCAGGTATCCAGCCGCGGGACCCCGAAGGGCCGCGAATCTATTTTGTAAATTTTTACATTTTGGAGTATCAGTTAAACGTGAGTTTACTTAGCAAGTGGTTATCGTAAAAAGCCACGTGTGTTCCAGTTTAAATACTGCATATTTCGGCGGGAACCGAAACTATTCTTATGAATTCTTACTGGGTAATTAGCTAATCTAAAACCCGCCTACCTTTTATCATTGGTTGACCCGGACATCTGGGATTAAGTATTTTGCAATGTTTTACCACTTACTTTAGACGATTGCATAATTTTGATTCTAAAACTTATTCTGACTCCCGCGCTATGAAGTTTTGTTGGGAAACTAACTTTGCCTGGGCACTCAAATAGAATTCTCATAAAATTGTTCTTAAAATTAAGATTTATTTTGAGATATTAATATTAAGTTATCACTTAATATTAATTTAAATACTAATTTAGAATCTTACTTATTTTATCCTTTCATATCCCCCCCCCCCCCCTTCAAGCCAACGCTCCCCCAGATTTGCCTGCAAATTTGTGGGAAGTCCCTCAGAAGTAGAAGATACTCCAGGAAAAAGTTTAACTTAAAATGGAAAATTTAACAAATTAGAAAATTTAACTTTTTGGAAAATTTATTGAAAATGGAAAATTTTATTCTTTAAAAAATTTTGTCCGAAAAATTTTATTATGCAATCATTGTTACTATTGTTATTGTCACGAGAAAGTCCTAAATAAAATAAAAAATTTAGCTTATAAGATCTTAAATTTCGCTGGATTAAATTTTAACCAACTCAGGATGTCTGTGTTTTGGCCTGTACATGATAAATACAAAATATTATACAGTTTCTGAAGAGTACAAAACACATTTTACGAAAAACGATTGGATAGAAGATACACATAACGACTTTTAAGATTAACATTGAAAAATTTTGTACTGTACTCTATCACAACCTGAAAAAAATTACATAAATGTGGTATACAAATAATATAATATTATGACATTTATAGTACACTAAAACTTAAAACATTAAAATATGAAAATTTATATATAAAAAGAAATATGACTTTTATTTTAACACAACTTGTAAACCACAATGTACTGGTGTTCTTTTAGGTGTCAAGTACTTTTAAGTCTTTTTCATGAACAATGTAACATGACGGTACCTAAATATTTCTTCTGGTATAATAGTGACATTATTAACATAGAAATTCAGAAATTTAGTTTATAATGTAGAATATAGAAATACAATAAAGAGACTAAATATGCAAGGTGAATAAAACAAATAGCAGTATATGAAAGTATAAAAACGCTAGATAGTTTGTTATTTTTGAAAAATTAGTATATGTAAAAATGTACAATTAAAACACAACTTTAAACCTGAAAAAATGTTATATTAGAAAATATCAACATATAAAATAGGAAAGAAGAACAAATTAATATATATATATATATATATATATATACTCCCGTGATCAGGATCTTGGAAAGTACTTTAAATCCAAAGTGTTTATTTAGCAAACTTAGTTTAAGTCGTAAGCAACTAAGTGGCTTTTCACTTTATATTTGGAAAAGATCAAAGCCCGACATTAATTTAGTGACTGAGTATCGAAAGTTTTGCTCAGTGACTTTTAAAGTCCCTAACTTAACCTTTTAAAGTTTAGAATTCCCTCTGATACCTTATAAGAAATAAACAGAACGTAAAAAAAAAAAAAAAAATTACTATTATTAATTAATACTTCTGTACACAAATTACTAATATATTGGGGAAGGAAAAAAAAAATTATTTACATTAATATACAAGTTAACTGTTTGGTTTAACTACAGTCATTTTAGTTGAAAGGTGACTTTTTATTTATTTCACAGGACGAATTTGTAAATGAGTAAGAGATGAGAGCGCTTGGCCCGGACATAGTAGGAGAAATGTAACAAATGAATATTTTATTTAATTGTGAAATCTTCATGGCTTTTACCCAAATTTTGCCTGAAAACCCCCAACAATTATTTAACACTGCAATTTTGTTAAATTTTCCTTATGTCGACCTACGAATGATAATAATAATAATAATAATAATAATAATAATGACATCTTTTCCCGAAGACTTAATTTTATGAGTATTAGTTTCTATTTATGAGGTTTCAAGGCCTTAGGATTGTTTATACTTTGATCAGGATATTCAGTTGATTAGAGGAATTTAATATATTGCGACCGGTTCTATGCCAAAAATACCTCAAAATTATTTAGTACTCATATTGCTGTCACGGTAAAATTGATGCTTGAACTCGAGTCGAGATAAAAAAAAAAAAAAAAAAAAAAAAAAACGCTTTATACGCGATAAGTAATAAGTGATGAGTCTAAAAATTTTAAGTTGGGCTTGGACAACGTTTATTATGTCTTTCGAGTAAGGCTGGATTTGTACCAACGCAATACTGGTCCTGTGAATTCTAGAAAACAATGACTGTAGAAACTCTTAGCTAAAAATATTTACAGTAAATATAATGATGTAATTCGATATGTATGAGAAATTGTGTAGTTATAATAAAAAGTTTAACAAGTAATAAAAAATAGGAGTATAAAATGTACACATTATCAAAAACGCTTTAAAAGAATGAAAATTTTAAGCATGTAAAAAATATTAAACAAAACACTGATAATAACGCTTCTTGAATATTAAGTTAAGTAGCTATAAAATTTATCATGATAAAAGCAATATTAATATTTATATAAAGTAAACACGCAAATGCAGGCATGAAAAAACACTTTATATTCCATTCATATCATCACTAATTCATACACCAGACACACAAGAATACTTAAGTACCACTATTTATAGGTTATATGCAAAGCATTAAACAGAAATAGGTGAGGAAAATTTCTTAAAAATCAAATGAAAAGAATAACAGATCTAATAAAACTCAATAGTTTTTTACTAATAATTTGTTTTATAACATAAGAATAATTTATATCAAATTGAGGGCTATTTATTTTGTTTATTTGAAATTTACTTCAAAATTATTACCTATTTTATTTTTATTTACCAATGTTTAGTAAAAATACAAAAAAATCTAAAACAATAAGACATACTTATACTACCTATTGTTTTATTTTTATCCTTATTTATTGTAAAACTTATTTTATTTTTTGATTTATTATTAGAATAATTTGCTATTACAAAAGTTAAATTTAAATTTAATCTATGAGAATTGAAATTCATCATTTCAAACCAACCAATTGATAATAATGCGCCTTTACCAATAGTTGAATGAACTATAAAAATTTCCTAGATAATAAATGAAAACAAATAATCAAATGATTTTAATTCTGCAATGTATGACAATACTTTTTAAAATGAAAAATTTTATGTAAAACTAACATGTTACAGAAATATACTGAAACTCTTAAAACTTATAAAAATTTAGCATTAACTTAATATGAACATTTAATAAAGATCTGTATATATATATATATATATTTTTTTTTTTCTCTGGATTAATTCCAAAATAAATAAATTATAACTAAATTCCAGGAAAATTTCATTTTTAATATTTTGTTTATTTATTTATTATTATTTTCTGGAGTAATTCCGAGATGAATGAATTATGGTTAAATTGTAGAAAAATTCAAAATTTCATGCCTATTATTATTATTATTATGAAATATGACAATGGTTTAATTCTTTTTTATACTAAATATTACAACAATACACAAGAAATACAATAAATAATAATAATAATAAATGTAATTAAATATTCTGCATTTTAGAATATCACAATAATAAATATGAAACATTTGTCTACTTAAATATATTTTTTATTAACTATTACAAAGACAATACATATGAATAATAAATAATACAGATGGAAATTGCCCAATTACATATTTTTTATCTTTTATTAAAATATATCACAATTAGAACGTCAGCTATTATTATTATTTTTTTAATGTAAATCATAAAATCACGGAAATACAAATTACGATGGCAAATATTATTTTTTATATTAAGTAGCATAAATATTTTTTATTCATAAACTATGCATTTCATAAAAATAAAATTCAGCAACTAATAAATTTTTTCATTTATTTTACACTATTATAATGAACTTAAACATATTAGAACCAGTGAGTTATTTATTATTATTTACCGATAACAGAATAGCTCATGACAAAATAACTTCAAATTAAAATGGTACTTACGTAATTCCGGAAAAAGGAGAAAGAAAAACAAAAATAAATAAAGGAACGCATGAAGTAATATTCAAATCCGTTTGATAAATGTCATTAATTTTAACAAGTCTATAAGCATCATAAACACATGTCTAAAAGTCAGCTGGCGATCAGTTTCAGAAACGAGAAAAAAAAAAAAAAAAAAATGTCATTCATTTCACGATCATCATTCTACGACCATCTTATGAAGGAAAGTAGGCATCTTATAACAGAAAGAGGGAATCCGTTTAAAAAACGAATATCCTTTATTTAGTTCTAAAGATGCAGTCACAATAGAGATGATGCAGTATGGCCAGCGGGTATCCAGCCACGGGACCCCGAAGGGCCGCGAATCTATTTTGTAAATTTTTACATGTTGGAGTATCAGTTAGACGTGAGTTTACTTAGCAAGTGGTTATCGTAAAAAGCCACGTGTGTTCCAGCTTAAATACTGCATATTTCGGCGGGAACCGAAACTATTCTTATGAATTCTTATTGGGTAATTAGCTAATCTAAAACCCGCCTACCTTTTATCATTGGTTGACCCGGACATCTGGGATTAAGTATTTTGCAATGTTTTACCACTTACTTTAGACGCTTGCATAATTTTGATTGTAAAACTTATTCTGAAATCAGACTTCCGCGCTATGAAGTTCTGTTGGGAAACTAACTTTACCTGGGAACTCAAATAGAATTCTCATAAAATTGTTCTTAAAATTAAGATTTATTCTGAGATATTAATATTAAGTTATCACTTAATATTAATTTAAATGCTAATTTAGAATCTTACTTATTTTATCCTCTCATATATATATAATTATTTATATTTACACCATTGATAACATTTTAATTTCCCTGAGGAAAATGACGTCATTGTGGAAAATGTTGTATTTAGAGAAATTATTTGCGAGATAGCAAATAGAATATCTTTATAAATCCGAAGTTTTTAATTAATAACTTCATCAATTAAAATTATAGAAATTTTAAACTACCTGATATTCAACTTGGAGTGTTCGGCACACATTGATACATCTCATGATGTGGTCTCAGACAAAAAAAATTGACGCCAGAGACTTTTTTAATATATATAGAAAATAATTTTTTATGTGGTCGAGGTAGCCCGGTCGGTAAGAGCAGCGAGTTCGTGATCGAAAGATTGCGGTTTCGGTCCTCGAGCTGGCCGAAGACCGTCGTGTACGCTAATGGTGACTGGTGCATGTTAAATTCCTTAAAAAAAAAATAAAAAATATATCTTCGAATTATCATTTAACCTTAATAACTTGAAGTTAAAATTACTGACAAAGTTTATTTACTATTCAGTATTAAATACTAAATTAAAAGAAAAATAGTATTCTTTGGCTATTAACAAGATTTTCTTCTACATCATTTTATATAATACCTTTTAACATACAAAAACACAGATGCCGACTTTTCAAAATTTCATTGGAGGTACAAACGGTATTTTGTTTCTTCTGAGAGGCGATGCCTTGCTCCCTCCCCCCCCCCCATTCTTTTCCTTTATACACAAGATTTTCTTGATTTCAATGTGATTTTTTTTTTTTTTCAAACTAGCAGTCTTTGTCTGCAGTGCTAATAGAATTGAACCTAATAATTGAATCTAATAATAATTGAAATCACTAAAATCTCGCTGCAGTTGGCAGCATCTTCCCAACCCGCATTACATCGATTGTGGCTCCCCACTGTTTTCGTTTGCACTTTATCAGGACATTTCTATTAGGTCTTTGCATAAATTCATGCGGTTTTTTATTGCTTCATTTCACAAAAATACATCAAATCAAATGACAAATTTTAATCAAAATACTCTCCATTACTTTCTACAACCTTTGCCCATTTTTTGGGTAACAGATGTATACCACGGCGATTGAAGCTCTCGTCTTTGGAGGCAATAAAATGATCCACGTCCGCACGAACTTTTGCGAAGACCTAATAATTAGGTGCGACAATAAATGACGCTGCTGTTATTCACGAATTACATTCTTCGGACATATTATTATTTTCCACTCGATGACAACAAATGGAAATACCAGATAATCTTTTTAGCTGAAAATATTTAATTAATAAAAAAACAAAGAAAAATTTCAAAAATTGGGGTTCATGGTGCATTGGGAAAGGTCAAAACGGGCCTCCATGCAAAATTTTGTACATTTGCCATGTATCCCTAAAAAGCGACCAAAAGTGCTTTAACTTTATTTTTTATCATTTTGTTGCCTTTCTTACGGTTTAAAATACTGCGAAGTCACTGAAAAAATTTCTTCTATTAACTGAATTGGCACCTTTTCTGTTAATCATCTGTCAAACGGAACACATTGGCCCTTTAGAGGATCGAACCCAGGACCTTCGCGTCATTACCATGACATTCTAATCGACTGAGCCAATAGGCCATAGAAAGTTTTTTCACGTTTAGGTTTCTATCGTTATAGCCGATTACTTCAGAAATTTATAGATATAAATTAATTAAAAAAGAAATTGGCCTTTGCATCAGAAGAGGTCAATATAGACATCCATGGAAATTTGTGTATCTCTGCTGTCAGCGGTTACCTGGAAGGCGACGGACACACACACACACACACACACACACACACACACACACGCAACTTTTTTTATTACATGTAGAGATAATAATTTATATGAAAGATAATGAATAACTGTTTCTGTTCCGGAAAATCTGCTGTGTTCTTTATGTAAGTGTCAAGTGAGAGATTGCTACCAATTAAAAGAAAGTGGCTTGATTGAAAAAAAATTCAGGGTAATAATTTTATTTTGTATTCCGAAATGTAAGACAGGGTAGCAATAATACAATTCAGAATACAAGTAATCCCAAATCTAAAAGTTTTCTTTGGCGTTTCTTTATAATCGACTGAGCCAATAGGTCATAGAAAGTTTTTTCACGTTTAGGTTTCTATCGTTATAGCCAATTACTTCAGAAATTTATAGATATAAATTAATTAAAAAAGAAATTGGCCTTTGCATCAGAAGAGGTCAATATAGACATCCATGGAAATTTGTGTAGCTCTGCTGTCAGCGGTTACCTGGAAGGCGACGGATACACACACACACACGCAACTTTTTTTATTACATGTAGAGATAATAATTTATATGAAAGGTAATGAATAACTGTTTCTGTTCCGGAAAATCTGCTGTGTTCTTTATGTAAGTGTCAAGTGAGAGATTGCTACCATCTAAAAGAAAGTGGCTTGATTGAAAAAAAATCCAGGGTAATAATTTTATTTTGTATTCCGAAATGTAAGACAGGGTAGCAATAATACAATTCAGAATACAAGTAATCCCAAATCTAAAAGTTTAGTCTCTAAATTTGCATAGAGTTTACCAGCTTAAGCTTTAACTTGTACAGTCTACTTACAACAATTTAACACCCTTAACCACTTAACTGTTTCTTTTTTCCGCCATATTATGTAAAAAAATAAGCATATTTCTGATATACAATTTTATGGTGAAATCGGTTATATAAACTTAAATTAGCAGTCAGAATTATTACAAGTATTGAATTTAAGGAATTATGCTAATTTTTATTTTCATTGGAAAAAATACATTTTTCCATAAAAATGGCTTTTCTCAGAAGAAAAAGGCGAACTGGAAAGAATACTTTACAGAAATGGATGTTAGAATCGAACATGTTTTATTGTACTTACAATAATTATCCTTTTAAAATTCAGTTTTTGTATGATAAATTTTAAGTTAAGGAGAAGGGGGGGGGGGAGATTTAAGTTAAGTTATGGGAGTTAAGCATAGCCCAACATCACAATCTGGACAAAAATATCGCGTTTCTTTCCTCATCCGTTTTCCAAAATCGTTTATTTTCGAGCAACACACAAAACATTGTCTTGTTGAAAATTCACGACTTTACTCTGATACAAAAATGCAATAAAATGTAACCTTTATACCGCTTTAGACTTGTTTTGCAGTTCTAACTTACTGGAACTACTAGAGTCATCTGTTAGAAACATTACACACTACACAAGCAAAAAAAATACGGCAAATCAGTGGATTAGAGTAGAAAAAAGGTTGCCCGAGTGCCGCTCGGGCAAATCAAGGAAATGTCATTTCAAGTACCCGAACGGCGTTCGGGCAAAACAGGCAAGTGGTTAATAACAGGAGACTTGGCGTTGGAATATTAAAACCCGAATAAACTACTACGTCAGAAACGGCACTTGGCGAATTGTATCTCCATCGCCAAAATTGATAAAGAACTATTCTCTCTCCACTTAAAGTTAGCTTTTGAACGTCCTAATTTTATGCTAATGGATCACAATTCCTGGATTCACTGTGACAACCGATCTCGTAAACACTCAATTAAATTACAAGATAAATTCACCCGGCTTCGTAATTCACAGACTCCTATTCATTCGAACGACTTTCCTGTTGTCAATAAAAATGCAATCGTTAATCTTTCCAATGCTGAAATTACCAATAATCAATATTCTGTTCTCAAACTCAATTCAAATTTTGCCATTTCTAAACCTCCTTCTTTTCCTCAGTTAATTGCACCGGTTGAAAAAGCTTTCAAAAATTCTCGACTGACTGACCAACAGAAAGAAAATCTTCGTCATTTAATTCTATATAATGCCAATTTCAACTCAAAAATTTTAAATCAAATCTCAGCCCTGCAGAAAAAAAACGCCTTGAAGGAATTAAAATATCATGAAAATATCATCATTACTAAAGCTGATAAAGGTGTTTAGATTGTTATTTTGGATAAAAAACAATACATTGAAAGTGTTACCGAATTAATTAATGATGGCCCATATGTTCCTCTGCCCCGTGACCCCTCTACTCAAGAGTTAAATAAAATTAAATCTGCTATAAAATCTTGCCCCTTGTTATTCGACTCGATTAAATCTCATCTTATCCCTTCTATTGCTAATTGTGCCAGATTTTATGCTTTACCGAAAGTTCACAAACCCAATATTCCATTTCGTCCCACAGTCTCTAATATCGGTACTGCTTCCTATAATTTAGCTAAATTTCTCATCACAATTTTTGCTCCACTTCTTGCTGCTAATAGTTATACTGTTAAGAATTCCATAAAATTTTCAAAAAACATTCAAAACTGCCCTCACACTAATCTCACTATGGTTTCTTTTGATGTAAAATCTCTTTTCACTAATGTTCCAATAAGTGGCGCCCTCTGCTGTCTCGAAAATAGATTAAAAGAGTTTCATTTCACATCTTTTAAAATACAAGAATTAATCTCTCTTACCCGCATTTGTTTATCACAAACCACTTTTTCTTTTCAAAATAAATTTTATCGTCAGTCCGAAGGTTTAGCCATGGGTTCCCCTCTCTCCCCAATTCTCGCAGATATTTACATGCACTATTTCGAAAACAAACTTTTTAAGAAAATATCTTTTCCTTTTTGGACCCGTTACGTTGACGACACCGTCACGCTTATCGACATATCTCATCACAATATAGACCATGTCTTAGATACTTTAAATTCAATTGACAGTAACATCCAATTTACATATGAAATAGAAAATAATGGCTCCCTTCCATTTCTTGATACCCTCGTCTCTCGCACTGTAAATGGATTTTCAACCACCGTCTATCGAAAAATTTTGCTGTCTCCCTTCCTCCCCATGCGCGTTCACGTCACCCACCTAACCAAAAAATGGCTGCTTTCTATACTTTTGCAAACCGTGCACTTAATATTTGTTCTAATCCTATTTTATTAAAATCTGAAATTAAATACCTGAAAGTCATTGCAATTGACAGAGGTTATGACCCTTCCATTATAGACAAAGCTATCCAAAAATTACAACTCCCTCGTATTTCGTCTACTAAATCAGTCTCTTCTAATATCAGTATTGTCTTACCCTATTTTCCTAAATCCAGTCAAACCACAGCTAAAATTCTCAAACAATATGATTTTAAAATAATATTTTCGCCTTCCAATAAACTCACATTTTCTCAGTTAAAAGATCCCATTGATATGCATAATTATTGGGGAATTTATAGTATTTCCTGTCAGTGTGGTTTATTATGTATTGGCCAAACTAAACGCAGTCTTAAATTTCGTCTAAAAGAACATATGAATTACGTCCGCAAACAAGAAACCAATAAATCGGCTATTTCTAAACATTGCTGGGAGGAAAATCATAATTTTAAATTTAATTCAGCTAAAATAATTTGCAGACCTAAATCCATTCATGAACTCGATTTCTTTGAAGCTTTTCATATTTATAAAAATTTTAAAAACCTTGTAAATTGTGATTTCGCTGTTCCCTATTTGTCTGACTGTTGGAAATTTTATATTCAGTCCATATTTTCTTAATATTTCTACTGTTTACACAGCTAACTTTCCTAAATTCTTATTGGCCACTCTCCCCACCTTTCTCGTAATCCTATTGGTTGAACTAAATCCGGCCCCTCTCCTATATATACGAGCATTTCTCCTGATTCAGAATCCTTTTTGCACTTAAGACGGTACGCTGTTGGCTACCGAAACAGCTGTATGCATTTCCAATATTTTTCTTTGGCGTTTCTGACGTAGTAGTTTATTCGGGTTTTAATTTAACACCCAGCCCTTGGTTATGGAATCGATCCGCTTTGTTCCAAGAGAAAAAAGTGAATAGTGTGCATATAGTATGCATTTATATAAAAATTTTAAATCCAAAACATCATTTACAAAAAAACATTACATTTTGAAACATTTACATTTTGGAAAAAAATTGACCAAAAACGCTTTGTGTTTGTAGTCCATATTGTGTTGGAATTTCTGTTTTTGATTTTGTTAAACAAATACATAATGCTGCGTGCACTTTTCCTAAGCGTATTATATTGTAGGAAGTTCCAATTGCATTTATTAATTTCTTTCTATTATGAAAGGTTTCATGTCATTAAAGTACAATTCAAAGACTTCTAGCCGTAGATCGTTATGTAAGTCAGAATATTTTCTGTGAAAGCACTATACTTATCTGTAAATGACAAATGTATTATTTTTCAGTAGGAAAGTTTTGTATCAGTGAAAGCGTTAAGAACTTGGGGGTCGTCTAGCAATATATTTCAAGGAATTGCTAAGAGTCATTAGAGCATAGATTTGATATCTGTCGTCCTTGGTGATTTTTGTATTTGCAATCAAAAATGTAATAGGAAAATGTACTTGCCAGATGCATATTTTTGTAATATAGATTGTATGAAATATTGTTTCATATTATTGATTGCTCTCGTTATAAAATATTTTCTATTTTGGTGAAATTTAAGTTACAATATTACTTTATGGGTATTAATAAGCTGGATTTTAAATTCTGATCATAATTTAGGGCTTTATAATAGGAAATTTTAAAATTTTGGTCCGGTTGTACGAATTAAGTGCTCATTTTAGAGAAATTTAAGTTTAAATATGACTTTATTAGTATTACTGAGCTAGATTTTAATTTCTGATCATAATTAAGGGATGTTTATTGGTCTTCTTCATTAGTCAAATCAATACAACGGAAGGAAATTTTTATCATTTAGGATGTACACCGAATATTTTTTGCTAAGTAGTTTAATTTAGCAACAGCGATTTTAATCTAGGTAGCGCATCAAATATATAAAAATTATAAAATAATTAATAACATGAATATAAATAATGTAATAATTGAAATGAATTACTCGTGGCTATAAAAAATGAAAAAAAAAAAAAAAAAAAAAAAACGAAAATGAGAGAGATAAGATAATGAATGCGAAATTAAGATAATAACTAATAAGTCGAAATAAGTATTTAAAAAATATTTTGTTACAAAACGAAAAGAAACGAAAATTAACGCATATTTAAAAAAATAAAATAAAATGCCCTTATCTTAATGCACTAAAAAAAAACAAAATAACATTTTCAGCTCAGTACCGCCGATCTGAATACTTGCATTTTACTCATATTCCAATAAAATTGCACCTCAGACGAAGAAAAGGGCGGCTCAAACCATTTTATACCAAAAATTTCCAATCTGGCTAATTCAGCTCGCATTTTCATAAATCCATAATAATTTAAAACTAATTAAAAAATTTAAATTGTTATTGGGTTAAATATTTATTGGGTTTGAGCCGCCCTTTTCTTCGTTTGAGGTGCAATTTTATTGGAATAGTGTAAAATGCAAGTATTCAGATCGGCGGTACTGGGCTGAAAAAGTTATTTTGTTCTTTTTAGAAAAGGGCATTTTATTTTTTAAAAATAAGTGTTATTTAATTTAAAGTGAAAATAATTAATTGTTCACTTATTTTTTGTTTTAATTTTTTAATTAATTTTTTAAATAAAATAGTGGGTCAAGCTTTTTGATGATTATTTCACACACCCAGAAAAAGGATTTGATTAAAACTGCAAAATATGTTTCGTTGAGGTTATATTAACTAAATTTTTACTGGAAGGAAAAAAAAACATTTTTTTTACTATGACAACACAAAATATATTGTTAACAAAGTTAGAAAATTTTAACAAAATTTCTTTATATGCTCATATTACAAAGTACTTTAATTAGATTTGAAAAAGAAAAAAGTCTATTTGGTTAATCTAAAAATATTTCTAATGGAACCCATAATATGTATATATATATATTGTGCGAACCATCCTTTTGATAATATAACAAAACTTTTCTCTGAGTGTAAATAGACAAACACACACGAAAAAAAAAAAAAAAAAAATTAGATTTGTAAAACAAATTCTTCATTGCTGAAGCATTACTTATTGATGAATTAGTTTCCATGCCTAAAGTGAAAATATGATTTTGTAAGAAACAAATGAAATTTCTTCATGAAATTATAAGGTTTTGTGTATAGGATTTTAAAGTATTATATTTTCATATATTGATATAATTTTTACCATAAGAATTGCAATACAACTGGTCGATTTCTTAAAACTTAAATTGATAATGTATGATCAAATCTCTTATACAGATTCCATTTTGATGATATTTTTAATGCAATAAAGACTTTAAATAGCGAACATATTCGGTGGTTTTCACCTCGTTTGTTTCGGTGTGTCTGCTAGTAGGACGATTTATAAAGACTAAAAAATTACTAAATAAAGTTTTCCTAGACGTTCTTTACGGATAGTAAAGTTTGCTTATTAAACACAATATTGTTGGCTATTATATTACGCAAATGAAATTTCATTAAAACTTGCGTATGCGCATTTAAAAATTATATGAGATATTCTCATATTTTATTAATGATTAAATATCATCTTGAAACTTCAGGAATGTGAAGAACATGTTATAACTCATGTATTTCAGAGAAAGTTTTGCTCCGAAAATAGAAGAAGAACCAGTAAAAAATTAAATAAAACTGAAAACGTTTGGTATCACACTGTAAAATATAATACTTGATATGTGATCTGGCCATAGCATGTAATTATCAAGCTTCTTCTTATTATCATCTGTTTAATTTATATGAAACTACCACATATATGCGTTTAGTGGATAAAACAATTATTAGGTTGTAGTTTGTGTTTTAGAAATCTGGCTTCAAATCAAGAAAACATTTTATCTTTCTTTTTTATTTTTCGTGTTAATGGACAAAAGAAAATCAATTTCATCAATATTAATTAGTCAGTTTTAGTCAGATGGACCCTTCAGTGGAGGATCAAAATTGTGGTGGCAGATTTCCGGACCACCTCTGGAGGTGTGTCCCAGACCGTCGCCAATTGCCCATCTGCTGGAAAATATTTTAATTAAATTAAGAAAACAATAGCTTATTAAAACTAATGGATGTTTCTATGCGTCATGCGTGCATAATTAAACACATTCAATTAGTATAAATAACAATCATAGTTTCAGTTTGAAAATGGAAGAAAATGGAATTCTCTCTTGATGTCACTGAAATGATAGCATTTGAAGAGATTTTCTCATAAGAAAATGGTTTGGTGAAAAATAAGAGCAATTTGCGTAGATTAACGGCTTTTTCTCGTAAAAATTCAAAAAATTATTCTTTCGAAACATCAGTTTACGGGCTACGACCGTTTAGCTAGCAAAACTGTCATTTCCCGTAAAATTATACGGTTATTTTCTAAATTATGCTTCCAAAACGGATTATGACCGTTTAGGTAGAGAAACGGTCATTTCCCCTAAAATTATACTGTCAAATACCGTGGTTTTACATTTTTTTTTTTTTTTTTTTTTTTTTTTTTTACAGTGTAATAGAACAACTATTTTCCTGTTAAAAGTTCTAAACCTGTCACTCATTACAGTGGTAGCAAATAACATAATTTTCATTTGAGTTTTAGATGTTGATGCAACAGTTGCGTCACCTTCTTTTATTGTTTCCTTAACCCAAGTAGCACGGGAACGTTCTGTGATCGTCTAATAACGGTTACAGTCGTTCAATCACCATGTTTCGTGTCAAGAGAACGTTCGATTAGACGTTTAAAAATAGTATTACTTAGAACGTTCTGAAAAGATTTGCTTTGTACCATCTATAAAACGTACAATTCTAGTTCTATGAAAAACATTCAAGTGTATCACCGTCGTAACACGTTCTGTCACAGTGTGATTATAACGAATATGACAAAATGCCTTTTTTTTTTTTTTTTCAGTTTTTTTTTTTCCTTATTTTCAGTTTCAAATTTTGTTGACATGTAGAATAATCATTAAAATGTAATAGAGATGCGGTGAGAAAAAATTACAAAATTTTAAACTTTAATTATATATTTTTATAATCATTATAATTATTTATAATTAAATTTAAGTTTTATGTTGTTGAATTCTGTCAAACACATTACTCCAGATTACTTTTGGAGATATTCATTATTATTTTCTTCTTAAATTGTTAATAAATTAAGTTACGAAAAATTATTTTATTTTATTTATTTATCATTATTATTATTATTATTATTATTATTATTATTATTATTATTTTGTATATACCAAGAAAAATGTGTTGGATAATTGGGAATTTTTGGTCTCCGGTTTTCCATTGGTTTTTACACTCTTGAGATGTCCAGAACACAATTCTACCATTCTTTCAAAATGCCAGTCTGTCTGTTTTTTTTTTTTTTTTTGTGTGTGTGTGTGTGCGTTATCAAAGTTTTGTGGACTCTGTATCTCACAAACCAATGGACGGAATTTAACCAAAGTTGATGTTTAGTTAGACTTTAAACTAATTTGCTAAATATCAGGAATATTTAATTAGATATTGATCTAAATATCAGCTTTGGTGCTCATTTGTCTCTGGAATGTATCACCAGATAGCGTTCGCTTCTATTCTGTAAATTCTTCCTTTTGTGGGGAGATCTCAGCTTCTACAGTGCACAAATGCACCAAACTTAATATGTGAAACAGATATTATGTAACAGTACGCTGATTTAATTCGGGTGCATATATTGACGAACTGGTGGCGCTGCTCTCCTACAATTTAATCCCGTTAACGTAATGGCAATAATTCAGTTTTTGTGATATAAATAATTATAAATACACTGAACTTGGCATGTAAAATTAACATCATATAAAATTTTGCAGAATAATTTTGCGTGCATATCGGACAACTGGAGGCACTGGTATGCTGCAATTTAATTTTATTCAAGGGAACGGAACGCAATAGCTCATTTTCTATGTTTTATAAATGCTCTAAATTTGGTACGTGAAATAGATATTACGTAAATTTTACTGATTCACTTCGGGTACATATCAGATGACAGGTGGCGCTGTTACGTTTCAACTTACGGGAAGCCTGTACCTCACCTTCTATAATACGAATACTTATCAAACCTTGTATGAGAGACATATATATAATGACAAAATGTGCTGCTTCAGTTTCCGTATATATCCACCGACGGATGGTGCTGCTATATTGCTTTCTGCGATTTTTCAGATATCTGTATTTCAGCATTTTTTGGTGAAAAATGTACAAAATTTCATATATAAAAATGTTAATTATAAAAACCTGTGTTGATTAAATTTTTATGATTAAATTAATAAATTTTAAAATTTTATGGATGCTGTATCTCACGAACTAATGAACGTAATTTATTCAAACTTGGTTTACTTGGACTGTGACCTAAACTGGTGGCGATTATATTTGTTAATAAATCGTTCAATAGGTGGCGCTGTCATACCATTATTTTCAGAATTTTTAATATGTCATAATAGGTCAAAATTTCGTATAAATGTACATGAGTGAGCATTGTTTTAAACTTTTCCCTGGAAAATTAAATATGTATATATATATATATATATTTATATTAGTAATATTTAATTTAAAAAAAAGTATGGGCAATTTGTATAGTTCATCGCTTTCGCTATTGTAATAAAATTTTCAATATTCTTGCCAGAAAAGTCGTCTATACTTTTAAAGCGAAAGGATGAACCCTAAATCTGTGATAATTTAAAACAAAGTTATCGACTTTTCACATTTTTCATTATGTAAAATACATTTCTTAAGATACATATTTTGTATACTATAAAATTGAATTTTTTGGATATTTAGTGTTATACTTGTTTGAGATGAAAATCGTATACATTTACCATGGGAAATAATTTTGTTAGATTATTTTAGCAAATAATATTTATGACATCGCCCTGCGCAGGAAAATATAGAAGAAAGTTTTAGGATGGCCTCAGTATAATAATTTTTAAAAAAAGGTTAAGATTTGAACAGTATGAAAAATCTTTATTAGAAACGGGTGTTATTGAATAAATTGCTTGATCGACAGAAAGTTTCGCCGCGTGTAAATGCCATCTGCTCTGTTGTTGCACAGGAAGTTGGTATTTCTTGGAGTGGCAGGTGGGATCCAAAGTCCAAAGCTTCTGACTACTGCTTGCTTACTCATCATATTTTGTATTTACATTCAGATTTGAATTTAACTTTCGGATACGCTACAACAGCTTCAAGATACAGATAAGTTCGTTCACTTACTTTTCCTTTTTATAGAATTTTCATACGTGTGCATTGGAATCTTACAAAATTTAGTTTATTAAAATTTATCAAAAAAAAAACATATAATATTTTAAAATTAAATTTGAAAATTTTAAATTTTTTACATCTTTCACAGTAACTCTTAAATTTATTTCGTTTGATATTTTATTATTACAGTTCAACGTTGTAGTCTAAACTAGCAAACCCATGCGAATTTTTCGCACTTTTCTTTTCTTATTAACTTTTAAAATTTGAAACTCATAAATATTATACCGAATATTCCCCATCTAATTAAAATTTTTATTTACCAGAAGCCAAATTATTATTAGTACCAAATTAATATTGTGCAATAGTGAGACCAAGATCATTCAAAGAAAGGTTTCAAAATAAAATTCATGGTTGAAGGGCCAGTTTCATACTTTCGCAGGCAGTACAGTTATAGTATAGGATTTCCATGATGCCTTTTAAATTTTTGTCGAGATGTTGGTGATGACTTTTTATTTATTTTGGTATAATATTTTGTTAAAAATAATAATAATAATAATTTTTATTTTCATTATATTTTTATGTTTATGATTTTTAGTCAATTTATGACAATTATTCATACTCTGTATAATCTTTAAAGTATTTCTATGTTTAAAATGACGCTTATAAAATTGAAGAAGCAATTTTTAAAAATACAGTTTTCCATAAAATAATGTAAGCAGACAAAAGTCGTAATTTTTTCTTATTAGTTCATTGAGTTGAGTCCGCATGCTTAAATATTGTTCATTTTTAAATATTATTTTTTATCCTCGCGTATTTCAATAATTACACTACTATATCGGTTCGGCAAAAAATAATTGCAACTGATCCACGTTAAAGAAATATATAGATAGATTTGATCATGTATGTTTACATTTTACATTACACTGTAGAAATGTAAAAGCAGGGAGAAGTATTAAAAAAGAAATAGTTACTAAGGTGAATCTTAATATTGCTAAATGTTTTAAATTGTGAAGTTTATTTATTTTATTTTTATTTATTTATTTGTTTACAGAATAAACTTTTAATTAATTATTTATTTATTTTTCAAAATGTTTCACCACATTTTATACTGTTATAGTTCACTGCATGTGTATGTAAAATTTATAAACTCAAAATCAATAATTTAAATAAATTTCGCATGCGCATGATTTGAAATATGAAAATATTAAGTAAATTTCACGTGATCTATTTAAATAAAAAAAAACAAAATAATAATAATAATTTTTATTTTTTATATTTTTAAACGTATTTAAAATACACCGCTGTTCAAAATTAAAGGAACAAACCTGCTTTCCCATTTTCTTCTTTTATGCATAACTTTTAAACAAATAAACACATGGACATGAAATTTGGATGTCATGTTCGTTATCATATCATTAATCGAATTTTACATAACTTTAGAATAAGTAATAATTTTAAACTAATAATTATTAATTTTTCTCAAAAGTAAGCTTTGGAAAAAATAAAAAATTTCAACAATTTTAGCAAAGAAAACTTAATGATGCATTATAGACAAATGAAAACGCACACGCCCTCAAATGTTAAACAAAATCCTGGTTTTACTTTCTGTGTTCACTTTTCTTTTACTTTAATAACGGAAATTTTGAAAAAAAAATAATAATTACTAATTTGTATAAACTGTGATCATCACCAGAATAATAAAAACGTCGATAAGTAATTTAATAATGAACGCCTTATCATCCGATTTTCATACTTCTAAGTAAAATTTTTAAAAAATTATTCACACGCGAAAAAATGAAGAAAAAAGAAGAAACAAAAAAGTGACTACATGAAGAAATATACGGTTTTAATCTAACGCATGGATGCGCGTACATCTTTAACCTATCTGTAATGCATCTTCATGACCATTTTTACTTTCTTCTATATGTAATATAGAGAAAGTATTGGATTCGCGAAAATTTTCGAAGTCCACTTTTTGATGGATTTACATGTTTTGGGATATGGAGAACACGAATTAATAGTTTTTAGAAAATGTCTGTCTGTCTGTCTGTCTGTCTGTATCATTTTTTTGTGGACGCTGTATCTCAGGAACCAATGAATGAAATTTAACCAAACTTTGTATTTAGTTGCACCCTGACATAAACTGGTGCTGATTAGATTTTGGGATCAATCACTCAATAGGTGGCGTTCTGATCGCATTTTATGCAAATTTTTAACATGGCACCATAGGACAAAATTCCGTATAAATGGGCATAAAGAGAGTTATTTTACACTTGTGATTGTAAAATTAATATGAATTATTGATAATAATAGTAGTTAGCTAGGAAAAAATTTTTGTGCATGTGGGGGCATCGGTTCCCCCCCACCGGGGGGGTGAAGTTCCCACCCGGGGGGGCAAAGTTTCAAGATGGGTATCTTTCGAAAGATCTCGTCAATAACTTTAAAACGAATGGTTGAACGATAAATCTGTGATAATTTAAACCAAAGTTATCGATTTTTTTTACTTTTAACAAAAAAAAAGTTAGAAAAATATCGCTTTTTTTTTTTTTTTTTTTTTTTTTTTTTTTTTTTTTAACGAAATTTAACCAAACTTGGTATTTAGTTGGTCCCCGACATAAACTGGTGCTGATTGTGTTTGGGGATCAATAGCTCAACAGGTAGCGCTGTGATAGCATTTTATCTAAATTTTTAACATATGGCAGCATAGGACAAAAATTCGTATAAATGTGCATAATTAGAGTTGTTTTACACTTGTGATTGTAAAATTAATATGAATTATTGATAATAGTAGTATGTAACTAGGAAAAAAAATTTCTGCATGGGGGGGCATCGCTTACCTCCCCCTAGGGGGGAAATACCCCCCCAGGGGGGGGTAAATTTTCACATTGGGTATCTTTCGAAAGATCAGGTTGATAATAGTAGTATGTAACTAGGAAAAAAATTTTCTGCATGGGGGGGCATCGCTTCCCCCCTGGGGGGGGAAGTACCCCCCCGGGGGGGTTAAATTTTCAAGATGGGTATCTTTCGAAAGGTCTCGTCAATACCTTTAAAACGAATGGTTGAACTATAAATCTGTGATAATTTAAAACAAAGTTATCGATTTTTTTCACTTTTAACAAAAAAAAAAAAAAAAAAAAAAAAAATTAGAAAAAAAAATCGTACTTTTTTTTTTTTTTTTTTTTTTTTTTAAATATTGTTACTGATTGAATATGTATAGGTAAATATAGAAGAAAGTCTTGTGGTGGCCACAACATACTAGTTCATTAAGTCTTCTTTTCTAAAATTGCTGAAATTTTTCATTTTTTCAAAGTTTACTTTTGAGAAAAATTTACTGATATTTAGTTTAAAAATTATTACTTATGCTAAAGTTATATAAAATTCGATTTATGGTATTTTAAAAAATATACTCTCCAAATTTTATACTTCTGTGTTTATTTGTTTAAGAATTATGTGAAAAAAAAAAAAAAAAAAAAAAAAAAAAAAAAAAAAAAAACGAGAAAACAGTTTATTGTTTAAATTTTGTATACTTGTGTACTTCTTTTAACTAATTTTTAATTTCTTCTATATGTAATATAGAGAAAGTATTGGATTCGCGAAAATTTTCGACCTCCGTTTTTTGACGGATCTACACGTTTTGGGATGTCCTGAACACGAATTGATAGTTTTAAAAAAAAAACTGTCTGTCTGTCTGTCTGTGTGTCTGTGTGTCTGTCTGTATCATTTTTTTGTGGACGCTGTATCTCACGAACATATGAATGAAATTTAACCAAACTTGGTATTTAGTTGCACCCTGACATGAACTGGTGCCCATTAGATTTGGGGATCAATAGCTCAACAGGTGGCGCTGTAATCGCATTTTATGGAAATTTTTAACATGGCAGCATAGGACAAAATTCCGTATAAATGGGCATAATGAGAGTTATTTTAAACTTGTGATTGTAAAATTAATTTGAATTATTGATGATAGTAGTAGTTAACTAGGAAAAAAAATTTGTGCATGGGGGGCATCGGTTACCCCCTGGGGGGAAGTACCCCCCCGGGGGGGTTAAATTTTGAAGATGGGTATCATTCGAAAGATCTCATCAATACCTTTAAAACGAATGGTTGAACCATAAATCTGTGATAATTTAAAACAAAGTTATCGTTTTTTTTACTTTTAACAAAAAAAAAAAAAAAAAAAACTTACAAAAAAATTCGATTTTTTTTTTTTTTTAAATTATTGTTAGTGATTGAATATGTATTAATTTTCACAAAAAAAAAAAAAAAAAAAAAAAAAAAAAAGGAAAAAAAATTTTTTTTTTTTTTTTTTTTTTTTTAAATATTGTTACTGATTGAATATGTATAGGAAAATATAGAAGAAAGTCTTGTGGTGGCCACAACATACTAGTTATTTCTTGTTTTCCATTGATTGTGCATTATTATAGTTTAAAAATAGAATATGTAATATATCTGGGCATTAATTTGAGATTTCATTGATAATTTAAAATTTAATAAAATACTTCTGTGTTTGAATGCTAAAATTTTGCAGTAAGTTTCAAAATTTAGACAGAAATATTTTTAAAATTTTTTGCTTAAGGGCTCTCTTCACTCACCGCCGCTGGAAGCCGAAGCTAATGTTATTCAATGGGAAATTTTTCTTTACAAATAACTTATTAAGTAATACATATTTTTAAATTCTCTTTTCACATTATGAAAATTCCCAGCTGTTAAATTGACGGACCTTTTTTAAAAAAGTTATTTTTTTAATTCTTTATATTTTACTTCGAAGCTGCAAAATACGAATTTTCAATATGTGAATGTTTTTCATTTTGCAATTTCATAATAAAATATTAAAAATAAAAAAAATACTTTTTCAAAAAAGGTCCGTCAATTTAACTGTTGGGAATTTTCTGAATGTGAAAACAGAATTTAAAAATATGTATTAGTTAATAAGCTATTTGTGAAGAAAACTTCCCCATAGAATAACATTGGCTCGGGCTACCGGCGACGGTAAGTGAAGAGGGCCGTTAACTTATTAAAATTAATATCCAAATATGGTTATATTCTATTGTTAAATTATAATGATGCAAAATCTAGGGGGGAATAATAATTAGTTAGCAGGGGGCATATTATCTTAAAAATTTTCAAAATATTCCAGAACTTGAATTTATTTATTTATTTGTTTTTGAATTCAAATATTTATCTAGAATATTCAAAATACTTGATCTTCTGTTATACTATATTTCAACGCATGTATGTAAAATTTCATAATACTAGGACAATTATTTATAAAAAAAAATAATAAAAAGATAAAATAAAAACTGCACAAAAATTTAAAAGAAAAGAAAAAATAAATAAGGAAAGGAAAGAAAAAAAAAAAAAATAAATAAAATAAGTAAATAAAATTACAAGTGCAAAACTTTGAACAGACACTATAAAATTCAAGAACTCGAAGCAATTGTTCCGGGTCGAGAAAAGACACAACCCTTCATCAATCGAACAAAGTAGGCACGAGTGCTGCAAAAAATCTGCAACGTAGCTCTTGTATATATTCGTCTGACGAAAGGTCGTGTCTTCTTTCGACCCGAAACAATTGTTGCGAGTTATTATACATGATTTACATGTTTTACTATTTTACCATTTTATTATACATGAAACACATTTTTAGCACGTTCAAAGAACGTTCAAAAATTGTTTACATAACGTTGTGAGAACGGGTGTATAGAACATTTTCAGAACGTTTCTACACTATTTTAGAACGTTTACAGTACGTTTTCTAGAACGTTCTGAAAATGTGTGTAACGTTTTGAAAACGTTCTAAAAACGTTTAGAACGTTCTGAGACCGTACACATAGAACGTTCTCTGAACGCTTCTATAACACCGATGGTGATAGCTACACGTTCATTGAACGTTCCCTGAACCGTACTATTGTACGTCTTCAAGATGGACAGATAGACGTCTATAACACGTTCAAAGGGAACGTTCTTAGAACGTGTTTGCAGAACAATTTTTGAACGTTCAGAGAACGTTTTGGTGCTGCTTGGGAAATGACTTCTTAACCCTTTCATTACCAATTTTTTCCATTCATAAAACAATAAATCTTATATTTAGTCATAAATTTATTTCAAACGTAATATATATAAATATTTTTTTTTATATGAATAATAGCAGGGTACGAATTAATATAGCAACTGAGAGGTGTTTATTTATTTTTAATATAACCACTAATGCCATTTAAAATCATAACTTTTCAATAAATAAAAATATTAAAATTTTGGAAGAAATACATTTTGCAATTAATTAAAATATAAACAATAAAAAATAAAATAAAAAACATTTCAAACAGTAATATTTACTTAAATTGTCCAAAACAGGAAACTGATTTCGATATTATTATCAGAATAGAGTAAAATATATATTCATTTATCAACAAGGATAGTAAAATCATCTAAAATATATATTAGTCGGTGGTAAAATGTATATAAATTTGAATATTGTTCATTTTGAATCAGCGGGAATATTAGATGGTATGAAAGAAAATCTCAAATGTTACGATTCCAACTGGCATCACGGGGAATGAAAGGGTTAAGATGTACATTTACAACTGAATCGTCAGAACTACTTAACCTTTATTTATTTATTTATTTATTATTTTTTTTCAATATTGATCTAATAAGTTTCTAAGTTTCTTCTATCTCAGCCTTTATATTCCTTCCTGTCTAGAATACTAATATAAGTGTTTCTAATATTTCGTTGGTCATATAAAAATTTTAGTTCAATACGAGATTTTTTTCTTCTCTTTTTCAAATTTGCAATCAGTGTTTACAGGACAGTCACAGGAACTCTGGTTTTCTCCACGAAAAATAGAAAAAGTGATTGTGCATTTACATGCTCCAATATCCAACAACTTTGATTTACCATCAGCGAGGAAGCACTCACTTTTTTACCATGTTTTTATTAACTTCTATTCTTGTTTGTTTGTTTGTCTACTACAAATCCTGCAATCAACTTTTAACTAACTTCCCGACTAGCTAGGCATTTGAAACTTTTAGGATAGCTCAGAACACGGTGACAATACATTTTTTAACACTTTTAATCAACTGTTTCATGTCCCTACTGCCTTTGGCAGCATTTATATGAAGCGACAGAAAATTTATTTAGCTAACTTTCCAACTAGATAGACATTTGAAACTTTCACAATAGGTGAAAACGCACGTGAATGAACACGGTGAAAATGCATTTTTTAAATACTTTTAGCCAACTGTTTCGGGTTCCTGCAGCCTTCGACAGCATTACCAGTACAAAGCTTGCAATCGATTTTTAACTAACTTCCAGACTAGCTAGACATTTAAAACTTTGAGGAGAGCTCAAAACACGGTGACAATACATTTTATAAATACTTTAGACATCTGTTTCAGGTCCCTACTGCTTTCGGCAGCATTTATATGATTCAACAGAAAATTTATTTAACTAACTTCCAGACTAACTAGACATTTGTAACTTTCAGAATAGTTCAGAATAAGGTGAAAATGCATTTTTTATACTGTTAACCGACTGCTTCTGGTCCTTGCTGCCTTCGGCATCGGTACCAGTGCAAAGCTTGCAATCGATTTTTAACTAACTTCCCAGCTAGCTAGCTAGCCATTTGAAACTTTTATAATAGCTTTAAAGACGATAACAATGTTTTTTTTTCTTTTTTTTTTTTTTTAATACTTTTAGCCAATTGTTCCGGGTTCCCGCTGCCTTCGGTAGCGTTTATATGATTCAACAAAAAATTTAAAAACATGGTATATAAAAAGTTCTTTATATCTTGTAATTATTTTTAAAGCTGCTTTCACCTTTGTCTCTAAGATTTTCTTAAATTGAAATATGAATCATGATAGTCTTTTATTAATTGTGCTATTCTATTATGGACACAGTTGGTATTGAAGTTTTTATGGTATAACTTCTGTATTTGTGAACTAACTTATTCGACAATAGTAAAAATTGCAGGCATTTTCTTAGAATATAAAGACAATCATTACCTTCGAAACAAAATAACTTATTGAAACAATATAAAAGTATATGTTTATATGTCGGGAATATGTTCGTACACAGTTCTTCTATTGATAAGCCCCATCAAAAAAAAAAAAAAAAAAAAAAAAAAAGTAAGTAAATTACAAAAATAATAATAATAATAATAATAATAATAATAATGCACATTGTCTGGTAGCCACCACTACAAATAACGGTAAGGGTAAAATAACACAAATACAACACCAAATAGTTTTTAAAGCACTACTGTAAATTCATAATTTAACTTAATATTTTAAACTAACCCTTCTTAAATATGATAAAACTAAAACATAATGATCTGATCATACTGTCTGCTGACAGCAGACTGATATATATAAGAAAGAGAATTGAAAATGAAATTGAAAAGAGAATTCGCGTGGCTCGGTGGATGAAAATGAAACCAGATACACTGTAAAAAATGCTGTAGTAAAATTACGGGCAAAGCCCGGCAGCAGAGATTCCAGACAAAGCCCGTAAATAAACATTTAGACGATGAATGACGTATCGCCAGTAATTTTACGTTGCGATGAAACATACATCCAACCTGTAAAAAAAGTAGTATTGCCTGTAAAATTAAAAGGGAGCTCGGTATATTAAAATAGTAGCACTGCCCGTAAAATTAGAAGGCATCTTGGTATGTTAAAATAGTAGCGTTGCCCGTAAAATTAAAATAGAACCTTGTGTGTTAAAATAGTATTGCCCGAAAAATTAGAAAGCTGTTCAGTATGTAAAAAAAAGAAGTACTAATGCTCGTCAAATTAAGGGAATTTTGCATCTTTTACGGCAGCACTAAACTATGTTTGATATAAAAGCTTATTATTTATTATCTATTAAGGGAACTATATTACGTCTGTTTATTCAATGAAGTAGGTAACAATTCTTATGGTTTTTGATATATTTTTTACAGCTATGAATTTTTTAATTTGCGTTTTCTCAGTTTTCGTTTTCTCACAAATTTATGATTTTCAAAATGCTAAAACTGCTTCATATATTTAAGAAGAGACATAATTCTTTTAACGTTTAACAGAACGTACTTAAAAGAGGATGGGGGGGGGGAGGATGGGGAAGGATGGGGGGGATAAAAAACAATAAGAACTTTTGCCTGAATATATATTTCATTGAACAAGCCTAATGTAGTTCCATTTATAAATATTAAATGGAAATATAAGCTTTTATATGGCACCTACAGCAGTACTGCTGTAAAAAGTACCACTTCTCCTTTTTTTTAAAAAGAAAGGATTACGTAGAAAAAAAATATACAATTATCTGTTTTACAAGTATATGAGTATATGCAAAATTTTCTACCCCCCCCCCCTCCTGCAAAAAATAATAAATAAAATAAATAAAAAATAGAATTTTTATAAATATTACAGATAGATTTCCAATAGAGGTCAATATTATTAAAGCCTCTTATCAGCTTTCCGATTTCCTTTACTATAATGGTAAACTTGAACGTGAATGCTTTTGTATTTTCAAACTATGTCTGTACTATTCAAAAATGAATATTTTTAACTGTTAATCTGCATACTCTTCTTAAAACCTGTCTCTTATAGTCTCATCATTGCAAAATATTTCCAAAATGTACATTTTTATTTGATTTGTTAAAATATTTTACTCTCAGATCGTTAACATAGGTAATTTTAATACATCAAATACAAAATTAAGTGTATGTTTTAGAAAAAAAAAAAAAAAAAAAAAAAACACCCTTTAAGATGTCACAGAAAATATAGTCAATAATATACATTCATTGAGGAGATAGTTTTTGAGATTGCGATAGCATTCCACAAACATAGGATTAGAATTTATGAAAGAAATCATAGAGCTAACTGATGAGGGGGAACCTAAGTGGCTATGCTCATATCATAAAAGAAACTTACAAGCTGTTAGTCCCACGAGTTCGTATGCTTAATAAATTATTTGATTGCACTGTTTTTCAATTTTGGTTGCAGTTTTTCTGTTCTGAGGTAAAAAAAAAAAACTGGACATGAAATTGAAAAAATTATGCAATTAAAAAATGTTCCAAGAACCTGCTGCCATGGATTAACATTAGCTTGTCGCTTCATGAACGTAGCCTCTCAAATGTAGCAATATGAGTAATCACCAATAATATGATCACTAATCAAATTTTTAGATAATTGATATTTAGAAATATTTTTTTCTGGCATTTTTAAACTTTCATTTACCACTAAAATTTAACAGAAATTTCTCATTTATTAAATAAGTCAAAATTTTAGTGGCAAGAAAGAACTATATAAAAGGTGACAATTATGTGGCAGCTATAGTTCATAACATTTGTATTCGGAACCTAGAGTTACTTTTAGATGTATGACATTTTTTCATCAAATTAAGACTGAATTTCATCACGAAAATAAAACTTATTTATGCTTAATATAGCATTGATAAAAAACAAAAATTCTTCATATTTCAAATGTATAAAACATTTCCCTAACAGCACATCTTCTCCAAATGACATCCTCATGATGTCTTATGGATAAAAAGGACGTCTATGGACATCCAGTGGGTATCTTCAGGATGTATTGTGGACAAGTGTGTTGTTAGGGTTGTTTAGTAGTTTGTAGTCTACAAAGATAGTTACCAATTTCTATGGTTAACATGAGATACTACTGTATTCAAGATATTTTTTCTAACTTTTACTATAGTACTTTATAAAGTTATTCTTTTATTTGTGTAACTTTTTTTTACTTCAGAGAGTATTTATATCAAATACAGAAAATTCATAAATGGAATTTTCAAATTTCTTATTTGTTAAATAATATGTAATATTTTTACTTTCAAATTTTTGTTTGACTGAATCTTGAATTAGGATTTATAGAAAAGCTTGCGAAATCTGGAAATTCAGATATGAAATCAATGCCATTATATTATTTAAGTATGAGAAAATATGAAAGACTGTAAAACTGAACATGAAAATATTCAGAATAAAACAGGAACGAAATGTATTTAAAAAATAAAATTTTAATATTTCTAATGGGATATCAGACTCTTTGCAAAAAGATTCCCCCTCCCCCATTTTTAATCCAACATTAAATTTTTAAAATTTTCTTTCTACACACTTAAAACTTTTATGAGTGAAATTATTCCTAGAAAAACTTTTGTTTTGGGGAATACAAAAATATAGGGAAAGAATCTTAAAATTAAAAAAGTTTCTAAACAATATATATATACATTAAGAAGAAGAAAAAATACTTTTAAATATTTTATCAAGAACTCATCCAATATAAGAAAGGAAAATATTTACATCATATTTATTTATTAAGCATACTATTTTCAATTATTTACTACACATACATAATTAGAGATTAAGTTTTTGTACTTTTGCATTTATATTCGATCTTCTGGTTCTTTTGGGTGGTTTCTATCTTTTTTCTTGTTTAATACACAAGCATGCCCTATTAAAAAATATATAGACATTATATAAGACATACTATTTATTAATAGACGATGCTACTCTACTACTTACATTTTAATAAATATTGCAAATACTAAATAAAAATACGAACACAATTTCAGTTGTGTCTCAAAAAAAAAAAAAAAAAAAAAAAAAAAAAAAAACTATTAATTTATTAAACACCACACTTTGAAACTTCATTTAGATTCAAACAACTATATTAAAAATTCATGAGATTAAATTTTGCACAATCCTAAACCACTAATATGAACTTTTTGCTCTTCAGTTTGTTTCTTTTTGTAGAAAGCTTATGAAAAATTGAAACGAGGAGGAGTTACTGTAATTAAGGCATTTACAGAAGAACAAGTTGAGAATAGAAATTAACCCGATCAGGTTATCGTATTTTTCGGCACCTTGTCAGTTTATCATAGGTTGCTGAAGACCCGGGCAATGTTAGAACACGTAAATTGTAATGAAAGAAAATGTGATAAAATTATTGAATACTTCTAATTTAAGGTCAGACAATGAATATTGCAAAATAAATTTTAACAAATATTTCATATTTCATCAGAAATACACTCATTTCTATAAAATTCAGGCATCTACTAAAAATTTATAACTTTTGCACAAATTGAGATATTTGAAAAATTCAAATTGCATAATAAAGTTTAAGAATGGTATTTTTACGAAAAAAGTCATGGGCACGGTAGATAGGTATTTCTTTCATACGTGGATTCTGACGGATGAAACATAAGAAAAATAGCTCGGGTATCCACTATGACCTCATCGGGTTAATATTAAATGTACAAGAATCTTAACAAAATATAACTCTAATTAAAAAAGAAAATCACAGTTAAACGACGCTATTTATTGATCATTATATATAGAAACAATACTTCTTCAAATACTGCCAGCATCAAGGCTTAATTTCTAATTAAAAAGCATTAAATTCTAACTACCACAGCATATATGTATCCTTCTTAAATATTTATATCATATATTTTTTACAGATTTTTTTTTTTTTTTTTTTTTAGCAGAAAAACACTTTTTAAAATATGTAATTAAAATGAATGAAAATTTATTAAGTATTTATAATTAAGCGAGGTTAGTTGGTTGATTGTAGGATTTAAGGCCGATTGACTCCGTATGTGTCCTAGGCATACAGGGGGAATGTCGTCAATGGGGGTCTTTCTAAGGCTTCCTAGCTCGTATTTACGCGAGTTTCTGAGGAAACCATGGAAAGCTCCGAACGACTAAGTTGATGAGTGCGAACTGGGATCGAACCCGGCACCTCCCATCTACCAGCTTTCAGCGCAGAACCGCTCGGCCGCTGGTGGGCATAATTAAGCGAGGAAAAGTTCAAAAAATCTGAAAAGGATTTTTTTTCCTTATCAGATAACAAACTAAAACAAGCAGACGAAACACATACTATAAGTTACATAAACACATCGTTGAGTATTTTAACTTTTAAAACTATATTTTCGGCTACAGCAACGGGTACTAGAGAGCGTATACTTACACGTGTATAACGCAGTATTTATAAACATTACGATGAACTTTATAAGTTTTGTTGGGTTTAATTTTTTTTATATATTTTTTAATTTATTACTCGAAGTAGACTGGGTCTGGCTCAATTTCTGGGAGAGGGGGGTGGGGATCGAAAAATTTTACTTATAGTTAAAAATATCTTATCTAAATACCCCAGGGTTTTTTTTTTTCTTTTTCGTGTTTTCTAACTGTGTTTTATTTATATATATGAAAAATTTTTTTTAAATAAAATATCGTTTGACTGAGTGAAGTAATTTTATTAAAGTCAGAAACATATTGACTTTTTTGCCAAAATAATTTTCCCAATCAGTCTTGTTTTATCACCTGCTATAGATCATAGTATAATAACAACCTTTTTAACACTTCCCAACAAGGTTGAAAAGTGTTTATGACTTTGGTTTGTCTGTCTGTCTGTCTGTCTGTCCGCGCTCTAACTCCCGTAAATATTTATGGAATTTCTTGAAGCTGATACATGTTATTCAAGTTCACTATCGGACGGTCCATATAGAAAATGGAGTTTTTACCTGTACTGGTTTGTATACAGGGACACCCGAAAATATTTCAAAGCATTGTGTTCTATGAGAGGTATTTCTATAAACCATATTTTCATACCTTTACTCTAGATATATCTTAGTGAAATTGAAATATGTTATTTAAGTTCACTATCGGACGTTTCCTATTGAAAATGGAGTTTGTACCTCTACTGGTTTGTGTACAGGGACACCCGAAAGTATTTCAAAGCATTGTGTTATATGAGAGGTATTTCTATAAACCATATTTTCATACCTTTACTCCAGACATATCTTAATGAAATTGAAATATGTTATTCAAGTTCCCAGTCGCACGTTCCCTATTGAAAATGGAGTTTGTACTTCTACTGGTTTGTGTACAGAGTTACCCGAAAGTATTTCAAAGCATCTTGTTCTATGAGAGGTATTTCTATAAATCATATTTTCATACCTTTACTCTAGACATATCTTAATGAAATTGAAATATGTTATTTAAGTTCACAGTCGCACGTTCCCTATTGAAAATGGAGTTTGTACTTCTACTGGTTTGTGTACAGAGTTACCCGAAAGTATTTCAAAGCATCTTGTTCTATGAGAGGTATTTCTATAAATCATATTTTAATACCTTCACTGTAGACATACCATAATGAAATTGAAATATGTTAATCAAGTTCACTATTGGATGTTTCCTGTATAACATGGAGGGAATACCATCATCGAGTTATACACAGGGACACTCAAAAGTATTCCAAAGCATTGGGTTCTATGAGAGATATTTCTATAAATCAAATTTTAATAACTTTAGTTTCCACAAATTTTAAGTAATTGAAATATGTTATTTAAATGCACAAAAGAATGCTTTGCATACAATATAGCATGTTTAGCATTATATTTACAGGGTGGCACAAAAATATCCAGATAAATTAAGAGCTATTAATAAAAAAATTGCTAGATATGTACTTTCGTTTACGTCAAGCGTTTTTAACACTTTCTAATATTTTTAACACTTCCAATAAGGTTGAAAAGTATTTATGACTTCGGTTTGTCTGTCTGTCTGTCTGTCTGCCTGTCCGCGCTCTAACTCCCGTAAATATTTATGGAATTTCTTGAAACTGATATATGTTACTCAAGTTCACTATCGGACGTTCCCTATTGAAAATGGAGTTTATGCCTCTACTAGTTTACCCGAAAGTATTTCAAAGCATTGTGTTCTATGAGAGGTATTTCTATAAACCATATTTTCATACCTTTAGTGTAGACATATCTGAATGAAATTGAAATATGTTATTCAAGTTCACTATTGGATGTTTCCTGTTTAAAATGGAGGAATTAACACCATCTATTTATGTCCAGGAATACTTAAAATTATTCCAAAGCATTGCGTTCTATGAGAAATATTTCTATAAATCAAATTTTAATAACTTTACTTTCCACCAAGTTTTTGGAAATTGAAGTATGTTATTTATGTGCACAAAAGAATGCTTTGCACAGAATATAGCATGATTAGCATTAGATTTACAGGGAGGCACAAAAATATCCAGTTACATTAAGAGCTATTAATAAACAATTGCTAGAATTGTACTTTCGTTTACATTAAGCGTTTTTAACACTTTCTAACGTTTTTTAAGTGTGAATATGATTTCAGTTTTGTGTATCTGCCTGTCCGTCTGTCTGTCTGCCTGTCTGTCTTTCCGAGCACTAACTCCCGTAAATATTTATAGAATTTCTTGAAACTAATATATGTTATTCAAGTTTCCGATCTGATGTTCCCTATTGAAAATGCAGTTTGTACCTCTACTGGTTTGTGTACAGGTACACCCGAAAGTATTTCAAAGCATTATGTCCTATGAGAGATATTTCGATAAACCATATTTTCTTACATTTACTGTAGACATATCACAATTAAATTGAAATATGTTATTCAGATTCCCTATTGGATGTTTCCTGTATAAAATGGAGGAAATACCACTACTGATTTATGTACAGGGACACTTAAAAGTATTCCAAAGCGTTGCGTTCTATGAGAGTTATTTCTATAAATCAAATTTTAATATCTTTACTTTCTACGAAGTTTTAGGAAATTGAAATATGCCATTTATATGCACAAAATAATGCTTTGCATATAATATAGCATGGTTATCATTAGATTTACAGGGTGACACAAAAATATTCAGTTATATTAAGAGCTACTAATAAAAAAATGCTAGAATTGTACTCTCGTTTACTTTACACGTTTTTGAAACTTTCTATCATTTTTTTAGCGTGAATATAATTCCAATGTCTGTATCTGTCTGACTGTTCTTCTTTCCGTCTGTCTGTCTCTCTGTCTGTTTTACTGCGCTCTAATTCCCGTAAATATTCATGGAATTTCTTTAAATCGATATATTTTATTCAAGTTGACTATTCCTCAAGTTGACTATTCATGTTCCTCATTGAAAATGGAGTGAATACCTATTCTGGTTTGTGTACAGGGGCACCCAAAAGTATTCGAAAGCATTGTGTTCTATGGGAGAAGTTTCTATAAACCATATTTTAATTCCTTTAATGTATAGAAACTTCAATGAAATTTTAACATGTTATTCAATTCCCTATCGGATGTTTCCTTTGTAAAGTAGAGTACATTTCTAACTGGTTTGTGTACAGGGGCACTTGAAAGTATTCCAAAGCATTGTGTTGTATGAGAGTTATTTTTATTTACCAAATTTTAATAATTTTATTCTCCACAAAGCTTAATGCAATTGAAATATATTATTCGTATGCACAAAAGAGTGCCTTCTATGTAATATAGTATGGTTAGCATTAGATTTACAGGGCCACACAAAAATAATCAGTTACACAAAGATCTATAAATAAAAATTTCCTGGAATTGCACTTTTGTTTACATGAGCGTTTTAAAACTTTCTTATAATTTTAGTGGGAATATGATTTCAATTTGTGCATCCGTCTGTCCGATTGTCTACCTTTCTATCTGTTTGTTTCCGGCTCCTATCATTTTGAGAATTTTTAAAAAATAATACACATAAGTTCCCTATGGAATGTTCCCTATTTAAAATGCCATTAATTTGTCCTGTACAACTAGTTTGTTTAGAGGGACAACAACAACAACAATAAAAAAAAAACAATGTATTACGTTTTAGGACAGAATTTTTTAAAAGTTATATTTAAAAATCTTTCTGCTATAAAAATCATAGCAACATTGACATGCATTATTAATATTCTAAAATGATGTTGTGTATAGAACATGATATGATTAACTTTCAGATTTACAGGGCTACACTAAAATATTCAGAGAGATTAAAAGCTGTAATTATAAAGTGACGGCTGCGTTTTCTTTTGCGTTAAGCCTTTTTAACACTTTCCAAAATGCCTAAGAGTAATTTTAAAGTCAATTGGTCTATCTGCATGTTTTTCAGTTGTTCTGTCTGTTGTGTGATAAAGTAGGCAAAGAATATTAAAAGTTATTCGATACAATTGCGTACAGTTGGAAAGTGTTACTAATCAATGCGTACTGCATGATTTTTCCTTCTTGTTTCTTTCTGGAGGAGGGGGGAGGATTGGATTTTCAAAGAGGGAATGAAAAGTAGAAAGTGCCACGGGCACAAAAATTTGGGACTCAGGTCCTGAAAGTAGAAGCGAAATTTAGCACAAATTAAACTATATTTAGAATACATATGAATTATTTAGTAAGAAAACACCTAAGTTTATGATCTGTAATCCGACAAATAGGTGCAAGCTTCTTAGTACATGCTTTTCGCAAGCATTAGAAAACTTAAAAACATAAATACGATACATATATATATATATATATAAAAAACATATTTAAATAATTTAAGACTTAACACCTTTAACTAACTTACCTTGGTAATTCAACTTGCAATTCAAAAAGCATACTGTTAAACTTGATTTTCAATATCTGTATTGAAGTGATGGAAACAAACAGTCAGAAGCAATCAGGCATGTTTGTTATGTAAATAAGAACTTTTCTTTGCTATTCCTTTTCTTTGACAATACTCTGTAGAAAATATGTATATATTGGCAACAAAATTTCTTTGAATTAAAATAGGAAAACAATAGCTCTTCTGTATCAATCGCTATTTGTACGAACGTGTAAATAAAATCTCTCAGTCGATAAAAATACAATTATATTTTTCATTACAAATATGGAGTGTTTTTTTATGACGTCACAGAAAAGCTAACACTTTATATTTGAAAAGATTTGACCATAAAAATACAGTTTTATGGCATATTTGAACTATTTTGGTAGATTAAGGGTTACATGCAAACGGAACGCTTGCAATTTCGATGACGTAAATTTTGCAAGTTTTTTGCAAATACAATCGGCAGCAAAAGTAACAGAGCACTAGCGAAAATAAGTACACTTACTGCAGATTTGTTAAATAAATCCTTGTCGAATCCTGTTCTTAGTCAAAGTCCACGATTCGACAAGGATTTATTTAACAAAACAGTGTTAAGTGTGCTTTTTTCACATAGGAATTTTTGCTGGTGCTCGGATACTTTTCCTGCCGATTGCAGTCATACATTTGGAACGCCTGCAAACGGCTACGCAACTGGAAGTGTTTCATTTGTATGTACCCCAACGGCTTTTGCCTGTAAAAAAAAATCCAGCGTTCCACAATTATACTTTCATAACATCAATTTACGGACTACGACCGTTTAGCTAGCAAAATGGTCATTTCCCGTAAAATTATATAGTCAGTTCCTAAATTGTACTTCCAAAGCATTAATTTACGGATTATGACCGTTTAGGTACCAAAACGGTCGTTTCCCCTAAAATTATACGGTCAAATACCGTGATTTTACTTTTTTTTTTTTTTTTTTTTTTTTTTTACAGTGGACGGTGTCATAGAGTCTGATGTTTTGCTAACCAAATTTAGGTACTATCTGTTACTATCAAGTACTTTTATTAATTATAAAGGAGGAAATGCTTACATATGTAACGAAATATTCGATTCATTAGGTTTTCTAGAAATCTGGATGAGTTATTAAAACACAGTAAAAAAGTCCAATTTTGGTTAATATTACAAAATTTACGGTCTGAAAACTGGAAAATAATATAAATTTTTTTTTAAGATATTGGAAATAGTGTTAAAAGGAAGCATTTGAAAGGTATATATATACATATATATAAAGTAATAATATTTGTATTTTAATACTAACTTTTTGATATTTGACATTTTTTCATCATTTTTTTCGAACTTTGAAGGTCAATCGGGAACTATAATAAATATATCGGGAAATAAACTATAATAAATATATATAATAAACTATAATAAATATATCGGGAAAAATATAAATAAATATTTATTTTTTATTATATTTTTCCCAAATTCGGGAAGCCAAAGTAAAACTTTTTTTTTTTTTGCTATTAGAAATTGCTTATAGAAAATATCCATTTTTCGCCCTCCCTAATATAAACCGGCCGCGGTAGCCCAGTCGGTAGAGCGCCGACCTCGTAATTGGAAGATTGCGGGTTCGGTACTCGAGCCGGCCAAAGACAGTCGTGTACACTAATGGTGGCTGGTGCACGTTAAATCTGTCGTGGCCGATATGTCCTCCATGTTGCCATCAAAAATTATACCTCTGGGGGTCACCGAAGCGGGAGAGCCCTCCCTTCCGTGGAGGATCAAAATTGTGATGGCATGTCTCGGGACCACCTCTAGGGATGTGTCCCAGACCGTCGCCAATTGCCCATCAGCGCAGCACTAGTGCGACGTTAAACCCAACCATCCAACCATCCATCCCTAATATAAACTAAGAGACAAAAAAAAAAAAAAAACGCACTTGGATATTTTCCTTTTCGCCATCTACAACCGCCAATTTTATCGTTTAAAAAGCAAATTTTCGAACAGATTTTTTCATGTTGTCCTCCACATACACTTTAGCTTTATGTCCAGTGTTAGAAACAAAATGCAATTGTCAGAAAAATTGTAATTTTAGAATTTATTTCAAAAGTTGTAAGAATAAGGCAGTTAACGATGCCACAATAAGTATTAATTTTCGAATGAAAATCAAAAAATATTTTAATACGTGAGATGGCAAAATAATTAAATGTTAAGGAAATATTGGTAAAGGGTTTTCAGCAAGAAATAAAATTTTTTGGCCGTTTAAACTGGAAATTTGATTTTAGACGGCCATGTTGCTCATCCAAGCGAGACGGCCGTAAGTTAAAAAGCCATTGCTTATAAAATTGGTTTGTATTATATTTAGAACATAAAAGAGATTCAGAAAAAGTGTTTAGCAGCATAATTTCTTTAAATATAGTCCAGCAACTATTAAACAAAGCAGGTTTAAATGACAGAAAATTTGAAAAAATTCCCTTCTTAGTGAAGAGAATTAGGAAAGCAAGACCTCAGATGGCTAAAAAATTAAAAAATAATTAGTTAATTATTGGGCTGAACTGGTTCTCTTTGATGAGTCAAGTTTAACTTATTTCGTGCTAAAGAAAACAAGTAGATCTGACAACGAAAATATAACCGACTTAATGAAAATCGCACTTTTAAAACAGTGACACATTTTCCGTACATTATGGCACGGAGGTGCATAACTTTTCAAACAGTCAGGCAAATTTTTATGCTCAAGGGATCAATTAACTCGAAATAAAACACAATCTTCATAAAAGTGGTGGTTGACCGACTACTTTGGAATTATCTTGGACATTTCCGCAAACAGCATTTCAAGATGATAATGCACCTTACTACACGGTGTCTGTGGTAAGTTTATTCACTTCAAATTGTCAAAATTTCCTATCCATACCCATGAGAACCTATAATTATGTAAGTAATCATACCTTTTTTCACTTTAAGTTAAATCCCACAAAGGATATAGTAGAATTTCTTCTTTACCAGACATGGAAATAGTCCTAATCGCGATCCGCTCGAAAATGTGTCGTTTATAAAAAGACTGGGGAGAGGGGAGAGAATTCGAAATTTGCAGTCTATAACTCTGCCAGAACTAGAAAAATTATTTGTGATATTTGGCACATTGAAATTTCTGAGATTTATATTAAAACTGTATAAAACTATGCCATTGCGCATTAAAGCAGTAATTCCATATAAAAATGGAATTAACCCAATGCTGAATACATATTTTTAATAAAAAATTGCTTAGATCTAACAAATAAATAGTTTTATTTCATATATTAAAATATAACTTTTTTATTTCATATAATATATCATAATAGAATACAAAGTGTATGGTTATTGCATCATGTTCAAATAGAAAGTTTTATGCAGGTTTTTAAAAAGTACTTCGTAGAGTGCAATAAAGTGAATTATTAAATCGAAAATGTTCATATGTATCATTTTATCCCTTTGGCATTATGCAAACAAGACTGTTTTATTTGTTTCAAACATTAATTTTAAGTTATTAAAAAAAAAAAAAAGGTATAAGTTATTTTTTCTGTAGTGCGACTTTTTTTTTTTTTTGACTCTTAGTGTATATATGTTGACTCTTTAATTATAATCACAAACTCTCTACACTCTTTTAACTAATTTCCAAAAGGGTAAAATTAATTTTTTCGATTAATTAAATAAAATAATTTATGTTAAACAGTGTTTAGGAGTTAAGAGAACTTTCAGTAAAATGACAGAAAAACTGATGTTAAAAGATAAAGAAAGCAAGCAAATATCATAAATTACAAAAACACGCAACAATGTTTTCGAATCAAAAATAATTAAACACAATTTTTTCTCGACAAACAAAACAGAACAAGAGTTCAGAATGAAATCATCAATGAAATCATCATCATAATTTGAAACTGCACAAAGTAAAATTGTAGCAGCGTGAAAGCAGCATTTCTACAAAATCTTCAAGTTTACAACTGAGTTAAAAACGAGGTTTATCATACAACGAAAATTCGATATAAAAGCTTGTTCAAAATACATAAATTTCAAAGATTTTTTTTTCCTCTATAACATTCTGTCAATATCAAAACACTTATGTTTTAAAATGTATGTATGTAAAAAAATAATTATGCATATATATATTATGTATGTATGTGTATATATATATATATATATATATATATATATATATATGTATATATACATATAAATTGCACGTGGATTTTAAAATAATGAAAATACTCAGTTGTTAATACTTAATCGATTAATCGAAGTTTGGAAAGAATTTATTTTTACATTCATTAATATGATGGCAGCTTCCTTTTCTCCATGTTGTGATGAAATTTTTACATATGGTTACTAGAAATTTTTCTATTTTTCTCTCTGGTTTCCTTTATTATTTGATTTATTTTTTATTTCAAAATGGTTTGGCTGCTCGATCGGGGCTCGAACAATATAATATTTGCTATGTTTAGCTATACTGTTTTACGATATCGTTGCCGTTTTCCCAGCTTTATGAAGTACTTCCCCCCTGATGCGCTAATACTCCTAATTTTAAGTATTTATTCTTACAAAAATTAATCCATATCTTATTCCAATTATTTTTTCTTTGGTCCTTTATTTACTTTCTCCGTATTTAAGTATAATGGCCATTTTTTTTTCTTTTTTTTTACTCAAGCGGGCATAAGTAATTTCAACTGTTTTTGTCTCTTACTGCATCTTAACATGTATCGAAAGAATTTAGTGCTTGTTTTAGCAATGTGTTACAATCAGTTTTATTTTTGTTGTGTTGGTATTGGCATGTATGTATTCATATACATGAAGAAGATTGCTCCATAATTTACATAAAAATTAATCATAATAATAATATAAAAGCACAAATATAATTAGGTAATAAAACGTAATTTGTTTGTGCCTAAAGATGGCAAGCCGCTGAATATTGTAGGAATAGCACCATCTTTAACAATTGGTTTATTTCTTAGAACTTGATATAACTTTCCTTCTTTTTCATCAAAATAAGTTATTGTTTGTATAATTCCATCAGGTTTAAAATAGAGCTCACAAACCTTAAAAAAAAAATACGTGTGGCACTCGAAGACTGCCGCGGTAAAGCTATTGCATAACATTTTTTATCAACTTATGCAATTATAATTATTTATTTATTTTATTTATGCAGTATGTTTTTTCTTTGATATTAATTCAAGTTACACTTTTTGAGCGTGGTGACCGATAAGAAAACAAATTTTTTTCTTTTATTGAATAAATGAGAATATATCCGCAATGAGAATATATCAAAAATATCCACAATCGATTTGTAGGTATCGAAAACCTCGATGTACCAAATTCGAATGATCTAACTCTATTTTTTGAGAAAAGGTATTTTAATAGGTTTTTAAAGGCCTGCAAGTCGAATGGGGATATTCAAGTTTTTCTTTGATATAATTTCAAGTTACACTTTTTGAGCGTGGTGACCGATAATAAAACAAATTTTAATAGAGAAAAGGTATTTAATAGGTTTTAAAGGCCTGCAAGTCGAATGGGGATACTCAAGTTTTTTTCTTTGATATTAATTCAAGTTACCTTTTTTGAGCGTGGTGACCGATAAGAAAACAAAGTTTAATAGAGAAAAGGTATTTTAATAGGTTTTAAAGGCCTACAAGTCGAATGGGGATATTCAAGTTTTTTCTTTGATATTAATTCAAGTTACACTTTTTGAGCGTGGTGACCGATAAGAAAACAAATTTTTTTCTTTTATTGAATATATGAGAACATATCCGCAATGAGAATATATCAAAAATATACGCAATCGATTTGTAGGTATCGAAAACCTCGATGTACCAAATTTGAATGATCTAACTCTATTTTTTGAGAAAAGGTATTTTAATAGGTTTTTAAAGGCCTGCAAGTCGAATGGGGATATTCAAATTAATTCTTTGATATAATTTCAAGTTACACTTTTTGAGCGTGGTGACCGATAAGAAAACAAATTTTAATAGAGAAAAGGTATTTAATAGGTTTTAAAGGCCTGCAAGTCGAATGGGGATATTCAAGTTTTTTCTTTGATACTAATTCAAGTTACATTTTTTGAGCGGGGTGACCGATAAGAAAACAAATTTTAATAGAGAAAAGGTATTTAATAGGTTTTAAAGGCCTGCAAGTTGAATGGGGATATTCAAGTTTTTTCTTTGATATTAATGAATAAGATAACAATAAAGATAAGAAAACAAATTTTAATAGAGAAAAGGTAGTTAATAGGTTTTAAAGGCCTGCAAGTCGAATGGGGATATTCAAGTTTTTTCTTTGATATTAATTCAAGTTACACTTTTTGAGCGTGGTGACCGATAAGAAAACAAATTTTAATAGAGAAAAGGTATTTCAATAGGTTTTAAAGGCCTGCAAGTCGAATTGGGATATTCAAGTTTTTTCTTTGATATTAATTCAAGTTACCTTTTATGAGCGTGGTGACCGATAAGAAAACAAATTTTAATAGAGAAAAGGTATTTTAATAGGTTTTAAAGGCCTGCAAGTCGAATGGGGATATTCAAGTTTTTTCTTTGATATTAATTCAAGTTACACTTTTTGAGCGTGGTGACGGATAAGAAAACAAATTTTAATAGAGAAAAGGTATTTAATAGGTTTTAAAGGCCTGCAAGTCGAATGGGGATATTCAAGTTTTATCTGATCTACTTTATACACAAATTTTACGCGTACAGCTTTTCACTGTTGTACATAGATGATAGATACCTATACACCTATATACTTTCTCACAAACAGCTGCTTACGTATTCGTCCGATTTCAGAGCATCTCGTCTCGATCCGTGCGAGCTTCGTACGGCCGAAGTCTACCGAAGTCTGCCGAACTGTGTTAGGTTTTTTTTTTCGTTACGGAATTTTTTGATTCGGTCGCCGCGGTCAAAGCCCGCGATAAAAGCTATACAATAGCTTAAAAATAAAAAAATAAAAAAAGACATCAGGACATTACTAAGAAATACGTTATATGAGGTGTAAATTTCACCTCATTGCATAGGTTGCATTCAATTAAGAAGTTGCATATATCATAGATGGCTTCATTGGAAATCAAATAAATCAATGAGGAGACGAAATATTCTATCAAAACCTTTCTTAATCTATGCATAAATTATTATATATATGTGTGTGTGTGTGTGTGTGTGTGTGTGTGTGCGAAAACAGAGCAGTTTGGAATCGACTAGCAGAGGCCTTCATCCTGCAGTGGGTTGATAGAGGCTGAAATTGGTAATGATGATATATATATATATTGTCATATAACACCATACCTTATAATTCGTATGATTACTTTAGAAAAGCAAGCACGAGATTTTTTAAAAAATCGATCTGGTTTTATTGATTTTTTTTTATTGAATTATTATTTTTTTAATGAATATATCCCTGTTAGAACACTATTGTTAAGCATATTTGAAAGTTGACAACCATATTATAAATGCTATCACTGCATAGAAGCGCCACCTTTCGAGCGATTGACACCAAAAGTTGATAGGCACTAATTTAGGTCAAGGTGCATCTACATATAAATTTATACGTAATTCTGAACAGTAGTTCCGTAGATACAGTTGCCACAAAATTTTTGTCACACATACATACACACACAGACGGACAGACAAGACATTTTCTAAAAATGGTCAAATCGTGGTCTAACCTCTCAAAACTTGTAAATCCGTCGAAAACCGGAAGTCGAAAATTTTTACAAATCCAATACTTTCTTCCATTGAACATACAAGGAAAAAAAAAAAAAAAAAAAAGATGTAATTACTAATTGTATTGCGTTAAAAATCTGAAGGAAAAAAAAAAGACTAATAATAATAATGATTAAACACTTATGTGAGTTGTGCACTTCAAGATTGCAAAAATGTGCTTCAAGGTCAGTAATAGTAGTTCATTGTTTAATGCTTATATTCTGAAAAGAAAAAGTATCTTTATTTATTGCATTTGTTCGACGGGAATGTTTATTTACTACAATAATTTGGGTTGCACGGATATATATGATTCGCAATTAAACATCTGCTTTGCTTTTATTTGTTCTAGAGAAGACGATAAAGAATATTATTATTATCTGCCTTGATGAAATCAGTTTCCTAAATGTGTTTATTTTATATTGTTTTTTATTTTCTTCTGTATTCAATAGAAGAAAATATTTCAATCGTAAAAATTTTCAACTTCCGCTTTTCAATGGATTTACACGTTTTGAGGGCTCCAGAACACGATTTGACCATTCTTAGAAAAATATGTGTCTGTGTCTGTGTGTGTGTGAGACAAAAATTTTGTGGCAACGTATCTCAGGAACTACTGCAGATAACTACATATAAATTTATATGCAGATGTACCTTGGCCTAAGTTAGTGCCTATCAACTTTTGGTGTTATTTGCTCAAACAGTGGCGCTTCTAGACCTCGATTTTCGCAATTTCAGGAAAGGCTATATCTCAGAAACTACTAAACAAATTTGCATAAATTTATATGCAGATAAACTTTGACGTAAGTTAGTGCCCAACAATATTTTTTGTCAACTGCTCAACAGTTGGTGCAGCCATACATCGACTTTCGCGTTTTCAGGGAAGGCTGTATAGGTTCTGTTGTGTATAATCAAACAAAACTTGACACGTATCAACGTAGCCATTATATGACATTACACAGATTCAATTTGGATGCATATCAGCCAATAAGTGGCGCTGGTATACTGCAATTTTCTCTGAGAACAGGATATGGCTATATCTCAACTTCTGTGTCATATAACTGTACAAAACCTGATATATGAGGTAACCATTATGAAGAAGCATTTTTTAAGATTTTATTTATAGAGAATTAAACTGTCTTTCTTTTCTTATTATTAGTGTTAGTTTTTTCGAAAATGAAATTATCTGCATTCATTATGGTAGATAGTTTTAATCTAAGGTCATCGTGCCTAAATGCGATAACCCATAAATCCGACAAAGTGCTTCTACTGAAAACCTAAATGCATAAATCGCATACTTATGAATCATAATGGAACATACACATTTCAAGAATGGTTCGCGAAACTTTTCATTAAATTTTAAAGGTTTTTTTTAGTAGAATTTTCTTTTGCAGTTAACATTGTTCATTATGGCTTTCCGCCGTCTTTTCTTAATTGCGATGAAATATTTTCAAATAGTAACTGTAATTTTATCCTTTTATTTTTCAAGGTCAAATAACCACTGTTACGTCATGTGCTAGAATACCCTTTACACCTATCAGAAGAAAATTAAAGAAAATACTACAAATTTCTAAAAAGAGGGGTTTAAAATTTTTTATCGCATTTAAGGGTCTGTTTACACCATATTCCTAAATGCGGCAAATTTTATCCCTTAAATGCGGAGAGTTATACAGTTGATATATAAAGGTAACTTTAAGCATTTTTTTTTCCTTTTTAACACTTTACAACAAGGTTTACAAGTGACTTCGGTTTGTCTGTCTGTCTGTCCGTCTGTCTGTCTGTCCATGCTCTAACTCCTGTAGGGACACCCGAAAGTATTCCAAAGCATTGTGTTCTATGAGTGGTATTTCTGTAAGCCATATTTAATACCTTAACTGTATAATCTTAGTGAAAGTGAATCATGTTATTCAAGTTCACTATCTGATGTTTCATATATAAAATGGAACAAATATCAACACTAGTTTGTGTACAGGGACACTTGAAAGTATTCCAAAGCATTGCGTTCTATGAGAGGTATTTCTATAAACCAAATTTTAATAACTTTACTTTCCACAAAGCTTAATGAAATTGAAATATGTTATTCATATGCACAAAAGAGTGCTTTCTATAGAATATAGTATGATCAGCATTAGATTTACAGGGCCACACAAAAATATTCAGTTACATTGTGAGCTGTTAATAAAAATTTGCTAGAATTGCAATTTCGTTTACATTAAGCGTTTTTAACACTGTCTAATAATTTTTATGTGTGAATATGATTTCAATTTAAGTATCTGTCTGTTCGTCTGTCCATCTGTCTGTTCGTCTGTCCATCCGCCTGTTCGTCTGTCCGCGCTCTAACTCCCGTAAATATTTATGTAATTTCTTGAAACTGATATATATTATTTAAGTTCACTATCGGATGTTCCCTATTGCAAAAGAAGTTAATATCTCTACTGGTTTGTGTACAGGGACACTCAAACCTTTTCCAAAGCAATGTATTCTATGAGAGATATTTCTATAAACCATATTTTAATACCTTCACTCTACACAAATCTTAATAAAATTGAAATATTTTATTCCAGTTCACTATGGGATATTTTGTATATTAAATGGCGTAAATACCACCTTGAAAGCATACCAAAGCATTGCGTTATATGCGAAGTGTTTCCATAAACCAAATTTGTTATATGAGAAGTGTTTCTATTAACCAAATTTTAATAACTTTAATTTCCACAAAGCTTAATGAAATTGAAGTGTGTTATTCATATGCACAAAAGACTGCTTTCTATAGAATATAGTATGTTTAGTATTACATTTACAGAGCAACACAAAAATATTCAGATACATTAAAAGCTATTAATAAAAGTTTGCTGGAATTGCACTTTCGTTAACATTAAGCGTTTTTAGCATTTTCTAACAATTTTTAAGTTTTGATATAATTTCAATTTGTGTATCTGTGTATCTGTCCATGTGTCTGTCTTTTGGCACTCTAACTCCGGTAAATATTTATGGAATATCTTGCAACTAATATATGTTTTTTAAGTTCACTATCGGATGTCCCCTATTGAAAATGGAGTGAATACCTCTACTAGTTTGTGTACATTGGCATCGGAAATTACTGCAAACTATTGTTTTCTATGAGAGATATTTCTATAAACCATATTTTAATACCGTTACTTTATACAAATCTTAATGAAATTGAAATATGTTATTCAGTTTCACTATCGGATGTTTCCTATGTAAAATAGATACAATATTTCCACTGGTTTGAGTACAGGAAGACACGAAAATATTGCATTGTACGAGAGGTATTCCGAGAAACCAAATTTTAATAACTTTACTTTGCACAAAGCTTAATGAAATAGAAATATGTTATTCATTTGCACAAAAGAATGCTTTTTATAAAATACAGTATGATTAGTATTAGATTTACAGGGCCACATAAAAATAGTAAGTTACATTAAGAGCTATTAATAAAAATTGCTGTAATTGACTTTTCTTTTACAATAAGTGTTTTTAACACTTTCTAACAATTTTTAAGCGTGAATATGATTTTTATTTGTTTATCTTTCTGTCCGATTGTCTATCTTTCTACCTGGTTCTCTCTCGTCTCAAGAGTTCTTAAATATTTTTAGAATTTTTAAAAATTGATATATGTTATTCAAGTTCACTATGGAATGTTTCCTATTTAAAATGCCATTAATATGTCCTGAACAAGTGTACAGGAAACTTCCAGTGCTTTTCGTTTTAGGACAGATATTTTTATAAATTACATTTAAATAACTTTCTACCGTAAAAATTATAAATAAATTGAAATTTATTTTAATATTCTAAAATAATTTTTTGTATAGAATATGATATGATCAACCTTCATATTTACAGCACTACACTAAAATATTCAAATACATTAAGGGCAGCAATTATAATCTGGATTTTCTTTTGCATTAAGCCTTTTTAACGTTCTTCAACGATGTCTAAGAGTGGTTTTAAATTCAATTAGTTAGTCTGTATATTTTTCTATTCTTCTGTCTTTTGTTTGATAATGCAGGCAAAGAATATTGAAAGTTATACGATACAACAAGCACGTACAGTTGAAGAGTGTTAATAACCAGTGCGTAGTGCATGATTTTTCTTTATTTTTTAACTCTTTCCAAAAAGGTTGAAAAGCGTTAATGACTTCGGTTTTTCTGTCTGTCCGCGCTCTAACTCCCGTAAATATTTATGGAATTTCTTGAAACTGATAAATCGTGTTCAAATTCACTATCGGATGTTCCCTATTGAAAATGGAGTGAATTCCTCTCATGGTTTGTCTACAGGGACACCCAAAATTTTCCAAAGCATTGTGTTCCATGAGAGAGATTTCTATAAACCATATTTTGATACGTTTACTTTACACAAATCTTAATGAAATTGAAATATATCATTTAAGTCCACTGTCGATGTTTCCCAAGTAAATACCATCACTGGTTTGTATACAGGGACATCCGAATGTATTTAAAAGCACTGCGTTCTATGGAAGGTATTTCTAAACACCAAATTTTAATGACTTTACTTTGCACAAGTCTTAAAAAAATGAAAATATATTATTGATATGCACAAAAGACTGTCTTCCATAAAATACAATATTATTAGCATTATATTTACAGGGCCACACAAAAATATTCAACTACATTAAGGGGTATTAACTGGAAATTTGCTGGAATTGCATTTTGGTTTACATTAAGCGTTTTTATCACTTTCTATATGTTTTTAACACTTTCCAACAAACCTGAAAGGTGTTAATGACTTAGGTTTGTCTGTCTGTCTGTGCTCTATCTCCCGTAAATATTCATGGAATCAAACAGAGTTACACAGACACTGTTCAGAAAAGAAGAGTTAAACACGGAGTTACACACTCTGTTAGAAAAAGGCAAAGTTACACAAACAGTTACACACAAACTGGCAGAGTTAATCACAGAGCTACATACACACTGTTAGCAAAAAATTAGCGGTACACACGGCTTTACACACATTGACAAAAAAGAGATTTACATATGGAGTTACACACGCTGTTAAAAAAAGGGCAGAATTATACAGAGTTACATACTCAGTTAATAAAAAGGCAGGGTTACACACACACACAGTTAAAAAGAAGGCAGAGTTACACAGAGAGTTACACACGTACTGTTGATTATATACAGGGTTACACACACACTGTTAGTTACACACAGAATTACATACACTGTTAGAAAAAAATGAGTGATACGCGCAGAGTTGCACACATTGTTAAAAAAAAAAAAGAATTAAACATTGATTTACACACGCTGTTAATAAAAAGGCAGAATTATACATAGAGTTACACACACAGAGTTAATAAGAAGGCAGAGTTACACACATACTTTTAATTACATACAGGGTTACACACACACTGTTAGTTACACATAAGTATAATTACACACGCTGTTTGCAAAAAAGTCAGCGATACACACAGTGTTACACACATAATGTTTAAAAAAGAGGAGTTACACAAACTGTTAATAAAAAGCAGAGTTACACACACTGTTAATAAGAAAGAAGAGATAACACACACACACACTGTTAATTGCATACAGGGTTACACACACAGTGTCAGTTTCACATAGCATTACGTACACTTTTAGAAAAGTTCAGCAATACACACAGAATTACACACACACACACTGTTAAAAAAACATACATATGAGTTACACTCTGTTAACAAACAGCAGAGTTTCATACAAAGTTCCACAAACTGTTAATAAAAAGGAAGAGTTTCACACACTATTGAAGGCAGAATTACACGTAGAGTTACACAACACTTTATCTTCAAATAGTTATGTGGTATTAAATGTTTTATAAACTATAAAAAAAGACGAAAAATCATGCATTACTCAATGATTATTAACACTTTCCAACTGCACGTAATTGTTATCTCTTATATCTTTCAAAGTTCTGTACCTACGTTATCACACAACAAACAGACAGTAGTTCTGAAAGGCATACAGACAGACTAATTGAATTCCTAATCATTCTTGTTTTAAAGTGTTAAAAATGCTTAACAAAAAAGGAAACGTAGCCCTTAAATTGTGATTCCAGCCCTTAATCTATCTGATAATTTCAGTGTAGCCCTGTAAATCTTAACGTTAACAAAATCATATTTTATACAAAACGTTATTTTAGCAAATTAACAATAAATATCAATTTCTTTATGATTTTACAGTAGAAAGTTCCTTAAATGTAAATTATAAAAATGTATATCCTAAAATGTGATGCAATGGTATTTTTTTGCGCGTCCGTGTACATAAAAAAAGTTGCATAGGACCTATTAATGCCCTTTTAATTTAGGAACATTCAATAGTGAATATGAACAACATATATAATATTTTAAAAATTCAGAAAATATTTACGGACGATGAGTGCGGTAAACGAACAGATAGACAAATGAAGTGTTGGGCAGATAGATACAAAAATTGAAAACGCTTTCAGACTTAAAAAATGTTAAAAACTGTTAAATCGCTTAATGTAAACGAAAGTACAATTCCAGCAAATTTTCAATAAAAGCTCTCAATGTAGCTGAATATTTTTGTGTGGCCCTGTAAATCTAATGCTAATCATACTAAATTCTGTAGATAGCATTATTTTTGTAGATAGCATTCTTCTGTAGATAGCATTCTTTTCAAATATGAATAACATATTTCATTAAAATTTGGGTAAAATAAAGGAATCAAAATTTAGTTCATAGTAATACCTCTCATCGAACGCAATGCTTTGAAGTATTTTCGGGTGTCCCTGTATACAAACTAGTGAAGGTATTTACCCTATTTTCAAAGGGAAACATCCGATAGTGAACTTGAATAACATTTCAATTTTATTAAGGTATGTGTAAAGTAACGGTAATGAAATATGGTTTATAAAAATACCTCTTACAGAACACAATGCTTTGGAATATTTTCGGGTGCCCCTGTGAACTAACTAGTAGAGGTACACACTTCATTTTCAATAGGGAACATCCTATACTAAACTTTAATAATATGTAACAGTTTCAAGAAATTCCATAAGTAATAACGCTAATTAAAGCGCGGACAGACAAACGCACAGACAGCCGATAAACGGACAGACAGAGAAACCGAAGTTATTAAAACTTTTCATCTTCGTTGGAAAGTGTTAAAAATATTTAGAAAGTAATAAAAACGTTTAATGTAAACGAAACTGCATTTCCAACAAATTTGCAATAGCACTTAGTATAACTGAATATTTTTGTTTGGCCCTGTAAATCTAACGCTAATCATACTTTATTCTATGGAAAGCATTCTTTAGTGCATATGACTAACATATTTTAATTTCATTAAGATTTGTGCAAAGTCAAGTTTTTAAAGTTTGGTTTATAGAAATACCTCTATTAGAACGCAATGCTTTAGGGAATACTTTCGAGTTTCCCTGTATTCAAACTAGTGATGGTATTTACTCCATTTTCAATGGGGAACATCGGATAGTAATGTTCAATAACATATTTCAATTTCATCAAGATATGTGTAAAGTAACGGTAATAAAATATGGTTTATGAAAATACTTTCCATAGAACATAATGCTTTGGAATACTTTCGGGTATTCCTGTATACAAACCAGTAGAGGTACACATTCCATTTTCAATAGGGAACATGTTATAAGGAACTTGAATAATATATAACAGTTTCAACAAGTTCCATGAATATTTACGGGAGCGCACGGACAGACAGACGGACAGACAGACGGACGGACAGACGTAGGGATGGACGGACAGACCCAAACTGTTTTCAATAACTGTTTTCAATAACTGTTTTCAACCTTCTTTGGAAAGTGTTAATAACATTCAAGCAACTCCCATACATTAAATGAATTATCGCAATTAGGGAGTTTGAACATCGCATTTAGGATATAGTACCTTAAATGCGACAAAAATTTCCTAAATGCGACGCTGATATATTTTTTCATAAATTACAGACATTTTTTTAATTTCTTAAAAAGAAATGGCACAAAACACAAGTTTAGAACTACGAGTGTAATGTTCAACCATTTTCTCTTTCTTTTCATACTTATTTGTTTACTAAAATGTCATAAGTTTCCTAAATGCGATAAACTTACCAAAAATCACGTCGCATTTAGGCACAATGACCTTATATATATAAAATCGTTCTTCCTGACTGAGTGAGTGAGTGGGGGAGGGGGTGATTCATCGTCGCCCGACCAAACCCTTAGACCTAGAAGCATGAAATTTTGTGACAATCTTCCTTCTATGACGTAGGCATCCTCTAAGAAACGATTTTACAAAATTCGCCCCCCAAAGGGGGGGAGGGGGGCAAAACGTGATTTCACAAAATCCTTCATATCTCAAACAAAAAAACAGATATCCGTAAAATTTTTCCTTTAAAATATAGCTAATACAAATGTCTAAAAACCAATTTCTGGAATTTTCGAAATTCGGTCCCCAAGGGGGGTGGGGGGTGGGGGGCAAAACGTGATTTCACATGCGTAAAACGTGATTTCGCATAATCCTATATATCTCAAACAAAAAAATAGATATACGTGAAATTTTTGCTCTAAAATATAGCTAATGCAAATATCTAAAAGCCAAATTTCTGGAATTTTAGAAATTCAGCCCCCAGGTGGGGCAGCAGGGGGGGGGGACTATGGGGCAAGAACAAATAGAAATACAGTTAGGACGTTCAAAATTGGTGCAGATAGGTTTTAGAGGCCTGCAAGTCGAATGAGGATATTTTCGATTGTGTAAAGTTATTAGGAGGGGCAGGAAGGAGGGTAGGGGAGAGGGGGGCAAAAAATAAAAATAGAGTTTGGTCGTTCAAAATTGATATATAGAGGTTTTCGATACCTACAAATCGACTGCGGATATTTTCGAATTTGTAAAATTATTAGGAGGGGTGGGAAGGGGAGTGGGACGGTAAGGGGGGCTATGGGGCAAAAACAAATAAAAATACAGTTAGGGCGTTCAAAATTGGTACAGATAGGTTTTAGAGGCCTGCAAGTCGAATAGGGATATTTTCGATTGTGTAAAATTATTAGGAGGGGCAGGAAGGGGGAGGGTAGAGGGGGGCAAAAAAATAAAAATAGTGTCAGATCGTTCAAAATTGGTACATAGAAGTTTTCGATACTTACAAATCGATTGCGGATATTTTCGAATTTGTAAAATTATTAGGAGGGGCGGGAAGGGGGTGGGCCGGTAAAGGGGATTATGGGGGAAAAACAAATAGAAATACAGTTAGGCCGTTCAAAATTGGTACAGATAGGTTTTAGAGGCCTGCAAGTCGTATGGGGATATTTTCGAAAGTGTAAAGTTATTAGGAGGGCCGGGAAGGGGGGAGGGGAGAGGGAGGGGCAAAAACATAAAAATGGATTTAGATTGTTCAAAATTGGTATATAGAGGTATGAGGTTTTTGATACTTACAAATCGATTGCAGATATTTTCGAATTTGTAAAATTATTAGGAGGGGCGGGAAGGGGGGCTGTGGGCAAAAACAAATAGAAATACAGTTAGGCCGTACAAAATTGGTACAGATAGGTTTTAGAGGTCAGCAAGTCGAATGGGGATATTTTCGAAAGTGTAAAGTTATTAGGAGGGCCGGGAAGGGGGTGCGGAGGGGCAAAAAAAATAAAATAGAGTTAGATCATTCAAAATTGGTACATAGAGGTTTTCGATACCTACATATCGATTGCGGATATTTTCGAATTTTTAAAATTATTAGGATAGACGGGAGGAGCGGGGCGAAGGGAGAAAATAATAGAAATAAGAGTTAGAGCATTTTGGGAATTTTTTCCGAAGGCAGTGAGAACCCGGTGCGACATTTTTCCTAATCAGATTTTGTTTCTGTTTTTTTTTCACGTGATAAAAATTAATGCAATTTTGAGAATTCAGTAATTATAGCGGTTCATTTAAAAATAGGGACCAGCGAAGCGGGCGTTGCCTGCTAGTAAATAATAGTTTTAAGAAAATATTTTTACTAGGCGAATGAATTTTCCTATGGGAAACTATAGAAGAAAGTTTTGCAGTGGTCACAACATAATAGCTTTAAATGAAATCACGACAAGTATTTCCTCTATATTTGCTTTGAAAATTTCGTTTACATAAAAGCGAGGATTGAATTTTATTAAAAATAAAGGTATTTAAAAAACAACAAAAAAAAAAGTATGTTGTGGCCACCACAAGACTTTCTTTTTATATTTTCTAATACAAATTCGCTCAGTACAAATAATTTATTAAAGCTCTTATTTATTTAAATTACCTACCGTACTGAATGCAGACGATTTTCATTTAGAGGAAAATTGCATTGAAAGTACAAAGAAAGACAGCTTTATTCTCTATAAATAATATATTAAAAAATGCGTTTTCATAATGGTTATCTCACATATCAAATTTTGTACAGTTATACACCATAGAAGTTGAAATATAGCTTTTCCGTTCTCCTGGAAAATTGCAGTACAGCAGCGCCACCTATAGGCCGATATGCATCCAAATTGAATTAGCATAATGTCTGATAATGGTCTTTTCACATATCATTTATTATTATTATTGTACGCAATAGAACTTGAGATATCTCTTTTCCTTAAATTATGGAAATCGCTATATAGCACCGTCACCTATTGAATTATTGATACCAAAAGTGGATGGACAATAATTTATCTCGAGGTAGATCCACATATAAATGTATGTGTAGTAGTTCCTGAGATATAGCCTTCCCTTGAATTGTGAAAATCACTGTATAGCAGCGCCATCTTTTGAGAAATTGACATAAAAAGCTGATAAGGAATAGGTTATGTCAAGGTGCATCTACATATAAATTTATATGCAATTCTCTGCAGTAGTTCATGAGACATAGCATTCCCTTAAATTGTTGAAATCGCTAGAGACCCTGTATAATATAGTTTCCTAATATATGGTCTCTAGAAATCGCTGTATAGCAGTACAATTTCTTGATGGATGGGCACCAAAAGTTGATAGGCACTAATTTATGTCAAGGTGCACTTACATATAAATTTATATGCAATTACGTGCAGCAGTTCCAGAGTTGCAGTCGCCACAAAAGTTTTGTCTCTCTCACACACACAGAGGCATATCTAATATTTTTTAAAAATAGTCAAATCGTGTTCTGGAACTTTCAATACGTGCAAATTCATCGAAAAACGGAAGTCGAAAATTTTTATGAATCTAGTAGTTTCTTCTATTGAGTATAGAAGTAAAGTAAAAAAAAAAAAAAAAAAAAAAAATGTAAATTCCGAAATTTTTTCAATTTCCAGGATGTAAATACGAGGTTATACTGTATTTATTTAATTTATATATTAATAACAGTCAAAAAAGATTTATAATACTTTTCTAATTTTCATACAATTTCTACAAAAGATACATATTAGTTTCGTTGAAGAAAAGAAAACAGATCCATACAAATACGGATCTATTTTTCTGGATACGAATAGGGAGCTCCGATACATGTCTAGCATGTGTATAATGTTTAAATTAGTTACAGAGTTATAAATATGCCTATAAATTTAGATTTATAATTGTAAAAAATATTTTGAAAGGTGAGCAGTACGATAGCTGTGAATTGCAGTCGTAGATCGAATGTGCGCTATCGAAGATAAACAAACACACACACACACACAGAGAGAGAGAGAGAGAGAGAGAGAGAGAGAGAGAGAGAGAGAGAGAAAGGCTGATCGTCTGTCTGTTGTTTCAAAAAGAAAATGAAATTATTCGCACCACAGAACTGGCGTTGCAAAATAAACCTTACAAAACTTATAATAAACACTATAAAATAAAAAATTTTTGCAACAATGGTTTCGGGTCGAAAGAGCACACGACCCTTCGTCAGGCGACCAATGTAGGCACGAGTACAGCAGTCAAAGCCGTGCATTACCTCTTTGACTGCTGCACTCGTGCCTATTTTGGGTGCCTGACGAAGGGTCGTGTGCTCTTTCGACACGAAGCAATTGTTGCGAGATATTTTATTTTTATTGTGTCAATTTAAAGTTTTGTAAGTATTATAATATTCATGCACACTTAAATAGAGTATTTTAAATTACTTGTTGTAAATTATTAAAAAAAGTTTTATTGTTAAATTGGAAATGTTTGCCATTTATACCATTAATGATAAAGTTTATATACCTTTACCGTGTCTTGATACTATTGTGGGGAAAATGTTACGTATTAATGAATTTAAAAAAAATTTCTGGGGGAACTATATTTGACAATTTCTAAGTAAATCATTCATAATTACCAGTTGCAAATTACTAACATATATTTAACCCACTATATCTAAAATTAGTATATGCTGTAGCCATTACAAAATTTTCTTCTATTATTATTTAATATAATAGCGCCATATATCTGTTACAATGCACAAAGTAATTAACACAGCTTCTCACAAATAAAGATTTTACAAACTAATTTAACAAATAGATGCTGAGATACTATAACTATCTGGAAATTTACAAAGAGTAATAGTAGCGCGGCACGTCATCTGACGTACACCCAAATTGATTCGGCATAGTTTTTAAAAAGCTAGTTTGGCATAGTTTTTGGATGTATGACATACACCTGACATATCAAATTCGGTGCACATACATATCATAGAAGCTGAGATATGGCTCTCCTATAAATAGAGAAAATTGCACCATGCAATCGTCACCTGTCGGCCGATATGCGTTCAAATTAAATCAGCATAATAGTTCATAATGGCTGTTGCACATATCAAGTTTAGTGCATTTATATATCACAGAAGCTCAGTTACAGCATTTTCTTAACTGTGGAAAATTGCAACATACTGGCATTACCTGATGACCGATATGCACCTAAGTTGAATAAACATAGTCTTTCACAATCGACTATTTGAACATTAAGTTATGCGAAGTTCTACACAATAGAAGCTAAGATATAGTCTTTCCTTAATTGTGGGAAATTGCAGCATAGTAGCGCCACTTCTTAGATGATATGTACCAAAAGCTATTCAGCACGAATTTATGTGAAAGTGCATCCAAACATAAACTTTTGTACAATTCTATTCATTATTTTGTGAGATACAGCACGCAAAACATAAAATTTTGATTATACACAGACAGACATCTCCTAAAAATGGTTTAATCGAGTTTAAGGAAATCTCAAATTTGTAAATGCACGGAAAGCCAGAAAAAGAAAATTTTGAAAAATCCAGTACTTCATTCTTATATATGTAGAAGAAAATCAAAATGAATTTTAAGTTATTGTGGAAATAGAGTATACAACTAAATGTTTGCAAGAATTACTTAATTTATAGAGCATAGTTAAAAGAAAAAAATGTTGTTTAAATTGACATACCAAATAGTTTTTAAATTTAAATGTGTTAAGAATAAAACAAATAACATGAAATTAAGTACATATTTTTTAACAAGATATCTTTTGTTTATCACGAATACTTAATATGCTGCGCATGAACAATTTGATTTTGAATCGAGAATACAGTATCTAATAATTTAAACTCATATTATTTTTGATTAAATTTGTTTAAAAAAAAAAAAAATATATATATATATATATATATTAATATATATGATATAAAATTTTTAACAACTAAAAATATCAACTTTTTACTACAATCATCAATCATTTGAATGAAACAAATAACATGAAGTTGAATATATATATATATATTTATTTACCAAGATATTTATTATTTATCGCTAATAATTTATATTGTATACAAGAACAATTTCACTTTAAATTGAGAACAGAATATAGTATGAAATTTTAAATTCATATTATTTTTGATAAAAGTTGTTTTGAAAAAAATTGGTGTCAAACATTTAATAATAAAAAAGTCATTTTTTTATTACATACTATTATCAACCATTTGCCAAAATTATTTAAATTTAAAAAAAATATTTATTTAGAACAGGAATTAAAAAAAAATAATAATAATAAATAAATAAATAATAACAGATAAACGAGAAACCTTTAAATTTTTTTACTTTATCGCATTAAAAATTTAAATATAAAAAAAAGTATTAATATTATTTTTTATTGTTCTAAGATAGATATAATGTTAAAAAACATACCTTAAAATTCGGATTTCTTTCAAAATCCCCATGGATAGCATTTTTCTATATCTTTCTTAAATTGACGTCCTTTGGAAATCCAAACACCTTCTAAACCATCTTTAGGGAAAAATAAATCATTACTATTCCGTGTATAAAAATATTAATATGAGCTTAATGTTAAAAGTGTATGTAAACAACTATAGCTTAGACAAATTAAATATACTTACTTTTATAATACAACGATACGTAAAACTGTATTTATAATAACGTATTTTAAATTTTATGCATTTTAAACAACTTTATAAATTAGAACAAATTCTAATTACGATTCATATTGTTAGAAGATTGCCGAAGCTTTAGAATTCTACAAATTTACTATTTACTATTCTTACAAAGCTTACAATAAAATAAAGTATTTAGCACTTACTTTTGGCTGTAAACTCGATTCGCTGATTCTGATTACTAAAAAATCTCTCGTTCTCTTTCTAAAATGAAAATTACTCTAACGGCAATTGCAGTATCCCGCCAAATTCGATGAGTTTATTGTTTATTTTTCGGTTTCGGTTGACTAACACAAGTTGTCAATAGGAGACAAAAAATAAATAACAAAAAAAAAAAAAAAAAAAAAAAGAAGAAGAAGAAGAACAATGTTTAGCTTTTGGACTAGCCAAAAAAATTTTTCTTAGTCAATTGACAAAACGGGAACAAGTTTTTTTTATTCTCTCATCTGACTAACATGTCAAATTTGAGGAAAATGAAAACTGTACCTGGAAAATTAGTCATCTGACAAGTTTTAGAGGCAAAACGGATCATCAGACGAAACACATTAAAGATACATGGTAAAATAAAACGACTTTTGTGTCTCATGACTAAATGGGATTATCAGGTAGTGTTTTGATTGTTTAAAATTTTGCGTAATTTTGTGCAAATTTGTCAATGTACTTGACAAACGTTTAGTGTCACAAAGATGGCATGTCTCTTGACAAGTTTCGATTTTTCATTTTTCTGTGTGTATGAGTTAAAAAAAAAATGTTTTCGCTATGAAAATCTTATTATTTTCTTTTTTAATGAGTATAATCTATAATAAACAGTAAAAAAAATCTATGCAGTTTTTTGTGGTAGACCTGTAAAATAAGTTGTTTTATTTCTTTTAATTTATTTATAGCAGTAAGACAATTAAAAAATAGGGTTAAATAAAGAGCAATTAATACGTTATGTTTTAGTATTCTTGCGGGATATTAAAATGCTATATTCAGTGTTTATATCTATGTGGGTCCTACACAGGTTTTACTGCATAGCACATAAACCACTTTTTTCTATTTAGATATTTTTTTTTTATTCCAATAACTCTGTCCACGTCCTTAAGTGAAAAGGGATTTGCTGGTACCCTGTAAACTCCGTAAAAAAAAAATACAATTTAGGAATACTTGGAAGAAATCTCTTAGTTATTCCATGTAATTTTTTTCTTCTTTTTTTACTTAAAACATTATTTTATTTCTTTGTCAGAACAGTTTTGACAAAAGATAATGTAAACATTTGTTCTTATAATATGAAACGAAACTTAAGCGATAAAATGTTATTAAAATATTTATCTTTACTAAATATCAATATGAAGTTTTCTTTTTATTTTGCTGAAATCTGAAGTAACAGAAAATGCAATCAATAAGAAACATTACAACGCTCTTTTAGTTCTTAACGAACAACTGTTCTTAGAGATAAAGATGGTTAATAGATTGATAATGGAAAGAAAATATTTTCCGTCTTAGAAAATTAAATGATTGATTTCGATGATGTCGAGAATAAGATGAATTGTTTTACTTTCAATTTGTTTTTAAGTATCTTTATGGCAATGCGAAAATTTCAAATAAATACTTTATAAACAATCTGTTATCTTGTAATAATAAACTCAGTTGACAGATTTGTGTTTTTTTATCGTGTTAGAAAGCGGTAATTTAACATCTATTCTGAAAGTATTTTAAAAATGTTTCCTAAAAAAGCGATTTTGATACGTTCCATTTTTACAGATAATACATTGTAAATGTATATATATTATATTTAATACTTATTAAACACTAGCTTGCCTTCGACAGTCTAGCCGGGTTGTCCCATTTAAAGTATTTAGTAGAGAGGCATTCGATAGCGGTTAACAAAGTGACGGCAGTGAAGTTTCTCAAGCAAACGCAAAAAAATTATAAAGCTTAGAGATAAATATATTTGTTAATAATTTTAATAATTAAAAAATTGTTTTTCATAAAAAAAAATATACGTGGAATATGCCTAGATCACTTCATTCTAACTCATTAAAAAAATAAAATTTGAATAAAATCAGTTTTTTTTGGACGATATGAGTTAATGTCTGTCATATTCATTCAACATTAACATAATCAGATTTTGACATTTTATAATTCTATAAAAATTTGAGAGAAATACATAAACTATACTTTTCTAATAGATCGGCCGCTTCGTTTCCGGGTTTCTTTATGAAGCAGCATTTACAACGATCTCAAGACTATGGCTTCTTTATGATACAGCGCTTATAACGTTCTGAAGACTTTGTTGATATAACTATTTTACATATCAGTTGTTACTTTTTCTATATGACATTGTTGAATTTACAAGATTTCACCCTTGTGTTTCAGCTCCTTCCTACTGCAAGTTTATTCAAATGTTTTCCTACCAATAGACAGCTTACTTATATCATGTAGCCTATGTATAATTTTTTCCTTCAAAGTTGAATGCCGTGTTATAAGTACTTCTGCACAATAATATGTCAAACTATGTTTTTAACTTTAAGTGTAAACTATTATTTAAGTATATTTAAACTGCAAGAAAGAAATATTTTTATGATTTCTGAAGATGCTTTAAAATTAAAGCGAAAAGCTTCGAACGAATGTACATATGATTTTAAAATGTTTTTAATTAAATTTAATTTTTTTGAAATATATGTTTGTAAAGTGTTTTCTTAATAGAAACTATTTAGTAATTGTTTATTTATGTTAGACATTAAACAAAAGTTCACAGATATGTGAAAAATTACAATTATCACTATAAAAAATTTGGTTTTAAAAATAAGAGAGAAGTAAACAATTGACATTTATATAGGAAATCTGGTGTAAGACTGGTGTCACCGATAAATTTTTAATGAAATTATTAGAATAGTGAATTTTCATATCTAATGAGGACAGGGCGTAAAACTTGAAGGATGGACTCGGGAATATGAAGATATTGAGACTTGCTACGTCTAGTCTAGTATAACTATGTGTGTGTGTGTTATATTGTATTAATATATATATGTGTGTGTGTGTGTGTGTTCTAAAAATTTATATTCTTAAAACCTTATTTGTATAATGCATTAACCCTTATACCGGAACAACGATCTCAGAGACCGCTAAAGGTTAGGCTTAGTGTAGGCACTTACGGATGCATATTCCTAGAATAGGGTACCGGCACGTTTGGCGATAAATGTCCAAGACGCCAAGGGTATCTAACTGAAGCACTAGTGTCAAGTAAAATGAACTCAACCTGTAGAGGATGGTATGTCTCAGAACAACGTTTACTGGTGAGTTCCGAACCGTCGCGAATTGTTCACACCATAGAACTAGCGAAACGTAAAACCCGCTCAAACAAGGGAAGCTACCATTGGTGGTTGGCAGTGAGCAAGGGGCGGAGCCCTTACTGTTTAAAAGAAACCTGTAAAATGTTATTAGAATATTAGAAATCTCAATTTTTGAGTGCTAACAGACACATTACGTAGAAATGTCAGTAATTGAGAATGCTTTCTGAAAGTTTAAGTTCGATTGGTTTCGTTGGTATTAGGTATAATTAGAGTGCTATGAAGAAAGTTGCGGATGAAGTTACGATTTTTAGGGAAGTTGTGGGTTTCTTATAGAATTACGGTTTTCGGCGAGTTTTTGGTGTTCGAGTTGGATTGGAAAGTATTTTAGGTAAAGTTTTTTTTTTTTCCAGTCGACAGATTTACTTAAGTAGTAAGTCATTCAAAGCAAAGCAGAGTTATCTGTAAGATGTCTTCCAGAGCCAAATCATTCACAAACAAGTCATTACATGGAGTTTCCTTGAGGAGTTATCTGCCCTTTGAAAGGTATTTTTATCAGTCTCTATCATTTTTACTCATTTTTACCCATTGCGCAGTACTAATGCGACATTAAATCCAATCAACCATATAATATACCCTGTCGCCCCTATGATACGTCATGATTGAGAAAGTAAATTTATGGCTGCAAGAATTCATTATTTATCGCTACAAAAATTCGACAAATACATTCAGTACCCTTTTCTCAAAAAGCGGTCTCTGAGACCAATGTTCCTGGTAAGCATGATGAAAATATGTTCCGGCAAAAGGGTTAATCTTTCTTTATAAACTAGTATATAAACCCGTCAAAAATGACGGAATGTGACCGATAAAGATGAAAAGAATGTTTAAATCGTGAAGATTACCACGTGATCGTTTAAATGAATTTTCAGTTTTTGTTTATAAATCAAATGTATTTCGATATTTTATAGTTTTTGTTCTGAAATTAAAAAAATTCTACCCGATCAATAAATATGAATGACAATTAAAAAAACTACTGGTTGACAAAAAATATAGGCCCGATAACACAAAAGCAACAGCACATCCCAGTGTTCTATTAAGTGCTCTATTTAAAGTCCTTATAATAAGAAAAAACGATTCACTTCATTTTACCAAAATACATTTTTTTTTAAGACTAGATCCTGTTTTCAAATTTTCCATCTTACTATCCAATAATTATAGACACTCCATGCTAACCTAAATTCACCTGTACTCGATATATCCAATCATCTATCTCACCCACAAAATCGCCAAAATATCCAAGATCCAGCTAGGGACTTTCTCATTCTCAACCGAACATTTTACCTTGACTCGACATTATCACCTTAGACTACTTTCAATACTAATTTTAACTGGTGACCTTTACTTCCCCAACCAAACATTCTATCCCGACTCGACGCTATCACTTTAGACTAATTCCAAAACTTAAATCAACTGGCGACATTTACTTACTCAACTCGACGTCACACGTACCTTACAATATAAACAAACAATGAAGCTTGATAAAAATATTTAAAGGATTTAATATGATTTTACTAATATTTTAAGAGTTTTAATATGTTTTAAAAATATTTAAAGAGTTTTAATATGTTTTAGAAATATTTTAAGAGTTTTAATATGTTTTAGAAATATTTTTAGTTTTTTTTAATGAAATGGTCTAAGAGTCGTTCATTCGGAATTAAAGAGTCGTCCATTTGGAATTTGTATTTTCTGAATGGCAGAAGTTTCGGTTTGTTTTTATCTGGTATTGCGTTGTTTATAACACTGAGCTGAAGAACAACTGGAGAAAATTCTAGACCGGTTTTTGCGTGCCGTTTTTGTAAGATTTGTCTTCCGAGCGTGGCGTGGCAGAAAGCATTTGATATCTTTATATTTTAAAGTAAAATTGTGTAAAGGTTGTCTGTTCGAACATCCATATGCTAAGCATGTATATTTTCGTAAATTGAAGAAACAAACAGACAAAAATAAAATGGCGGCCGAAAGTTTCTGTTTTGAAGTGGTCTAACCGGAACTGTTCCTGACAGATGATGCTCATTGTTATGAATGTATATGCTTAACCATTAAATGCATGATATTTTAATCTTGACCAAAACAAAGCACCACCCCTGTTAAAAGTTTAGCAAGATTTGCAAATGATCAGTTTTTTTTTCTTCAAATTAAAAACTTATCTCTAAATGAAATGTTTTCAAACATTGGATATTCAAAGAACTGGGTCTTCCTCATGTTTTCAGTGCAGATTGGTTTAAGACAACAATTACGGGGCCGGTAACAATTTGAGCAAAATTAATAATGTTTGTGATCACCCTGTATCATTAAATAAACGAAATGAGCTGTAACTTTAGGATGTGTTACCATAGACACATTTCAGTTTGTGAATGAATTTGTGTGATGATAGTATGTTAAATAAGGGAGTTATAAGCATTTATTTTAAAACTCCAAAAGAAATCAACATGTTTTTTATTTATAATATACAGAGTTTTTAACGAAAATTATTCCCACTTTCAGATAAGTTGGGAAAACACTTTTAAAACAATATACTGCAATCAGAATACAAATATCTTAAATATCTCATGAAATATGAACATTTTTATTAAAAACGTTTTCACTACGCATGTGCGAAAGGTAAAACATTTTTTATTGCATAGGTTGAAAGCTAGATGTATTGGGCAACTTTTATCAAGTTACAATCTTGCTTATAACTTTTGAATCAAAGTACGTATTGGGTTGGCGGGAAAGTTCTGTAGTATTGAATTAAACAACTGACACCTGAAAATTTTCCGGGACAACATCTATATAACTTTTAAGGAAGCATTTTTTAAATACCTCCTAAAATTTATACAGATGCTGTTCAGGATAAATTTTTGGTACGAGTTGTTAAATTCAATACGACAGAACTTTCCCGTCAGCCCAATAGAATTCTAAATAGAGCATCAAAAATTTCAGACATGTTCATCAACAAGTTCTTTATGAAAGAGTCGATTCTTTTAAGGTTAAAACTCTTTAAACTTTTAAACACAATTTATGGAACATTTATCAGCAACAGCAGATTTTAAATTAGAATTAACTTTATTATACACAATTGTTGTACATCCCGAATAAATTTACCTTATTAAAGCTTGTGAGTATTTTTAATTATAACTTCAAAAGTTCCATACTACAAAATAATGAAGTCTCTTTAATAATTGTGGTTAGAATTGTGCCAGATTCCTTTTTAAACATTCATAAATTAGGAATTTTTTTCGAAGATCGTCTTGTTACGTCGCCTCCAATTTCATTATTTGTACAACCGACATACGAATTTAATGTAATAAACGCTACCATATTATTTTCCTTACACATATTGGAAAGATAAAGAATTATGAAACTGTCATTGAAAATCAAAACAAGTAAATATCATTATAAAAATATGCCATGTTATTTCTGTACTGATAAATATAAAGGGTTTAAGTCCAAAAATGTCGATTTTGAGTTAAGTACATAGTCAGGCTCAGAAAAAAATTCTCTATCGATTGGTATAAAGGATTTAAATCCATGTCATTTAGTCTTTGAGAAAATCCATTGGTAAAAAAAGATTTAAGTCAGAAATTTATCATTAATCTTTGGTATAAAATATTTAATTCATTTTTTCCTTTTATTAAATGAAGATTGACAATCACTGAACGGTATAAAGCGTATAAACCAACATAGTCCCTTTTTCCTAATCGATTCTGCTCATTAGAGTTTAGTTAGTTTAACTTTATTTTTCGTCTCCTGAAAAGTCAAGAATATGGACTTAAATCCTTTATACTTATCAGTACAGATTTAATTGCACCAAATTTGAAGTTTTTTAATTTTATATGAAGAACGTGTTTATAAAACCTGATTCATCGACGACTTCAAAATTACTTATTTAATAAAAATAACGGGTGATCAATAAAAATCCACACTATGTTAACTTTATTATATTTTTTACTAAAAGCAATTATGATACAAATAAACATATGCAAATTATAAGACTGGATAAATACTAAATACTGGTAGTTTTATCTCTGTTCTATTACACCATTTCTGCGGATATAATCAATTCTTTTCTCTGTATCGACTGCGAGCTTCTGTACAAGTTCTAAATTAATTTGTTTTATGCAATATCTGATGTGATTCACAAGTTGATCTACATTTTCTGGCCGCCAAGACTTTGCATAAACTTTCCCTTTTAAAACAGACCAAAAGTCCTCAATTGATCTTGCCTCTGGAACATTAGCGGGATTATCTTCTTTAACCACAAAGTCAATTGATTCTTGAAGGCGATAATTGGTCACTTTTTAGCATAATGAGAACTGGCCAAGTCTGGCCAAAATATATAATTTCTTTGGTAATTAGCTCAAATATAAGGAATTAGACGCTTTTTGATGCATTCCTCAAGATAAACATCTTGATTGATCGCCATATTTGAACTTCGAATGAAAGGCTTGCTCATTCCTTCTAGACCAATGGCAATCCATACAAGAACTTTGCTTTCAAACTTTTTTTTCGTTGAATATTTAACATCTGGTGGTGTATCTGTTATATTGGAAGAATAGAAACGATTATTGCCATTCATTGAAGAATTTGAAAGAACAAAATATGATTAATCTTCAAGAATCCAAGATCTTTTTGAAAATTTTCGATAGAGACGTCCACACTTTGTTTTTGCTGAAATTTGTTGCTTTTCATTTCTTTGTGGAATGGTTTTCTTTTTTCGGCAACTTATCTTTGTTTTCTTAAGGACATAATTACTCATTGATTGTGAACATTTGTACCTTTTTGCTGCTTGACGCTCAGAAATTCGGTTCTTGTGATCAAAATCCTTTTTCGAATTTAAAATTTTTTTACGTGTGAAGAGTTTTGGAACTCTTCCAGAGCCAGATTGGCGAAAAGCACTCAAACCCCTTTCATAACGTTTCAAAATGTCTTAAATATTTCGTTGTGGTATTTTTTCTTTCATAAAATGCTTCACAGTAAAAGATTTACCTGACGAAAGATTTTCTGAATAGAACTCGTACACACGAGATCGCAGATTACCTTCGTTCGAGTCACCGGAAAAAAAAGAAATATTTTGCAAATGTGAATATGTCTACAGTAACTAGTAAGGTTAAGTAATAATTCACATTCAAATTTAGCAATTTATATCATTTATTGACAATTTGAATGCTGTTAAATTTATTGCGGATTTTTATTGATCACCCGTTAATATAACACTGTCTCTTTCAAAAGTAGTACTTTTGATAAACTACCACTGTTTTCTCTATTAAATAATGTATATTATTCTCCTCAGATCCACAAACACTGATTAGTTACTTTTATAATGTTCCTAAAATAAAACAAATTTCACGATGTGCTCAAGAATTAAAAATCAGCTTTATTTTATTCACTTGCGTAATTAGATCTCGTATTACGTGGTTTTGTATGGAAATGATAATTTATTTTTTCAGGTTATTATTTACTCATCTGCATTTCATAAAAAAATGTTATATTATCTTGCTTCTCAATTCAGAATTATCTGTATAGAAAATATGTTAATATTAAACCATTTATAAATTGAGATATCATATATTCTGTTCGTTACTCGAAATCAGTGAATGTTTCGAAATGTTTTCAAATAAATTTGTCACTTTTTGAAATTCAGTGTATTTCATAAATTCTGAATTTTAATCATTCGCGTTGTAAGAGGTTTATATATATATATATATATAAGTTATTTATCAAAAATGTCACCAGTTTTGATACTTTCAAAATAATGATGGGTAAGATTTTAATTTTTTTCTTATTACTTCAAAATAGCATCATTACCTCTCAGCCTGAAAAAACGAGATTCACAGAAGAGTTTAATAAAATATAATTGACTTTTAACTATTCTAAAGATTTACTTTAAAGATATTAAAAACCAATAATAGTTTTGCTGACAAAGCTTGAAACCGGAATTATTATAAGAAAATTCTGCGACACATGCAAAAGTTATTGAAATTTGATAGCTAAACACATTTTGTGTTTTAAATAAGTATGTTACATAGTTAGGAAAGTTTTATTATGCATTTATTTACCATTATAAGTTTACCGTACTGTTTTATTTGACTATATAATAAGAGGATTTGACTACATAATAAGAATTGCAATTCGGCATTACTTTGCTTCATTTGGAGCATTATTCTTAAGATCATGTTTATTTTGTGTGAAATGAAGAAATTTGACTCAATTAGAAAAAAATAAATAAATAAATAACATACAGTTTAACTCTGAAACAAGCAATGATACATTTAATTTCCTTTTTACAGAAATCAAAGTGTATATAAGAAATTACACATATTAAAACATTATGTTTGCATAATTAACTATAACGATGCTTTGTAATCATCATTTTTAATTGGCTGAAAATTAACAAATTTTTAAATAAAATTTAAAAGCATTTCATTTATTTTATCTCAGAAAAAAAGGAGAATAAGATCTTGAATAATTCAAATAGAATTTAATATTGAGTACGTAAATAATATAATAAATTAAGCATGATACAGTCGGCTGCAAAATTATTCGAGCACTAGCCAACAATTCCTATATTTAAAAAGTACACTTAAGACTGTTTTGCTAAGTAAATCCTTGTCGAATCATGTTCTTAGACTGATTAAGAACATGACTCGACAAGGATTTATTTAACAAAGCTGTATTAAGTGTACTTTTTTTTGGCAAGGATTATTGCTAGTGCTCGAATAATTTTGCAGCCGACTGTATGTTAATAAAAATATTTCCTATGAATATTTTTCAAGTACTTGGCCAAAAACATAAAAAAATTTAATTTTGGAAATATATAGTCTCAAATTTATTTTTTATGCGGAGTGAATAAACTTGACTAGAATAATTTTTTAAACAAATGGTTAAAACTAATGGTGAGAATTATAAACTACTTATACCAAAATAAGTTATATTTACACTTAAAATAAATAAATAAAATAAAATAAAAAATAAAGACTTTTTAAATGCTATGATTTTATTAACATATACTCTTTTACACAACGACAATACAATCTAAATTAAACTGATAAAAAATATTCCTTTACTTCTATAATAATAATATAAACCAATTTCACCTAAAAGGTATTATACGAAACGGTATTTGCCGTTTATCGTTCAAATTAACGTGCATTCTAAAAATTCCTTATACCATTATTTTAGAGCGTTTATTAAAAAAAAAAAAAAAAAAAAAAAAAAAAAAAAAAAGAATGTTATGTATAATGAATAACTTAAAGTACATTTTTTGATTGTAAAAATTAATTCTAGAAAATGCTACTTGTGTAGAATCATATGTATCAACATTGTAACTTTAAAAATTAATTAATTCTTGTATTTAAAAAAAAAATTAGGCTTATTTTGAAACGTATATACATTCCTTAAAAAAAAAAAAAAAAAAAAAAAAAAAAACACTTCATTAAAAATTATGAAAAATTATGTTGTAATTCAAAAAGAAAAAAAGAAAAAACTTTTTTCAAATATTAGAAATGAAAGTATACACATGCTCATACAAGTCCATTATTATTTTTCAGTTTACGGCACATGTTTTTTTTTTTTTTTTGGGGGGGGGGGAGGGAATTAAATCCCTCACAAAAATGATACTCCTTTATATATTTCTTTTTTTGATTATTTTGCCATACATAGAAAGAAATTTTTCATTTTAGACAACAAATATCTCGGATCGAAATTGAATTTTAAATAGGTAAACCTCCATAAACGAAAACG